>OY759220.1:8967592-10308474 GCA_963662175.1 Aradus depressus | reverse complement strand
CAGCCACCGACAGCCCTGTATAGTTCTCCAGAAACCAACGTGACATCGATATGCGATTCTCCATTGGCACTACGAAAAGTGGGCGGAGAATGTTGGTCGTTGACTATGCACAGGTGATGGCGGGCGATCAACTCCATTAGTCTGTCGCCCCGGCGGTCGGTGCGAACCGATCCCCAGGAGACAGACCAGGCGTTGGCGTCCGCCATAACTATGACTTGGCGTCCCGCCAGCTCATCCAACACGTGGTCCAAGTGGCCCAATTGTAGGTCTATGCTCTCAGACGGAGGGAAATATCCGCTGATCACATAACAATCGACGTTGGCGTGCCTGATGCAGGCCACAGCAATATGGCTGGTGGACAGATGGGGGAGCGCCATCACATCCACTTGGGGGCCGGTCACAACGATTGCGGCCATAGGCCGTTCGTTGTTCCGTGCGCCAGTTATTATTCTGTGGCCAATACCGAAGCCTGCCACGCGATTTCTTATACAATGGGGCTCCTGTAGAGCCAGGAGTTGAACGGACTCAGCGTACACCAGTGCTCGCAACTCATCCGCCACTCTCTTACGCCTATGCATGTTGTGCTGGACAACGTGGAAACCCGTGTGCTCCGCATCTCTACTCGCCATAGTCCGTACGCGAGGCCAACTTCTCGAGCGCTCGGATATATGACGGGCATGTAGCGCTATCGGCGCTGTGGATCGCACCCGGTTTCCCGCTGCCGCAGTTACAACATTTCGGCGGCAACGCCTTCCTCTTGCAGCTGGCGCTGTCGTGCCCTGTAGCGGAGCACCAAGCACACACCTTCTCCTTACTTGGGCACCGTTTCTCCGGGTGGCCAAATCCATGGCATCTTCCACACCTGGTGACGTCCAGACAGTCCCGCACAGCACAAGTATACCACCCTAGGGTGATCCTGCCGGTGGTGATGAGGTCTCTTCGGGTCGCAGGGGTCGTTTCAACTACCCAGCGCACCGTTGGTCTGCCGGGGGGGCCCTTTTTATATATAGGGACTATGGGGGAGAGTGTGGGGCGCTGGACTTGGAATCTCCTGGAGAGGTCCTCGGCCGACCAACCCGCAGGCACATCGAAGACCGCTAAGCGCGGTCTTCTCCTGTGCAGCGCCTCCGCCCTCAGACCCAACTCTTGGAGTCGGGCGCTGGCGGTTAGCGTCGCGAGTTCCTCGGCCGAAGACACCTCCAAGAGGATCCCCCCTCTCCTCGCGGGCCTACTGTTTAACATGGTGATCCCAAGCTCTCCCGGGGTCACCTGGTCCATTGCGGCCGTCAGCGGGCGCGTGTCCTTTTTATTGGACAGCTCTACCACGGCCATGAAGGCCTTAGGGCGGTTTTGGCCCTCCCCGGCCGTAGCGAGCTGTCTGAAGACGTCCTCTTTCCTCTTGGTGGGGGGGAGCGGTCTTCGTCCCGGGTGGGTTGTCGCCGCTGCTGTTGGTGCTGCTGCAGGGGCGGCCGACTTCTTCTTCTTCTTCCTAACCACCTGTGTCCAAGCCGCCGGGCTCGGGTATTCGGCATCAGTGATAGGGGGCGGGGGGGAGAGGGCGGGAGAGGGGTCCCGTCAATCTCCAACCCTCCACTGGATACGAATGGGGGGGGCGGTGGGGGCCTTGGGATGGGAGGAGGAAACTCGGTCTTCGTACCGCTCGCTTCTGGACTAGGTACGGGAGAGGGAGGAGCGGTAGTACTTCTTGGCGTCTGTATCACTGCTCCTCTCTTCTTCTTCTTCCCCTGTCTTTCTGGTCCCTCTTCCGGCAGAGTCCTGTACTGGTGGGGGAGGGGGGGAGCCTCTGTTCCTACTGGAAGGGGCCGCTGGGGGAGGCCGGCTAAGCCGGCGGCAATTGTTGTCGCCACCGTCTCGGTCAGACTCCCCACGATTTCCTTCGCCATCCTGACCTTGGCCTCGGCCACCTCCTGCACCGTAGACATCAGGACCAGGAGGCGGGCGATCCCCATGTTCACCCGTTCGCGGTCCGTAACGCTAACCTTGACTTTGCGGAGTATGGCCGAGATCTCGGCCTGGATGGCACGGGCCTCATCCATTGGGTCTTCGTTTTTGCTGTCTATTAACAGCTCTGTTGGCCCTGAGGAGGGCCCAGCAACTACCGTCTGGGATAGTTTATGGTTCGGACCCACCAGAGGAAGTGGGGCTGAAGGCCTGGCTGGGTCAGTGGTGGGGGGTGGGAGGAGCCAAGCATCAGCCTCCCCACTCTTGGGTTCGGCGTGACTCTCCATCCTGTCCCGTGGAATCACAACAAAAATACAAAAAATGTACCTGTTTATAACTGCCGCGCGGTTGGGTCGATGGAGCTGAAATTTTCAGGAAATATTCCTTAATGCCTCTGACCACTAACTGCCGCGACAGAAATTCAACTTTCGCACTTTTTCCGCTACTTTGAACGAACTTATACGGAGCGACCTTAGACACGTCTGTTCACCCCGGCTGTTGGGGCGACACTATCTATATTTATACTTAGGCCCCCCTTACAACCCCCCCTCCCGTTCAAAACTTTGGGACGCCACACACCTTTTTTTGCTATTTGGCTTTTAAAAATACTACATGTGAAATTTCATGACGATTCGCTCATTAGTTAATGAGTTAGCACTATTTATATACTTAGGCCCCCCCACAACCCCCCCTCCCGTTCAAAACTTTGGGACGCCACACACCTTATTTTTCTATTTGGCCTTCAGGAATACTCCATGTGAAATTTCGTGACAATCCGACCAACCATTAAAGAATTAGCTCTATATTTATACTTAGGCCCCCCTTACAACCCCCCCTCCCGTTCAAAACTTTGGGACGCCACACACCTTTTTTTTCTATTTGGCTTTTAAAAATACTACGTGAAATTTCATGACGATTCGCCCATTAGTTAATGAGTTAGCTCTATATTTATACTTAGGCCCCCCCACAACCCCCCCTCCCGATCAAAACTTTGGGACGCCACACACCTTTTTTTCCTATTTGGCTTTTAAAAATACTACATGTGAAATTTCATGACGATTCGCCCATTAGTTAATGAGTTAGCTCTATATTTATACTTAGGCCCCCCCACAACCCCCCCTCCCGTTCAAAACTTTGGGACGCCACACACCTTTTTTTCCTGTTTGGCTTTTAAAAAGACTACGTGTGAAATTTCATGACAATTTGACCATTAGTTAATGAGTTAGCACTATTTATATACTTAGGCCCCCCCACAACCCCCCCTCCCGTTCAAAACTTTGGGACGCCACACACCTTATTTTTCTATTTGGCCTTCAGGAATACTCCATGTGAAATTTCGTGACAATCCGACCAACCATTAAAGAATTAGCTCTATATTTATACTTAGGCCCCCCCACAACCCCCCCTCCCGATCAAAACTTTGGGACGCCACACACCTTATTTTTCTATTTGGCCTTCAGGAATACTCCATGTGAAATTTCGTGACAATCCGACCAACCATTAAAGAATTAGCTCTATATTTATACTTTTTTTTTTTTTTTTTTTTTTTTTTTTTTTTTTTTTTTTTTTTTGGGTGCTCCGGTAAATCACCCGGCCCGCTTATCGTCGGGGAAGGAGGAAGTACATATATATATATATAGTATAGTTTTATTTACTGTTGCTGTGGGTGTCCGGGGGCGACAGCCTTTGGTCCCTTACGGGACAGACTGGCGCTCCCGGGCCCCCTTAAGATGCGGCTGCCTGGTGGCGCCGAGAGAGCTCGAGATCGGTGGAGTGGGGCTGCTTCTACATCGCGGTCGCCGGGGGTAGGACTCGGGCCCGGCCCGTCAATCGCCCCCGGCGCCGGGTCAAAGGGCCTTTTTCTGTTCCCGCCAGGAGGAGATAAACCGGCCGAACGCCGGATAGTTCGACTCCGTTATCAACTCCGGCAGGGTCAATCCCAGGTACGATCCTGTCGCGCGGATCAACTCCACCCTAGACCTGTCGTACAGGGGACAATCGAGGACCACATGTTCTGCAGTCTCTATGCCGCCACACGAACAGTTCGGGCTATCCTTCCTCTTGAAGAAGAAGAGTTTGGAGTTGAAGTCACCGTGACCTGAAAGTACCTGAGAAGTCCAGTGATCGGGTTGTACCCAAGTGGAGCGCAGGCGGACCCGGACGTCAGGTAGATACGTGAATGTCGTTCGCCCGTCGGAGGAGTGCGACCATCGTTGTTGCCACCTGTCCATTATCCAGTCTTGGACTATGTCCTTGCAACGCTCTGGTCTGTTCTGTCCACGTAGCTCGCCCTCCAGGACGAGGCGCAAGGGCTCATCTATATCTGTTCTCAGGGGCAGATTGCGTCTACAGTAGTACGAGGCGACCGCCCCGTCCAAGACCAAGTCTATGGGCGGAGCTCCTGCCAGCACCTGTAGCGCTGCAGTGGAGACAGTACGATAGGCCTTTGTGACTCTCAGGAGGGCAGCTCTTTGGGCCTGCAGTAGTCTCGTTCTCTGCTGCTTGGTGGGACGTAACCACCATCCTGCAGCAGCGTATCGAGCCACAGCCTCGAACACCCCCGTGTAGATTGTTCTACACGCTGAGTACTTGAGGCCCCATGTTGCGCGAGCTAGGCAGCTCAGAGCGTTGAAAGTAGCATTTGTCCTTTCTTTGATGGCAACAGCGTGGGGAGTCGCCCTGAAGCCCGGACCCAGCCTCACACCTAGGTATGTGACCGTCTCCGGGAATTCAACGCGCATCCCTCGGATCCCCAAGGAGAAGGGGTGGCGGGCGTTGGTTTTCCCTCTCATTAGCAGGGCCATAGTCTTGCTTGGTGAGAGGGCCAGCTTATTGGCGCAGCACCAGCTGTCGACGAAGTCGATGGCGGTTTGGGCTGTGCGGGTCAGAGCTGCCCGGTTATCAGCGTGCACCGTGATTACGAGATCGTCAACATAGGCTATGGCCTTATATTCATGATTCTCGAGTTCACGGAGCAGTCCATCAAGGAGTATGTTCCAGAGTGTTGGTCCTAAGACCGAGCCCTGGGGGCATCCTCTAGTGATGTTCACTGATGTGCTAGCATACAGCTGACTTACAGTCGCAGAACGGCCGTCGAGGAAACTGGATATCAGCCCAAATATATTCCTTGGCGGTCCCATAGCACGCAGTTGTGTGAGGATGGCAGGCCACCAGGCGCAGTCAAACGCCGCCGCGATGTCGAAGAAGATACAGAGGGCATATTTGCTTCTGTTCCCTTCAACATCCGACCTCAGCGTTATCAACGCGTCCTCGGTTGACCTACCCCTCAAGCAACCATACTGTCTAGGGGATACGAAGGCGTATACTTGGGTGCGGATCCTGTCAAGGACGAGTCCTTCCAGTATCTTACCGAACAGAGACAGAAGACTGATCGGTCTGTAGCTGCTTGCCAAGGAAAGGTCCCTATCCCCAGGCTTGACAAACGTGCACACCAAGGCACGTTTCCAAGCACTCGGGAAGTGGCCCCGTCCCAGGCAGGCATTGTACAGGTAGAGTAGATCTGTCTTAATGACCGGGTAGGCTTTCTTGATCATGGCCGCGTCCATGAGATCGCTCCCAGGGGCGCCGCCACGCTTCTGCCTCCCAATCACCAGGGTCAGATCCAGCTCATCCTAATCGGGGGCATCCTCCGTGTCCGGCAAGTCACGGGCAGCACACCTGATGTTATGTTGGATGGGTGTATCCCCTGCCGGGTCATCCTCCGGGAAGGCTTGGCGTAGGTACATCCCGCTGGCCTCCTCCAGGGACAAGGCATGCTGGATGCCATTCCTGATTGAGGCCACCGGGGCGACCGTCTTGAACCTCCCAGTGGCGATCCGATAGGGAATCCCCCACGGGTTTTTGCTGGACTCGTCCTCTACGAACCTTCTCCAGCTTGTTATCTTGGCGGCTTCGATGCTCCGACCGTAGGCCTCGCTGAGCTGCCGGTACTCTTCCCTGCGAATAACCCGATGGAGCTGATCTCGGCACCGCTGGTACCGCCTCCTGGCACGATAAACGGCCCTTTTGGCGAGGGTGAGGTCTTCGCTCCACCAGGGGACTTTCCTCAATCGGTCGACCTTCCTGGGGATGGTCTCGTCGGCAGCCCTCAGCAGAATACTACTGAGTCTGTCGGCACCCTCCTCAATCTGGTCGACCGGGTCGGAACCCCTGAGACCTTCCCATTCCTCGTCACAGGAGTAGGCAGCAGCGGCGGCCACGAAGGCTTCCGGTATCGCTTTGCGAGTTGCAAAGCGAGGATCCCTAGACCTGACTGCCGATAGCTGCGCGTCAAAGAGCCTCACGTCTAGGACTTCGTGGTCACTAGACGTAACCCCTCGGACTCCCCAGCCACCGACAGCCCTGTATAGTTCTCCAGAAACCAACGTGACATCGATATGCGATTCTCCATTGGCACTACGAAAAGTGGGCGGAGAATGTTGGTCGTTGACTATGCACAGGTGATGGCGGGCGATCAACTCCATTAGTCTGTCGCCCCGGCGGTCGGTGCGAACCGATCCCCAGGAGACAGACCAGGCGTTGGCGTCCGCCATAACTATGACTTGGCGTCCCGCCAGCTCATCCAACACGTGGTCCAAGTGGCCCAATTGTAGGTCTATGCTCTCAGACGGAGGGAAATATCCGCTGATCACATAACAATCGACGTTGGCGTGCCTGATGCAGGCCACAGCAATATGGCTGGTGGACAGATGGGGGAGCGCCATCACATCCACTTGGGGGCCGGTCACAACGATTGCGGCCATAGGCCGTTCGTTGTTCCGTGCGCCAGTTATTATTCTGTGGCCAATACCGAAGCCTGCCACGCGATTTCTTATACAATGGGGCTCCTGTAGAGCCAGGAGTTGAACGGACTCAGCGTACACCAGTGCTCGCAACTCATCCGCCACTCTCTTACGCCTATGCATGTTGTGCTGGACAACGTGGAAACCCGTGTGCTCCGCATCTCTACTCGCCATAGTCCGTACGCGAGGCCAACTTCTCGAGCGCTCGGATATATGACGGGCATGTAGCGCTATCGGCGCTGTGGATCGCACCCGGTTTCCCGCTGCCGCAGTTACAACATTTCGGCGGCAACGCCTTCCTCTTGCAGCTGGCGCTGTCGTGCCCTGTAGCGGAGCACCAAGCACACACCTTCTCCTTACTTGGGCACCGTTTCTCCGGGTGGCCAAATCCATGGCATCTTCCACACCTGGTGACGTCCAGACAGTCCCGCACAGCACAAGTATACCACCCTAGGGTGATCCTGCCGGTGGTGATGAGGTCTCTTCGGGTCGCAGGGGTCGTTTCAACTACCCAGCGCACCGTTGGTCTGCCGGGGGGGCCCTTTTTATATATAGGGACTATGGGGGAGAGTGTGGGGCGCTGGACTTGGAATCTCCTGGAGAGGTCCTCGGCCGACCAACCCGCAGGCACATCGAAGACCGCTAAGCGCGGTCTTCTCCTGTGCAGCGCCTCCGCCCTCAGACCCAACTCTTGGAGTCGGGCGCTGGCGGTTAGCGTCGCGAGTTCCTCGGCCGAAGACACCTCCAAGAGGATCCCCCCTCTCCTGGCGGGCCTACTGTTTAACATGGTGATCCCAAGCTCTCCCGGGGTCACCTGGTCCATTGCGGCCGTCAGCGGGCGCGTGTCCTTTTTATTGGACAGCTCTACCACGGCCATGAAGGCCTTAGGGCGGTTTTGGCCCTCCCCGGCCGTAGCGAGCTGTCTGAGGACGTCCTCTTTCCTCTTGGTGGGGGGGAGCGGTCTTCGTCCCGGGTGGGTTGTCGCCGCTGCTGTTGGTGCTGCTGCAGGGGCGGCCGACTTCTTCTTCTTCTTCCTAACCACCTGTGTCCAAGCCGCCGGGCTCGGGTATTCGGCATCAGTGATAGGGGGCGGGGGGGGAGAGGGCGGGAGAGGGGTCCCGTCGATCTCCAACCCTCCACTGGATACGAATGGGGGGGGCGGTGGGGGCCTTGGGATGGGAGGAGGAAACTCGGTCTTCGTACCGCTCGCTTCTGGACTAGGTACGGGAGAGGGAGGAGCGGTAGTACTTCTTGGCGTCTGTATCACTGCTCCTCTCTTCTTCTTCTTCCCCTGTCTTTCTGGTCCCTCTTCCGGCAGAGTCCTGTACTGGTGGGGGAGGGGGGGAGCCTCTGTTCCTACTGGAAGGGGCCGCTGGGGGAGGCCGGCTAAGCCGGCGGCAATTGTTGTCGCCACCGTCTCGGTCAGACTCCCCACGATTTCCTTCGCCATCCTGACCTTGGCCTCGGCCACCTCCTGCACCGTAGACATCAGGACCAGGAGGCGGGCGATCCCCATGTTCACCCGTTCGCGGTCCGTAACGCTAACCTTGACTTTGCGGAGTATGGCCGAGATCTCGGCCTGGATGGCACGGGCCTCATCCATTGGGTCTTCGTTTTTGCTGTCTATTAACAGCTCTGTTGGCCCTGAGGAGGGCCCAGCAACTACCGTCTGGGATAGTTTATGGTTCGGACCCACCAGAGGAAGTGGGGCTGAAGGCCTGGCTGGGTCAGTGGTGGGGGGTGGGAGGAGCCAAGCATCAGCCTCCCCACTCTTGGGTTCGGCGTGACTCTCCATCCTGTCCCGTGGAATCACAACAAAAATACAAAAAATGTACCTGTTTATAACTGCCGCGCGGTTGGGTCGATGGAGCTGAAATTTTCAGGAAATATTCCTTAATGCCTCTGACCACTAACTGCCGCGACAGAAATTCAACTTTCGCACTTTTTCCGCTACTTTGAACGAACTTATACGGAGCGACCTTAGACACGTCTGTTCACCCCGGCTGTTGGGGCGACACTCCTATATTTATACTTATACTTAGGCCCCCCTTACAACCCCCCCTCCCGATCAAAACTTTGGGACGCCACACACCTTATTTTTCTATTTGGCCTTCAGGAATACTCCATGTGAAATTTCGTGACAATCCGACCAACCATTAAAGAATTAGCTCTATATTTATACTTAGGCCCCCCCACAACCCCCCCTCCCGTTCAAAACTTTGGGACGCCACACACCTTTTTTTCCTATTTGGCTTTTAAAAATACTACATGTGAAATTTCATGACGATTCGCCCATTAGTTAATGAGTTAGCTCTATATTTATACTTAGGCCCCCCCACAACCCCCCCTCCCGATCAAAACTTTGGGACGCCACACACCTTTTTTTCCTATTTGGCTTTTAAAAATACTACATGTGAAATTTCATGACGATTCGCCCATTAGTTAATGAGTTAGCTCTATATTTATACTTAGGCCCCCCCACAACCCCCCCTCCCGTTCAAAACTTTGGGACGCCACACACCTTTTTTTCCTATTTGGCTTTTAAAAATACTACATGTGAAATTTCATGACGATTCGCCCATTAGTTAATGAGTTAGCTCTATATTTATACTTAGGCCCCCCCACAACCCCCCCTCCCGATCAAAACTTTGGGACGCCACACACCTTTTTTTCCTATTTGGCTTTTAAAAATACTACATGTGAAATTTCATGACGATTCGCCCATTAGTTAATGAGTTAGCTCTATATTTATACTTAGGCCCCCCCACAACCCCCCCTCCCGTTCAAAACTTTGGGACGCCACACACCTTTTTTTCCTATTTGGCTTTTAAAAATACTACATGTGAAATTTCATGACGATTCGCCCATTAGTTAATGAGTTAGCTCTATATTTATACTTAGGCCCCCCCACAACCCCCCCTCCCGATCAAAACTTTGGGACGCCACACACCTTTTTTTCCTATTTGGCTTTTAAAAATACTACATGTGAAATTTCATGACGATTCGCCCATTAGTTAATGAGTTAGCTCTATATTTATACTTAGGCCCCCCCACAACCCCCCCTCCCGTTCAAAACTTTGGGACGCCACACACCTTTTTTTCCTGTTTGACTTTTAAAAAGACTACGTGTGAAATTTCATGACAATTTGACCATTAGTTAATGAGTTAGCACTATTTATATACTTAGGCCCCCCTTACAACCCTCCCTACCGTTCAAAATTCTGGGACGCCACATAGCCTATTATTCAATCGGGCTCAAAAGAATGCCCCGTTTCAGCTTTATTAATATAGATTATATCACAATGTACACAAGTTTTAATTTGTGTTCATATCTATACATACATCTTTTTTTTTTTGGCATTTTTCTTCCATAGTGGATCGGTGTCACCATATTTAAAGTCAGTCTGAACGTTGTGCTGACGTTGGCATAATCCGAAACCAGCACACTCTATGGCTCTGTCAGTTAACAAATATTAAATCTATAAACCGTTAAAAAGCAAGAAATTTGAAGAATGGAGTCTACCGAGCTCAGGATCGCCACTTAGAAATCTAGCTGAGGCACTTAGGTCAGATGTTTTAATCGGGAAGTTAAAAATAACTTTGAGCACTTCGTCCTTCGGATGGGACATTAAGCGATGATCCAGGGCTTTTTCGAATGTGAGGTACTCGATAATGAGACGTATGTTATGTAAATAAACCTGGGTAGGTAAATTTCCACTTAGGTTGAAAGCCTTGAGCACGTCGTCCTTCGGATGGGACTTTCCGGATATATCTGAATCTGTAGTATCAGTTTTAACAATTATTAAGCCTATAAACCGTTAAATAGCGCGAATTTTTTGAAAAACGTTTTCATTTTGATTTTTGTGTGGGGTTCAGATAATCCGGTCGTTCTCTATCAGTTTTAACAAATATTTAATCTATAAACCGTTAAAAAGCGACAAATTTGAAGAATGGAGTCTACCGAGCTCAGGATCGCCACTTACAAATCTAGCTGAGGCACTTAGGTCAGATGTTTTAATCGGGAAGTGAAAAATAACTATGAGCACGTCGTCCTTCGGATGGGACTTTAAGCGATGTTCCAGGACTTTTTCGAATGTGAGGTACTCGATAATGAGACGTATGTTATGTAAATAAACCTGGGTAGGTGAAATTTCACTTTGGTTGAAAATAGCCTTGAGCACGTCGTCCTTCGGATGGGACTTTCCGGATAAATCTGAATCTGTCGTATCAGTTTTAACAATTATTAAGCCTATAAACCGTTAAATAGCGCAAATTTTTTGAAAAACATTTTTATTTTGATTTTTGTGTAGGATTCAGATAATCCGGTCGTTCTCTATCAGTTTTAACAAATATTAAATCTATAAACCGTTAAAAAGCGAGAAATTTGAAGAATGGAGTCTACCGAGCTCAGGATCGCCACTTAGAAATCTAGCTGAGGCACTTAGGTCAGATGTTTCAATCGGGAAGTTAAAAATACCTTTGAGCACGTCGTCCTTCGGATGGGACTTCAAGCGATGATCCAGGGCTTTTTCGAATGTGAGGTACTCGATAATGAGACGTATGTTATGTAAATAAACCTGGGTAGGTGAAATTTCACTTAGGTTGAAAATAACCGTGAGCACGTCGTCCTTCGGATGGGACTTTCCGGATATACCTGAATCTGTAGTATCAGTTTTAACAATTATTAAGCCTATAAACCGTTAAATAGCGTGAATTTTTTGAAAAACATTTTTATTTTGATTTTTGTGTAGGATTCAGATAATCCGGTCGTTCTCTATCAGTTTTAACAAATATTAAATCTATAAACCGTTAAAAAGCGAGAAATTTCAAGAATGGAGTCTACCGAGCTCAGGATCGCCACTTAGAAATCTAGTTGAGGCACTTAGGTTAGATGTTTTAATCGGGAAGCTAAAAATAACTTTGAGCACGTCGTCCTTCGGATGGGACATTAAGCAATGATCCAGGGCTTTTTCCAATGTGAGGTACTCGATAATGAGACGTATGTTATGTAAATAAACCTGGGTAGGTCAATTTCTACTTAGGTTGAAAGCCTTGAGCACGTCGTCCTTCGGATGGGACTTTCCGGATAAATCTGAATCTGTCGTATCAGTTTTAACAATTATTAAGCCTATAAACCGTTAAATAGCGCAAATTTTTTGAAAAACATTTTTATTTTGATTTTTGTGTAGGATTCAGATAATCCGGTCGTTCTCTATCAGTTTTAACAAATATTTAATCTATAAACCGTTAAAAAGCGAGAAATTTGAAGAATGGAGTCTACCGAGCTCAGGATCGTCACTTAGAAATCTAGCTGAGGCACTTAGGTCAGATGTTTTAATCGGGAAGTGAAAAATAACTATGAGCACGTCGTCCTTCGGATGGGACTTTAAGCGATGATCCAGGGCTTTTTCGAATGTGAGGTACTCGATAATGAGACGTATGTTATGTAAATAAACCTGGGTAGGTCAATTTTCACTTAGGTTGAAAGCCTTGAGCACGTCGTCCTTCGGATGGGACTTTCCGGATATATCTGAATCTGTAGTATCAGTTTTAACAATTATTAAGCCTATAAACCGTTAAATAGCGCGAATTTTTTGAAAAACGTTTTCATTTTGATTTTTGTGTGGGGTTCAGATAATCCGGTCGTTCTCTATCAGTTTTAACAAATATTTAATCTATAAACCGTTAAAAAGCGACAAATTTGAAGAATGGAGTCTACCGAGCTCAGGATCGCCACTTACAAATCTAGCTGAGGCACTTAGGTCAGATGTTTTAATCGGGAAGTGAAAAATAACTATGAGCACGTCGTCCTTCGGATGGGACTTTAAGCGATGTTCCAGGACTTTTTCGAATGTGAGGTACTCGATAATGAGACGTATGTTATGTAAATAAACCTGGGTAGGTGAAATTTCACTTTGGTTGAAAATAGCCTTGAGCACGTCGTCCTTCGGATGGGACTTTCCGGATAAATCTGAATCTGTCGTATCAGTTTTAACAATTATTAAGCCTATAAACCGTTAAATAGCGCAAATTTTTTGAAAAACATTTTTATTTTGATTTTTGTGTAGGATTCAGATAATCCGGTCGTTCTCTATCAGTTTTAACAAATATTAAATCTATAAACCGTTAAGAAGCGAGTAATTTGAAGAATGGAGTCTACCGAGCTCAGGATCGCCACTTAGAAATCTAGCTGAGGCACTTAGGTCAGATGTTTCAATCGGGAAGTTAAAAATACCTTTGAGCACGTCGTCCTTCGGATGGGACTTCAAGCGATGATCCAGGGCTTTTTCGAATGTGAGGTACTCGATAATGAGACGTATGGTATGTAAATAAACCTGGGTAGGTGAAATTTCACTTAGGTTGAAAATAACCGTGAGCACGTCGTCCTTCGGATGGGACTTTCCGGATATACCTGAATCTGTAGTATCAGTTTTAACAATTATTAAGCCTATAAACCGTTAAATAGCGTGAATTTTTTGAAAAACATTTTTATTTTGATTTTTGTGTAGGATTCAGATAATCCGGTCGTTCTCTATCAGTTTTAACAAATATTAAATCTATAAACCGTTAAAAAGCGAGAAATTTCAAGAATGGAGTCTACCGAGCTCAGGATCGCCACTTAGAAATCTAGTTGAGGCACTTAGGTTAGATGTTTTAATCGGGAAGCTAAAAATAACTTTGAGCACGTCGTCCTTCGGATGGGACATTAAGCAATGATCCAGGGCTTTTTCCAATGTGAGGTACTCGATAATGAGACGTATGTTATGTAAATAAACCTGGGTAGGTCAATTTCTACTTAGGTTGAAAGCCTTGAGCACGTCGTCCTTCGGATGGGACTTTCCGGATAAATCTGAATCTGTCGTATCAGTTTTAACAATTATTAAGCCTATAAACCGTTAAATAGCGCAAATTTTTTGAAAAACATTTTTATTTTGATTTTTGTGTAGGATTCAGATAATCCGGTCGTTCTCTATCAGTTTTAACAAATATTTAATCTATAAACCGTTAAAAAGCGAGAAATTTGAAGAATGGAGTCTACCGAGCTCAGGATCGTCACTTAGAAATCTAGCTGAGGCACTTAGGTCAGATGTTTTAATCGGGAAGTGAAAAATAACTATGAGCACGTCGTCCTTCGGATGGGACTTTAAGCGATGATCCAGGGCTTTTTCGAATGTGAGGTACTCGATAATGAGACGTATGTTATGTAAATAAACCTGGGTAGGTCAATTTTCACTTAGGTTGAAAGCCTTGAGCACGTCGTCCTTCGGATGGGACTTTCCGGATAAATCTGAATCTGTCGTATCAGTTTTAACAATTATTAAGCCTATAAACCGTTAAATAGCGCAAATTTTTTGAAAAACATTTTTATTTTGATTTTTGTGTAGGATTCAGATAATCCGGTCGTTCTCTATCAGTTTTAACAAATATTTAATCTATAAACCGTTAAAAAGCGAGAAATTTGAAGAATGGAGTCTACCGAGCTCAGGATCGTCACTTAGAAATCTAGCTGAGGCACTTAGGTCAGATGTTTTAATCGGGAAGTGAAAAATAACTATGAGCACGTCGTCCTTCGGATGGGACTTTAAGCGATGATCCAGGGCTTTTTCGAATGTGAGGTACTCGATAATGAGACGTATGTTATGTAAATAAACCTGGGTAGGTCAATTTTCACTTAGGTTGAAAGCCTTGAGCACGTCGTCCTTCGGATGGGACTTTCCGGATATATCTGAATCTGTAGTATCAGTTTTAACAATTATTAAGCCTATAAACCGTTAAATAGCGCGAATTTTTTGAAAAACGTTTTCATTTTGATTTTTGTGTGGGGTTCAGATAATCCGGTCGTTCTCTATCAGTTTTAACAAATATTTAATCTATAAACCGTTAAAAAGCGAGAAATTTGAAGAATGGAGTCTACCGAGCTCAGGATCGCCACTTACAAATCTAGCTGAGGCACTTAGGTCAGATGTTTTAATCGGGAAGTGAAAAATAACTATGAGCACGTCGTCCTTCGGATGGGACTTTAAGCGATGTTCCAGGACTTTTTCGAATGTGAGGTACTCGATAATGAGACGTATGTTATGTAAATAAACCTGGGTAGGTGAAATTTCACTTTGGTTGAAAATAGCCTTGAGCACGTCGTCCTTCGGATGGGACTTTCCGGATAAATCTGAATCTGTCGTATCAGTTTTAACAATTATTAAGCCTATAAACCGTTAAATAGCGCAAATTTTTTGAAAAACATTTTTATTTTGATTTTTGTGTAGGATTCAGATAATCCGGTCGTTCTCTATCAGTTTTAACAAATATTAAATCTATAAACCGTTAAAAAGCGAGAAATTTCAAGAATGGAGTCTACCGAGCTCAGGATCGCCACTTAGAAATCTAGTTGAGGCACTTAGGTCAGATGTTTTAATCGGGAAGCTAAAAATAACTTTGAGCACGTCGTCCTTCGGATGGGACATTAAGCAATGATCCAGGGCTTTTTCCAATGTGAGGTACTCGATAATGAGACGTATGTTATGTAAATAAACCTGGTTAGGTGAAATTTCACTTAGGTTGAAAATAGCCTTGAGCACGTCGTCCGTCGGATGGGACTTTTCGGATATATCTGATTCTGTCGTATCAGTTTTAACAATTATTAAGCCTATAAACCGTTAAATAGCGTGAATTTTTTGAAAAACATTTTTATTTTGATTTTTGTGTAGGATTCAGATAATCCGGTCGTTCTCTATCAGTTTTAACAAATATTAAATCTATAGCAGTTATACCCGGCGTTGCCCGGGGAACTTTGATTTTTCTCCCAATATCTTCTATAACGCTATTCAGTTCCTCGACAGTACATTCATGATGTTATAATTTTCAATTATTCATACGGAATATGGCTTATAGTCCTTCAGCTGTTCTAACGCTAGTAAGTTTTTAGGACCCCTGGGCACCACAGCTAGTATGCGCCTTTCAACGGCGGAAGCCACATCTAGTGAATAATTAGCATCGCTGGACGTCCTAGTCAGTGCGTACTTAAGAACGTTTGTGACCACAGCTAGTATGTGGCTTGCAACGCTGAGCACCACAGCTAGTACGTAGTTGGGAATGCTGGGCATCATAGCTAGTATGTGCCTCGCAACAGCGGACCCCACAGCTAGTACGAAGTTAGGAACGCTGGGCATCACAGCTATTAAGTGCCTTGCAACAGCGGACCCCACAGCTAGTATGTAGTTAAATACGCTGGGCATTACAGTTAGTAAGTGCTTTGCAACAGCGAACTTCACAGCTAGTACATAGTTAGGAACGCTGGGCACTACAGCTAGTAAATGCCTTGCAACAACGGACCCCACATCTAGTACGAAGTTAGGAACGCTGGGCACTACAGCTAGTAAATGCCTTGCAACAACGGACCCCACAGCTAGTACGTTTTTAGGAACGCTGGGCCCTACAGGTAGTAGGTGCCTTGCAACTGCGAACCCCACAGATAGTATGTAGTTAGAACCACAGGGCATCACAGCTAGTATGAGTTTTGCAACGGCGGACCCCACAGCTAGTACCTACGAGTGAAATACGCTGGGCCACACTGCTAGCGCCTTGCAACAGCAGACCCCACAGCTAGTACGTAATTAGAAACGCTGGGCATTACAGCTAGTAAATGTCTTATAGGTGCCTTGCAACAGTGAACCCCACAGCGAATACATAGTTACTACTACTACATGTGAAATTCATGACAATCCGATTCATGACAATACGATCAACCGTTAATGAGCTAACTCTATATTTATACTTAGTCCCCCCCCCCCCCCCCCCCCCCCCTCAACCCCGCCACCCGTTCAAAACTTCGGGACGCCACACTCCTTATTTTTCTATTTGGCCTTCAGGAATAATATATGCGAAATTTCGTGACAATACGACCAACCGTTAATGAGCTAACTCTATATGTATATTTAGCCCCCCCACAACCCTCCTTCCTGTTCAAAATTTTGGGCCGTCACACACCTAATATTTCTATTTGACCTTTAGGAATACTACATGTGAAATTTCATGACAATTCGACCATTAGTTAATGAGTTAGCACTATTTATATACGTAGGCCCCCCTTACAACCCCCCCTCCCGATCAAAACTTTGGAACGCCACACACCTTATTTTTCTATTTGGCCTTCAGGAATACTCCATGTGAAATTTCGTGACAATCCGACCAACCGTTAAAGAGTTAGCTCTATATTTATACTTAGGCCCCCCACAACCCCCCCTCCCGTTCAAAACTTTGGGACGCCACACACCTTTATTTCCTATTTGGCTTTTAAAAATACTACATGTGAAATTTCATGACGATTCGCCCATTAGTTAATGAGTTAGCTCTATATTTATACTTTTTTTTTTTTTTTTTTTTTCGGGTGCTCCGGTAAATCACCCGGCCCGCTTATCGTCGGGGAAGGAGGAAGTACATATATATATATATATAGTATAGTTTTATTTACTGTTGCTGTGGGTGTCCGGGGGCGACAGCCTTTGGTCCCTTACGGGACAGACTGGCGCTCCCGGGCCCCCTTAAGATGCGGCTGCCTGGTGGCGCCGAGAGAGCTCGAGATCGGTGGAGTGGGGCTGCTTCTACATCGCGGTCGCCGGGGGTAGGACTCGGGCCCGGCCCGTCAATCGCCCCCGGCGCCGGGTCAAAGGGCCTTTTTCTGTTCCCGCCAGGAGGTGATAAACCGGCCGAACGCCGGATAGTTCGACTCCGTTATCAACTCCGGCAGGGTCAATCCCAGGTACGATCCTGTCGCGCGGATCAACTCCACCCTAGACCTGTCGTACAGGGGACAATCGAGGACCACATGTTCTGCAGTCTCTATGCCGCCACACGAACAGTTCGGGCTATCCTTCCTCTTGAAGAAGAAGAGTTTGGAGTTGAAGTCACCGTGACCTGAAAGTACCTGAGAAGTCCAGTGATCGGGTTGTACCCAAGTGGAGCGCAGGCGGACCCGGACGTCAGGTAGATACGTGAATGTCGTTCGCCCGTCGGAGGAGTGCGACCATCGTTGTTGCCACCTGTCCATTATCCAGTCTTGGACTATGTCCTTGCAACGCTCTGGTCTGTTCTGTCCACGTAGCTCGCCCTCCAGGACGAGGCGCAAGGGCTCATCTATATCTGTTCTCAGGGGCAGATTGCGTCTACAGTAGTACGAGGCGACCGCCCCGTCCAAGACCAAGTCTATGGGCGGAGCTCCTGCCAGCACCTGTAGCGCTGCAGTGGAGACAGTACGATAGGCCTTTGTGACTCTCAGGAGGGCAGCTCTTTGGGCCTGCAGTAGTCTCGTTCTCTGCTGCTTGGTGGGACGTAACCACCATCCTGCAGCAGCGTATCGAGCCACAGCCTCGAACACCCCCGTGTAGATTGTTCTACACGCTGAGTACTTGAGGCCCCATGTTGCGCGAGCTAGGCAGCTCAGAGCGTTGAAAGTAGCATTTGTCCTTTCTTTGATGGCAACAGCGTGGGGAGTCGCCCTGAAGCCCGGACCCAGCCTCACACCTAGGTATGTGACCGTCTCCGGGAATTCAACGCGCATCCCTCGGATCCCCAAGGAGAAGGGGTGGCGGGCGTTGGTTTTCCCTCTCATTAGCAGGGCCATGTCTTATACTTAGGCCCCCCAACTACCCCCCCCTCCCGTAAAAAATGTTGAGCCGTCACACCGCCTATTTTTCTATTTGGTCTTCAGGAATACTCCATGTGAAATTTCGTGACAATCCGACCAACCGTTAAAGAATTAGCTCTATATTTATACTTAGGCCCCCCCACAACCCCCCCTCCCGTTCAAAACTTTGGGACGCCACACACCTTTTTTTCCTATTTGGCTTTTAAAAATACTACATGTGAAATTTCATGACGATTCGCCCATTAGTTAATGAGTTAGCTCTATATTTATACTTAGGCCCCCCCACAACCCCCCCACCCGTTCAAAACCTTGGGACGCCACACACCTTTATTTCCTATTTGGCTTTTAAAAATACTACATGTGAAATTTCATGACGATTCGCCCATTAGTTAATGAGTTAGCTCTATATTTATACTTAGGCCCCCCAACTACCCCCCCCCCCCCCCCTCCCGTAAAAAATTTTGAGCCGTCACACCGCCTATTTTTCTATTTGGTCTTCAGGAATACTCCATGTGAAATTTCGTGACAATCCGACCAACCGTTAAAGAATTAGCTCTATATTTATACTTAGGCCCCCCCACAACCCCCCCTCCCGTTCAAAACTTTGGGACGCCACACACCTTTTTTTCCTATTTGGCTTTTAAAAATACTACATGTGAAATTTCATGACGATTCGCCCATTAATTAATGAGTTAGCTCTATATTTATACTTAGGCCCCCCCACAACCCCCCCTCCCGTTCAAAACTTTGGGACGCCACACACCTAATATTTCTATTTGGCTTTTAAAAATACCACATGTGAAATTTCATGACAATTCGACCATTAGTTATTGAGTTAGCACTATTTATATACTTAGGCCCCCCTTACAACCCCCCCTCCCGATCAGAATTTTGGGACGCCACATAGCCTATTATTCAATCGGGCTCAAAAGAATGCTACATGGGAAGTTTCATAAAAATCTGTCCAGCCGTTTCGGCGTGATGCTGGAACAAACATACAAACAAACAAACAAACCCCGTTTCAGCTTTATTAATATAGATTACAATATTATAATATATATATATTGTAACATGTAGAAATAGAGGGGGGGTATTGTATAAATAAGGATATATCATCATATATGATATTCACTCAAGAAGGGTGGGGGAAGAGAGAGAGAGCAGTGGAAGGAGGGGGAAGGCGTTGAGCGGTTGCAGATAGAGAGTGAAGCAGGAAGGTTGTTGGATTTTTGTGTTTGGAGAGAGAGAGTGAAGTGGACGGGAGTTTTTTTTTATGGGAGAGTGCAAGTGAACGGATGATAGAGAGTCGACTGGAGTAGTGAAGATTCTTTGTGGAGTTGGAAGTCTGGAGTTCTGGAAGTGGGCAGATTGATGGAAGAATCTATGAGCCTATGATGTACTGAGAAGAGCAGCGGAGGATTGGAGGATAGATAGAAAAATGTGAGTGAATAAAAAAATAAATGTTATATTATCATTGTCTACCGATCTATGTTAAGGTGTAAAAACAAAGGGTAAAAATATTAAATCTTATTCCATGAAAACATTTTTATTAAAAGAATTCACCACCCATTTAATTATTCAAAAATACAATAGTAAATTTTAAGAGAACTACAATCATTACAATGGCGCAACAACGTGGAGCTAATTTTTAAAAAAAGAATAGAATTATATTTTACCATACGAACAATCATTACAATGGTCACCAACGTGGGGCAATTTAAAAAATAAAATAAATTTAAAGAGAGTATAAGAATCATTACAATATAAATATTACAATATATATATGAGCCGGTGAGGATGAGAGTGGTGTAAGTCAAAAAATTTCGAAATTGGGTTTATACAAAATTTTTGCTCTTTTATCACTACTCTAATAATTAACATTGTGAATTCAGTTAAAAGTTTTACCTATCGCCAGCAAAAACACAATATCATTATCAATTTGAACAAAACCAGATTCCTGTTGAGAAAGAAAGTGGTGTAAGTCAATAGGTATTAAAAATAAACGTTTCTTTACATTATTGGTATTATACTCTTGTCTGTTTATTGCAGGTAAATACGTTCATTTCTGATTCAGTTCCAATCTTCCTCTAATAAAGTCAAGACGTTGATTAACAAACATTAAATTTAAATTTCTATAAATGATAAACAAAAAAGGTTTGCGATAATTAAAATAACACTTTTGCTGTTACCAGTGGTATAATATTATGGAATCAGCTAGGCGACAGAAGAAGTTCACTGAACGTGAAATGAATTGCGATGAGTTTTTTTCTACTGCTTCATTGGAAAAAAAATGTACCAGAAGGAAATATGACCAAGAAAATTAGGAAACTTGACTTACACCATTATCATTCTCACCGGCTTTTTATCTTGGTTTAGAATGAAAGTGGCGTAATGGATTTAAGTCCGTTGAAACCAGTTAATAAAAAAACATTAAAACTTGCACAACTTATTGTTTTAAGCTTTGAAGCATTGTTGACTAGAATTGAACCATATCCCTTTTTTATCTTGCTTAGGTAATTTTTAATAAGCAAATTTACGAAACATTCATTTTCTCTAAATATAGGAAACTTGACTTACACCACTATCATTCTCACCGGCTCATATAAATATTATTTATTGGTATAAAAACAAGTAACTGTTAGAAATGAAGTAACTAAGTTAGTGAATAAATATGTGAAGTCGCATTTTGTTTTAAAACGAACCAATGAGTGGAAATTTTATAAGGAACAAGTTCACTAGAATCAATTTTTCGATAGGACTAACCGTTTTCGGGTAACTCAAGGAAACGTCGAAAAATATATGTTTCAAAATTACATTTCAAGATGGTTTTCGGCATGTATCTCAAAAACCGGACGTCTTATAAATTATGTATGTCAGTATTGGAAAGTGGTCTCAATTTTCTTTTGATTTCAGCCAAAATCCAAATTTCCATTCCAAATTTCAAGTTCATAGCTACAATTGTTTTTTCTAGTAGAGAGCTCACAACTTTTCAATCACATACACACAATTATTAGTTAATTATTAGTTAGTGACTCATGCCCGGGCTTTAACTACGAGGTCATATTTGTAACATTTTAAGTAAGGTGGGCGAATAATTTTAAAGTTATATTTGACATGGTAAATAGTAACTGGAGTGTGGAATGAAAGGCCGATATTTAAGAGAACGACTAAGGTAGGATGAAGTGGTTAACTAACTAAGAAGAGAAGGGTCCACTTAGGTAAGAGGCGGTTACCAGGATGAAGTGGCCTGGCTTCAAATAAAACTACAACTCGGTCTACAGCCTGAGGCGACACTTGTCCAGTCTGCCTGCCCTGTATGTCTAACCCCAGACAAAGCTAACCACACTCACGACCTTAGTTCAACGTTAGAAACACATTCTACTTTCTTATAGTTTTAGTTCACGAAAATATTGTAATCTTGTGAAAATCCGAGATAGAGTTTTTCACTTTTCAAGGTCCCCTGAACCAGTGGCGTATATATATATGGGGGGGGGGGGGGGGGGGGGGGGGGGGGGGGCAAGGGCCCCCCCCCCCCCCGAAATAAAATAAATATTAATATAAAAGTTAAAAAAAAGTATATATTAGTTTGATATTCTGGTTACTTTGATATAAAAGTAAAAAAAATAAATAAAAAGTATATAGTAGTTTTGATATTCTGGTTACTTTGATATAAAAGTAAAAAAAAATAAATAAAAAGTATATAGTAGTTTGATATTCTGGTTACTTTGATATAAAAGTAAAAAAAATAAATAAAAAGTATATAGTAGTTTTGATATTATTATACAGTAGTTTTTGAAAGTAGGCTTAATGGTCTAGCGTTACTATTTTACCCTTGTCACTCTTTTCCTTCGAAAATGCAGGATAAGAAAAATATATATAACGTGAACATTTATTCAGTATATTTTTTTGTGTAAATTAATAATTTCATCTGTATAATAATAATACAAATATCATCTGTTTTTTATCGAACTACGAGGGTGTGTTCCTGTCCGCTTCTGCAAAGTCGCCGTTGATCCGAATACGAACGCTACATCACTTCCCCCCAACGATGACGTCGCAGAAACGGACCTTCGGTCGCACCAGTCTTCCGCTGCTCGTGCGATACGCGGACGAAACACGCCCTTCGGTGCCTTCCTTCTCTTGGCACGAGTGCGGCCCGCCAAGACCGGAATGATGTCCGTCCGGCGTTGACTCGCCTTCCCAGAGGAGGAAGGCAGGTTTTAACCGATCCAACGCCACCACGAGCTCTTTTCCGCGAACTTCTATCCGGTAGGTCTTGATGTCTCTTTGACGAACCCGGTATGGGCCCGTGTACGGTGGCGTCAGAGGTCTTTTCACCGTGTCATCCCTGAGGAATACATGGGAGCAGGTCAGCAGGTCCTTCGGTACAAAGAATGGTCTCGTACTGCTGCGGAATTTAGCAGGACTCAACCTGCGCATCGTCTCCTGAAGGTGCTGAATAGAACTCTCCCGATCTTCATTTCTATTACCGGGGTCTAGGAATTCCCCAGGTAATCGCAGCGTTTTGCCATATACTGCTTCAGCGGCGCTAGCTCCTATGTCCTCCCTGATCGCGGATCTCAGCCCCAGCAGAACGGTAGGCAATATGCTTGTCCAGTTGTCCGCATCCATGTGTGCCCTTAGTGCGTTTTTCAGGGAGCGGTGCCATCGCTCTACGCAACCATTTGCTTGTGGATGGTAACTCGTTGTTCGAATACGTTGTGTGCCCAACAGCCGCGTCAGTTTTCCGAAAAGATCGGATTCAAATTGGCGACCTTGGTCAGTAGTCACTTGAGCTGGTACTCCAAAGCGAGCAATCCAGAATGTATAAAATTCTCTAGCCACCTCTTCTGCGGTTATGTTCTCCACAGGAATAGCCTCTGGCCACCTGGTAAAACGGTCTATCAGGGTTATGCAATACCGCTTACCGTTCGAAGGCGGCAATGGTCCCACTATGTCAAGGTGCACATGTTCAAACCGTCCAACCGCCGGAAAGCTACCGGGAGGTGTGACGGTATGCCTACCGATTTTGGCCTTCTGACAAGCCACGCACGCTCGGGTCCAAAGGGTAACTTCTTTCATCATGTTAGGCCAAAAATATTTACCACAAACTAACTTCCTGGTCGCGCGGACGCCTGGATGGCTTAAGTTGTGGAAGCTGCGGAAAGCTTGATGGTGAAATTTTTCTGGTAGATAAGGACGTGCCTTCTTAGTTGACGTTTCGCACAACACAGGACGTTCACTGCCGGGAAGATGAAAATATCTCAACTGGAGATTCCCCTGTTGCATTAAGGAAGACAGGTTTGGGTCTTCCTCTTGTCCTTGGGCCAGGCGACCTAAGTCATTGGCAAGCATCAACTCCTCGATCCGTGACAATGCGTCTGCGACTATGTTATTGTCCCCATCCACATGCTGGATGGTCGAACAGAACTGTCCAATAAAATTTAGATGCCGGATCCTCATCGGGGAAGCTGAATCCGGTTTCTGCTTGAAGGCATAAGGGGTTTATGGTCCGTCAAAATGATGAATTCCCGTCCTTCCAGCAACTGTCTAAAGTGACGTACAGCAGAGTAGATAGCGAGCAGTTCTCGATCGTAAGTAGAGTAGCTCTGCTGTGCGTTCGATAGGGCCTTGGAAAAGAACCCTAGGGGAACCCAGTGGTTCTCTTCCCATTGTTGCAAAACAGCTCCCATGCACGTTCCGGAGGCATCGCAAGCTAAGGAAATCTTTGCATTTACCTGGGGATGTCCGAGAAGTGTGGCCTTCTGTATTCCTTCCTTACATCTCAAAAAGGCTTCGTCGGCCTCCGATGTCCATGGGACGGGGGTTCTATCGTTCCTCTTGGCCAGGTGTAAGAACTGGTTCAACGGCTTTTGAAGATCAGCCGCCTTAGGAATGCATTGCCTATAAAAGTTCAGCATTCCGAGGAAACTACGCAATTCTCTGATGGTCGCGGGTTTCGGATAATTAGAAATCGCCGCTACCTTGTCCGCTAAGGGGATAACTCCGTCTTGCGTTACTCGATACCCCAGGAATTCCATTTCGGCTTGCCCAAACTTACATTTGCTAGGGTTTATGACAATGCCATTTTCGTCGAGCCGACGGAAAACTTCTCTAAGATGCATCTCATGTTCCTGGATGTTGGAGGATGCCACTAAGATGTCGTCTAAATAAACAAAACAGTACGGCAAGTCCCTAAAGATGGAGTCCATGAACCGTTGGAAAGTTTGGGCTGCATTCCTGAGACCGAAACACATCCTGACAAACTCATAGAGACCGAATGGTGTGATGATAGCGGTTTTGGAAATATCTTCTTCTGCAACAGGTATCTGAAAGTATGCCCTGACCAAGTCCAATTTAGTAAAGATATTTTTCCCATGTAAACCTAGATTAAAATCATTCAAATTGGGAACTCCATATCGGTCAGGTGTCGTTTGGGCATTCAACATGCGATAGTCCCCGCAAGGTCGAAGCTGGCCGTCCTTCTTGATGACCACGTGAAGAGGACTGGACCACTGACTCTTTGAAGGTCTACATATCCCTTCCGCTACCATTCGCCGGAACTCTTCCTTTACAGCCTGATACTTTTCAGGCGGGAGTCTTCTGGGCTTGGCATAAACGGGTCTTCCAGTCGTCTCGATATGATGAAAAACCTTATGCTTCGCAGGGCTCTGGATTGGTGAAGGCCTGGTGATCCTTGGGAATTCCTTTAATATTCCTTCGAAAGGTTGCGAGCCAGAAATGGGGGAAATAGTACTCTGCGCATTGACTGAGACCTTCCCGGGTGTAGCCAGACCAGTAAGCTGATCAAGAAGCCGGCGTCCATTAAGATCAGCCACAAGGTGAAAATTGTACAAAAAATCTGCACCTAAAATTGCTTTGGGGATGTCAGCAATAACAAACTTCCAGGTAAAAACTCGCCGCAACCCGAAGTCCAGTTGAAGAGTTGCTTCACCGAATGTTGATATTCTGGAACCGTTGGCTGCATATAAATAAAATTCCTGTGGCCGTCTCCTAATATTTTTCAAAGGTGGGATGACTGAAATGGCCGCCCCCGTGTCAACCAAAAATACACGCTGACTCCGTTGATCAGTCACGAATAAACGGCGTTGGAGCGTCAGAGTGTCGGTTAACGCCACACCCGACACCTGCTTCAGTTTTCCGGCTTGGTGGTCTGTGTGTGTTCCCATGCGCAGGGTAACTCACACTTCTTGGCCCTCTCCCGGAATTTATAATGATAAAAACAGAGCCAATTTGGGTCGGTGGATGTCTTCCTCCGCTTCTGCCTCTAGGTCCCTGTTATGGCGGTTCGTTGCGTCGATGGGACATTTTGAGCTCGGCTAACTCCCGTGAAAGCTGCCTCTTTTTCTTCCAACAATTGGGATGATTCACTTGTATGTGCCATAGCGTGAACTTCATGGGGCCGTTGTACTTCGTGGATCCTGTCCGCTTCCTCAGCCAACTTGTTGAGGTCCTGATGTCCCGTGGAGAGCAATATTGCTTGCGTATTGGGTGGAAGTGCGCGTAATCAAAGGGTCCTCATTACTTCAGATGCTACTGAATCGCCAGCCAAATGATGCATTTGCTGCAGTAATCGGGAGGGTTTCTCATCCCCCAGTTGTTTCCCTTCAAGGAGCTGTTGGATGGGCATATTTTCTGATTCCGTAAATGCACCAACCAACCGCATGTTGAAGGATCTCAAACTCCAAAGAACTAACAATTGTGTTAAATTTTGTCAGTGAGTTGGTAATTTGAGAGCGAGCAAAAACGGCCTCAACCTGACAGAACCAAAGTTCAGGGTCAGGCTTCCAGAATGGTGGGACTTTGTTAGCTGCTGGTGCAAAGACCGCCACTGATTTCGTGTCTCCTTTATTTTCCCCTTCCGTCATCGTGGGAATCAGAGCGGAGACAAAAAATAACTAAACAAATGTTTACAATTCTCACCGTTATCACGTCGGGGTCACCACTTTACCCTCGTCACTCTTTTCCTTCGAAAATGCAGGATAAGAAAAATATATATAACGTGAACATTTATTCAGTATATTTTTTTGTGTAAATTAATAATTTCATCTGTATAGTAATAATAAAAATATCATCTGTTTTTTATCGAACTACGAGGGTGTGTTCCTGTCCGCTTCTGCAAAGTCGCCGTTGATCCGAATACGAACGCTACACTATCAATCCATGGAGATGTGAAAATAGGCGATGAAGACGTTCTGTATAAGTTTGCAGGTGTCCCAAGAAACCTGGACTTTGTTTTGTAAAGAGAACAAGCTAAAGGAAACCATTTTTTTATTTGATATATTCAATTATTTTTTATAACTCAAAAATATTATACCTAACTCAAAATATTATAATTATATATTGACTTTTGTCTGTCGTAAAAACCTACTTTATTTCTTAACCCCCATAAAAACAGTTCTTTGGTCTTTATCAAATACTTACAAATAACTACATAACTGATATACTTAGCTAGTTTATTTTTTAAAAAAGCTTCAAATTAAATTAAAAAAGTTAAAAACAAAAACAATAAAATTTAATTTTTCTGGTACAAGTCCCTATGGGACCGCCAATCCTGCTACCCATGTTACCTCTGGTAATACAAGGTGATACTTTTTTTTTTCCTTATAAAATTTGCCTGGTGGGCCCCCCCCGAAATTTTTTCCTATATACGCCACTGCCCTGAACATGTTTTGAACATTTCCGCAATGCAATTACCTATCTAAAAGAGAAGAGACGTCAGAAAGAGAAGCCTAAGTAGATGTTACAAGATACCGCTTATATTAATGACCTAAAAAATAAAGAAAAACGTGTTTAAAAAAAAAGATTGTCTCACAAAATATAATATATTATATACATATATTGTTCATATATATTATATTATTATTATATATATATATATATATATATAATATATTATATACATATATTGTTCATATATATTATATTATTATTATTATTATTATATTATATATATATATATTGTAGCATGTCTACCCTATAGATAATGCTCAGAACTGGCGATGTCTATGAGAGGATCGCGATCGCTAGGAGCAAAGTATGGGTTGTGGGGTATCAAATTAAAGAGGATTGCATTTGGAAGAGAATGCTCGGAACCAATGATGCCTGCGAGAGAATCGCGATCGCTGGGAGCGAAAATAAAGAATAATAGAGACACAATGGAAAGGAAGCCAAGATAATTGTCTACATCCGGTGTATAAGGAATAAGCAGTAAAGGTTTTTTTTCTTACTCCAGGTTTTCACACAACTAGAGGCAGATGTTAATTGGTAATATGCGATTGGCTGGAAATAAAATGGGCGGAGTCCGACGACCAATCAAGCTTCGAGAACTGTCCCCTACCACGGTCGGATATCGGAAGCCACTCCCCGTTTTACTCATTCGTCGCTCATGTCTTGGCTGGTCACCACGTTCTTTTTATATTGTACAGTTGAGTTTAAATATGTGAATTAACTTTCTTCGTTCATATCTTGGTGGATCACCACGTTCCTCTCTTTGTAAAGCCTAGTTTCTGTTTATGTGAAAGTACTTTCTTCGTTCATGTCTTGGTGGATCACCACGTATCTTTCTTTGTAAAGTTTAGTTTGAATATGTGAAATTACATTTCGTCGCTCATGTCTTGGCTGGTCACCACGTTCTTTTTATATTGTACAGTTGAGTTTAAATATGTGAATTAACTTTCTTCGTTCATGTCTTGGGTGATCACCACGTATCTTTTCTATAAGTAATATCAGTTTGAATATGTGAATTAGTCGTAGAGACACACTTTGATTTTGGACGGTGCAAAGTCAGTGGGGGTGTAACTTCTGGTGTGCCCTCGAAACTACGCAGATCTTCAGGGACTATGTGAATAGACGATTTCTACGGGAAGTCCAGAAAGGGTGATCACGCCGTCATTCGCCATGGATATCGTATCGAGGTACCTCGTAATTAAGTTATAATACAGTCCTTCAGACACACGGCCAAATTATATATATATTCAATTGTTGTTTTGTAAATATGTTCTCATTGAAATAAATATGTTAAAGTTATAGGTTTGATTCATTTCATTCCCCCCCCACTCATGCTTCTTCTGGTTGACAACAGTAATTAATTATTGTTAATTACTGATGTCAGCTAACCGTTAGGATCTTGTAACCGTTCTTCCCGTGGGAGTGCTTTCAGCTATTCAGGCATTGTTTAATTAAAGTCGCGATTTAAATAATTTTCAATTTTAATAATTTTTCGATCTCAATTTTATTTATTTTATTAATTACGTGATTTGCACTCACACGAGAGGGAGAAATGGTTATTAATTGGCGCCACCGAACAGGGATTTGATTTGTTTATTAATTATGCCAATTAGTATAATTAATGAACCCCACTAATCGGTCCCTTATTAATTAATTAATTTTTTTTAATTAAAAAAAAAAAAAAATTTTTTTTTTTGCTTTTTAACGTAGATTCCAGCCTATTAGGCCACAATGTTATATTTTCACTTAAAGTCGGTATTTAGAATCAAAACTGAAGAAGGATGGGTGAGGGTAGGGACAATGAATGACATCATTTATTGAAATAATTTTATTTTTTTTTGGTTTTTGATTTTTTTTTTTATGTAGATTTAGTAGGCATTTATTTTACATATTATAACTATTGTTGTATTGTGATGCCATCTGACAGGTCACCATAGAAATTAGGTTAGCACCAGACCTCCCGTATAATTCATTTAATTGTTTTGATATATATTTCTTATCAGAATGGAAGGGAAAGGGAAGTCGGACTTAGAGCCGATACAGACACGGTCTAGGAAAACTATCCGTACGCCCCCGGAGTCCCCGGTAGAAAATCCTAAATTTGACCTAGAGGCGATGTTTAAGGCCATGCAGGAACAGATGGGAAACTTGGGAAAGGATTTAAAAGCGGACATGCAGGAACAGATTTCGGGACTAGGACAACAGGGAAAGGCCATGCAGGAACAGATAGGACAGCAGACTTCGGAGATAAAGGAACAAATTTCGGCAATGGCAAATAATATCGAATCCATTAAACGTAATATGGGTACCGTACAATCTGAATCTAGGCAGGACAATTCAGAAGAGAGATATGATAAGCCTACTTCTAAAGTTAGGGACATGGTAGGTGTCAGTTATCATGAAGTTACAGGTGGGATCGTGTCAGAAACACAGCATCTAGATAAGGAGGTCGAAGAAATAAATTCGAACCAAAATATTATTAGTACCGATTGTGAGAAGAGATTCGCCGATATCTCGAAGAGAATAGATACTGTTTCGGGTCAAACTCAGATCTCAACCCCAAAACAAGATGACCGAATGACATTTACCGTACCCGAAGGACATAGGAATTGGCCTACGAACCAGACTTTTGCTCGCGAACAGCCTAGCAATGTCACCTTCCAAGATGTCTACGTGAAAAATTACGAACGTGGTGAGGTGGCGTTACGTAATAGCGTTTTGGATTTGCCCAACCATTTTGTATTTAAATTCTTACTATTCTGGGAAGGACCTTACCAGATTTTAGACAAGGAAAGTCCTCAAATTTTTATTTTAGGACATCTCGGCAGCGACGTAGCGGAAGGAGGAATCTTTTATATGACATCACAGAAGCCGTATATTAGCGGATAAATTCACAAGCAGGCTAGAGAAGCGCTAGGGCTCTCTTTGAGATTAACGATCTTACTTCAGCCGAGTTAAGGGGGGCGATTATTGCAGACGAGATCGCGGCCCTAGAGTCAGGGAAGAGATTTGTGACGTCTCTATGGGTGTCCATCCCCAGCTATCCCAGGAACAGTTAGACAAAGTCACACACACATAAAACAGACACTATTTTTATTATTTGGGAATTATTTATTATTTTACACTAACGGCCAACACCTCATTATACAACAACACACAAAGAATCACACATACACATTTATTGGGGACACGGGATTTATTATTTAGTTATTTTTTTTTTGTAAATAGGATAAGGCAGACGGGGACATTCTGGCACTCCCCTGGGGCTTAACATCGAGCATACCCCCCTTAGTCGAGCTCAAAGATTCCAAAGTGAATCGCCAGGTTGTAGATATAATTTTAGATAATAAGTTAGGGTAGTTTTATTTTTTTTTATTCTAGATAATAAGTTAGGATATGTTTTATATAACTTTAGTAATAGGGCATTTTTTTATAATAGTAGGTAATTTAGATAATAAGTTAGGAAAGTTTATTTTGTTCATATATTTAGTAAGAGTATTTTTTTTTAAATAGTATTAGCAATTTGTTTATGATGTTGGGATAATTTAGTTTAGATAGGTTTGTGGCTTCATTTGAAATTGACATAATTGTAGGACGGGGCAGACGGTATATGGATTGGCCATCCATGGGAATATACCTACGTATTTAAATTTGATTAGGAGACGCGGATCTGAGTAGGCTGACAGCGAGGCGATGGCACACACATTTGTAGGTAGTCACGTATGGTAAATGTACTTCCAATTGTATTTGTCTGTTGTGTTTTGTATTTTTAAATAATATTTGTATTAGTATCCGACCGTGTGTATCTATTGAAAATGTCACATTGACCCATATTTTATCTAGTGACCATGATGGGCTATGTTAACCCAATGAGAGCCTTGTAAATATATTTGTAACATATATTCAGGTATGGACCTTACTTATTATGATGCAGTGTCGACCACGGTAGGTCAAATGTCAATTTTGTTATTTTATTTAAGAAATCCTAGGGCAAGGTGCCGAAGCATACATGACTAAAGGGGGAGATATATTATAAACTGGAGGGGATACCCAGAATTGAATATTTAATTATCGTACACACGGAGAAGGGGCCACTCCATTGATGCTTGTAGAATCCATTTAAAGGGGCGGGAGTTGCTTAATTATTTTTTATGCCATGAACTGACTGTTTGAGCTGAAGAAAGGGTTTCGCTACTTGATTAATGCGGATGCCGGAATTTACATATATTTATGAAACTGAGATGGGATTTGAGTGGGCTTATTTTTCTATTTTATTTTTCGTCGTCGTTCCGGCAGAAGGTAAATACCTGTCGAAGGCCTAAGGAGGCATATGGTTAGGGTTTGGTCAACCCAAATTTTTGTTGAAGCGGATTAGGTATATGGGAATTCAGTTGAAACATTGTCGAGGCGTGGGGCCTTTTTGGATGTTTTAACTAGTCAGTGAATGTATGCTAGAAATAGAATCATCGTTATTTGCCAATGGAGAGGGTTAACTCCAAGAAGTACAGCGTAAAGTAAAATCATGCTTTGGTCACGCATGCATAGGCAAGCCATGCCGATTCGAAAGGAAATTTAAAATCATGTTTTGGTCACGCATGATAATGAGGTCGATACCTGAGTATTTGGTTAAGTGTATACGCTCAGTGAACGAGCAAGTGTTAAGTGAAACTAATAAAATATGTGACTTCCAATGGTCATTTAGCCGACATATTTTATTTTAACGGGAACGGGGGATATTGTAGCATGTCTACCCTATAGATAATGCTCAGAACTGGCGATGTCTATGAGAGGATCGCGATCGCTAGGAGCAAAGTATGGGTTGTGGGGTATCAAATTAAAGAGGATTGCATTTGGAAGAGAATGCTCGGAACCAATGATGCCTGCGAGAGAATCGCGATCGCTGGGAGCGAAAATAAAGAATAATAGAGACACAATGGAAAGGAAGCCAAGATAATTGTCTACATCCGGTGTATAAGGAATAAGCAGTAAAGGTTTTTTTTCTTACTCCAGGTTTTCACACAACTAGAGGCAGATGTTAATTGGTAATATGCGATTGGCTGGAAATAAAATGGGCGGAGTCCGACGACCAATCAAGCTTCGAGAACTGTCCCCTACCACGGTCGGATATCGGAAGCCACTCCCCGTTTTACTCATTCGTCGCTCATGTCTTGGCTGGTCACCACGTTCTTTTTATATTGTACAGTTGAGTTTAAATATGTGAATTAACTTTCTTCGTTCATATCTTGGTGGATCACCACGTTCCTCTCTTTGTAAAGCCTAGTTTCTGTTTATGTGAAAGTACTTTCTTCGTTCATGTCTTGGTGGATCACCACGTATCTTTCTTTGTAAAGTTTAGTTTGAATATGTGAAATTACATTTCGTCGCTCATGTCTTGGCTGGTCACCACGTTCTTTTTATATTGTACAGTTGAGTTTAAATATGTGAATTAACTTTCTTCGTTCATGTCTTGGGTGATCACCACGTATCTTTTCTATAAGTAATATCAGTTTGAATATGTGAATTAGTCGTAGAGACACACTTTGATTTTGGACGGTGCAAAGTCAGTGGGGGTGTAACTTCTGGTGTGCCCTCGAAACTACGCAGATCTTCAGGGACTATGTGAATAGACGATTTCTACGGGAAGTCCAGAAAGGGTGATCACGCCGTCATTCGCCATGGATATCGTATCGAGGTACCTCGTAATTAAGTTATAATACAGTCCTTCAGACACACGGCCAAATTATATATATATTCAATTGTTGTTTTGTAAATATGTTCTCATTGAAATAAATATGTTAAAGTTATAGGTTTGATTCATTTCATTCCCCCCCCACTCATGCTTCTTCTGGTTGACAACAGTAATTAATTATTGTTAATTACTGATGTCAGCTAACCGTTAGGATCTTGTAACCGTTCTTCCCGTGGGAGTGCTTTCAGCTATTCAGGCATTGTTTAATTAAAGTCGCGATTTAAATAATTTTCAATTTTAATAATTTTTCGATCTCAATTTTATTTTTTTTATTAATTACGTGATTTGCACTCACACGAGAGGGAGAAATGGTTATAATATATATATATATATATATATATATATATATATATATATATATATATATATATATAATATATTATACAATATTTCGGTATTGCTTACTCATCAGCCACGACTTAACAAATACTCAATAAAAAATATAGGCTTTTTATTATTTTTACTTTCCTAGCTATATGAAGTATAGGGGAAGTTATGTAATCGTGTAATCAAAAATTCGAAGCGGAGTTTTCAACGGAATTTCATGTTTTTCGACCACTAAATTCCAAATATGAAAAAAAAAATATGTCTGTGAACACGATAACTCCCGATAGAATAAACGTATCGAAACGAAAGTTTATATGTGTCAGAACCTTCTAAAGAGACCTATTGTTTTTCATTCAAATCGATCAAAGGGAAGGGGGGATTAGGGGAGAGGCTTAACTCAAAAACTCCAATAACTGCCAATATAATAAATGTATCGACACAAAATTTCATATGTGAATTCAACGTCCCATAAGGACGACACTTACCAATTTTCAGAGTAATCGGAAGAAGGGAGGGGGGGATCAGAGGGGCTCAACTCAAAAACTTTAATAACTGCCGATATAATAAATAATAATAAACATGAAATTTCATATTTAAAGTCAAAACCCAATGAGGACATAACCTGTCAAATTTCAGCGATATCAGCTGAAGAGAAGGGGCGTTCAGGGAAGGGGCCTCAATATAAAAACCTTAAAAACTGCCGATGTAATTTTATCAACACAAAATTTAGTTTGAGGATTAAGAAGCCCCTATGTAAGTCTGTTGAATATTAGCCCAAATGGTCAGTATTCACAATATCTCTGTAGAAAATGTTAAGTATTATTTATGACCTAATCAAAAAGTTTTCAAATAAAATTTGTATAAAGAAAATTAAAAGGCACATTTTGTTTGAAATACATATTTTCTAAGATCGCCCCGGTTTGCGAGATATATGTCGAAAACCGTTTCAAAATTACATCACATAACCCCATTTTTTTTTTATGTTTGATTGATTTACATGATAACTATTATTCCTTTCAGTTCAGTTTATTGTACAGTTTTTTCACACAGTTCAACTGCGTAGTTAAAACTGAAAGTGTGTGGGCCGCTTTAGTTATTAATTTTATTATATAGTTTAAGTAAATAAACCCAATTATTTGTTCTCGTATATTCTATGCTATTCATTTTCCCTGTTGGCCCAGTAAGATAATTTAAAAACCTTTGGAATAGATTTAATATTTTTGAAAAATTTAGGAAAAAACAATATGGCATCTCTTTAGAAATCCAAATGAAAAGTTTTTTAATTGAATTTTTTCAAAATTACGTACACTTTCTTAAAAATTGCACGTCTTGAACTTTCGATATTTTTAGGGCCCTTTTCGGAAATTACTTAAGAAATCAAAATTTAGTAGAAGACCAGCAACAATTTCTACAGGAACTGTGATAATTTTGTTATTTCCGATAATTTTATTTATTTGTTCAATTTTATTATTTTTAATAATTTTAATTTTACTTAATTTATATAAATTTTTTTATTATCACAGTACATTGTTTGTGATTCACCGACGACTTATTTTATTTAAGTAATAAAATTTGGAACTTTATTATTTTCTATTTGCAGTGAGTTCTTTAGTTGAGATTTTCGCCATCTAATAATAAATAATGTATTTCTTCTCTGATATTGACAGATGTAATATTGTTATTTATCGTCCATGATATATATCTTTTTCTTCAATCTTTATCCGAATTTTTACAAAAGGGACCCCATATCACCATAAATCAATCAGTTGTGATGCTCTCACCAGCCTATGGTTGACTGGCCAATCCTTTTAAACGTCGTTTATTTCATGCCATATAGACAAAAAAAACTTCTAGTTCGATGAAATTTTATATAGCATTCATTATCACAAGCCCTTTATATATAGGTATTTATATGGAGGTAAAAAAAATATGAGCATGCCATCCTTCGGATGAGACGTTGTGAAGTTCTCGAGCCTGTGCAATGTCAGGAACTCGTAGTCTCCGTAAGTAAACTGGATAGACAAAATTCAGGAATCCAATTGTAGTCGGGCTCATGTCCACCAGAGCGACTAAAAATTGCGCTGGTAATAAGCAATATGTTAAAGCTTGAGTATAAATGACAAAAACAAAATAACAATTATGATAACCACAAAAGGAGGTTACCTCTCTCTTTGACTATTCAGACTACTCGCTCTTGCGCCACAGTAGCGAAGATGGTTAAGAGGGATTCTTTGTGTTAAGCGCTAATATTAATTGTCGATATAACTAATATATCAACACAAAATATAGGGCTAGGATTTAAACGCACAGTAAAAAAAACTGCTTACCGAGTAATAAAGGTTAATTACACAGTACAAAAATGATAAATGCACAGTAAAATTCAACACTCTATATAAAATTTTAACCCAATAACTAAAAATGTATTGCCTAGTAATTTAATCACGGTTGATAAGGCGCAGAAGGAAATTTCAGAACCCTCGGTAAAAAATTTGAATTCCCAATAAAAAAAATGAAAGACTAATTGTAAGATTTAAAACACGGTGCAAAATTGAAGTTTACCGAGTAAATCCAGTTGATGTATCCAAAGAAATAAAATTTGACTCTCCCGTTGGTCCTTTTAGTGAAACAGTTCAGGTTCTCCTGATATAGAGAAACCCCATTCATTAAATATTTTTATACTAATATTTAATTTATTTACTGTGAATATATCCTTTTTACTAGGCGTTTATTTTGTTTACCAAACGTTAAATATTACTCTACTAGCATTTAATTTATTTACTGTGAATATATCCTTTTTACTAGGCGTTTATTTTGTTTACCAAACGTTAAATATTACTCTACTAGCATTTAATTTATTTACTGTGAATATATCCTTTTTACTAGGCGTTTATTTTGTTTACCAAACGTTAAATATTACTCTACTAGCATTTAATTTATTTACTGTGAATATATCCTTTTTACTAGGCGTTTATTTTGTTTACCAAACGTTAAATATTACTCTACTAGCATTTAATTTATTTACTGTGAATATATCCTTCTTTTTTTTACTATTCGTTTAATTTTTTAACAGTGTTATAAATTTATTACTCTGAATAATCTTGTAAATGTGAATTAATTTTGTTACTGTGAGTAATATGTTTTCTACTGAACTTTAATTACTGTGCAAAACTGTTTGCTATTGTGCAATTAATTTGCATCTAATATTCAATATGAAGACTTAAAACTCCCTGGTAAAGACATATTGGTTTTCAAACGGAATTGATAATTTGGTTTCAAAGGTAGAGTGAATAGTGAGTTCATTAATTCGCGCTGAGGAAGTACATTGAAGGTGAGAGGGCGCCAGTAGGGTCAAATGGCCGGACCTGGGCCAGTTAAAGGGGCGCTATGCTGGTCTAGTAGTGCCCAGGCTTAAATGGACCAAAGTAGGTCAGGTTTTAAAGGGTGGGTCACGCTTGGACTCGTGGTTTTAAAGTCCAGTGGACTGGTGTGTCAGATGTGTGTCAAACAGATGTAAACCTATCATTTATTTATTTTGATATCTCAAAAAAATCGCTAGCGTCTGAGAGGTCATTCAACCGTATATGTAAACAGACGACGAGAGGTCATCCAACCTTCGGTGAGTGTGTCTTACAGATGTAATTCATATATTTATTTTGCTATCTCAGTGATTCGAAAAAAAAAAAATCGCTAGCGTCTGACAGGTCATTGAACCTTGCATATAAACACACGAGATTATACCACCACCTCATTCAACCTTTAGTGTGTATGTGAAAACTTATCATTTTGGTATCCTACAGAAATTTTTTCGAAAAAACGGTGAGCGAAAAATGTATTATTGAGAAATTAACACAGTCAACGAACTTTCAGTTTAGAAAGTATGAGAGTGGTTCATCTGGTGAAAGTAGGAGCAAAGATGACCACCTTCGTGAGAGCCTAATTTGCATACCGGTCCAGGACCGTGTCCTCCTTGCTCCTCATTTTTCGAAAGTGGAATTTTTTGAATATGTTGATTTTTCAAAATTTGATGCTTTTTCCGAGAATATAAAAAGACAGGAATCTAGCGGGTCCCATCATTATCTAGCCAAACATGGACACAGAAACTCAGGAGAGTGACTTGAACGCTTTAGTACAAAAGCTAAATGCATCTAAGGCGGAATTCATACCGATAAATGAATTAATAATAGATGAGAAATATTCGATTCTTGCAATGAAAAGAATAAATACAATTTACGGACCCAGTATAATCGCGACTTTCATTGAAGGAGATGTCGACGAGCCCAGCGACAGCTTGAAAAGCATTTTTTTGCCGAAGCGCTATACCGAAATGTTTTCCGATGAAGAACTACTTCAAGCTTCAGGTTACTTTTTAAAAAAAAATAATAATTAAAAAAAAGTCACTTTTTAAGAAAAACTAAAAATTTTTTTTTTTTTTACAGGCAATTTGAAATTGGCGTACAAAGGCCGAAGAATCAATAAGGAGCATTTATTTGAATTCTCAGTGTAATCTAATGTATTTTTGAAAAATATATAATTTGTAATCAAGTGTTGACTTTATTTACCAAAAATGATGAAATCTCACCCCCCTCAAACACAAATTTGTGCCAACCTACTTTCTAAAAGAAACTTGTATGAATTTGAAATGTCAAATCCGAGTATATAAACCCTCTGAGATCCACGAATTGGTATCAGTCTTTCGTCTGAGAATATCACATCTCCAATAATGAACACTTCTGCTGTTTCTTCTGCTTCCAAGGTATATTCTAAAATTCTCTTAGACATTTTTATACTCTAAAAAAATTCAATAATAATTTCATGATGGCACAAATTTTTCAACATCTTGTAGATTTCATCTCTTGTAAAGAAATTAAATGCGAAAACATTGGGTGGAGTGGTCTCAATAAGTGAATTAACATTAGGAGAAAAATATAAAATCATGACAATGAAAAGAGTAGAAACCACTTTTGGCGGATATGTAGTAGCAGTTATCGCAAACGATGACCAAAACGCTCAGAGGTGGGATAATGAATTGAAAGGTGTATTTTTACCGATGAGATACACCAAGTTATTTACTGACGAAGACATGGTATTTGCAGCTGGTAATAAAAAAAAAAGCTTAAGCCGTAATTTTTGACTTAGATCATTTTTTTTTAAATTATTTAGTATCTCATTATTTTTTTTTATTTTTTGTAGGCAAGCTAAGAATGATTTACAGAGGTAGAGGGTCTCGCCACGAATTTCTAATAGAATTTACAATGTAGAGAATTCAATGTAATACCGATATTTTGAAATAATAAAAATCTGATTAAAAACTTATTGATATTGATTTATAAGCACCTTAAGGGAAGGGGAAAAAAATAATAAAATAAAATAATTTGAAAAGATTTTACTTTTTTTTTATATTCACACTAATTGAGATAAATTGACCCAACTCTTTTCTGACAGTCCGAACCACTTCACATATATACGATTCCCTTTTCGTCGAAGAACTTTTTCAATGAGATAAACACCAGGATCCTTTACAATCTGTAATTCTTCTTTATAAAATGCGCCAAATATGTCTTGATTATTCGCATCTTGTAAAAGGTATGTGATGGGGTTTGTAAATTGCACCTTGACAACTTTGAAGATCTCAGGTGAGAATTGAGCAAGATAGCCTTTGGCAAATGCATTGCGTAATTTTGATATGCGGACATAATCCCCCTCCTTGAATTTAGGTTTGGTAGTGGTAGCCGGGACTGAATAAACAGTGGCAATTAGCTCATTTTGAAGCTTCTTATTAGCGACAACCTCAGACGGAGTGGCTTGAATTGTACGGTGCTTTGTATTATTATATCTTGAAAGCAGAGCAGGTAACAAGTCGACATATTTATGATTTCCATTCAAGGTGAACATTTTCCACATATGTCCTTTTAATGTTCTATTGAATCGTTCAGCAATCGAAGCCTTTTTTCCAGAGTATGTAGAATAGTGGTGAATATTTTTTTTTTTCATAAGAGTCTGGAAGTTAGTATTGTAGAATTCACGTCCTTCATCTGTAAGCAATAATTGAGGTATACGTTTACTCTCGAGAAATATAGTCTCTAGCGCTTTTGTAACTTCTGGTCCTGTCTTTCGCTTCAATGGTATTGCCCAGGCATATTTCGAGAAGCCATCGATTACGGTCAATAAATATTTAAAGCCTTTATTGACTCGCCAATATGGCACCATCTCGACTAAATCTGCCTCCCACAAATCGTCCACTCCTTTTAAAAGCACTTTACGTCGAGGATAATTAACACGAGCTGGTTTATGGAGTTCTCTAACGACAACTTCTCTTGGTGTGTAAGGTTTTGAAAGTATATTCCCCATGACAAACTCTATCAGACTAATACTAAATCAATTGTCTCACTTTAATTTAAGCATCATGGTTCTGCTTTTTTAGCATATATTTCGACAGTTCTCGTTGAAGATGCTGAAGAGTTACATATCCAGAATTATCAATTTTCTTGACCAAGTAAGCCAATTCTCTTTGAAGATAATTCAGTGTGACTACATCATTAGAATCTATGGGAGGGCTGACATTTACTAGTCTTTTCTTACTCCCATTGATATATGCTCCAGGCCAATTTTTGAGATCAGTGTAGAACCTTGCCGATCTGTCCACATATCCTTTCGTAGCTGCATCAGAGGGGTCCGATGGATCCTCTATATGTATTAGCCTTTTAGCATTAAAGTCAATTTTGCTTCCTGACTGAGAAAAATGTGAAATTCGAGAATCGACATAATTTCTGGAAGCAGCATCTGATCCCTCCAATCCTTCTCCTAAATTGATTATTCGCCTATGGTTGACATCGAGAACTCCTCCAGCTTCAACCTGTCTGAATCGGTCCTCTCCTTTTAAAGCTTGAACTGTATTGTATAATTTTTGCTGATTGCGGTAATACCGCTTACCAACATGCCGTCCGAACTTGTCAATGGTCATTTTAGAACTGAAACCCCTCAGGTGAAATAGACTCTATACACACCAATTTTTGAACTTCTACAATATGGACAAAAAATACAAAAAACAGAACAGTCCATACAGGTAAAATGACCACATGGTAATATGACCGTATCTACAATGGCATCGAAACACACCTTACAACGAAGATCTACCAAATATTCCTCTGAATTTTCTGATTCCTCCTCATCTTCCCTAGAGCTCATGATTAATATATAATATTTGCTTCTCTCAATTCTTCCAATATTGACGCGATTTCATTCGAATGAGGTCCACCTCCTGCTGCTTCGCTAGCATAGAGCAAGCTTAACCTCGTACAGAGTTCATTGGGATCGTCCCAGCGCTCATATATAGGTCTTGAACAATTCATCCATAAGCCCGAGCCAGAAAAATGAGATTTTTTTGAACGGGTATGATATTGTCTGGTAGTAGGAGTAAATAATTTTGCAATTATATTTTTATACTTGAAACTTTTATTACCACTCAAACTTTTAGCTTCACTGAAATGTCTTTTATGAGCATTTGTAACCGTCAGTAGTTCCTTATATATGGCTAAATCCTCATTTTTGTATGTCATAGGTTCTTTTAAAAACAAAAGTTCATAGAGTCCAGGTGTACCTTCATAAAATTTGTCTTTAATTTCTAAATCATTGTGATCCACCCGAACGCTAGCGTCACCTAACGTTAACCCACCACTGGGTAGAAAGCGAAGTCCATAGCGAGTGTCAAAGTCCTTTGTATCTCCACTAAGAAATTTTCTAATATATGGGCGCAAAAATGGACCAATATTGGATGATTCAATCATTCTTTCTACTGCATCTCTGCCTAGCGCAGTCTGAGACAAAAGTTGTGCTTCTTCTACAGGTGTAATAGGAGGTGATGAACTTTCAAAGACTTCTTCTTCAAAAGGGACTTCTTCCCTCCTAGGTGTAGTGAATGAAGGAGTATAGAGTTGAGTTTTTGGTTTTCCACTGATTGGTGTGATGATTTTTTCTTCTTGCGGATATATTTCAGATTTCTCTATGTTTGGGAATGGTGGAGTCTTGATTATCGATTTGGTAGGTGCTTGTTTCAGAGTTTCCGTTATTTGTAGCAGTGGTTTTGTAACTGGTTCGAATGTTTTCTCTAGTGACTCATGAGTCTCTAGAGCCCCCTTCTTGAAAGATTTCAACTTTTTTCTCAAACCTTTAGAGGTCTTGATAATATCTCGTACTACTGAACGTTTCATTTTAAACTGAGCTGCTGCGGTACACTTACATCAATATAAAGGTGTCAAAGCCCTGTCGGTACCTCCCCTTGTCTGCCTCTCGAGTTTTATCAAGGACAAAGAACCCATAGGGGTCACTGTCCCAACATAGTGCACACATCTTTTGAAACATACCAAATGTAACATCTGTCGAACTAACGTGATCCTGATAAATATGTTTTAAATTTAACAAATTTTGTCTGAAAAGTATTAAAAAATTTGCATTGTCTCTAATTAAGTGCTTTGGTATATGCGCATATGTCTGCCCAATGTAAATAGGGAATATAGACTTGTGTCGTCCCATACTAAAATACTTTCTTATTATATTATGGTTATCGAGGCTAATATCATCAAAAATAAAAGCAGAATTAGGTTTTGTATCTTCCAGCTGTATCACACTTTCGGAATCATCAAAAGTGTAATATCCTATTTCGGGAACCGTGTCCATTACCTTTTTTAAATAGGTGTATTTCGCCTGTGATAAAGATCGAGAGTAAATGTAGAGATTTTCGAAACAAAGTCCATTTTCATCAAGAAGGAGGCTAATGACCAAATTGGTTTTCCCCGATCCTGTAGCTCCACAAACAATGATTAGAGGGTTTGGTGGTAAAAGTCTTATTGTTTCATCTTTTTCCTGGTGAGGAAGAAGGTCAACAACTTTCAGTTGTAAAGGTTGAGGCTCCAAATGCATTTCGGTAAATGATACCTTTAGTGAAACCGCTGTATATATAAATTGAGAGCATGATCCTTTCATTTCAGTATGAAACGAAAGATAGGAGGCAGTGTAGTAAACGCTCTAATCAACAAGCTACCATTTGAAGCACACATTCCAGGATATAATTATTGTGGACCCGGCACCAAGTTACAAGATCGCTTAGCTCGAGGTGATACGGGTATTAATCCTTTAGACGAAGCCTGTCGTGAACACGATATTTCCTATTCAAAAACTAATAATTTATCTCAGAGACACGCAGCAGACAGAATCTTAGCAGATAAAGCTTGGGAGAGAGTCAGATCTAAGGACGCAAAGTGGGGGGAGAAGGCAGCTGCTTGGACTATAACAAATACCATGAAGGCTAAAGTCAAAATGGGGTCTGGACTTCGAGGATCCTTTGGAAAACTTATAAAAGCTGCACGAGTAGGTCGTCATTTACCTATTGATAGGGCTTCTGCTTTATCATTGAAAAAAGCAAAACGGTATTTGCAAAAATGGAAAATAACAAAAACGCCGAGGATGCTCCCTTTGCCTAAAACCGGTGGGGTATTACCATTTCTCGTACCACTATTTGCAGGATTATCTGCTCTCGGTAGCTTAGCAGGTGGTGCGTCAGCTATAGCAAAAACTGTAAGCGATGTCCAAAATGCAAAGGCTAAATTGGAAGAGATGAAAAGACATAATAGGACAATTGAAGGACAAAAAATAGGTCAAGGACTTTACGTAAGACCATACAGAAACGGATACGGATTATACGTGAGACCATATAAAAATCAGATGTGACTTCCAAATAGAGCTCTTACAAATGTAGATCTTGAAAAATATGCTAAAAACTTGTGTCATTTCAGAGGTGTCTTTATGAAGGTCACCTTACCGAGGACACCAAAAAAATATGAATCGGGCATTGTGAACCTTAATAGAGTCAGTGAACCCGGCTCACATTGGGTCTGCTATGTAAAGCGTGACAATAAAATAAAGTATTTCGACTCGTATGGTAATCTACCACCTCCACTCGAAATACTCAAATACCTGAAAGGATGCTCAATTGAATACAATCGAAACCGGTATCAGGATTGGAACACTCCATATTGTGGACACTTATGTATTCAGTTCCTTTATATTGAAAACTTGTGTTAGTCTTAGATGCAGTCATGAGTTATACCTTTACCCTTACGGGCACTGAGAACGTATTAAGTGCAGACATTTTTCCTACAATAGACCTATCAAATGGAGAGTACTCGATTGGGCTTTTAGGTTTTACAACATATAATTCTATTCCCAACATTATTGATGGTGAGAATGATATGTTTTATTTTGGTGATGAAAAAATTAAAATACCGATGGGGACATATGAGTTGGAAGCACTTGGGGATTATTTACAAGAACAGATGATGTTTAGAAGAAAAGGCGATCATGTTATAATCCGAGCTAATAATAATACATTAAAATCAGAATTACGGTGTACAAAAACTGTATATTTTAATAGAAAAAATTCTATTGGACCCTTATTGGGATGGGATGACAGCTTGGATGAAGATAAGCGTACCTTACACCCCGGAGATGGCTATCATACCTCACCAGGGATCGTAAACATGGTTAAAGTCAATACAATTGCTATTGAATGTAATATAGTTTACGGTGCATATCGAAATGGAAAACCGGTTCACACATTGTATGAATTCTATCCAACTCTCGAGGCAGGGTACAAAATTGTCGAAACACCATCACCCATTGTATATTTAGGAGTTAGCACAAAATCCGTTGACAACATTACATTACGGATAGTAGACCAAGACGGTCATCCAATCAACTTTAGAAACGAAACTATAACGATACACCTACATATAAAGAAGAATGGCGATTGACTTTAGACCTCGGTATATAAGTATTCGACCACATCCAAGACCCATTAGTACGAGACCGTACATGAGACACTTGACACCAGGCAACATTCGATTTTTGAAAAGTTTAGGCTTGAAAGTGAAACGACAATGAATGACATTTTAGATATTACAGAGGACGTTCGGTTTGATGATAGTATCACTCAGCTACAGTTCCACACTTACAACCCATTTAATTCTACAAATTTAAAGAATTCTGATGAGATTCGAATCCCTATTCACCAGCAAGATTTGTATATATTACCATGTGCTAGTTATCTTTATTTGGAAGGCTCTATTCAGAAGGAGGGTGCTGATAAAAGAATGACTACATCGAGTGCAAAATTGTCAAATAATGCCTTTGCATTTATGTTTGATGAAATTCGCTATGAATTGAATGGAGTGGAAATTGATAAAGTCCGAAATCCAGGAATTGTGAGTACTCTAAAAGGGTATGTCTCTTTATCACCTAACCAAGTGAGTGGGTTAGGCAATGCAGGATGGATGATGCCGAAGAAAGATGGAGCTATTTCAATAGATAAAGACGGTCATTTTAATGTATGTCTCCCCCTCAGCACTCTTATTGGTTTTCTCGAAACTTTCAAAAAAGTGATAATCAATTCAAAGCATGAACTGTGTCTTATCCGTGCAAAGAGCGACGCTAATTCGATTTTGGACGACAAGGTACAACTTACACTAAACAAGGTAAATTGGAGAGTCCCTCATATTAAAGTATCTGATGAACAGCGACTGCGACTATTGAGAATATTAGACAGAGATCAGACACTCACTATCCCTTTCCGCTCATGGGAGTTGTCGGAATACCCTGCCTTACCGGAAAACACACAAAATACATGGAGTGTCAAGACTAGTTCAGCTCTAGAAAAACCCCGATATATAATCGTAGCCTTTCAGACAGACAGAGTCGACAATAAGTTAAAAGATACCAGTCAATTTGACGCTTGTAACTTGTCCAATGTTAAACTATTTTTGAATAGTGAGATGTTCCCATACGATGATTTAAACCTTGATTTCAATAAGGGTCGATATGCTGTTCTCTATGATATGTACCAAAGATTTCAAATGAGCTACTATGCTAAGGATCATAGTGAACCCCTACTGTCGAGAAAGGACTTTGGTGAAATCGCCCCCATGATAGTTCTTGATGTATCACGTCAGGAAGACACATTGAAGGTAGCTACGGTCGACATTCGTTTAGATCTTCATGCAACCCAACCGTTTCCACCTCACACTCGAGCTTACTGCCTTTTAATTCACGATAAATTAATTGAATTGAATCCTCTTAGTGGTCTTGTAAGGAAGCTATAAAATGAGTGTGTGTAAGATGAGGATCATCATTAGATTTCTAACCCTCAAACATGGAACACCAGTTCGCGATTGTGGATTTTCAAGGTTTTCAAGGGGAAGGTGGCTTTATTGTGAAGGAGTTGACAGTTCTCACTCACAGTCAGTCACTCCACTGGTTTTTTCTCCCTCCTCAAAATGTTGATGAATCTGATAGTCGTGTGAATCTATGGGTTAAAAAACACATTCACAATATTCCATGGTGCTATGGAGATACAGAATATTCACGTCTGGAAGAACTCTTATGTACTTCATCTGCTTCATGTAAATTTATTTGGGCGAAAGGACTAGAAAAATGTACATTTCTTGAAAATATTGTTAAAAAACCAGTTTATGATCTGCTCGACTATGGGTGTCCGAATTTGAAAAAGTTACCCCCACATGAGACTACCTGTCATTTTCATGGAGGAACCTCTTATACTTGTTCACTTAATCAAGCCTTCAAGTTGGAGGAGTGGATAAGTAAACACCCATCCAAGACAGATTTGTACAATGAAGAGGTTCGCCAAAAAACCTTTCGTAAATCTAATAAAGTGTTGGCATTTCATGGCTTTGTAAGACATTTGAATAATACTGCAATGTGTGTATATTGCAAGCTAAAATGTGATATAGATCAGACGGTATGCCCACACATGTACCATAAAAGACACAGCCCCCGATGTTACTGGTTTAGTCAGTGCTAGAATGGATCAAGCTTTGGAAAAACTTTCTCAAACTAATATCTGGAATATGGATCCGGTACATCTTCAAAACTTACCACCTGCATTACTGCTTCATCTCTATGACTATGCAATTGAATATTTATGGGACAACCTACCTGAAGAGTGGCGTGAGGATCCAAGATTCCAATTGTGTCGTCGATGCAACCATCACTTCAATACATCTCATGATCAAATCGATGGTCCACCACCGATGAAGAAAAATTGTACTTATTGTGTAAAATAATGTTGATAATAAATTTAAATTCAACCATATTTTTTTTTCTTTTTTTTTAAAAAACCCTCAAAAGTTGAAAAAATAATAGGAAATAAGAAAATAAACAAGTATGATTATAATCATTTATTCATAAATAATGCATACATTTCATTCCAGTCTACAGTGTTTAAATTCACTATAGACTCTTCAGTTGATGTTGGTAATGAAAAAAATTCAAAGCATTTTGATATTACTGATAGTAAAAGTTTTAAAGAATAGTCTATTTTCTCACAAGACTTGAGCATAAATAACACTTCACTTTTATTGAGCTTGATTTCCGGCTGAGACGACACCGACATGTAAGGAGAAGGACTATTCAGACACATTGTGACCCATGGGTATGAATTTGATATACTCACACTTCGATTTCTTCCAGTGAGTCCAAATTTGAATACTATGTTGCGTATTCGAAGTGAGTCTTGGAGAGGTCTTTTTCTTCCTTTGGGGTTGATGTAGTTTTGAATAGGTCCTATGTTGGTGGAGAGTCCTGTCCAATCTGCCGTGTCCAAATAAATTGATACCTTCTTGTGGCAAAATACCACTACTGGTGACTGGACTGTACACCATCGATCAAAATAAATTGGCACTAAATCCATTTGATGACAAGCGACACATTCTTGAAGATGGCATATCTACTCATGCACATGGTCATTTTTTAAACTAATTCACTTTCCCCCCTCTAACTCGAGAATTATCATCTTGTGAATTACCTACTGAGTGGACCCGAATCACTAGAAGAATTTCAAGATTGTATAAAAATGATATGCCGATACATATGATGAAGAAAATGTGTAAAGTTCATTCTGACCCCTAAATTTCCTCTGTCATCGGAGGTCCACATTTCATCCCACCTCTCTTATCCACCCCACAACTTCCTCAAATGTGCTTCCGCTTTGACGTAGCGAGGAGGCTTAATTGATTTATATGATCAAGAACCAAGAGAAGCACTATTTTTTTCTTTCTTTTTTTTTTTTTTTTTTTTTTTTTTTTTTTTTAATTTTATGTCTAATTTTTTTTTTTTTCAGATCTGTCCGCATGATCGAGGGAGCTGAGAATAATTCACTAATTTTTTTCTGTTTATTGTTCCAGTTGTGCCGCCGCCATCAGGGCTTTTTGAGGCGGCTCCAATCAGTCCCCATCCCCTACGTCCACGAGGTGAGGGAACTCCCTCTATGCGAATCATTCCCCATTAAGCGATTCGGCGGGTCGGGGAAGGAAACAACCGTTGTCCTCCATGTGAGGGGGGACCTGTGGGAGGTGCGACTCCCAGAAAAATATAACGATATAATCGATGACAACCTTTTGTGGGAGTCGCCCGAGTACGGGTTTACCCTCACATTCGAGGGCAGGGTAGGAGGAGTAGACAAGATCATTTTTAAGTATGATTTTAAATATATCCATTAACACAGAAATTTAATTTTAATATTTGTATTTATTCTTCTTTTTTTTTTTTTTTTCTGTTATAGAGAAAACCCCGACTTCATCCCACCCGAAATATACTACACCGCCCCTTATGCTGATATAGAAGAAGAATTTTGGGATTAATTTTATAAATAAATTTTTTATTTTTTTCTATATTTTTTTTCATTGACTTCCTACCTCACTGAATATTATAATATGCAAATCTTGGTGTGGTCTGGACGAAGGTCGACGAGATTGATGACTCACTGAAGGTTGAATGAGGTGGTGGTATAATCTCGTGTGTTTATATGCAAGGTTCAATGACCTGTCAGACGCTAGCGATTTTTTTTTTTTTCGAATCACTGAGATAGCAAAATAAATATATGAATTACATCTGTAAGACACACTCACTGAAGGTTGGATGACCTCTCGTCGTCTGTTTACATATACGGTTGAATGACCTCTCAGACGCTAGCGATTTTTTTGAGATATCAAAATAAATAAATGATAGGTTTACATCTGTTTGACACACATCTGACACACCAGTCCACTGGACTTTAAAACCACGAGTCCAAGCGTGACCCACCCTTTAAAACCTGACCTACTTTGGTCCATTTAAGCCTGGGCACTACTAGACCAGCATAGCGCCCCTTTAACTGGCCCAGGTCCGGCCATTTGACCCTACTGGCGCCGGTAGCTTGCTTTACAACTGCGTTCGAAACCCGACCTTGAGCACGCCTTCCTTCGGATAGGACGTTTCGCGAAGATCCCGAGCCTGTACAAGGTCACGTACTCGTTAAAGACCCTTTCACTTGGAGAATAAATCTAGTTAGACAAAATTTAGGACTCCTCGTAGAGTCGGATTCATGTCCACGAGAGCTGGTAGTAGGCAATATGACCTTGTAGTTAAAGCCCGGGCATTTTTGGAAACAGAGCATGAAATTCTGATGAAAACTCAATACAGAATTTCTGAACGATTAAATAACTTCCCCTATACTATAGCTAGGGGAATAAAAAAATAATAAAATTAATTTAATAAAAATTATCATGGAAATTGAATAATTGTGAAAAATAATAATAAAGTAAAATAATTGAAACAAAACATTCAGCTGGAGTTTCTAGGAATGAAGTGTTTCATTTCTCCGATTTAATGCAGACGGAGGAGACTGAAACAGCCCCGGTGATCTCCAGTCCCATCTCAGACTGCACTTTAATTACAACGGCAAACTATGCAGTTTTTTTATGAGGCGATGAATAATTTAAGTGTGTTGAAAACTTTGAACGTGATAAAACTGGATTTTTATAGTCATTCAAATCTAGTTTTCTTCTCATAATTTTAATTTCGATGGTTCAAAACACAAGAAATTTAAAATAATTGAATCTAAAAATTGTGTTTTTCATATTTTAATTAATTGACTATTTATGAGAACGTTTCGAGGCTAAGCTCATCTTCAGCCCATTCTCAAATGGTTAATTACTAGCGGGTTACCCGGAGTAACTTTAAGCAGGTTAGTAACTTTTATTCCTATGAGAATAAAAATATAAGTAAATATTTCAGAATAAACTGTAAGTCACAGAGATTTCCTAGTTGACATTTCAACCCTCAAAACTGGTCACAGGGAACAAATTGGTAAGTCTAAATTCGTAACTTTTCAGGGCAGCACTTTTTAACTTTTGAATTAATCGTGTAAATCCAGTTTTTGGAATAAATAAATTATGTTTGCATCATTATTAACCATATACCTTCTAAATCTATAGGAGAGAACGAAAATGAATATTGTTAATCCTTTCTTGGATTTTCCCTTAGTTACCTAATCATTCCCCATCACTTACCTAATTATTAACCATACTTTTTGAAATATGTGAATGATGCCTCTCTAAAGTTGATTTAACAGAAAACGCCCTCTTCACTTGGAATAGTCTGCCGTAGTGAATAAATGGTTACATGCAGTTATCTCGTGATTCTTCAAAGAAGTTGATTTACCAAGAAACCCACATCTTTATAATTCTGAAAGTATTAGAGACCTGAGCTGCCAACTTCTTCCCAGTGCGCAGATGGCTTGGGAGATAATCACAGTACACTTAACTCATTTTGGCCATTTTACGACTTAACAACTTATTCCCTGTGGCCATAGAAAATGTACCTATAAATACGTTTCGCACGCAATAAACGTGACTTACTTTTTATCTAAACCTGACGATGGTGTTATGTCGTTAGTATTGTAAACATTTTTTTTGTGGAATAAACAACATTTCGAAGTTCGTTTTATTTATTTATACTTCTACTTAAGATGTATTCTTCTTACAAGAAATGTAAGTTGACTCTCTACTTGTGGTAGCCGCAAAAAGGGGACTTCATCGAAAGATCAAAGAAGCGGTTTATCTTAGAATTATAAAATATTTTTTAAATCTAAAATTCTATTATGAAACAGTGGTTCTTTCTTCCATAATTGCTCCTACGCGATAATTCAGGCGAATGAATGAATAAGGGAAGCCTCCCCATTATCTGCTAACATAATAACAATAATTTTTATTGTTTAAAGGGATCACCCCTATACAATTGAGTCAGTGACCATTACTTTTACAATATTAACATAAAAATGACACATATAAAGGAATACACATAAAAAACAATAATGACATATAAAGGAACCTTGAACAAACTAAATAAAAAACATAAATAAATAAAATAAGTAATTACAAATTAATAATAATAATAATAATAATGTAACAAAGACAGTAAATATGGAGTGGGGATGTAGGTAGTGAATATCATTACATTATTCATTAACAATGAATGATCTAAGTTTCAAAGCGCTGTTTAAATAATAAAAAATATTTGAGATATCAGTGTTATTATGGGCCAGAAGTAATGTATGAAAGTTGGATCGGTCTATACTGATACTCTGAGGCAGGAAGTGGCGTCTAATGGGGGAGTATATCGGACATGATACTAACAGCTGTTATACGTCTTCCAATTCATTTTGCTAACATTATATTCTTCTTATTATTATAAGAAATATTTTGCAGTAATGTCAAGAGAAAACAAAACAATATTTTCTTATCGTAAAAAAAAGAACCATTTCCATTTTCTTTTCCTGAGAAAATTCCATTTGAACGCTTTTTAATTTTAAAAAAATGATCATCAACTCAGTTTGTAACATTAAGAGAAAATTACCAGGTTAATAACTTAAGCAGGTTGTTATTTAATGTTATCTAATAAAATAAATAAAAACAAATAACTTTTTTAACATTTATATTGTCTAATTCCATAAAAATAAATACATAAAGTGAACTCGATTCGGCTTTTGCCAATTTTGCCGAACTTTGTCAGAGCAAAGTTCAAAAGAGACATTTAAATTTGCTAGGTTGCCATATTTATACAATCCTCAGGTTACCTGAGATCACCTAAGGCTTTGACACACTGACCCCTAGTGATATTCAGTTGGGAAGTCCAGCCTTAACATAACATTTACAAATATTTCCCGTTCAATAAGAAATGTAAGTAAACTATTGATATTATTTTATTTATTTTTACTATATTTTTTTTTCTATTGGGCTTGGGGGGAGAGCAAAAACTTAATTGACTAATTTGCAATGAGGAAGTACATTGAGAGTGATTCAACGACCACTTTTTTGGCTGTTTGAAGAAATAATCGGTCAAAAATTCGATGCGGTGTCATGTTTTCCGACCTCCAGATTCCAAATAGGAAAAAAAGAGTTCTGTCTCCCGATAACTCCCGAATAGAATGAATGTATCGACACGAAATTTTATATGTTAATTCAAAATCTCATAAGGACGACATTTATTAATTTTCAAAGCAGTCGGCAGATGAGAAGGGGGGACCGGAGTGGGGCTCAACTCAAAAACTACAATAACTGCCGATGTAATTTAATCGACACTTCAATATGATGAAATAGGAACCCCTATGTAAGTTAGCTATTGAATATTAGCGCAATCGGTCGAACTGATTAATTCGTTCTGGGGAAGTACATTTTCTCTTTGATTTTTTATTTGGATTTCCTTCTTGTTTTTCTCTTATTTTTCTTTCTTTAGGTGTTGTTGAGCTGTTGAGGAGAAAGGTAAGCTGGAATGAAGCTCTGAAGAATGGTGCTGTTTTGTGACAGGGCAGGATCCCGGACAAAGGATGAATTTGAAGGATCTCATTCAGAAGTACAAAGATGGGCAGTAGCTCCATCTGTCCGAACAACATCAAACAGACCCAATCCCGCCCGGCTACGTCACTCTCAGGAGCTCATTCACTCACTGTGTTCTCATCACTTGGGTCTTCATATCACTTCCCATTCATAATGAAAGATATTCCCTTGACATTTTAATTTCACTTGTTTCACTTTAGAAAATATGTGACGTGGTCTTAATTTTTACCAACCATGCTTTTCCCCCTCAAAATAATTTCATACTGGCGTTAATAGGAGTATGAAAATAATGCGGTTTTATTTTTACATTGTACAGCGTAATTCTGAAAGTGACTTTCTTGTAATAAAAATACATTTTATAATTCGTTGCTATTCGTTATAATTACTTCGAAATATTTCTTACGGAAATTTTGCATTCTTTGAAGTGCTATAACTTTTTTGATCGAAAATCGGAGGATAAATTAGTGAATGGAAATTTAATAACGAATATTTTTGAAAAGAACCTATTTTTCGATAGGACTAACCATTTTCGATTAAATCAAGAAAACGTCTAAAAATATGCTTCAAAACGAAATTTCAGGACGGTTTTCAGCCTGTATCTTGCAAACCAAGTGTCCTGCAAACAATTGTATTGAATATGAAATGTGACTTATAGTGTTCTTGTGCTTGCCTTCTGAGCTCAAGGTCGTGGGTTCGAAACCCGGCCAAGGCCCTTAGTTTATTTTATCTGGGAGGTAAAATAAACTTAAGCACGCCGTCCTTCGGATGGGACGTTAAGCGATGGTCCCGAGCCTGTACGATGTCAGGTACTCGTTAAAGACCTCTGCCCTAGGTAAATAAAAATTTAGGGTAGGCAAAATTGAGGACTCCCATAGTAGAGTCGGGCTCAAGTCCACCAGAGTGATGAAAGAGTGCTCTGGTAGTAGGCGATATGACCTCGTAGTTAAAGCCTAGGTATGAGTCATAAAACCTAACCTAACCTATAGTGTTCTCTACAACTTTTACTTGAAAGAACTTTTGATTAAGTAATACACATAAGCGGTATTTTGTAGAATGTACTTGGGACCCGGAGTAAAGTAGTCTCATATTTCTTCCGATTTCGGCTAAAATCTAATCAGGTCTAAATTAGAACATGTGACTTCTTCATTTCATATTTCATGTTCATTCCTATAATCGTTTCTGCTATTAGAGCGCTCACAATACTATAGGTATAAGAATGATAAAAAATAAAGAAATAAAAAATCGTAGAATAACTAAACTCGTTAAATAATTAATATTTTTTCTGTGGCTTAAAGTTATTTGTATTTATTTCATTTTAATTTATTAGTTAGTAAGTTATTATTTCTCATGCCCTGGCATTAACTGCGAGGTCATATCGCCTACTACCAGAGCGCTCTTTCGTTAAACTGGTGGACATGAGCCCGACTCTACTATGAGAGTCCTAAATTTTGCCTACCCTAAATTTTCATTCACTTAGGGCAGGGGTCTTTAACAAATATCTGACATCGTACTGGGGACCATCGCTTAACGTCCCATCCGAAGGACGGCGTACTTAAGTTTATTTTATCTCCCAGATAAAATAAACTAAGGGCCTCGGCCGGGTTTCATAGCTCGCATACCACTGACCCACCGGCGCTTTCTTTTTATTTATTATATTTATATATAAACTTTCAGAATATTATTTATTTATTACATATTATAAATAATAGTTTTATTTTTTTGTATTTATATTATTTATTATATGTAATTCTGAAAGAGTGTATTGTATAATAATATTATTATTGTGTGTTTAGTGAGATTTGAGCAGTATAGTCCTTGTATAATGAATATGAGTGACATTAATTCACTCTCCACCGATATAAAGACCATGAGTGAATGGTTTGATCCAGTGGATGATCCACCCTGGACTAGACTGACATCCACCAGAGTGGGTTGGCTTGCCAGTGACATCCACACTCTATGTCCACTTCACCTCTTAATGTAGAGATTGCTCCTACCTAACCAGTCCCCTATTTACATAAATACATTTACATATACAAATACATCATCACCCGAGTACTGAGTACATTATGTCAACTAGTCACAACGGTAGTACCCAGGGGCGTAGCCAAGATTTTGAGCAGGGGGGGGGGGGGGGGGGGCAAAGTTAGTTTACAAGGGTGGGGGGTATAGACTCCCAGGGACAGAGCCCGGAATTTCCGTGGTTAGCGCTGCAGACTTTTTGTTATTAATTTGGGAGACTCGGACCCCTAGAAGCTCCCTCTGAGATAACCACTGACTGCAATACTTAAGCTGACTTTACATGAGCAGCAAAAATGCAAAGCGCAGCAGCAGCAAATGCACGCTGTGATTTCTGTGCTTTTAGAATTAAATGACTCGCAGCCAATAGCGTGCACTTGATGCTGCTGCGCTATGAATTTTTACTGTGCATGGAAATCAGCTTTAAGAGTATAAAGTATAACATAAATGACGATTTTGAGCGAGGAAATGAAATGATCGAATTCAAGTATATTTAAATAAATGTAATATGACTTGTTTTGTTCATGTACATTTAAGTAACAGCTGATTGCTGATTTAGGAATCAGAAGCACGGGTAATTTGAAGATCCTATTGGTAGCTTGTAAGCAATCAATTTTTAATAAAAACAATTTTTTTTAGTTTATTTAATTTTTATCTTGGTTTTTCGCTCTGGACAGTTTGCTGCGCCCATGGTAGTACCTAATTCCATTTAAGTCATTCAGAGCACAAGAAGATCCCAGTTACTCCATCCCTGGTTAAAGAGTTTAATGTCGGTTAGATCTATCTAATCAGAGGAGGTTCACATATTAATTTTCAGCGGAATCTGCTTAATATAAGAGGAGGAACTCAACTCAAAAACCCCAATATCTGCCGATGTAATGAATATATCGACATGAAATTTCATATGTCACAACCCAATGAGGACATAATCTGTCAAATTTCAGCGATATTTTCTGAAGGGAAGGGGGGTTCAGGGGAGGGGGATCAATGCAAAAACCATGTTGCAGCCTTTTTATTTATATTATTTTTTAGCGACACCTGTTGGCTTTTGGCTAACCTAATCAAGTTAGTTTGGCCACCTGACCACTAGAGGGTGCACATCTCTCTAGATAGATACATTTTGCCTCCCTCCTTCTTGTTTGACCAGCTTCCAACCAAGAAGGTTCTCTTTCTTGTTCTACCAGCCTCCAGGCGACCAGGTTCTTGCTTCCGATGTTCCCTAGCATCCAAATAGTTTTTTGCCTCCTACTACTCCAGAAGTCTCATCCGCATTTCAGTCCTTGCAGATCAGGTAAGTACGTTCTTCGACTGTATTGGGGACCATTGGCCAATGCTCTTTCCTTTCAGCCGGAAAACTCCCCTGACCTGCTTGGGACTCCTGGAATTTCGCTTCCACCTGGGATAAGTCCTTTTAAGTTTCCTTTTCTAATACACAGTCCACTATTTATCTTACCAGTAGTTGAATTTATGTTTAAACCATAAATTCGCCTCCCAAACTTGTTTATATACCATAAGCTGGCCACATTTTTGAAACACCCTTGTGGCGTATACAACCCTAATAACTGCCGATGTAATGAATGTATCGACATGAAATTTCAACAATTACATCCCAATGAGGACAGAATCTGTCAAATTTCAGTGATATCGTCTGAAGGGGATCAATGCAAAAAATCTATAACTGCCGATGTAATGAATATATCGACACACAATTTAGTATGGGGTCGATTGGTTTTGGAGGGGGGGCGAAAGGTTTATTGATTAATTCCTTCTAGGGAAGTACATTGCCGGTGATTCACCGACGACGTTTTTTTTCACTATTATTTTCAATTTAAAAAAAATTTTATTAGGATTTTTGCATAGATCCCGTTCCCCTGAACCCCCCTCACCTTCTACCGATATCGCTGAAATTTCACATGTTATGTCCTCATTGGGTTTTGACTTTAAATATGAAATTTCATGTCGATACATTCATTACTTCAGCAGTTATTGAGGTTTTTGAGTTGAGCTCCTCCTCTTACATTCTGCCGATTCCGCTGAAAATTAATAAGTGTCGTCCTCAAGGAGGTTTGAATTCACAAATTGTTGACCGATTACATAACTTTCCCTATACTTCGTATAGCTGGGAGAGTAAAAGACACTTAAGTAACTTTGGATAATTGTTCGATTTTTTTCAAATTGCTCAGATTTTAATAAAAAAAAATCTCAATGATGTAATCTAAGATGACTTCCCATTATAGAAATTCAGATAAAGCTAGTTAAGTGTATGAGAAGGAGGGAGACCTCAAGGGATCTAGTTGCTAAATGGCCATATGAAACTAGATCTAACCCTCGCCCAATCTCGATACGATGACTCCTTCAAAAGTTGATGTGTCTCAAAAATATAATAATAATATAATCAAATACAACCCCCGGCCGAGGCCCCTAATTTATTTTATCTGGAAGGTAAAACAAACTTAAGCACGCCGTCCTTAAGTATAATAGTAGAAGTATAATAGCGATGGACCCTAGGTGAATAAAAATTTAGGGCAGACAAAATTTAGGACTCCCACAGTAGAGTCGGGGCCCATGTCCACCAGAGTGACGAAAGAGCGCACTGGTAGTAGGCGATATGACCTCGTAGTTAAAGCCCGGGCATGAGTCATAAAACCTAACCTAACCTAACCTCAAATATAAGCATCCAATGCATTAATTACATTATATTAATTACATTATAAGCATCCAATGCATTAATTAGGTACATTATATTAATTACATTGTAAGCATCCAATGCATTAATTACATTATAAGCATCCGATGCATTAATTACATTATATTAATTACATTATAAGCATCTAATGCATTGATTACATTATATTAATTACATTATAAGCATCCATTGCATTAATTACATTATATTATGCAAATTCCCATTCTTTAATCAATTACATTGGGGAGTTTGTAGCTCGAGTATTAATACTTCTAGACTTCAAAAGAAAGCACTACGAATAATAAATAATATTACTCAAAGAACAAGTTGCAGAGAAATATTTAAACAGCTAAAAATCCTGCCTTTGCGCTGTTTATATTTGAAACTTTAATGGTTATTAGGAAAAATAAACATATTTAAAAAACATAAATAAATAAATAAAAAAAAATAAAGGAATTAATTTCTTTAATGCCCTTCCCCACTTCTTGAAGACAGTTGTAACAATAAGAATTTTTTTCTCATTGTTCAAAAATAGTGAATTGCCGGTGATTTTTTAATTTTTTTATAGGAAAACATGAAATTCCAGTTAAAATTCAACATTAAATTCAGGAAGTAAAAACGATACATAATTACAAAATTTGCTTATTTAGAAACAGTCGAGAGGAGGTTAAATGAAAGCAGTGTCAATATATTGGAGGGATGTGGGCCCACTTTAAAGCCGTCAACCCCCTTCTCTCAGGCCATCATTTCCCCCAAATCTGTTTTTTCCCCTCCTGTCCCATACTTCATCCCTATTGTTTTTCCCTTTTTTTGTCCCTCCCTCCAAACAAAGGATGCCAGCTAGCGTTAAGCCGGCCAGTCCTTTAGCTAAACAGTTCCACCAGAGATCTCCCTAATAAGCAGTATTTGTCACCTTTAATACGATTAACAAAATGAATTATATTAGGGTTTTAACTTCATTTATTTTTATAATCAGAGGATAAGTTTCTCTCTGGTCCTCAAAACGGATACCTCAAGTATCTTGAGTTGCCTATGGGTATGATGATCGTAGGAAACTTTTTTCCTCACACTGAGGAAACTGTGCAGCGCCTAGGATATCTTCAGTCTGCATCTAGCCATGGCGAGAAGCTGAGTTGTTCACCATGATTATGGCGCCATCCTTACATCTAAAGGAATGTTAACTGCAGATTATAATCTGCAACAAATAATTATTTGTTGCAGATTATTCAGGGCGTTTTTCAATTTCACCCAAAAATTTTATATTGAACACGTGTTCACCAGCCATTTCAAGAAGCGACGCAGGAGACTGAAGGGACGGGCGACCTTCCTGGCAGGTAGCGTCAGACTAGTAGGATATGCGTCTCCTGGGAGTGGTGCCGTTTGTGTCTCCCCACTACTTAACTCAGGAATTGACTTCTAAGATACCATCAAGATACTTGAGTATCCTTTGAGTCTCTTCGGAATTGCATAATGTGAGGTTGGCCTAAAAACTTAACGTAGGGAAGACTGAAGCTAAATCTCCGCTCTCCGCAGATTCTTCGTAGAAGAACAACGTCAGCTGCAAATTGATGACCTTAATCTCTGGAACCCCAAGGGTGTGCGCTATCTTGGAGCACTTTTGAATACACGACTCACATGGAAACTACACATTAACAGAAAACTACAGCTAGCATATTTACGACTAAACACCTTTTACCCTCTCATACAGGAACACGCCACTTAAACACACATGTACTATTCTCCTATACAAGACACTCCTACTTTCACCTCTAACATACGCCTACGTATGTACCTAAGTACCCGAAACATTTCACTAAGGATCACAGTAAAGCAGTCCTCTATCTAACAGTTTCGGGTTTTGCCTGGTCACTTTGCGAATTCTCTTCAATTCGCCTCTTAATGGCAATATATACAAGAAACAGAGTAAACACTGCAAAGTAACGTTGCTGCGGAACTAATAATTAGATTAGATAGAGTGGGCCCTCGTTAACAAGTACCGAATAATGCATTAACGTACTAATAACATACTAACGTACAAATAACATACTAACGTACTAATAACTAATGTACATAATAACATTAAGAGTTAGCTTGTGTTGTTATATCATTATATTGGCCATTCAATTCTCCAGTTATACTTAATCTAGGGAATATTACGTGATCACTTGAAACTTAGTCGTTATGTTTTCTTTGGAATTTTTTCTATAATTTAAAATCAAATAATTTGTTGAAGCATTTACTAATAGCAACCTGGGAGCCTTGAGCACGGCGTCCTTTGGATTTTCGGATGGGACATGTCATTGTACTCGATAAAGACCTCTATTCTAGATAACTAACCCTGGCTAGGCAACATTTGGGACTCCCACTGTAGTCAGGCGTCTGTCCACCAAAGCGATAAAAGTGGGCATGAGTCACAAAAGTTCATTTTATCTAGAAGTTAAAAATGGTACTACTCAACATCTAATAATTTTTTGAAGCTACTAATAGTAATCTGGGAGGTGAAAAAACCTGAAGCATGCCGTCCATTGGATAAGACGTTAAGGAATGGTCCCGAGCCTGTGCGATGTCAGGTACTCGTTAAAAATAGGTGAATAAACCTAGGTGGGCAACATTTAGGACTGCCACAGTAGAAGAGCGCTCTGGTAGTAGGCGATATGACCTCGTAGTTAAAGCCCAGGCGTGAGTCAGCAATAACCAGCTCAAACCCCTTCTATCTATTAAACTAATTTTTCCAATTCAGTTCATGAACTTCAACAATTAAGACGTAAACGAAAGCAAACTGAATAAGTTTAATTTCAAAGGCGGAACTTCTGTACGGAGTGTGTCCATGTGTTTGTGAACACATTAACTTCCTATAAAATCAATATATAGACACGCTATTTTATAAGTAGATTGAGAAGGAATTTGAGAGAGAGCGAGAACGTTCTACAATCTATCATCTTAAAAATCAACTGCTACACACACAAAAAAAAGGGCGCACTTTAAAAATTGTAATTGTTTTAGTTTTACCACATATTTTTCTTTCAAAGGACTTTTTCATGAATTTGTATACAGATTAAGAAAATGAGGAGAGTTGTATAAAAAAAAAAAAAAAAAATTAATAAATTAGGAAACAGATTAATGAAAAAAAAAAGTTTTCATCTTTTAAAATATAATAAAAAAAATGGAACGAAAATTTTTCTTTTTTCTTTCGAATCCTTTATAAAATTAAAGGTCTTAATATCTGGTGTTTCCTCCTGTTGCTTAGATGACGGCCTCTAGCCTTCAGCCTTCTTATTAAGTTACAACTTCTTGTGGTATTTACTTCCAATTTACCGGTTTTCAACTGTGGTAGCTTTGAGGAGGGCGTTTTTCCTGTCTTATACATCTGCCGAAGTCATTCCAATGGTGTTCGATAGAGTTAAGATCAGGGTGTAGGCCAGTTGAGGGTACGAATTGCATAGGTATGGTGCATGAAGAGATGTTCCCTGGAAACTGGTCTCCTGTGGCTGCTCTCCTTGTGGTTGTTCTCCTGTGTAGCTGCTCTCCTTTGGGGCTACTCTCCTGTGTAGCTGCTCACAGAGCTAGAGTTAAGATCAGGGTGCAGGCCAGTTGAGGGTACGAATTGCATACGTATGGTGCATGAAGAGATGTTCCCTGGAAACTGGTCTCCTGTGGCTACTCTCCTGTGAGGCTGCTCTCCTGTGTGGTTGTTCTTCTGTGACTGCTCTCCTGTGCGGCTGCTCTCCTCAATTTCGTGTCAATATATTCATTTTATCTGCAGTTACCATGTCAACAAACATACCGAGAGAGATGGTGTTCCCTGAAAACTGCTCTTCTGTGTAGCTGCTCTCTTTCGTGGCTGCTCTCCTTTGGGGCTGCTCTCTTGTGAGGCTGCTCTCTTGTGACTACTCCCCTGTGTGGCTGCTCTCCTGTGACTACTCTCATGTAGCTGCTCTTCTCACTGTGACTACTCTTCATGTAGCTGCTCTCCTAGACTTTGTGATCCCCACATTCACTTTGGCCGATTTTGTATAAATTAATAAGTCTCATTCTGATTGGGTTCTGTATAAAATAGAAAATTTCGTGTCAATATATTCATTTTATCTGGAGTTACCAAGTCAACAAACATACACAGAGAGACATTTAATATTTTTTCCCTCATTTGTGGATCCAGAGAATCGGAAAACATCAAATCCCGGGGAAACCTCAACTCCATATTCTTGACATATTACATAACTTCTCCTATACTACAGTAAAAGAAAACGAAGAAAAATATATATATATATATATAAAAACAAAAAGAAACAACGAAACATAGAAGCAGAGTTCAAGAACCTAATTTTTTTTTGTTGGCATCCAGAATATAAGAAAAATATATTCAAATCCCCAAATGTTGACAAAGTTTTTTTTTCTTTGAAAGTCATCAACTTTGTCAGCCAGCTAAGCTGGGAATGTATTTTTTGTGGGGGAGGGGGATCACATACGCCCTTGGGTCCGTTGTCTGTATAAAATATAAAATATATACATATATATAAAATATATGGACGGGGATAAGTTGTGTCTTGGAGGGACAAGTCATTTATGTCAAGGAGTCGGTACCGCCATCAATCAAACGTCCCCAAACTTTCTACCCTTAGGGACAAGTCAGAAAACATCTACTCACAATAGAAAATATTTTTTTGGGGTTGTCCCAGGATGATTTTCGAGTTTCATCAGATGGGTATAGCTGAAAGGAACTTCTGCAACTAAAATATAAACTGCCATCATTCCTTTTTCTTGCAAGAAAATAAAAACCACAAGAAATCCTTGACCTAATCCGAAGTCAACCCCCAGACTTAATTATTAAACATTTAAACTTATTTTTAAAATCAAGTAACTTGAAAGTTACTATCCTGGTAGATAACGTTACTAACCTGTTTAAAGTTAATAACCTGTTTATTAGACAATAATGAGAGGGTGCCGTTAGTATGTGCCGAAGGTTCCGAGCCTGTACGATATCAGGTACTCGTTAAAAACCGCTACCCTACGTGAAGAAACCTGGGTTGGCAAAATTTAGGACTACTGCAGTAAAGTCGGGCTCATGTCCACCAGAGCGATATAACCTCTTGTTAAAGCCCGGGCATGAGTCACAATAACTAACTTATAGATTCTGGGGTAATCTGCTAGTTTATTTATAAATTTTTTAAGGAATTTAAAATTAATACATGATAAATTATTTAAAAATAAGAAAATCTATAAAATACAAAATTTAAACTATTTATGATTTTTTCCTAAAACTTACTATTTTAATATTTTTATTTTATAACAACAGGAGTTACAAATATGGATAATGAGAGCGCGTGCAGTGTTAATCATCATATATATAAAGCTGAAAATGTCTGTGCGTTGTACCGCTATAACTCACGAACGGCTTGATGGATTTGATTAATTTTTTTTTAAATTTGTTCGTCATCGTCTGTGGAAGGTTATAGGCGTATTAGTACCTCAATATCTGGTCCATCCCAGCATCCACCTACGCAATCTTTGTAACTCAAAAACCACTGCAATGATTAATGAGGAATCTTTTTGAATAGATAAGTTTTATCTACCGGAAGGTTAAGGTCTATTTTTTAATCAACCCCTGGTCCATCCCAGCATCCACTCACGCAATGTTTGTAACTCGAAAACCATTGCAACGATTAATGAGAAATCTTTTTGAATAAATTAGTTTTAGCTCCAAAGCTAGCGTTACTTTTTTTTTTTTTTTTTTTTTTCTCGGGTGCTCCGGTTAATCACCCGGCCCGTTTTTTCGTCGGGGAATGAGGATACATGACATGGTTATGCTAAATTTATTTATTTATTTGTTGCTGTGGGTGTCTGGGGGCGACAGCCTCTGGTCCCTTGCGGGACAAACTGGCGCTCCCAGACCCCCTTGTGTTGCGGCTGCCAGATGGCGCCGAGAGAGCTCAGGATCTTGGAGTGGGGGCTGCTACTACATCGCGGTCGCCGGGGGTAGACATCGGGCCGCAGCCCGTCAATCGCCCCCGGCGCCGGGTCAAGCGGGCTTTTTCTGTTCCCGCCAGGAGGTGACAAACCGGCCGAACGCCGGATAGTTCGACTCCGTCATCAACTCCGGCAGGCTCAATCCCAGATATGATCCTGTCGCGCGGATCAACTCCACCCTAGACCTGTCGTACAGCGGGCAATCGAGGACCACGTGTTCTGCAGTCTCGATGCCGCCACACGAGCAGTTTGGGCTATCCTTCCTCTTGAAGAAGAAGAGTTTGGAGTTGAAGTCGCCGTGACCTGATAGTACCTGGGATGTCCAGTGATCGGGTTGTACCCAAGTGGAGCGTAGGCGGACCTGGACGTCAGGGATGTACGCGAATGTCGTTCGGCCATCGGAGGAGCGCGACCATCGCTGTTGCCACTTGTAAGCTAGCGTTACTACAGTTGAAGGACTATAAGCCTTATTCCGTATGAATAATTGAAAATTATAACATCATGAATGTACTGTCGAGGAACTGAATAGCCTTATAGGAGATATTGGGAGAAAAGTCAAAGTTCCCCGGGCAACGCCGGGTATTACTGCTAGTAAACCTTAAAAAGGAGCCATTCTGTAATGATGATGAATATTGTCAGATGTGTGGTCTGCAAGTAATGGACAGTACATACCATTTTCTCGCTATTTGTCCAAGACTCAATGATATTAGGTTGAAATGGTTTGCAAGAGAACAACAAACCGGGAATGAAAGGATGAGGTACTTGAATGGAAAATGTTGGACCTCTCTTGCTAATTATTGTAGACGAGCCAAAAATATCATAGTTTAACCAGAATACCAGAATACTCTCTCATACTTCTCTAAATTATTTCCTACCTGCATTACTGGTATAATAATGTCACTCTCAGAACTACGCTGTACAATGAAACAAAAATATACCGCTGACGGCAACTCATTACTTTCATATATCCAGTAATGCCAGTAACTAAACATTGCTCTTCTCTTTTTAAAAAAAAAGTATAACTCATAAAGGAATTAATTCATTTAATGCCCTTCCCCACTTCTTGAAGTCTATAGATACAAAAAAATTTAAACTTCAACTAAAAATGTTTATGTTAGAGGAAACCTTTCACACGGAAACGAAATTTTATTCTCACTGTTCAAAAAGATATAATATATTAGATATATCTTTGTGAATGTGTTTCATATCCAAAAACATTATTTGATACAAAGCATTCATTTAAATTTTTTGGACAGAGATCCTCCACACCTTAATGGTCATTCGAATGTACGTTATTGTTTTATTTATTCATTTATAATTGATTTATATATATTTTTTTTTTAAACCCGAATGTTTTTTAAATATTGTCTATTTCACAAGATATTTAGTATAGATATGTTTGTTTTATTTAATTATTACAAGTTTCCACAATATGTCCGCGTTCCTCAACTTAGAAGATGGTAGCAATACCGAAAGTAATCCCATATATTTTATATATCTTGTGAAATAGACAATATTTAAAAAACATTCGTGTTTTCTTTATAATTTATTAAGTGTTTCACAATCTCTCTGCAAAAATGTTAAATATCATATATATATATATATATATATATATATATATATTTTTTTTTATTATTACTATTTTTTTTTATTTTTCATATATTGTTATAGTTACACTGTTTTCTTTTTCTTTTCTATATCTCGCACATTGGGACCTGATGAAGCGACGTAAGAACGTCCCGAAACATCCTTGGGATAAAGACACTTTCGAAGAGTTTTTGAAAAATAGTTATCTTAATTTTTATTAAATTGAAAAATGTGTCTACTTATTTTAAGTGTATCTATGTATGTATTAATTTTTTTACTCATATATTTTTAAGTATTTATTTATTCATTTTTTATTAATTTCTTTTTACTTTTTTTAATAGTTTTGTTATTATTACTAATCATAACGTGTGTTAGACTCAAGTAGTTATATATCTAATTTATAAGCTATTTTAATGTATAAATTCTTTTGACTTATCCTATTACATACCATGTATTGGTTTAACAGAAATAAATTTATTATTATTATTATGAAATGATTTTGAGGGGGGTGAAGGGGAGGGAGAGGTTTAGGTATAAGAAAGTCTTGTTGTTATGGTAACATCACAAATTTTATTAAATTATACAACTTCTTTTAAGTAGTTGGGAGGCCATTAAATAAAGTAATTACCTCGTAAGGAGAACTTTCATTTTAGGCTCACCTCATAAGGAGGCTTCTCGAAGAGTTCCTTCAAGCTCGTTTAGTTCAAAATTTCTTGAAAGTCGTTGGAAATCTTTCTATTCAGTATTCCTTGAATAATTTTACGCACTATTAACTTGTCGTTGAGTGGTGCCTAAGCTTCAACAATGGGCCAATTTATGTAAATCAGGGTATCGGGTCGGCAACGCCTACCGCCTGACTTCATGGCTCTTTTGCGCCGCCTTTAAGGGAACGGTAAATGGTTGGGAGTGCTTTGTAAACGAGAGCTGCAAAGGTTACAAATTTAAATGTATTTTATTATCTGTTGTTTTGACAACCATATTCATTGCAAAAAATATAAATACAAACATCCTTATACTAATATTTATAAATTATAAATATACGATGTAGCCGTTACAGGACTTTCTTATACCCACCAACGTTTACAGATCACTGTCCCTCTCATCATTCATACTAATCGTTTCATATTGACATTCCTGGGCATATGAAAGTTATGAAAGTCAGTGGAATTTTTTTGTTTCATTGTACAGTGTAAATCTGTAAGTGACGTTCTTGTACCTAGTAATATCAGTATGAAATGATTTTGTGAGTGGGAAGGGGAGAGTGGGATCTGTAAGTGTGGTTGGTATAAGAAAGTCCTGTAATGGTCACATTATATATATTTTATTTTTTTTTTCTTTATTTTTATATCTTTTCATAAAAACTACCAATAATAAAAAAATATTTCATAATGTGTTGCTACGCGATAAAATTTAAACATTTCTTAAATATTTCTTATGGACATTTATTTGTCAATCTTTGAGTTGCTATCAATTTAGTCGTATTGATCCCATCTCAAATCAAAAGTATTATTAACAATTGGAAATTTAATAAGGAACATTTTTGGTGGATGCCAATTTTTCGATAGGACTGACCGTTTTCGGGTAAATCAAGGAAACGTCTAAAAATATATGTTTCAAATGAAATTGATTGTAGCTAAAAATTGATAATTGTCCTGGATATGCGTTGTGATGTATAAAAAGAATACACACATTAAATATTAATATAAAAAAACAATTAACACGGCCATCAGCTGTTTTAATTAGTTTGTGTAGACGGGTCGAGGCCTGGGTAGGGGTGAGACGGTCTGAGTGAAACATGGAGAGTGGCGTTTAGGCTTGGGTAGGCAACATTTAGGACTCATAGTAGAGTCGGGCTCATGACCACCAGAGTGACGAAAGAGCGCTCTGTTAGTAGGCGATATGACCTCGTAGTTAAAGCCCGGGCATGAGTCATAATAACTACTGGGAGAGAGCAAGAACTTAGTTGATTAATTGTTGATTACCTAACTTCCCCTATACATCGCACAGATGGGGAAGTAAAAGTCTATCAGTCTCCATAAATAAAAGTCAGTTGACTGTTATTTTTCTTCATTTGGCCGGTCCCATTAATTCATTAAATGAGTGTGTTGGTGACGACCCGCCATGGGACTGCCTGGAGTCCTGAGTAATGGACCTGATTTCTGGATATTCAGTCAAACCATCACGTCTCTCTAGGCTTCCAAAACCTCCATAAATCATTTTAGATGATAATAATATACAGTAGAACCTCTATAAGTCGAACATCAAGGGAGACGCCAAAAAATTCGAGTTATAGAGTTTTCTACGGATTTTGATTCGACTTGTAGAGGTTAAGATTCATTCTAACTAATTTTGAGTTAGAGAGGTGAAATAATTAAAAATTCAAGTTACAGAGGTAACAAACATATTTATATTTATTATAAATCAACATTATTTCAAAACATCCTTAAAATAAAAAATACGTAGTATAAGTAGGTATTAAAAAAAGTCAGTAATTTTTTTTTGCTTTAGATAATTGGTAATCCTATTTATTGTATACTCCTAAATTGTTTCCTAAGAAACAATGGTGAACATTGTCGGCAAATTCTTAAAGTCGATATCTTATTTTTCTTCGAGCTATAGAGGTAATTAGTTTCAAATAATCGAGTTGTAAAGGTTGTAAAATAAAAAATTGAGAGGTCCAATTTACTTTTTCGAGTTACAGAGGGAAAATATGTACCAAAATGGCTTGTAGGGACTCACTGATTATTTCGACTAATATAGGGTTGAGATTTCGAGTAATGGAGGTTTTGGGGCTTGAAGGGAAAGGAACAAAACTTTTTTTCTAGTTTTGGGGGTTTTCGACTTATCGAGGTTCGACTTAAAGAGGTTCTACTGTACTTATATTGCAAGATGAAAAAAAAGTCGCCGGTGAAACTCCTGTGATGTACTTCCCCAGAACGAATTAAACTATTAAGTCTTCGCTCTCCCTCCAAAACCAGTCGACCGTTTGCGCTAATATTCATTAGTTGACTTAAGTGCCCCAGAGACGATCAATTGAAATTGAGCTTCAATCATCACATCAATTCTAGTTTCTGTGTTCACCTTCAATTGTTCTGTTTTTATTTTAACACAGACATGGGATTTCTTGCATTAACTCTAGACCTCTGCACTCGGAGAAGAAAGAAAAGAGAAAGAGACGTTGGTCCAAAGAATGTTATAAACTGAGAAGTCGTTTACCCACGAAAATTTATTACATATCCTTCGAGATACTGAACCCGAGGATTACAAAAATTTTCTCAGATATTAACAGCAAAACAAAGTCTCTTTCCTCGAACGAAATCATCTCATCAGAAACGACACTCATCTTTGTTGACTGGCGAACAACTGACGGAACGATTGTCAATTTGCTAGTTACACTATCAATTGATCTTATCAATGACCTTCAATCAACATTTCTATCAATCGCCGTCATTTAATTGACAATCGCGACAATTGCCTCTTAGACGATCAATTAGTCCCATCAATGATATCATTGACAATTGCAATTGTCAATTTTATTGATCGTCTCGGGGGCACTTTACATAGGGGCTCCTAAACCCTCATACTAAATTTTGTGTCGATACATTCATTATATCGGCAGTTATTAAAGTTTTTGAGTTGAGCCTCCCCTCTAATCCTCCCCTCCCTTCTGCCGATTCCCCTGAAAATTAGTAAAGGCTATCCTTACATGGTTTTGAATTCACATATGAAATTTTGTGTCGATACAATCATTACAACTGCAGTTATTACAGTTTCTGAATTAAGTCTGTCCTCTAACGCCTCTTCCCTATGGCCGATTTGGTTGACAATTCATAGGTGCTGTCCTTATGGGGTTCAGGTCAAGCTTAAAATTTCGTGTCGATACATGCATTCTATAGGAAGTTATCGGGTTCACAGACACACACAAACACAGACATTTTTTCTTTTCAGGTTAGGTTAGGTTTTATGACTCATGCCTGGGCTTTAACTACGAGGTCATATCGCCTACTACCAGAGCGCTCTTTCGTCATGGTGGACATGAGCCCGACTCTGTGGGTGTCCTAAATTTTGCCTACCCTAAATTTTTATTCACTTAGGGTAGGGGTCTTTAACGAGTACGTGACATCGTAAAGGCTCGGGACCATCGCTTAATGTCCCATCCGAAGGACGGCGTGCTTAAGTTTATTTAACATCCCAGATAAAATAAACTAAGGGCCTCGGTCGGGTTTCGAACCCACGTTCTTGAGCTCAGAAGACAAGCTCGCATACCACTGAGCTACCGGCGCCCTCTTTGGAATATTTGTATATAATTTCCAATAGGCGAAACGTAGTTTGCATCTGTGGGAGCATTTTCACTGGGGGGCGTTGAAATTCGAGCCAAGCGTCATTTATCGGTAAATCAGGTAATATAGCCATGTTTGTGGTGAGACGTGCCTCCTCAACACAGGTATTCCTGGCATCAGGAGTGTTATCCTCAAATTAATAATCTACCTAATTTTATATAAACCTAATTATTAATTAAATTAGAATAATAATTAAAATTGAGTTTTGGGGTGAGAAAGGGCTAAAATGTATTTTAATTAGGTTTAGTTAGTTTGTTAATTATTATGGCTACTATGTCATCGCCTACTGCCAGAGCACTCTTACGTTGCTCTCCTGGACATAAGCCCGACTCTACTTTGGGAGTCCTAAATTTTGCCTACCCTAAATTTTTATTTACCTAGGGTAGTCAAAATTTAGGACTCCCATAGTAGAGACTGGTAGAAGGCAATATGTAGTAGTTAAAGCCCGGGCTTGAGTCATAATAACAAGAGCGACGAAAGAGCGCTCTGGTAGTAGGCAATATGACCTAGCAGTTAAAGCCCGGGCATGAGTCATAATAACTAACTAAACCTAATTCCCAAAATTAAATTTTAGTTATTTTTCACTTGTTATACTCGAGGGAGCTGGTAGCTCAGAGGTAGCATAATATATGTGACACATATTATTCTCATTCATTTTCAAAGAGTTCAAAATATATTTTATGTACAGCAAAATATATTTTATATACAATTTTATACTTAGCGGAAACGGTTGACTGGTTTTGGACGGGGGACGAAAAGGTAATTGATTAATTCGTTGTGGGGAAGTACATTGTCGGTGATTCACGGATCTATTCGAAATATAAGGGAAGTTATGTAATAATTCAGAAATTTAATGTTGAGTAAAAAGACATTTCGTCCATTTCTCAGTTTTGTTGGTGGTTTAAGTTATTTTAATGTTGTATTTAATTCAAAAGATTGATTTAGATCAAGTAATCACTTTTAGGCGTCCCAGGACAGTGACATCTTACCAATAGGGATTTTAGTAAATCGTATATGTATATCGGGTAACAGAGATTGAATGAGTCAGTCAACTGTATTATGAATTGTGTCTGTGTACCGTGACCACTTAGTAAGTTAACATGTAAATAATTGCATTAGGTTGTGAATTATCTTTTAAAATGTAAGTAATATTGTTTCTTTTGAACTAAGGTGATTTTTAATTGTATAAAGTCATCATGCCCGGACTTTAACCATGGGGTCATATCGCCTACCACCAGAGCGCTCCTTCGTCGCTCTGGTGCACATGTACCCGACTCTACTGTGGGAGTCTTAAATTTTGGCTAGGTTAGGTGTCTTCAATAGAGTACCAGTCATCACACAGGCTAGGTACCATCGCTTAACGTCCCATCCGAAGGACGGGGAGCTCCAGGTTTTTCCTCCCGTATGAAAACCTAAGGGCCTCTACGGCCTCTCCCTTTAAATAAAGTGTTACTGTAAATTATTTATTAAGTCACAAATAAACTGAGTATTAAAGAAATACTTAGCAATAATATATTTTATATCATATTAAGAAATTTAAAAAAAATATGTATTTGTCCAAAATGCCATTTATCAGACAAAAGGTTTGCAAATAAGACGAGATCTGTTTTGTCTCTATAGTGTCATCAAATAGCCATTTCTTACAAATCCTCCTTAAATATTCCATGCATACAGGATATAATGCATTCCTCTTCTCTGTCATATCCCGGTACATTTATTTCTGAAAGTTCATACATTTTTTTGGAACCCAGACCTCTATTGTCTACATTATGGGTAACATTCGGGAAGCTTTGAGATTTAGACAATAATTTTTATTTCTGTTAACCATAATATGGTAAAAGATGATATAATTTTATAGGTTAGGTTAGGTTTTATGACTCATGCCCGGGATTTAACTACGAGGTCATATCGCCTACTACCAGAGAGCTATTTCGTCACTCTGGTGGACATGAGCCCGACTCTACTATGGAAGTCCTAAATTTTGCCTACTCTAAATTTTTATTCACCTAGGGCAGGGGTCTTTAACGAGTACCTGACATGCTCGGGACCATCGCTTAACGTCCCATCCGAAGGACAGCGTGCTTAAGCTTATTTTACCTCCCAGATAAAATAAATTAAGGGCCTCGGTCTGGTTTCGAACCCACGTTCTTGAGCTCAGAAGGCAAGCACTCATACCACTGAGCTACCGGCGCCCTCTATAATTTTATATATAAAAATAGCTTATGAATTATATGCATCGACTGATTTTTAGTTACAAATATTTCTTTATGATAATTTTTTTCCCCAACGATATTTTGGTATATATATATACAGAGGGATGAGATAAAGAATCTTGAGCACACCATCCTTTGCATGCGCCTTTTCGATGTCAGGAACTCGTTAAAGATCCCCTATCTTATTGTTAGTTAAATAAAGCTAGGTAGGTAACATTTAAGATAAGACGAGCTCATTGTTCACCAAAGTGACAGAGAAGCGTAGTCACAATAACTGCACATTCACTCACTGAATTGCTAACATGAAAAATAATGATGAAGTTAAGAAATAAGGCCCAGTTAGTGCCATGTCAATAAATATATATTCAATTTTGTATTTTATGTGTTCCATCTTCTAAATCAACTTTTGTCAAGAGAGAGAGAGAGAGAGAGAGAGAGAAAAAAAAATAAAAATTTCATTTCCGAAGTGACTTTGTCAGTGTCATAAATCAGTGAGTGCTGGTAGAGATTAACAAGATAGGATTCGCCACAGAGCGAATTTTAGAATATATAAACAATAAATTTTGTACAGTAAATTTCAGTTCATGAATTATTTATTTTATAATAAAAAAAATGCCATCAGTGAATCATCGGCAACTTCCCCAGCACAAATTAATCAATTACGTTTTCGCTCTCCGTCCAAACCGTTTGCGCTAAAACTAAATATTTTACTTACATAGTGGCTGAATCCTCATACTAAATTTTGTGTCAATACATTCATTACATCGGCAGTTATTAGAGTATTTAGATCGAAACCCTCTTCTGTGGCCCCCCAATTACCCTCGGCTGATTCTGCTGAAAATTAATTGGTGCTCTCCTAATGAAGTTTTGAATTAAAATATAAAATTTCATATCGATCCCTTTGTCCGATTTGGCTGAATATCAATAGGTGTCGTCCTTAAAGTTTTTTTTATACACATAAAATTTCCTATCGATTCATTCATTGAATCGAAAGTTATCGTTTTACTGGGTTTACAATGAGATTAAGTAATCATCATACATATATAAAGCTGAAAATGTCTGTGCGTTGTACCGCTGTAACTCACGAACGGCTTGATGAATTTGATTAATTTTTTTTAAAATTTGTTCGTCATCGTCTGTGGAAGGTTATAGGCGTATTAGTACCTCAATATCTGGTCCATTCCAGCATCCACCCACGCAATCTTTGTAACTCAAAAACCACTGCAATGATTAATGAGGAATCTTTTTGAATAGATAAGTTTTATCTACCGGAAGGTTAAGGTCTATTTTTTAATCAACCCCTGGTCCATCCCAGCATCCACTCACGCAATCTTTGTAACTCGAAAACCATTGCAACGATTAATGAGAAATCTTTTTGAATAAATTAGTTTTAGCTCCAAAGCTAGCGTTACTACAGTTGAAGGACTATAAGCCTTATTCCGTATGAATAATTGAAAATTATAACATCATGAATGTACTGTCGAGGAACTGAATAGCCTTATAGGAGATATTGGGAGAAAAGTCAAAGTTCCCCGGGCAACGCCGGGTATTACTGCTAGTCATTATATACACATGACAGTACCTAAGGATTTACGTGAGTAATACATCCTTAATCAGCTCTCCCACAATCCTAATTATTGTATCAGTAATTTATTTGTTGGGAGAGCGTTTACTTTTATATATCTTATATTAGTTCGTTTTGTTGAAGTTAAATTTGCAAATTTGCTGATCGCTTTTTCAGTCACTAATACCGACAGAAGGCTGAAGCTTGGTACATATGCCTCAATCCGATGACAATGCATTATAAAAAAAATTCAGCCTGTAGGGACCAACACACACAGGGCACACAATAGGCCTACTCTGGAAAATAAAAAAAAAATAAAAAAAACAATATATAATACCCAAAAGCAAGGTTGCCAAATTACATTTTGGGATGTATCTTGTCAGGTTTACAGCGGGGGGTGTACAGCCTTAGGCAAGCCGCCCCCTCTCTGGAGCCTTTTGTTTCCAAAGTGTGTCAAGCCCCTTCTTTAGTGGTTACCTGATGGTCTAGATATCGTTAGCATTAGATCAAACCTGAGCACATTTTCTGAAAGACACCTTCTTAAGATCTTTTCACTCCGGAGTAACATTACTCTGGACCTAGGAAAGTGGAGGATCTACAGTTTAATGGACAATCAGGCTTTTCCTTTTTTGGATTAGTTGGGATGAGGTCAAGAAGTAAACAAATATTAGGAAGTCGTCAGTCAATCGCCGGCAATGTACTTCCCCAGAACGAATTAGTCATTTAAGTCTTTGATCTAACTCTAAAACCAATCGTTTTGGCTATAAAATCAATAGTTTACTTACATATGGACTTCTGAATCTAACATACTACATTCTGTATCGATACATATATCTGTGGTCACAGGGAATAAGTTGTTAAGTCGTAAAATGGCCAAAATGAGTTAAGGTTACTGTGATGATCTCCCAAGCCATCTGCGCACTGGGAAGAAGTTTGGGGGCTCAGAACTCTAATACTTTCGAAATTATAAAGATGTGGGTCTCTTGGAATCTCGTAAAATTGTATATCTTTCGGTTAAATCTACTTCTTTGAGGAATCATTCAAGAGATAACTGCATTTAACCATTTATTCAACTATTCCAAGTGAAGAAGGTGTTTTCGGTTAAAGCAACTTGCTCAACTTTGGAGAGGCATCATTCACGAGTATTTCAAAAACTATGGTTAATAATTAGGTAAGTGTATTTAAAAATTAGGTAAGTGTGGTCAATAATTAGGTAAGTGATGGGGAATGATTAGGTAACTAAGGGAAAATCCAAGAAAGGATTAACAATATTCATTTTTATTCACTCCTATAGATTTGGAAGGTATATGATTAATAATGATGCAAACATAATTTATTTATTCGACGATTAATATACGATTAATGCAAAAGTAAAAAAATGATGCCCTGAAAAGTTACGAATTTAAATTTACCAATTTATTCCCTGTGACCACAGATGTTACATCGGCAGTCCCCCTCTGATACCTTTTCCATTCGGTGAATTTCGCGAAAAATTAATAGATACCGTCTTTACGGGGTTTTAATTTAAATATAAATTTCATAACAATACATTCATGGCCCCTTCTCAAAATTCTTCAAACCGTAGGAAACCAAAATCTTAACCAGCGCTAACCATTCACCCAAGCCTTAGCCACCCTGAGGCATCCACAAAATTTTCAATATACGTCATACCTGAGGCCCCCTAAATTTTTTTTAAACAACAGAAAACCATCCTTAACCATCCACTGGAGTAGCCAGGAATTCATATTTTTTCTTACTCCGAAGTTTCAACTCTCTCTATAAACTTCGATAGTATGTTTTTGCTCTCTGAGAATAGTTAATGTTGGTTTTCTATGGTTTGAGGTCATCGTACTGTCCTTGACCTAGGGGAGCGGTAGGGGTACCCCCTCACTGAATGACGTCACTTCCTGTTCCAGGTTGAGCCTGGTTGATCTGCCACTGCCTAGGGGTTATTATAATCTAATGGAGAATGATTTAAAGTCTGTTTACAAACTTTAATTGAAAAAATGTTAGTGTAAAACTGAATGAGATTTACATTGTAGATACAATCTTAATAAATAAACAAACATTAAAATATGTAAATGCCTTCTAGATCAGTGGACTGTATTAAGCGCAGAACACTGTTGTATTTATCAGCTCCAATTTAAATTCCTTGTTTTCCCAATTTTATTATAGACATCCCTTTGATCTTTGTACGTCGAAAAATGCTCTGTTTCAGTGTTATTTATAATAAACTCGAGAATCAAAATACACGTAAAAAACGATTGGTCGGTGCTTCACCGATTCACCGATAGTACACTTCCCCAGCAGGAATTAATCAGTTATATATTAGCTCTCCCTCCAGAGCCAATCAACCTTTTGGGCTAAAACTATGAAATTATTAAAAAAAACATTATCTGAGCTGTCCAAAAAATAAATGACGAAAAATATTAAAAAAGTTTTCAATAATATACTTATATTTTTTAAATTATAGTATACTGAAAAATAGAAAATGAACGTTTTCTTCTGTCTATCGGTGTTGGGTAGGAGTAGGACTTATAATCATTAAAAAAAAAAAATAATAATAATAATTCTTTATTGCATAGGAAGATACATGGAGCTTATTGCAAGAGACTGGAGTCTTATATACAATAGTGATCTTATAGACATAATGCAAAATAAATAAAACAAAGTAAATAATCGTGAACATAAAAAGCAGACTCAGGAGAAGAAATGAAGATCTTTCATGCGTATAAATAATAGAAATAGATAATAGAAATGGAAATGGGGGGCCATACGTTAATACGCACTATGTTGAGGATAACATACAGAATAAATGACTAGCTTGGGACTAATAAAAGGAAAAGGAAAATAAATAACATACTTGAACATAAACATAAGTAAAAACAATAAAATAAACTAAATCAGTACAATCCAATAATATTTATGTGCTATCCAGTATTCATATGTGATAGCAAGATGTTGTGGGACGAGATTTCTCATAGAAATAAGAGATGTCTTCCCACTGTTTTTTTTAAGACCAGAACCGGTTTTTGACGCAACAGCGACATCATCAGTGGTTCATCTATCATAGAATAACAAAATATACAAATTATAAAAAGTATAAATAACTCTTAAAACATCAGGGTACAGAGTAAGAAAATAAAATTATAAAACTAACTTACCCCACCCACACAGAACAGCGGTTAGAAGACAACTGGCATAGCTCTAAGTGGTGGGGATAGCCAGGTTCACTCACTCTCTCAACATGCAAAAACCATTCATTCTAATATATACCTATTTTTAATTTTTTTTTTCTTTCACCAAAAATTTTTCACTATACAGCCAAATAAATTATTGTTGTCATAAAATATAATAAATAAAAAAATTAAAATAAATAAATACAATATTAAATTATTAAATTAGGTAGAGACAGAGAGAGGCGAGGTGGTCCACAACGAGGAGGGTGGCCTCAAGCAAGATTTTGTTTTTCATTTTTGGAATCAAGAAGTCGGAAAACATGAAATTCATGTGATAACTCAACATTGAATATCCGACCGATTACATAACTTCCCCTATACTTCGTGTAGCTAAGGGAAGTAATAATCGACCGATTAGTATATCGGCAGTTATTGGGGTCTTTGAGTTGAGGCTCTTCGTCCCATCGGCCGATTTCGCTGAAAATTTATTTGTGTTTTATACTATTTACCACTCAATATTTTTATACATAACTGTATTTTTATTAATATAGGTACATACACGGATAATCACAAAGGGAGATTACGTCGATATTGGGCTTTAAGTAGTGAACAAAGGCTAAGGCGGGCTGGTTGTAACATAAAATAATAAAAAATAACCTGACATGGATAACAACGCAGGGGGGTTACCATAAGTATTTTCCGAACATTGACGGTGTTATTTTATGCTATTTGAGTTACCTCGATTATAGTTACTTTGCAACTCATGCCCGGGTTTTAACAACGAGGTCTTATCGCCTACTACCAGAGCGCTCTGGTGTACATGAGTCCGATCCTACTATGGGATTACTAAATTTTACCCACCCTACATTTTTATTCACCTAGGATAGGGCTTTTTAACGAGTATCAGACATCGTACAGGCTCGGGATCATCCATACTTCCCATCTGAAGGACGGCGTGCTCAAGGTTTTTTCACCATCCAGACAAACAACCTAAAGCACTCGGTTGGGTTTCTTGAGCTCAGTAAGCAAGCATGCTACTTCTGAGCTACCGGTGCCCTCCCTCGATTATATCAATGGTAAAAAAACATTTCTGGTTTTCTCCGGACAACATTTCTTTACTCCCGAACCATTGGACTTCTGGAGTCTGCACATAAGTGGGATTGTCCAGTGAAAGAACGTGTCTACAACAAACCTGGATGGTTATTTATAGAAAGACCGCATCATTTAATGCTTTTCTTCTTAGAATAATTCAGAATTCTAAGTGTGGAATTTAATAATACTGACCATTCGGGAATCGGACAATAAGAAGAGAACTGATTTATTCATAAAGCTACCAGAATGCTATTTTGTAGTTTGAATTGAGGCCAAATTAGGTTTGGCCTCGTTGCCGAAGTACTGTGAAAACAGGCCAGACCGAAGGAAGCAATAACAATGAAGATGCCAGGAGGAGACTTGGCGCAAATTGAAACGGATCATGGGCTTAGTGCTCAGAGAGAGAGAGAGGGGGTGGGGGAGTGGCGTAGTCAATGACCCCTTTCCCTTTTTTCAGAATAATAAAAAGTCTCACTCAGAGCACGAAATTGAGAAAATTTCTGTATTATGTTAATTATTATGACTCATGCTCGGGCTTTTAACTACGAGGTCATATCGCCTACTACCAGAGCGCTCTTTCATCACTCTGGTGGACATGATTCCGACTCTACTTTGGGAGTCCTAAATTTGGCCTACCCTAAATTTTTATTCATCTAGGGCAGGGGTCTTTAACGAGTACCTGACATCGTAAAGGCTCCAGGGGGACCATCGCTTAATGTCCCATCCGAAGGACGGCGTGCTTAAGTTTATTTAACCTCCCTGATAAAATAAACTAAGGGCCTCGGTCGGGTTTCGAACCCACGATCTTGAGCTCAGAAGACAATAATAATGAAATTGTTAATTTTATGTTTTTTCCTGTTAATCTTTTGTTTATCTATTTTTCTAATTGTATAGTTTTTCTCCAATGTAGCACTAATTTTATTTACCTAACTTTTTATTTCTTTGTACTGATACTATATTTCATTGTTTCCTGTTCTTTACTCTGGATGTATTTATTCTTAGGGGACCTCGGTCCCAGAATAATAATTAAGATGTTGGAAATATATATTAGATTTGGACACGCTATATTATATAAAAAATAAGGTTTCATATCATAACAAGAAATGAAGATTGTTATAATGTAAGTAAGAGGAACAAGATTTAAATTTTGATATTTAACTAACATTGTTAATTTTTAGACGTTAATATCTATGTAATATTTTTCAGTCTGTACTTGAAAATGTCCTGATGGATGAAATATTGTATTTCTAAATGAAGAAAAAATAAAATAAATAGAATGAGACCAAACAGGGCCAAAACTGGCATTTTTAAAATACCTACATTAAATAAAATTTATTTTCATTTCATTTCAAAGCAAAATAAGGACAACACTTATTAATTTTCATGCTGGAGAAGTACATAGCCGGTGATTCACCGACGACGTTTTTTTAATTTATTTTAATAAATATAAAAAAAAGTATTTTCAGCATGTCCAGTTTCAGAATGCAGCGGTTCGGTTAAGTATAAATAATGGATGCTGCTCTGTTTAAATAACATGTAATTTTTTTTTCCCGCCTTGAGGCGCGCAGACCCAGGTTCATTTGTCCTATTTGGCGCCCTACATAAATCTTCCCCCTCTCTCACTCTCTCTTTCCTTTCTGTATAATGACTTTCCTCCAACCTGAGTCACGTGGCCTCCATCTCAGCAGCTCAGCAAAATTATATTTCATTAATCTTTCCAACTCATTAGGGAGGGGGGGGGGGGGAAGGGGGAGGGGGGTAATTTTAATATTCTTGCTGGAGAAAAAGAGAGAGAGAAAAATAAATAAATAAATAAAATACAAATATTAAAAACATACTTCAAAGCCTAAATTAGCAGGAAGGCAACTTGAGAAAAATTTAAATGTTTGTTTTGGCAAGTTTTAGTTAGAAAAGTGGGAAATTAAACTACTTCTCCAGGTATACGAGAAGAACGTTTTTTTTTTCTTTCACGGTTAACTTCAAACGGTCAAGCTGTTCGCGGTATACTTCGTTCGGATGATAGCTGATATAGTCAAGTTATTATTTCAAATGCTGAAAAATAAAAAACAAATATACCTACTCTTCATATACAAGCCTTTGTTGCGGCCAGTGATAACGTATGCATGCCCAGTGTGGGCCGGTCTTGCAAGCAATACCAACTTGAGAACTCTTCAAGTGGCCCAAAACAAACGCCTTAGATTGGTTGGTAGCTACTCGAGGGACACCTCCATCCTCCAAATCCATGAAGACCTAAATGTTGAGATCCTATTGGACTACATAATAAATTTCAGTTTAGGGAGCCTTGGTGGCCGTGCGGGCTAGAGCGTAGGGCTTTAGTCGCATGGTATCACCATGGTTTGTGGGTTCGAATTCCGTCCGGGAGTGAGTTTTTTTTGATAGAACTTCCTCCCGGGGCCATGGATGTCGTAAATAACTAAGTAACACCGTTATTAAGAGTCATGGCTAATATGCATCATACATAAGGCCACAAAAAAAAACTAAAAACTAACAAAAAAAAAAAAAATTCAGTAAAAACTTTTTATTTAAGTGAGACACATATCAAAACGTTTTGGTAAAGAAATTAGGGAAAACTCAGGGAGGGAAACACAAAAATATCCGTTCACAATTTTAAATTATAATCTCTTTTTTTGAATGTTTATTCATTTATTTTCTATTCATTTCAGTTACTTTGTATTCTTTATTTTTTTAAGAGTTTTTTTAAAATTTACTCTTAAGCAGTAGCACTGTTTTTAATTTAATTAATTATTTTTGATTTGTATTTAGTGCATAAGGGTAATGGTTAAGGAACCTTATTGTATAACTGTACCTCTGTAAATGCGACTGTTATAATAAACTCTTTTTCTTCTAGAAATATTAAAAACACACTTCGAAGTCTAAATTAGCATGATGACAACTTGAGAAAAATTTAAATATTTGTTTTGGCAGTTGATATAGTAAAGTGAGTATTTAAATGCTGAAAAATGTTAATGTAGTCAGACCTCTCACAGATTATATTATTATGTGCTAGCCGGCTTTCGCGGTTGCCCTCATTATCAGCTGTGGTTTTTGATTAGCATATAAAATGTCGTGTCGACCCATTCATTACTTTGGCAGTTATTGGGGTTTTTGAGTTAAAGCCACTCCTAATTTTCAAAGGACACGATCCTTTCAGTAGACACCAACATATTATAGAAGTCAAGGACAGTCCCACCAGGGAAAACTGTGGAGAAGACAAGACGGCAGTTTAGAAGGCGGGAGCATTCTTAGATTTGATAAGGAAACTCACGTTTCCAATAAAAAGATAAGAGCATTGGATGCTTAGGTCCCTAGGTGCATTCAACAGCCCACCCAGTATGTAAATATATAACTATGGTCACAGGGAATAAGTTGTTAAGTCGTAAAATGGCCAAAATGAGTTAAGTGTATGATGTGATGATCTCCCAAGCCATCTGTGCACTGCGAAGAAGTTGGGAGCTCAGTATTCTAATACTTTCGGAATTATAAAGATGTGGGTTTCTTGTTATTATAATAAGTTTTAATGAAGATATTTAGAAAAATGTTGAGGAAAAACAAGACTTTTTGCAGTTGTTCAGGTGCAGTTCTTGACGAAAGAAGAGGATTTGAGGCAGTGAACTGTTGTGGTTGCTAGTGACAAGGAACCGTGGAGCGAGCAAACACTCACCCCGACAGGTATATGTGGAAGAATAAGGAAGTATATGAAGAGAAATAACTTACTTGACGAACTCGATGGTAAAGTTGGAGGGTGTTGAGGGAGCCCAACAGGACGCAGGTTTCGTATCTGGAGGTGTCTTGGAGGCGGCACGACGAGCAGCGTCCAGGAGTAGGCGGACAGAAGCACGAACCAGATGGCGGTCTGTTGGAGGCAGCCCTGCCCTCAGTCGAAGTAGACCAACAGGCAATCTGCAATCAGGCATATCTATCGATTAGGGAAGGATTGACCAACGGTAATAGGAAGGAGGAGAGATGAGGCTTGTGGTCGATAAAACGAACTTGTACAATTTCTGCCTGGTTTCGGCACTGAGTGTGCCTTCTTCTGGTCCTATATTGACATATACAGTAAAAGTTCCTTATTCTCGGTTCCCTTATTCGTGTTTTCATTATTCGCGGGTGAAAAAATCGCAATCCAGGTCCTGTATTCGTGGCTAAAAATGTCTTTATTCGCGGATGCAATCGGTAAATAGAAAGGGATTCGGTGTCGTTTTTATTAACGTAACGGCATCCTTTGAGTACTGCTGGTACGTGCCGAGGCAGACACATTGACACCATGCTGGAAAAAACTGTGGCCTGTTTTGACTGTCGGAAATGATGAAGAATCCGCGCAAATTCAAACATTAACTGACAATGTTGTTCAAGTTACAAATGGAATAGGACGAGATGGCTTCGAACGGATAGAATCAAGTGACATTCAGAAGTTGCTTGATTCGCAGGATGACTTGACCGAAACCGACTTGGAGGAAATGTTAACTCCACATTCCACTGAAGAAGAGCACTGAAAAGGTGACCTTTAAATTGAAAAATCTGAATGAAGGTTTACGTATGGCAAATGAACTTTGTGATTTCTTCATGAAAATTGATCCATCTATGGAAAGGAGCCTTATTTTTAAAAGGCAAATTATTAATGCTACAGCTCAATATCAATCTGAATTTAAAGACCTGTTAAAAGCAGCAAAACAAGAAAAGATTACTAAATTCTTTAAACCCTTGCCTAAAGCTGACAATAACGATTGATTTAAATTGCGAATTTCTCAATAAATTGATTTTATTTTGATACATATTGGTTTTATTTTGGAACCTTGGAACGTATCCCCTATGATTCCATACTAATTACCATTCCATATCCACGGTTTCTGTATTCGCGGCATATTTACGGAACATATATCCCGCGAATAAAGAGCTTTTACTGTACGAGTATACATTATTTTAGTAAGTTAATATGAAGATGGATGATGTAGTGATTATTTCACAGGTTGTAAGAAAAATATAGACTGATCTCTCACAGATTTTATTTATTATTGCTAGCCGGCCTTCGAGATTGCCCTCATCATCAGGCAGTCTGATAAAATAATTTGAAATGATTTAATAATAAACAAGGTTTACAATTTTTAAAAACTTGTATAAAACTATATAAAAACAATTAAACATTTTATGGATGGGGACAGATAAGTTATTCCATTTCTCCAACAACAGTTGTGACTCAGATGGGGAACAGAAATAACATATCTGTCCTCATCTATGAAATTTATATTGTTAAATTGTTTTTATATACGTTTATTTTAATTTTTAAACCTTATTTAATAATATTTTAATAATTATTTTATCAGACTGCCTGATGATGAGGGCAATCTCGAAAGCCGGCTAGCAAAAATTAATAAATTTTGTGAGAGGTCAGACTACATTTTATTATCACTAAGGTTATATAAGCTACAATTACGTAGAGATATATGATAAGATATAAGTATAGATTACAATAAAGTAAATGTGACTGAACGACAAACTTATATCATGAGCGAATATAACTTTAAATTATTTATACTGTAACGAAATAAACACAAACATTCATCATTCAAATAAGCACGGACTATTTCGTTATAGTTAGTTTTATTGTTATCTACATCTATATCTTATCATATAATAATATTTCTCTACGTAATTGTAGCTTATAATAACCTTACTCATAATGTACATATGTATGTCAATATAGGCCCCGAAGAAGGCACCATTAGTGCTAAAAACTTGGCAGAAATTGTACAAGTTTGTTTTATCGACCACAAGCCTCATTTCTCCTTCTTTCTAGTATTTATAAAGGTTTAGTTTTTGCGAAGATAGTTTAGAAGAGAATGGAGGGTTTTTAGATTGTTGTGGAGTTCCATGTTCGTCGTCTATCGAGCGTGACTCCAAAAAAAAAGTATGAGACTCTCTCATATAACTTTTTTCATAGACGAACAATAAAATACATATAAAACCCCTTCTAGACCTCGTGTAGTCTGATATGAGTACCTTTTATTTCTCAACTCCCGATAAAAGAAAACTGTAAAAATTCAAATAATAAGGTTCCTTCTACAGAACTGAAGTATTCCTTTCTTTCATCATTCCGCTTTTATACAACTAATTTACATAAAATTTCAACTAGTAGTAGGCAAAAAATAAAAAGGAAAAAATTGTCGGTCCAGTTTGTGCAACTGTCCTTAAGGTGCATTTTCACTGCAACCGATCAACTAATCTGCAAGCTGATACGAGGTTATCTCACCGTGTCACTAGATATTAAAACAATGCTAAACTAAAAGTTGAATGAATAATAAACACATTGAAGTTAAATAATAATAAGATGTATGAGTCCAACATTTATTAAACAACGACTAGTTTCGTCAGTAAACTGACATCTTCAGCTGGTCCCTGATACTCGTATGTGTCCCTTGACCACTTCTCTAGCAAGATTCCACCTGAAGATACTGACGAAACTAGTCGTGGTTTAATAAATGTTGGACTGACACATCTTATTACTTATTTAACAAGTTAGTCCACTAGATCTGCCTACCACCAAGAAATACATTGAAGTTAACTTCCGGTCCGGTAAACATCACAATTAATTGATTAAATATAAATAATACATAGTACATACTTTATTATGAATATAATTTCTGAATTAATTTGAATTATCTCTTATTATTAAAATTTTTTGTTTCACTTTTTATACTTAAACCCATATATTTTCAGTTAGATTTTCCCGTTAGGACAGTAAGACTTCCCTCCTCCGTGGGATTTCCCTTGGGTTTGGAGAGTTACAGCCTCAGGTAGTCTCAGAACTGTATAAATATGCCAACCTAGCAAACTTAAATGATACTGTTGAACTTTATGTAGATGATGGCGTAAGCCGAAACCGGTACACTGTATGTATATATTTATGTGGAATTATACAATATAAATGTTAAACAAGGTTACTTCTCCAGCTTTACGAAGTATAAGGGATGTTATGTAATCGGCCAGAAATTCGATGTTTAGTTTTCACCGGAACTTCAATACAACAAGCAAATGTGCTAATAAAGAGGTAATGGCAATGTCAAAATGTCATGAGGGAAGAAATCACCCAGTGATGACTCTCCCTAGTCACTGTTTTTCTCTCGTTTGTAGCTAATCACTGTCACTGTCACTACTTCTGCTCAGGAGGTCTCTAGGCCATTGACGCTTAAGCCGTCGTTGGGGAAGTATGGCAGAATGGTGGGCACGGACTAGAGGACTATTGTGGGAACTAAGAAGGGAAAATAATTTTTTATATTTGGATTTAGCGACTTCAGTGATGAAAGGTACGTTAAGGTCAGTGTGAAGGGTTTTGTTGAAGACGTAGTAGAGGGCGCCGGTAGCTCAGTGGTATGCGTGCTTGACTTCTGTGCTCAAGGTTGTGGGTTCGTAGCCCGACCGAGGCCCTTAGTTTCATTTATCTGGGAGGTAAAATAAACTTAAGCACGCCGTCCTTCGGATGGGACGTTAAGCGATGGTCCCGAGCCTGTACGATGTCAGGTACTCGTTAAAGACCCCTACCCTAGGTGAATAAAAAAATTTAGGGTAGGCAAAATTTAGGACTCCCACAGTAGAGTCGGGCTCATGTCCACCAGAGCGACGACAGAGCGCTCTGGTAGTAGGCGATATGACCTCGTAGTTAAAGCCCGGGCATGAGTCATAAAAAAAAAAAAAAAAAAAAAAAAAAAAAGAAGACGTAGTAAGGAGCATTGGCTATTGTACGAAGGATTTTAGATTGAAGGGATTGGATGCGCTGGAGATTGGAAGCCTTGGCAGAACCCCAGAGTTCAAGTCCGTAAGTCCACATAGGTTTGAGTATTGCGTTGTATATAAGTCGTTTTGTTGTCAAAGTTAGTTTGGATCTTTTGTCTAGTAGTCTTAGTAGAATTTTATAAACGTCTGTTCATTTCTTGTCTTTTCAGTCTCGTGTGAGGATTCCAAGTTAGTCGTTTGTCGAGTATGAGGGCTAGATAGCGGACTTCGTTTTTTAAAGGGATGGGAGTTTTGTTAAGGTACACTGGAGGGCAGGTATATTTTCGACGAAGGGTGAAGACGATGTGAACTGATTTTTGTTCTAATTCCAAAAATGAAAAAAAAAAAAAAAAAAAAAAAAAATCTGTTTGTCTATGAACACGATAACTCCCGATATAATGGATGTATCGAAACAAAATTTTATATGTGTATCCAGAACCCCACGAGGACGACATCTACTGATTTTCAGCCAAATCAACTAAACGGAAGAGAGGATTAAAGTGGGAGGCTTAATTCAAAAACTCTAATAACTGCTACTGTAATGATTGGATCGACACAAAATTTAGTATGAAGATTCAAATGCTCCTAAATTGATTTTTAGCACAAACGATGATTTTAGAGGAAGAGCGAAAAGTTAATTGATTAATTCCTGCTGGGGAAGTACAATGTCGGTGATTCAATTCTCAATTTTATTATTTACTTTTATTAAAAAATAAAAAAAATAATAATGGATGAAATGAGTAAAACTGATTAAAAGTGACAGATGTGCTCATGCCAGGGAACAGGAGAATTGTGATGAATGCGGGGGGGTTTGAACGTTGGCGAATGCTCGAATCAACAAGTTTTCAATCATCGTAAACGAACAAGTACCCTTTGGTAATTTGAAGTACTGGAAAGCCACCATTTAGTGCATTAATTGAATTGTTTCAGTACTTAATTTCGTTGTCTGTTGATCAATGTTTCACCACTTCTTGTCCATACTTGGCTATACTAAGTACAGAGGAAGTTATGTAATCGGTCAAAAATTCGAAGCTGACTTTTCAACGGAATTTTATGTTTTCCGATCTCTAAATTTCAAATATGAAAAAAAAATCATCTGTCTGAGTGTCTGTGAACACGATAACTCCCGATAGTATGAATTTATCAACAACAAAACTTCATGTGTGAATTCAAAACCCCATAAAGACGACACATCAATTTTTAGCGAAATCGGCAAAAAGAAAGGATGATCAGAGTGAGGCTCAACTCAAAAAAACCCAACAACTGCCGATGTAATGAATGTATCGACATGAAATTTCATATTGGAAGTCAAAACCCATTGAGGACATAACCTATCAAATTTCAGCGATATCGACTGAAGGGAAAGGGGGGTTCTAAGGAGAGGGCTCAATGTCTTTCTTAAACTTCTCTGAGATATTGAATTGTTGGTTTTTTCCGGCATTTTTCCCAGAGAAGACACCTCTGGAAAAAACCAACGAGAGGGCTCAATTCAAAAATAAATTTCCGATGTAATGTATGGACACAAAATTTTGTATGACGTTTTTGGAGCCCCTATGAAAGTCAACTGTTTAATATTAGCGCAAACGGTCGACCAGTTTTGGAGGGAAAGCGGAAAGTTAATTTATCAATTCGTTCTGAGGAATAATACATTGCCGGTGATTCACTGACGACTTTTTTTATTTTCTAAGTATTTTTTCAAAATGAAATTACTATTAAATAATCAAAAACTATTTTATTCATATTAATTTTATCATCATGATTATTATTATTATTATTATATAACTAATGTTATTAATAACTGTCTTTTTATCCCTTCCCCTCCTTTTCTACAGATTAATTTCACTAATATATCAATCCCCCCCCCCCTCCCCCCCCCCCCCCCCCCCCCCCCAACCTCCCCTGATGAGCCCAGAGTTTATTCCGAATGATGTCAATGCAGGTAAGGCTGCTTGGCTATCTGAGTATATAGAGACTCCGTTACTGGTGGAATCAGTAACGTTAATATGGAATAGTAATAATACAGTAGAAATATAAGAGAGAAAAAGAAAAATGGAGAGGAGTTGATGAAGAAAAGGACTGGAGATGGGGTGGGCAGTTTTAATGGAGATGTCTGCTGTAATTGTATTATGGGCTGGTTTACTGTCTCTCGGGGACAAGGAATAAAGAGGCCCAGTAGAGACCCTCTGTCTCGGGGTAGGCCAAGTCAGGGAACACTCCTAGTGGAAACTGGCGGATATTTGGATAAAGTAGAACTAGCCAGTAGACCCTCTGTCTCGGGGTAGGCCAAGTCAGGGAACACTCCTAGTGGAAACTGGCGGATATTTGGATAAAGTAGAACTAGCCTCCTAGAAAACCAACTGAACCAATTATTTTTATTTAAATTTAATAAAGAATGCACCTTGCGATAATACAATACTACACTGTAGTACGTGGAGGGAGGGGTAAAGGAATTGTGAGAATTGACGGCCGATGGTTGAAAAACATTGATGGTTTCGTATAGTATTTTGGAGGCGATGGTTACCGCCTATTCTCTACGGCTGCACTACATGAGCTGGCAGGAGCTCCACCCATAGACTTGGTCTTGGACGGGGCTGTCGCCTCATACTATTGTAGACGCAATTTGCTTTTAGGAGACCACTGGATGTCCCAAGTACTATCAGGTCACGGAGTTTTCAATTCCAAGCTACTTGACCTATGGTGACGGTAACCGGCTACCCAATGTCGTGTGTGCCGATTTGTCACCTGCTGGTGGAGAAAGAAGAAAGCACTATGACCCTGTCGCCCCGGCGCCCCACCATACTACAGCCAGTAGGAGTAGGTAACTGCCGATCGTCTCCGATGGTCGGCGGCGGTCACTCCTAGCCGACCACAGCAACAGATGATTATTTTATTTTTGTTTTATTTGATTATATAATAAACTTGTTAGGCCCTCTTTTCCCTGACGATTCGGAGAACGGGCGTCGTGGCCTCCACCCGTGGCAACCCTAAAGGGTAAGGTGATTCTGAAATTATAGTTAATATGACACATCGCCTACTACCAGAGCGCTCTTTTGTCGCTCTGATGGACCCTGAGCCCGACTATACTATGGGAGTCCTAAATTTTACCTATCCAGGTTTATTCACCTATGGTAGGGGTCTTTAACGAGTACCTGACATAGTATAGGCTCGGGATCTTCGCTTTAAGTCCCATCCGAAGGACGACGTGCTCAAATTTTCTTCACCTCTCAGATAAAGAGACCTAAGGGCTTCGCCCTGGTTTCGAACCAGCGATCTTGAGCTCAGGAGGTAAGCTCGCTACCTCTGAGCTACCGGGGAACTCTGAAATTATATATTTTAACTCTTCCATTTTTGGTTTTTACGACCTAACAATCATATCGTACATGTTTCAGGAAGTACTCACATCATCAGTCTCCATAATTTATTTGTTGACAATTTTTTGTCATATTAATCATAAGCAGAACTTATTTTATTAGTCAACCTGTGTGTTGAAACTTATAGTCAAGCCCCGATAGACACAGGAACAAAACGAGATTTTATATGTGCATCCAGAACCCTATAGTGACACCTATTAATTTTTAGCCAAGTCGATCAAAGGAAACTTGAGGTGATTAGGGGAAAGACTTTACACAAAAACGCTAATAACTGCCATTGTAATGAATGTATCAACACAAAATTTCATATGTGAATTAAAAATCCCATAAAAGCAGCACCTATTAATTTTCCGCGAAATCGGCCAAATGGAAAGAAGGGATTAGAGGATTGGGGCTCGACACAAATCCCTTATAACTGCCGATGTAATGAATGTACAGACCCAAACGTTCGAATGGTTTTGGAGGAAGAGCAAAAAAAATTATTGATTCATGAGTACTGGGGAAGTACATTGCTGGTGATTCAACGTAGATTTTTTTTTTTTTGTAGTCCTGAAAATATAAGGGCCATTATTATGTAAAATCACGGTACATTTTTCATGATCAGCCTGACCTCGTCCATGGTAATTACTTTCAGAGAGTCATTTGTCAAGTGGACCTTTGTTAAAAACATCTGGACAAAGAAAAAAAACAATTGTGGTTTTTAATGTTCTCGGAGAGAGGGATTTTGTACAACTCTAGCTCAGAAGCATATAGTAAGGGTACTTCATATTAGGGCGCAGGTAATTCAGAGGTAGCTGAGTTCATGATCGCTGGTTCGTGTCCTGGCCGAGGGGGTAAGCTGGTTTGGCCACAGACGGTTCAAATGCCGAGAGAGGAGTTGGAGCTGGAATACATGGGAGGACAGTCAATGGAGATACTAGTTGGTTGGTTGGTTGGTTGGTTTATTTGGGGCGAAAAACTGCTTTGGTTAAATATCGCCCTACCTTGGTACATTCCTTGTCCTAACTAGGCCAGTGAACTCTTTATGCAAATGACGAGAACAGCCATGATGGGATACCACAGGGGGCCAGGGGGACCGGGGAAGGCCAAGCAGAGGAGCCAGGGCAACCAACGAACAGGCAGGCCAGGCCAGGGGACAAGCAACAGCACCGCCGGGCCACTCTCTCAAGTATATGTAAGCACTTAGCTTAATCGTGGAGATAGCGGGGCTTGATGATGAGGCTGTGCATGTGAGGAAAGCCGTCCACACCCTCCAAGTCCGGGACTGTTCCAGTCCAGAGGCCTCGGCGGAGCTGCCCCAGAGGAGATACTAGTATATCTGTAGGTGTGTATCCCACTCATCGGAACATCAGTAGAGAGCAGATCCTGATATTGTCTGATAGCCAAGCAGCACTGAATGCACTGCTAGCTGTCAGCATAAATTCCAAAATCGTCCTGGAATGCCTTCAAGCACTGGAGTTCCTGACGGAACAAAATAGAGTAGAGTTGAGGTGGGTGCCAGAAAATCAGGGGTTTGAGGGCAACGAAAGGGCTGATCAACTAACCAGGTCAGGAACTGACAGAGGACCTATAAGGAACTCTTCACGGGATCTCTAAGAGCACCGCAAGGGCGGCAATAAAACGTTGGCTGACCAGGAAAAACATCCAGTTCTGGAGAGGGGTCCCAAAGCAAAGACAGTCAAAACTCTTTGTAGCGGAACCCTCAGAGAAAAGGAGCCGAGAGCTCCTGAATATGAGGAGAATGGATCTAAGAGCTATGACAGGGCTGTTCACAGGACACTGTCATATGAACAGACACTGCTTCGGGTCTGGCATAATAGAACCAAAGCAGATAATCGAGGGAACATGGAACAGGCAACAGAATCCTGGACTTTATTATAGACCAACACACACAAGACATACAATAGGCCTACTCTGGCCGCGGTGACATCATCAGCCTTTAAAAGAAAAAAAAACCCGGCTGATGCCCTTATGTTTTTTATCTGGGAGGTGAGAAAACCCTGAGTACGCCGTCCTTTGGATGAGACGCTAAGCAATGGTGCCGAGCCTGTACAATGTTAGGTACCCATTAATGACCCCTACCCTAGGTGAATTTTACTAAATTTTGATTTCTACAGTAGTTTATCGAAAAGGGTCCTAAAAAAAGGATCAAAAGTTCAAGACGTGCAACTTTGAAGAAAGTGCACGTATTTAAAAAAAAAATTCAATTAACCAACTTATCATTTGGATTTCTAAAGAGATGCCATTTTAAATAATATTAAATCTAATCCAAAGGTTTTAAAATAATTTTACTGGGCCAACAGGGAAAATGAATAGGATAGAATTTACTAGAACAAATAGTTTGGGTTTATTTGTTAAAACAACTACATTATAAAATAAAGAAAACTAAACAATAAAACAAACAAAAAATCAAAGGAAAAAATCTTAAAAACTAAATTCTTAAAACTAATTCACTCTTTTTCTGTTTTATATTTTTGGCCATTTTTTAAATTTAAGTTATATTTTTCTGGGCATATATTCTGTACATATAAACAAATAAAAGTACCTTATTTTTGGATCAGTTTCACCGTGAATTCACTTCTCGCCATAGAACCCAGGCCTCGACCCGTCTACACACACTAATAAAACAGCTGATGGTCGTGTTTTGTTTTTTACTGGCATTTGTTTTAAAATAAATTTGCTTTTTATATAAAAATAAATATAATTAATTTTTTTATGTTTATAATTTAATCATTTTAATGTGTGTTTTATTTTTACACATCACATTATTAGATACCGTATGTTAGTTTGTACTGCTGTCTAGCTCAGATTGGCGGCAGAGTGAGCTTGTTTTGATTCCATCCATCGTGTTAGTGTCATCCTTAGATGGTTGTTGTTGGCGACTGTCCGTATCCATTGTTATCCACTGATGAACGGCCTCCATTTGGATAGACCCAAACTCAGCATAAACAAACTTTGTGGCTTAGGCGCGCACTCAAACTGGGAGTCCCATTAATTCTGTATGACTAAGTGATGTAGCATTTATACAAATTTAACAATAATCCAGATATACAAGACTTATCCATCTATGTTTCTAGATTTGGCTAACACAACTTTAGATAACTTGCTCAAAATCTCTCTTCCCCAGAACATTAAAATCGACAATTGTTTTTATTTTCTTATACCTACAGTTTATGGAAGTAATATAATTAAATTTTCACTTTTCAAGCTCCGCCATGTGATTGGAACCTGTGAGCGCTCTGATGCAGAAACGATTGAAGCTATGAATTTGATATGAAGATGTCACTTGTGCGAAATTTGATCATTTTTTGTGAAATAAGACGAAAATTAAGACTACTTTACTTCGGCGTTTATGTACATTTTACAAGGTAGCGCTTGTTATTATGATCTAATCAAAAATCTCTTCAAATAAAAGTTTTAGACAAAACGGAAAGGTACATTTTGCATGAAATAAGTACGATTTTACGAAAGTTGTCTGGTTTAAAAGATACACATCGAAAATTGTCTACAATATTTTGTGATGTAAAAAATACACACATTGTGAAAATAAAAATAATCCAAAATCAATTATTATTTTTAAGGAGAAGAATTGCAAAAGTGTTGAGCTTTTTTGTGAAAACGGCTGGAATATTGATTTTTTAAATAAAAAAGTTGTTAAGACATTAATAAATTAACCAGTAATAATACATATTAAAAAAACTATTAATTAAGTTCGCTTTTATAAAAAATGAAAGCAGAACAATAGAAGATAGAAACAAATGTTTTATATGGACTTGAAAAAAAAAATAAAACTTGTTTATTTGATATATTGTCTAATTTCACTAACTATATACATATACATGGGAGTACTTTCGGTATTTCTACCATCCTCAGCCAAAAGCATAAGAGATAAGTACTCCCATGTATATATAGTTAGTGAAATTAGACAATATATTAAATAAACCAGTTTTATTTTATTTTTCAAGTCCATGAAAAATATAACCTTACTTTCATATAACATTGCATAAGAGATAAGTACTCCCATGTATATATAGTTAGTGAAATTAGACAATATATCAAATAAACAAGTTTTATTTTATTTTTCAAGTCCATTTGAATTATTTCACAATATCTCTGCAATAATGTCAGTTTTCATAAATGTTTTATATACTTACACAGGACGGTCAGAGTGAGAAAGATGAAGCACAAAAGTTCAAGTGTTAAGAGTCGAGAGAGTGTTGTTTTAAGTGTATATAATAAAGAGTGTATATAATAAAAAAGAAAGAAATAGAAGATTGAAGGACGAAAAAAAAAAAAGTTACAAAAGAAGGTACTTTTATTTATTAATATACAGGGTGATTCCCTTGTAACTTAAAAAAAAAAATTGGATGAAACTAGACCGAAAATGGAGTAGAATGCCGCCAACCACACCTTTCTATTTCAATCCGTTGCCGAGATATGATTTTTTAAAGGTTTTTCGAGAAAACCATATTTTTTTGCCATCCAGTCCCACATTTCTCCCCTTTCAATCAACGTTTCTCACCTTTTGATCACATTTTCGGAATTAGCGTTAAATTTCCTATCAGACCTGTTATGATCACATCACATATATATATATATATTTTAAATTATGGTTAAACATGATAAATAATTGTTACTTGCATCTATCAGTGAAAGAAATAGAATGGTACCGAAGGTTATTAAGCGCCTTCAGAAAGAGTGCCTGATAAAATAAGCAGAGCTGGATTTCAATAAAAACCGCTTAACCAAATTACATTCATGAATTCATCCAATTATAATACCTGGCTGTATGTGTACCTATATATCAAGGCAGCCATTTCTCTCTTATCCCTTCCTACGGAGGACTATAATTTTTGAAGGCCTTAATATACGATAAGAAACCTGACTCAAAATATGATTGAGGCTTATAGGCAATTGAAAAAAGCTGAATTTAAATTGAAAAATAAAATTTTCTAGAAAATGCATGTTTACGATAATGAACCTTGCCGCAGAATGTTTATGTTTTTATGTTCGCTTGACAAAAATGTTGAAAAAAAAGTAAAGAATATGTACTTCCCCAGTACGAATTAATCAATAATGTTTTCGCTCTCCCTCCAAAGCCAATCGTCTGGGCTAAAACTCAATTTTTTTTTTATTTTTTTTTTCTTTTTTTTGGCCTTAGCTTTTCGCCATAGCCAGTCTATGTAATATTAAATTTATACTTTTGCATTCACCGACCCTAAAAACTGCACAATACTACCATACATTTCAGTATTGTTTGATGCCAATAATGTGGTGTAGCAAAAAAGCTGTGTTACCAATTTCTCTACAGTGGATAACATTGTTAATCGTTCTATTTGGTATTTGCTACAACTCATAATCATGTGTTCCAGAGTCTCGACCTCGTCACAATGCCTACACTTGGAGGTTTCGGTCAGACCTATTCTGTGCAGATACCATCCACAAATACCGTGGTTAGCTCTCAGTCGGCAAATTGACCTACAAAAGTCCTTTGTTAGATTTTCCCCATGGAACCATGGTTTGAGCTGAACTTGTGGATTAATTTTCTTATAAAATGATCCTTTCTCCGAAGAAGCGTACTCCTGCTGCCAATCGAACCACAATCTCTTCCTCACCTCTCCAAACAAGTCTATATAGGGAAGACAGGAGGACTTGCCCAGGGCTGTCCCCTCAGAGACCGCTCTCCTCGCCAAACTGTCCGCCATCTCATTGCCCTTAATACCAGCATGTCCCTTCACCCAAACAAACCTAACTCTTGTTCCTTTATTCTCAAGCAAGCAGACACTTTCTACGATCCCCAATACAATGTTGTTGATATTATAAAAGTTAATTGTATTTATTTGTATAAAAACAAAGAAGCAACTAAATTGGTGAATAATTATATGAAGTCGCATTTGTTTTGTAACGAGGCAATGAGTGGAAAACAAAAGACGACCATCAGCTGTTCAGAAAAGTGGTTAGGCTTAAGGTGTGGTGAACCTAAAAGGTCGAAATAACATTGAAATTGATGCGCAAAGGAGGTACTTTTATTTATTTATATGTACAAAATATATACGAGAAAAAAATATAAAACAGAAAAAAAGATTGAAATCGTTTTAAGAATTTAGTTAGTAAGATTTTAATTCAATCTAAGTTTTTAATTTTATAATGTAGATTTAAAAATAAACTCAAATATTTGTTCTCTTATTCTATGCTATTCATTTTCCCAGCTAACCCAGTAAGATAATTTATACCTTTGGATTGGATTTAACATTTTTGAAAAATTTTAGAAAAACAACATGGCATCTTTTTAGTAAAATTAGAAGAAATCAAAATGAAAAGTTTGTTAATTGAAATTTTTTAAAATACATGCACTTTCAGAAATCAAAATTTAATAAAAGACCAGCTATAAAATTTCTACAGAAAATGTGGTATAACATTTCTACAGAAAATGTGGTAATAGTATTTAATTTTTTCTTCTTTTTGATTTAATTATTATTAGTTAAATTATTTTAATTTTATATTTATAATTTATTTAACAAAATTTACATTATCACAATGTATTTATTTTTTTAAAGAGAGACGTGTAATTGATGTAGAGGTTCTTGAACTGACCACGAGAGTGGGCCCCCTTTCAAATACACCAAGAAATGTGGGAGTGATGCCGCGCTCGCCAGTGACCTAAGAAGGTTGTTTGAGGACGGTAACGCGATGAAGTGAACCACTTATCACTTTTGGCAGTGGCAGGTTTGCTAACGGTTTTCGGCTCGTACGAAAATGTCATGGAACATCCGTTGGTACCAGAATGTGTCTCGGAATATTGTCTAAAGCATAAGACACCTCTGAAAGAAATGCCAGAAAAAAAAGCAACAAAAATATTTCTACTTCTAAGAAGCCATCTTGAGCGTGCGGACGGCTTTGAGATTTCCAGAAAGGCTAATCTCAGGACGTATTGTTTATTCTGTTTCACCAGGTCACTACTTTCCTACTCAAGAAAAAACCTTATCCTACCCAGCTTAAAGCTTTTCCACAACTTCAAAATATTTTCTTACGAGTCAGAATAACAAAAACTTGCCAGATAAGCCCTAGTTCAATAAAAAAATTATGAACAGATAGGAGCTGCATAAAACTTTAACATAATGCACAAAGTGATCTGTTGAAAGTGTGAGAAAGTAGTTGTAGTTAGTAACAATTCTCTAACACAATTGAAAACATCAATTTACAAAAAAAAAATTGTAGGTGAATCACCGGCATTGTACTTCCCCCGCTCGAATTAATCAATCTATCAATAAATACAACAAATTTCTTTCTTAAAAAATTGTCTATTCCACAAAATATTGTGTTATATACAAAAAATACTTTGGCATTAGAGGGCGCCGGTAGCTCAGTGGTACGCGTGCTTGTCTGCTGAGCTTAAGAACGTGGGTTCAAAACCCGACCGAGACCCTTAGTTTATTTTATCTGAGAGGTAAAATAAACTTAAGCACGCCGTCCTTCGGATGGGACGTTAAACGATGGTCCTGAGCCTGTGCGATGTCAGGTACTCGTTAAAGACCCCTGCTCTAGGTGAATAAAAATTTAGGGTAGGCAAAATTTAGGACTCCCACAGTAGAGTCGGGCTCATGTCCACCAGAGTGACAAAAGAGCGCTCTGGTAGTAGGCGATATGACCTCGTAGTTAAAGCCCGGACATGAGTCATAAAACCTAACCTACTTTGGCATTATACCATCGAGAGGTTTAGTTATAAATATACAAAGACACATTTGCGGAATGCGATTACATATAAATTTTTATGAAATGAACAATATTTCAAAATAAATTATTTTTTGTCCGCGTTCCTCAATTTAGAAGTTGTAAACTATATTCTCGTTCTTTCTCCAAAATCAATCGACTGGATTCAGAAGCCACTATATAATTCAAATATTGAGCTTTAAGCCAAACGCTCGATTGGAGGGAGAGCGAAAACTAAAGTTATTAATTCGTACTGAGGAAGTACATAGCTGGTGATTCATCGACGACTTTTTCATTTTTATATGTTAATTTATTTATATTTTTTAAATCTATAATTCGCTCTTAGTGACCTGAGGAAGGGGCATGCAATAAAAATAGTATCTATTGCATTTATTGATATTAGGAACTTTATATTCATTAATTTTCTAATTTTCCTCCATGCACAAAATGACAGCTAAATATGCCGATGACACCGCCATCTTAGCTGCTGCTGAACTTCTCGCAACCGCTTTATTTACACTACAACACCATCTCACGTAAATCTAAAACTGGTGCAACACTTGGAAAATAAAATTGTTGTCATAAAATATAATAAATCAAAATAAATAAATAAAATTTAAAAATTATATATTATCACAGAGTTAAATATAAAATCCAAATGGTGAATATTTATATAACAATGAGCCAAGTGACTATTTACAATATATCTCTTATAAGACGGCTACTTCCCTTAGTATGGAACCAGTCTCTCACACCAGGTAGGTCAGGCAGCAGAAGGGAGTTCTTAACCTCTACTTTTTTGTTAAGGCTATTGATATCCACAGTTAAAGAAAGCCGAGATATAGATATCTTTACGTCTTCCCTTCGTACCCTCGTGCAACAGTGCCACTCTAGGGTACCTGTATGGCCCTCATTTTGACAATGAATACAGAACTCGGATTCCCTTCTTCGTAGATGTTCCTTAGTCCGGATGTGTAGTTTCCTTCCTGTCTGTCCAATGTAAGTTGCATTGCAATTTCCACATGTCAGTTTGTAAACACCGGATTTGTCCCTGTATTAATTATTTGTATTGCCCCCCAAGAAAAGTATACGATGGGGGAATTTTCTTATGTACGTTATCTCATTAACTGAAGGATTGGTATTTCACAGCAAGAGAAGGGGCCCGCTTGGAAGAATTTAATTGAACCCTGAAAATATTCTGACAAACTCTTCATATAGACAAAACAAGGAGGAAAAAATTCGGGGAAAAGACGGCATAATTTTGCAGTTTAGAGAAAGTTCGCTCAGAGCCAAATGGCGCCTCTTCATATTGTCTCATATATGAATGTGTTTTAATAAAAATTGTATTTAAATGGAAAACACTCTCCAGCGAATACTATGGTATAACCAACGGAGAAAAGAGTGCACAAAATATTTTGGCTATTATTTTAGTTGAAAAATATATGAGATGTGGCCATAAGAGGACTTACTTATACCAACATCTTTTTTACAGATCCGCCCCTCCTCAAATTCATTTCATCCTGATATCACCGGGTATAAGAAAGTAATGTGTTAGCATCAGCGGTTTTCTTTCTTTCATTGTATTGGTCCTCTTTCAAATCTCAAGAAACACTAACGATTGGGAATTTAATAATGATCTTTTTTGTATTATTTTTATTATTATTATAGATGAGCCAAAAATATCATAGTTTACCAAGAATACAATTTAAATCATTATTGTGATCTAATGATACATATTACTATTCAATCCTATTATTATTTACCATTTATTAATATTTTTAAGTCGTATTAATTCTTATTGTCATTTCACATTTATTATAACTAGGCTCAAATCTTATAATTCCTAATTAATATCTGAAATTAATATTATTATACCGAACCAGAATATGATTATTTTGATTTAAATTTTAAAGGTCAAAGATATATATATTGATAAGATCCTTTCTTGTTCGTAAATACAATTGAGAAGTTTGGAGCCAGAGCGGACCAACCCACAATTTTTCGGAAAATGAGTTATTACCATCCTGATGTTGGCATAGGTTCCCTTTTTTCAAAACCAGTGTGGATCACTTAGTTTCTTCACTTCAGTGATAGATAGCAGCACTTTAAGTTTAGTCCACAAATATTTTGTGCATATATTTTCAAAGTCACAATGGATCATACGGCCTTCAAAAACTTTATAGAACACAAAAAGGGATCACTCATCCAATACTATTCTAAAATTTCAAATATAAATAAATATTTGGGGCCCATTTATGGAGATAAACAAAATGTACTCAATTTTCAATTGCCATTTTCTTCCTGTTCAGTTTCAACTAGTTGGTCCGCTCTGGCTCCAAACTCCTCAATTTATTATGTACTTAGGCGAAGGTATAATTAACAAGTTGTAATTGTATTTTGTTGCTCTATACTTGAACGCTAAGTGATAGATGTACTTAATTTCTTCTTTATTTGTAAATTATGACTACACTCTGACGGTCATCTGACCAAGAGGTCATTATTTGTTAATGTGTATTTTATTTATAAATAAATAAATACTTAATAAATAAATAAGGAACTTTTTCGTTAGTATTAACCCTTTTCGCGTAAATCTTGCAATAATCTAAAGAAAAAACGAGTCAAAATATTTTAGGACCATTTTCAGTGAATCTCGCAAACCGAGCGATCTGGAAAAAAAATTATTTAATTTAAAATGTTCCTCTCAGCTTTCTCTGCAACTTAAGAAAGTGTTTTGATTAGTGACCGACCGAAACTGGATTTTCAGCCGAAACCGAAACTTATTTAGACATGTTAAAATTTCCATTGTATACTGAAATTTAGTGTATTTTTTACACATGCATCTACTTACAGACAGTTAACTGTTAAATGAAATAAAAAACAATAATTGAAGTATGTAACAAAAATAGTTATTTATTTATGTTACATTAACAATTTAACATGAACAAAAATAATAAACATGTTAAAGTAAGACCTGCCCTGTAAGTAAACTTTGTCAAAAATCAACACTTAGATTAGATATGAAGTACAGACTCCTTAATTAAGTAAGTACCTACCTATTTTAATTGTGTTCACAATATTCTTAAGATTAATTTATTTTTTACTGAGATCTTGTATTTAGCACTTGGTGAATTACCTAATTATCAGTCTTAACAACGATTACAATAATTTGTACGACTATCAAGTAATTACTTAATTTGAAAAAAACAGTTATAAAATCAAAAGAATAAAAAACGATATATTATTATTAGATTAATAATTAATTTTAGTATTCGTAGTTGAAAAGTTTTATGTTATACGCTAAAAAAAGTAGTTTATCTACATTTTCACCACGTAGGCTACATCCGAAGTTAGTCGAACGACGCACGACAAGTCACAAAAACTGAGTTTCGGCGTGGCCGAAGTTTCGGCTGATTTTCGGCGAAACTGGCCGAAACCGAAACCGAATCTTCGGTCAGTCACTAGTTTTGATTATAAATAAGTGAGATAAATGTACTTAGGCCCCCAAGTGAAGTGGTCTTAATTTTCGTCCGATTTCCGACATAATCTCATATCTACGATAATTTTTGTGTTTGTTATCTCATATCTACGATAACACACACATGCACACACACACACACACACACACACACCCACACACACACGCACATGTACGCATTGACCGGCAACGCAAAAATGATCAAAACATATTGAGGGGAACTTGGAACGTAATAATCTATCCTAAATTGTAAGTCACTTAGAGTCGTACACAATTACGAGATAGTGTTTTAAGTTTGAATTTCAAATCGATATAATTAATGAATATAAAACGATCTAAACGAATATCTGAAGTGGCCTCCAATAGAACTTTACTGTCCAGGGACCTATAAAAGGTCCTCGGAGTTTTTAGAGTGAGTTAAACTTTCTGTGAGTTCTCATCCAGTGTTTGTTTTTTGTTTTAAACTGATCTTTATTGTTATTTGAAGACAGTTTGAGGAAAAAAACAGCTGTTTTAGTATCGTGTTTAGTTGTTATGACTCATGCTTTAACTACAAGGTCATATTGCCTACTACCAGAGCGCCTTCACTTTGGTGGACATGAGGCCGACTCTACATGTTAGTCCTAAATTTTGCCTACCCTAAATTTTTACTCACCTAGAGTAGGGGTCTTGCATCGTACAGGCTCGGGACCATAGTTAACGTCCCATCCGAAGGACGTCGTGATTAAGTTCATTTTACCTCCCAGAGAGACAAACTAAGGGCCTCGGCCAGTAAGCAAGCACGCATACCACTGAGCTACTTATAAAAAAGCTTTATAATTTTGACAATGTTTTACTTTAATCTGAAGCATATTAGTTAACCAAATTTACATAGTTTTGTGCTGCGTATAGACTCCTTTTACCCGAAGAGATGAAGAAATGTCTGTAATGACAAGGATCGAGCAACGGGATTGTCATGGAAGTGAAACTTTGAAAGCGGGACTTAATAAGATCAGTGACAAAAGGTACTTTGAGGTAAAGTTGAAAACATAATAGGGAGCATCATATATTGCCTATCGATACGCATCCCTAACCGTGGACCCGAAGAAGGAACATTGAAGTGTTCCGAAGACATTTCTAGGATAGATATACTTAGATCTTACCTGTCAACCGGGCGAATGAGGGAGCGAGCCCGGCGAACAGCGCTGGTGTCGAGACGGGAGTTGCCGGCCGTGTCCAACCAAAGCCAGACATAGTTGCCGTCAGTGAGGCCGAGTTGGGTGGCTACCTCTAGTATAGGCCGGACCATTGATCGGCCCCCAGCCAGCGCTATGATGCCCCGTCCTGAATGTGACACTCGAGACAGCACTCTGCAACATACACAATACTTCTTAACATAATCTCTTAATAATAATAAGATTTTCCGTATATTAAAATCTAGAAGACAGAATGCCTGCATTCATCCACTTCACCCAAGATGTCTTCCTCTAAACCTCCATCTCTATGGAAACTCTAGTTTTGAAATCCTTAGGACGCCAGGAACTTATCCTAGGTCAAGAAGAAGAGAGGAGCCTCGGAAAACAAGAGGATTGCTGTAAGGCGCCAAGGGAACAGTAAATTTAATTAGGTTTTCTCTTAAAGTTAGTCGGAAAGTTTCTGACAATCTTTCTTAAGTTTCTAGTCTCTCAACAGTAAACATGAAGCTTTCCACAGGTTGGAACCCCATGGATGGCCAACGGGATCAATAATAATTAGCCACAGGTTGTAATTCTTTGGTGAACCACCGACAATGTATTTCCCTTAATTTTCCGCTCCCCCTAATTAGAGTTTTTAAGTTAAACCTCACCCCTAACCTCCTCTTTGGGCCTTTGGTCGATTTGGCTGAAAAACAATAGGTGTCGTCGTTAGAGGCTTTTGGATTCACATATAAAATTCTGTGTCGATACATTCTTTCTATCGGGAGTTACCGTTATACAGACATAATAATTATGTTTTCTTTCATATGTGGAATCTAGAAGTCGAAAAACATAAAATTCCTTCAAAAACTCAGCATCGAATTTTTTACAGAATAGATAATTTCTACTATACTTCGTATAGCAGTGGAAATAAAATAGCCTGATCTCTTACAGATTTATTATATTATTTTATGCTAGCCGGCTTTCGAGGTTGTAGCGTTTGTAATATTTTTCAAGCTATACTTCGCATTGCTGGCAAAGTAAAATAGCCTGATCTCTTATAGATTTATTATATTATTTTATGCTAGCCGGCTTTCGAGGTTGTAGCGTTTGTAATATTTTTCAAGTTATACTTCGCATTGCTGGTGAAGTAAAATAGCCTGATCTCTTACAGATTTATTATATTATTTTGTGCTAGCCGGCTTTCGAGGTTGTAGCGTTTGTAATGTTTTTCAAGTTATACTTCGTATTGTTGGTGAAGTAAAAGAGTTATGCTGTACAGAGAGGAAGAGTGATTTGAGCCATGAGTTATGGCTACATCACATTTTTCTCCAATGCAATTTGCCCCATACGCGATATATATAGGATAGATATAAAACTATTATAATATTATTGTTATATTAATGTTTTGTTATGGTAACTTTCTATCTTTGAATAATGAAGATGGTGCAGAATTGATGATCAATGAGGAAGCTGCAGCCTCCTGTAGGAGCTTTCAGACCCTTTCAGACACGGCTCATTTAGCCAACGAGGAAATTTATGAAAAGTTATGAAAAGCTGAAGAGACAGTCCCCCAGCTCAGGATATTTATTTTCATTGTTAAAAAGTTATACTTAAGAGGAAAACCGCTGGAAAGTTGGTTGGATACTTTCATAGCTGTCCCATTTAGAATTTGTAAAGGATGTTATCCTTGGGTACTTGTAATGCAATGTGGTCATTTTACTGCTGTTGCTATACGAAGTATAGGGGATGTTATGTAATAGGTCAGAAATTCAAAGTTGAGTTTTCACTCGAATTTAATGTTTGCCGACACCCTGATTCCAAAAATGAAAAAAAAAAAAAAAAAACATTAAGCCGTAGGTTTTCCATGAAAACGTCGGGATAAAATCATTTTTCATTTTATTTTCGATGCTGCCGTAGCTCTTGCATTTGCTCGGCACTAGACGTTTTAAATTCCTTTTGATGCAAGCTTTCCTCTGATTTGCGTTTTCTATAATTCCGCGGATATTTACGATTCATATGAGACATCTTTAATTTTTTTGCAATTTTCAATTTAATAACGATTTTTACATATATTTCGTTGAATATTTTTATTGCTTCACTTTGAGTCCTAGTAGTGCTCCTCAAGCTCTTTACAATGACACCCGAATCAACGTCCTATCTAAACGCGTTATCACGCTACACTAATTTCTAATTTTACACAACGCTAATTCGCAACAATCATCCGCCGGCGCCCTTACTAGCCCGATGTCACAGGCAAAACAAACACTGCACAACAAACACGTACAGTCATGCAGTAACGAGCGAATAGACGTTTTCATGTCAAAAATGTCTTTTTGTCTGTGAATAAGGTAACTCCTGATGGAATGAATGTATAGACATTTTTTATGTACATACCTTTTCGATGAGACTGAAACGAACAAACGTCTAAAAATATGGGATTCAAAGCGACAATTCAGGAAGGTTTTCAACATTTATATGTATTTCGCAAATGGAGCGAGCTGCGAAAATTCCCATTTTATATAAAATGTGCCTTTCAGTTTTCTCTAAAACTTTTATTTGAAAAAATTTATGACTGGGTATATTGTAAAATTGTCGTATTTCGGCCAAAATCAGTTCTAATTTAGCATAAGTGACATCATCATTTCAAATTTCAAGTTCATTGGGACAATTTTTAGGATAGAGCGTTCACAAAGTTATATCCCAAAAGCGGTCAAAAAGTGATTAGGGGGCATTGAAGAACGTGAAAATTCGATCTCGGACTTTCACACGAATATACAATACTTTCTTCTACTAAAGGTATAAGGAAGTAGAAATGTATCCTTTATTCGCAGAGACAGCTACAAGAAGTCAAATGTTTAGCCCAAATGTTTGTATTAGATTGGTTGGAGAGAGGAGGGTGGATTTGCATTTCGACCCAAAGGGAGGAGGCTTTGGTAACATTGTCCCTTGCAGAGGGGACGAGGGTCCCAAGGGAGCAGCCCTGCCTCCATATATTCCAAACTGTAGGGGTGGACCCGGGAGAAATAGCAACCTACAGGACACTGGTTCAGCAAACTGAGCGGACCCAGCCATCAGCAAACCAGCAATCAGCAACATAACAATCAGCAAACCAGCAATCAGCAACATAACAATCAGCAAACCAGCAATCAGCAACATAACAATCAGCAAACCAGCCATCAGTAACCCAGCAATCAGTAAACCAGCCATCAAGAACCCAGCAATCAGCAAACCAGCCATCAGGAACCCAGTAATCAGCAAACCAGTCATTAGGAACCCAGCAATCAGCAAATCAGCCACCAGGAACCCAGCAATCAGCAATATACCAATCAGCAAACAAGCCATCAGGAACACATCAATCAGCAAGCCAGCCATCAGGAACCCATCAATCAGGAAACCAGCCATTAGGAACCCAGCAATCAGCAAACCAGCAATCAGCAACTTGCGATCATGGGATTCATCTTCAATCAGCAAACAAACAAATCCTCGGTGAATCACCGCCAATGTACTAATCCCAAAATGAATTCAGGGCTCCGGTAGCTCAGTGGTATGCGTGTTTGCCTTCTGAGCTCAAGAACGTGGGTTCGAAACCCGACCGAGGCCCTTAGTTTATTTTATCTGGGAGGTAAAAAAAACTTAAGCTCGCCGTCAGGTACTGGTTAAAGACTCCTACCCTAGATGAATAAAAATTTAGGTTAGGCAAAATTAAGGGCTCCCTCAGTAGAGTCGGGCTCATGTCCACCAGAGTGATGAAAGAACGCTCTGGTAGTAGGCGATATGACCTCGTAGTTAAAGCCCGGGCATGAATAATAAAACCTAACTTAACCAAAATTAATTAATCACATAACTTTTCACTCCCCCTCCAAAATCATCGACCGCTTGCTAATATAATATAATATAACCAATAGTTGCCTAGAAGGGGCTCCTAAATCCTTAAATTAAATTTTGTGTTGATAAATACATTACATCGGCAATTATTAGGATTTTTGAGTTGAGCCCCCTCCTCTTTCCTTCGGCAGGTTCCGCTGACATTAAACAGGTATGGTCCTCATGAGTTATTGACTTTAAATTTCATGTTTTCCTATTTCCAAAAATGAAAATCCTTATTCTCTGTCTATGTGTGTTTCTAAACTGGATAACTCCCGAAAAAGAAATGAATCAGACCCGAAGTTTCATACTAGTATCCAAGACCTTATAATGAAGAAAAATCTCTTGATTTTCAGTGAAATCAGCTTAAACGAATAGAGGGATTGAGAGGGGGGTTAATACAAAAACTGCATTAACTGCAGTTTTATAATAAATGTATAGACACAAAATTTAGTATGAGAATTCAGAAATCCCTAATGTAGCAACATATTTGATTAATTAGTGCTAGATTCTGGGGAAAAGTACATTGTCAGAGATTTGCCAGATGATGTCATGTGAGAGACCTCACAAACCAGGGAGGGAGGGTGCCTTTCCAGCTGAGGTTCATACAAGGATTGGAGTTGTTCTACAAGACCATAAAAACGAGTCTAATTATTATTTTTATATTTATAATTACAAAATTATATTATTTTTTATATTATATTATAATTATGAAGGGAGCCATGGTGGCGTAGGGCTTTGGTTGCATAGTATCACCATGGTTTGCGGGTTCGAATCCCTTCCGGGAGTGTTTTATTACGTAGATAGAACTCCCTCCCGGGGACATGGATGTGAACTAGATAATACCGCTATAAAAGATGGCTAATATGCAAAATACATAAGACCAAAAAAATAATAAAAATAAAATAATTACAAAATTAATTACTAATATCTTAAACAGCTGTTTTTATAAAAAAATTCAACATTTTGGCGCTTCTTAAAAAAAAAAAATAATTTATTTATTTTAACAGTTTTTTAAAAATATTCATAATGTGTGTAGTTTTTGTACATCACACCGGGGACATTGAAGAACAGGACTTGATATTACGTGACGTTCAGGGACTTGTGGTCCGTGCAACACACATACACACACAAAAAGGGTTGCGTTAAGTGCTGCACGTAATTTTGATGACGAAGATGGCTCCTGGCGTAAATAAATTTTGAATTTCTACCGAAATAAATGACTCTTACTTGGGGTCTAATGGGGTGTCATTACGGGCTGAGGGTCTGGCTACTCAGCTGACATGGCTAAAGAGACGTGTCTGTCGTCAGCTAACCCAAGATATTATACCACGTTATGAGGCAAATAGACGAGTTTTAATATCTTCTCCTCAGCTCATATTTCATATTCTTAATTCAAAGTGATTATCCTTAATTTTCAGACTAACTTATGTCTTTTGCTGAAACTACCGTCTTCAAACTTAAAGAACCTCTCTCAAGAAAAAAAATGGTGAATCGCCGGCAATGTACTTCCTCAGAACGAATTAATCAATTACTTTTCGCTCCCCCTCCAAAACCAGTCGTCCGTTTGCGCGTTAATATTCAATAGTTGACTTACATAGGGATAGGATAGGATTTGGATTTTTAGGATGCAAAACAGCAAAGGTCATCAGCGTCCAATATATTTGAAGTATCAAGCTTGAGATTAGAAAAAATAAAAAAAAAAAAAAAAGGTACATTTGAGGCATGTGTACATACAAAGGTCCTTTGTGTGACAAATCTGTATCTGTACAATTTCAAGGTCGTGCTCCAATTTGATATTTCTTTATTATTATTTTTTCACATTCATACTAGTCAGTGTAAATAAATAAAGTAATAGTGAAAAAATAAAAATAAAATAAACAGTAACAGTAATAATAAATATAAGAATAAACAAACAGCAATAACAATAAAAATATAGACACTCGGGAGTAGGTACATAAGCATATTAACAAAAAACATGCATTCAACAGAATACACATATACACTCATACACACAAACCTCATATAAATATGAATAATGAGCAAAAAATAAATAAATATAGATAATAAGTATATATATATATGTAGGTAACTTACAGTTTTTTTTTTTACATAGGACTTACATAGGAGCTCCTTAATCCTCATACAAAATTTTGTGTCGATAAATTCCTTACATTGGAGATTTTTGAGTTGTCCCCCTCTGTTCCCCCTTTCCATTCTCCCAATTGTGCTGAAAATTAATAAGATCGTCCTTATGGGGGTTTGTATTCATTTATGAAATTTTGTGTTGATACATTCATTACAACGGCAGTTATTAGAGTTTTTGAATTGAGGCCCCTTCTCTGAACCCCCCCCCCCCTTCAGTCGATAACGCTGAAATTTGAAAGATTATGTCCTCATTGGGTTTTCACTTTAAATATGAAGTTTCACGTCGATATATTCATTCTATCGTCAGTTATAAAAGCTTTTATGTTAAGTCTCCTCTTAATCCCCCTTTCCCTTTAGTCGATTTGGCTGAAAAACAATACGTTTTGTCGTTAGAGGGTTCGGAATTCACATATAAAATTTCGTGTCGATATATTCATTCCATCGGGAGTTATCGTGTTCATCAACAAGAAAAGAAGTTGGAGAATATGGAATCCCGTTGAAAACTCCGTATCGAATTTTTGACCGATTGCATAACTTCCCCTAAATTGAGAAAGTAAAAATCACCGACAAATTTTCTCAGTGTGAACAAATTTACTGATTCTGCCCTTCTGCCGATGTGAATCAACAAGTGTCATCATTATTGAATTCTTGGAGGAGCCATGTTAGCCGTATGGGCTAACGAGTAGGTTAGTAGATTCACATAAGTTCGAATCCCGACCGAGGGAAGAATTTATTTAATTTCATAGATAAAACTTCGAGGTTTGTAAATAACCGAGATATTACAGCACTCGTCTCTGTGGTGCCAAAATAAAAATTGGTTACACTCCCCGGTCTTCTAACAAACCAAAGGAAGGGATTTTTATAAAGATGGGCGTTATAAAAAAAGAAAAAGTAATGGATTCTGGTCCCACATAAATTTCGTGTCGGTACAATCATTATTACGGGAGTTATTGAAGTGTTTGTGTTAAGTCCTACTCGTCATCCTTAACTTTTCTACATAGATTTATACTTCATAGATATACAGTCAAAACCTTGTAAAACAACGTCGGGTATAACGACGTACCGTCTATAACGACGAAATCCTGAGAAAAAGTTTGGTTCGGCATTACAAATTACAGGTAAAATATCCCTTACTACGTCAGTGGATATAACGACAACAGCGGCTATAGTAACGCTCGTTTGGACAACTTGGAGAATTAAAAGTCGTCTATAACGACGAAATCCTGAGAAAAAGTTTGGTTCGTCATTACAAATTACAGGTAAAATATCCCTTACTACGTCAGTGGATATTACGACTACAGCGGCTATAGTAACGCTCGTTTGGACAACTTGGAGAATTAAAAGTCGTTATAACGACGAAATCCTGAGAAAAAGTTTGGTTCGTCATTACAAATTACAGGTAAAATATTCCTTACTACATCAGTGGATATAACGACTACATCGGCTATAGTAACGCTAGTTTAGACAACTTGGAGAATTAAAAGTCGTATATAACGACGGACAGATTATAAACAAAACATCAAGTTAGAGATAATTGGATACATAATTGTTTCGAGACCTATGAATTTAGTTCGTAGAATCATAAAAAACTTGGTGGGTTTTTTTAAACTTTATTTTCAATTACCCTCAGTTGTTTGTGTTTTCTAAAAGTGTCAACATGACCTGTAAAAGAAAATCTTTGACCATAGAAGAAGAGAGAGAAGAACATCGTTTGGCGGCTGGAAGAGGGTGTCAAATTCTACTTTATCAAAAGAATTCCGTGTTTCCCACTCAACAATTTCCACCCTGTGGGCCAATAAGGTAAAACAAAAAAAAAGTTATGACGAGGAATCTTTTTCTCTATGAGGTTTAAAAAACTCAATTTCTTAAAAACAACACATATTTATTTAAAAAGTAGCATTTGATTACATTAATGAGTTGGAAAACATTTAAAAAGAGAAAAAAAGTAAAATCGGGCCGTTAATAGGAACATTTTTCTTTCGATGAGCCTTAGCCAAATTCCACGTCTTGAATTTTTGATATTTTTTTTAGGGCCCTTTTCTGGAACTACTATAAAAATCAAAATTTAGTAAAATACCAGGGATAAGTGGTCTGTCCCCTCGAGAGGCAAGGAGTCGTTTATCTGGTTTGTTCAGGAGATCGTGGTTCAGAGTAGTGAGTGCGCGGAGATCTCTAATAAGATCTTAAGAAATATGTGTAGTGCAGTGAGTACTGTTGTATGATGGACACTTGGCCGGAGCCAGCTGGTGTTACTTACCACCATGAGGATCAAGAAATAGAGGCATACAGGAGCAGACTATCCAGAGATCATAATTTTGCAACCACCAACTAAGAGAAAAATATGAGAGGAGCACGATTCTGTATTTAAGAGGAGTCATTCCATCACATCACTACAAAAAATATGAAGACACCACCCTCATCAAATCTCAAGCATCAAGACCTGTTATAATTGGGGTAATTTATGTTTGTAAAAAAGAATGTGACTAACCCTTTAAAAAAAAAAAAATAATTTTATTAATAAAAATAAATCAATCTAAGTAATCAAATAAAAATGTACGTCTTATCTTTTATAGTAATTTAGTACCACTTTTAATTATAGTATAGTATTATATAAAATATAAGGTAAGGACCGTTACATAAATGGCTCCCGAAATAAGGGACTTCAAGATTATATTAATGTAAATGTAAGCGAGTAATAGTATCGTTACATAATGTGATAATTTTATTATTTGTTTATTTAATTATTAATTTTACTTATATTTTATTATTTGTTTATTTAATTATTAATTTTACTTATATTTTATTATTTGTTTATTTAATTATTAATTTTACTTATATTTTATTATTTGTTTATTTAATTATTAATTTTACTTATATTTTATTATTTGTTTATTTAATTATTAATTTTACTTATATTTTATTATTTAACATTAACATTTTTTTAATTATCACATTTTTGTATTATAGGCCCTCTACACTATGGGCCAGGCAGTCGCCCAATCCTGCTGGGCCACTGTGTGGAGAGGGGTTGGCTTGTGTTGGTGAAGGTTGGCGTTTGGAGCGGTTTTTCAACACACATCAAAGCAGGCCAACATGCGTGAACCAAGTGCGCAGTAGATAAGTGACGCATCCACACACTTGCCCCACATTGGTTGTTTGTTTCTTGTCGTAGTGTTTTGTATATTCCTTTTATCCTGTTAAATATTATAATATTTTATTTTATATTATTTTATTTTATTATTATAAACTACAAATACAAAATGTCTACATAGACAAATGAGGAAAGTTTTAAATTTTTAGAACTGTACCAAAATGAACCTGTAATTTGGAATCCGAAAAACCCTCTTCACAAAAATAAAAATATGGTCCACCATCTTCTTTGTTTCTATTTCTTTTCAACCATGTTTTTGTCAAAGTAACAATTATATGCCCTAGCTAAACACCAAGATGCAGCAGCGATTTTCTCGATATCCATCACGGAAATAGGTTTCAAGCAACTGAGTGCTGGTCCAAGGTTTGGCCATGATACTGGGCCAATGGCTGGCCCAGTATGTGGAGCCAAGGTTCAGGCCAGCCCCGCCATTACGCCAATATTGGCCAATGCATTGGCCTACCTTGGCCCATAGTGTAGAGGGGGCATTAGAGTTTTTGCCCCGTATGGTTTTGCACTAGCCACACCAATATATAACAAGATTACAAACATTTCAAAACAAAGTCCTCCGGATAGTGGTGAAGCCTTAGCTCATTGAAAGAAAAATGTTCCTATTAACGGACCGATTTTACTTTTTTTTTTCACTTTTTAAATTTTTTCCAACTCATTAATGTAACCAAATGCTATTTTTTGAATAAACATGTGTTGTTTTTAAGAAATTGAGTTTTAAATCTTTATTCCATTGTTGTTTTGCTCTTTCTTTATTTTTGATGTTCCTGGGGGAAAAAAAGTGTGATTATAACGACCACATTTTCCTATTCCCTTCGAAGTCCCATACAAACACACACAGCAGATTTTTTTTTCCCAGCTGTTTGTTTTGTGCTTAGAGGTAGTTTTCTGAATGTTTTTTAAATACTTTAACGTTGTTATTAATTTAAAAGATCGTAAGTAATCACTTTTAGACGATCAGTTCAGTCAAATCTGACCTTTTGCACTGGTCGGGTGATTAAGCGGGTACAACTGGAAAATGATGAATAAAGAGTTATCACTGAAGTGTGATTATTTATTAAGTCACAAGAAGAATCGGAAGAAAGGAAGTCTCTGACAATGCTTTTATATTAAATTCGTGAATTTTAATAATTAATATTTTTGTAGACTTATTTTTCGTAGTGTCAAATTGGCTTAGAATATGGGTCTCTCTAGACAAATATCCTACAAGAAGGCTTCTGCAGATTGCAAATCCATTTCGTATTTAATCTGTCAAAAAGCAATAATAAATAATCAATATTTCAAGAAGAAATTACACAATGGCACAGAGCAATGTATTTGAGAGATGTATTGGTATGTTGGGTAGTATTGATTTGTGGAGGGGGGTCGCAGAATAATTTAGATGGGGCTCTTTGTTGCCTGCGTATGTGTCAACGTCATACAAGTCTCATTACACGGCCATTGTCAATATCTTTGTTCACCTAAAACCCTTTAATATATTCTCTATGAATGTCTATATCACATAATGAACAAATTCATGCAATACTGGGGTATAATAAAGTCAAATCTGTACAAAAGTGCAATAGCACTTAAAAGTTTGCATTAGCGTATTATATAAATACAGTAGACCTTCCCTTAACCGGCGTTGCCGGGACCGACGTGACGCCGGATAATAGAAAACTCCGGATAACGGAGATCATCAATTAATGAGAAAAAATATATCAATTAAAGCAAAAAAAAAGTGTTTTTAGGTGAGCTAAGGAATAAAACACGTATGTATTTCACATGTTGGATCCCCATTCATGCTTTGATTCAATGAAATGGCTTTTTCTTTTGCGGACGGCGGCACCTTTGTTTTTCTATTCTCGGAAACATTTTTTATAAATGTTTGATTTTCAACTATGTATTTATTATAATTTATTTATAGGATATTAGTGAAGTAATAAAATATTGTATTAGCGTTCCCTTCATTATAAATACAATGTACATATGTTTGTATGTACAATGAAAATACATAAAAGATTCGTGAGTTGTGGAATTATTATGTGCTCGTAAATACACGTGGCTCATATAATTGATAATCTAATAATTGAATGTTAATTTTAGTTTAACAAATTTGATATTATTTTGCGAGCGCCGGATAAGGGAGCGCGCCGGATAAGAGAGAATCTACTGTATAAAAAACATTATTTGAATAATTGAAATGTTATATGTGATATTAATTATTGACGAAAATCAAACGAAAAAAACATAGGTATATTGTTATAAATTCAGAATCTCTTTGCACAACCCCAAATCCCCGTCTGCTCAAATTCGTAACTCACTAGTGTTTATTAAATGCTTCAACAGTTGTTTCGAGTAAATTCGTGGTATAACAGACAATCTGACAAATGTAATCTGTTTTAGTCCGTTCGTTTTTCATCCTGTTTGTTAACTATCTGGTAGTTAACTATTTTTAATAAAGTCAGATGTAGCGTGCTAGGCTATATGGCGGGTTCAAAACCCGACCGAGGTCCTTAGGTTTTTGATTTGGGAGGTAAAAAACCTTGGGCACGCCGTCCTTCAAATGGTATGTTAACCTATGGTCCAGAGCCTGTGCAGTGTCAGGTACTCGTTAAAGACTTACTCTAGGAAAACCTGCTTAGGTATCATTTAGAAATCCAATTGTAGAGTCGAACTCAAGAGTGCTCTGGTAGTAGATGACCTGGTAGTTAAAGCCCGGGCATGATCCACAATAACTAACTAACTGTACATAGTTGAACACCTAACTTCTATGGTTCATTCTGATACTAAATAGGCTAGGAAGGCAGATTTGCCATAAGGCTCCCGGTGGGACCTGCCCTACTCTCGCTACCTCCCAGAGGAGATCTTACAAATGTTTGCCTAGGCTAGACATCTGGCGTCAAGATTCACAACTAAACATAGAACACTAACCACATCTATTATGCACACAGATATCACTGTCATTATTTACAATATTTATGCACATTTCAAATTAGCAGTTCTTCGTGTTAGTAGGATCAATAGTGACTGAAAAGTCATGAAATATCATTTGATAATTTATAATAATTGTTTTTTTGGGTGCCCCTTCTTGCTGGACAACAGTCACCCTGTCGCGAATCGGGAGAGCTCGGGATGAAGGAAGGTCTAGTTTATAAACTTTATTATAATCAATAAGAGGCTGTGACAGCACGCCGTCCTTCGGATGGTCCCGAGCCGGTACAATGTCAGGTATTCGTTAAAGATCCTTACTGTAGTTATTAACCTACCTAGGTAGGCAAAATTTAGTACTCTCACAGTAGAGTCGGGCTCATGTCCACCAGAGCGTCGAAAGAACGCGTTAGTAGGCGATATGACCTCATAGTTAAAGCCCGGGCGTAAGTTATAATAACTAACTATAAAAAAAAAATAAAAATAAAGATCAGCAAATAAATTAAAGGTTTAAAAGTTTGTATTAGCATATTGTATAAGCATAAAAAACATTATTTGCGATATTTTTACACTACGTAACAAAAAATTATTTATGTTTATTTCTTTGGGTTTAGTGTATGAAAGTAATGTGCTGAACGCGAATATGTCATTCATTTTTTACAGATGTCGATTCTTTTCGATATTTTAACGTTTTTTTTTAATAATTTCAAATTTACCACTTTTTCTAGCAATCGTAGTTGTTCAAAGTAATCACCAGGCGATGGCTCTAATGTGGTGTTTCAACTTTATTAATATAAAGCTGGAAGGCTTCAATATATCGACTTCTGTAACAAACCAACAATATATATCGATATTACATCGATATTTTTCACAAAATGTCTTCCTGTTTGTGAATGTAGATGCAGTTCTGAGGTTATAAGTGAGGGGTTTTTTGTCTTTTAACGTAAAATGTTAATTATTTCAATAATTATTAATTATTGATAAATATCACGCGAAAAAAAACAACATATAAATTCAGAATCTCTTAGCACAACCCCAAATTCGTAACTCACTAGTGTTTATTAAATGATTCAACAGTTGTTTTGAGTAATTTCGTGATATTACAGATCTGACAAATGCAATCTCTTTTAGTCCGTTCGTTTTTCATCCTGTTTGTTAATTATTTCTATATAGCTATCTCTCCCCCTTTTTCTTATCAAAGCAACAGCCCAGGAAAAGAATGAAAAGCCTACATCCCAAAATGAAGAGCATATTAGGTTCTAACAACTTGAAAAAACCAAGAAGAGAGAGAAAAATAGAAACATCTTTCAGGACGCTGCGGAGGGTTAAGAAAATTGAAGCAAAATGAAAAATCATTAAATTTTCATTTTCCTCAAGCTCGTTCATCTTCTCCACTTCTCTTATTCTCCTCGTCAAGCCATTTTATCCATGTTGTGAACCGCGATAATCTCTCTATAAGTACCCTTATACATTTTCGATTAAGAATTCTTAATGTTAACGTTGTAAATAGTTTATTTGTGTATTAAGGTAACCTTATAATGAATTTTCTGATGGAGGGCATAACAAGAAGATGGTAAAACTACCCTCTTCAAACTTAAAAAACCTCCCCTCAAGAAAAAAAAAGGTTGAAAGCGAATAACTAGCAATGTACTTCCCCAGAACGAATTAATCAATTAATTTTTCGCTCCCCCTATAATATTCAACACTTAACTTGCATAGGGGCTCCTAAATCCTCATACAAAATTTTGTGTCGATAAATTCATTACATTGAGGGTTTTTGAGTTGTTGAAGGGACGATCTCCCTTTTCCGTTCTCCCAATTGCGCTGAAAATTAAGAAGTATCGTCCTTATAGGGGTTTGTATTCACATATGAAATTTTGTGCTAATACATTCATTACAGCTACAGTTATTAGAGTTTTTGAATTGAGACCCCTTTACTGAACCACCCCTTCAGTCGATATCGCTGAAATTTGAAAGATTATGTCCTCATTGGATTTTCACTTTAAATATGAAGTTACATGTCAATAAATTAATAAAGCTTTTATGTTAAGCCTCCCCCTTAATCCCGCTCTGGTCTGATTACAGGACACTGTCATATGAACAAACACCTACACAATATGGGCATCGCTAGAAGCCCTCTGTGCAGGAAATGTGGCGAGGAAAATGAGACTCCGGTTCATATTCTAAGCCGGTGCAAGGCACTAGAAAGCAGAAGATTTTACTGCTTCGGGTCTGCCATAACGGAACCGAAGCAGGTAATGGAAGGAAACTGCAGAAGAATTCTGGACTTTATAAAAGATTCAGGGCTGCTGTAGGGACCAAGATACACAGGGCATACAATAGTCCTATTCTGGCCGCGGTGACCCAATCAGCCCTCGGGGAAAAAAAATAAAATAATAATTCCCCTCATTCCTTTAGTCCATTTGGCTGAAAAACAATAGTTGCCATCGTTAGAGGGTTCTGAATTCACATATAATATTTCATGTCGATACATTCATTCTATTGGGAGTTATCGAGTTCACCGACACACACACACACAGTGACCCTTTTTTTTCTTATTTGGAATCTAGAAGTCGGAAAACATGAAATTCCGTTGAATCGAATTTTTGATCGATTGCATAACTTCCCCTATACTTCGTGTCATAAGCAAATTTTGCGCAGCATGGGAATGTTCCAATGAGACGCCAATGGATAACAAGACTTTCTTATACCAACCACATTTGCACAGATCATTCTACCTCCTCCTTCCTTCTCTCTCTATCTCTTTCTATACATGTTAGTATACTAACATACATTTTTTAATGCTCTTCCCCACTTGTGTGGATAAATTCATTACATTCGGCATCTTTCATATAGAAATGAAATTTGACAGGTTATGACCTCACTTGAAATGTGAAATTTCAGGTCGATACATTCATTACTTCCGCAGTTATTGGGGTTTTAGAGTTAAGCCCCCCTCTGATCCCCTCCTTCCGATTTAGAAGAAGATTAATTAATGTCGTCCTTATGGGGTTTTGGTCATTCACATATTGGGGCCCCCCTCTGATCCCCACCTTTCCTTCTACCAACTTTGAGGAAAATTAATTAATATCTTATGGGGTTGTGTCAATACATTCATTCTATCGGCAGTTATTAGAGTTTTTGTATTAAACCTCCTCCTTAATCGCCTTTTACCTTGGTCAATATGGCTGAAAATCAATAGGTGTCGTCTTTAGAGGGTTCTGGATACACATATAAAATTTCCTGTCGATACATTCATTCTATCGGCAGTTATCGAGTTCACAGACACACAGCATGTTTTGTTTTTTTCATATTTTGAATCTGGAGATCAGAAAACATGAAAATCTGTTGAAAACTCCACATTGATTTTTCGACCGAATACATAACTTCTTCTATACTTTGAAATAATAAATATCACATCTTATTTAGATTTGTTCACTTTTTACTGATTTTTCATCTACACGCTTCTTGAGTATTACCAGTACGATTACGACGTAGTCAGCTGTACACGATTTTTTTTTTTTTTTTAATCAAGCAAAAACATTTTATGTATGAGACTTCCATAGGATATCAAAGCGTCAAAATGAACGCATTCTGGTAGCTTCCATGCTGAAATGAACAAAACCCATTCATTATGAGTCAAAAAAGGGACATGGGAGTCATTGAAGATATTGAAGTGATTGTCATTGTCCAAGGTATCTTTTTGGAGCAGTGACTATTGAGTTGTGAGTGTGTGCCAATAGAGAGAAGTTGAGCTGCCAGGAAACCAATCTTCTAAGAGCATCCAACCAGTTATTAGAAAAGGAGTAACTAACTACTTAATACAAATTTAATGAAAATAGTATCCATTCTACTATTAATATTTATTTATTTTATTCCTTTCTTATAGATTCCAATGGGTTCAACTGAGCGGCCGGTGAGTCTGCGAGCGAAGACCGAGTGTCAACTGTAAAGTACCAAATGTCATAATCACTACTTTTCAGGAGACTCAATTAACAGATTCAAAGCTATCTATGAGATTATGTTTTAATTTTTTTAAATTTTCCCACGGATTTAATATGTAGTTGCTTGTACATTTAAAGGCCGATAGTAGATTTTATCAATAATTGTTACGTATTATTTAACAAAAAAAAAAACACATTCGATACTCTCCATACAAGTGATACACTTTTTCCCAAAATTTTAGGCATAAACTATCGAATATACAACAACACATTTTGAGGGCGCCGGTAGCTCATTGGTAAGCGTGCTTGACTTCTGAGCTCAAGAACGTGGGTTCGTAACCCAACCGAGGTCCTTAGTTTATTTTACCTCCCAGATAAAATCTTCAGCCGTCCTTCGGATGGGACGTTAAGCGATGGTCCCAAGCTTGTACGATGTCAGTTACTCGTTAAAGACCCCTATCCTAGGTGAATAAAAATTTAGGGTAGGCAGAATTTAGGACTTCCATTGTAGAGTCGGGCTCATGTCCACCAGAGTGACGAAAGAGCGCTCTGGTAGGTAGTAGGCGATATGATCTCGTAGTTAAAGCCCGGGCATGAGTCAAAAACCAAACCAAACCAACAACACATTTTCGTTCTAAATAGGTTAAAATTAAACCAGTTGTGAAAAAACATTTTATTTTCATAATAATTATTACAATATTTATTTAAAATGCAAATCAATTTAGGTTTAGATCCTCTTAGATCCGATTCATTTTGGTAATTTTACAAGATGCCGCCTATATTTAAGGCCTAATCAAAAATTACTACAAATAAATGTTTTCGCAATATAAATGATTAACACTGTAATATGTAATGTATATAAAAGTCACAAATTATTGGCAGACGCCTCAAAAACAACAGAAGGTACGGGGATAGGTATCTTCGATCCACAAACAGATATAAACTTAGCAGAAAGAATTTCACCATGCAATTCAAAAAATCTTGAAATACTCCGAAAATACCACATTTTCAAAATATGATACTATTACGATTCTGCTACCATTTATTATGATATTAATAAAAAATTAATATAAATACGATTTCAGCCGTTTATTAGGTTTACTGGTGTTTGTTACGAGTATTAAATAAGGTCGGACAGATTGTAATAAAAAATTAAAGAAGTCAGACAAGTTACATAAATTTATATATATTTGCTACTTACAATAGACCACAGGGCAACAGCTCACACAGAGGAACAATAAAGAAACTGGATATAAAATAAAATGAACAGACTGTGCTTTTACAAGAATTTACAATAACAAGGTAATAGTGAGTGAGACTGAATAACTATATCAACTATATCTGACTGACTATCTATGGCTCTATCTGACTGACTATATCTGAGTGACTATATGGGAACTATATATAGCGCCTATGTTCCAAAAGGTCTATACCTAACCTGACTTTGCTATATCTACAGGTATTTATCTTTACATATTATTTTTACCATATCTTACTATATATATTTATCATGATTACACCATACATAATTTCACAATTCTTATATAGAAAATATATTAAAGTATAAGTCATAGAAGCCATTGCTTCTAGAATGTTCCATTTAGTCTATTTGTTCTATAAGCTTCTTATTTGGGTCCATGAAGTTCTAAACAATTTTAACATTCTCTATCTACATTATTATTATACAACATTATATTAATACATCGTTATTTATTATATTATACATAAAATATCCCCCTAACTATGGGTTTGTGAGTGTGTCGTGGAATTAGAGGCGGGATATAGGGTTATAAATTATCATATATATATGGTGACAATACTGACTGACTCTAAATCCGCCTGAAATTTACTAAAAAAAACTTTCATCTAAAAAATCGAAAAAATTACATAGTCTCGACAGTAGCCAAAACTATTTACAAATCAGACTAAAAGTACTACATCCAATGGATTCCTGGACATATTAACCCAAACGGCAACGACAGAGCTGACGAACTTGTCAAGCGAGGAACGGAAAAAGGACAAAGTGACACTCCGGATTGATTTGACTTTGGAGGACAATCTCTCCGTCATACAACACCAGACACTAACAGAATGGCAAAAAACTATACTGAGATATCCCAAACCAACGGACAATACGACTACAGAGTACAGAAGACAATAAGGGCAAAGCTTAGATAAGATTTTGACCTTTGTTAGAACAAAAATTAAGACCATTTTACATCGAAGAAAAAATACATTTCACTCTATTGCTTATATTTATGACTTAAACAAAAATCCTTAAGAAAACAAAGTGTAGAGAATACAAAAGGGCACATTTTATAAAAAATACATTTTTTCGAAAGTCGCCTGATTTGCGAGATACATGGCAAAAACTTACGTTAAATGGCGTCTTGAGTTCCATTTTTTAGCCTCCTTCATTTAAGCATTGATAGTCTAATCAGAAGAGTAATAAATAAAATAAATTCATATAAAATTCATAATATTATTAAACACAAATACTGGTGAATAAACCTTGAGCACGCCTACTTTCGGATGGGACTTAAGCGAAGGTCCCGAGCCTGTGCGACGTCAGGTACTCGTCAAAGAACCCTGAATAAACCTTGGTAGACAAAGTGTAGGACTTAGTAGAGTCGCACCCATGTCCACCAGGGCGATGCAAGAGCGCTCTGGTAGTAGGCGAGATGATTACTTAATGCCCGGACTAACTATAAATACTATTAAATTGGTAATAGGTAGGTTACTTTATGAGATACATTCTTTAATAACTGGTTGGATGCTCTTAGATTGGTTTTTTGGCAGCTCAGCTGATCCATCTTCACTTTATTGGCACATCCTCACATCTCAATAGTCACTGCTCCAAAAAGATACCTCGGACAATAGCCAGCTCGAAGGAAGGATTCTTTGGAGATCAGGTACATTGTCCAACACAGAGTGGCTATTTCTGTAATCTTTGTGCTTGGTCAAGTCTTTGTTGTCACCAGGCTTGTGCTGTTTTCAGGGTTCCGAACAGAAAAAAGTGTAGATGTGTAAAATGGAACCCGTGTGTAATCACTCAGCTGTCTGGGCATCACAAGGGTTTATCTTGAAATATAGACTAAAAAAAAGTCGAATAACCCGCAATGTACTTCCCCAGAACGAATTCGTCATATAACTTTTCGCTCTCCCTCCAAAACCAGCCGAGCATTTGCGATAATCTAAGTCCCCTTTCTTTCGGTGGATATCGCAGAAATTTGGCACGTTGTGTTTTCAAATTTCATGTCGATACATTCTTTACATCGGCAGTTATTAGGGTTTGTGAGTTGATCCCCCTCTTCGCTTCTCCCGATTCCACTGATCCAAAAAGTATAAGAAAGTGTAAACATCCTAAAATGATATTATAATATTGAAAAGGGAAGCACGCCGACCTTTGGTACGTTAAGCGATGGTCCCGAGCCTGTACAATGTCCAAGACTCCTACCCTGAACAACAATTTAGGATTCCCATATTAGTCGGACTCATGTCCACCAGAGCGCTCTGGTAGTAGGCGATATGACCTCATACTTAAAGCCCGGGCATGAGTCATAATAACTAACTGATGATAAAAACGTTAAATTATCTGTTAAGTTGTTTATTACAAGACATTAACTACCTTTTATATCTGATGTATCCGACATGCCACTAACATATTCAGTTCAGTGTTTCACTCAGTCGTTTCAGATGATGGCTAAGACCTTCCAACGTACTTCCATGAGCGTTATGAGCAGTAAAAGTTGACTAGATCACAAACAAATCAATTTGACAAGATTGTAAATTTTATGTGTTTCGTCTGAAATGTATTTCAGCGTACTGTGGCTCACTATGAATAAACAAGTTGATTGTTAAATTATGCAAGTCAAAGTGCAACTAAAATATTTTATTTGATTTCCTTAGCTATACGAAATATAGAAGGATTGTACGTAATCGGTCAGAAATTCGATGCAAAGTTATCAACAGAATTTCTAGTTTTCTGACCTCCTGATTCCAAAAAAAAAAAACATTAAGGCGTAGTCAAGGTCCACGCTGTAGATTTTCCGTGAAAACGTCTTTGCGCCGTTTTTTCATTTTCTTCTCGATGCTGCCGTAGCTTCCTACGCTACACTAATTTCTAATTTTACACAACGCTAATTCGCAACAATCATCCGCCGGCGCCCTTACTAGCCCGATGTCACAGGCAAAACAAACACTGCACAAAAAACACGTACAGTCATGCCCTATCCATTGTGACCTCAACCGTTGTTATCGCATTATTAGTCTCGTAGTTATTATCGATTGAAATCTGACGGTATTTTGTAACTCAAGAACGTTTGACCGGCTCTCACTGTGCTTAACGAGCGAATAGACGTTTTCACGTCAAAATGTAAAAATTATTAGTATAATTATTAAGTTTCTGGTCAACAAGGTCATATCGCCTACTACCAGACCACTTCTTTTGTCACTTTGGTGGGCATGAGCCCGAATCTACTACGGAGTCCTAAATTTTGCCTACCTAACTTTATTCAACTAGGATCGGTGTCTTTAAAGAGCACCTGACATCACACAGGCTCGGGACTATCACTTAACGTCCCATCCGAAGAACGGTTAAAAAACCTAAGAGCTGCGTTCGGGTTTCGAACCCGCGATCTTGAGCTTAGTAGCATGCTACCTCTGGGGTACCGGCGCACAGTGTAAAATTTATGAGTTTTGATTTACAAAATTCGAGCCCCCGCTCAATTTTTGATCAATTTGGATGAAACTAGGTGTAAAATATTTGTGAAAGCTGGCTTTTTATCAGGTAACTGCGGGTTTTACAATCAATGAATCCATTAAAACCACCAAAAGTGGCAAAAATAGCCAATATATTGAATTTGGACCACTTTAGGCCAAAATTACAACATTAGGACCACTTTTGGCTAAAATAAATATTGAATTCGTAATCAGCGACCCAATAAACATTCATTTAAGTTGTAAAAATCTGTTAACAAAAACTTAGACAAAAAAAATTAAAATTTTTCAAAATTTTCGCGGGGTTTTGGCAGCTATCAATTGGCATATAATACCTTGATTGTGAAATCCGCAGTTACCTGATAAAAAGCCAGCTTTCACAAATATTTTGCACCTAGTTTCATCCAAATTGATCAAAAATTGAGTGGGGGCTCGAATTTTGAAAATCAGAATTCATAAATTTCACACTGCGGCGTGTGTGTCGGTGAGCACAGTAATTCCTAATAGAATGAAAATTATCGGCACGAAATTTTATATGTGTATCCACAACCTTCTAGGACAACTTTTGTTGATTTTTAGCCAAATCGGCCGAAAGGAAGGGGATGATTAGGAAAGAGGGCTTAACACACTTTGGAATATTATTATTATTATTATTATTATATTTGTACATCTAATGAAACAAATAGAAGCGAAGACCCGGAGCAGCCTATAGCAGCCTCCAGGGACAGTAGTACGTGAGACACACACCAACAGAGCTGACTACTTCCATATGCCATATGAAATAGAATATGAAACGAGTTCTGTTATAACAAAACAGAGATGTTAATTACTTAAGGAAGCTCTCTCTCACTTATTAATATAAATAAAGTCTTAAGCACGCCGTAGGCGATATGACCTCGTAAATAAAGCCCGGGGATTAGTCACAATAAACAACTAATAACCTATGGATTCGACATGAGCCCGACTCTACTACGGGAGTCTTAATCGTTGCCTGCCTAAATTTATTAACAAGTATGTGACATCGCACAAGCTCCGAACAATTGTTTAACGTCTCATCCGAAGGACGGCGTGCTCATCACCTCACAGATAAAACAACAGTTATTGGGGTCCTAGAGTTAAGCCCCCTCTGATCCCCTCCTTTCTACCGCCATTTTTGAGGAAAATAATAAATGTCTTTTGGGGTTTTGGTCATTCACAAATATAATTTTGTGTCGATACGTTCATTACATCGGCAGTTAACATGTTTTTGTGTTAAGCCTCCCCCCTAAACCCTCTTTCTCTTTGGTCGATTTGGCTGAAAATCCATAGGTGTTGTCCTTGTAAGATTCAAGTCACACATATACAATATAGTGTAGATACATTCATTTTATCAGGAGTTATCGTGAACATAGAAAAAAATATTTTCTTCGTATAGCTGGGACATTCCTTGTTCTCCCTCGTGCATTTCCAAAATATAAATGTTACAAAATTTCAAATTAACAGGGCATTTGCAGTTTTTTCTTCAGTCAGTTTTAAAAGTGATTAGGATTGAATCACAGTTTTTTGTCAATCTTTAAATTGGAATATCATCCATTATGGATGGATATTGGCAAACACTTAATCAGGGAATCCAACCAGGTCAACCCATCCATCCTGTCGGTTCTAGAAAAAAAAAATTATTCTACCAAAAGTGGGAGCTGAGAGGTCAGCCTGCTCCAGCCTGGGGCAAATTATATCTACTGAGGCGGCCCCCCCCCCCCCCCCCCTCCCTTCGGAAAGGAAACGATTAGGTGAGGCAAGGCAAGAAGTGAATAATATGTACTTCCCCAGCAAGAATTAATCAATAACTTATCGCTCTCTCTCCGAAGACAATCGATATTTGATTAACATAATTTCTAAACCCTCAAACAAAATTTTGTGTGGATACATTCATTACATCGGCAGTTATTAGGATATTTGAGACGAGCTCTCTCCTCAGATCCCCCTCTTCTTTTCAACCGATCTCGCGGAAAATTAATAGGTGATATTATTATGTGGTTTTGAGGTTGAATATAACATTTTGTGTCTATTCATTCATTACAACGACAGTTATTAGTTTTTGTGTTAAGCCTCCACAATAAATGTCGTTCTTAGAGGCTTCTGGAGTTATCTTATTAACCTACAGACAGACAAGGGAAATTCTATGTTCTTTTGATCGGAATTTCATGTTTTCCCACTCTCTGCATCCAAAAATAAATAATAAAAAAAATCAGACAAATCGTTAAAGTTATTTATTTACAAGTAGTTATTTACAACTGTATACAAATAAATACAACAAGCAAATGTGCTAATAAAGAGGTAATGGCAATGCCAAAATGCCATGAGGGGAGAAATCACCCAGTGGTGACACTCCCTAGTCATTGTTTTTCTCTCATTTGTAGCTAATAGCAGTGGTCACTGCTTCTGCTCAGGAGGTCTCTAGGCCATTGATGCTTAAGCCGTCGTTGGGGAAGTATGGCAGAATGGAGGGCACGGACTAGAGGATTATTGAGGGGACTAAGAAGGGAAAATAATTTTTTATATTTGGATTTAGCGACTTCAGTGATGAAAGGTACGTTAAGGTCAGTGTGAAGAGTTTTGTTGGAGACGTAGTAAGGAGCATTGGCTATTGTACGAAGGATTTTGGATTGTAATAAATGATTCAGCATCAAACATATGAAAATTCAAAACTCCATAAGGATGACAAACGTCAGTAGAACGGAAAGGGGGATTTGAGGGGCTTAACTTGAAAATCCCAATAACTGCCGATGTAATGAATGTATCAACATGAAATACTGTATTTAAATTCAAAACCTCATAAGGAACACACCTATTAAGTTTCCACTAAATCGAACGAAGGGTAGAAAGGACCAGAGGAGGCTCGACTCAAAAACCCTAATAACCATCTTTATAATATTCAGTCATATGGACGCAACATTTAGTATGAATTCAGAAACTATTTTTCATATATTGTTATAGTTACATTGTTTTCTTTCTTTTCTATATCTCGCCACATTGGGACCTGATGATGGGACGTAAGAACGTCCCGTAACATCGTTGGGGGATAAAGACACATCCGAAGAGTTTTTTTTTGAAAAATAGTTATTATCTTAATTTGCATTAAATTGAAAAATGTGTCTACTTTTTATGAACGTATCTTGTATTGTTATTATTATTTTATATATACTCATATATTTTTAAGTATTTATTTCTTCATTTTTTATTAATTTCATTTTACTTTTTTAATGGTTTTTATGTTACTACTAATCATAGGTGTGTTAGACTCAAGTAGTTATATATCTAATTTATAAGCTATCTTAATGTATAAATTCATTTGACTTATCCTATTACATACCATGTATTGGTTTAACGGAAATAAATTATTATTATTATTATTGATATTGCCCAAATAATCGATTAACTTTAGAGGGAGAGCGACATTTTTATTTTTGGAACCAGAAGGTCAAAAACATAATTTTTTTTTTGAAAACAGCATCGAATTTCCCTTGTACTTTGTTTAGCTGAAAAAGTAAAAAAAAAAAATTGTGATGCTGGAAAAATTTTGTTACTGCATTTAACTTTTCCACTCTTTCCTCTATTGGATTCTTTGAAAGATTGTTATAATCCAATTTGTTCAGGTTATTTAAAGTTGAAAATATTGTAAAGAATGAATGGGATTATCTTATTTTATAGAAAATGATTCCTTAAAAATTAAATCAATTTTTCCTAATCCGAATGATCTTTTGAAAGAAATTTGTAACCTAATTTCATTCCATGGCCCATCAAAGGAGTGGAAAGCAACACTGAAGACGAGCTTTCTCGAAGAGTCGGGACAAATATTTAGGCTATCGATACAAGTAAATTATCGATACTTTGAGCCGATATCAAGTACTTTTGGTATCGAAAGAAAACTTTCGATACTAACAAAAGATATATATCGATGGTGATGACCTTCTTGAGTGGTGAACCTCATGTGTGATGTGATGACGCAGTCTGCATGATGCGTCCTTGTTTCTTACCTTATTTACATTAAATGGTTTATCGTTTATGAAGGTATATGTTTGGGTAATTTTGAACAGAACCGTGAACATAATTACGATTTCAGAATTTTATTTTATTTTTACATTCAATTTTGTCAATTACAAATTATAATGCCTCGTCCTACGGCGAAAGTGTGGATTTATAACACTAAGAACGTTTTGATATCAGCGACTTGCAAAAAGTGTTTTAAAAAAGTGAAATATTGTGGGAATACGAATATCCTTAGTAAAAATAAATTGTATGTTTATTTCATAAGGCTTTTTATTATTTTTTTATATGTTTTTAATAATATAATTTTATCTTATTCGATTTGATTTATTTGTTTCTTATACCCACCACAATATCTCATATCTTTGAAATTTTATTGTGTTTTTTATTATTATTTTATAGGTAAATATATTGAAGTTTTATTCGATACTACTCATAAGTAAACGTATCGATACTTTGTGGTATCGTTTGAACCCTAGGTCTGGCAAAATGACGCGCTTGTCCCCAAGTTTGTGTGTGTGTGTATCCTTAACGATCGTAATGCAACGTGCGGAGAATACGAGAACGTCCTAGACTTAACCATACCCAAACGGAGGATGGAACATGATATGGTGAGCTGTTTGGGAGTGCAGGGCGTGGCTCCAATACGACCGTTATCGTCTCTATTTCACACACACATGAGTATTGTTTTCTCTTACATAAGTAAAATAAATATTTGTTTTTTTTATGTACCTAATTGATTACTTTTATTAGTTTTTTTCTTCCGTTTTTACTTTCTTATATCTAAAGTACCTTGTTAGTTAGTTATTATGACTCATGCCCGGGCTTTAACTATGAGGTCAATCGCCTACTACCAGAGCACTCTTTCGTCACTCTGGTGGACATGAGCCCGACCCTACTGTGGGAGTCCTAAATTTTGCATACCCTAAATTTTTATTCACCTAGAGCAGGGGCCTTTAACGAGTACCCGACATCGCACAGGCTCAGGACCATCGTTTAACGTCCCATCCGAAGGATGGAGTGCTTAAGTTTATTTTACCTCCCAGATAAAATAAACTAAGAGCCTCTGCCGGGTTTCAAACCCACGACGTTGAGCTCAGAAGGCAAGCGCGCTTATCACTGAGTTACCGGCGCCCTCAATTACAGTACCCTGTTGTAATCGTCCGAATATCCGAGTTCGAGGTTTCAAGGTCCCCTGAATACGATTTGATCATTTTCGCGATGATGTCAGTTTGTGCGTCTGTGTGTTTGAATGAATGTGATAAAAATTTGGAATGAAGAAGTCACATGTGCTTAGATCCGATTAGATTTTGACTGAAATCGAACGAAAATTGAGACCATTTTTCTCCGGGACCTAATTTCATTTTACAAGATACAGCTTATGTTTATGACCTAATCAAAAATCTTTTCGAGTAACAGTTGTAGTGAATACTTAAATACATAATTTATACGGCATATGATTTTTTACAGTTCGTCTGGTTTTTGAGATACATGCCTAAAACCATCTTGAAATGTAGTTTTGAAACACAAGACGACACCTATTAATTTTAAGCAGAATCAGCCGAACAAAAGAAGAAATCAGAGTAGGGGCTCAACTTAAAAATGCGAAAAACTATCGATTAAATGAATATATCGACACAAGATTAAGTATTAGGATTCAGAAGCCACTACGTAAGTCAAATATCGAGTTTTACCCCTAACGGTCGTTTAGCTTTGAAGGGAGAGCGAAAACGTAATGATAATTTCATGCTGGGGAAGTACATAGGCGGTGATTCACCGACGACTTTTTTAGTCATTGTGCTTCAAGCCCGGGCTTTTACTATGAGGTCATATCGCCTACTACCAAATGTACCTATGAGGTCATATCGCCTACTACTAAATGTACCTATGAGGTCATATCGCCTACTACCAAATGTACCTATGAGGTCATATCGCCTACTACCAATGTACAGTAAATGAAGAGCTTTCTCCTTAGCTATCGTCACACATTCCTAATTTCTAGCTCCTTGTATGATTTAGCTGCAAATAACCTTAAGTTGTGTTATAAGAATAGTAGTCAATTTAGGTTGTAAAAGCCACTTCTGTCAGTCAAGTGCAGACAATCAATGGACAATTAATGGACTTAGCAAGTTTCCGTTTCCTCCCCTAACTTCCTTCCTAACTCAACCACTTTTTTCTTAACTTTTCTATTTCCTTAGGATTTTTTTTTTTCTTTTAAATAGAAAATCTATAATATGCTAATTATGGCCTATTTTGCCAGTTCCTCTTTTTGTAGGTAATTAATTATAATAATGTTATTGTTAAAAGTGATCATCGCTTAGGTTTTTTATCTGGGAGGTAAAATATCTCGAGCACGCCGTCTTTCGAACGGTCCCCTGTGCAATGTCAGGTACCCGTTAAAGACCCCTACTCTAGATGAATAATCCTATGTAGGCAAACTCCCAAAGTTGTGTCAGTCCACCAGAGCGACGAACAAGCTATCTGGTAGTAGGCGATATGACCTTATAGTTAAAGCCCGGGCATTAGTCAGAATAACTAACCAATGGAATTGAGTCATTACATTAGCATTATTAACACATATTCAAAATTACAGATTAATCAGCTGAACGGTAATGACTATAGTTAATTAGTTATTGTGACTCATGCTAATGCTTTTACTACAAGGTCACATTGCCCACTACCAGAGAGCTCTGTTGTCACTCTGATGGGCATTACTCTACTATGGGTTTGCTTATCCTAAATTTTTATTCACCTAGGGCAGCGGTTCCCAACCGGTGGGTCGCGGAAAGTTTACAGGTGGGTCGCGACTCGATCCAAAAACTATCAGAAATCATCGAATGAATAAACCATCAGAAAATATTTTCATTTTCTAATTTAAGTATTCGCTCTCCGAAAAAAAAGTAACGTTAGAATTTTCTTGATTTATTTATTACGTATTTTCCAGTTTTACGAATCGAAGGAAGTACCGTTCCACATACCCAAATCTTTGTATTTATCGACGTTAATAAAGAAATGAAAAGTAAAGAAAAAGGAACAGTAAGAAGCGGCAACAATAGACCGATAAGCGGAAACGATGGTGGAAGAGCGCGGAAGGGAGCGAGGGGGTAGGTACTTCGGGATACGATACATGGTTTTTATGTATTTACATTCATGATACAATACAAATATGGTTTTTTACTCCACCATGGACCGATGGACCGTGGAGGTACGAGTATTCCGATACGGAAAGGTGGGTCCCCAGCTGAAAAAGGTTGGGAACCACTGACCTAGGGTATGGGTCTTTAACGAGTACTTGACATCGTACAGGCTCGGGACCATAGTTCATCGTCCCATCCGAAGGACGGCGTGCTCAAGGTTTATACAATAGAAAATATTGGATTATTATGGGCCAAAAGTATATTTGAAGATTTTGGGATGCCATAGCAGGATTTTGTTTGAATTTTCACAGGAAATTCAATGTGACGATCCCACGAATTAAAAAAAAATTGAAATTCGTCAGCGGATCACCGGCAATGTACTTCCCCAGAACAAATTAATCAATAAATGTTTCGCTCTTCCTCTAAAACCAATATATAGATAGTGTCGACTAAAAATAAATAATTGACTAATATAGAAGTTTTTGTATCCTTATACAAAATTTAGTATCGTTGCATTCATTAAATTCGGAAGTTATTAGGGTATTTGATTTGAGTCTCGCTCTATTTCTCTCTCAACCCTTTGGACGATTTCGCGGAAAATGAATAGGTGCTGTACTTATGGGATTTGGAATTTAAATATAAAATGTCACGACGATACATTCATTACATATGCAATTATTGGGGTTTTCCAGTTGATCGGCTCCTCGGATCTCCCCGCTTTCCTTCGGTCGATTCCGCGGTCATCCTTATAGGCTTTTGACTTTATATACCAACCACATTTGCACAGATCATTTTCCCTCCCCCTCTCTTCTCTCCAATTTCTATACATGTTAGTATACTAACATACATTTTTTAATGCTCTTCCCCACTTCTGTGGATAAATTCATTACATCGGCATCTTTCATATAGCTGAAATTTCACAGTTATGACCAATATGAAATTTCAGGTCGATACATCCATTACTTCCGCAGTTATTGGGGTTCTAGAGTTGAGTCCCCCTCTGATCCCCTTCTTCCGAATTCGAGGAAGATTAATAAATGTCGTCCTTATGGGGTTGTGTCGATACATTCATTCTATCGGCAGTTATTGAGAGTTTTTGTATTAAGCCTCCTCCTTAATCGCCCCTTCTCCTTGGTCAATATGGCTGAAAATCAATAGGTGTCGTCTTTAGAGGGTTCTGGATTCTCATATAAAATTTCCGGTCGATACATTCATTCTATTGGGAGTTATCATGTTCACAGACACACAGTATTTTTTTTTTTTTTAATTTTTGGAATTTAGGGAGTCGGAAAACATGATATCCCGGAGAAAACTCTTCATCAAATTTCAGACCGATTACATAACTTCCCCTGTACATCGTAGGTATAGTTGGGGAAGTAAAATATGATGGATTTTCGCAGGGAATAATTCAAGTAAGTTTTCGCTCTCCCTCTGGAAATTCACGGTTGAAAATCAATAGGCGGCGTCTTAATCAGAGACTTCTGAATCATCACACTAAATTCCGTGTCAGTACATTCATTCTATCAGGAGTTATCGCCTGATGATGAGGCCACCTCGAAAGCCGGTTAGCATATTATAATACAATTTATGTGAAGTCAGGCTACATTTTATTTTGCTTCAAATTGCTCTTCACATTAACTTTTTTTTTTTATTTGGGATAAAAGGTGTTTCCTGATTTTTCCAGAACTTACTGAGCAGCCCTGGTCACTTCACGAACTAACCTAATTAATACTGCAGGAGCCAAGTTGTGGCCAAGGAACGGTCCTGGGCCCATGGTCGTGGTTAGTTAGCCCTCTTCAGTCCATAATACATTAATGTGGCCTCTTCACAGTTGACAATGTATAATAATATGTGTTTACTTTTTGTAATCGTGCGAAAATCAGAGATCGACGGATTTTCAGGTTTCAAGGTCCCCTGAATACGTTTTGACCATTCTGTGCGTGTCTGTCTATATGTGTGAAAAATATATGTATCTAAAAAACCGGACAACCTGCGAAAAATCGTATTTCATATAAAATATATATTTAAATATTCCCTACAACTATTACTTGAAAACATTTTTGATTAGGTCATAAACATAAGCGGCATCTTGTAAGAAGTACTTAAGCCCCGAAGTAAAGTGGTCTCATTTTTCGGCTGATTTCAGCCAAAATCTAATCAGATCTAAGTTAGCACATGTGACCCATTCATTCCAAATTTTAAGTGGATAGCTACAATCGTTTTTGCTGTAGAGAGCTCACAACTTTTCAATCACATAAACACACACATGCACAGACTTTATATTCAGGAGAACTTAAACGTGAAAATCCGTTGAAAATCGATCTCGGATTTTCGCTCGATTGCAATACTTTCTTATATCATAAATAGAAGAAAGTAATAAAGAAAATATGTGATGTGGCTTTTACAGATACTCACTCTCACTTCCCCTTCTCAAATTACCATTATTGGGTATAAGACAGTCATTTTATGAATCACAATGTACAATTAAATACAGTTGACGCCAACACATTACTTTCGTATACTCAGTAATGCCAGTGATCTGAAAGTGTAATTGGCATAATTAAGTCCTGTAATAACCATTTGGTTTTTCTTTTCGAATTTTCTATATGTACTTCGTAATTATTATATATATTAAAAAAAAAAAATTATACGAGGTGTGTTCAATAAGTAATGGGAATTTAGTAATTTCGCGGGTTTATTAGTCCGATTCGCACGAGTTGTGTTGGTAAACATGTCTGAAAAGTTTCCTGTACATTGTTAGCCAAACCGGATGTTTAGTCTGCTGTCAGCTGTCAAAGGTACATGTGTTTTGGTGTTTATTTATTTGTTTACAAAATGGAACAGAGAATTTACATTAAATTTTGCTATAAGAATGGAATAAAGTGCAGCAAAGTTTTAGAAATGTTAAATATTGCTTTTGGTGAGTCTGCTATGAGTAAAACTAGGGTTTACGAGTGGTATAAAAGCTCGACAAGTGCGGTCGACTGTGAAGGTCATGCTCATTGTGTTTTTCGATTTTAACGGCATAGTGCATCATGAGTTCTTGTCACAATATCAAACGATCAATAATGAATACTATCTACAAGTGCAACGCCGTTTGCGTGAAGCAATCCGAAAAAAAAGCCCGGATTTGCGGCGAAACAATTCATGTCTTTTGCACCACGATACAGCACCTGCTCACACTTCATTGCTTGTTCATGAATTTTGTGCCAAAAATAACACTGTAATGATGCCCCAGCCTCCACATTCGCCAGACATGGCTCCGTGTGACTTCTTTCAGTTCCCAACAATAAAGAGAACCTTAAAGGGCCGTCGGTTTCACAAGCATAGATGAGATTAAAAGCGCTTCGTTGAGAGAGCTAAATGCTATCCCAAAGATCGAATTCCAGAAGTTTTTCGAGGATTGGAAGAAGCGCTGGCATAAGTATATAATATCTAATGGGGACTATTTTTAAGCTCAGACGTACAGTAAACATCACCAGTCCCATATCTACTACATAGAGGTATTCAAATTTTATTTCAGACTATCACAAGTTCAGCTAAAACTAAATAGAATTAACAGTATTTCCAAAATTAATCCATAACGAGGATTAATTTTGGAAATACTGTTAATTCTATTCAGTTTTAGCTGAACTTGTGATAGTCTGAAATAAAATATGAATACCTCTATGTAGTAGATATGGGACTGGTGATGTTTACTGTACGTCTGAGCTTACAGAGTAAATATTGTCTGTAAGGAAGGCTGGAGTGTGTGCCTTCATGTTACCCCTTCACTTCAGGGTAAATACCACCCTCACAAGATCTCACACTGAATGTTTACATTAATATAATTCATCATTATCTGTAGCATGAGCCAAGTAAAATTAAAAGTAAAGAAAAAACCTATGTCTTTATTTAAAATATTGTTTATTCCACAAATATATATAATATGGGAGTACTTTCGGTATTGCTACCATCTTCAATGACTTAACAAATACAATATTTCAGGCCCCCTCTGATCCCCCCCTCCCCTTCTCCCGAAAATTAAAGTGTCATCCTTTCGGGGTTTTGTAAATACAAATAAAATTGTAATGATTAATAGAGTCGACAATATCTTTTCAATGAAGAAGGAAATAAATAGTTTCCGAAACGTTGGCCAAATATTGAGTTTTCATTTACACGACAGAACCTCGAATTCCTTCTACATTGAAAATATACTGTCGACTCTATTAATCATTATGAACATGGCAAGTAACCAGACTGCAGACACAACAGGATTCTTCAAACAAATTAAGAGGGACATCGGAAATGAGACGTTCAATACTATGAAAATGTGGATGAGGGACAACAGGAAGCTAGCAACAGGAGGAACTTCCTACTGAAATGTAGAAAGAACAGTGTTGTATGTGTGTTGTAATGCAGGAACATTCAATACGAATACTTCTCTTGACTACAAGTGACTTGTTGTTGTCTGGATATAAATACAATTAGGGGGGCGCCGGTAGCTCAGTGGTAAGCGTGCTTGCCTTCTGAGCTCAAGGTCGTGGGTTCGTAGCCCGACCGAGGCCCTTAGTTTATTTTATCTGGGAGGTAAAATAAACTTAAGCACGCCGTCCTTCGGATGGGACGTTAAGCGATGGTCCCGTGCCTGTACGATGTCAGGTACTCGTTAAATACCCCTACCCTAGATGAATAAAAATTTAAGGAATGCAAAATTTAGGACTCCCACAGTAGAGTCGGGCTCATGTCCACCAGAGTGATGATAGAGCGCTCTGGTAGTAGGCGATATGACCTCGTAGTTAAAGCCCGGGCATGAGTCATAAAACTTCAATTGTCCATAATAACTAATTTGTTTGTTGTATTCTGTAGGCCTTGAAGTATGAAATTGTGTTTCATTACAACGGCACTAACCCCCATCACACTTTTCTTACGGTCCGAGAAACATGATTCATCGACCAGGCTCTGGTTATAACATGAAGGTTATGTTACTCATCGATTTTATAACCAGAATCGTTTAAAAATCGTGTTTCCCACTTATCCGAAATGGCAAATAAAATAAGCGTTCCCTTCGAATGGAGAGGAGTTGAGTGCTCAGCTCAATCCACAAGCAGTTTTTATTTTTCCTTAAAAATATAATATTTTAGCCTGATAGTAGTCAACAACTGTTAATGGTACGTCGTGACCTGTGATGGAATCACTGTTAGCCGTTAGCCGGTGGTGACTGGTGACTGAGTGGATGGTGATCAGTCTCCTAGATTTATCTGCACAATTTCCCCACCGCAGACACATAGAACAGCTCACTCATTGCACCTCTCTGTCACTCCCAATATTTCACCCGCACCTTCCAAAAACTCATCTTTCTCCCCTTTTCCTTACAGTCTTTTTTTTTTTGAATTTTTACTTCCTCAGCTAAATCGGGGAGTTACGTAATCAGTCAAAAAATCGTTGTCGAGTTTTCACAGAAATTTCGTGTCATCCGACCCCCTGAATCCAAAAATAAATAACAAATTTCAGCCAAATCAGTTAAAGCGAAGGGGGATTAGGGGAGCCTTAAGCCAAAACTCTAATAACTGTCTTTGTAATAAATGTTTCGGCACAAAATTCATAAGTAAATTCCAAAACTCATAAAGATGATACGTATGCAATTTTAGTGGAATTGGCAGAACAAAAGGGGAAGACCTGAAGGGGGCTTAACCCAAAAACCACAATTCCCAAAGTTATTCTCAAGAATGAAAAAAAAAGTGTGTGTGTGTCTGTGAACACGATAACTCCCGACAGCATGAATGTATCGACAAGAAATTTTGTACGTATGTATATATTGTAACAATTCATCCTGCGTGGGAGTGCAAATTACTTAATTAGTAAAAATAAAATTAATGTCGGAAAATTATTAAAATTGAAAAATTTTTATATCGCGACTTTAAATAAAAAATTGTCTTAGATAGCTGAGTACACTCCTCACGGGAAGAACGGCTACAAGTTCCTAATGTGGAGTTGTCACCAATAATTAATTATTATTAATTACTGTTGCCAACTAGAAGAAGCATGAGTGGGGGGAAATGGAATGAATCAAACTTAGAACTGTAACATATTTATTTTAAAAAGAACATATATTTTAAATGGGAACATATTATATTTAAAAATAAAAACAATTTAATATATAATTTTGGCCGTATGTCTGAAGGACTTAATTATAACTTAACTACGAGGTACCTCGATAATGATATCCCTGGCGATGACAGTGCTTTCAGCTTTATCTGTACATCCCGCAGAAATCATCCAATCACATAGTTCTTGAAGATCTGTCTGGTTTCGAGGCCACACTAGAAGTTACATTTTTCACTGGCTTTACACCGTCCGAAATACACTATAATTCACTGTAGTTCGAGTGGCCTGACCGGCCCAAGCATGAAAAGGAGTTGATTTACTCACATATTTAAAACTCAACTGTAAAATCTAAAAAAAATATATAATTGACGTGGACTTTCTGGCCCCAACTCTCAACGTTGACTGAAGCTCTTCCCGGGCACAACTAGGGGTGGGGGATGGATCCCGACATCTTATTGGCTGTTATTTCCCGCCAAATCCACCTCCAGCCAATCACCGGTTGCGTAAGCCTCTTCTCTCTAGGGGAGCTCAGCCCTCCCTGGTCGTTCATACAACACCGGATGCAAACAATTATCTTGCTTCCTTTCTTTCCTCTATATCCTTTGTTTCTTGTTTCCGCTCCTAGCGATCGCGATTCTCTCGCAGGCATCGCTAGTTCTGAGCATTAATCTTCTTAATAAAATCCTCTTTAATCAGCTCCAAGTGGCCTCGATTCGCTCGTAGTGTCACTGGTCCTTGCTGTATATTAATAATAATAATTGTCTATAGGGTAGACATGCTACAATATATTCAGAGGATAGGACCAACACCTATTCATTTTCAGCCAAATCGACTAAAGGAAAGGTGGATCAGAGACGGGACTCAACTCAAAAAACCCTAATAACTGCCCCCAATAAAACCCCTATAAGTTTTGTCTTCACCTGGGTAACAAGAAAGGAATGTAATTCATAACGTTGTCATTTATTGTTAAACATAAGATTGTTAATTGGGGCAAAAAACAAATTTACCTTACGTTACGTTACCTAATAATAATATGATTAATGTAAGGTATGGTGTTTTTAGGCCGAGTAGATATTTACGTTTTCGTTAAAGTTTGAAAATACAGTTTTCGTGGATCTAGGTGTGTAGCAAAAAGGAGAAGAGGAAAATTTCCATCTTTTTAAAAAAGTTTTCACTTTTTTTGGTCCTTAGCCTGCCCTTGTCTCTCTTTCATTTATACTTCTTCTGTACTCCCTATATTTGGCACCCTATCAGACGTCTCTCCTCTCTATCCTAATATTACTTACTTTTATATAGCTATTATTATCATTATTATTATTATTATTATTATTATTATTATTTTTCTTAAAATGAAATCTTGGTCGCTTGAATTGCATCAACATGGTGGTCATTTCGCTTCTCCAGTTGTACATAGTACAGAGTAAATCTGTAAAAAAATCGATACTGACTTCGTCAGAATTTATTTGGATACATATATATATATAAAATTTGGTTAAAAAAACAATCGGTGATTCACCGAAGATTTTTTTGAGTTGAATTTCTCTTTTCTGATATTATTATTTATTATTTTTTCAATTATTATTGATTTTTAAATATACATATTTTTTTTTTTTCACCTTTCTCTTGATGAGACGGCTGGTCAACAACACCGCCTCCTCAGGCAGGCGATTCAGTCGCCGAGGAGGCCCGTCCGGCCAAGGACCGGATGTGACGTGAACTTGTTGTGCAAATTTTTGTATAATTGTTGTCTAACTTCATGTAAAAATGGTACGTTCAGGTCATGATGTAATGTTACGTTTGATACGTAGTATGGACATTGTGTGATTGTTCGGTGGATTTTATTTTGAATGGCTTGAATTCTTTTGGTGTGTAAATATATTTAAAAAAATAAATTCTCTCTCATTTATATTTTTATTTACACATATTCATTGTAACAATTGTTATTATCATCATGCTAGTCTAGTGTGAGTAGTGACTGATTAATATTTCAAATTAATATTTATTAATTTTATTTATTTATTATTATATTCTTGTCTGTCCATTTATGCAAACTTTGTGTAACTTTGGGGAAATAAATAGATAAAAAATATAGGTTGATATATATAATTTATTATATGACGAGTCCAATTACCATGTTATAGTTTAACGGAAATAAATATTGTTATTATTATGAACTGTTACGTGCTCGTAGCTGTACGAGATCACTAGGGCGATACTGGAGATCTCTTGGAAGGAGGACATAAAGAAAGTGATTAGAGACGGGGATTTGTGAGGTTTAGCCCCCAAGTGAGAAGATCTGTAATCCCCTCTCTTTCATTTGTCCTTGAGCATTGATTCCATTCTAACTTCCAGAACATATTTTTTTCCACTACTTATGTAGGAAACTTGACATATTCAAACATAAACCGAATCTAATCCACTCAATCGTTGACAGGTTTTTGAAGTTCTGTATTCTGAACCCTTATCCGTAATTAGAGCTGTTGAAAACTGTGTACATCTACACTCATTCGAAAGTTTTTGCTTTCCCTGTAAACCTTCGATCTCTTTATTTATTTAACCCTGTTTTTTCAGAGGTTCTTCGATCAGTGAATTCGAGGCTTCATCCAGACTTATATGTAAATTTCCTCTATCATTTTAAACCTTTCACCTCTATATTTGGTGGAGTCTTCTGAGTGGCAAGGTCTGGAATCGTGGATTTGAGTACAGGACTGAAACCAGGTTTAGAGGGAGAACGGAAACTTACAGTCGGGATATAGCATCAAATTCAGAGATCAAAGAACCCTCAAAAGAGGTAACAAAAGGTCCAACGAAAGAAGAGATCGAAGGTTTACAGGGAGAGCAGAAACTTTGGAATGAGTGTGGAAAACAGAAGGTTAGGGTCCAACAAATAAACATAATATTTAGAGAGAGGAAAGGTATACTTATGTGTGAGCCGGGCTTAAATTCAAAGATTGAAGGACCCTCCCAATGAGTTACTTCGTCCGATAGCAGCCAAAACTCACTGGGACGAAGTGGATATGAACAAGCTAAGACTGTTGAAGCGGAGTGTACAACCCTGGAAGAGTTCATCGAGAGACAACAGAAGAGAGGAGGTGGTGTTGGGAAGACTCCGGATGGGCCACACCAGACTTACCCACGGCTACATCATGTCTAGAGAGGAGCTCCCGCAGTGTGCCGCCTGCGGCTACACCCTCACTGTCAGACATATCATGGAGGAGTGCCGTGCCTATGAGCATCTCATGGACAAGCACAACATCCCACGCAATCTGTCGGAGGCTCTCGGGGACGACGTCTGTTATAGACCAATTAATTCCCTTTCTCAAAAAATCCGGACTGTACTATAACATTGTTGTGTTTTTACTAAATTTTTATAGCTACATTTGAAGGGCGATGATAACCTTGCAGTTTTTTGCTCTTAAAAATCATATCATATCATATCAAAAGAGGAAAGGTTAGAGTTCAACTAATTAAAAGATCAACGATTTAGAGGGAGAGCGAAAACTTAAGTGTGAGTTGGGATGTAGGACCTTCAAAAGAGGAAAAACAGAAGGTTAGAGTTCAACAAATTGAGAGATCATAGATTTAGAAGAAGAACAAAAATCTATGGGTGGATCCTAACCTAGACCTAATCAAAAAATATCTTCCGTATCTACTCAAGTAGTTTCCGCTCTCCCTCCATACATTTGATGATTTGGTGGATCCTTACTTTCTGTTTTTGGTCTTTTGAGAGACCTTCGTCTCTGTACTTTTAAACTTATCTAGCCTAGATCAACTATTTCGGTGGATTGCCTTAATGTTGCATAGATTATCTGAAATGTGTACTTACCTTTTGAAGGGCGGAGCAAGATGGTGTACGGTAGGACTAAGAGGGTGTCGGAGGAGGTGGTTGAGGGTGGCCTGGCCGGGCGGAGGCCCTGCCCAGAGGAGAGTGTAGCTGTGCCACCTCCAGGCAGTGAGAAGGGAGCGGAGGGCCCGAGCCGCCTCCGGGAGGCCGGGACCCACTCGCACCACCGTCGGACCCAGCTCTTCCTGAAACATTTACTACACGATCACTCTGGAAGTCATGTCAAACAAGGAACACGACTAGTTTGAGAGGTACATGGCACTGCCATCTTAGCTGCTGCTGAATCCCATTTATATGCCCCGCTCACAACACCATCTCACTCCAACTGAGAACTGGTGTAACATTTTGAAAATTAAACTCAACATGGACAAATCACCATAACATATTGCAATATGCATGTTCCGCTCTTAGTTCCCCAACTTTACCAAGTATAGAGCAAGTTATGTAATTGGTCAAAAATTCGAAGTCGAGTTGCAACCGGAATTTTTGCGACCAACTGGATTTCAAAAAAACATTAAGGCGTAGTCAAGGTTCACGTCCATTTTTCGTGAAAACGTCGGGATAAAATCATTTTTCATTTTCTTTCCGATGCTGCCGTAGCTCGGCACTAGACTTTTTAGGTTTTTTAAAATTCCTTTTGATGCAAGCTTTCCTCTGATTTGCGTTTTCTATAATTCCGTTCATATTTACGATTCATATGAGACGACATCTTTAATTTTTTTGCAATTTTCAATTTAATACTGATTTTTACATATATTTCGGCGAATATTTTTATTGTTTCACTTTGAGTCCTAGTAGTGCTCCTCAAGCTCTTTACAATCATCCGCCGGCGCCCACACTAGCCCGATAACGTCACAGGCAGAACAAACACTGCACAACAAACACTGCACAACAAACACGTACAGACATGCTCTATCCATTGTGACCTCAACCGTTGTTATCGCATAATTAGTCTCGTAGTTATTATCGATTGAAATCTGACGGTATTTTGTAACACAAGAAAGTTTGACCGGGCTTACACTGTGATTAACGAGCGAATAGACGTTTTCACGTCAAAATGAAAAATAATTCTTGTTTGTGTGTATGTCTGTGAATACGATAACTGCCGATAGAATTGGCCAAAAATAAGAAGGAAATTTCATAACAGAGGGAGGGAATTTAACGCAAAAACTAAGATAGATAGTTTTCGCGTGAATCAAGTTAACGTAAAAATGAATTTCGTAAAAAACGTGTTTCTAATAAAAATGTGTCTTTTAGTATTCTGTACAACCTAGAAGAGTTAGTTATTGTGACTAAAAGAAAGTTGGACTCTACTGGTCCCATGGACATGCGGGGATTCAGAGGAACGAGGAAGCAGACCGACTGACCAAGCGAGGTTCAAGTGTGGTCAGAGCCAGTACTAGGAATATCCCGGGAGGCATACCCGAACCCTGATTGCAGGGAATAGTAAAAACTCGATAACTCGAAGTTAAATGAGAATCGATTTTACTTCGAGTTATCAAATTAGCTACTTATCAATTCCGGTTTCGAAACCCGGCTGAGGCCATTAGTTTATTCTATCTGGGAGGTAAACGATGTCAGGTACTCGTTAGACCCCTGCCCTAAATGAATAAAAATTTAGGTTAGGCGAAATTTAAGACTCCTACAGTAGAGTCGGGCTCATGTCCACCAGAGTGACAAAAGAGCGCTCTGGGAGTAGGCGATATGACCTCGTAGTTAAAGCTCGAGCATGAGTCATAATAACTGACTTATCAGTTCCTCAATTTTTTTTTTCGAGTTTTTTCAAAAATCAATTAAAAAAACACTAGTTTTTTTAAATGGAGTTTTTCAGACAGTTATGAAAATAAATAAAAGATAAAAATAACAAATACAATGTTTTTTAAAATTTAAAACAATATTTTTGTTCAAAAAAATATTCTCATACTATGTATGTATGTACACATTAATTCTGTTTTACATGGAAATAATCTGTCACACTCACAGGAACGTTACACAATTAATTTGATTTTCATCTCTGCCATAAGTGTAGGTAGTCAATTTTCGTTTTACGCGGTCCTGATAAGGCTTTTCGTAAGTGAGCTTTTCCACTCTAGTTCTCTTAAGTTGTGTTCACAGAACAGGGTGAAGAGGTCGGAAAACAATATGTAATTGTTAGAATAGGTACATATTGTTCGATTTGTAAACATTACATCATCAAATCCACAAAAACTTCGAGTTATAGAGGCCCAGGTTTAGGAAATTCGACTTATAGTGTTTTTTTCTTTTCTCCAGTTGGTATTTTCATTTCGAGTTATCAAGTCTCAGTTTAGAGTAAACGAGTTCAATTTTACTTATAAACGCAATTGGGAAATGGATTTTTTTCGAGTTAACGAGTTTTTCGACTTATCGGGTTTCGAGTTATCGAGTTTTGACTATAAGCACCAGGACAGTCCCATCTATGACAGATGTGGAGAAGAAGACTAAACGGAGCGCCGTCTAGTCTTCTTCTCCATATCTGCCGCCGCGGCGGCTCACTTCCTGGGTAAGTATATACTTTTTGGTAAAGTAGAGTATTCTAGGAGTGAGCTTGGGGTGCATTGTAAACGACCATGTAACAAGGCAAAGAAGCCGAGAGCTTTCTGGGTAGGGATAAGAGCGTTGGATGCTTAGGTCCTTAGATGCAAAGCACCAGCCCACTAGTATATATTATTGTGACTCATGCCCGGGCTTTCACTATGAGGTCATTTCGCCTACTAACAGAGCGCTCAGTAAAAGTCCTAAAGCCTTAACGTCCCACCCGAAGGACGGCATGCTCAAGGTTTTTTCATCTACGGCTGGGTTTCGATTCCGCGGCCTCGTGCTACCGGCGCCTCCAAATGTTGTAACTTGAATTCTCTCTTGAATTCTTCACAGACCTGACCATGAAAGTTTTCAGAGTACATAACTCACTTTGAAGGGTGACGGGTAACATCCGGAACCTGATGGGTTTTTATATGGCTTCCGGGAGGTTCTAAGAAGTGTATCTCAGGGTTACCTAGATCGTAGACCCTAACCAAAACCCTCATAACTAGAGCCCGGTTTCCCGTGCAATTACATTTTTTTTTTCGCTTGCTTGAAATCATTAAAAAACAGTTTATTTTAACGAATTAAAGCATCCTGATTAATACACATAAATTTTATTTTGCATGAAATTGCACGTTGTTAAATTTTTTTGGCAAAAGTGCACGTTTTAGGTTTTTACTGCACAAAATTGCTTATTTTGTCGTAATTCGAAAATTTATTTGTAAGTTACTTTGAAAATGTAAACATGCATACAAATTGAAAAGGTCAGCTTTTCTGGGAAATGCTCACTACGATTTTCGAGGGCGCCGGTAGCTCAGTGGTATGCGTATATGTCTTCTGAGCTCAAGATCGTGGGTTCGAAACCCGACCGTGGCCCCTTAGTTTATTTTATCTGGGAGGTAAAATAAACTTAAGCACGCCGTCCTTCGGATGGGACGTTAAGTGATGGTCCCGAGCCTGTACGATGTCAGGTACTCGTTGAAGACCCCTGCCCTAGATGAATAAAAATTTAGGGCAAGCAAAATTTAGGGCTCCCACAGTAGAGTCGGGCTCATGTCCACCAGAGTCACGAAAGAGCGCTCTGGTAGTAGGCGATATGACCTCGTAGTTAAAGCCCGGGCATGAGTCATAAAACCTAACCTAACTACGATTTTCAAGTTTAATTCTCTCTTTAAATTCTTGGAAAGCCAATAATCCCATCATTTCCGCTCCTTTCCACTTTGTGCTACACTCAGTCTTACTCTGTCTTTGTTGTTACGTTTGAGCACATTGGTTCTAAACAAAAAAACAATCATGCCTAAAGTGGGATCGAGTTATTCTTACAAAGTAAAAAGTTGGATTATTAATTTTCGTAAACTTAAGTTCGATGGAAAGACTGGAAGCCATATCGCCTACTACCAGAGCGCTCTTTCGTCACTCTGGTGGACATGAGCCCGACTCTACTGTAGGAGTCCTAAATTTTGCCCACCCTAAATTTTTATTCACCTAGGATGGGGGTCTTTAACGAGTACCTGACATCGTACAGGCTCGGGACCATCGCTTAACGTTCCATCCGAAGGACGGCGTGCTTAAGTTTATTTATAAAGTTTGTTTATAAATTGTATATATAAATTCCTTTAGGATTTTTATTTTTAAGATTTATTTTTAAACCCTACCCAATTTTATGCTGAAAAAAGAGTTATTCAATTTAATAATTAGTAACCAGATTTTTTTCGCAGAAAAACAGTTAATGACAGGATTTTATTTTTTGTTGCACTTTTTATTTCAGGTTTTTAAATTTTTTTACTGCATGAAATCCGGGCTTTACTTATAACCATGATCCACCCATTCCGTTCGCCAGGTCCAATTAAGATAGCAAAATAATGGTAACATTTTGAAAAAACAACTGATAAATTAATTCGAAAAAATAAAAAAAAATTTGTATAAAAAAGTCGTTGGTGAATCAGCAGCAATGTACTTCCCCAGAAGGAATTCATCAATTAAGTTTTCACTCTTCCTCCAAAACTAATTTACGTTTGGACAGAAAATCAATAATTGACTTACATAGTGACTTCTGAATCCTCATAATAAATTTTGTATCGATACATTTATTACATCGGCAGTTATTAGAGTTTTTGTGCCCCCCCCCCCCTTCCTTCTTGTAAAAAGGGATTAGTTTTTTTCAATAACGTATATGGGATTCTGGATGAACATATAAAGTAAATGTTTTTAGAATAGAATAGAAACATTTTATTTGTCGGCGTTCAATGGCCTAGATTTTTGAAGCCGTACAAGTGATTAAAATAGATCGATGAGGTGACTAGGGTTGCCACCCGTACTTTATTAGAAAGTATTGTACGTTATTTCGGTAATTGTACTCTATACTTTTTGAGAACAATAAAGTACGCGAAAATACTTTATTTTGCATAATTTGATTTCTCTGGGATTCATTTTACAAATAACATATGTACAAAAAAAGGTTGGTCGTAATAATTTTTGCGTAAAACAGAACGACAGATTTACTGGGGTCGGTGACGTTATCGATTGTTGCCGAATAGGATCGATAATTGACGAATATACTCTGTGGCGGGCAGTATAAATTTAAAAAATAATGTCGAATTTGATCGTTTTGTTGGCACAGTTGAAAATTTAAATCTGCAAAAACTTAATATAAATATGAATGATCTTTATGGAGAAATTTCTTTATTAAACAAATTATATTTATATAACACTACTGCACAAGTATTTAAGAAGACTGATGATAATTTTTCAAATTTGTGTAAATTAATTTCATTTTTACTATTGATTCCCGCCACGTCAGCATTCACAGAGAGAGTTTTTTCTGTGATAAATAGCAAAATAAACAAAGCGTCTCTGAATCTGATAAAAAAAGAATTACTTATTTACTGAAGTATAGACTGTAAAGATGCTGTGAAGCTGTTTAGCAGTGATAATTACTTGTTACAAGTTGCTAAAAGTAATGAAAAATATGTTTTTAAGCAAAATAATAAAGGTAAATAAATCGAACTTTATTTTGACACAATATACTTTTTTTTTCTACCTAATGTACTTTACTTAATAACTAATGTACTTTATTTGCACAAATAAAAAGTGGCAACCCTGGAGGTGAATAGTTTTCATTGTTGGTAGGACGGCTTCTATAGACGAGTTGTCATCTCCTAGCCATCTCATGTAAATTTCTTGTTCGTAAACCCATGGTTCGTGTTTATATATTCATCCTAACGGATGTTATCATGTTCACAGACAATCACACACAAATATTCATAATAAATAAATATCCTTATGAGGTTTTAGAATTTAAATATAAAATTTCATGTCGATATATTAAAGTTTGTTAAGAGTTGAAACTCTAAATAACAACCGTTGCAATGAATTTATTGATATTCAATTTCATATTTAAATTCAAAGCCTTAATAAGAACAAATTTTTAGGAGAGCGCGGGTAGCTCAGTGGTATGCGTGCTTGCCTTCTGAGCTCAAGATCGTGAGTTCGAAACCCGGCCGAGGCGCTTAGGTTTTTTTATCTGGGAGGTGATGAAACCATGAGCACGCCGTCCTTTGGATGAGACGTTAAACAATGGTCCAGAGCTTGTGCGATGTCACATACTCGTTAAAGACCCCTGGCCTAGGTGAAAAAAGTTTAGGGTAGGCAAAATTTAGGACTCCTATAGTAGAGTCGGGCTCATGTCCACCAGAGTGACGAAAGAGCGCTCTGGTAGTAGGCGATATGAGCTCGTAGTTAAAGCCCGGGCATGAGTCATAATAACTAAGAACGACTTTAGAGAGGGAGGGCTCAACTCAAAAATCCTAATAACTGGTGATGTAATGAATGTTTTAGTCGATTGGCTTTAGAGGGAGGGCAAAAAAGTAATGGATTAATTCGTTCTGGGGAAGTACGTAGCCGGTGATTCACCGACTTATTTTTTCAAATGGGTAGTAGCAATGGTGTGTCCGGGATATTGAACCCCAGGAAGAAGGGATCCCATTTATTACGTCCCTAACTGGGTCCGATCCCATCTAGATGTGTTTCCTCGGCCTCTTCCCAAATATTACATCCTATACATATCTACCAGAACCAACATATCACCACTACTACACCCTCATCCCCACCACTAACCATCATGAATAATGAAATGGGAAAAAAAGAATAATATTTTCATATTTGACTGAAATTTTTTTCATATAAGAGTACCTATAAGAAGGTATTTTAATCGTGCGAATATCCGTGATCGAGCTTTCAACGGATTTTCACGTTTCAAGGTCATCTGAATACGTTTTGACCATTTTCTCGATGATGTCTGTTTGTGCCGATGTCTGTCTGTGCCTGTGTCTGTGTGTTTGTTGGGGTTTGTGATTGAAAAGTTGTGAGCTCTCAACCGCAATAACGATTGTAGCCATGAACTTGAAATTTAGAATGAAGGAGCCACACGTTCTAACTTAGGTCTAATTAAATTTTGGCAGAAATCGAACGAAAATTCAGACCACTTTCCACCGGGACCTAACTACTGGCCCCGGGAGGGAGTAAATAAAAAACGAAATAAAACTCACTCCCGGACGGGATTCGAACCCGCAAACCATGGGAGACTATGCGACTAAAGCCCCACACTCTAGCCCGCACGGCCACCATGGCTCCCACGAAAACCTTCTTGAAATGTAGTTTTGAAACAAATATTTTTAGGCGTTTTCTTGATTTACCCGAAAATGATTAGTCCTTTCGAAACATTGTTTTTTTACCAAAAATGTATGAAGTGTAAAAAATTATCAATCGCTAGTAAGTTGTTGATTTTTTAAATTTTTCTTTCTTTATGATTTCATTGACTAATGTAAACTCATCGAATATATTTATAATTTATTATAATTGTTGTAAGTTTAGTATTAAAATTTTTAGTAAAACCGAACATTTTTTGAATCCGGACGCAAACCCGGACTGTCCGAGCGAAAACCGGACGTATGGTAGGCCTAGTTAAACTGCAGGTTTTATTAAATAAATGTGGGAGGATTCTCTTTGAGAGGATTTAACAGTGATATGGGAACGAGCTGAAAGAGATATGAGATATGAAGGAACTGTAACGAGGCAGAGAAGAGTTATTTGATGTTTGAGAGCAGCTGCTGGTCTAAGCACATGAACCTATGTGACACTCTCTCACAGACTGAGAGTGTCTCCAACTTAATTACATCCAGGTGAGCCGGATCTCCAGAGTCCAGATATATTCTACAGTCTCCATTCTGGCCAGTTTTGTGTTCTCTTCCTTGATTGTGTCCGAATACATTTTTGCTATCAGTGTCAATATAGTGGAGAAACTAATGAAAATAAATACAGTATGTGATGTGACTATTACAGGACTTTCTTATACACAGAAATGCCAGTATAATGATTTTGAGAAGGGCTAAAGTAAAAGAGAGTGATCCGTAGAGCCCGGATTTCGTGCAGTAAAAAAGTAAAAAACGTGTTATAAAAAGGCCAAAACGTGCAAAAATATCCAACAAAAAATAAAATCCCGTCATCAACTGTTTCTGCGAGAAAAAAAAATTTGGATCTAATTTGTAAATTAAATAACTTTTTTTTCAGCATAAAATTGGGTAGGGTTTAAAAATAAATCTATAAAATAAAAATCCTGAAGGAATTTATTTATACAATTTATAAAAAATATTTACTGAAAACACAAGTTATTTTTTACCTTCATGTTTTAATTACAAAAGTATATACGTATGATTTTTTGATTAAATAAAAAATACTAGAGATATGTAAAATTCAAAAGAGTTCACCACATTACTCGAGGCCGAAACTTTGCTGATAACTAAGGGTTGTTAATTACCTGGAAGGAGGGAATAGTTAGACTCATGCCCTAGCTTTAACTATGAGGTGACCCGACTCTACTCTGGGAGTCCTAAATGTTGCCAATCCAGGTTTATTCACCTAGTTTAGGGGGTCTTTATCGGGTACTTGACTCGGGGTCATAGCTTAACGTCCTATCCGAAGGACGGCGTGCTTAAAAAGGGCCTCGACTGCTTTTCGAACCAGTAGACAAGACGCTACCTCTGAGCTACCAGAAGGAAAAACGTTTCTAAAATTAGTAGCAGTAGCTGCTATTTATTAGTCTAGGAAACATTGAGGTGGTAACCAAGTAGTTTATATAGTTGGTAACCAAGTGGTTCAACATGTTGGTAACCAAGTGGTTCATCTAGGTGGTCGGAAATTAAGAAAACAATTATGTAATGACTAATGAACGATACGATGGCAAACCAGATCTAGTCACTCCTAAATCACAAGCTACTGACCTGGTGAAAGGCGGTTCCTCCGACCCAGAGAACAGGGAGGCCCATGGCAGAGAGGGCGATGACGGCGGTAGAGGCTCCTGTTCCGGTGAAGACGAGACCACCGGCCATTCTCCGGCCGGCCAAGGCGGTGCACATCTGTCCCAGTCCGCTCTCCAGCTGGAGGTAGAGAGGACGAAAGGGGGCGGAGCCGAGGGCCCGCTCCAAGGTCCGCTGGAGCCCGGGGTCCACCCGCGAGTAGACCACCCCCAGGTAGAGCCTGTAACATCCAACATACACACTGTTATACACATCAATTTCATGTATACTGAAACTTCTCATTAATAATAATAATAGTTTTTTTATTGTTTAAAGAGATCACCCTTATACAATTGAGTTGTAATTGTATAAATAAAGCTACCAAAAGGAACATTTGTATGAATGACCAAATTTATTTTAACTATTCCCCTTTGTTAACACCCTGAACCGGTTCTATTTCCACTTATACCTATGTTTGTTATTATCTGTTATTATTATAGGTTTCCATATATATGTTATTATCTGTTATGTTTTTTTTTAGTTTATTCTTTACTTATTAGTCAAATGATGTTATTTTATGTAAATTAAGAAAAATTAGTGTTTTGTCAAATATTTCATGATGTAGCTAACGGTTAAGGCGGGGGATTCCCAAATTGAAGTGGCACCTTTCACCAGAGATGTATTGGAAGGGTCGCACTCTGCAAACTAACTTGGTTCATAACTAGACCTGACGATAGTGTGAGGCCGAAACCGGTAGTTTTATTTTTGATGTGACAACGTCTTATAATTTGGTAGGCCGGGCCCTCATGCACGAAAACGATGTCCCGTAACGAAAGTCACGCGGAACGCGGAACACACGTATCGCGCATGCGCCGAGAGAGTGAGTGACACAAAAGTTATTGTTGTTTGTGAAGTGATCAAGTCCTATTTTTATAAATATCTTTAGTGGAATAGACAATATTTCAAAAAATAAGTTTGTTTTATTTATTTATTAATTTTCAGCGGAATTAAGCTCCCAGCGGAGAGGGAGGGCTCATCTCAAAAACCATAACAGGCGATTTAATGAATTATCAAACAAAAGTTAGTATGAGGATGAAAACTTAATTGATTAATGAGTGCTGGGGAAGTACTTTGCCGGTGATCTACCGACGATAATTTTTTTTTCCATTTTTTGAATCATATCTGATCGATTACATAACTTTCTCTATACTTCGTCTAACTGGAATAGTAAAATACTTGTTGCTTTCATAAAAAGTATATCTATGTTTACTTATGAAATGTTAGATTGTAAGAGTTTTATAAATAACGTTAGACATGGAAAGAATGTTTTCTTAAAGTGTGTTTATTTGAAAGTTATCTTTTCATAAATTCTGCTTTTCGATAAGAAATTTGATATTTTATCGAAATAATTTAAGTATTATATGTTTATCAATATGCTGATTAGAAACTAGAAAAATAAATAATTGGGCCACTGTGCTTCTGAGGTATATATAAGGGTGTGATGTTGTTTGTGTCCAGTCTTCTTTGTCAAATTGTGCAAAATGGGAGACTTTGTGGTGATTGACAATTTCTTTTTTCGACTTCACTACAGATTTACAGTGTACATGTTATGGTTCTTTTTTATTTGTTCTTATCTCTATAAGTTTAATGGGAGTTATCTAACTCACAATGTAGACAATGTGAAAGAAGAGGATCTCTTCTGTTGCTGGTTGACTAACGAGTCAGGGAACATCTACCCAGTAGACAGTAAGGTAAAGTACGAAAGGTTCACACGATGGGTACCTTTGATTCTGATGGTGCTTAGTTTCGTATTTATATTTAGTCGTTCTTCATGGCACAAGCGAGAAGGTAAAACTATTGAAGGTCTTCTACTTATGTACAACACTTGTAGACAAGAAGATATGACAAGTAAAGCTGACGAGATGTTGGGGGAACAATTAAAAAGTCGAATTAAATACAGAATAAATGAAAAATGGTTCAAACATTTATTTCGTGCAGAAATTATGAATCTATTCATTTGTTTTTTGTGTTTTTATGAACTAGATTATTTTCTGAATGGTCATTTTATTTACTATAATTATGAATATCAAAATGGCGGTTTGAATGAAATTTTCCCAACTTCTGGTTATTGTGCTAAAGGAACTGAACTATACCATAGTATCGGATTTCCATGTCATCTTCCTCTGAATAATCTGGTGGTTCATATTTTCTTCTGTATTTGGGGATGGCTCATTTTACTGACCCTTCTAACTATCTTCAATATCCTTCAAAGGACACTGTTAGCACTGGTGCCTCAATTTCGTCTCATCATTATTCCGAAGATCGGCTCTGAAAATGTACAATGGTTGAAATGTCTTCCCTACACGGACCTTGTATTTCTTTTGACTATTGCTGACAACATGGCCGTTGAAGAGTTCCACCAGGTGATCTCATATATGGCAACGCAAGAAAATCAACTGCGAGATCTCAAAGAGAACAATCTTGGTGGTTCTTTACGAGAGATTCTCCAAGTATGATTAATTGTTTTTTAAATAATAATAATTTTAAAAAAAAGTTTTGTTTAGTTAAAATCTAATAATCAATGAAAAAAATAATAAATGAGTAATTTTGATTATCATTTTATTTGCATTAAAGTGCGTTCATTCATATATGTATAATAACTCCATGTAATAATCAATAAAAAATAATAACTGAGTAATTCTGATTATCATATTATATTCAATAAAGTGCGTTCATTTTATGTATATCCCACCGTTTTTATATACAACAAGCCCCTCCCTCAGACTTCTTAAGACAGACAACTGACATGGAACCCTCTTTCCTAATAAACTAAACATACGATTTAAAATGCTTTATTCTTTTCTGCACAGACATTCAACATTAACACAAAAGCGTAACTGCTACACATTTCTACTAAAACCACTCTGGATCAGAGTTGGGCGTAATCAATTACATTTTGTAATTGATTATCGTTACGATTACTAGATAATTAGGTTACCATGTAATCATGACTACAAGTAAGCTTTTCTGCCGATTACTAAGTAATTAGATTACTAGGTAATCACGATTAACAAGTAATCTGTTGTGCCGATTACTAGTAATACCGATTACTTTTTGTAATGAATAACAAAAAATGTCGAAACTGTTGAGAAAGCTTAATAGCTTTAGATAAAAAAGCTATTAAATTCAATTAAAATCAAGTATAAAATGTTATTAGTAAATAAAAGCTATGAGTGAGGATTAAATATGATATTATCTCTACACAATACATCCTTATGTCTTGCTTATCTTTTTTTATTTTATTATCGTTCTTCTATTAGGTATATCGTCCAGTTCAGGTAGCTCAAGTTGTGAAGTGAGTAGTGTGCTCGAGCCCGTTGCTTTCAATAGAGAATCTAGTGATGCGAAGCTTGCTGTACTTGATGGAACGTTTTTTGAAAAAGTTGCAGGCAAATATACCGCGAAATATCCAATTGGTTTATGTCAAAAGTGCTTGCCAGAACATCGAGTTGAAATAAGAGGTTACCGAAATAGCACCTCAAATTTTTTGAAGCATTTAAAAGCACAACGCGGTGACGCAGTAGACAAATATAAACTTCATTTACAAACCAAAATAATTGAGAAGCGGTCTATTTGTTTTCTGCTATGAGAATTAATTAAGATAACTGTGAACAAGTAACCGCTTGAAGATTACTGTAATCACTAATATCTTGACGATTACTATAATAACCGCTTGACGATTACGATTATAAGTAATTGTGATCGTCCTTACCTATCGGACGATTACGATCACATAGTCGTAATAATATTGCACCAACTTATTAAGATTACATAATCAGTAATCGCGGTACGGTTGTCGAAAACTGTTAGTAATCTTTAATCGTTAATCGGTTACAATATGCCCAACTCTGCTCTGGAAGTATGGCTCACAAATCTACGGTTGGCCTAAAATATTTAATCTGAAACGTATCCAGGTTTTCCAGTCAAAGACACTCAGACTCATTACACAATGCCCACCATATGTAAGTAACAGAACACTCCACAATGACTTCATGATAAACACAGTACACGACACAATTACAGATGTTTTCATAGCAAATAGCATTCACATACAAATCCATACATCCACTCACTTTCTTCACCACATTTGCCACACAATCCTCCCAGGAGATTGAAGAGGTGGTCGAGCCGTGACTTACTATAATCCCAAATTGCAACCGCCCACTTCTTGAAACAAAATTATAATATCCCATAACATTCACTGATATTAATCATAATATTCATTATTCTTAAATTTCGCCGAGGAGCTACCGCTGGGTAGCCTTCCTCTTATGCCACTCAAGACATCCATCAATCAAGTCCTGTTGGTAGCTGGTTGTTGCGTTATGGCAACAGTTGCGACAAACTCTAATGAGACAAAAAAAAAAAAAAAAAATGGTATGTATAATAATATATATAGATATATTTATTCATTATATAAATTTCTTGACGATATATTAATTTTATCAAGAGATATCGTGTTTATAAACACACTAACTACAGGAAATGTTTTTTTGTTTTTTTTTTGGAGTCAGGGGTTGGAAAAAAAGAAACCCCAGTGGAAACTCAACATAAAATTTCTTCAGAGGGGGGTTGGGTGGGGGCGGAGAGTAGGTTAATGAAAACAATTTTCTGTCTGTGAATGTGTCTGTGGACATGAAAGCTCCCGATAGAAAGAATCGATAAAATATATTATAGTTAGATGTATTGTTATATTATTGCGGCTTAGGTCCCGCTCTTTAGTCGCTCTGGTGGACAACTAACTCTATTGTGAGACTAAATTTTGCCTACCCAGTTTTATTCATCTTTAACGAGTACCTGACATTGTATAGGCTCGGAACCATTGCTTAATGTCTCAACCGAAGGACGGCGTGCTCAAGGTTTTCTCACCTCTCATATATAAAACTCAGTAGGCATCTTTGCACTAAGGGGGCCCTCAAAGAATATATGTGTATTCAAAACCATATAAGAACACCTATATCAATTTTCTGCGGAATCGGCTTAAAAGGGGAGGGAGTAATACTAAAAAATAACTGCCTATGTAAATGACATCGACACAAAATATTATAAGTTGACCAAGACCCAATATTTAGTATCCAAATCATAATAATAATATTTATTAAACCATAACATAGTAAAGGGATATGTCATAAAAATGTATACATCAAGATGGACCCAATTTTATTTGGGGATTTTAAAGTCCCGGAGTAAGAAAACTATTGATTCAGTCAAATCGATCAAATGGTTTTAGAGGCTGGGGAAGTATATTGCAGGTGATTCACCTACTTTTGTTTCTCTTTGTTTGTATAATCCTGTTGAATTCATCAATTGTATGGAACACAAGATAGGAGTGCTTTCATCTGCTCCAGACAGACTTCTTAGAATTGTCCATTTTAAGTTATTTGCTTTCCATATCTCATAGTTTTTTCATTCATTCACAATGGCGCGACAACCCACTAATGAGTCAAGGCCTCCTCCAACAGTGTCCGCCAGTTATTCCTGTTTTGTGTAGCTGCTCTCCAGTGTCGGACTCCAAGCAGGCTCCTCGCATCATTCGCCACACCATCGTGCCACCTCAGCTTCGGCCTCCCGACGCGTCTTGTTCCATAAAGCCGGTCCGACATCGTCTTCCTCGGGATCTCATGTCCGGCCCACCTGAGTCTTCCCAGCCTGATGAACTTCACAACTTCTGGTTCCTGGGTGAGAGAATAGACTTCTTGGTTCGTGCGTCGTCTCCAGTCTTCTCCATCGCGTATTGGGCCATATATTCGGCGGAGGATCTTTCTTTTGAAGACCAGAAGGTGTTGTTCATCTGACTTGGAGATAGTCCAAGCCTCGGACCCGTATGTTAGGATGGGGCGGATCAACGTTTTGTAAAGCTGTAATGATAGGAGTGCTTCATCTGCTCCGGACAGACTTCTTAGAATTGTCCATTTTAAGTTCTTTGTTTTCCATATCTCAGATTCTCAGACAAATTTATTTTGGGAATAAGAAAAAAAAAAAAAAAAAAAAGGCGACTGTGAATGACCTGTACTTTCCCGGACCGAATGAATCAATACGATTTCGCTCCGTCGATAAATTCATTACGTTGGCAGTTATTAGGGTCTCTGAGTTGAGCCCCCCCACCTCTGAACCCTCCCTTCCCTCCAGCCGATTTCGCTATTGTCCTTATAAGGTTGTCACTTTAAATATGAAATTTCATGTTTATAAATTCATTACATCGGCAGTTATTGAGTTTGGCAGTTTGTTTAAGTTGAGACCTCTCTGACCCTCCCCTTACCTCGGCTGATTCAACTGAAAATAGAAAGGTAGAAAGAAAATTAGAAAAGCAATAGAATGGATGTATCGAGACGCAATGTGTAGCCACAACTCTTCAAGGACGATTTTTAGCGAGGGATTTATTCATATTCATGTCATATTTTGTTTTATATTATTTTTGAAATGTTTCTTTTATCCTGGTTCACTATTCATATTTAAAGAACATGTCCATTTTTACTATTTCATTATTATTTGTATCTTTTTATTTGGAATAGATAATTAAAATACACAATTACTTTGTCAAACTTCACTATATATTCTCAAATATTCAACTAGTTTCGCCGTGTTAAGGCATTATCAAGAGTCACTTACAAACTGTTTGTAAGTGACTCTTGATAATGTCTTAACACGGCGAAACTAGTTGAGTATTTGAGAATATATAGTGAAGTTTGACAAAGAAATTGTGTATTTTAATTATCTATTCCTAGAATGGAGCTTCACAAAGTAAATCTGGAAACCATAAATTATCTTTTTATTTAGTTCTTACATTGCTTATTTTGTACAATTCTTTATATAGATATTTTTTCTTTTATTTTATTTTATATACTTAACTATAACAATATTTATTTTGTAAAAAAAAACAAAAACACTCATTGCCATAGAGGTTGTAATGTTTTGTGCATTGTAATAATATACACAGAATTCCTCATGTAGATTTAACGGCTTATAAGGACGAAACATTTTCAGTAGAATTAGCCGAAGGGGATGGGTCTTCGACAAAAACATCCCAATGACTGGCGATGTTATGAATGTATCGACATGAAATTTTTACATTTAAATTCCATACCCTATAAGAATGGAACCTATTAATTTTCCCCGAAATCCCCGAGAGGGGGTTGGATTCAAGACCTCTACTAACTGCCGATCTAATGAATGTATGGACATGAAATTTTTACATTTGAATTCAATACCTCACAAGGAACCTATTAATTTCCCCCGAAATCCCCGAGAGGGGGTTGGATTCAAGACCTCTACTAACTGCCGATCTAATGAATGTATCGACATGAAATTTTTACATTTGAATTCAATACCTCACAAGGTATCTATTAATTTTCCCCGAAATCCACGAGAGGGGGTTGAATTCAAGACCTCTACTAACTGCCGATCTAATGAATGTATCGACATGCAATTTTTACATTTGAATTCAATACCTCATAAGGAACCTATTAATTTTCCCCGAAATCCCCGAGAGGGGGTTGGATTCAAGACCTCTACTAACTGCCGATCTAATGAATGTATGGACATGAAATTTTTACATTTGAATTCAATACCTCACAAGGAACCTATTAATTTTCCCCGAAATCCCCGAGAGGGGGTTGGATTCAAGACCTCTACTAACTGCCAATCTAATGAATGTATCGACATGAAATTTTTACATTTGAATTCAATACCTCACAAGGTATCTATTAATTTTCCCCGAAATCCACGAGAGGGGGTTGAATTCAAGACCTCTACTAACTGCCGATCTAATGAATGTATCGACATGCAATTTTTACATTTGAATTCAATACCTCACAAGGAATCTATTAATTTTCCCCGAAATCCACTAGAGGGGGTTGGATTCAAGACCTCTACTAACTGCCGATCTAATGAATGTATCGACATGAAATTTTTACATTTAAATTCCATACCCCATAAGAATGGAACCTATTAATTTTCCCCGAAATCCCCGAGAGGGGGTTGGATTCAAGACCTCTACTAACTGCCGATCTAATGAATGTATGGACATGAAATTTTTACATTTGAATTCAATACCTCACAAGGAACCTATTAATTTTCCCCGAAATCCCCGAGAGGGGGTTGGATTCAATACCTCTACTATCTGCCGATCTAATGAATGTATCGACATGAAATTTTTACATTTGAATTCAATACCTCACAAGGTATCTATTAATTTTCCCCGAAATCCACGAGAGGGGGTTGAATTCAAGACCTCTACTAACTGCCGATCTAATGAATGTATCGACATGAAATTTTTACATTTGAATTCAATACCTCATAAGGAACCTATTAATTTTCCCCGAAATCCCCGAGAGGGGGTTGGATTCAAGACCTCTACTAACTGCCGATCTAATGAATGTATGGACATGAAATTTTTACATTTGAATTCAATACCTCACAAGGAACCTATTAATTTTCCCCGAAATCCCCGAGAGGGGGTTGGATTCAAGACCTCTACTAACTGCCAATCTAATGAATGTATCGACATGAAATTTTTACATTTGAATTCAATACCTCACAAGGTATCTATTAATTTTCCCCGAAATCTACGAGAGGGGGTTGAATTCAAGACCTCTACTAACTGCCGATCTAATGAATGTATCGACATGCAATTTTTACATTTGAATTCAATACCTCACAAGGAATCTATTAATTTTCCCCGAAATCCACGAGAGGGGGTTGGATTCAAGACCTCTACTAACTGCCGATCTAATGAATGTATCGACATGAAATTTTTACATTTGAATTCAATACCTCACAAGGAACCTATTAATTTTCCCCGAAATCCCCGAGAGGGGGTTGGATTCAAGACCTCTACTAACTGCCAATCTAATGAATGTATCGACATGAAATTTTTACATTTGAATTCAATACCTCACAAGGTATCTATTAATTTTCCCCGAAATCTACGAGAGGGGGTTGAATTCAAGACCTCTACTAACTGCCGATCTAATGAATGTATCGACATGCAATTTTTACATTTGAATTCAATACCTCACAAGGAATCTATTAATTTTCCCCGAAATCCACGAGAGGGGGTTGGATTCAAGACCTCTACTAACTGCCGATCTAATGAATGTATCGACATGCAATTTTTACATTTAAATTCAATACCTCATAAGGAACCTATTAATTTTCCCCGAAATCTACGAGAGGGGGTTGAATTCAAGACCTCTACTAACTGCCGATCTAATGAATGTATCGACATGCAATTTTTACATTTGAATTCAATACCTCACAAGGAATCTATTAATTTTCCCCGAAATCCACGAGAGGGGGTTGGATTCAAGACCTCTACTAACTGCCGATCTAATGAATGTATCGACATGAAATTTTTACATTTAAATTCCATACCCCATAAGAATGGAACCTATTAACTTTCCCTGAAATCCACGAGAGTGGGTTGGATTCAAGACCTCTACTAACTGCCGATCTAATGAATGTATCGACATGCAATTTTTACATTTAAATTCAATACCTCATAAGGAACCTATTAATTTTCCCCGAAATCTACGAGAGGGGGTTGAATTCAAGACCTCTACTAACTGCCGATCTAATGAATGTATCGACATGCAATTTTTACATTTGAATTCAATACCTCACAAGGAATCTATTAATTTTCCCCGAAATCCACGAGAGGGGGTTGGATTCAAGACCTCTACTAACTGCCGATCTAATGAATGTATCGACATGAAATTTTTACATTTAAATTCCATACCCCATAAGAATGGAACCTATTAACTTTCCCTGAAATCCACGAGAGTGGGTTGGATTCAAGACCTCTACTAACTGCCGATCTAATGAATGTATCGACATGCAATTTTTACATTTAAATTCAATACCTCATAAGGAACCTATTAATTTTCCCCGAGAGGGGGTGGTTGGATTCAAGAATTCTACTAAATGAATGTAACAACACAAAGTCTGAGGATTCAAAAGCCATTGAGTTTGAGCCCGAATGAATTGATAATTGTGCTGGGGAAGTACACAACGGGTGATTCACCAACAACATTTTTTTGTTGGCAGTGAGAAGAACGATGAGGAAAATGGTTTTATATTTTATAGACACTAAATAAAAAATGTGAAGATCCTACTATAATATTTGTTTTTCATAATACATAATAATGAAACAAAAACAGTTCTCTTCGCTACATACAAGAAACAATAACACTAAGAAAATGTATCTTTTTTTTATATATGATATTGTAATATTTAAAAAAATATATTTCCATGTTTTGTGTCTGAATAAAGCACTAATGACTAGGGCCGGGATTTATATGCATTAGCATATTCGTTTCTTCTGGAGCAGTTCACTATAATCTTGGCCAGTCTTCTCTCCATAGAAGGCATTATCCAAGATTGTACCAAGACATTATGATTCAATCATTCCATTTTATATTTTTGTTTCAAGAACCAAGATGTTCTGGTCAAAATAAAGTGTGTTGTTGTTGTTATACAGTAGAATCCCGATAATTCGTATGGTCAAGGAACTGAAGGTTTGGTACCAATTATCGGGAGTACAAAATATAAAAAATTAAAAAATGTATTAATGGAAATATGTATGTATGTATTAAGAAGTATGTACAATGTGGTGAGAATAAAAACTATGCAATAAACACTGCTTTATCTATACAATAAACAATACATGCAATAAAAAATATGTACTTATGTTCTAGATTAAATAAACACCAATCAAACATTTGTTCGAAAAAATGTTAGACAAGATCAATAAAATTGCTAAAACTTTTCTCTCTCCTCTCCTAATTTCCTTTCAGTGAAAAAAAGTACGAATTACATGAGATTTCATATAAAACTTGTCTCTCTCACTCGCTCTCCCCTTTGCCTCTATAGGAATTACGTGATGTCCTAAAAACATTTATCTCGCACTCATTCTGCTCTCTCGTCTCTCACTGTCCTCTCTCCCCCTCTTGAAAACAGTACGAATTAACGAGGTTTTTAAGCTGGAAATACGAATTATAAGAAGTTTTAAGTGACCTCGAGCATAAAAGTAATACGAATTACCGAGGGGTACGAAATGCATTGTTTTTATACCACTTTTCGGGATTTTCTCTGGGGACCGGCAAATTTGTACGAATTAGCCGAAAATACGAATAATCGGGATACGAAATATCGGGATTCCACTGTATTCTCAATGAAAACTGACATTATTGCAGAGATGTTGTGAAATAATTCAAATGAACTTGAAAGAAATAAAACTTGTTTATTTATGATATTGTCTAATTTCACTAACTATATATACATGGGAGTACTTTCGGTATTTCTACCATCCTCAGCCAAAAGCATAAGAGATAAGACAGTCTTATTATCTCTTATGCTTTTGGCTGAGGATGGTAGAAATATCGAAAGTACTCCCATGTATTTTTGGTTGTTTCCGGCATTTTTTTCCAGAGGTGTCTTCTTGTTTTATTGGACGATATTTCGGGACACTTACACGCCCCTTCTTCTGGTCATTATGAACGTATGAACGAGTTCATAGTGACCAGAAGAAGGGATGTGTAAGTGTCCCGAAATATCGTCCAATAAAACAAGAAGACACCTCTGGAAAAAAATGCCGGAAACAACCAACAATACATCCCAGAGAAGCTTAAGAAACACATACTCCCATGTAAATATAGTTGGTGAAATTAGACAATATCATAAATAAACAAGTTTTATTTCTTTCAAGTCCACTGTATTCGTTTGTATGCTTCACACATCACTTATGTAGTTTTTAAAAAGTGTTTTGGGCCAAAGGGAATCAATTAAAGCAACTTATACTTAGCATATTTTAGGAAAAATACGTGAGTTAACTTATATAAATGTTGACTTTTAATTCTAACTCCAATCAACGAATTTGATGATTTCCATAACTCCGTTCTTTACTAAACTTCAGTTTTCTTGGAAGCTTGGCAGACGTTACAACTCTTAAAATCTCTTCCTTACCTTTTGACTTAAATCTCCAATATTTTTTAAATCAGTATCGAATTATTACACACTTAAAATGCCGAAAGTGAAAGCAAAACCTTATGACCTCGTAAATAAATATTTACGCGAATTTCTGGGCGAAACTTTTCGCAGTGATTCGGGCGTTTTATATTTTACAACATTTAACATTCTTATGCCGGGTTTACACTTAGTAGCTATACAGCTATATATCCGAGCTATGTAGCTGTGCTACAAGTTTTTGAAAATGCCACCCGAAAACAGCTATATAGTCCGGCTATATAGTTCAATTCAAGAGCTATATAGCAGGAAATGAGTTTCCCGTCGGTTGTCGGTAAGATCAAAGGGAACTATATAGCTGAGCTATATAGCCGGGCTGGAAGCGCGTGTTTTGTTGTAGCACAGCTATATATGTAAAGACGCTAGTCAGTTGTGTGCTTGCTCTGAAATAGTGAGTATCTTGTGAAATTGAAAAAATGGAAAACCTGTTGTGTGAATTTGAGTGGGACAGAAATGCTGTAACGAAAGTGATTGAGCTCTTTCGCGGGCATCCTGTTTTATGGGATTCGAGCGACATGGATTTTAAAAATAGAAACCGAAAACTCGACGCGTCGAATGATATTGCACGATCTCTGACATTAGACAGAAATGAGGTGGAAAAGAAAATGCGATGTTTGATTGGGCAGTACCAGAGAAACTCGATGAAACTTAAAAGTGGTTCCGGAGCTGATGAGGGTGAATCGAAATGGATGTATTATAACATGCTTCATTTTCTGAAAGACAATTACATGCTCATACAGCTGCTACAGCTACACAACGAAACGTTTTTAGACATAGCTATATAGCTCTTTTTAGTTATAGTTATATATCTCAGCTACATATAGCTCGGCTATATAGCTGTTCTGCTACTTAGTGTGAACCCGGCTTTACAGGCAAGAAGACGTGTTATTCAGTCCTACTGAAACAGCAGTACTTACAAAAGCGCCATTGACGTCAGTTGATGTGGGGAGAACGTTTAGTCGGTATAAAAACATATTGCGACCTGATAGGCAAAGTTTTACTTTTGAAAATTTAAGAATGTAGAAATAATTTTAATGACGAATGAAACGTTTTACAACTATTAAACTTGATTTTTATTTCTATAACCATTTTGTATTTATATTATTTTTTTTTTGTGCTTTATGTGCGATGCATATTGGCCATGTCACTGTGTTATCTAGTTATTTACGACATCCATGGCCCCGGAAGGGAGTTCTATCTACGAAATAAAACTCACTCCCGGACGGGACAAAGCCCAACGCTCTAGCCCGCACGGCCACCATGGCCCCCTTTATTGATGTTAAAAAACGAAAAAGTTTGAAAAATTTGTTTATATATTTTTTTATTTTATTAGAAGGCGCTCCATACTTCAAGACCTTACAAAATAAATCGGTCTTGTACAAAAAAACTCTTGGCCTATTAAATATATAGATATTACTAAAAAAACGCCAAAAAAAAAAAAGATTATATCAGTGTAAAACAATATACAGTGAATAAATAAAACAAAAATATCGATATTTTGTGTTAGAATATAGACATCATCGATATATCGAATATCGGACATTCTTCAACTGAAAAAAACTTGATGATTAGTCTTCTCGGAACACTTCATTTTTTGGAACCTACTTGAGGACTGTTCAACTCAATTGATCAGCCTGGAGGTACTTGAAGTACTTGATGAAGTTTACACCAATCAAGTTACTTACTTCCAGTTATTTGTTCAAGTGACTTGACCCGTGTAATGAAGACTTAAATCACAGATATTGATGCATATCAGTTGGTAAATCAGCCTAACCAGTATACTTTTTTTTAATTTTTTTTATTGAAGTGTAATTTCTTTTAGATCATTGTACCTCACGAAACTCGATTTGTAATGTCGTTCATGACGATCGTGCAACAGAAGTGACGCATAACAGGATCAGCTGATAGTTTAATCAGCTGTTCATTTTAAATCTGTTATACTTTTTTTTTCTTTGGCTTTATTTAATATGTTTTACGGTACATATTAGCCAGGTCTCTCTTATAATTATCTACGATAATTCGTATACGATATATACGATAATAATAACTCGTAGTTATTTACATCATCCATGGCGCCGGGAGGGAATTCTATCAAAGGATTACCGTCTCGGATGATATATTAATTAAAGCTGTTGTTTTATTTTTAGAGAATTCACCTGTGAACGCTATAACGATAATGAACAAAAATAGGTTAGGTTTTATGACTCATGCCCGGCTTTAACTACGAGGTCATATCGCCTATAGGCTCGGGACCATCGCTTAACGTCCCATTCGAAGGACGGCGTGCTTAATTTTTATTTTACCTCCCAGATAAAATAAACTAAGGGCCTCGAAGGGTTTCGAACACACGTTCTTGAGCTCAGAAGACAATGAACAAAAATATAATGACGTAAAAAGTATGTAAAAAATGACGTACGTAAAAAGTATTAATCATGAAATTACATACTCCATATTCATTAAATACATTTTAGACTAACAATTGACATAAAAGAAAAATGAATATATATAAAATGAACTGAGGTTTTTTATCTGGAAGGTGAGCACGCCGTCCTTTGGATGGGACGTTAAGCGATGGTCCCGAACCTGTGCGATGACTGGTAGGTACTCGTTAAAGACCCCTACCCAAGGTAACTAAACATAGGTAGGCAAAATTTAGAACTCCCTTTTTAGAGTCGGGCTCATATTCTTGAGCGACGGAAGAGCGCTCTGGTAGGAGGGCGATATGACGTAGTTAAAGCCCGGGCATGAGTCACTATAACTAACTATAAAATGAACACTTGATATTTAGTTATTATGACTCATGCTCGGGCTTTAACTACAAGGTCATATCGCCTACTACCAGAGCGCTCTTTCGTCACTCTGCTGGACATGAGCCCGACACTACTATGGATGTCCTAAATTTTGCCTACCCTAAATTTTTATTCACCTAGAGCAGGGGTTTTTAACGAATACCTGACATGGCACAGGCTCTGGACCATTCCTTAATGTCCCATCCGAAGGATGGCGTGCTGAACTTTCCCCTTCTATGTTCCTTACTCTGGAAGGGATATTTAACCTTGTCATTAGACAAGGGGTTCGGCATTATATGAGACATTTTTGAGAATTAAAGAGTAGAAAAACATAATAAGCAATAAAATAAAATAATAATAACAAAATAAAACATAGTTCTTAATTAATAAATAAATAAAATTCTTCAAGTAAAATTATACTTTGATTTAACGTTGTCTAAAGTTTAACGCCATTACTATGTAGAGCATCATAATATTATTGGTATCAATGTTGAAGAGAGTCTTGTCTGATTGTGGGCAAGTCAGTGTTGGACGGCGCCAGTAGTTCAGTGGTATGCGTGCTTGCTTACTAAGCTCAAGATCGCCACTATGATAGTAAGCCCAGGCATGAGAGTCACAATAACTAACATAAGATATCTTTTAAAATCTTCAACGTTAATACTCTACACTATTTTTAGCTCTCGTTATAGTTTTCTTTAAATTAAGGCTCAAAGAAAAATAATCTGGGAAAAAAATGAGGGGAAGAAAAATATGTGATAGTAAGATGTTGTGGGACGAGATTTCTAATAGAAATAAAAGACGTTGTCTTCCCACTGTTTTATTTATACCAGAACCGGTTTTCGACGCAACAGCGTCATCATCAGTGGTTCATCCACCCACACAGCACAGCGGTTGGAAGATAACTGGCAGTTATCTTCCAACAGCTGTGCTGTGTGGGTGGATGAACCACTGATGATGACGCTGTTGCGTCGAAAACCGGTTCTGGTATAAAATAAAACAGTGGGAAGACAACGTCTTTTATTTCTATTAGGAAGTAAAATAGTTGACGCATCGAGAGAATCTTTTTTATTAATAGGAATACACTTTTATAAGAATAAATAAACAATTTTTTTTTTTTCAAAGTAGAAACTGTTAACATTATTCTAATATTTACATATCTCATTTTGTTTATTCATTTAAAAATTCTTCGGCACCGTTATTGACATAACCGGCTTCAGTATTTGACGTAATTCAATTTTTTTCTGTTCTCAATAAAATTTTATAAATTATTGTTTTTTTTCTTTTGCTTTGCTTAAGGAATAAAATAATAAACGTGAAAATAAATCAATAAGAAGAAAAAATATAAAGAAAAAGTCGTCGGATACTTCTCCAGGTCGAACCACTTGCTAAGGTACTTCTCAATTTTTAGGCCGGCTCCAGACATGCGGCGTCTGTCAAATACCGAGCAACTGAACTCCTAGTAGCGTGGATGAGCAAGTAACATTCGGGTGCTCGCTTTATGCCACATCAAAGGAGACGAGCATCTGCTTCCTGCATCGTCGGTCCTTGCCCCACACATTCGGTGTTTACCAAATAGCAAATAAAGGGTGGGACAGCTGATAACAGACACGTTATCACTTTCGATTTCGATTTAGTTTGTCACATCAAGCCAACAATGTCAACATTCAGCCCAAACTGAACCAATAGTTGACTTATTCTTGTGTATCAAATAAATAGTGAATCTATTTATTTATCTTCTAATCTTTTCTAAGAATAAAGTTTAATCCTAATGAGGAAACTGCATGGTCGGGGATTTGCAATATTCTGATTTAGTTGTGTCTATTAGGATAAAATAACAGCAAAACAAGAAATTTCATCAAATTTTATATATTTTTTTTTTTTTTTTTTTTTTGTCTTTTATTAATAGAGATGCAACTGTTGCTAGGGTGCAACAACCAGCATCTATGTTGGTAGGTATGAATATGTTGGCGTGAATGGCATGTGAGAGGAAGGCCACCCAGTGGTAGGTCGTCGGGACGAAAATTTATCTTAATTATTAAGATGAAAACAGAAAAAAATAAAAAGGAATTGAAAGACAATTTTGATGGGTGGGTAAGAGAGATGATAAAAGTAAAGCAAATCATGTAAAAAATATTAAGAACGAATAGGATTTATTTATTTTTTTAAGATGGCAGTAAGTCGCGTTTTTCATCTTCTCTTCAACCTTCGTGGGGGTTTTTCTGGTAATTGTTTTGAAGATATAGTACGTATTTCTGGGTTTGTATGTGTGTAAAGTTTTCTGAAAAACCGTATGTAAGTAGTTTGTATTGTGTCGGGTACTGTATGAATCATAAGATCGTTATGAAGTGTTCTGTTGTTTATGTCACTGTGGTATGAGTCTGAGGGTTTTTGACTTAAACGCCTGAATTCGTTTGATGTTGGATGTTTTTGCTGAACCGTATATCTGTATCCGTATGTCCGTAATGGTCTAAGTAAGATAACAGTTCCGATTTTGTGTCATGTCTAATTTTGATCGTCTATTTAGAAGTCCGTAGAGTATTTTGAGTCGACGGTTCAGGGTGTTTCGTGTGAGAGGTGTGTGAGGGTTCCATATTAGTCTTCGATCTAATGTCAGTCCTAGGTATCGTACAGTATTCGTTTGAGGGAGTGGCTTATCGTAGATGAAAAAAGGGGGGCAAGTTTCTCAAAATTTTTTCAGCACATGCATTACATTTATGGAAAAACTTTGTGACATCACTTATTTTGTTTAAAAAACGACTATAATTCTATATGTCGGCCAATTTAGGCGATATCAAAATTTTGAAACTTTTCAAAGTTTCCACTTGATTCTCTTGACAAGTCTGCCAATAGGTCTGTTCCTTAATAAAACAAATTTTTTTTACTTTAGATAATTACTTATAAAACACATTCAAACTGACATAGATAAGGAGAGGTGTATTGGTTAGATGGCCTGGCTACTTGACTAGAGAAGGTCAGGTCTTGGTTGGGCCGGACTACCCAACTCTGGTAATTAGCGGTGATTTAGAGGGAGTCATGCTATAGATAAACCCAACTCAGACCACATTAGCCACAACTCTCAGATAGCCCCAACATCAACATTACATTACTTTCCAACCTTCAACTATTTCAATCCGTTGGGAATCGAACCAGCGATCCTAGCCAGGACACCTTTGGAGATTCAACCAGAAACAATGGGTAGTTGGGAGGGACAGTGCTGGTCTCCCGTGGCAGTTTGCTGGAGTCCTACTGGTACTGTCCTGAGTTTCTTGAATTTTATACTTTGTTATACCGATAGTATAAGTATAGTAATCGTGCGAAAATCCGAGATCGATGTTTCAACTGGTTTTCACGTTTCAAGGTCCCCTGAATATGTGTTGTCCATTTTCGCCATGATATTACGTCAAATCTAAGAAAATAATCAAAAAATTAGTCAAGAGATCAAAACTTGACAGGAGCTTAGACGTAGCAACATTGGTACTACACAACGATTTATATTGAGCGCGCCGGTAGCTCAGTGGTATGCGTGCTTGCCTTCTGAGCTCAAGATCGTGGGTTCGAAACCCGACCGAGACCCTTAGTTTATTTTATCTGGGAGGTAAAATAAACTTAAGCATGCCGTCCTGCGGATGGGACGTAAAGCGATGGTCCCGAGCCTGTACGATGTCAGGTACTCGTTAAAGACCCCTACCCCAGGTGAATAAAAAATTTAGGGTAGGCAAAATTTAGGATTCCCAGAGTAGAGTCGGGCTCATGTCCACCAGTCTCTGGTAGTAGGCGATATGACCTCGTAGTTAAAGCCCGGGCATGAGTCATAAAACCTAACAATTTATATTACAACTAGATTCGCAGATCAAAAATATTGAAAAGTACAGAAGAAACAACAATACCTACATTTTAGAAAGTAAGTTTACAAACAAACGATAGAAAAGTAAAGACAACTATTCACAACAGACTCTGACTTTAACTAAATACTCGTATTTATAACGTAATTAACTATCTGATTTCTGAACTCATTCCATCCAGCAACTGACTTTCCATGTATTATACAGTTTTCTATATCCTAAAACTCAATAGAACCAAACTGATCTCAAATAGTCTAGGCAGTTTATATACACAATTATCACAATTAATAATTTTATCAAATTCTCCGAACTTATTTTTACACACGTAGCATAATAACAGCTTTTCACCAACCGCCATCTTGGATGATTGAGAAGTATGTAGAAGGAATTCGCGGTTCTCTCGTTTAAATGAAAATTCAATATTTGGCAAACGTTTCGGAAACTATTTATTTCCTTCTTCAGGGCCTACAGAATACAACAAACAAATTAGTCATTATGGACAATAATATAACTAGATACTTAATAATAATGTTAAAAAGAGATGGAAACAATTTTTATAAATGAATGAATAATAAAAAAAAATAATAAGAAATAAGTATTAAAAAAAAAAAATTAATTATCTAATCAAGGTAAGCTTATTGAGTTGAGGTAGACATATTGAGAATATGTGTCGCACGGAACCCCCCACAGTTCACAACAACCACTCTTATACAATAATATTTGATCATTGTGTTCAAGCAAATTTCAGAGTCTTGATAACGGGCAGGAAAAAGAGGGAGACCATCACTCAACCATGCCATCCCTTCACAACCTTACATCCGAACCTTCATGTGATGTTGGATGCAAGGCTATCCTGCAAGTATCACATCGAGCAAGCCAGCAAAAAGGCCGCGAACATCAAGCACTGCCCGGATAATACCTAACAAGTAATTATCTTTGAGGAAAAGCGACAGATAGAGCCTCCCTCGTGAAGTAATGCGTAATGGCGGTTCTATGGGGATAATGAGGCAGGAGAGGAGTGCAGGGTGGTGTTTTTTAGTGAGTAGGGCCAATCATGGGAGATTCTCACACTGTCCAGTAACACGGAAGCCTGGAGAAAGGGGTTTTAGGAATATCTCTCCCGGTGGTCTGTATCGTAAAAGGCGATTTAAAGGGGGGGGGGGGGGGGGGGGCTTAATGCCGCCCACTCTGGTGGGAGTAATACCACCCGACGTGTGCCCGTGCTCTTGCTTGGCTCTCTTAGTTTATTGAGCGCGAGGTACGGTAGTGCACGTCGTCTCGGTACCGAGCCCATTCATCATCATGTTGTTCGACTCCGCCGCCCACCCTGTTAGTGGAGAACCGTAAGGGTTCGCGACCTCAAGGCTTTGCCACATTGGTACTACGGGGGTGGTTGCTTCCAAGCGTCACCGCCAACTGAGGTTGGATCCATAGTGGCTATGGCTACTGGCACCAGCACAGGACGCCAGTTCAGCAGAGAACAGGCGTCCTGTGCTGGTGCCAGAGCGAAGTAGTAAGTTGCCCCTTTCCTTAGAAACTTATTTTCCATTAGGTCCCTTCCCAGTACGTAGGATGCTCTTTTTAGAAGGTCGGATTTCTCTTTGGTGGGGTGTGGGCGGGAGCCTTTGTACCGGTTTGTACCTTTGCCGGTGCGTCAATCTTACTAACTAAAAAAAAAAAAAAACGGTCCAGTGACAACCGCCATCTTGTCACATGCTCTTAAAGGTTTTTCACCTTCGTCTTCACAAACAAACAAAAAAAAAAAACTGAGTATATAACTTCCCCTATTTCTCGTTTAGCTGGGGAAGTAAAAGTGCGTAGTTGTGCACACCTAGGGTCCTAAGCATCCTTAGATTGATCTTCAACGTGTACCTGACATCGCACAGGTTCGAGGCCGCCACGTCCCTTCAGAAGGACGGCATGCTCATGGTTTAGCCTTAGTCTGGTTTAAAATCGCAATGGAATCATGAGGAGAGTAATCAAGCTCGCTACCTCTGTGCCTCCGGTGGCCTCTTTTACCCTTGGTTAAGATTCGTTGATTTGGAACAAACGAGAAACTCAAGGCCATCTCTTGTGAGACAGCTAAGGCCCCCTTGAGGAGGGGGGATTGATTGATCTCCTTCTAATTCTAAGGTGGTCCTTAAATTGTAATAATCCTGAGGAGAATTTAATTAAAGCCCGAGGGTGAAATTGTGGCAAACCCACTTTTTGATAGAACTCCCTTCAACCGAGAGGAATACACAACGGTTTGAAAGCCGTGGGCATGCACACAAATAACAGGTTATTTTTTTCTTGTCACTTCCCTAGTCATACTCAAAAAGATAAATTATATAATCGATCAAAAATTCGAAGTTGAGTTTTCAAAGGAATTTCATGTGATTCCGAAAATGAGAAAGTCAGTGAATTAATGGCAATGTACTTCCCCGGTCCCAATTAATCAACTATGTCCTTCCGAAACCAATCGATCGTTTGGACTAAAAATCGATAGTGGACTTCCGTGATTACGACTTCTTCCGAATCCACATACTTAATTTTGTATCGATACATTCATTTCGTCGGCAGTTATTAGAGTTGAGTTCCCTCCTTCTGATCCTCTTTCTCTTCGGCTGATTTCAAAGAGAATTAATAGATGTCGTCCTTATTGGTGAATATACAGTTAGCAGTTGTTAGAGTTCTTGTGTTAAGCCACACCACGATTAACAGTTGTTAGAGTTATTGTGTTAAGCCCCACCACGATTAGCAGTTGTTAGAGTTATTGTGTTAAGCCCCACCACGATTAGCAGTTGTTAGAGTTATTGTGTTAAGCCCGACTACGAATTCCACCCTTCCCTTTTGCTGACTCAGCTGAAAATCAAAATGTGTCGTCCTTAGGAAGTTCTGGACACACATATAAAATTTCGTGGCGATAAATTTATTCTATCGGAATTTATTGTGTTCACAAACACACAGACAGACATACATATATGCAGACATATAGACATATAGACAAACATATACACACACAGACAGACATACATACATACAGACAGACAGACAGACACACAGATACACACACAGACACACAGATACACACACAGACAGACAGATACACACACAGACACACAGATACACACACAGACACACAGATACACACACAGACACACAGATACACACACAGACAAACAGATACACACACAGACAGACAGACGGGACATTTTTTACTTCCCCAGCAGTACGAAGTATATATAAAGCTACGTAATCGGTATAAATTCGATGCAAAGTTTTCAATGGAATTTCATGTTTCTAGATTCTAAATACGAAAAAAAAAGATTTGAACACAATAACTCCCGATAAAATGAATGTATCGAAATTTTATACGTATATCCAGAACCCTCTGAAAACGACACTGATTTTCAGCCAAATCGATCAATGGGAAGACGGGGGTTCAATTTTCAGCGGAATCGACAGAAGGGAAGAGTAGGATTAAAGGAGAGGCCTCGACACAAAAATCATAATAACTGCCGATGTGATGAATGTATGTACACAAAATTTAGTGTGAGGATTCAGAATTTGGTCTTGGAGGTAGGTAGCAAAAAAATTTAATTGATTAATAAGTGCTGGGGAAGAACATTGCCGGTGATTCACCGTCGACTTTATCTTTTAAACCGGAAGTCAAATCAAAGTTCACTGGTTCCAATGTTCCTCACTGTCTAAAGGAAGCCGACGTTGAGTTACTTAAATATTTGATAAAATTCACAAGTACTTAGCCCCTTCCTGGATACTTAATTAGAACTAGAAGTAATTAATATCTCATGATCCAATTATGGGAAATGATTGGAAAAACTTATGTTGAACTAAGACAGGAATAGGAAGAAAAAAATATAAGAAAAACCTCATTAAAACTAAGAAAAATCAAGCTTTTAAATTAATTAGTTAATTGATGAAGAAGGAAGAGTCGTGGCCTAAACATTAATTCATTATTTTATTTTGTATAAAGAAAAAAAAACTTTTTTATATAGAAAAAATAAACTATCTCTTTTTTCAGTATTTTTTCTTGAGGTTTAGGTTAGATTTTATGACTCATGCCCGGGCTTTAACTACGAGGTCATATCGCTTTCTACCAGAGCGCTCTTTCGTCACTCAGATAGACATGAGCACCAACTCTACTGTGGGAGTCCTACATTTTGCCTACCCTACATTTTTAATGTTCGCTATTAGTAACCAACTGTAATTCTTCATTTTATTATTACTTATAGTGTTCTTACATGTATTGTAATTGTGCTAAAATCCGAGTTCGAGGTTTCAACAGATTTTCACGTTTCAAGGTCCCCTGAATACGTTTTGACAATTTTTACGATGATGTGTGTCTTTGCGTGTTTATGTAATGCGTGTGTGTGTCTATGTGACTGGAAAGTTGTGAGCGCATTACCGCAAAAACGATTGTAGCTATCAACTGAAGAAGTCACACATACTAACTTCTGATTAGATTTTGTCCGAAATAGGACGAAAATTGAGTTCACTTTACTCCGGGGCAAAAGTACTTAGAAGATACCACTTATGCTTATGTCCAATTAATAATCTATCCAATTAATAAATTTTGCAAACTAAAATACTTATATGAAATACGAGATTTGGCAGGTTTTTGAGATATACAGTGAAACCTGTTTAACTGGGATCTCAAGGGACCTAGGATTTTTTATCACTTATAGAGGCTTTTCATTTACCCAGTTTTCCAAATAGGCAGGTTTGAAATGACAGTTGTTTTATTTATAGAGGGTCCCGCTAAGAGAGGTCGAAAATGTATCGTTTCTCATTTATAGAGGTGAATATGTTAATGAAAAATGCATATTTTATGTTGTTATTATGTCCAATTTTTATTTTTCAAAACAATAACACAAAACTTATGACTTAAAAAAATCTGTTATATTGGTTTGTATTTGAGTGGTAGTAGCTTTAAAGTGTTTCTCGATAGTATACATTTGATCAAATATGCCAGGATTATCTGGTTCCAATTTATCAGTGGCTGTTAATGAATTACACTTTCGTTTCGACATTTTGTGCGTAAGGTTTCGTACAAAACCTTAGATAGTACTGGAAAACAAAGCACGCGTGGAAGAAATTAGAATGTTTGTAAACAAACGTGTCGTAACCTGATGAAGTTACTTATACAGGTTATTGAGCTACAAAGTCTCAAATATAGAGGTAAACATCGAATAAAAATCAATTAAAAAGGTTTGAAAATTCCCAGTAACAGAGGTATTTCAATGCAAAAGTGTCGGGACCTAATTGTAATTATCAGTAACAGAGGTTTCTCACATATCCAGGGCTCACTTAACCAGGTTTCACTGTACTCCGAAAACCGTCCTGAAATGTACTTTCAACATTTTTTGTAGAGACCTCACGTTGTGGAGGGCCTCTTTTGAGGTGGCCCCCCCATTTGTGAAGACCCCAGGGCTACAGCCCCTGTTGCCCACCCCTAAATCCGGCTCTGATTCTCGAAGACTAACACAAAGAATATTAATTTTAGATGGATGAAGTGTGGTTGGGTGTGAAAACTTGTGAGGTAAGATTTGTATGGTGCGGTATTTTGTAAGATGTGCTTTGAATGCGGACATGTTTCTCTGCCTGGAAATATAGAGTTACAACTAGATTAGCAGGGTGTGAACAGAATAGATCGAGTCTCCTTATATCGAATTGATTATGTAAAACACGTACATGTCATTTCTATACTCCATCCCTTCTCTACATACTCTCATCTTCCGTATTTTCTTAATCTATACGAGCCTATAAAATGTCTATAGTGTACTCCTCCTTAAGGCGAAAGGGGACGACTGTCGAGAGAATTTCATAGGCTATTAAAAATATATGGCAATTACAGGACTTTCTTATACCAATCACTCTCTCCACCTTCCCCTTCTCAAAATCATTTGATTCTGGCATTACTGTGTATATGAAAGTATGGAGTTGGTGTCAGCGGTACAGTGACTGTCTTATACCCAGTAATGCCATTATGAAATGATTTTGAGAGGGGGGAGATGGAGAGAGAATTTTGGTATAAAAAAATTCTGTAATGGCCACATCACATAATATATATTACTAGCAGTAATACCCGGCGTTGCGGGGAACTTTGACTTTTCTCCCAATGTCTCCTATAAAGCTATTCAGTTCCTCGACAGTACATTCATGATGTTATAATTTTCAATTATTCATACGGAATAAGGCTTATAGTCCTTCAACTGTAGTAACGCTTGCTTTGGAGCTAAAACTAATTTATTCAAAAAGATTTATCATTAATCGTTGCAATGGTTTTCGAGTTACAAAGATTGCGTGAGTGGATGCTGGGATGGACCAGGGGTTGATTAAAAAATAGACCTTAACCTTCCGGTAGATAAAACTTATCTATTCAAAAAGATTCCTCATTAATCATTGCAGTGGTTTTTGAGTTACAAAGATTGCGTGGGTGGATGCTGGGATGGACCAGATATTGAGGTACTAATACGCCTATAACCTTCCACAGACGATGATGAACAAATTAAAAAAAAAATTAATCAAATGCATCAAGCCGTTGGTGAGTTATAGCGGTACAACGCACAGACATTTTCAGCTTTATATATATGATTATATTTTAATTTTTCCTTAATTTTTATAATTTCTCATAAAAATTACTAATAGGTTGGCTTAGTTATTTTCTCGGAGATGGATGCGAATTCGATAAGCTGTGTGCTGAAGGTACGAGGTGAACTTCTTTATTTAAATAAGTATTCTTACACTAAGGAAATCAAACTTTGCTCCATGTGTAATAACAAGCAACATGAAGATGTGTTTCACTTTATTGCCGTATGCCCCATCTTAAAAGAATTTTGTCTTATTTATTTTAGTAAAGCAGAGTTAAGCTATGTTCAGTTTATTGAATATGTAAATGGACGAAATTAACTATTGCAAAGCCGCCTGGAATTATAGATTTGAGCTGGTTTCAGAGTTTAATTATTAGTGATATATAAACAGCAAGATGTTTTTTTATTTTTCGTTAGTCTTTTTAAAGGATCATTTAAGTTAATTTTGTAAATTACTGCATTTGTATTTGTATTTGAATTTTTTTGTTTTGTCACTTTTATATATGTGTGAGTAGAAATAGAAGAGATAACCCCTCAGACGGTCAATTTGACCATGAGTATTGTCGGTCAATATTATTATTATTAATGTACATTTGTAAAAATAAAAATAAATAAAGACTATTATTATTACTATTATATTATTATTATTACTAGCCTACTGAGCTCAAGATCGCGGGTTCGACACCCGGCCGAGGCCCTTAGGTTTTTTATCTGGAGGTGATAAACCTTGATCATGCCGTCTTTCGGATGGGATATTAAGCGATGGTCCTGAGCCTGTGCGATGTCAGGTACTTGTTAAAGACCCGTACTTCATGTGAATAAACACGCGATTTTACATGTGTATCCAGATCTGTCTAAGGACGACACCTATCGATTTTCTGCCAAATCGGGAAGGCTTAACACAAAAAAACCTAATAACGCCCGTTGTAATGAATGTATTGACGTGAAATTTCATATTCTTATTCAAAGTCACTATATAACACTTATTAATTTTCCGCGGAATCAGCCAAAGGGGAGGGGAGGATCAGAGGGGGGCTCGACTCAACAATCGCAATAACTGCCGATGTAATGAATGAATCGACATGACATTTTATATCTTAATTCAAAACCCCATAAGGATGACGCGTGTTAATTGTCCTCGAAATCTGTCAAAAGGAAGGTCCATTGGCTTTGGAGGGAGAGCGAAAACGTAATTGATTATTTCGTACTGGGGAAGTACATAGACGGTGATTCGCCGACGAATTTTGTATTGCCACATAAGCATCGAAGCTCATTACAGCTATATATGATCAAAAAAAAAAATAATAACTAGAACAATTTTTATGCTTAGTCCCTCTCATAACCCACCCTCCCGTTCAAATTTTTCAGACGCGTTTTCCAATCTGGCTCTAAAGGATGCTACATTGCAACCAGAACAAATTAGATCAGATAAATCTTTTTCAAGAATTTCTAAAATCCACCTTTTTAGCAGTCTTTTTGTCCAAACAAAAAAACGAGTGGACCGAATTTGATAAAATGTCTTTCAGATCATATATAGCAAAATTTAGGACAGTAGAGTCGGGCTCACGTCCACCAGAGTGGCGAAGGAGCGCACTGGTAGTAGGCGGTATGACCTTGTAGTTACAGTTAATTACTAACTTCGACAATATAAAAGTTGAACACCCTCCACTATATCGACACAGATCACAGAAATGTAGTCGGACATTCATTGACTTTTTGACAAAACGGTCCTTCGGATTTGAACGGAAATAAAAAAACTCACTTTTGGGCAAGAAGGTTGTCGATGATTCACTGGCGATTTTTAAAAATTTTTTAGTATTTGAAACATGAAATTTCAAGGAAAACTCATTGAATTTTCTGACTTATTACATAACTTTCTCTACACTTTGTACTTTTATCCAAGTTATGAAAACAGATACGAAAATATGTAGTGTTTCCTCGAAATGTTACTTATACCTGTAAACAGTTTCTCCTTTCTCTGTTGACATCCTTTGTGTGGACAAGGAGTCTAAGTGACCCGGAACAAAGACCTTATTAATACGTCGGATGGAGACAACACCCTTACACTCAGTATTATATTTCAACCCTTCTGCTACAAAGATGAGATTTTTGTCTCCAAGATGAAAGTCGTATAGATTTTGCCCTGTTGCTTTCAACGTATTGTTAAATTGGATTAAAAATAAATAAATTCAAAATAAATAGAAATGAAATATATAAAAAAATGTGATTACTGGACTTTCTTATACCAACCAAGCTTACAGATCACTTTCCCCCTCTCTCTTGCTCGGGGTTTAACTACAAGGTCATATCGCCTACTACCAGAGCGCTCTTTCGTCACTCTGGTGGACATGAGCCCGACTCTATTGTGGGAGTCCTAAATTTTGCCTACCATAAATTTTTATTCACTTAGGGCATGGGTCTTTAACGAGTACCTGACATCGTACAGGCTCGGGACTATCGCTTAATGCCTGATTAATATATAAGCTTAAAGCAATTTCACTTTGAATCAACCATCATTTCGAATCTCATATTTGGTAATATTCACCGAAGCACATGAGAGCAACAGCTGTCTATCCAAATAAAATAATAATTAAATTTCCCCGAGTCAATTAGCAGCAATTTAATTGGTTATTGTGGCTCATGCCCGGACTTTAGCTGCGAAGTCATATCGCCATGAGCCTGACTCTACTAGAGAGTCCTAAATTTCGTCTACCCTGATTTATTTACTTAGAATTGGGGTCTAACGAGTGAAACTGATTTCCACATCCCAGGTAAAAAACCTAAAAACCTGGACCGGGTTTCGAACCCGCGATCTTGAGCTTGTATGCAATTTATAAGCTATGTTGATGTATATAATAGATGTACGGAAAATAATGTTATTTTTTGGCTTTATGTATGAGGCATATTAGCCATGTCCTCTGGGTTATCTAGTGATGGCACCGTTTAAAAACCCTAAATTCCAAATTTGGACGAAATCCAATGAGTGGTTTGCGCACAGGGGTGAGTGAAACCATTTCATTTTTTGAATTCTGAGAGTGACAGTTGGGAATCGTTGGGCGGACTAGGGGGGCTCCCTAAATCCCATACAACATAAAAATAATATTTAGGGATCAAAAAACAAAAATATTAAAAAATCGCGAAAATAGTTTCACTACAGGCGTGTGTTTCAAGCACACACTATTCTTTTTTTTATGACAAGTATTGTTAAAATAATTTTCTTCCTAATAACCATTAATAATTCAAATATAAACAGCGCAGGCAAAGGCTGGATTTTAAGTTTTTTAAATATTTCTCTACATCTTGTTGTTTGATTAGGTTTCTGTAAAAGCGTTATTTTCTCCGTCTTAATCCAAATCCGTCGTTCAAATAGTTGTTGAAAATTGTTTTTTTTTTTTTTAGTTAAGGAAAACTAATAGAAAAATAACAAAATAATGATAATCAATTTTGTTTTCGCTTTCCCTTTAAAATCTATCGACCGTTTGGGCTAAAAATCATATTACTTTTCCTAATAATCATTAATGTTTCAGATGGGGTTAGAAAATAGGTTTGATACTTACGTCTGATCGGTGGAATTGCGACTCTCCTTGGACCGGCCTGGACTGAGAAGGATGACAGCGGCAGCGAGCCAGGCGGAAATGCCTGGCAACATCTCGCATCACCGCATCCCAAGCGGCACTCTACCTGTGGCTGCAACAACAAGAAAAATGGAAAATTTAGCAAAAAGGAACTATACCCAGAATTAATTAGTCAATTAACTTTTCGCTCTCCCGCCAAATCCTCACACTAAATTTTTTGTCGATAAATTTATTACAATTGGCAATTATTGGGGTATTTGAATTGAGCCCCCTCTTCAGAACCCCCTCTTTCCTTCAGCCGATATCGCTGAAATTTGACAGGTTATGTCCAAATTGGGTTTTGACTTTAAATATGAAATTTCATGACGATACATTTATTATATCGGCAGTTATTGGTGTTTTTGAGTTGAGCCCCATCTAATCCCCCTTTCGCCCTCGTCCGCCACTCGCCCGGCACAAGTGGAGGGCGAATGCACTTTGAACTTCACTAGTCGGGGGTGGGTTTTTTCTTTTAATCGGCACCTAATGCCAGTCCATGTCCGAGGTGTTAGCCACGTTCATGTTATGAACGGATATCTCATCCAGGGGTTTAAAAAAAAGAAAAAGAAAAAAAAAAGATAGGTAGTCAAAACAATAAACAAAACGCAACGAAAACAAACGGAAAGAAACAAACAAAATAAATAATCAATAACAAAATGTTTTTACAACTAAGATCAGAGGGCGCCGGTAGCTCAGTGGTATGCGTGCTTGCCATCTGAGCTCAAGATCGTGGGTTCGAAACCCGACCGAGGCCCTTAGTTTATTTTATCTGGGAGGAAAAATAAACTTAAGCACGCCGTCATTCGGATGGGACGTTAAGCGATGGTCCCGAGCCTGTACGATGTCAGGTACTCGTTAAAGACCCCTACCCTAGATGAATAAAAATTTAGGGTAGGCAAAATTTAGGACTCCCACAGTAGAGTCGGGCTCATGTCCACCAGAGTGACGAAAGAGCGCTCTGGTAGTAGGCGATATGACCTCGTAGTTAAAGCCCGGGCATGAGTCATAAAACCTAACCTAACCTAACTAAGATTATTAAATAAGGTTAAATTTTATGTTTATCGCACAAGCTGTTTTTTTTCATGACACGTTTGAAACAACTGAAAAGTAAGAAAATGATATAAAAACTTTTTTAATTATATTTTTATAATTTTTTTATCTATTATAAACTGTAAAATAGATAATAAACTTTCTTACTAAATTTGGTGTGGTATTCATTATATCGACGGTTATTAGAGTTTTTAAATTGTACATTTCGTTGAAAATTAATAGAAGTCGACCTTTTTTTTTTTTTTTTTTTTTTTTTTTTCTTTTGGCTTTATGTACGGTGCATATTAGCCATGTCAATGTGTTATATATAATTATTTAAGACATCCATGGCCCCGGGAGGGAGTTCTATCTACGAAATAAAACTCACTCCCGGACGGGATTCGAACCCGCAAACCATGGTGAGTCCATGCGACCAAAGCCCTACGCTCTAGCCCGCACGGCCACCATGGCCCCCTGATGATGTCATCTAAAAATATAAACACAAAAATTCTAATTACTTCAGTTGTAATGAATGTATTGACACGAAATTTTATTTGTAAATTCAAAGCTCTATAAGGACGACACCCATCAACTTTCAGCGGTATCAGCCAAAGGAGATGGGGGATCGATTAAGGATCAACTCAATAATCCCAATAACTGCCGGTATAAGAATTCAAAAGCTCCTATGTAAGTAAACTTGTTTTTTTTTTTTTTTTTTTTTTTTTTTTTTGGGGGGGGGGTTGCCGATGGGCGTTTACTTTCAGCCAACTTTATTCTCATTGGCAGCGCTCCTTGAGGTGAGTCGCTGGCAGCCGGTGATCGCCCCAGTTCAGGATTAGAGTGCTCTCTTCTTCCTCCGCCAGGAGGCGACAAATCGGCATAGATGTCGACCTTATGAGGACATGAATTTAAATCTGAAATTTCATATCGATAAATTCATTACGGTTATTAGAGTTTTTGTAAGAAGCCTCCCACCTAATCTCCACACTTCCCTTATGGGCTTCTGGGTACATATGATATATTCATTCTAGGGAGCGCCGGTAGCTCAGTGGTATGCGTGCTTGCCTACTGAGCTCAAGATCGTGGGTTCGAAACCCGACCGAGGCCCTTAGTTTATTTTATCTGGGAGATAAAATAAACTTAATCACGCCGTCCTTCTTCCATGGTCTTGAGCCTGTACGATGTCAGGTACTCGTTAAAGACCCCGGCCCTAGGTGAATAAAAATTTAGGGTAGGCAAAATTTAGGACTCCCTAGTAGAGTCGGTCTCATGTCCACCAGAATGACGAATGAGCGCTCTGGTAGTAGGCGATATGACCTCGTAGTTAAAGCCCGGGCATGAGTCATAATAACTAACTATATTCATTCTATAAGGACTTATCGTGTTCACAGACAACAATGTTTTGTTTACTTCCCCAGCTATACAAAGTAAAGGGGAAGTTATGTAATCGGCCAGAAATTTCTATGCAGAGTTTTCAACTGGATTTATATATTTTCCAACCTCTAGATTGAAAATATGAAGAAAAAAAAATTCTGTGTTCCAGTGAACAAGATAACTTCCGATAGAATGAATGTATTGACATGAAATTTATTTATTACTAGCAGTAATACCCGGCGTTGCCCGGGGAACTTTGAATTTTCTCTCAATATCTCCTGTAAGTCTATTCAATCCTTCGACACCACATTCATGATGTTATAATTTTCGATTATTCATACGGAATAAGGCTTATAGTCCTTCAACTATAGTAACGCTAGTAAGTTTTTAAGACCCCTAGGCACCACAGCTAGTATGCGCCTTTCAACGGCGGAAACCCCAGCTAGTGAATACTTGGCATCGCTGGGCACCACAGCTAGTAAGAAGTTAGGAACGCTGACGGCGGACCCCACATCTAGTACGTAGTTAGGAACGCTGGGCACCACAGCTAGTATGTGCCTTGCGACGGCGAACACCACATTTAGTACGTAGTTAGGAACGCTGGGCACCACGGCTAGTATGTTCCTTGCAACAGCGGACCCCACAGCGAATACATAGTTACTACTACATGTGAAATTCATGACAATCCGATTACCCTTTAATCAATCAGCATTTTTTTATGCTTTGCTCCCCCCCCCCCCCCCCCACTGTTAAATTATTGAAGATGTCACATAGTGTATTTTTCTATTTGGCCATCAAGAATACTACATAAAAAATTCCATGACAATCCGATCATCCGTAAATGATCTATCACTATCTTCAAATTTACGCCTACCCCACAACCCCCCTCCCGTTCAAAACTTTGGGACGCCACACACCTTTTTTTCCTTTTTGGCTTTTAAAAATACTACATGTGAAATTTCATGACAATTCGACCATTAGTTAATGAGTTAGCACTATTTATATACTTAGGCCCCCCTTACTACCCGCCCTCCCGATCAAAATTTTGGGACGCGACATATCCTATTATTCAATCGGGCTCAAAAGAATGCTACATGTGAAGTTTCATAAAAATCCGTCCAGCCGTATGGGCGTGATGCTGGAACAAACATACAAACACACAAACCCACAAACCCCGTTTCAGCTTTATTAATATAGACTTGAACGTTCCGCTCAACATAGGGTACGTGACATCACCCAACACTCCTGCCAACTTCCTACTACCATCTCCAAAGCCCACTTATATTCCACATTTCTTCCTTGATAATGTTAGTAGAAACCAAACGGTAACTTATTTTATCATACATATGGAGTCTATCGAGCTCAGGATCGCCACTTAGAAATCTAGCCAAGGCACTTAGGTCAGATATTTTATTCGGGAAGATAAAAATAAATTTGAGCACGTCGTCCTTCGGATTAGACTTTAGGCTATGATCGAGGGCCTTTTTGTATGTCAGGTGCTCGATAATGAGTCCTATGTTATGTAACTAAACATAGGTAGCTAAAATTTCACTTAGGTTCAAAAAACCTTGAGCACGTCGTCCTTCGGATAGGACTTTCCCGATATATCTAAATCCGTCTATCAGTTTTAACAAATATTAAATCTATAAACCGTTAAAAAGCAGGAAGTTTGAAGAATGGTATTTAGCCCGACGTTTTTCGAAAAACATTTTTATTTCAATTTTTGTGTAGGATTCAGATATCCCGGTTGTTCTTCAGTTTTAACAAATATTAAAACTAAAAACCGTTTAAAAGCGAGAAATTTGAAGAATGGAGTTTACCGAGCTCAGGATCGCCATTTCGAAATCTAGCCAAGTCACTTAGGTCAGATGTTTTAATCGGGAAGATAAAAATAACTTTGAGCACGTCGTCCTTCGGATGGGACTTTCCCGATACATCTGAATCTTTCTTTGGTTGACCATCTTCGTTTCTGGATGCTGCCTATCTACCAACATAGCTGTATTAATTTGCAACAGCGGACACCACAGCTAGTACGAAGTTAGGAACCCTGGGCACCACATCTAGTATGTGCCTTGCAACAGCGGACCCCACAGCTAGTACGAAGTTCGGAACGCTGAGCACCACATCTAGTTTGTGCCTTGCAACAGCGGACCCCACAGGTAGTACGAAGTTCGGAACGCTGAGCACCACATCTAGTTTGTGCCTTGCAACAGCGGACCCCACAGCTAGTACGAAGTTCGGAACGCTGAGCACCACATCTAGTATGTGCCTTGCAACAGCGGACACCACAGCTAGTACGAAGTTCGGAACGCTGGGCAACACAGCGAGTATGTGCCTTGCAACAGCGGACCTCACAGGTAGTACGAAGTTAGGAACGCTGAGCACCACATTCTAGTTTGTGCCTTGCAACAGCAGTCACCACAGCTAGTACGAAGTTAGGAACCCTGGGCACCACATCTAGTATGTGCCTTGCAACAGCGGACCCCACAGCTAGTACGAAGTTCGGAACGCTGGGCAACACAGCTAGTAAGTGTTTTGTAACAGCGGACCCCATAGATACTACATAGTTAGGAACGCTGGGCATCACAGCTAGTAAATGTCTTGCAACAGTGAACCCCACAGCTAGTACGAAGTTAGGAACCCTGGGCACCACATCTAGTTTGTGCCTTGCAACAGCGGACACCACAGCTAGTACGAAGTTAGGAACGCTGGGCAACACAGCTAGTACGTGTTTTGTAACAGCGGACCCCACAGCTAGTACGAAGTTAGGAACCCTGGGCACCACATCTAGTATGTGCCTTGCAACAGCGAACACCACAGCTAGTACGAAGTTAGGAACGCTGGGCAACACAGCTAGTATGTGCCTTGCAACAGCGGACCCCACAGCTAGTATGATGTTAGGAACGCTGAGCACCACATCTAGTATGTGCCTTGCAACAGCGGACCCCACAGCTAGTACGAAGTTAGGAACGCTGAGCACCACATCTAGTTTGTGCCTTGCAACAGCGGACACCACAGCTAGTACGAAGTTAGGAACCCTGGGCACCACATCTAGTATGTGCCTTGCAACAGCGGACCCCACAGCTAGTACGAAGTTCGGAACGCTGGGCAACACAGCTAGTAAGTGTTTTGTAACAGCGGACCCCATAGATACTACATAGTTAGGAACGCTGGGCATCACAGCTAGTAAATGTCTTGCAACAGTGAACCCCACAGCGAATACATAGTTACTACTACTACATGTGAAATTCATGACAATCCGATTGCCCTTTAATCATTCAGCATTATTTTTATGCTTAGCCCCCCCCCCCCCCCCCTCCAAATTTTTAAGATGTCACATAGTGTATTTTTCTATTTGGCCATCAAGAATACTACATGTGAAATTCCATGACAATCCAATCATCCGTTAATGACCTATCACTATCTTCAAATTTAGGCCTACCCCCATAACCCCCCTCCCGTTCACAATTTTTTGATGTCAAACACCCTATTTTTCTATTTGGCCTTTATGAATACTACATGTGAAATTTCGTGACAATCCGATCATCCGTTAATGACTTATCACTATACTTATACTTAGGCCCCCATCAATCCATCCTCCCGTTCAAAATGTTGTGACTTATACACCCTATATTGGCTTTTAAGAATACTACATGTGAAATTCCATGACAATACGACCACCCGTTAATGAGCTACCACTATATTTATACTTAGCCCCCCCCCCCCCCCCCCCACAACCCCCTCTCCCGTTCAAAACTTTGGGTCGCCACACACCTTTTTTTTTTACTACATGTGAAACTTCGTGACAATGCGACCACCCGTTAATGAGCTAGCTCTATATTTATACTTAGGCCCCCCCACAACCCCCCCTCCCGTTCAAAACTTTGGGACGCCACACACCTTTTTTTTTTATTTGGCCTTCAGGAATACTCCATGGGAAATTTCGTGACAATGCGACCACCCGTTAATGAGCTAGCTCTATATTTATACTTAGGCCCCCCCACAACCCCCCCTCCCGTTCAAAACTTTGGGACGCCACACACCTAATTTTTTTATTTGGCCTTCAGGAATACTACATGGGAAATTTCGTGACAATGCGACCACCCGTTAATGAGCTAGCTCTATATTTATACTTAGGCCCCTCCACAACCCCCCCTCCCGTTCAAAACTTTGGGACGCCACACACCTTATTTTTTTATTTGGCCTTCAGGAATACTACATGGGAAATTTCGTGACAATACGATCAACCGTTAATGAGCTAGCTCTATATTTATACTTAGCCCCCCCCCCCTCAACCCCCCCACCCGTTCAAAACTTTGGGACACCACACATCTTATTTTTCTATTTGGCCTTCAGGAATACTACATGGGAAATTTCGTGACAATACGATCAACCGTTAATGAGCTAGCTCTATATTTATATTTAGCCCCCCCCCCCCCCCAAACCCCCCACCCGTTCAAAACTTTGGGACGCCACACACCTTATTTTTCTATTTGGCCTTCAGGAATACTACATGGGAAATTTCGTGACAATACGATCAACCGTTAATGAGCTAGCTCTATATTTATACTTAGCCCCCCCCCCTCAACCCCCCCTCCCATTTAAAATTTTGGGACGCCACACAGAATATTTTTCAATTTGGCCTTTAAGAATACTACATGTGAAATTTCATGACAATCTGATCATCCGTTAAAGATCTATCACTATACTTATATTTAGGCCTACGCCTACAACCCCCCCTTCCATTTACAATTTTGGGACGCCACACACAATATTTTTCATATTGGCCTTTAAGAATACTACATGTGAAATTTCGTGACAATCCGACCAACCGTTAATGAGGTAGGACTATTTATATACTTAGGCCCCCCTTACAACCCCCCCCTACCGTTCAAAATTTTGGGACGCCACATAGCCTATTATTCAATCGGGCTCAAAAGAATGCTACATGTGAAGTTTCATGAAGATCCGTCCAGCCGTTTGGGCGTGATGCTGGAACAAACATACAAACAAACCCCGTTTCAGCTTTATTTATATAGATATGGACGGTGTTATGCAAAAAGGAGGTAACCCACAAAAACGAAGTTGTTAAAAAAACAAGGTTAAGGTTGAAATCGAAAAATTGGATTTTTGTTGCCATTTCATCGTTTAAAACTACGGCAGTTGTACTCCTTCATTCCATTGGTTATTTGTTAAATTTATTGAAGTTAAATGTAATTTTTAAATAATTCATAATAAAATAAATAAGAAATTTATTTTTGCATCGCTCCTTATTGAACATTTTTCTTATTTTTAAGTGTTTTTCGCAAAAAAAAAAAAAAAAAAAAATGGTTAAATTATATTTGAAAAATGTACAGGAGGCTGGAGAATTTGAAAAAATTGTGGGTCTGTGAATTCAGAACCCTTCAACGACGACACATATTTTTTCAGTCAATTTGACCAATGGGAAGGGGTAGATTAAGGGGGAGGCTTAACATAAAAACTCTAATAACTGTCATTATAATAAATATTTCGACACAAAATTTCTTATGTGAATTCAAAATGATCAGAGGGGTGTCACACCAAGGGACAGTTTTACTACAGGATCCAGGAGAGTTCCAGGCAGGTCCCCTGGTTCACCAGGACAGGCAGACAACTTAGCAGAACCCAGATCGTTATCCTGACCAGGATAAGAACCAGCCACGGCAGGCTCAACAAACAAGTATCTTCATCTAATGAGACTCGCCGATACTCCGAACTGCGATATATGTGGGGATATTGAAGATATGTTACACATCTTTGTGTCCTGTATAAAATATGATGATTCACGACAGGGATGCGAAATGTTGCAGAACGCCGAACGTTTTCTGAAACAATTAGTAAATTCTAAAGCCAAATTCATTCCTAGTATACTCCAATTTATGAAACGGAATAACATAGAAATTTAGTAAAGGAAGGGGACCATGGAGGGGTGGGGGGCTTACGTCGTTGGGGGCCTTCTGTTTCCGCCCCGGGTCCTCTGTCCCTCCTGGGTTTCCCCAAAGAACTCAAAGATCTTGTGTCCGGCTATATAGGGCAATTACGCCTTGGAGCCAAAAATAAAAATATAAAAAAAACAAAATAAACATATAGTATGATGATTTAGGAGCCCCTATGTAAGTCAACTGTTGAATATTAGTGCAAACAGTCAACTGGTTTTGGAGGGGGAGCGAAATGTTAATTGATTAATTCGTTCTGGTGAAGTACATTTTTGGAATCAGGGGTTTGGTAAACATCAAATTCGTTGACTGGGAAAGTAAAACTCATTTTATTTTATAATAATAATAATAATTATATAGAATATAATATTTTTCTGATCATATAACTTTCCTTATGAGAAAGTAAAAAATATGAGGAGGTCGGAGGTGATACTTTCCCAGAGCGTTGTAAGGGTGATTATTTGGGGTGTTCTAAATAAAATATTGACAGAGGTCACGAGGCCAAGCCAGGAAGGTCGGGTTCAAGGGGTAATTTTAACACTCCCCTTAATGTCTTCTTTAAAAATTCAATAAAGGAATGTTCGATACACTGGAAAATTGAATAAATAAAAAGAAAGAATTGTTTAACTTTTATATTGTCTAATTTCACAAAAATATGGACATAAAGTGCGCCGGTTTCGGCTAACGCCATCGTCAGCACAAAGTTGGCTGGCTAGGTTGTAATATTTATATTATAAATATTATATTTATAACTCTCAGGTTACCTGAGATTATATGAGATTCTATCTGTGTGTCTGTGCGCCTGTAAACACGATAATTCCCGATAGAATGAACGTATCATCGTCAGCACAAAGTTTAAATCTGACATTTAAGTTGGCTGGCTGTAATATTAATATTATAAATATTATATTTATAACTCTCAGGTTACCTGAGATTATATGAGATTCTATCTGTGTGTCTGTGGGCCTGTAAACACGATAACTCCCGATAGAATGAATGTATCAACACGAAATTTTATATGTGTATCGAGAACCCTCTAAGGACGGCACCCATTGTCAGCCAAATAGACCAAAGGGAAGGGGGAGGATTTATATTTATTTAATATTTTACTACCAAAATATTTTATGGATTTTAACGAACAGAACTTTATGCCTGTTTCTTTGTTGCAAAGTGACAGTTTTTTTGGAGGCTGCCTGGTGATGAGGGCGACTTCGAACACCGGCTACAGGTCAAGACTATGAAATAATCACTTCTTACTACATGAGCCATATCTTCAAGCGCTCTTTCGTTGATCTGGTGGACATGAGTCCGACTCTACGGTGGCCTAAATTCCTATCTAGATTTATTTACCTAAGGTGTATCTCTAACATCGCACAGGTTCGGGGGCATCGCTTAACTCACTCTACGTGCTCTACGTTTATTGCACATACCAGATAAAAGCGAACCCGCGATCTTGAGCACAGTAGGCAAGCTACCTCTAAGCTATTCAAAGTGATACATTTTAAAAATGGTTGAAGTTGTGCAGTCAATCGTAAAGTTTGTATGATCGGGAAACATGAAATTCTATTGAAAACTCAACATCGAATTTCTGACAGATTACATAACTTTCCCTATACTATGTACAGCTGAGGAAGTAATATAGTTTAGTTATTATGCCTTATGCCCGGTGTTTAACTACAAGGTCATATCGTCTACTACCAGAGCGCTCTTTCGTCACTTTGATGGACATAAGCCCGACTCTACAATGGAAGTCCTAAATTTTTATTCACCTAGGATAAGGGGTCTTTAACGAGTACTTGACATCGTACAGGCTCGGGACCATCGCTTAACCTACCCATCCGAAGGACAGCGTGCTTAAGTTTATTTTACCTCCCAGATAAAATAAACTAAGGGCCTCGACCGGGTTAATATACAAGCTAAAAGCAATTTCACTTTCAACCATCCATCATTTCGAATCTCATATTTGGTAATATTCACCGAAGCACATGAGAGCAACAGGTGTCTATCAAAAAAAAAAAAAAAAAAAATTATTAAATTTCCCCGAATCAATTAGCAGCAATTTAATTGGTTATTGTGGCTCATGCCCGGGCTTTAGCTACGAAGTGATATCGCCATGAGCTTGACTCTACTAGAGAGTCCTAAATTTCGCCTACCCTGATTTATTTACTTAGGATTGGGGTCTAACGAGTAAAACTGATATCCACATCCCAGGTAAAAAACCTAAGAACCTCGGCCGGGTTTCGAACCCGCGATCTTGAGCTTGTATGCAATTTATAAGGTATGTTGTATGTATATACAATAGATGGACGGAAAATAATGTTATTTTTTGACTTTATGTACGATGCATATTAGCCATGTCCACTGTGTTATCTGGTTATGGCACCGATTAAAGACCCTACATTCCAAATTTGGACAAAATTGAATGAGTGTTTTGCGCACAGGGGTGAGTGAAAGCACAGGTTCGGGGGCATCGCTTAAAGGGGCCCGCACACGGACAATAATATTGTCAATACAGAAAAGTATTGACAATACTATTGTTCGTGTGCGGGTAAGTATTGATGAAAAAAATATGTATTGACAAAAATTTAAATTTTTTGATTTCAAACATCAATACTCGAAAGTGTTGGGGATATTGACAATATTATTGTTCATGAGCGGTGGTTTATTATTGATTTTTTCAATACTTAGTTGAAATGAAAATTTCCTGGGGTTAGAACTAGCTTTATATGCAAGGTTTTTTTTTTTTTTTTAAATTTTAGCGGTTAAAGTGACTGAGAGAGTCGATTCATGCGTCGATTAGCTTTTGAATCTTGAAAAAACAACCTGCTTTTGAATTACCTTCTTTTATCTTCTACGCTGATTGCATCTCTCATATTTGTGCCTTGGCGTCTTAAAAGAGGTTCAAGCATTTCTTTGAGGTTGTGGAACGTTCATTCGAAAATAATTACAGTAATCGTTTGAATCACTTAGAGAAATTTCTTTCTTTGACCCACCTACGGCAGTTGATTGATCGTTTAGTTGCACAAAGCAATAACAGCGAAATGCACACTTTTTCTTTATTATTCATGATAAAAACGCGGTTCGTTGTGACCAGCACAACATCTAGACGCAAAATAAAAGAAAGTATTGGCAATACTATTGATCAGTTTGCAGTCTGTTGTTTATTGATCTGCATATTGACAATAGTATTGGCATGTGTATATTGACAATACTATTGTCCGTGTGCGGGCCGCTTAACAGACGTTTCTTGCGCCTTCCAGATAAAAACGAACCCGCGATCTTGAACACAGTTAGCAAGCACGCTACCTCTGAGCTATTCAAAGTGATTCATTTTGAAAATGATGATGAGAGTTGTGCAGTCTATCGTAAAGTTTGTACGAGTTTATTCGGACAAACGAGGAGACTGGGTCTATTCCGACCCAAACACAAGTTCCACCCAGTTAAACACGTACATTCGTCATTGTCAGAGCTCCTCGTCTGTTCACGTCTCAGTCCCATTTCTAGAACTAAATTATGAAACATTATTTAGCAAAGCTTCCCATATCATATCGCTATTATGTGAAACCGAAAAAAAAGAGAAAAAAGGGTGAATCACCGGCAATGTACTTCCCCAACTCGAATTAATCAATTAACTTTTCTCTTCCCCTAAAACCAGTCAACCGTTTGGGCTAATATTCAAAAATTGACATGACAGAGGCTCCAAAATTATCCTAATAAATTTCGTTTTGATAAATTCATTACATCAGCGCCCCCTCACCTGAACCCCCCTTCTCTTATCGATGAAATTTGACAGATTAAGTCCTTTTGGGTTTTGACTTTAAGTATGAAATTTCATGTCGATACATTCATTACAAAGGCAGTTATTAGATTTGGTAAATTTGACTGAAATTTGACTGTTGATATATTCATTCTATCAAATAATGAATATCCGTTCGCTTTTTCGTCTGTTTTATGAGATTACTACAGTACGACATTATTTTGGAGGAAGCGAGCCTAAATGTTTACATATTAATAAGAAATTTCTCTTTTTTGAATATTAAATCAATTTCTTGAGTAAAAAAATAATGCTAAATAAATAGTGGAGCTACAGAAAAGGAAAGTTAGTTGGTAAGTTATTGTGACCCATGCCCGGGCTTTTAACTTCGAGGTTATACCAGAGCGACAAAAGAGAGCTTTGGTGGACATGAGTTCACCTAAGGCAGGATGATCTGTTACATGAGATTACTACAGTATGACGTTAAAGGGGTCTTTAACGAGTATCTGACATCGTATAGACTCGGGACCATCACTTAACGTCCTATTCGAAGGATGGCGTGCTCACCTCCCAGATAACAAACCTAAGGGCCTCGGCCGGGTTTTAAACCCGCGATCTTGCGCTCAGTAGGCAAGCTACCGGCGCTCAGAAAAGAAGAGAAATTGTATGACGCAAACATATAATGAAGAATCCTTGAAATGGAATGAAAGTTAAGCCGCAGGAGAAGACAATGGTCTATTTAAGCCAGGGTGGCTTGTGGAGAAGGGAGCTGGCCAAGCTGCTAATTTATATCTGTTATAATCCCTATAATCCTAAATCCTCAGTCAATACTCCTTACTATAACACCTTCTTCAACATTCCCTTCATAACAGAAGTAGCAAAATGTAGACATTTCTTGTCGGAGGGTTAGATTCGGAACGGAACTTTCCCATAGGGACAATGATTGGGTTCTGGAAACTTTGAGAGATGAGGAAATTGTCTCATTTTACAACAAAAAACCCTTAAGGAAAACAACACAAAACCCGAACTTATTATCAATACTTGATTTACATATGGACTCCTGAATCCTCTTAACAATTTGTGTGCAGATACATTCATTATATCGGCAATTATTGAGTTGTGCCCCCTCCCTGATCCTCCACTTCTTCTTATGGAATTTTGAATTTAAATATAAAATTTAATATGATTTTTCATTAGATACCTAATTTTGAAATTTTAAAATTGATATATACTTTTTTTTTGTCTTAAAAAATGTTGGTCGCAACTGTTGCCGTCTTGATTGGCGTGAGAGAGGAAAGCCACCCAGCGATAGCTCCTCTGGGCGAAATTAAAAACAATGAATATTATGGTTATTATCAATGTTATGGGGATATTATGATTCTGTTTCGAGAAGTGGGGGATTGCAATTTGGGATTATAGTAAGTCACGGCTCCACCTCCTCTTCAATTTCCTGGGAGGATTGTGTAGCAAGTGTGGTGAAGAAAATGAGTGGATTTATGGATTTGGGTGTGAATGCTATTTGCTATGGAAACGTCTGTAAAGGTCCTGAATTGTGTCGTGTACTGTGTATCATGAGATTATTGTGGAGTGTTCTGTTTACTTACGTATGGTGAGCATTGTGTAATGAGTTCCGCTTTTTCTAGCAATCATTTTCGCAATTTTATTGTTCATCTATGAAAAAAGTTATATGAGAGAGTCTCATACTTTTTTTTTGGAGTCACGCTCGATAGACGACGAACAAGGAACTCCACATCAATCTAAAAACCCTCCATTCTCTTCTAAACTATCTTCGCAAAAACTAGACCTTTATAAATACTAGAAAGGAGGAGAAATGAGGCTTGTGGTCGATAAAAACAAACTTGTACTATTTCTGCCAAGCTTTCAGCACGGAATATGCCTTCTTCAGGGTCTATATTGACATATATTATTAATGAGTTTATACATACTAGATTTAAGTAAAAGATATGACATTAAAACAATTGTGACTAAACCAACAAATAACATTTAAATTACACCAAAACATACTAAAATATTATATCTAAACAAAAACAATTGAAGCGGTCATTGTTAAAAGGGGATATGTGACATCAAATGTCAAAACGACATTATTATATTTTCATAATCTTCAGGACTGAACACATCTTCTGTGTTGAAATGAGACATGTGCAGTGCGCTCTCTGCTTGTGGTGGAGCTGAGAATATCTGAGTCACTGTTGAAAGGAGGTATGTGACGCACATGTCCCTTTTCAACCATGACTAACTAGGAAATTTTTTATTTGAGGCAACTTTGGTGTTTTGTATTTGGCATTCATGATTTGAAAACCAATGACGCAAAACTGTAAACCTATCATGAGGGAAAAGGCCACAAGACCCCAAATGAAGTTTGCAGTTTTTTGTTGGACTACTTTAACAATAATGTTCCTTCTATAGTGGATCACCTTATTTTATTTAGCGATGGGTGTGTAGGCCGGAACAAAAACCACACAGTGGCAAGATTTTTATTAAACCTCACAGATAGCGGGAGATTTAAAAGTATAAAGCATTACTTCCCCGTAAGGGGACATTCATTTCTCCCCTATGAGAGAGATTTCGGATGCATTAAGAGGCGAATTCGTAGAATAGACCGAATTTATACTCCTGAGGAATACGTCACAGAAATTATTGCTTCTAGTAAGAGGGGTCGTTTTTCAGTAAAAGTGGTGCAGACATTATCTCTTTCAAGGAGTGGTGGCCAAAAAAATATAAAAAGTCGAGCATGAGCGAAAAAGTAGTAACTACAGGATCGACCCGCCCAAAGAGATTGCCCTTCAAAATATTAATGTACCGAGAGCTTCAATACAACCACGGCCTGCTAGGAAAACTGGTTGTTAAGGAGTTTGTCAATGGATTGGTTAGCCACACTTTCAACTTAACTGGAAGCAGTAGAGCAATATCGACATTGCCCACCAGAGCTGCATATCCAGCAGGAAGTGCCGATCAATCATAAAAAGGTGAAAGATATTAAGGCTTTTGGCCAACATCGCAAAGCAACGAAAACCAAAGGATTCAAGAGCTGAATGACAATAGCGGGTCAAATCCTCACTCGGAATAAACTTTTTTTTTGAAAAATTTTAAACTTACATACACGCAGTTTTTAAAATTTTACAGTTTTTAATATCTTCGCAATTAAAAAAAAAATTTTTTTGTATAATATTGTAACTATTTTTACGAAAAATAAAATTTTCTAAAAAAAAATAAGTGAGTTTAGTAACTATTTTCCCAAAAATATTTCAAGTCATTGTTAAAGAGGGATATGTGCTAAATTTCAAATTGCAACAGAATATTCGTAATTAATTTTTTTTTAGTAGAACAAGTAAAAACAAGTTTCTAGTTAGGGTAACAGAAAATTTGTGCCGCTTAACCATTAAAATACTCCCTTTTCAATTCTTTAGGAAGTTTTATTGAGCTTCCCAAAATTTTTATTTTTGTTACATATCCCCTTTCAACAATGACCACTTCAATTATAAACTAAATACAAACTTATATAATGAGCGTAAATTTAAAAACAAATAATATGATATCTAAACAAAGGCAAAATGCTGAGCGAGCAGAAGGTAAGGTTAGGTTTTATGACTCATGCCCGGGCTTTAACTACGAGGTCATATCGCCTACTACCAGAGTGCTCTTTCGTCACTCTGGTGGACATGAGCCCGACTCTACTGTGGGAGTCATAAATTTTGCCTACCCTAAATTTTTTATTCACCTAGGGTAGGGGTCTTTAACGAGTACCTGACATCGTACAGGCTCGGGACCATCGCTTAACGTCCCATCCGAAGGACGGCGTATTTAAGTTTATTTTACCTCCCGGATAAAATAAACTAAGGGCCTCGGTCGGGTTACGAACCCACTATCTTGAGCTCAGAAGTCAAGCACGCAGACCACTGAGCTACCGGCGCCCTCCGAGCAGAAGATTTAAAATAAATAAAATATAACATTTAAACAAAACACACCAAAAGATGAAGTCACATAAAATAAAGTAATCACAAAAACAATTAAACTCGTAGATGATGTCGCTTGTTTCGGAGAGTACTTTATGTAGACTTTGTTTAGATATCATATTATTTCTTTTTATTTTTAGCCTCCGACTCAAAAGGAGGAGTGTTATAAGTTTGAAGCCTTTGTCTGTATGTGTATGTCTGTCTGTGGCATCGTAGCTCCAAAACGGTTGAAGCGATTTCAAAACGGTTTTATCTTTTCAAAAGCTGATATTTGCAACATGGTTCTTAGCCATGTTTGGTGGAAATCGGGTATGCCGTTTCCAAGATCTTCAGGTTTCATCAGAGCCTGGGTAGGTATCTCGGCCTGTATTTCAGCTAGAGATTTGGAGTTTGAGCTCAAATGTTTATAAGGCCAAGCCCTTCCCCCCTAATCCTTCAAGCCCCCCCCCCCCCCCCCCAAAAAAAAAAAATAGAAGCTCTCTCGTAAAAAAAAAGAATGAACAAAAACATTTTTTTTTTTTTATAATTTTAAATTTTATGTTTCCTTTGCTTTTAACATCTCTCTTACTCATCCATCAAAATTGTCTTCCGATTCCTTTTTATTTATTTATTTTCTTTTTTTTCTTCCTGTTTTTCTCCTAATTATTAAGGTAAATTTTCGCCCCGAGGACCTACCACTGGGTGGCCTTCCTCTCACATGCCATTCATGCCAACATGACAATACCTACCAACATAGATGCTGGTTGTTGCATCCTAGCAACAGTTGCTTCTTTATATATAAAAAAAAAATGTTTTACTAATTTACAAGTTTTTATCTCTTTTGAAATTTATATTTTAAGTATATAAGTCAATCAAAACAGTTGCCTGCATTCATTTGAATTTTTCTTATGGTAAACTGCACGAAAATGTATTTTTTAGTTATTTAATTAAGAAGAAAAATTTCAATTCTATTCAAAATACATTGTTATCGTTTGCGATTTATTAATAATAGTTTTGTAAATAGCTGTATTCTGTGCTATAAAAAGTCTTGAATTTGCAATGTTTGTATATTTTATACATGAAGAAATGTATGCAATAATTTTTCAACGGTAGGGCGGCGAGATGTCAGTGGCCTATACTTGAGAAATATATAAATCCCGCACTGGTTAGGTTAACTATTGATAAAAACGATCGCTGTGAGAGGCGGACTTTGATTAATTTAAGCGGGTCAAGTACATTTTTAAGTCCCTACGTATGGTAGAGTACTTGGGGGTATCTTGGTTGTTGAGATTGGTGACATAGCGAGAAGACTTCTGTTCCTCTGACGTGGTATCAACATCACTTAGATAGTGCCGGAGTTCATTTATCACTGTCATCTTCTAAAAGGACCGCTTCCACAGAAAGTCTTCAGCGAGGACGTCTAACTGCTTCTGGAAATAATAGCTCAGATTTGTCAAATAAATCTGAACAATTTCTTTTGGAGTTTTTCCTCCGTTGATAAGTGAAGTCAAGACTGTCACTCATTAGCAGTGAACAGCAGATGAGTCGTTGTTCCTTGATATACGATGTATGAGGTAGTGTGGTGAATAATTGAGTCGAAAAGTAGACACAAAACCCCGGGATGAAGAAGGAATGTAAAATAGATTTTTAGAAAGATTAAATAAAGGAAAATATATGTAATGTGGCCATAACAGGACCTTCGTATATCAACCACCTTTTTACAGATCACTCTCATAAGCATTTTACAGGCTATAAAAAGTAATGTTGGCGTCAGCAGTTTTTTTTTAAAGTTTTGAGAGTGACATTCTCATACCAAATAATGCCAGTATGAAATAATTTTGAGAAAGGGAAGGGAGACTAGCAATAATAGTTAGTTATTATGCCTCATGCCCGAGTTCTAACTATGTGGTCATATCGCCTACTACCAGAGCGCTCTTTCGTCACTCTGGTAGACATAATTATTTACCTAGGGTAGGGGTCTTTAACGAGTACCTGACATCGTACAGGCTCGGGACCATCGGCGTGCTTAAGTTTATTTTATCTCCCTTGGTAAAATAAACTAAGGGCCTCGACCGGGTTTCGAATCCTCGAACTTGAGCTCAAAACCTAATCGGATCTAAATTAGAACATTTAATATTGTGATTTCAAATTGCAAGTTCCTATAATCATTCCTGAGTTGGAGGTATGATTTGTAAAAACATGGTACAGGGAAAAAATATTTAAGTATTTCTCTGTACCAAAATATACTCCCGAAAATATTTCCCTAGATCTGTCCATAAAATGATCTCTGACTAATTGTAAGGGAAGTCTTTCAAAATCGAAGTGGGAACGACTTTCAATGTAAAGTGACATTCGATGCAGGCCCAAAATTAAATGTGAGAGCAGTAGTCGATGTGAAAGCAACATTCGATGTTCGGACGAAATTCGATGTGAGAACGACATGTTTGTGAAGGGTCACAGTTGTTAAATTGAAATCCGATAAAGGCCTCCGTGTCTATTCAAATTCTAAAGACGAGAACAGGAGAATTCTGTTCGTCAAGGAGACTGAGATAGAACGCACACACCCCCGTCCCTTTGTGTCTCATACGGCTGCCTATATGAGACAGTCAAGACGATCTGAACCGCTTGAATATATCAAAATGTTCTATTGTTTTTTTGGTTGGCCAGAAGGAAAGGAAGTATCAGGCTGACAACAAAAAAACCATCATTTAGCAACAAAGAAACAGGTTCTGTGGTTAAAATTAAATTAACTCGGATAATAAATAGATTTAATTTCAAAAGTAGGACTTCCTTTAAGGGTATGGTTAGGTTAGGTTTAACTGCCCCCCAGTACCCCATACTGGCATTACTGGATGATAAAAAAAAATCGCGATAATGTAAAAACTACTTTCATATACTCAATAATGGCAGAATGAAATGAATTTGAAGAGAAGCCAGTGGGGGGGGGGGGGGGGGAGGGGGGGAGGGGGGTCTGTAAAACCATGGTTGGTATAAGAAATTCTTGTTATGCACTTGCCACATATATTTTTACTTCCCCGACGATATGAGGTATACAGGGGAAGTTATGTAATCGGTCAAAAATTCGATGCTGAGTTTTCAAAGGAATTTCAGATTTTCTTGATTCGATAACTTTCGATAGAATGAATGTATCAACACGAAATTGTATATACGAATCCAGAACTCTCTAACGACGACAACTATCGATTTTCAGTCAAATCGGCATAGGGAAGAAGGAATTAGGGGAGATTAACTCAAAAACTCTAATAACTGCCGTTGTAATGAGTATATTGACACCAAATTTCATATATGGATTCAAAATCCTATAAGGACGACATAACTTCTCAGGGGAATCGGCAGAAGGGAAAGGGCGGAATCAGGGGGGCTCAATTTAAAAACAATTTAGTATGAGGATTTAGGAGCCCCTATGTTAGTCAACTGTAGAATATTAGCGCAAACGGTTGACTAGTTTCAGAGGGGGAAGTTGATTTATTAATTCGTTCTGGGGAAGTTCATTGCAGTTGATACACCGACGACTTCTTAGAAGTTGACTGCTACAGGTTGGGGCACAACCCGTTATGGATCGCCTTCAATACCATTATTCCTTCTGGGTTCTTGATTCTCAAGCCTATCAGCTAGGTCCTGAACCAGACATCATTCTCTATTCTATTTCCGTTTATTCCTTCCTATTGCCTGTAAAATGGGAAACCGATCTCTTTTGCTCCTCAAAATTCCCCAGGGTGACTTCCTGAGCATCCATGGATCCGTCGAGGCAGTTAGGATAGTCCCTAAGGAAAACTTTGCTAAAACGGGATGGTAAGGGAATTTCTCAGGTGAATTTATCTTTCTCATAGTGGCAGAGATTAAGTAGGTATAGTTAAGCATCATGAGACACGCTGAGTTATAAAAAGGCGTCGGTAAACCATCGAAAATGTACTTCCTCAGCTCGAATTAAGTAGGTATAGTTAAACATCATGAGACACGCTGAGTTATAAAAAGGCGTCGGTAAACCATCGAAAATGTACTTCCTCAGCTCGAATTAAGTAGGTATAGTTAAACATCATGAGACACGCTGAGTTATAAAAAGGCGTCGGTAAACCATCGAAAATGTACTTAATAAAAAATATAATAAATGTACCATTCGAGCTGTTGAATTAATCAATTACGTTATTGCTCACCCTCCAAAACCAATCGACCGTTCATGATGAAAATCTTATGTTGACTCACATAAATTTCATGTCAATACCTTCATTATATCGGCAGTTATTTGGGTTTTTGAGTGGGGCCCTCCGCTGTTCCCTCCCTCCCTCCACTGTTCCCTCCCTCCCTCCACTGTTCCCTCCCTCCCTCCCTCCACTGTTCCCTCCCTCCCTCCACTGTTCCCTCCCTCCCTCCCTCCGCTGTTCCCTCCCTCCCTCCCTCCACTGTTCCCTCCCTCCCTCCCTCCACTGTTCCCTCCCTCCCTCCACTGTTCCTTCCCTCCCTCCCTCCCTCCACTGTTTCCTCCCCCCCTCCACTGTTCCCTCCCTCCGCTCAGTATGCAAGCACGCTATCTCAGTGTTATCGGCGTCCTCGAAAACCTAGTTAAATTGGTTATTTCTCTGGTGTTTAGGAGATATACGAGAAAGAGGAAAGTGTGTTTACCCATTTGAAAGAGGGCTTAAAGAGATCAATTGGAGTCTGTTTGGGGAGTCAAGACTAGGTCACATTTCAAAGCTGCCGACCTTACACTATAGGGCCCTTTGAAATGGCAAAACCAGGCTTATTGGACAATATAGGCCATCTATATTGTTACTAATTGAATAATATATGCTTGTAAATAGGTCATTTCATGTATTCATTGTTGATCTAGAATGACCTGGAACAAGTTCCATTTTGTAACAGTGCCTAATATTTAAACTTACCATTCATATGTGATAGTGAGATGTTGTAGAAGGAGATTTCTCAAAGAAACCAATGACGTAGTCTTCCCACTGTTATATATAAAATTGGCTTTCCCTACTCGTACAGCGTGGAGTCTAGTGGAAAAACTGGCTCAAATTAGTGAGGATGCGAGGTTTATTCACTCACTCTATTTACATGCAAATAAAATATTCCCGTCTAAATAATAACTAAAATAAATATCTGATACAATAAAATAACTATGTAATAATATATTATTGATATACATTTAACATGTCTACTAACACAGAGCTCAATAATTAAAATACATACAATAGTATACCGATATATAACCAACAGCCACGTAACTATGTGTATGTGGAAAATGTTTATGTTAGAGGAAACCCTTTACACGCAAACGGAATTTTAGTCTCACTGTTCAAAAATAATAAATAACCACAATAAAAAATCGTGTTTCATATCCAAAAACATTATTTGATATAAAGATTTCATTTTTATTTTTTGGACAGATTTCCTCCACACCTTAATGGTCAGTCCAATGGACGTTATTGTTTTATTTATTCATTTATAATAGATTATATACTATACTAGCTGTCCCGGCCACGCGTTGCTGTGGCTCTTTTAACTTTGAATTACAGCTAAAACAGTTAACTTCAAACTTTTAATACAGTCAAATTAAAATTAACTAATAATGATAAAAACGTCTTAGCCGATCTTAAAACCTATGGGAATGAGAATGGAACGTTACACCAAAATTTAAAAGTGATTGGTTAAGAGTTTCGGAGAATTAAAATTAAGCACAAACCAACATAGAATTGTTAGATTTACATTTTATTAAATACTGAATTAATACAATATAATAATCCAATTTTCTAAAGGAGGTAGAAAGCGTTATTTTCAAATATTTTAACCTATTTAAGTGCCAGTTGGTGTACAATATCTTTAGTTAGCCCGTCTTTTGCTAACACAAATAGATTTGATGGTTTCCCCACACATGAAATTTAAGTATGTGTTAGAGGCGTCCGTGGCATCCGGGTTGGATAACATGTCGTCAAAATAATTGCGTCTTTGTCATACATACAACCGTTGTCGGCTTTGATGACGATTTGACAGTTGTCATTTCTTAATTGTGGTAACACTCTTTTAAACAATTGAATAAGTTGATTATGATTTTCCAAAAAATCTTCCAACAATAACACAATTGCTCTATCTTCTGCTTGTTCGATGAAATTATACTGGCACCGAGTTGTCACGCGTTCTTCACAACTACCCATAAAATAGATTTGGAGAAACTTCGGATCATTATCAGCCCGTCATCCAGTGGCATGTCTAGCCCGGTCAACCGTAGCCGTGTATCACTAACGGACCGCGTGTGTTTTTACGCGTTTTAGAATTTTAAATAATTTTAGAATTATTAACATTAGAATTATTAAAAATAATAATACACAGCACAATTATAAAACGGATATACGAAGGATTAAAAACACAATGGTTATGTCGTAAACATAAACACATATGATGTGGAATAGATCGTAGCGTCAAGAAATCTAAACTCGGTGCCATCTACTGGTTGTTTACACAACCTAGATAGCAAAAGATGTTGAAGTGTTGTCGTTAAATTAAATTACACCGCCATCTGTTAGAAGCCGAGAAATCGAGATGAAAACTATCCTATCTTTTAAGTTGAACCAAATTACACACAGTGAGCCAAATTTCATTAAAATTGGTTAAATAGTTCCGGAGTTTATCCCGGACAAACAACGTGACACGTAATTTATATATATTAAGATATATATTAATTTTCATATATTGTTATAGTTACATTGTTTTCTTTCTTTTCTATATCTCGCACATTGGGAGCTGATGAAGGGATTTAAGGACGTCCTGAAACATTGGGATAAAGACCCTTCCGAAGAGTTTTTTAAAAAATAGTTATCTTAATTTTTATTAAATTGAAAAATGTGTCTACTTATTATAAATATATCTATGTATTAACTTTTTTATATACTCATATATTTTTAAGTTTGACGTATGCTATTATGTATTGGTTTACGGAAATAAATTTATTATTATTATTATTATTTACAGGTTAACATTGCTCATCGATTTAGTAGGTTTGCTCACATATTCATTTGACTATTTTTTCAGAATTTATCCTTCACTTACTTTTTAACTTTTTCGTAATTTGTCTCGGGCTTTTCTAAATCAACAATTTTGTATTTGTTTATTTTAAACGATTCAGAGTTCGTAACAATATAAATTATATATGTGCATGTTTCACATGTATCACGTATAGTACATATCATGTATCCGTAACTCATGTACATTCTTATAGCGTGGCTTAGTTCGATGTCATTTAGAGACTGTACCTGAGTGCCAAACAAATGTTAATACCCTTGACAAGAGCGATAGGCACAAATGAAGCAATCAAACAAATTAAGCCGCAGTTTTTCATTTACATTATATTAAATATTATGTAAATTTTTGTTATTATACCCAAATTACATAAACATGCAAATTAAGCATTAAAAAATTCAATCACGTATCCATAGGCTGACTAAATTTTACACAATTTACTTTTTTAAATGTTATATTTTGTTTTTGAAATTCAACCCCTTATTAATTTATTAAAAATACACTCGGATATCTGATTTAAAAGTTGATCATCGATAAATTTTGGATAAGATTAGCTGAGGAAACAGAAGAACAAGATGAAAATAAATATTGAAAAATAACTAAGGCTATTTCATCGCTCCACACTACTATGAGAGTTCTAAACTCTGTCTACTCAAGATAAGTTAGCTAGGGTGAGAGTCTTTGATGAGTAACTGGTCCATAGTACATACTTTAACGTACCTTCCGAAGGACGGCATGCTTAAGATAAAAATGTCATCGGTGTATCATCTCAGAACAAATTAAGCAATAAATGAGTTGACATGAGCTCGACTCTACTGTGGGAGTCCTAAATGTTGCTTACCTAGGTTTATTCACGTAGAATAAGGGATCTTTAACGAGTACCTGACATTGTACACGCTCGGGACCATCGCTTAACGGCCCATCCGAAAGACAGGGACATGTTACGGATCACATGACGTATAAATCATTCGAGTCGTTTAGGCTTCCCGAAGGGAACAAAGAATACAAAATTGTGAAAAGTTCCTATTCCGCAGTCGGGGAAAAATATGGGGAATTTCCTTATTTAACGAGAAAATTTTCCTCTTATTGAAAAAGAGTTGAAGAATGAGGAAAGTCTATTGGGGCGGATCTACAAGAGTGAGGAGGTTACGAAGTGATCCTGACAATCGTCTCTATTTCCCTTTTATAGACCTGCTGACGTGGTTCTCGCTTTACCAAGCTTCCTCAAGTGCTCTTTTGAGAGCTAGACAAACCTTTTTTCCCTTTTCTTAGTTCCTTTTCCAAGTTACTCAATTGTCGTTTCAAAGTTTAAAACCAGCTATTGGAGTTTTCACTTCTTTCTTTGGCTCCAGTCAGGAAGTGACTCCATGTTTCTATGTGTTTCTGTCTAGACATTCTTATACAACTATCTGATTTAAACCTAACTTTTCTCTCTTCAAATGATTACCTACCCCTCTTCCAATCAATAAAATAAAATGACAGATAAAACACTTTTTTGAACACTTATATTGTCTAATTCCACAAACATATACTTAAATGTGTACCGGTTTCGGCTTACGCCATCGTCAGCACAATGTTCAACAATAATTCAGATATTTGCCAGGCATACATATTTATATTAACCTAAGAGTACCTGAGGTGAAAGGGTCCCCTCCTCTGGTAAAACCAGGGGGGTGGAAAGTCTATATTCTAACTGTAATAGCTAACTGTGCACTTATTTGAAAACCAAGAAAATAGTTCTATTTTAATTTTATTTATTTTTTATTTTTATTTGAATTAGACAATATGTGTTCAAAAAAGTGTTTTATCTATCATTTTATTTTATTCATTAGTATTTCCACTATATCAACACAGAACGCAAAAAATGTATTCGGACATCAATCAAGTCCGCTATCTTGGGTTTTACATCAGACTTTCGTGGAACCCACATACAAGAACTGAATCAAAGTTACGAACTATTACGTCGACTACTAGGAGCAAAATAGAAACTGACTACTAAAAAAAAAACTTACGATTTACAAGACCATTATAAAATCTAACATCAATTGTACCCAAGCACTCCAGTCCAAACTCTTCCGACGAATTGTCAACGCTCCTTTCTATGTCACCAATAAAGTCCTTCACAGAGCTCTCAGTTTCCCACTATCAACGAACTAATCAAATCCCGATTCCAATCATTTCACAGAAACCTTTCTTCCCATTCAAATCCTCTCGCACAAGCCCTATCCTATCATTCCCATCCTGACAATTCTCCCCGTCGCTTGAACAGGAGATGGCCTCGCGATCTTCTCTCTGGCGATCTTCGAAAAAAAATATTACATATAACAAGTTCCTTTTAATATTCTCTATAATTTTTATTCCAGAGAATTTTTGATTAAGACATAAATATAAGCAATATCTTGTGACATGAACTTAGGGCCCGAAGTAACGTGTTTTTCAATTTTTGTCCGATTTGAGACAATATTCATGAGATTTAATAGCAAATGTGACATCTTCATTTCAAATTTCAAGTTCAGAGCTATAATCATTTATGATTTAGGGCGCTCACCAACATTCAAACACATACATAAACACACAAAAAGACAGATAGACAGACATCATCGCGAAAATGGTCAGAATATTTTCAGAGGACCTATTCCGTCGGATTTCGCACGATTACAATTAAACCATTTTGAATCAAAAGCGAAGTAAATTATGAAACGAAACAGAAATCAGTTCGAACTTGATCCCGGACCATTCAAGATTAGCAGTAAATACTTGAAATGACCTACTGACAAACATAAATGATTCATTTTTTAGCAATATATATATATATATATATTTTCTGTATTATAAGGGATTTACCTTTATATTCTATGTCTCGTAAATCACTCTATCGTTTCCATATGAAAGACTTATTGACATGATATCATAAGTCTTCGGCAAAGTAAAAACCCTTTAAGACCCCTTCCGAAAATACCATTAATCATATCTTTAAGTTGAAATAAAAAAATAACATGAATATTTTGACCTTAAGATTATTTGGTGTTATTACTTCCCCATTTATTTAAAAGGAATAATTTGATTTTTTTATCTCGCGGCATAGGCGTAGATTCTATGGGGGCGTGGGGAGGGAGGTCGTGGGGGAAGAGTATCGTTTCGCCCCCATAATAAACTTCCCCACAATGCAAAAAATAATAATTGAAAAGGGTGTAATAAATAATTATAAAACAATTTATTATTGTAATAGTCGATCGAAGGAAAAAACAAATGTGCAACACGTGTGGATGTGTGCAAAAATAAGCTCTCACCATTTTGTCCTCGTGCGATATAAGCCCCTTCCTTATTCACACTAGTTGTACAATATACTAAATTCTACTAATGGTTGTTTAGTTATTATTATTTTATTAAAAACAGCTAGATTTTTTTATTTGTCAGAAAGGGTGTGACCATGGGGAGGGGGGGAGTTGGTGCGATTGAGTTCGCCCCCACAACAAAAATGATTTTTTACGCCTATGTCTCCCAGATAAAGAGCCTAAGGGCTTCGGCCGGTTGAAATTCCATTGAAAACTCAACATCGAATTTCTGACCGATTACATAACTTCCCCTATACTTCGAAGTAAAAAAAGTATTCTTTCATTTGTCTGTGAATAATCGGAATATTTTTTACTTTCTTATACCTATAGTATAAGTAGTATTGTAATAATACGAAAATCCGAGATCGAGTTTTTAAAGGATTTTGACGTTTCAAGGTCCCGTGATTACGTTTTGACCATTTCCCCGATTATATCTGTCAGTGTGTGTACATGCGATTGAAAGGTGTGAGCGCTCTAACGCAGAAACCATTGAAGCTGATTAGATTTTGGCAGAAAATTGAAACCATATTACTCTCGGGCCTAAGTACATTATACAAGAAGTTTATATTTATGACTTAATGAAATATCTTATCAAGTAAATGTTAAAGAGAAAACTGAAAGACGCGTTTTATATGTAACTCATAATAACGAATTATAAAGATTTATTTTATTATTTGTTGTAAGGGCACCTCATTGGTTGCGTGCTTGTCTACTGAGCTTAAGATCGCCGGTTCGAATCCGTGCCGAGACCCCTAGGTTTTTTTTATCTGGAAGGTGAAAATTTGAGCACGCCATCCTTCGAATGGGACGATATCAGATACTCGTTAAAGACAGTGCCTTAGGTAACTAAATCTGGGTTGCTAAAATTTAGGGTTCTCTCAATAGAGTTGGCCTCAAGTCTACCAAAGCGACGAAAGAGCCCTCTGGTAGTAGGCAATATGACCTCTTAGTTAAAGAAACCCGAACGAGTCACAAAAATTAAATATACGTGATGTGGCCATTATAAATATTTTCTTATACCAACCACTCTTACAGACCACGTATAAGAAAGTCACTAAGAATTGCGTTAAAAAATTAAACAAAAAAAACCTCTGAGGCTAATACACACTACTTTATTATACACGATAATGCCCAGTAAAAGTGTAGTTGGTATAATAAGGTCCTGTAATGGCCACATTACATATTTTTGGTTTAATACCAGAAAGATCTGTAAGAAAGTGTAGAGTTAATCTTTCCTGATACCAGGGTGGGGGTGGGGGGCTGTATTGTTTGAAAGGCGATCAAACTTCCTCCCCCCATCCCCTCCGCACCCCCCCCCCCTCCCCCCCATCCCCTCCGCACCCCCTCCTGTTCCCAAAATTAAGAGGGAACTCATTCTGTAGGAGTCTCCCCTCGGAATTACTTCTGTAACAAGTTCTTTTGTAATTGGGTTCCCGATCGAGGGGTGGCTCTTAGCACAGATCCCTGATATAAAGCCCAGAAATAATTCTCTTCTGATCGCCTCCAATATTACTTATAATATTTGTGTTCTCTATTTATAACTTCTGATTTGAGAAACGTGGTCAAATTTTGGAAATGTGTAATAAAAAAAATAAAAAGTAAAAACAACAAAGATTATATACCGAAGGGAAAGGTCCCGTCTCAAAAACCCTAATAACTGCCAATATAATAAATGTATCGACATAAAATTTATTATAAACCCCTGTATATATCAACTATTAATTTTTAACCCAAACTGTCGATTGGTTTTGGAGGGAGAGCGACAACTTAATTGAATAATTCGTGCTGGGGAAGTACATTAATACTTCACTGACGAGTAGTTTCAAAGCTCTATAAAGACGACAACTATTAATTTTCAGAGGAATCAGCCAATGGGAAGGGTCTCAAAAATCCCAGTCACTGCTGATGTAATGAATGTATGAAATTTTCTATAGAATATATAAGTGTTGTCCTTATGGGGTTTTGGTCGAACATATAAAAATTTTGTGTCGATACATTCATACTATCGGCAGTTATTAGACCTTTATGTTAAACCTCTCCCCTTTTCCCTCCTTCCCTTTGGTCGATTTGACTGAAAAACAATAGGTGTCGTCGTTAGAGGGTTCTGGGTTCACAAATCAAATTTCTTATCGATATTGTTTTCCACATTTTGAATCTGGAGGTCGGAAATCATTGAATTCCGTTGAAAGCTCCACTTCGAATTTTTGATCGATAAATAGATTTAAATTCAAAACCCTATAAGGATGGCAGCTATTAATTTTCCGCGAAGCCTGTCGAAGGGACCAGAGAGTGCTCAACTTAATAATAACTACCGATGTAATGAATGTATGAACACAAAATGCAGTACGGTTCAGAAGCCTCTATGTAAATACACCATTGATTCGCTCTGGGGAAGTACATTGCCGCCGATTCACCGACATCTTTCATTTCATTACTAATGTTATTACTTCCTATTACCATTGTTTTTATTTGCCTTTTATTTCTTCTGTTATTATTTATTATTCGTCACTATATTGAATTTATTATGTATTTTTGTTACAACAGAATATATGAGTTTATGTCGAAAAGAAAATATATTTTTATTTATATTTATTATTGCAGCTATTATTATTTATTTATTTTATTTTTATTAATTTGTTACTTACTATTAGTTGTTTTAATGATTCTCGCTTCTTTAATGTTATTACTTTTTAATGTTGCAAATATTTTATTAAGACCCTTTCTCCTGACAGACGGTCCAAGCCCATTGACTATATATTTGTATTCTATATACTAGAATACATTGTAAATGTAATGTAACAATACTTTAAATAAAGTATTCATTCACTGTTGAGCAAACAAGTTCAACATTTTTTTCTCGCAAATTTCATTTTTTTCAGTTTTTGCACGCACCTGTAAGTGATCCTTCTAATTCCATGTCTAAGGGAGTACTGGTGATGACCGGATTCTCTCCTCACGCCTCTTCTCTGTCCTTTCGACGCCCCGCCTCCTGGTCTTCCTCCACTGCTGGACAGTGGATGGTTGGGCAGTGTGCTGGGAGGGTCAGCGCTGGTCTCCCGCCGCCTCCTCCCCTCTCCACTAGTTGGGGAGTGGTATATGGCAGTGTGCGGAAATCCTACTGGTGCTGTCCTCGTCGTGTGTCTTATATATTTTTAATTATTTTTATTTATTTATTTTTTATTTTATTTATTATTTATTTAATTTTATTTATTTTTTATATTTATTATTTATTTAATTTTATTTATTTTTTTTGTTTTATCTCTTTCACTTTATGCTTTCTGTTTATTCATTTACCATTGATTTATTACGTATTCCGTCTATTATTTTTGTATATACAATATTTTTTGTATATATTTGCTACTATTTTGTATTATTCATTTCTTCTTTGCTTCGTATTATGTTTTAAATATTTTATATTACTTATTATTATACAGAGTGTAGAATAAATAAAAGTAAAAAAAAAAATTCCATGTTAAAATTGTTTAGTAATTTTTTATGTAGTTAGTTATTTAGACTCATGCTCGGTCTTTAACTACGAGGTCATACCGCCTACTATCATAGCGCTCTTTCGTCACTCTGGTGGACATGAGCCCGGCTCTACTACGGGAGTCTTGCCTATCCTACATTTTTATTCATCTAGGATAGGGATATTTATCGAGTATCTGAACATCCCAGAGACTGGGGACCATCTCTTAACGTCCCATGAATCATCGGTTTCTTCACTTCCCAGATAAAAACCTAAGGGTCTCGGCCGGGTTCCGAATCCGTGATCTTATATATATATATATAATATTTATATTAGTTACGGTAGAACTGTTATTACTTGGTTCCTGCTACTTGAGAGCAGTGCTATATTATTCTCCCAAATTGAGAAACCCAGAGAAGCCAGTGCAAACAGCCTAGATGAGTTTGGGACTCACAAATATTTATTCTCAACTAATATTTCTATCTTTTGAATACTTGATATTTTTTTTATATTTTCTTCTGTTCTCTCTTTGTTGTCAGCATAAAAAGAAAAAAAAAAAGGGGGGGGGGTGTAGGGCAGTAAAAAAAAGATGCCTATAAAATGGATTGTGAAGGCCTCGTTTTCCCGGCAAATCATCCTTAAACAGAGCATGGGCCCGCCATAATGGACGCCGCTTCTCTATAAAACACAATTACTGATTGGTTCATCACAAAACACTTCCTCACCCGTATCCATATTCCCGCCTATTCTTCTCCTTGACAATAAACGTTATTACAATGGACAGATATACATAGAATTTATTTCATGACGTTCTTTTCCAATTTTTTTTTTTTTTTTTTTTTTTTCGATGAAATTCCGTGTATGACAATTGTTTTTTCCAATTTGAACATTTTTGAGAGGAATTGGTTTTTCTGCATTATATACTCAAAACAAATATGTGGTATCTGAAAGTAACAAAATCCGAGAAAAGGACCTTCGGAATAATTCACAACAACAATATTTATTATATATTACTTTATATTAAATTTATTCAAAAATTAAAAAGAAAATTTACAAAATTCGTGGTCGGGTCTCTCTTTTATGCCATTCCTAATATAAGGAGACCACAGTTTTCGTACATTTTTCTTTACAATTTTTGAACAAATCCAATGTTAAGCTTGTTTATTCGAATGTTTTGAGTATATAATGTAGAAAAACAAATTTCCCTCAAAAATGTTCAAATTGGAAAAAGCAATTGTCATACATGGAATTTCATCGAAAAAAAAAAAAAAAAAAAAAAAAAAAAATTGGAAAAGAACGTCATGAAATAAATCCTATGTATATCTGTCCATTGTAATAACGTTTATTGTCAAGGAGGAGAATAGGCGGGAATATGGATGCGGGTGAGGAAGGGTTTTGTGATGAACCAATCAGTAATTGTGTTTTATAGAGAAGCGGCGTCCATTATGGCGGGCCCATGCTCTGTTTAAGGATGATTTGCCGGGAAAACGAGGCCAGCTTCACAATCCATTTTATAGGCATCTTTTTTTTACTGCCCCCCCCCCCTTTTTTCTTTTTATGCTCCCATAATATCCTTGGCCAAAAAGATTTTCCTTTATTGTTATATTTTTCTGCATTATATGCACTTATATTTTATATAAAATATATTATATATCATTGCACAAGTTCATTAACGCCAAAATGATCACTCTTAAGAAGAGGGGTGGGGGAGTTATGTTAGTTGCTATGACTCATGCCAGTGCATTTAACAACCAGATCATATCGCTATATGACTCAATTGTCGGAGTCCGAAATTTTGCCTACCCAGTGTGATGTATAAAAAAAAATACACACAGTAAAATGATTAAATTATTAATATAAAAAAATTAATTATATTTATTTTTCTATAAAAAGCAAATTTATTTTAAAACTAATGAGTAAAAAAAAACATGGCCATCAGCTGTTTATTAGTATGTGTGTAGTGTCGAGGTTTGAGCAATGGCGATGGTCTGAGAAGATGGACAGAGAGGTGTTTAAGCTTAAGTTGTAATGAACTAAATAGAACTGAATTGACGGTGAAATTGATCCGCAAAGAAGGTACTGTTGTTTGTTTATATGTACAGGATATATGCCCAGAAATATATAACTTAAATTTAAAGAATGACCTAAAAAAAAGAAGATTGAATTAGTGTTAAGAATTTAGTTTTTAAGATTTTTCTTTTTGTTTCAATGTTTAGTTTTTAATTTTAATAATATAGACTTAAGAAAATAAACGCAATATTTGTTTTCGTAAATTCTATTCTATTCATTTGCCCTGTTGGCCCAGTAAGATAATTTGAAAACCTCTGGATTAGATTTAATATTTTTGCAAAATTTAGAAGACAAGATGGCATCCAAATGAAAAGTTTGTTAATTAAAATTTGTTTTTTAATAAGCGCACTTTCTTGAAAATTGCACGTCTTGAACTTTTGATATTTTTGTAGGGCCCTTTTCGGAAATTACTGTAGAAATCAAAATTAAATAGAAGACCAGTTATAAAATGTATACAGGAAAAGTGGTAATTAATTGTTTATTTAATTATTATTATTTCATTATTATTAATTATACTTATATTATTTATGATTTATTTTAAATAAATTTCTTTTTTTACCACACCAGGTTTATTCACCAAGGATCTGAGGTTCTGACACAGAGGCAGAACTCAAGAATACCTTTTTTTTAAATCGTTAATTTTCGTCTGTTTTTTATTATTTGACATGACTGTGTCAACAACACACCAAGTGTAAACAAAAGGCTTTTCTATTGTTTCTTAGTAGAAAAATATACACATACCATACTATGCCTACCTTCCTAAAACTAATTTATCTAAAAAAAAACGATAATTTTTTTCTACTTATAATTTTGTCCGTTCTTGAGGAGTGATTTCCTCTGATGGGGACTGACGATAGCGTCTGCGCCCGGTATAGAGGGGTTCCGTTAAAGATGGTTTAAAATGCATTCAAATCGTATCTATTTTGCCGAATCTATGCCAAAGTTGTCCGTTAAAAGTGGTGTCCGCTCTAGAGAAGTGTCCATTAGGAGAAGTTTCACTGTATAACTTCATAACGAGGTTTTACTGTATTTGCTGTGAGAAGGCGGTGAAGGTGACTTTGTCGGAAAACTCGAATCACACCAATCTTTGTTCACCGTTTATTAAGATTGGCTCAGCCAAGGAACCGCGATTATGACATCGAGAGTGTTGACCTGTAAACAGGATATTTGACATTGACAATGATAAACTTCTGCACCTCAAACGTTAAATACCGATGAGGAGATGCATTGTGGTCAGATTCTGGAACCTGGAACGCCTGGATCTCTCTGCTGCTGGACGTAAGTCGAATTCCTATTGTTTATGTTTCCATGTGTTAAACTGTCTTTGTCACTTCTTGTTATCTGTCTTCAGTTCTGATATTTACATATATTTTCAAAGTAGTTATCAACAGCCTAATTTGTGTTATCGTTGAAACCTCCAAAGATTAATAATTATAATACCTCTCGTTTTAGCTAAGCAAATTAAGTAACATAAAGATAAGATGCCGGTTGGTGAGTGAAGCACCAAACTTAAATTAAAGTGTCGCTACAATCTTATTTCTCGACTAGTGTTGGAGGCCACAATTGTATTTCTTTATAAGTGTTTTTTTTTTTTTTTTTTTTTTTTTTTTTGGCTTTATGTACGGTGCATATTAGCCATGTCAATGTGTTGTTTATCTAGTTATTTACGATATCCATGGCCCCGGGAGGGAGTTTTATCTACGAAATAAAACTCACTCCCGGACGGGATTCGAACCCGCAAACCATAGTGAGACCATGCGACCAAAGCCCTACGCTCTAGCCCGCACGGCCACCATGGCCCCCTTCTAAGTGGTTATGACATCATTCTATTTCTTAACAAGTCATTCATTCCATCGGCAGTTATTAGGGTTATTGAGTTAATCCCCCCTCCCCCTGATCGCTCGTTCTCTTCCTCCGATTTTGTTGAAAATTAATAGCTGTTGTCCTTATGGGGTTTTGAATTCACATATAAAAAATTGAATGTCAAATTACAGCCTGCTAACTCAACAGAAACTCAGGATTTATTTGTTTTGCTAATTTTGAGAACAAAATATATTTTTTTAATGACTAAATCTATTATTTGCCAATGAGAATATCCGTGCAGTAGAAGAATGAGCTGCATAAATGCGATCGCGGGTTCGAAACTCGGCCGAGCCCTTTAGTTTATATAAGTCCTTCGGATGGGACGTTAATCGTCTTTCTTCTCTCCAAACTGGTTTTATTCGATTGTTATTAGTTTTATTTCGCCCAAATTCAGGCGAAATTATGAAACGAAAAAAAAAAAGTCTACGGTGAATCACCGGCTGTGTTCTTCCCCAGCACAAATTAATCAACTATGTTTTCGCCGTTTGCGTCAAAACTCACAATATATATGAGAATATATATCTTAAATATCATTTCTTCATATTCCATACCTATGTATTACAATTTCCATTAATACTTTTCACATTGTCTTGAATTTAGTTGAGAAATTGGATGATGAACTTGTTAATTCTACTTATCCTGCCTCCGGTAAATTTTGTATTTTCTTAGTTCCTTACTTCCCTGAAGAATGTCCTTTAAACTTCCCTCTTTAGATGTCCTCTAACTGTTCCCTTTTATCTTCCTTGTCTCTTTGTTGTCTGCATTTTTCCTTATATTTTTTGTATAATAAAAAAAAAAAAATAAAAAATAAATAACACTCATAGAGAAAATTTTTAATAAAAGGCCAAAAATGTATAACTTTTAAAAGAAGACCAAAAGTTTTTGAGACTCAATGTTAACGTGCTAGCCTACTATGCTCAAGAAAGCGAGTTCGAAACCCGGCAGAGACCCTTTCTTTTTTTTTTTATCTGAAGATATAAACAACCTTGAGCTCGTCGTCCTTCGGATGGGACATTATGCGTGCGTGATGTCAGATACATGTTTAAGATCCCTACCCCCAGGTAACTAAACCTAGATAGGAAAAACGTTAGAACTCTCACTGTAGAGTTGGGCTCATTATCCAGAGTAACCATATTCAGATTATTATTGAATTTTAGATTAATAAGCTCTAAAATTTAAGGGGTGGCAGATGAATTTATCCGCTTCCAAATCTCAAGCTAAAAAAATAATTGGTCAAAAGTACAGATGAATTTATCCGCTTCCAAATCTCAAGCTGAAAAAATAATTGGTCAAAAGTACAGATGAATTTATCCGCTTCCAAATCTCAAGCTAAAAAAATAATTGGTCAAAAGTACAGATGAATTTATCCGCTCCCAAATCTCAAGCTAAAAAAATAATTGGTCAAAAGTACAGATGAATTTATCCGCTCCCAAATCTCAAGCTAAAAAAATAATTGGTCAAAAGTACAGATGAATTTATCCGCTTCCAAATCTCAAGCTAAAAAAATAATTGGTCAAAAGTACAGATGAATTTATCCGCTTCCAAATCTCAAGCTAAAAAAATAATTGGTCAAAAGTACAGATGAATTTATCCGCTTCCAAATCTCAAGCTAAAAAAATAATTGGTCAAAAGTACAGATGAATTTATCCGCTCCCAAATCTCAAGCTGAAAAAATAATTGGTCAAAAGTACAGATGAATTTATCCGCTCCCAAATCTCAAGCTGAAAAAATAATTAGTCAAAAGTACAGATGAATTTATCCGCTTCCAAATCTCAAGCTGAAAAAATAATTGGTCAAAAGTACCGATGAATTTTTAACAGTTTCAGAATCTTTCATTGTACTTCTTCAGTTATACACACAGGAGGAGTTATACAATCTATCAGAAATTTGATGTTTAGTTTCTGACGAAATTTCATTTTTTTGACCTTCTCTTTTCAAAAATGAAGAAAGGTTTGTCAGTGTGTGTGTGTATGTCTGTGGACAAAATATCTCTCGCTAGAATGAATAGGTATATCTACACAAACGTTTATATGTGAATTCAATAAGAGCGACGCCCTCTCGATTTTCAGCAAAATCGGCCGAAGGGTAGCTCAGTGGTATGCGTGCTTGCTTACTGAGCTCAAGATTAGTTTATTTTTTCTAGGATAGAAATAAACGTAAGAAAGCCGTCTTTCGGATGGTCCCGAGCCTGTACGATGTCAGTTACTCGTTAAAGATAAATAAAAATTTAGGGCTCCCGTAGTAGAGGCGGGCTCATGTCCATCAGAGTGACGAAAGAGCGCTCTGGTAACAGGCGATATGACCTTATAGTTAAAGCCCGGGCATGAATCATAATAAGTTACTAACGATAATAACTGTCGATGTAGAAAATGTAGCATCAACTGCCATTGCAATGAATTTATTGACAAAAAATTTGTACATTCAAAACTCCATGAGGACAACATCTATTAATTTTCAGCGGAATTGTTCGAAGAGAAGGGGTAATCAGAAGAAGAGGGCTCAACACAAAAATACGAACGACTGCCAATGTAATGAATGTATCGATACATAATTTAGTATGAGGATTCAGAAGTTCCTATGTAAGTTAACTATTGGTTTTAAGAAAGCGAAAAACTAATTGATTAATGCGTACTGGGGAAGTACAGTGCCGGTGATTCACAGATGACTTATTTTTTTTATTTTCTTGCCACTCATGAGGCGCGCCCAAAGACCAGAAAAAGCCAGTCTTCTTCAAAATAGATTAACTATGGAGCGATAAAAATGAAAAAAAAAAAATTCTTATGGATTTTAAAACTTCGATATGGATTTTCGAGGAATTCGAATTAGAAATGTGATCCAGAATTTCGAAGACAGACTTAAAATTTTTAAATGCGAATAATGTTTTTCTCGAAAAATGTATTACTTATATTGAAAGGTTGAGAGTTAATGAGAAGGGACTTATCATATGTCTATATTCTAGCGGCGGAGCTGGAATCTTTGCTCCAGGCTGGCACAAGATGGATGAACCAACTTTGTTGGTGTCTTATGAAGGATCACTTCTCAGGTCAACATGAAACACCAGCCTTGCTTGGTTAGCCTTCTTGGGAGAATCCACAAAAGAAGAAAAAACATTTAAAAGAATACTTTAATATTAATATTCGAGCTACAAGCTCCCCAATGTATTAAACCTTAATTGATTAAAGAATGGAAATATGCATAATGTAATGTTATTAATCTAGACTAAGAGTTAAATAGTATAGATTCAGAGTTAAAGAGGCTAGACTAAGAGTTAAAGAGTCTAGACTAAGATTTAAAGAGTCTAAATTCAGAGTTAAAGAGGCTAGACTAAGTGTGGACCTCCCTGACAGATCCGGCGTGTACAGGATAAATTGTAAAGACTGTGAATGTTTTTATCTTGGGCAGACAGGCCGGAAGCTGAGGACTAGAGTGAGGGAGCATTTGAGGAGGGGCGACTCTGAATTTTTCCAACACCTCCAGAACACAGGACATGAGGCCGGTTCAGTCTCGTTACTGCATCATGTCCAAAAAAGTAGAAAGATGGATACATTGGAAAGTATAGAAATCAAATTGGAAAGGAGGAAGAGAGAGTCCCCCCTCCTCAACTCTAGAGAGGGGATGGGAGGTTTGTCCAGTCTCACGTACACCGTTCTCCCAGTTGTGACTCAGATGGTGGACAGGAATAACTCGTCTGTCCCCATCCATGATATTTTAAATTGTTAATGTTTTAGATTGTTATTTATTTATTTTTATTATATTATTTAGTTTTATTCAACATTTTTAATTTTTTATCAGGTAAGTTTAATGAAAAAATTGTGTTTTCAATTTAATTATTTATATTACATATTATATGAAGGATGGCTCTTTTGTAGACTGCCTGATGATGAGGGAAACCTCGAAAGCCGGCTAGCTATTACTACCAATAAAAATCTGTGAGAGGTCAGACTATCTTATATTTGACATCCTGTGAAAGCTAGACTAAGAGTTATAGAGGCTAGACTAAGAGTTAAAGAGTCTAGATTAAGAGTTAAAGAGTCTATACTAATAGTTAAAGAGTCTAGATTGAGAGTTAAAGAGGCTAGACTAAGAGTTAAAGAGGCTAGACAAGTTAAAGAGTCTAGATTCAGAGTTAAAGAGGCTAGACTAAGAGTTAAAGAGGCTAGACTAAAATTTAAAGAGTCTAGATTCAGAGTGAAAGAGACTAGACAAAGATAATTTAATATGAGGATTCAAAAGCTACAACAACTATATAATAACTTTGGAGGAACAGCAAAAACTTAACTGATTAATTCGTGCTGGGGAAGTACATTGCCGGTGAATCATTGATGATTTTTTTTTATTTTCTCAGCTATACGGAGCATTTGATGGGGAGTTTTCAAAGGAATTTTATGTTTTCAGCCAAATCGACCTAAGGGAAGGGGGCACGATAAGGGGGGAAGCTTAACTCAAAAACCATAATAACTACCGATGTAATGAATTTATTGACATCAAATTTATTATAAAGATGTAGGAGGCCATTAGTAAGTCAACTGTTGAATATTATCCCAAACGGTCGACTGGTTTTAGGGTAAGAGCAAAAACTAATATAAATTCGAGTTGGGGAAGTACATTGCCGGTGATTCATCGCCTTTTTTTTTTCATACTAAAGTAGAGTTAACTATTTACTAAGGTAAAATAGTGAGTAATGGCGCGTTTACATTATGTAGCAAAGCAAGTTCTGCTATATATAACTGAGCTATATAGCTATGACTAAAAAGAGCTACATAGCTCAATTGTTTTTGTGTTGTTGAATATCCACAGCTTGAGATTTCAAACCACCACCTCATTTCTGTCTAATGTCATCTCACATGCAATATCATGCCACGCGTCTAGCTTTCGGTTTCTATTATTAAAATCCATGTCGCTCGAATCCCATAAAACTGGATGCCCGCGAAAGAGCTCAATCAGTTTCGTAACAGTATTTCTATCCGCAACACATTGCAACAAGGGACTATTTTACTGCTTGAGAGCAAGCACACAACTGATGAACGTCTTCGGGCGACAGCTATATATAACCGTGCTAAAAGGCCGGCTATATAGCTCAGCTACATAATTCCCTTTGATCTTACCGACAATCAATGGGAAACTCATTTCCAACTATGTAGTTCTTGAATTGAACTATATAGCCGGACTGTTCGAGCCCTTTACGTTCCTATTTTTGTAGCGACATCTGTTGAGTTTTCGCCGAACTAATTACATTAGTTTTGGCCACCTGACCGCTAGAGAGCGCTTATCTTTTCTTGTTTCCCCAGCTTCCAGCCAAGAAGGTTCGTCTAGTTTCACCAGCCACCGACCACGAATGTCTTCTTAGCTTCCAGTGTTTTTAGTTTCCATATAGTATTTTTGCCTCCTGCTGCCTCAGAAGTTTCACCCACATTACCAGTCCTTGCAGATCAGGTAAGTTTATTATTAGACTGTATTTGGGACCATTGGCCAATGTTTCTCTTTTCAGTCGAGTGAGCTCCCTGACCTGCGTGGGACTTTTGGAACTACACATCTCCCTGTGGTAAGCCCTTTTTGTTTCCGTCAACCTTTTAGACGTTGATTTATGGTCCAACCTAAATTTCGCCTCCCCACCCCTTTTTCGCGTAGACACGGACTATATAGGTAGCTGTTTTCGGGTGACGTTTTCAAAAACTTATAGCACAGCTACGTAGCTCGGCTATATAGCTGTTTTGCTGCATAGTGTAAACGCAGCATAAGATATGGAAGTAAGGCAATTGAATCTCCTCTTCATGCCTGAAGTAAGTATAAATAATTGAGGGAGTCCTCTCTAAGATTCCTTTGATATCCTTAATTTCCAGATTAAGTCTACACTTTGACTAACTACAATTTCTAATTATCTCTGCTACATTTACATTATTATACACATATTATACGATTAGTATATAATATATAATACATATTATTATTTCTTCAATTTACATCAGATGTTTTTACTTCCTCAGCTATACGAAGTATAGTGGAAGTTATGTAATCGGTCAGAAATTCGATTTTCAAACAAAAATCAATGTTTATTCATTTTTTTTATATAGTGAGAATAGTGAGATAGCAGACATTGTGGATAGAGACATGGCTTTGTTTAGATAAGAGAGCCATCTAATTGTGTATATTGACTTTATTGGATGGAGTAGCCATCAAATATAACATATTATTTATATATATTTTTTTTTTTGGCTTTATGTACGATGCATATTAGCCATGTCAATGTGTTAATCTAACGGCATCCGTGGCCCCGGGAGGGAGTTCTATCCAAGAAATAAAACTCACTCCCGGACGGGATTCGAACCCGCAAACCATGCGATCAAAGCCCTACGCTCTAGCCCGCACGGCCACCATGGCCCCAAAACATACATATCAAATATAATGCACGTACTTCCAGCAAATACAAATATCTGCAATCTGATATCATTTGCGTAGTTTTGTGTTCTGTTAAATATGAGTATGTTCACAAAGCGAGGATTAAACACAATTAGTTACAGTATAAACACAATTAGTTACAATAGAATAGAATAGTTTTATTTATCAGCGTTCAATGGACTAGATTTTTGACGCCGTACAAATGATTAAATTATATCGATGAGGCGACTAGTTTTCATTGTGGATAGGACGGCTTCTCTAGACGCTATAGTAAGTTTCTTGTTCGTAAACCTGTAGTCATTAGTATTTCGTTATATCCAGGGCACTCCTGCAGGATGTGGCTTACTGTGAGAGGCGAGGCCCCATAGCCAGGGGCCGCCACCCTGTTGAAGAAGTGGCCATGGGTTAGCCGACATACATATATCTCAAAGACAAGCGTAAGTTATTGTGACTCATGTCCGGGCTTTAACTATGAGGTCATACCGCCTACTTTCGTCGCTCTGGTGGACATCAGAGGGTCTATACTGTAAGTCATTTAAAAAAATGTATTTATTTTTTATTATGACACAACTTCCTTTGGCTGTTTGTTAAATTTTTATAAATTTTATTATTATTGTAAGAAATTTATTTTGTATATTATTTTCGAATGAATGTTGTTTGTATGTAGATAGTGAGAGTGAACCTTGCTATCCTCACCCCTTTAAGTTATGCCAGTATTCCTTTAGTCTCTAAACTGTACGGGTGGGGTAAGCAAATATTTTATTTTATTTATTAGTTTTGTTACTCTATACCTTGATGCTTTGCTAGTTACCTGTCATTATTTATATTTTATATGTATTCATTCATAAATGTGCCACTGATGATATGGGACGACAACGTCTTATGTTTCTATGTGTAATGTAACTGTTCACCTGTTGTTTTCCATGAATAATTTTCAATGCTTATGATAGAGGATATATACAATATCTCCCAGCAAGTACGTTTTTCTCCTACCTTTCTACGGAAATAACTTTCTTTCATCATAGATTATTAACGTAGAGCCATTTTTCAGGCTGTTCTCTCTAGTGCTCGTTCCTCACCCAGGTCATATGCCATGCTTGAACAATGCTTGCAAATTCTTTTAATTTTTGTTATTGCTTCTTTTGAAGTAGTTTTTTTTGCTTTCTCAGCTATACGAGGTATAGGGGAAGTTACGTAACCGGTCAAAAATTCGATGCGGAGTTTTCAACGGAATTTCATGTTTTCCGACCTCTAGAATCCAAAAATGAAAAAAAAGTTTGTGTGTGAATACGATGAACCCCGATAGAAGAAATGCATCAACACAACTTTATATGTGAATTCAAACCCTCTAACGACGACACCTATTGTTTTCAGCCAAATCGACCTAAGGGAAGGGGATATTAGGGAGAAAACTTAACACAAAAACCCTAATAACTATGAATTTATCCACACAACATTTAGTATGAAAATTTAGAAGCCCCTATGTAAGTCAACTGTTCAATATTCGCTTAAATAATGTAGAAGAAATTCGAGGTTCTGTCGTGTAAAAGAAAATTCAAAATTTGGCCAACGTTTCGATAACTATTTATTTTCTTCTTCAGAGCCTTATAAGTTGGCCAAATTTTGAATTTTCTTTTACTTAATACTCAAACCTATGTGGACTTACGGACTTGAACTCTGGGGTTCTGCCAAGGCTTCCAATCTCCAGCGCATCCAATCCCTTCAATCCAAAATCCTTCATACAATAGCCAATGCTCCTTACTACGTCTCCAACGAAACTCTTCACACTGACCTTAACGTATCTTTCATCACTGAAGTCGCTAAATCCAAATATAAAAAAATTACTTTCCCTTCTTAGTTCCCACAATAATCCTCTAGTATGCCCTCCATTCTGCCATACTTCCCCAACGACGGCTTAAGCGTCAATGGCCTAGATACCTCCAGAGCAGAAGCAGTGACAGTGATTAGCTATAAACGAGAGGAAAACAGTGACTAGGGAGTGTCACCACTGGGTGATTTCTCCCCTCATGACATTTTGACATTGCTATTATCACTTTATCAGTAATGAAATTACGAAAAGTGAACATTTCCCATTTGTGGAGTTGGTAAAATAGAAAGTAAACTGGTAACAAATAATATAAATGTTATGTATCCCAACTTTTTAAGGGAACGTTTCCAATTTAAGTCCATTATAACTTTTCTCTCTAACTTTAATTTCCTATAGAACTCGTATTTTTTTTTATTTTTTCCTCCTCGAATACTTGGTAATTACCTAAGTTGTGAGATCTGAAAGTAGGGGGAAAACCCTAGCCCTTGGCTTACTTCACACTTGGCTTCCGGTTCTCTCCAATAACTTACTCTCCATCCTTCCAAAACCTTTTTTGAACCAAAATCCTCTGGGAATGTTCCCTTGGTTCTATCCTTCCTTCCAGTCCATGTAAGTAGTGTCGTGAAGATTTCGATCAAAACATTTTTCCGGTAAGAATCTCATCTGTTGAGAGAAGATACATTTTTATTGGAGACAACTCCCCAAGAATCTTTTTGAAAAAAAAAAGTCGGTGAATCTGCGGCAAGGTACCTACTTCCCATTTAAGTTTTCGCTTTCCCTCTACATCCCATCTACAGTTTGGACTAAAAATCATGAGTCAATTTTCGGCCGATTCCGCGAAGAATATACATATTGTGGTAATAAACGTTAAAGAGATTTGAATGTTAAGTGTTAATCTTAAATAAATGATAAATAAATAATAATTAATAATAATGAAATAAACAATAATAATTACAACAAAAAGAAACAATAAATTACCACATTTCCTGTAGAAATTTTATCTCTTTTCTTTTACTAAATTTTGATTTCTACAGTAGTTTTCGAAAAGGACCCTAAAAATATCAAAAGTTCAAGACGTCAATTAAAAAAAATGCAATTTACAAACTTTTCACTTGGATTTCTAAAGAGATGCCATTTTTAATAATTTTAAATAATACTAAATGTAATCCAAAGGTTTTCAAATAGTCTTACTGGGCCAACAGGAAAAATGAATAGAATAAAATTTTCGACAACAAATATTGTGTTTATTTTCTTAAATCTACATTATTAAAATTAAAAACTAAACATTGAAACAAACAAAAATCGAAAGAAAAAAAATCTTAAAAACTAAATTCTTAACACTAATTCAATCTTTTTGTTTTATATTTTGGGCCATTCTCTAAAATTAAGTTATATATTTCTGGGCATATATTCTGTATTAAAAGTACCTTATTTTTGAATCAATTTCACAGTCAATACAGTTCTATTTAGTTGATTGCAACATAGGCCTAAACGATACTTAACATTTTTGCAGAGATATTGTGAAACACTTGATAAAAATGAAGAAAACGTATGTTTTTTAAAAAATATTGTCTATTTCACAAATAATATATTATATATATATTATTTGTGAAATAGACAATATTTTTTAAAAAACATACGTTTTCTTCATTTTTATAGGCCTAAACACCACTCTACATCTTCACTCAGACCGCCGCCATCGAACCCAGGCCTCGACTCTCTCTACACGCACTAAAAAAACAGCTGATGGCCGTGTTTTTTTTTTTACTCATTTGTTTTTAAAAGAAATTTGCTTTTTATATATAAAAATAAATATAATTAATTTTTTTAATGTTTTTAATTTAATGATTTAATGTGTGTATTATTTTTATACATGACAATGTGAAACGTTGTGTGGATGGATACATTAATTTCAACAGTTCTCACTGTTCAAAAAGATATCCAAAGACATTATTTGATACAAAGCTTTCATTTTCATTTTTTTGGCAGAGTTCCTCTTCACCTTAATGATCACTCAAATCTACGTTATCTTTAATGATTATTTTTCATATGTGATAGTAAGATGTTGTGGGACGAGATTTCTAATAGAAATAAAAGACGTTGTCTTCCCACTGTTTTATTTTATACCAGAACCGGTTTTCGACGCAACAGCGTCATCATCAGTGGTTCATCCCACCCACACAGCACAGCGGTTGGAAGATAACTGAAGATAGGCCAGTTATCTTCCAACCGCTGTGCTGTGTGGGTGGGATGAACCACTGATGATGACACTGTTGCGTCGAAAACCGGTTCTGGTATAAAACGTCCAGAAATATCGTTGTGTTAAATACACTTCCGGAATAGTTCTGAAAAATAGTTATCTTAATTTTTATTAAATTTAAACATGTATCTACTTATTATAAATGTATCTATATATTAATATTATTATTTTATGTACTCATATATTTTTTAATAATTATTTATTCAGTTTTTATTAATTTCATTTTACTTTTTTTAATAGATTTGTTATTTCTAATCATACGTGTGTTACGTCTCAATAAATGTAATTTATTTGCTGTCTTAATGTATAAATTCTTACGACGTATTCTATTACCATGTATTGGTTTAACAGAAATATAATAATTATTATTATTATCCGAAAGACCAATTGCGACTAGGTCCTTCAGGACCATTTGATTCCTGTATATAGACGATATTCCATTTCCCTCGTCCTCATCGACTGGACGAAAGTCAGGTGAGAGGAGAGTAGCGCGTGTTTGTCTCTCTTCAACCCCTGGGTGGGTCCTGGCGGGGAGTTGGCAGGATCGACTGACGTCAGAGGCCGGGAAGGCGCCAAAACACCGACCCTCCCCCACTCCCTCTACGGTATAGATTTTTAGGTCGGCACCACGTCATCCCCGTACTTAATAGTAGTGGGCTCAAGGGCCTAGAGAGGAGGAGGAGTGGCTTAGGCAAGGATTCAGCGCCCCCCCCCCCTCCCTCTGCAAATCAGATTACTTAAATGTTCTTGAATCTTCTTGGATTTTTTTTTATCCCTCTAATTTGAATATTCACTTTATAAATAAAACAGAAAAACAAATATAAATTAGTGATATGGCCATTACAGCACATTCTTATACCAACCACTTTTATACAGAGCACTCCCTCCCCCTCGCTCCTCTTGAATTAATTTCATATTGGCATTACTGGGTAGAAGAAAATCACTCTCAGAAATTCGCTGTGAAATTCACAAGAAACACATCAAAGCATTACTCTCATATACCCAATAATGTCAAAAATCAATTTGAGGGGGGGTAGAGAGTGATCACAAAAGTGGTTCGTATAATAAAGTCATGTAATGGCCACATAACATATATATTTTTATAAAAACACTACCAATATATGGAAATATACTATATAACTTCGCTATGGGCGAAGCCGGATGTGACAGTGGAGTCGGACCCATCTAGAGCAACGAAAGAGCTGGTTGAGATGGCATCACATGATCGGCACTAATCATATGATACACTTTTATATATCTATTCAAATTGTTCTCGTTTCAATATGCCAAATAAAGCGTTCGTTCAGAAAAGGTTTTTCATTTCACTGGTAGTAGGCGATATGACCTTGTGGTTAAAGTCCGGGCATGAGTCACAATAACTAACTATAATATAAATAACACTTAAATTCCAAGAAAGTTATAGCGCCTCAAATAACGAATAATTTTACTGACAGAATAAATGATTGTACATTTTTAAATATATTAACAATATTGAGGGCGCCGGTAGCTCAGTGGTAAGCGTGCTTGTCTTCTGAGCTAAAGAACGTGGGTTCGAAACCCGACCGAGGCCCTTAGTTTATTTTATCTGGAAGGTAAAATAAACTTAAGCACGCCGTCCTTCGGATGGAACGTTAAGCGATGGTTCCGAGCCTGCACGATGTCAGGTACTCCTTAAAGACCCCTGCCCTAGGTGAATAAAAATTTAGGGTAGGCAAAATTTAGTACTCCCACAGTAGAGTCGGGCTCATGTCCACCAGAGTGACGAAAGAGCGCTCTGGTAGTAGGCGATATGACATCGTAGTTAAAGTCCGGGCATGAGTCATAAAACCGAACCTAACCTATTAACTTTATAGAGGACGCCAGTAGTTCAGTGGTTTGCGTGTTTACAGAGCTCAAGGCACTTAAATTTCTTTTATCTAAGAGGTAAGCTGAAACTCTCCGCAATTTCCACAGTTTTAGGCCGAAAATGATTTATTAGTAGCCTCACCAACGTGCTATAGTACATACTGGCAGGTTTGATAGGCTCACATGCTGCCCGCAGCCACGAATACGTTTCCTTCCCAATGCTTCCCAGCAGAATTGGAACCATTTTTCCTTTCCGAACATCGTTCCCAACAAAAATATTTTCTACGATTTCAACAATATATTTAAGTTTATTTTACATTTCTAAAACTGAGAACTGATTTTATATCATACTAGCAGTAATACCCGGCGTTGCCCGGGGAACTTTGACTTTTCTCCCAATATCTTCTATAAGGCTATTCAGTTCCTCGACAGTACATTCATGATGTTATAATTTTCAATTATTCATACGGAATAAGGCTTATAGTCCTTCAACTGTAGTAACGCTAGCTTTGAAGCTAAAACTAATTTATTCAAAAAGATTTCTCATTAATCGTTGCAATGGTTTTTGATTTACAAAGATTGCGTGGGTGGATGCTGGGATGGACCAGATATTGAGGTACTAATACGCCTATAACCTTCCACAGACGATGACGAACAAATTTAAAAAAAAATTAATCAAATCCATGAAGCCGTTCGTGAGTTATAGCGGTGCAACGCACATACATTTTCAGCTTTATATGTATGATGTATAATATACAAATCGAACATAATAAATATCACAAATGTTTTAATAAATATTAATGTAACACCACTAGTGAGTGAAAAATCTGCTGGTACGTCTGTAGACAAAATAACTGTTAAAAGCCCGGGCATGAATCACAGAAACAAACAACATTATAATAATATATTTAATTTTTTTTAAATCAAATCCTTAGTTATCTTTTCAAGAGAAAAGCCCAGTATAAACAATATCAAATATAAAGTCACTCAAATTATATGGCTTAAAAAAAGGGGAAAAAAACAGATATTAAAGGACTTACATGTGATTAGTAGCAGTAATGTTTGTCCCTTACAAACCTTCCCCTTTCTCTAAAAAAAAGTACTTCAGAATTTTCCACAACACTAATTATAAAGCCCGATTTTATTATAATAATACCCAGTTGAAAACTTTTCTCAAATAAATTTTTAAAGAGGGAATTATAATGAAGCTTAATTAATTATGTGTTAAGCTTATAAGGAATTAAAAATTTCAGACATTCAAAATTACATATAACACAAAAAAGGTATTTGAATTCATAATGAATATAAGACTCACAGATTGAAATGTCAAAATAATGAATAATTCATTGTATAAATAAATTTTTAAAAAATAAAAAAAAAAACAGACTATGAAAAAAATATAACCCAAAAAGCAGTAAAAATGTCACCGGTTATATTCCAGCAGGAATTAATCCATTACATTTTCGTTCTCCAAAGCCGATCCACCGTTTTGCATTCAATTCAATATTGAATTTGTGGATTCTGAATTTTTAAGACGGGTCCATGCCTACAAATATTTGCGGCGAACGCGCTCGCCGCAAATTTAAACTTAAATATTTATCACACAAATATTTATTCACGAAAATGTTTACGTCTCCCCGATCGAGCCATACGTGAAAACAAGTGGAGTTAACATCACTGTTTCCCGAGTTGTTTATTTTTGTCGAGGTTTTTATAATTCAAAATCATCTACAGATACACACAAAACGTTTTTGAAATGGCCGTTAGTTTCATATATACCTAAAATAGTCAACAAGCGATCTCCACCTTCTGTGTTGTGATGTAAACTACGGAACATTTTTTTTGATGAATAATAAGACACAATAAAAAAATGTATTTTTTTTTATTATAATATAATGTATATATTATATTTATCAAGGTCTTAAAAAAATAAGGGACATCAAAAAAAAAAAAAAAAGAAATCAAAAGAACAGCTGTGAGATAAATAGAGAGATGAGTGGAGAGCTGGCTCTGGAACGGCGCACATAAAGTTGAGATGTTTGTTTTTAGTGAGGTTGAACAATTATATGAAAGTTGAGTTATCGAGGTCTAAATTGTGTTTAAACTTAAAAGAAGGTACATTCAAACATTTATTTTTTTATATGCCCGAACAAAAATAAATAGTTTTAAGTATTTAGTTTTATGATTTTGTTCTTTTGGTTTTTTTGTTTTGTTTGTTCAAATGTTTAGTTTTTTTTAATTAAAAAAATGTAAATAAAGAAAATAACCCAATTATTTGTCCTTTTAAAATTCTATTCTATACATCTTTCCTGTTGGCCCAGTAATATCATTTGAAAAAACTTGGATTAGAATTAATATTATTTAAAATTATTAAAAAACTGGCATCTCTTTATAAATCCAAGCGTAAATACTAAAGTTTGTTAAATGGAATTTTTTTGTTGTATACGTGTACTTTCTTCAAAATTGCACGTCTTAAATTATTGATAATATTTTTTTTGAGCCATTTTCGAAAAACTACTGTAGAAATCAAAATTTAAATAAAGAAAAGAGATCAAATTTCTACAGGACATGTGGTAATTAAAAGCTTTTATCACAGTGTTTATACAAATCTTTTATCGAGTAGCGTCTTCCTTCTTTTTAAGCAAATGGTACAAAACAATAAAAGCAGCACTCTTTTTCATCATAATTAACTCAGACATGATAAACAACTCGAATGCAAAAAATAAACATCAAAATATAGCAAAGTTGGGGTGCAGGTTACTAAATGAATTTTTAAATGTTAGGGAAGCGTCCACACTAGAAACAGCATGCGGCGCAAACCTCTTTCATGTTCGTCAAAAAACCGAGAAGCTACAGATCGTGTGAGTTGAATGTGACAAAAATACTTGCGTCCTTTCCGTGCGCCGCACACGTCCACACTACCTAGAATGCGCCGTAAATATTTATACTAAATTTTTTGTCAATACGATTTTGAATCGATGTCCCCTAAGACACCTTTTCGACACACTAACAGACAAAACATCATTTCGAAAATGGTCAAAACGTATCCAGGGGACCTTCATTACAATACTATAAGAAAGTGAGATATGTCGACAAGACTTGTTTCTTATACCAACCATGTTTTTTCTCATGTATCTTATTACAAATTACATACGCAGACGATATCCCCTCTATCTTTCTGTTGCCGCACCACCCTCCAAGAAGGCTGTAAAGAAAGTGGAACTCAGGTTTAATAAAAACCTAATTTACATTTTTATTTTACATGTCTCTTTTTTATATTTTTTTTATAAATTTCCTGGATAATATTTAAAATTTCGCCAAGAGAACCTGCCTTTGGTTTAATTTCCTCCCTCATACCATTCATATATACTAGTTTAAATATATCTGATAATAAAAGTCAAAGAAATTTTCATTATGCATATAGTAACATTTAGCAGGTTAGTAATGTTATCTGACTGGTTAATAGAGGGCGCCGGTAGCCCAGTGGTATGCGTGCTTGCCTATTGAGCCCAAGTTCGCGGGTTCGAAACCCGGCCGAGTCGCTTAGTTTATTTTATCTGTGAGGTAAAATAAACTTAAGCACGCCTTCAGATGGGACGTTAAGCGTTGGCCCCGAGCCTGAACGATGTCAGGTACTTGTTAAAGACCCCTACCCTAGGTGAATGAAAATTTAGGAATCCTATAGTAGAATCGAGCTCATGTCTAGAGTGACAAAAGAGCGCTCTGGTAGTAGGCGATATGACCTTGTAGTTAAAGCCCTGGCATGAGTCATAATAACTAATAATAACTATAATAGGGCTTAAAAGGATGCTATGTGTGAAATTTTATAAATATATTATTAGGCGTTGAAGAGCTTCTACTCATTCAAGTCTTGACCCCCGAAGCCTGCTCTCCCATTCAGCCCCATGGTCTATTTCTGTACTGGCTGTAGAAGGGTGCTAAGTGTGGAATTTCATGAAAATCCCTCAACGGTTAGTGAGCTAGCACTCATTTCATGTTTTGGGCTCAGAACCCTATCTTCCATTCAGAATTTTGAGATGGTACATCCTATGTTGGGTCTTCCTTGAAATATCAACGAAGCTCATACAAACCATCCGTACATACATGCAGATAACATATATATTTATACATATAACGGTTGGTACACCTCCCACTCCTCTTCCTGATGTCTCTGTTTTGGATATAGTTCATCAAGTTTCATGAATATAAGTTGAACTATATATATTTAGCCCGTTCACTCGCCCGTCCATTCGCCCGCCCACTCTCTCGATAACTCTATACATACACGTAGAACCTCTATAAGTCGAACATCAAAGGGATGCCAAAAAATTCGAGTTATAGAGTTTTCGACTTATAGAGGATTTTGACTCAGGCGGATTTTGATTCGACTTGTAGAGGTTAAGATTCATTCTAACTAATTTTGAATTAGAGAGATGAAATAAATAAAAATTCAAGTTACAGAGGTAACAAACATATTTATATTTATTATAAATCAACATTATTTCAAAACATCCTTAAAATAAAAAAATACGTAGTATATGTAGGTATTAAAAAAAGTCTGTAATTTTTTTTTGCTTTAGATAATTGGTAATCCTATTTATTGTATACTCCTAAATTGTTTTCTAAGAAACAATGGTGTACATGTCGGCAAAATATTAAAGTCGGTAACTTATTTTTCTTCGAGTTATAGAGGTAATAAGTTTCAAATAATCGAGTTGTAAAGGTTGTAAAATAAAACATTACTATGTTCGAGATACAGAGGTCCAATTTATTTTTTCGAGTTATAGAGGGAAAATATGTACCAAAATGGCTTGTAGGTACTCACTGATTATTTCGACTAATAGAGGGTTGAGATTTTGAGTAATGGAGGTTTTGGGGCTTGAAGGGAAAGGAACAAATCTTTTTTCGAGTTTTGGAGGTTTTCGACTTATCGAGGTTCGACTTAAAGAAGTTCTCTATATATAATATACAATCGCCTGCCTATTGGCCCTGTCACGCTCTCACCTGTCACTCACCCGCCTACTCGCCAGTCCAGTGAACTAAACTGTCAACCTAAAACACAAATCGAATTACAATATACAAGGCAACGATGCGACCGATACGAGCCAAGCTATCCATACCAAGCGGATCCAAACGTTACAATCCAAATTCCTCATAACCATTGAAAGGATGCTACCTTCTTTGTTTCCAACTTGACACTCCACAACGACCTCACGAGTTCCTTCCGTCCAAGAACTCATCAAATCTCGTTTTTCCAAGTTCTACGCTAACCCCTTCTTCCACAACAATCCAATCCTCCTTTTCAAGGCAGTGCAGGTGATCACCAAAGTTACGTTTGTCGAACCCTCAACAGATGTCACTACTTGCCTCTCCAGGTTAGTTTGTGGAACAGTTTAGGGAACTTTTCCCTTGGATGATGTTTTTATGTTATTTATTAGATGTAGTGGATTCATTTCGATTACGTTATTAATGTGATACAAACTGCACGGAACTATCCAATGGGGTTGTTATGTTATAAATAAACAAAATATATTTTACAGGTTGAAAATAAAAAAGTACGTCTGACCTCTCACAGATTTTATCATTTTATGCTAGTCGGCTTTCGATGTTGCTTTATCATCAGGCAGTCTGGTAAAACAATTTAAAAAACATATTTTAAAAGTGATTAAATAAGTTAAAATTCTCCAATAAATAAAATATATAACGATATTTATTTATATTTTCCATCTGAGTCACAATATATAATAATATATAAAAATGAATAATTTTATATATTTAAAATATATACTATTAAAAACTTTTTAACTATGGCAGCTGGTGGACATGAGACCGACACTACTGTGGGAGCCCTAAATTTTGCCTACCCTAAATTTTTATTCCCCTAGGGCAGGGGTTTCAAGGTCGTGGGTTCAAAACATGGCCGAGGCCCTTAGTTTATTTTATCTGGGAGGTAAAATAAACTTAAGCACGCCGTCCCTCATTAAACACCCCTACCCTAGGTGAATAAGAATTTAGGATAGGCAAAACTATATCCAATAATGTATATATATATAGATTGAATACGAGTCATGACAGAAAAGATACATACGAGTATAAATATATCGGTATTTTACCCAAATATATGATACATTGAATATACCGATGCATCGTTGCCATCCATAGTTATGATGAAGTTATAAAATTGATCAGAAATTGCATAAATAACTCAATATTGAGTTTTCACGTTATGGATTTAAACACTGCAGGGTTCCGATTGTGACTTATCCAAGCTTGCACTAGGAATCAGTGAAATACAGCAACTATTAACAGTAGCACTGAAGGACTAGTTGATGGGATGGTGTGGTGTGGTGTGTTGTGGTGTATGTGAGTGACAGTTGGAGGACGGTAGTTAACTGTGTGTGGTTGTGTAACGTGACTGGAAAGGGGAAGTGTTCTATCGAACAAGAGCGCAGCAGCCATGGCATCCCATCAGATCAAAGTATTCCAAACCATACCACGGCCATCTCGCTATGGCAGAGAGGCCATTTTTACAAAGAGAAGAGACAGGAAATGTGAGAATTATACTTTTTACTTTACCAGCTGTATGAAGTATGGGGGCAGTTATATAATCGGGAGTTATATAATTAATTATATTTATTTTTCTATAAAATCCAACAAGCAATTGAATTAGTAAATAAATAATATAAAATAGATTCTTTTAAAACAAATGAGTAGAAAACAAAACACGGCCATCAGCTGTTTTGAATTGTGTAGAGAAGAGTCCGAGGTTTGAGTCAATGGAGACGGTCTGAGTGAAGATGGAGAGTGGTTTTAGGCTTAAGATGGGATGAACTAAGTAAGAGTGTATTAACAATAAAATTGATCCGCAAAGAAGGTACTGTTATTTATTTATATGTACAAAATATATATGCCCAAAATATATAACTTAACTTTGAAGAATGGCAAAATATAAAACAGAAAAAAGATTGAAATAGTTCTAAGAATTTAGTTTTTACGATTTTTATTTTTATTTTTGTTTCAATGTTTAGTTTTTAATTTTATTATGTAGATGTAAGAAAATAAACCCACTTATTTGTTCTCGTAAATTCTATGGTATTCATTTTCCCTGTTGGACCAGTAAAGATAATTTAAAAACCTTTGGATTGGATTTAATATTTTTGAAAAATTTAGAAAAACAATATCAATCCTTTAGAAATCCAAATGAAAAGTTTGTTAATTGATTTTTTTTTTTTAAATATGTGCACTTTCTTCAAAATTGCACGTCTTGAACTTTTGATGTTTTTTTTAGGGCCCTTTTCGAAAAACTACTGTGGAAATCAAAATTTAGTAAAAGACCAGAGATAACATTTCTACAGGAATTTATTGTTTATTTAATTATTATTAATTCAATTATTTTAATTTTATTTATATTTATTAGTTTTATTTAATAACAGAAAACTGTTTTTTTTACCATATAATACATACATATATTCATTTAATCAGGATTTATTGTGTTCACAGATTTTTTTTTGGAATCAGGAGGTCGGAAAACCAAAACTTGTTTGACAACTCTGCATCAAATTTTTGACCGATTACATAACTTTCCCTATACTTCGTGTAGCTGGGGAAGTAATTTCTGCCTGCGTTACAGAGGCTAAATAATAAAATTTTGAAAAGAATTAAGCCAACATTTTATTTCTTTGAACCTTATGATAGTCCCCTCTTGGGAATATAACGTGAAATTGATTTGCACCGACAGACATCGGGGGAGTTATCAAGAAAAAAGCATTGAGGTCGATGTTACATTGGAGGAATGTTGAAGAAGAAAAAAGTCAATCACGAGAGAAATACGTGTTCAAACAGTTCTTTCAGAGTGTACAAATACGCAGCGCACTTATATAGAATGTAAACGAGTGAAGTGGGCTTCTGGGTTGGAATACTACGTTCTAAAAAATTGGAAGTATATGACTTACCTATTTAACGCCTCTGTTGAGATTTTCATCCCTTTCTGAAAAAAAATAATAATTATTAATAATTTTGTAAGTAAAAAAAAAAAAAAATTATTGGATAGCACAAGTTGGTGCTATACACAAAATTGAAAACATTAAAAGGTAACATTTAAATTAAAAAAAAAAAATAGATAAAATAAAAAGTTAATGGATAGTCAACAAAATGTTGGTAGAGACGAGGTTTGAGCCTCCTATCTGGTGTTGGTTCTCCCAACTTGTAGGACTGGGCTCCAGGCACCAGGACGAGGTTTGAGCCTCCTATCTGGTGTTGGTTCTCCCAACTTGTAGGACTGGGCTCCAGGCACCAGGACGAGGTTTGAGCCTCCTATCTGGTGTTGGTTCTCCCAACTTGTAGAACTGGGCTCCAGGCACCGGGGCGAGGTTTGAGCCTCCTATCTGGTGTTGGTTCTCCCAACTTGTAGAACTGGGCTCCAGGCACCGGGGCGAGGTTTGAGCCTCCTATCTGGTGTTGGTTCTCCCAACTTGTAGAACTGGGCTCCAGGCACCGGGGCGAGGTTTGAGCCTCCTATCTGGTGTTGGTTCTCCCAACTTGTAGAACTGGGCTCCAGGCACCGGGGCTAGGTTTGAGCCTCCTATCTGGTGTTGGTTCTCCCAACTTGTAGGACTGGGCTCCAGGCACCGGGGCGAGGTTTGAGCCTCCTATCTGGTGTTGGTTCTCCCAACTTGTAGAACTGGGCTCCAGGCACCGGGGCGAGGTTTGAGCCTCCTATCTGGTGTTGGTTCTCCCAACTTGTAGAACTGGGCTCCAGGCACCAGGGCGAGGTTTGAGCCTCCTATCTGGTGTTGGTTCTCCCAACTTGTAGAACTGGGCTCCAGGCACCGGGGCTAGGTTTGAGCCTCCTATCTGGTGTTGGTTCTCCCAACTTGTAGGACTGGGCTCCAGGCACCAGGGCGAGGTTTGAGCCTCCTATCTGGTGTTGGTTCTCCCAACTTGTAGAACTGGGCTCCAGGCACCAGGGCGAGGTTTGAGCCTCCTATCTGGTGTTGGTTCTCCCAACTTGTAGGACTGGGCTCCAGGCACCAGGACGAGGTTTGAGCCTCCTATCTGGTGTTGGTTCTCCCAACTTGTAGGACTGGGCTCCAGGCACCAGGACGAGGTTTGAGCCTCCTATCTGGTGTTGGTTCTCCCAACTTGTAGGACTGGGCTCCAGGCACCAGGACGAGGTTTGAGCCTCCTATCTGGTGTTGGTTCTCCCAACTTGTAGGACTGGGCTCCAGGCACCAGGACGAGGTTTGAGCCTCCTATCTGGTGTTGGTTCTCCCAACTTGTAGGACTGGGCTCGAGGCACCAGGACGAGGTTTGAGCCTCCTATCTGGTGTTGGTTCTCCCAACTTGTAGGACTGGGCTCCAGGCACCAGGTCGAGGTTTGAGCCTCCTATCTGGTGTTGGTTCTCCCAACTTGTAGGACTGGGCTCCAGGCACCAGGACGAGGTTTGAGCCTCCTATCTGGTGTTGGTTCTCCCAACTTGTAGGACTGGGCTCCAGGCACCAGGACGAGGTTTGAGCCTCCTATCTGGTGTTGGTTCTCCCAACTTGTAGGACTGGGCTCCAGGCACCAGGACGAGGTTTGAGCCTCCTATCTGGTGTTGGTTCTCCCAACTTGTAGAACTGGGTTCCAAGCACCAGGGCGAGGTTTTCATGGTAGTCTAGGGTCGGTTTGGCGATGAATGCCTCGATGTCCACTTCCCTTCGGATCTGCTGATTCCGGACGAACCAAGGTGCGCCCACTGCCAAACGAAGGACCTTGTTTTCAAGCCTTTGAAGTTTGTCTAGATAAGTTTTGCTTGCACCTTGCCAAATGGGTGATGCATAGATGATGAGTGGTCGTAACAAGGCTGTGTAGAGTAGTGTGCAGCATTTGTGTCTGAGTGGTGTACGTCTGTTCAGTAGTGGGTATAGTTGTGATAGTCGAGTGTATGCTTGTGTTAGTTTTCTATGTATGTGTGTCTTCCATGTCAGTCTAGTGTCGAAATGTACTCCAAGGTACTGTAAGTAAAAGAATTCACAAAAGATGGTGTATTAGTAAAAATATTAGTTATTGTGACTCAGGCCAGGGCTTAAATTATTATGTCATATCGCATACTACCAGAGCACTCTTTCGTCAGTCTGGTGGACGGCCGACTCTACTATGGGAGTCCTAAATGTTGGTTTTTTCACCTAGGGTAGGGGTCAAGAAAGAGGAAAAGTATTTCGAGTTATACAGGTTTCATATGAAGTTAAAAAAAAACAATGGTTGTTCGCATGAACGCTTCAAATGAAATGCTTACAGTACACTCTATTCCCCATTTTCCGGGGGGTAAATCAACCGTATTGGGGCTTAACCGGAGTATTTTTGTGCAGTTGAAAATTTTTCCAATGTATAATATAGATGAAGGTAATCATAATTAAGTAAACGAATATAGGAAGTGGTAATAACAAGACTACGGATAGGCCATAGCAGGCTCACACATGGCCACCTTATCACCAAAGACAGGCCACCTCAGTGCAACACTTGCAACAGCCACCTCACTATCAAACACATCTTTGAAGACTGCAACATCTACGCAGAACACCTACACAGGTTGGGCATACCTAGGTCCCTCACCCAATGCCTCGGCGATGACGAACAGCATATCAACCTGACGCTAATATTTCTTACGGAAGCACCTGATTAATAGAATCTAGTCGAAACTAAATATAAAAAATTTATAAAAAAAAAAGTAACAAAAAAAGTTAAAAAAAAAAAAAAAAACAAGAGTAAAAATAAATAATGAATATAGAAACAACAATATCGTGTATATATATGTAAAAAAAATATAAGTATATAATAATTTATGGTTTCCAGATTTACTTTGTGAAGCTCCATTCTAGGAATAGATAATTAAAATACACAATTTCTTTGTCAAACTTCACTATATATTCTCAAATACTCAACTAGTTTCGCCGTGTTAAGGCATTATCAAGAGTCACTTACAAACTGACAGAATTGGTTGACAGGGTAGAAGGTACAGTTATGGAGGGGGGTTTTTAGGTAGTGACGGGGAATCCCTTGTTTTTGTTACTCCATACATTCTAATAAACAGATATTTACAAGATAATAATAACCCCCTCCATAACTGTACCTTCTACCCTGTCAACCAATTCTGTCAGTTTATAAGTGACTCTTGATAATGCCTTAACACGGCGAAACTAGTTGTGTATTTGAGAATGTATAGTGAAGTTTGACGAAGAAATTGTGTATTTTAATTATCTATTCCATAAGCATATAAGTAGTAGTATATATATGTAAAAAAACAAAAAAAACATTAAAATACTGAGTACTTATAGTCCAGAGACAAACAGGCTTGATAAACAGTAGTATCAATGAAGAGTGAACATGTAGATGTAATGACCAAGAAGTCGAACATCAAACAACAAACATATAAATGAAGGGAAATTACCTCTCGCAAATAAAAAAAGCCCTCTGTAAAAACTAAATGATTCGAAGTGATTATCCGATGAAGACAAGTGAAACCTCCTCTAATGTGGAGTAAGATTCCAATAAGAATTAGGTTATATTGATGAATGAATATTTCTCAGCCTTCGTATCCTTCTCGTATTCTTCAGACGTTTAAAATGAATAGGTTTCATATTGGATCACTTTTTTCAGCGTCTTCTGGGGATGATGACATCATGTGTTTTGACTGTCGACAGCCCTGCGTCACCCTTTCCTCCAAGACGTGACCCCTCAAGGTTGATCTTTGTCAGTCTGCCTGTTGCCCGCGTTGAGTATGTCTCATATTTTCCAGGTTTCCCGGCCCCCAAGTTAATGCCCTTTCTTTGAAACTGCTTGCCGCCCCCAGTGTTTGTTTCACCGTCTCCAACCACCTCCATACATGTGTGCTAATGACGGCCCCCTTTGATGCCACCTATTCACAATTCTCAGGCATTCCTTCTCACTAAATCACACAACTCGGATTAATTTTCTAACTAAAACGTCAAGTCGCTTTTCAAAGTATACCTAATTAATTAAGCATTTAACGAAGCCTCCCTATGGCATCGTTACTAGGTCAAGTAGTACCCAGTATCATGAGTATCAAAATGAGTTAATTATGAAAAATATTTATTTCGATTAACCCAAAAACTTTAATAACTGCTGATGTAATGAATGTATCGATATGAAATATCATATTTGAAGACATAACCGCATGAGGACACAATGTGTCAAATTTCAGCGATATCGGCCGAAGGGAAGGGGTTTAATTCAAAAACCTTAATAACTGCCGATGAAATGAATTTATTGACACAAAATTTAGTATGAAGATTTAGGAGCCAACTGTTGAATATTACCGCAAACAGTCGACTGGAGAAAACTCAATTGATTTATTCGTAGTTAGTTATTATGACCTATGCCCGGGCTTTAACTACGAGGTTATATCGCCTTCTACCAGAGTGCTCTTTCGTCACTATGGTGGACATGAGCCCGACTCTACTGAGTGAGTCCTAAATTTTGCCTATCTAAATTTTCATTCATCTAGGGTAGGGGTCTTTAACGAGTACCTGACATCGTACAGGCTCGAAACCATCGCTTAACGTCCCACCGAAAAACGACGTGCTTAAGGGCCTCGGCAGGTTTTTTTTTTCTCCAATCGGAGTAATCGATGATGACTTTATTTACATTTACATTTATTTACATTTACATTGAAATGTCAAATCCGAGTATATAAACCCTCTGAGATCCCCGAATTGGTATCAGTCTTTCGTCTGAGATTATCAAACCTTCAATTATGAACACTTCTGCTTCTAGCGCTTCCAAGGTATATTCTAAAATTCTCTTAGACATTTTTATACTCTAAAAATTCTATAATAATTTCATGACAGCACATTTTGAGGTAAATTTTTCAACATCTTGTAGATTTCATCTCTTGTAAGAAAACGTAACACCAAAATGCGTGGTGAAGTCGTATCTATGTCTGAATTAACAATAGGTGAAAAATATAGAATTCTTACCATGAAAAAAATTGAGACAAGTTACGGTCTTAGTATAATTGCAACGGTGGTTGAACATGAGGACCGTAATGCACAAAGATGGAATGATGGTCAGAAAACTGTTTTTTTTACTCTCCCATCTATCATGTGATAACACAAGACCTCTACACAGATATGCATTCAATGCTGGAACATTTCGATACGTCCAATTATCCTCCAGACCATGTGCTATTTTCACTCATTAATAAGCAGGTAATTGGAAAATTCAAGGATGAAGTATATGGAGAAATTATAGAAAAGTTTATTGCATTACGAGCAAAGGTGTATGCATTTTCCATTGCCTTTAAGAAAATTGTAAAGAAAGCAAAAGGTGTGACACGAGCTTCATTGAGACATTTTATTTCTTTGGAAGATTACGAAAGGACACTATTTGATTCTACATTAATGTTTACATCCATGAGAAGTATAAGATCATACAAGCATATACTGTACACCATCGATCAAAATAAATTGGCACTAAATCCATTCGATGACAAGCGGCACAGTCTTGAAGATGGTATATCTACTCATGCACATGGTCATTTTTTAATCTAATTCACTTTCCCCCCTCAAACTCGTGATTTATCAACTTGAGAATTACCTATTGAGTGGACCCCCGAATCACTAGAAGAATTTCAAGATTGTATAAAAATGATATGCAGATTCATATGATGAAGAAAATGTGTAAAGTTCATTCTGACCCCTAAATTTCCTCTGCCATGGAGGTCCACATTTCATGCCACCTTTCTTATCCACCCCATAACTTCCTCAAATGTGCTTTCGCTTTGACGTAGCGAGGAGGCTTAATTGATTTATATGATCAAGAACCAAGAGAAGCACAAATCACTTTTTTTTAAATTTTGTCTAATTTTTTTTTTTTTTTTTTTTGTTTGTTTCAGAACTGTCCACATGATCGAGGGAGCTGAGAATAATTCACTAATTTCTTTTTCTGTTTATTGTTTCAGTTGTGCCGTCGTCATCAGGGCTTTTTGAGACGGTTACAATCCGTGCCCGTCCCCCACGTTCGGGAGGTGAGGGAACTCCCTCAAGGAGAAGCATTCCCCATCAAATGCTTCTTATCTATGAAAAAAATAAACAACGTTGTCCTCATAGTGAGGGGAAACACTTGGGAGGTGCGACTCCCAGAAAAATATAATGATGTCATAGATGACATTTTCTGGGAGTCGCCCGAGTACGGGTTTTCCCTCACATACGAGGGCAGGGTAGGAGGAGAGGAGAAAATAATTTTCAAGTATGATTTTAAATATATCCAATAATACACATAAATTTAATTTTAATTTTTGTATTTATTCTTCTTCTTTTTTCTGTTATAGAGAAAACCCCGACTTCGAGCCCCCAAAATACTATTATGACGACCCTCATGCTGACACGGAGGATGAATTTTGGGGGTGACGATGTGTAAAATATATTTATTTTTTTTAAATAAATTTTTTTATTTTTTTTCCATATTTTTTTTCATTGAGTTCCTACCTCACTGAATAAAATTAGAGATAAATGATAACTTGTTGGGTTCTTCTGGACCAAGGTCGACGGGATTGATGACTCACTGAAGGTAGAATGAGGTGGTGGTATAATTTCATCGTGTGTTTACATACAAGGTTGAATGACCTCTCAGACGCTAGCGATTTTTACCATCGATTCACTGAGATAGCAAAATAAATATATAAATGATATCAGATTGACACACATTTGAAACACCAGACCACTGGACTTTAAAACCACGAGTCCCAGGTTGACCCCCACGGGTCCCTTTTAACTCCTGACCCTTCCTAACACTCGAGGCACTACTAGACCAGCATAGGGCCCCTTTAACAGGCCCAAATGTAGACAGAAATATCCTACTCACATCAATCAAAAAGTCACCAGATCCCATCCCTCCGATCTTTACCTCCCTGCCCATAGGACTACAACCTATCACAACTCCTTCCTTATCCAGGCTACCTCCCTCTGGAACTCTCTCCCTCTCCAGATTCGCCATGCTCCTAGTCTTATTTCTTTTAAATCCCAGCTCTTCCAGTACCTCCTTACTCATCAAACGTCTGATTCCCAGGGCTAGCGTCCTATGGGATAGTTCGCATCTTCCCATGAGTCTCTCAGTCTATAGCTGGACTGATGTTACTCTTCAGTTTCATCATCCCAGTTGGATCACATTTAGGGTCACTATATATTTGGTCACTATTTGTTTAGGCACTACATAACTACACACTATATGTTTGGTCACTATGTGTTTAGTCACTACATATTTTATTTTAGAAGTAATCATTCTTTTTTTTTTTTTTTTTTCTTTTCACTCATTTCTTTAAATTCCAAGCAGAATAATGTATAGGTGTGTGATATTCTGGATTTTGGATATATATCTGTAATTAAATGTATCTACCAGGCTGTATGACACATATTATATTTATTTATTTTATTATTTAATTTCTCTCTCTCTCAGTGACCCTTTCTGTCATTTATATTTACTTTTGCTATTATTTTTTTACTTTATAATTCTAATACTGTTCCTCATTTATTTTAATATGATCTGTTTATTCTTATTTCTAACTGCTTTTGTTTCTTTAGTTGCTATACTCCCTTATTTGTTATCTTTTATTCAACTTGTTTGATACTGGTATCTCTTATGCTGTTATTCTTAGGGGACGTATGTCCCAGAATAAAAATTGTTTTTTCATTTCATTTCATTTAATTTCATTTCATTTCATTCAAGCATACCACTGAGCTACCGGCGCCTTCTACATTGCTATTGATTTACCGAAGACGTTTTAAATTTTTTGTTTTTGCTTTATTGATTTTTTTCTCCTCCTGCTTTCATATATTGTTCTGTAAAATAATAAATAATAGTAATTTTAATTTGTGTTAAATTGGTGGAGCTGGAAAGTATTAATTCCACACCAATCTGTCCAACTTTCATGGTAACTGAACAACGTAAAGTTGGGCAGGTTCCAGCATTTGTGAGGCTCTCTCCTGGGGCTCAAGATTGACCTTCTTTATTTTAAAGTTAGACCACAAATTCAGTATTTTACTGAATACTTTTTTTATTTTTTTATTTTTTACTTCCTTGTATCTAAAGTATAATAGCAGGTAATTATAAATAATTACAAAATAAATATTGTAATCGTGTGAAAATGTTCTTAAAATTGCATGTTTTTCTGGCCCTTTGTACCGTGAATATTGGCCATAAAATAAAAAAAAAAAGTGAACAACTAATTTCCTTTCGCCGGCCGATAATAGGCCAAGAAGAACCAGCACTCTGTAGATACAGTAGAACCTCGACTATCCGGGGTAATGGGGGGGGGGGGGGGGGGGGGGGAGAGAGATAGCACGGATAAATGAAAATCACGGTTAATCGAGACACTTTTCATTTAACGAATTACATACGTGTGTACAATTTTATATACACATGTGTGTACATTGTCATGTTATAACGTTATAAGGGGTTGAAATATGAAGTAATCCTTCATTGGTTAGGTTAGGTTTTTCTGACTCATGCCCGGGCTTTGCCTATGAGGTCATATCGCCTACTACCAGAGCACTCTTTTGTCACTCTGGTGGACATGAGCCCGACTCTACTGTGGGAGTCCTAAATTTTGCCTACCCTAAATTTTTTATTCACCTAGAGTAGGGGTCTTCAACGAGTACCTGACATCGTACTGGCTCGGGACCATCGCTTAACGTCCCATCCGAAGGACGGCGTGCTTAAGTTTATTTTATCTCCCAGATAAAATAAACTAAGGGCCTCGGTCGGGCTACGAACCCACGATCTTGAGCTCAGAAGTCAAGCACGCATACCACTGAGCTACCGGCGCCCTCTAATCCTTCTTTGTTTTTTGCTGTTTGAAATGATTTTCCTTACTTCAGTTCTAATTTTTCTCAAATTCATGCCATCATGGAACTCAAAATTTTCCTGTTCGAAGAAGTTTGACATGTCTGAATGTTTTCTTCTTTAGCGCCAAAACTGTCATCATTGTCACTCTACTCTGTCTCTAAGTTTCTAGGAACCTATACTTACTGCTTACACACCATGGTTAATCACGAACACGGATAATCGAGACACGGTTAATCGAGGCTCTACTGTACTTCGGATTGAGTAATTTGATATATGTATACATATATATGAGTAGGCGACCATATATTTTTTATTAATTTTTTAATTATTGGAATAAGAATATTTCAATGAAAATAAATAAAAATTATATATACATTTTTTATTCTTTTTTAAGTATTAGAATAAGAATATTCTTATTCTAATACTTAAAAAAAATAATAAAGAGTATTTTGTTATTCTTATGGTCGCCTACTCGTCACTCAGGTGGATTTGAGCCCGACTCTACTGTGGGAGTCCTAAATATTGTGTATCCTCAATTTTAATTCGCCTAGGGTAGGGGTATTTAATGAATACCTGACGTACGTACTCTGGACCATTGCTTAACGCCCCATTCGAAGGACGGCGTGCTCAAATTTTCACCACCTATATAAAATAACCTGATTCTCTGCCGGGTTTCAAACCCGCGATCTCAACAACTCAGTAGTCGCCCCTTTCTGCAGAGGAAAGTAGACCACATCCTGGGTGAATGCGGAGGTTACGCTTACCTCTGATGGAAGAGGTTCAGAAGATTTGACGGAACAAAGATGTTATAACGTTCAGGCTTTGAATAATTTGGGTACAAACCTCCCCTGCAATCAGTCAGGCTGGCAAAGTAGGGTTGGAGATTTACAATTTAAATATTCTGGAACCGACATACGATTTTAAAGATATTTGTATTTCTTCTTACTGTTGTAGTGGCAGACCTGGGCAAAAACCTCACTTAAAAAATAATAAAATTGAAATCAGGCCATTCTAGTAGTGGCGTAGGCGAACCCACCCCCCCCCCCCCCCCCCCCCCCCTTTCTACGTTGAAATTAACCATACCAACCGCTTTACCAGGAGTGGCCAACCCGCGGCCCGCCTTGAATAATTTTACGACCCACGATATTCATCACAATTTTACAAAATATGTTTTTGCACAAAACATGTGCAAATACACACATTCAGATCAACTTGCAAAAGCTAAGTGAAAGAGTTGAGAAACAAATATCTCACTAATTAAATATTATTCCATCAATTCATTATTATATTATCTATGTTTTTTTTTTTTTTTTTTTTTTTTTTTTTTTTGCATTGGAGGGGGAAATGCTGTGACGCATCCAGGGAAGGTAGCCCTGGATAGTGTGGGACTCGAGACGGTTCACCATCACCATACCCACTAAAACCCCCTCCTTGCCGATCCTGATTCCCTTCCGCGGAACTGACGGTCTGTCATTACTTCGCGGAAGGGAGGAAGGGTGGCTGGTAACGCCCCTTCTTCTGTTTTATTACCGCTACTGTTCCTTGTCAGCCCTCTCCTGAAGGGCCAACCCGCCCATGATGAGCGCTGCAAAATCGCAGCCTTCATCCCACGACTCCTGGGAGCGCAGCATAGCGTCCACGTAACTGGTAGCAGTCAGCGGGGCGCCCATGCTGCACTCCAGATTTTTCCTTCCCTCCTCAAATCTGGGGCATTTGAGGAGGACATGCTCCGCCGACTCCGTCTCACCAAGGCACGCGGGGCAGTCTGGTGTTGTTGCTGCCCCGATTTTGTGGAGGTACCCCCGGAACCCACCGTGTCCCGTGAGTACCTGGGTGAGGTGGTAATTCACCTCCCCATGCTTTCTGGTGAGCCAAGGCTCGACTCGAGGGATGAGCCGATGGGTCCACCGTCCCTTTGTGGACTTGTCCCATTCTTCCTGCCACTCCCTAATTGTCCTGGCCCTCTCTGGCTCTGCTGGACCAGGGCTGGCCCCCGCGTCCTGATAGAAGTTTATATGTATGAATAAATGTCATTTGAAGGTGGCCAGGAGAGGCATCACCCGAGCACTACCAGCAGCCCTGGGCAACCACCGAGAGTCACTCCAGAGAACTATAGACTTCTTTAGTAATACAAAACTAATGGACGAGCTATAATTCAAGCAAAAATCTAAAAATGTAAAAATATACAATAATACATTTAAAAAAAATGTTTATATATATGTATAGATGTGTATCTGTATATGTATATATACACATACATATGTACATATATATACACATATTATGTATGGATAAGCATCTGTCTCCATCTCAAAGTAGTTAAATGCTTATGACCTAGATGTTGAGCAACTATAACCCTAATCCTAATCCTGAATAATAATAAAAACAATAATAATAATTTATTCTGTTTAAAATTTTCATCTAATATGAGGATACATAATTTTATATGCGGCCCGCGGGATTATAATGAATTTCCAAAGAGGCCCGTAAGATCATGTGGGTTGGCCACTCCTGCTCTATACTCTAGTGGAGCTGTGTGAGGCCCGAAGGCTGGGTGGAGGGGAGTTCTCACAGGCATATTCCCGGAAGTCAACCGTTTCCATTGTCTAATTTTGTGCGAAAGATGCCGACGGTCCTATGTAACCTAGAGGAATTTTTCAAAACAATATTAATGAATTTTCACACATTTTTTTTTTTCATTAAAATAACCTTTTCCCGTATCTTGTTTAAGGAAATAAAATGTTCTCGAATAATCAAGTATAGATGATTTTCTATAATGGCCCGATGAGGGCACCGGTAGCCCAGTTACTGAACTCAAGATAGCAGGTTCGAAACCCGGCCGAGGCCCTTAGTTTATTTTATCTGGGAGGTCAAATAAACTTAATCCTGCCATCCTCGATGTCAGGTACTCGTTAAAGACCCCTAACCTTAATAAAAATTTAGGACTCCCAGGGCTCATGTCCACCAGAGTGACGAAAGAGAGCTCTGGTAGTAGGCGATATAACCTTGTAGTTAAAGCCCGAGCATGAGTCATAAAAACAAACAATAACGAAACGGAAAATAAAAAGATCAATGAAAAAATTATATGGTGTGCTTCAATATTAGTTTTTTTTTTATTCTGCTTTTTATTCTTTTATATTAAAAAATATATATTTATATAAAATATATGAAAAAAAATAACATGTGTTTGCTGAATTCAAGTGTTGCAAATATTGCTGACAAGTGTAATCAGGTTACACAAGGAAGGGTTTTGGAGATCTATATTAAGAACTGCAATTGTAGTTTTTGCAAAATTCCTATTTTAACGTTTTAGGTTCTTGCTTTAAAAACCAAGCCTCTCAACCAGACCAAACTGCTTGCATAAATAAATAAAATAAAATAGCTTTATTGACATTCTTTTAGAACAGGTTTTGGAGGTTTTGAGTCTACTGCTCTTCCAACAGAAGAGATCAGAAAAGCAATCTGAAAAGAATCCGAAAGGAAATCAGAAAAGAAATTTTAAAATCAATGAAAAAAATGGAAAAAAAAGGAAAATGACAACTAGTTGATATTGAAATTTAACGATTGTTCGTAAATTAAATTATTTCTCAAATAAAAATAAAACAAGATAAAATAAGAGCAAAAGTAAAAAGTAAAGATGAAAGTTATTTCTTAAATAATACTGTTAAACATTTGTCCCATCTTCCTCTGTTGCTGGCCACTGTGCACCATCCATCCCCTATTCTCTCCACTATCTCGTCCCTCCACCGTAGTCCAGGTCTTCCTTTTCCTCTTATTCTGTCTCTAGGAATTCACTCCTTGCAGACTTTAGCTCTTCGTCGAGGATCCATCCTTGTCACATGCCCGGCCCATCTCCACTTCAGCAAGTGTGCTTACTTCTGGAAGCTTTTTCGCCTCATCTTCCGTAGAACCTTGCTGTTTCTTATCCTGTCACTTATCTTTACTCCAAGCATGCTCCTCATCATTCTAAATTGGTTTACTTCCAGACGACGATCCAGCTTCTGTGTCAACGACCAGGTCTGTGCACCATATAGGATGGATGGATAGACGCAGCTCATCAGGATTTTGGCTTTTAGGTCAACTGCAATATCTCTCTTAGGTATTTTTTTCAGAGACCAGTATTTTCTCCATCCTGCTCTAATTCTGCAGTTCACCTCTTTCTCTGTTCGTGATTGGAAAGTCAATGTTTTCCCCAGGTACCGGTATTCCTCCACATACTCTATCTCTTCGTTGTGAACTATGCATTCTCTTCTTGAATTGGTCATAACTTTTGTCTTTTTCGGGTTTAGCGTCAATCCTACTTTCTTGCTGGTGGCGGTTAACTTTTTTTTTTTTTTTTTTTTCGGGTGTACCGGCCCCTGACGGAGACAACGACACCCGTCCGCCGCGTAGGGAGGAATAAGGGCACAATATGATTCTCGTTTATTTTATTGCTGCTACGGCCGGCTGTAGAACCCGCCAATCGCCGGGGCGTCTGGCTGGGTCCCCCAACCTACCTTATTGCGTTTCCCGAGACAACTCGGGACCAGGCATCCATGCTCTTGGCTGCGTTGCGTCGGGGATGGTCGCAGGTGGGCTGTGTTACTAGCAACCATCACCCAGTTCATCCCCGGAACCACGCTAAACTGCCTTTTTTACCTTCCGCCAGGAGGCGACGAATCGACCGAACTCTGTGTAGTCAGCCTCACTCATCAGCTTCCGCGGGTTCAGTCCCAGGTACGATCCTATCCGGCGTATCAACTCCTAGCTGCGATATCATTGTTTCTAGTTCTTCGCTTGACTTTCCAATTAGAACAATATCATCCGCAAAGCGCAAGTTAGTGAGATGTGTCCCATTTATGTTTATTCCTTTGTTTTCCCACTCTAATTCTCGACATCTAGCTTGCAGTACGCAGTTGAAAAGAACATCTGATATGGTGCATTCTTGTTTTACTCCTCTTTACTGCTTGCATGCCTGAAACATATTTTGAACCAATTTCCTTTCTTCAAAGTTCAACGTTTCCTAAGCGATTGTGATATCAATACTGTACGTACGATATAATAACACCAGACTCTAATTAGCATGTTATATTTCATTTCCTCAACCTCGTTTAATTCTCGATTTTCTTCCTGAGCCTTGCTCAGAAGTTGTTATTATGAAAGGGGGGGGGGGGGGCAGGGAGGGGGGATGCTGGAAGATATATGATGTGTTTTTGTCCAAAAAGTTGAAACTTACAAAAGTCGATAAGTCCAGTTGCCGGAAAGAGGGGTGGGGGAGGGTGGAGAGTTTGTTGGCCTCATTCCAACCTTCCGGACAAGAGCACAATATACCAGAGCCCCCCCCCCCCACCCCCCCCCCGCACCCCCACCCCCCAAAACTTGCTATATCTTGCTAATATACTTCTAGGGAACATAATGGGGAACAGGAATAACATATCTGTCCCTTTCCATGAAATACGTTTATTTAAATTTTTAAACCTTATTTATTAAAAAATCATTTTAAATTATGTTGTCTTCAAAATTATTTTATTGGGGGCCATGTTGGCGGTGCGGGCTAGAGCATAGGGCTTTGGTCGCATGGTTTCACCACGGTTTGCAGGTTCGAATCCCATCCGGGATTGAGTTTTATTTCCTAGATAGAACTCCCTCCCGGGACCATGGATGTAGTAAATAACTAGATAACACCGTGACATGGCTAATATGCATCCTACATAAAGCCAAAAAGAAAAAAAAGAAAATTATCTTATCAGACTGCCTGATGATGAGGACAACCTCAAAAGCCGGCTAGCATAAATTAATAAAATCTGTGAGAGGTCAGACTATATTTTATTTATTTATTTATTTTTTTATGGCCTTATTGAACGTGCACCTTGGTCAGCTAATTGGGTGAAACACATTGAAGTCCACGGATCGGACCAGGCACCTACTTTTCAAATTCGGGGACAGGCAGTTAGTTATTATTATTTAGGCCATGTTTCACGTAAGAAAACATTTAGCACGCCGTCCTTCGGATAAGCGATGGTCCCTGAGCCTGTGCTACGATGGTAGGTACATGTTAAAGACCTTAGGTAACTAAACAAAGGTAGGCAAAATTTAAGATTCTCACTGTAGAATTGGGGGCTCTTTTGCGCTCTGGTAGTAGGCGATATGACCTTGTAGTTAAACCCAGGGCAGTGAGTCATAATAATTAACTAATGTTGGTTGATAGTTCCCTTAGATACATTAGATGACTGATAAAAATAATAAAAAAATATTATAATATTTTCTTGTGAAATGTAATAAATATATATTTGTAATAAATATGATCGATGGTTGGAAGTTTTATAAGGAATATTTTCTGTGAAGAAGTCAGCAAATGTCTAAAAAAATGCGTTTCAAGACGTCATTTTAGGATGGCTTTCAACATGTATCTCGCAAACCAAGCAACTTCGAAAAAATGTATTCTATATATAATGTACTTTTTGGTATTCCCTACAACTTTTTGTCGAAGTAATTTTTGATTAAGTCATAAATACACGCAGTATCTTGTAGAATGTACTTAGTCTCTGAAGTAAAATAACCTTAATTTTGGTTTGTTTTCGGCAAATATCTAGTCAAATCTAAGTCAACACATGTGACATCTTCATTTCAATTATCAAGTTCATAGCTACAAAAGTTTCTGATTAGAGAAACGCTCACAAAGTTTCAGTTCACACACACACACACACACAGACAAACATCATCGCGAAAATGGTCAAATCATACTCAGGGGACCATATTTATAATCTGGAAATTCCTTTGAAAACTCGACATCGAATTTTTGACTGATTACATAACTTCCCCTATACTTCATATAGCTGGGGAAGTAAAATTATTATATCCATTGTTAGAAAGGTATACGGTTGTTTAAAATAGTAGAGGTAATTTGTATAAAACAAGGCGGCTACCACATAGCCTTCTGTTCTAACGTTAGCAGAGAAAGGAGAAAAATCTGAATAGTTTGTCAAAGGGCCTTAAAAAAGGTCGGTATTTACTTGAGGGTCTCATTTGTCTTCAAGATTTATACGAGGAAGGAACGTGGCAAATGAGTGACGAACACGAACAATTCACGTGGGCATGTTGTTTTTCTATTCACGCGTTGAGACAGACTAATGACACCTTGTGCTCAACATTAATTTATTCAGTAAATTTGTCTATACGAAACGTTTGCTCCTTTTTAATATAGTTTGTTTCATTCTAATTGAAACTGTTAGAGTAAATGTTTATCAAATATATTGAAGAGTAGGATTGCAATAACTGAAATCCACAATCACGCAATGAAATATTAAAATATTCTATAATTAATTATTATTTTTTTGAGAAAAGAATCGAAGAAGGATCAATTTTTCTTATAAAAACAGCTAAGATGTAGAAGTTTTCATATAAACTGCTGTTTGGACATTAATAAATTTATTAGTAAATATAAATATACAAAGACTGAACTATTCGATTTTGTTTAAAAATGAATGGAGAATAACCAACGGTCGAGACAAATGCCGGCGATCAGCTCAAGGTCGAAGGAGAGTTGTGACAGTCTGAGTGTGAGAGATAGAGCAGTTCAAGTGATAACAGTCAACTGAGAAGAGTGTTAGACTTAACACAGTTGAAGTACGTAGATTAGCCAAGGACAAGTAAAGAGTGAGCTACAAAAGAGGGACTTAATATTTATTAATATATAAAAAAATCAAAGAATGACCAGTAAAAAAAATTAAAGAATGGCCACAGAAAAAAGACATGTAGTTTTACAAAATAGAAAGAATTTTTGTAAATAATTTAATTGTTTATTTTCCAAATTTATATCTCAGAATTATATCTATACTATACTCTACTATTCTATATATATATATTTATATTTTTATATTTTACTACATATATATATATAGTAACGTTCTGTATGACCTTACATTGGTTAAAAGGGAGAGTATACTGTTTGGCGAAGCATCAGTGGCCACGCCCACTTTAGTGGAGAGTAAGGTTATACAAGGGTTACCCATATTGTGTTTCATTAAATAAAACAATTAATTATTGATGATTTTTAAGTATAAAAAAAATATTGTTATTATGTTATGGAATTTGTAAAAAGAAAAATGTAAATTGTGAAAAAAAAAAGGCATTGCAACTTGTAGCCAATCAAATGTAAGCATTCAATATAGGAATGGAGGCCATCTCCCACGAGGAGAATAAAAGGGAGTCGATGTTCAGAGTGCGAAGTAAGAAGGTGTCTGTGAAATGATATAAAAATTTTAATGTGTCGGTGGAGTGAGTTTGGTTGTGAGCGGACTAGTGCCGAGGTAGTAGTTGTCCTGGAATAATGTGGATCCAGTGATTATGTGAAGGAGGGAGATAATGCAGAAATAAAAATTACAATGAATGTGTTGTAAGGGACCGACTACCAAGAAATCAGAAGAGAACGCCCGTTGAATATCTGATATCCATCGCACAAATAGTACTACCAATGCATCATCAGATCACCAAATGAAGTCATCATGCAATTCAATAGTTGTGGTAAATTTTATGTGTGTAAATTGTGTGACTAACCCTTTTTAGAAATATCAAAAGAAATAAAAAAAATAAGTTTTTTAAAATAAATAATTAGCTTATATCAAATGTACGTCTTATCTTTCAATTTATTTTTATTTCAACCATTTAATATAATAATTATAAGTAAATATTAAGTAGATAAGGTAAGAGCCGTTTCATAAATGGTTTCTCGAAAAGGGACAATTAAAATGTAAGCTAACAGTCGTTACAATATATATATTTTTTTTAAAAATATGTGCACCTTCGTCAAAATGCCACGTCATAAACTTTCTGTATATTTTTATCAGGGCCCTTTTCGGAAACTACTGTAGAAATCAAAATTTAGTAGAAGACCAGTAAACAATTTCTACAGGAAATGTGACAATTTATTTATTTATTATTTCTATTATTTTTATTTTTATTGTTGAATTTTCACCAAAATATCATGTTTTCCATTCAAAAAAAAAAAAAAAAAAATCCTGCCTTGCTTGTCAATTTGGCTGAAAAAGATATAAGTAATAAGCACACGTGACATCTTAATTTCTAATTTCAAGTTCATTGCTAAGAGTACAATCGTTTTACACTGACAGACATCATCGTGAAAGTTTTCAAAACATGTTTAGGAGACCTTGCAACGTGAAATTCCGTTGAAAAATTGGCATCGAACTTTTGACCGATTACATAACTTCCCCTATCTTCTTCTACGCTGCATTCCATTTTTGCGGAAATAGATATATAAATAGGAGGAGAGTGAATGGGTGGATGCAGGGTGGAGGCACAATAGTCAGTCAAATCAAGGACCGGAATGGAAGATCAGGAAGCCCCTAAGCCCGCTCCGTTCTAAGTATCATCTTGATAAATCCTTTCCAGCTTGCCTCACTGACCCCCGACCAATTTCAAAGTAGATTTTTCAACGCATCATCTCAAATCCTTCTCTTCAATACCCGCCTTTTATTACCAATCCGATATTTCATCAAAACATTATTTTATCCGTCTTCCCAAAGTTTAAAACTAAAATTTCCAAGCACTAGATATAATAATTTTTTGCTTCCTCAGCTATACGTAGTATAGGGGAAGTTATGTAATCGGTCAAAAGTTCGATGCGGATTTTCAACGGAATTTCATGTTTTCAGACATCCAGATTCCAAATATGAAAAAAAGTCTGTGTGTGTGTGTGCCTGTGAACTCCCAATAAATAAATGTATCAACACAAAATTTCATATGGGAATCCAGAGCCCCTATGTTAGTCAACTATTGAATATTAGCGCAAAGGGTCAACTGGTTTTGACTTTTTTTTTGTATTCAATTAAAAATGTTTAAGTTAAGGGAAACCATTATATTTGGTTTACCCGGTTGCGGTTTCGAATTTCGTCCGGGAGAGAGCATCGTGTATAAAGCCGAGACAGGGGCGAGAGGAGGAACACGAAGGCCACTGACAGCAAGGGACACCGCCAGATCACTCCACGTCCTTGGAGCTTTTGGGTCTGAAGACCTTGGAGGCGCCACCCGCAGGCCAGAAACCGCAAACCTGGGATCCCGGACCTCTGCCCCCGGACTACTACAGTAGTTTAACTAGGGGTCATGTCGTGTACAACCAGAGCCCTCATTCCTCGCTCTGGTGGGCATGAGCCCTCTACTATGGGAGTCCTACACTAAACTTTTATTTGACTGGAAAAGGGGTCTTCAACGAGTACCTGGTACATCAACATCGTTCAGATTCGAATCCCATTCGAAGGAAGGCGTGCTCAAGTTTTTTTCAACTTCCACATAAAAAATCTAATGTTCTCGACCGGTTTTCGAACCCGCGATCTTGAGCTTTGTAGAACAGAGAATATAACATACAGGACATCCATGAAGACGAGCAGTTCTAGTCGCCGAAGAGCCGGACGCCAGAAGACCCCACACAACAGAGGAGCGGAGTCACCTATCCTGGGGTTTGACAGTGCATTGGTTAGCTACTACGTTCTTGCCACCTGAAAGAGCTGTCACATACTGCAGAGATCGATGTTGGATCCCTTGATCTCGTCTCTTTGTCGTCATTCCCACTCTAAAGGGACCTTCCACAAAAACTAGACAACAGAAATGTTTCACATGTTTTATCCTTTTTAATCCTAACAATGTTTTTTCCCTAACAATTTTTTTTCAACAGTGGCAACTTCCATTGAGTGTCTCTTCATTTATTTTTTTTTTATTTTGCTTTGACGTCATGTATATTCATATTATTTGAGTAACTAAAAATAGAAAATTGGGTGAAATAATGAAAAAATAACATTTTCTGTAAAATGAGCTGGATTGGAAATAACTTGATGTGTTATGGATGCCATCTCGTCAGTTATGAACAGCGAGTCGAGATGTAAAAAACGTTGTCGGTGAATCACTTTAGCACGAGTCAATCACCTATGTTTTCGTTTTCTCTTTGAAATCAATTTTCTTATTTTGTTTAAAATCAACGTCTCAGGATCTCTGAAATCCTCTCTAAATTTCGTTTTGATACATTCGTTACAACGACAGTTATTAGGGTTTTTGAGTTGCCGGGGAGGGTTTTTGAGTTGCCGGGGAGCTGGGGAAGCTCTCTGTTCCCCTCGTTGTATCTTTAACTCAAAAGCTGTAAACCTAACAAATTTTGTTTTGTTGCTTATTTATGCGAAAAGGGATGGAAAAATTTGATGCTATCAAAAATGTTTCTTATTAAACTTCCAAAAAACGTATAATAAATTTCCAGTTTGAATAAGAAATCCCTGTTATATATGTTACTTATATCTTATATAATGATGTAACCTACTCTTACTAGTAATACGAATACAAACTCGAGTTTTTCTAATAATTCGAAAGCTCAGCTAGTTGTTTGCTCTTCTGATTTATTTGAGTTGGACTCGAGTTATTTGAGTCAACTAAATATTAAATAAATAAAACAAACTTATTTTTTGAAATATTGTCTATTCCACTAAAGATATTTATAAAACTACCGGTTTCGGCCTCACACCATCGTCAGGTCAAGTTATGAACTAAGTCAGTTTGCAGAGAGCGACCCCTCCAATACATCTCTGGTGAAAGCTGCCACTTCAACTAAGGACCTCACCAGATAGGACCTCGTAGTTAAAGCCCGGGCATGAGTCACGATAACTATCAATAACGGGCCTTAGAAAGCACACTCAGTGCTAAAAGCTTGAGTTTGTTTCTGTCGACCACAAGTCTGATCTCTTCCTTCCTGAAACTGCATCGAGTGTTTTTTTATTAGATTCAATTTTTCGAAAATTATATATATTTTTAGCAAAAAAAGAAACACCAATGTCCCTTCTGCCCTCTCGCTAAACAGAAAGTTGTGGAACCAAAGTGTAAAAATGAAACTTTTCATTTTATTTTTCTCCACCATTTTCATATTATTTCATGAGTTCATTAAAAAGTTAAACAAAAAAGTGTATGATTTTAATAAGTTTTTTATTAAATTTAATCTAAATAATATATTTAGAGGGCGCCGGTAGCTCAGTGGTATCTCGTGCTTTCTAACTGAGCTCAAGTTCGCGGGTTCATGACCCAGCCAGGGCCTCGGTCCTTATTTAATCTGGGAGGTAAAATAAACTTAAGCACGCCGTCCTTCGGTTGGGACGTTAAGCGATGGTCCTGAACCTGTACGATGTCAGGTATTCGTTAAAGACCCTAGATGAATAAAAATTTAGGGCAGGCAACATTTAGGACTACCAAAGTAGAGTCAGGCTCATGTCCATCAGTGACGGAAGAGCGCTATAGTAGTAGGCAATATGACCTTGTAGTTGAAGCCCGGGCATGACTCATAATAACTAACTATATTGTAGATTTTGTCCTATGTAATAACTTGGGACAATACAGCCATATTTTTGTTATGTTCTGTGAGAAAAAATCACCGAAATACAATCCAGAAAAAAATCGTCGATGAATCACCGGTTATGTATTTCATCTGCAGGAATTAATCTAGTAAGTTTTCGCTCTCCCTCCAAAACCTTACACATGGAACTTCTTAATCCTTATACTACATTTCAAGTCGATATATTTATTCCATCGGGAGTTATTGAGGTTTTTGAGTTCAGTTCCCTTCTTCTGATCGCCTCCTTTTCCCTTCGGCCGATTTCTTCAAACATTTAATGGTGCCATCCTTATAGATTTATGAATTCAAATATAAAATTTCTTGTAGATCATTCCATCGACATTTTGAGATGAGCCTCTATTCCCACACTTCCCTTTGGTCGCTTTCTTTGACAATATAACTATGTCGCCTTTATGGGGATTTATGAATTCATATATATAATTACTTGTCCATACATTTACTCATCTCATTCATCTCTTTTTCAGCCAAATCGACCAAAGAGAAAGAGAGGATTAAAGGGAGACTTAACATTAAAACTCATATAAGGTTTCTGGTAGATACATTCATTTTATTGGGATTTATCGTGTTCATAAAGACGCACACAGACTTTTTTTTCATTTTACAATCAAGGGGTCGGAAAACGATGAATTTCCAGTGATAATTCAACATCAAAATTCTGAAAGATTACATAACTTTTCCAATACTTCGAATAGCCGGGGAAGTAAAATATTTACCATTGATCGTCTACTCAATGCTCAACCCAAAACTTATTAAATTCTCATATGAATATTTTGTTTTGCATGCTCTAAATATTCTTCATACAGGACTTAATCTAAAGCGGATATTGCTTTGGTCTAAAAATCGATGGGGTAGATTAGAATGAGCTTTAGTGCGGCCATGAGAGATCTAACTTTAATAAAGACTTCATATTAAGTCAGATAATGACTTAGGTCCAACTTATTATAATAATATTTATTTTTGTTAAACCACGACATGGTAATTGGTTACGTCATAGAATTCTGAACATCAAGATATAATATAGGTTAGGTTTTATGACTCATGCCCGGGCTTTAAGTACGAGGTCATATCGCCTATTACCAGAGAGCTCTTTCGTCACGCTGGTGGACATGAGCCCGACTACTGTGGGAGTTCTAAATGTTGCCTACCCTAAATTTTTATTCACCTAGGGCAGGGGTCTTTAACGAGTACCTGACATCGTACAAGCTCGGGACCATCGCTTAACGCCCCATCCGAAGGACGGCATGCTTAAGTTTATTTTATCTCCCAGATAAAATAAACTAAGGGCCTCGGTCGGGTTTCGAACCCACGTTCTTCAGAACAGAAGACAAGCACGCATACCACTGAGCTACCGGCGCCCTCAGATATAATAGATACCTATATATATTATATCTTGATGTTCAGAATTCTATGTCGTAACCAATTACCATGTTATTATGGTTTAACAGAAATAAATATTATTATAGTAAGTTGGACCTAAGTCATCATCTGACCTAATATGTATATAATATATATTTACTTCATCAGCGGGCGCAGGTAGCTCAACGGTAGCGTCAATATCGCGGATTTGATACTCCGACGACGCACTTCGGTTTTTTTATCTGGGAGGTGAAAAAACGTTAAGCCCGCCATCCTTCGGACGGGACGTTAAGCGATGGTCTCGAGCCTGTACGATGTCATGTTGGCCTATTTAACATTTGTCTTGTCTCTAGAAGAATAAAATTTGGATTTAAAAAAGAAGTCCTATTATGAGCATATAATTTCTATTTGTGGACAATTTAATTACTTTAAACCTCAGACAATCATGGAGAGTATGAGATTTTTCCGGACTGAAAACAAAAAAAAAGTGGTAGAGTTTGGAAAATAAAAGGGAGAAGGTGGGGGGAAATCCGGGAAACTCGGATGACCCATTTTCCCGGAAAGCAATTATGAGATGTATTTTTGTTCTTGCCGTACATCTGTATTTACCATTAAACTTTTCTCAGACCAACATTACCTACCCTTCAGCGACCCTTATATCAACCCCAACTGGATATTAAAATATTCACTGGTGAATCACCGACTACGTACTTCTCCAGATCGAATTAATCAATTAACCTTTCGCTTCTCTCCAAAACTAATCGTACGTTTCGGGTAAAAATCAGTATTTTCATAATAATAATAATAATAATATTTATTTCCGCTAAACCAAAACGTGGTAATAGGATACGTCATGAGAATGTTTACATAAATATAACTTATAAATTAGATACATAACAGTAAAATAGTATAAGTATTTGATTAGTAAACATGTGATTAGTAGTAAAAGTATGTAACTGGGACATTACAGGACTTTCTTATACTTACAACCCTTACAGATCACTCTCTCTCCCCCTCCTCCTTCTCAGAATAATTTCATACTGGCATTACAGGTTATAAGAATGTCTACTCTCACGTCTATTAAAAGAGACAAAATGAAATGATTTCGAGAAGGAGAGGGGGAGAGAGAGTGTGATCTGTAAGCGTTGTTGGTATAAGAAAGTCCTGTAATGACACGTCACACACATTTTTCTCAATTATTATAATTTTACAAAAAAAAAAACTACCAATAGATAAACCATATTTTAAAGTTCATTTCTATGAGTTACGATTTAAAAATTACTTAGATATATTCCTTATAGACAGGGTTCGAAACCCGACCGAGGGCGTTTATTTTATCTGGGAGGTAATAGAAACTTAACCGTCGGATGCGACGTTGAGCGATGGTCCCGAGCCTGTACGATGTCAGGTACTCGTTAAAGGACCCCTGTCCTAGGTTAATAAAAATTTAGGGTAGGCAAAATTTAGGACTCCCACAGTAGAGTCGGGATCATGTCCACCAGATTGACAAAAGAGCGCTCTGGTAGTAGGCGATATGACCTCGTAGTTAAAGCCCAGGCATGAGTCATAAAACCTAACCTAACCCTACAGACATTTAGTTTACACCGGACGACCTGAAAAAATCGTATTTCATATAAAATATCAATTTTAATATTCCTTACAACTATTACTTTAAACTATTTTTGATTAGGTCATAAACATAAGCGGTGTCTTGTAAATTGTACTTGCTTAGTTAGTACATGCGACGTTTTCGTATTTTTGAATCATTGACAAATGAACTTCCCCGACACGAGTATTTGAACTTTTTTATTAATTACTAGCTGACCCGACAGACGTCGTTCTGTCAGAAGCTATTGGACCGGATTTTTTTTTTTTTTTTTTTTTTTTTTTTTTTTTTTTTTTTTTTTTTTTTTTTTTTTTTTTTTTTTAGATAGTATGCGCCTTGCAACTCCGTGCAACCAGCTATTAAGTTCTTAGAACCGCTGGGCAACACAGATAGTACGTAGTTACTACTACTACTTGTGACATTTCATGAGAATCCGATTACCTTTAATGAGTCAGTATTATTTTTATGCTTAGCGCCCCCCTCCCCCTCCCGTTCAAATTGAGATGTCACACAGTGTATTTTTCTATTTCGTCTTTAAAAATACTACATGTGAAATTCCATGATAATTCCGTTAATGACCTTTATATTTAGGCCTTTCCCTATAACCCCCCTCCCTTTCAAAATTTTGAGATGTCACATAGCGCATTTTTCAATTTGCCCTCTAGGAATACTACATATGAAATTCCATGACAATCCGAACATTCGTTAATGACTTAGCACTATCTTTATATTTAGGCCCCCTTTACAACCCCCCTACCGTTCAAAATTTAAGGACGCCACATAGCCTATTGTTTAACTTGGCTTTTAAGAATACTACATGTGAAATTTCATGATAATCCGTCCATCCGTTAATGCGCTAGAGCAATTTTTGTGTTTAGGCCCCCCCCCCCTCCAGTTGACCGCTAGGAACTCTCTTCATAAGAACCTTCCTCGGACTTCAACGAATATTTAAAAAAAAAAAATTAGCCGAATTGGTGCAGCCGTTCTCGAGTTTTGCGCTTAGCAAAAATAGGCAGTCATTTTTATTATATAGACTAGCAGTAATACCCGGCGTTGCCCGGGGAACTTTGATTTTTGTCCCAATATCTTCTATAACGCTATTCAGTTCCTCGACAGTACATTCATGATGTTATAATTTTCAATTATTCATACGGAATAAGGCTTATAGTCCTTCAGCTGTTGTAACGCTAGTAAGTTTTTAGGACTCCTGGGCACCACAGCTAGGATGCGCCTTTCAACGGCGGAAGCCACACCTAGTGAATACTTAGCATCGCTGGACGTCATAGTCAGTGCGTACTTAAGAACGTTTGTGACCACAGCTAGTATGTGGCTTGCAACGCTGAGCACCACAGCTAGTACGTAGTTGGGAATGCTGGGCATCATAGCTAGTATGTGCCTTGCGACGGCGGACCCAACAGCTAGTACGTAGTTAGGAACGCTGGTCACCACAGCTAGTATGTGCCTCGCAACAGCGGACCCCACAGCTAATACATAGTTAGGAACGCTGGGCACTACAGCTAGTAAATGCCTTGCAACAACGGACCCCACAGCTAGTACGATATTAGGAACCCTGGGCATCAAAGCTAGTATGCTTTTGCAACGACGGACCCCACAGTTAGTACGTTTTTAGGAACGCTGGGCCCCACAGGTAGTAGGTGCCTTGCAACTGCGGACCCCACAGATAGTATGTAGTTAGAACCACAGGGCATCACAGCTAGTATGAGTTTTGCAACGGTGGACCCCACAGCTAGTACCTACGTAGTTAAATACGCTGGGCCACACTGCTAGCGCCTTGCAACAGCAGACCCCACAGCTAGTACGTAATTAGGAACGCTGGGCATCACAGCTAGTAAATGTCTTGTAGGTGCCTTGCAACAGCGAACCCCACAGCCAGTACATAGTTAGGAACGCTGGGGCTGAGCACTACAGCTAGTAAGTGCCTTGCAAAAGCGGACCCCACAGCTAGTACGATATTAGGAACGCTGGACATCACAGCTAGTAAATGTCTTGCAACAGTGAACCCCACAGCGAATACATAGTTACTACTACTACTACATGTGAAATTCATGACAATCCGATTCATGACAATACGATCAACCGTTAATGAGCTAGCTCTATATTTATACTTAGTCCCCCCCCCCCTCAACCCCGCCACCCGTTCAAAACTTCGGGACGCCACACACCTTATTTTTCTATTTGGCCTTCAGGAATAATATATGCGAAATTTCGTGACAATACGACCAACCGTTAATGAGCTAACTCTATATGTATATTTAGCCCCCCCCACAACCCTCCTTCCTGTTCAAAATTTTGGGCCGTCACACACCTAATATTTCTATTTGACCTTTAGGAATATTACATGTGAAATTTCATGACGATTCGCCCATTAGTTAATGAGTTAGCTCTATATTTATACTTAGGCCCCCCCACTACCCCCCCTCACGTAAAAACTTTTGAGCCGTCACACCGCCTATTTTTTTATTTGGTCTTCAGGAATACTACATGTGAAACTTCGTGACAATCCGACCAACTGTTAAAGAGTTAGCTCTATATTTATACTTAGGCCCCCCCACAACCCCCCTCCCGTTCAAAACTTTGGGACGCCACACACCTTTTTTTGCTATTTGGCTTTTGAAAATACTACGTGAAATTTCATGACGATTCGCCCATTAGTTAATGAGTTAGCACTATATTTATACTTAGGCCCCCCCACAACCCCCCTCCCGTTCAAAACTTTGGGACGCCACACACCTTTTTTTCTACAATTATCTCCTATAAGTCTTTTAAATTCTTCAACAGTACATTCATGATGTTATAATTTTTAATTATTCATACGGAATAAGGCTTATAGTCCTTCAACGTCAAACACCCCAGCTAGTAAGTTTTTAGGACCCCTGGGCATCACAGCTAGTATGCGTCTTTCAACGGCGGAAACCACAGATAGTGAATACTTAGCATCGCTGGACATCCTAGCCAGTGCGTACTTAAGAACGCTATTGACCGCAGCTAGTATGTGCTACTACATGTGAAATTCATGACAATCCGATTACCCTTCAATGATTCAGCATTAATTTTATGCTTAGCCCCCCCTCCCAAATCACCTTTTTTTCCTGTTTGGCTTTTAAAAAGACTACGTGTGAAATTTCATGACAATTCGACCATTAGTTAATGTGTTAGCACTATTTATATACTTAGGCCCCCCTTACAACCCCCCCTCCCGATCAAAACTTTGGGACGCCACACACCTTATTTTTCTATTTGGCCTTCAGGAATACTCCATGTAAAATTTGGTGACAATCCGACCAACCGTTAAAGAATTAGCTCTATATTTATACTTAGGCCCCCCCACAACCCCCCCTCCCGATCAAAACTTTGGGACGCCCCACACCTTTTTTTCCTATTTGGCTTTTAAAAATACTACATGTGAAATTTCATGACAATTTGACCATTAGTTAATGAGTTAGCACTATTTATATACTTAGGCCCCCCTTACAACCCCCCCTCCCGATCAAAATTTTGGGACGCCACATAGCCTATTATTCAATCGGGCTCAAAAGAATGCTACATGGGAAGTTTCATAAAAATCCGTCCAGCGGTTTGGGCGTGATGCTGGAACAAACATACAAACAAACAAACAAACCCCGTTTCAGCTTTATTAATATAGATTATCTGAATTATCATTCGTGTTGATCTTTTCATTCAGTTTTAGGCCTCCTTCCATCTCCCGCTTCCCTTTGACTGGTGTGGCTGAAAATTGATATGTGTCGCACCTTTGAGCTTTATGATTTGTTGATTTTTTTCCGTAATTTTTTTCCAGAGTTTTTTTTTTTTAATTTTTTTGGCAATATGGACACTTCCTCGTCCCTTCTTCTGGTGTTTTTGTGTCGATACATTCATCTCTTCGGCATTTAAGCCCCCCAAATCCACCTGTTTCCTTTGGCCAAAACAATAGGTGTCATATATAAAATTCCACGTCGTCCCATGTTCGAAAAATATGAATCAACAATGAACGATGATATCAACATCCAATTTGTGACCAATAACGGTTTATTTTCCCCAACACGTTGTATATCTAAGGAAGTGTAGTTGATTTTTGCATTCAATCTTATTTCAGGGCCACCGTGAAAATTTCATTGACAATAGGGGTATACTGAATCATTTTTTTAAAAATACAATTCAAATTTACTGAAATGAATAAAAGCTGATGAGTGGGATTGATTGGTGTTATTATTTGTCCGTGAAGCTTGTTAGGGGATGTTTGATCTCTAATTGGAGGACGGGGAGCCAATCAGTGACCGGGAAGCCGCAGACCAAGCCAACCACGCTTCACATACACACATGGCCAGGGGTCGACAAACAAATGCAGGAGGCGTGGTGGCTTACAGCTAACCACTCAGCTTACTATTAACATCCGATAATCAACAGGTCTTAATAACCCACATATTTTACAAGTGTTCAAGACACAAAAGTGTTAAACATAAATCCTTGTAATGAACAGGATAAAGGAATATACACCCACCAAGGAATATACACTCCACACACTACTTGTCAATATTTTCACTATATTGCTCAAAATTACACGACTATAGTTTCGCCTGTTACGGCATCATCAAGTGAACTAAACAGAGATTACTACTGAACTAGTAGTAATTAGATTACAACTGAACGTTTAGTTCACTTGATGATGCCGTAACAAGCGAAACTGTAGTCATGTAATTTTGACCAATATAGTGAAAATATTGACAAGTAGTGTGTGGAGTGTATATTCCTTGGTGGGTGTATATTCTTTTATCCTGTTCATTATGAATTTTCACAAAGTAGAACTGGAATCAGTTCAATACATAAATCCTTGTGCCATCGCTCAGTTGTCTAGTTAGTGTGAATCATGCCCGGGTTTTAACATCGAATTCATAACGCCTACTACCAGAGCGCTCCTTTGATAGACATGAGCCTGACTCTACTATGGGAGTCATACATTTTTATTCACCTAGGGTAGGGGTCTTCGGGACCATCGCTTAACGCCCCATCCGAAGGACGGCATGCTTAAGTTTATTTTATCTCCCAGATAAAATAAACTAAGGGCCTCGGTCGGGTTTCGAACCCACGTTCTTCAGAACAGAAGACAAGCACGCATACCACTGAGCTACCGGCGCCCTCAGATATAATAGATACCTATATATATTATATCTTGATGTTCAGAATTCTATGTCGTAACCAATTACCATGTTATTATGGTTTAACAGAAATAAATATTATTATAGTAAGTTGGACCTAAGTCATCATCTGACCTAATATGTATGTTGAGGCCTGGCATTTCCCTATTCCTTCCCCCCCCCCCCCCCCCCTCCCCTGCCTTGTAGTGAGTGTACATCGCAGCGCCACCAGGCCCGTTGCAGCTAGCGCAATCTATCTATGAGGAGAGGAGCGGACCTGAACTCATCAGTAGTTGTTGATCATCTGACCTGATCTGTCGAACATCAGTTGTTGACCATCTAACCTGGTCCATCACCTAACCTTGACCTCGTTCACCCATGCCGTGAGTAGAGGCCATGCTTGCATTTTTACCTTTTACCTTTTTTATATACAGTCCACTTTTATCAGCTATACATACACCCGGCGTGTACATATTGGTCCTACGCCGCCGGATCAAAACAGTCCTATAAAAATATTAAGTTATTTTCAAAGTTTATAATCATTTTTATTTAAACTTTTTTTTTGAAAAATTGGGAATAGTTAATTTCATTTTTTTTTCAAAGTGTACCTTTCTTTACCTTATACAATTATATCTTATAGGTACCTTAGGAAGTATTATTTACGTTTTCTATCTTACGTTTTATCCTTTACGAAATATTGTTTACCTTTTCTTCACCATATAATCCTTTCCTCACCATATACTCTTACGTATATATATATTTAAGGAAATATTATTTACGTTATTTCTATTTCGTACATTTTATATTTAAATATCGCTTACATTTTCTTCATTGTATAAATATATATACATTTATATATATTTTTTTTTCCTCTCCATGCCAAAAACAATGAAGACAGAGTCCCAGTTAAAACGTTTTGTAGCCAAAAAGGAGAATAAGTTTCGAAAGCTGCAGCTATTATATGATGCGTCCGTTGCTGCGGGCAGTGATCAAAGTAAGATCGCGATTTTCAAAAGTCGGTATGAAGATATAGAGGAGATCCGCTCAGGTTTCCAAGACCTGGTGGAGCATATCAATGACTTGGAGATCACCCTGGACCCGGATCATGTGCCCTCCTATCAAAATTTGGAGGCCTTTGAGGAGATGTATTATGCCATCAAAACAGCAGCTGGAAACTTGCTCAAGCCGGCTCAGTGTCCCGTAGAACAGACAGTAAAGGCAGTCCAACCTCGGCTACCCAAATTGTCACTGCCGACTTTCAACGGATCTCTCAAGGGGTGGACCCCCTTTTATGAACAATTCAAATGTCTCATCCATGAGAATCCTGCCATCACCGCTGTGGAAAAGTTTCATTATCTGATTTCGTCAGTTTCTGGCCCAGCCTTGTCTGTGGTTAGAACCTTGCCCATCAGTGAGGCCAACTATCCCATAGTTTGGGCCGCTCTCCTGAACAAGTATCAGAATAAAAGAATACTCGGTGCGGACATATTAGAAACTATATTCAATTTTCGTCCTCTTCACACTGAGTCACCAGAGAGTCTTAATCAATTTTTGGAGGTATTTTGTGAGGCCGCTACCGCCTTACATAATTTAGAAATTGTAGACCTGCCTGGTTTTATATTGATGCATGTTGCCTTGCGCAGCCTGCCTTATGAGACAAAAAAGAATTTTGAGCGCCATCATATCAATCAAGAAATTCCAACTTGGAATAATCTTGTGACATACATACAGCACCAGACTCATGTTTTGGAGGTCTCTCAGACCACTCAGCAGATCAAACTGAACCCTAGGATTCAATTTTCTGTTGGGAAGAAGACCTTATTAAAATCACCGGACAATAGGCTCGCCAAACGAGGATTTGTATCGACATCAGCGCAGTCGCCTACTAATGCCTGCCCTGTCTGCAAACTTCATCATACTATTTATAAGTGTCCTGACTTTCTTCAATTGAAGCCACATCAGCGCCAAGAACGGGTTCAAGCCCTCAGGCTGTGTTTCAATTGTCTTAAAGGGACCCACTTACAGCCTAGATGCTCTTCCATGACATCATGCCTCACATGCGGTGCTCGCCATCACACTTATTTACATTCCAGTAGTTACCCATCTAGATTCAATACCACTATGAAGTCTTCTGAGCCCAGCACTGCGGCAGTTGATGCAGCTTTACATGCCTATAATCCACAGTCTCAAACAAGTTTCAAAACTGTGTTACTAGGTACTGCTTTAGTACATATACAGGACTATCTAGGTGAGTATCAGACCATCCGAGTATTGATCGATTCTGGGGCGCAAACATCTTTTGTCACGGCAGCATGTGTACAACGTTTGGGGTTACGTATTAAAAAATGTAATTTCCCTGTTGTAGGCCTAGGTCAGCATATTGTAGGTGACACTAAAGGGATGACCAGTTGTCGCATCAAGCCTCGAGATTCTGACCAACCGCAGTTCCAAGTGGAGGCAGTCATATTACCTGAAATCACATCTAACATGCCAGGTACAAGTATTCCTTGTAATATTTATGATAAGTTTAAGCACCTGCCATTAGCTGATCCGAACTTCTGTACGTCAGCTCCAGTTGATTTCCTCATAGCCGCCGACCTTTTTCCTCATGTCTACGATGGTCAACGAATTGTACCAGGGACAGAATACCCTGCTGCCTTGCACAGCATTTTTGGGTGGGTTATCACAGGAAAGATCGAACCTTGCTCTTCGCCATCTTCCCCTGTGACATCTCTTCATTCTACCTACAATTTTCAGTTGGACGAAATTTTGAAACATTTTTGGGAAAGCGAAGAACCTCCTACGCTGCCAATAATCAATGAGGATAATATGAGGTGTGAGGAGATTTTTACTAATTTACATTACAGACAAACCGATGGACGTTATGTTGTTCCTTTGCCCTTCTCTACTTCCAGACTCCCAACATGGACTGGAAGCTCTTACAGCTCTGCGCTGACTCGCTTGTTCGCTGTGGAACGTCGCCTTGCCCGACATCTTGACCTCAAGCGAGCTTACCAAGATTTTCTCGACGAATATGAAACACTTGGTCACATGACCCAGGTGCCTGAATATTCTCGTCTTGGTAACCCCCAATCTTATTTTATACCGCACCATGCTGTTTGTAAAATCTCTAGTTCTACGACTAAATTAAGAGTGGTGTTTGATGCCTCTTGTAAGTCTTCTAACCAGCCATCATTAAACAGCTTACTCTTAACTGGTCCCAAATTGCAACGGGACATTGTTGATATTATTTCTCGTTTTCGATTACATCCTTATGTTTTCACTTCAGATATATCTAAAATGTACCGGCAGATCATAATCCGTCCAGAAGACAGGTTAAATCAACACATCTTGTGGCGACGGTCCCCTGAGGAGCCCGTCAAGGAGTATGAACTCAATACTGTTACCTATGGCCTTTCTGCGTCACCGTATCTCGCTCTTCGTACTCTTCAACAACTCGCCAACGACGAAGGTGCGCGATTCCCTCAAGCCGCCAAGGTCCTATTGCAGGATGTTTACATTGATGATGTCCTCACTGGAGCTTCTACAGTGGAGGACGCCCAGAACCTCAAACGAGACCTTATCAACTTGTTTCATGCTGGAGGATTTCATCTTCGCAAATGGAGCAGCAACTGCCCCGAACTGATTCGTGACATCCCAAACGATCACCATGAGACACCATTATCATTTGATCCTGACGGCCATGAAGTGATAAAGGTACTGGGTCTGCAGTGGAACGCCACCACCGATGCGTTTTCTTACGATTTGGCTGAGATCCAACCTATATGCACCAAGAGGTCAATACTTTCGCATATTGCTCGTACATACGACCCTCTCGGCTGGCTGTCTCCAGTTATTTTCAGATCCAAGTGCCTCATACAACATCTTTGGCGTCTAGGGATCGGATGGGATGAACAGGTGCCTTCCTACTTGACAAATGAATGGACTTCTTACTGCGAGCAGTTGCATCATCTATCTAGTATTCAGATTCCACGCTATATACTACAGCCAAACAGCACGTCATCCTGTTAAGTTGGATTCTGTGATGCGTCAGAGCGTGGGTACTGCGCAGTGGTGTATCTAGTTACTGTTGGAGGAATTAATAGCACAAGCCATCTCCTTATGGCGAAGTCCAAGGTAGCTCCCCTCAAAACATTAACTGTACCTAGGTTAGAGTTGTGTGGAGCCTTGCTTCTTACTAAACTTTTGAAATTTCTATTGTCAACATTTGAAAATGTCATGACTCTGTCTAGTATCTTTGCCTTAACGGATTCTACGACTGTCTTGTCATGGCTAAAGACGTCACCCCATCTCTTGAAAACATACGTTGCCACTAGAGTTACTCTTATTCTTGAAACACTCTCACCTACTTCGTGGCATCACTTACCCTCCGAATTAAATCCGGCAGACTGTGCTTCTCGAGGATTGCAGCCAAAACACCTCGTGAAACATCATCTGTGGTGGACAGGGCCTCCATGGCTCACTTCACACTCTTCTAATTGGCCGATTTATTCACCTTTTGACTTGCCACCTCATCTTCCCGAGCTGAAGAATTTAACCACTGTTAACTCGTTTGTCCAAACCTCATGCAGTTCTTGGGACATATTAGAGAAGTATTCCTCTCTTTCAACACTCCAACGAGTAACAGCTTGGTGTTGGCGGTTCAAATCTAATCTCAGATTGCCGTCTGATCAACGATGTCGAGGCCCGTTGACCTGTTTGGAACTTAATAATGCTCTGATCTTCATTATTAGAGGCGTCCAGCTAGAACATTTTCAGCAGGAGCTTTTAGCGATTTCGAAGAATCAGGATTGTCACGCTTCCATTCAACGCCTCCATCCGTTCGTCGACTCCGTGGGTCATTTGAGGGTGGGGGGCATACTCAAACATGCCTCGCTCCCTGAAGCCTCTATTTACCTTTTCATTTGGAAGGAAAGCAAGTGGCGCCCCGTAAGGACATCGCATTTCCTCATTGGGGCCCCCCTTCTAGCCGTACCGGAGTACAACGTTCAAGAACTCCAAATGAACCACCTCAACCGATGGCAACTGATCCTGCGCTCCAGTCAGCATTTCTGGATTCGGTGGTCCCGCGATTATTTGCCTACCCTCCAGCAGAGATGCAAATGGTTCACCGCCCCACCAGATCTGAAGATTGGCGATCTGGTTCTGCTTGTCGAGGCGAAGACTCCGCCCTTGCAGTGGCGTCTCGGAAGAGTGTTGGAGGTTCACCGAGGACAGGACGGTGTAGTGAGAGTTGCTACTGTGCGCACCTCTCAAGGGACCTATCTTCGCCCTGTGGTGAAGCTCTGTCCCCTGCCTACACCGTAATTCCCAATTCTTCCTTCCTCCTTCCTTTCCTTTCCTTTCCTTTCCTACTTTCCCTGTTTTTTTTTTGTTTTTTATTTCTTTTATCTAACCGCCGGTGGTTATTTTTTTATTTTTGAAAGAATTCTTTTATTTTTTTGTACTTATTATTTGACTAGAAATCCCAAGCGTGATTTCGGTGGGGGGTATGTTGAGGCCTGGCATTTCCCTATTCCTTCCCCCCCCCCCCCCCCCTCCCCTGCCTTGTAGTGAGTGTACATCGCAGCGCCACCAGGCCCGTTGCAGCTAGCGCAATCTATCTATGAGGAGAGGAGCGGACCTGAACTCATCAGTAGTTGTTGATCATCTGACCTGATCTGTCGAACATCAGTTGTTGACCATCTAACCTGGTCCATCACCTAACCTTGACCTCGTTCACCCATGCCGTGAGTAGAGGCCATGCTTGCATTTTTACCTTTTACCTTTTTTATATACAGTCCACTTTTATCAGTTATACATACACCCGGCGTGTACAATGTATATAATATATATTTACTTCATCAGCGGGCGCAGGTAGCTCAACGGTAGCGTCAATATCGCGGATTTGATACTCCGACGACGCACTTAGGTTTTTTTATCTGGGAGGTGAAAAAACGTTAAGCCCGCCATCCTTCGGACGGGACGTTAAGCGATGGTCTCGAGCCTGTACGATGTCATGTTGGCCTATTTAACATTTGTCTTGTCTCTAGAAGAATAAAATTTGGATTTAAAAAAGAAGTCCTATTATGAGCATATAATTTCTATTTGTGGACAATTTAATTACTTTAAACCTCAGACAATCATGGAGAGTATGAGATTTTTCCGGACTGAAAACAAAAAAAAAGTGGTAGAGTTTGGAAAATAAAAGGGAGAAGGTGGGGGGAAATCCGGGAAACTCGGATGACCCATTTTCCCGGAAAGCAATTATGAGATGTATTTTTGTTCTTGCCGTACATCTGTATTTACCATTAAACTTTTCTCAGACCAACATTACCTACCCTTCAGCGACCCTTATATCAACCCCAACTGGATATTAAAATATTCACTGGTGAATCACCGACTACGTACTTCTCCAGATCGAATTAATCAATTAACCTTTCGCTTCTCTCCAAAACTAATCGTACGTTTCGGGTAAAAATCAGTATTTTCATAATAATAATAATAATAATATTTATTTCCGCTAAACCAAAACGTGGTATTAGGATACGTCATGAGAATGTTTACATAAATATAACTTATAAATTAGATACATAACAGTAAAATAGTATAAGTATTTGATTAGTAAACATGTGATTAGTAGTAAAAGTATGTAACTGGGACATTACAGGACTTTCTTATACTTACAACCCTTACAGATCACTCTCTCTCCCCCTCCTCCTTCTCAGAATAATTTCATACTGGCATTACAGGTTATAAGAATGTCTACTCTCACGTCTATTAAAAGAGACAAAATGAAATGATTTCGAGAAGGAGAGGGGGAGAGAGAGTGTGATCTGTAAGCGTTGTTGGTATAAGAAAGTCCTGTAATGACACGTCACACACATTTTTCTCAATTATTATAATTTTACAAAAAAAAAAACTACCAATAGATAAACCATATTTTAAAGTTCATTTCTATGAGTTACGATTTAAAAATTACTTAGATATATTCCTTATAGACAGGGTTCGAAACCCGACCGAGGGCGTTTATTTTATCTGGGAGGTAATAGAAACTTAACCGTCGGATGCGACGTTGAGCGATGGTCCCGAGCCTGTACGATGTCAGGTACTCGTTAAAGGACCCCTGTCCTAGGTTAATAAAAATTTAGGGTAGGCAAAATTTAGGACTCCCACAGTAGAGTCGGGATCATGTCCACCAGATTGACAAAAGAGCGCTCTGGTAGTAGGCGATATGACCTCGTAGTTAAAGCCCAGGCATGAGTCATAAAACCTAACCTAACCCTACAGACATTTAGTTTACACCGGACGACCTGAAAAAATCGTATTTCATATAAAATATCAATTTTAATATTCCTTACAACTATTACTTTAAACTATTTTTGATTAGGTCATAAACATAAGCGGTGTCTTGTAAATTGTACTTGCTTAGTTAGTACATGCGACGTTTTCGTATTTTTGAATCATTGACAAATGAACTTCCCCGACACGAGTATTTGAACTTTTTTATTAATTACTAGCTGACCCGACAGACGTCGTTCTGTCAGAAGCTATTGGACCGGATTTTTTTTTTTTTTTTTTTTTTTTTTTTTTTTTTTTTTTTTTTTTTTTTTTTTTTTTTAGATAGTATGCGCCTTGCAACTCCGTGCAACCAGCTATTAAGTTCTTAGAACCGCTGGGCAACACAGATAGTACGTAGTTACTACTACTACTTGTGACATTTCATGAGAATCCGATTACCTTTAATGAGTCAGTATTATTTTTATGCTTAGCGCCCCCCTCCCCCTCCCGTTCAAATTGAGATGTCACACAGTGTATTTTTCTATTTCGTCTTTAAAAATACTACATGTGAAATTCCATGATAATTCCGTTAATGACCTTTATATTTAGGCCTTTCCCTATAACCCCCCTCCCTTTCAAAATTTTGAGATGTCACATAGCGCATTTTTCAATTTGCCCTCTAGGAATACTACATATGAAATTCCATGACAATCCGAACATTCGTTAATGACTTAGCACTATCTTTATATTTAGGCCCCCTTTACAACCCCCCTACCGTTCAAAATTTAAGGACGCCACATAGCCTATTGTTTAACTTGGCTTTTAAGAATACTACATGTGAAATTTCATGATAATCCGTCCATCCGTTAATGCGCTAGAGCAATTTTTGTGTTTAGGCCCCCCCCCCCTCCAGTTGACCGCTAGGAACTCTCTTCATAAGAACCTTCCTCGGACTTCAACGAATATTTAAAAAAAAAAAATTAGCCGAATTGGTGCAGCCGTTCTCGAGTTTTGCGCTTAGCAAAAATAGGCAGTCATTTTTATTATATAGACTAGCAGTAATACCCGGCGTTGCCCGGGGAACTTTGATTTTTGTCCCAATATCTTCTATAACGCTATTCAGTTCCTCGACAGTACATTCATGATGTTATAATTTTCAATTATTCATACGGAATAAGGCTTATAGTCCTTCAGCTGTTGTAACGCTAGTAAGTTTTTAGGACTCCTGGGCACCACAGCTAGGATGCGCCTTTCAACGGCGGAAGCCACACCTAGTGAATACTTAGCATCGCTGGACGTCATAGTCAGTGCGTACTTAAGAACGTTTGTGACCACAGCTAGTATGTGGCTTGCAACGCTGAGCACCACAGCTAGTACGTAGTTGGGAATGCTGGGCATCATAGCTAGTATGTGCCTTGCGACGGCGGACCCAACAGCTAGTACGTAGTTAGGAACGCTGGTCACCACAGCTAGTATGTGCCTCGCAACAGCGGACCCCACAGCTAATACATAGTTAGGAACGCTGGGCACTACAGCTAGTAAATGCCTTGCAACAACGGACCCCACAGCTAGTACGATATTAGGAACCCTGGGCATCAAAGCTAGTATGCTTTTGCAACGACGGACCCCACAGTTAGTACGTTTTTAGGAACGCTGGGCCCCACAGGTAGTAGGTGCCTTGCAACTGCGGACCCCACAGATAGTATGTAGTTAGAACCACAGGGCATCACAGCTAGTATGAGTTTTGCAACGGTGGACCCCACAGCTAGTACCTACGTAGTTAAATACGCTGGGCCACACTGCTAGCGCCTTGCAACAGCAGACCCCACAGCTAGTACGTAATTAGGAACGCTGGGCATCACAGCTAGTAAATGTCTTGTAGGTGCCTTGCAACAGCGAACCCCACAGCCAGTACATAGTTAGGAACGCTGGGGCTGAGCACTACAGCTAGTAAGTGCCTTGCAAAAGCGGACCCCACAGCTAGTACGATATTAGGAACGCTGGACATCACAGCTAGTAAATGTCTTGCAACAGTGAACCCCACAGCGAATACATAGTTACTACTACTACTACATGTGAAATTCATGACAATCCGATTCATGACAATACGATCAACCGTTAATGAGCTAGCTCTATATTTATACTTAGTCCCCCCCCCCCTCAACCCCGCCACCCGTTCAAAACTTCGGGACGCCACACACCTTATTTTTCTATTTGGCCTTCAGGAATAATATATGCGAAATTTCGTGACAATACGACCAACCGTTAATGAGCTAACTCTATATGTATATTTAGCCCCCCCCACAACCCTCCTTCCTGTTCAAAATTTTGGGCCGTCACACACCTAATATTTCTATTTGACCTTTAGGAATATTACATGTGAAATTTCATGACGATTCGCCCATTAGTTAATGAGTTAGCTCTATATTTATACTTAGGCCCCCCCACTACCCCCCCTCACGTAAAAACTTTTGAGCCGTCACACCGCCTATTTTTTTATTTGGTCTTCAGGAATACTACATGTGAAACTTCGTGACAATCCGACCAACTGTTAAAGAGTTAGCTCTATATTTATACTTATGCCCCCCCACAACCCCCCTCCCGTTCAAAACTTTGGGACGCCACACACCTTTTTTTGCTATTTGGCTTTTGAAAATACTACGTGAAATTTCATGACGATTCGCCCATTAGTTAATGAGTTAGCACTATATTTATACTTAGGCCCCCCCACAACCCCCCTCCCGTTCAAAACTTTGGGACGCCACACACCTTTTTTTCTACAATTATCTCCTATAAGTCTTTTAAATTCTTCAACAGTACATTCATGATGTTATAATTTTTAATTATTCATACGGAATAAGGCTTATAGTCCTTCAACGTCAAACACCCCAGCTAGTAAGTTTTTAGGACCCCTGGGCATCACAGCTAGTATGCGTCTTTCAACGGCGGAAACCACAGATAGTGAATACTTAGCATCGCTGGACATCCTAGCCAGTGCGTACTTAAGAACGCTATTGACCGCAGCTAGTATGTGCTACTACATGTGAAATTCATGACAATCCGATTACCCTTCAATGATTCAGCATTAATTTTATGCTTAGCCCCCCCTCCCAAATCACCTTTTTTTCCTGTTTGGCTTTTAAAAAGACTACGTGTGAAATTTCATGACAATTCGACCATTAGTTAATGTGTTAGCACTATTTATATACTTAGGCCCCCCTTACAACCCCCCCTCCCGATCAAAACTTTGGGACGCCACACACCTTATTTTTCTATTTGGCCTTCAGGAATACTCCATGTAAAATTTGGTGACAATCCGACCAACCGTTAAAGAATTAGCTCTATATTTATACTTAGGCCCCCCCACAACCCCCCCTCCCGATCAAAACTTTGGGACGCCCCACACCTTTTTTTCCTATTTGGCTTTTAAAAATACTACATGTGAAATTTCATGACAATTTGACCATTAGTTAATGAGTTAGCACTATTTATATACTTAGGCCCCCCTTACAACCCCCCCTCCCGATCAAAATTTTGGGACGCCACATAGCCTATTATTCAATCGGGCTCAAAAGAATGCTACATGGGAAGTTTCATAAAAATCCGTCCAGCGGTTTGGGCGTGATGCTGGAACAAACATACAAACAAACAAACAAACCCCGTTTCAGCTTTATTAATATAGATTATCTGAATTATCATTCGTGTTGATCTTTTCATTCAGTTTTAGGCCTCCTTCCATCTCCCGCTTCCCTTTGACTGGTGTGGCTGAAAATTGATATGTGTCGCACCTTTGAGCTTTATGATTTGTTGATTTTTTTCCGTAATTTTTTTCCAGAGTTTTTTTTTTTTAATTTTTTTGGCAATATGGACACTTCCTCGTCCCTTCTTCTGGTGTTTTTGTGTCGATACATTCATCTCTTCGGCATTTAAGCCCCCCAAATCCACCTGTTTCCTTTGGCCAAAACAATAGGTGTCATATATAAAATTCCACGTCGTCCCATGTTCGAAAAATATGAATCAACAATGAACGATGATATCAACATCCAATTTGTGACCAATAACGGTTTATCTTCCCCAACACGTTGTATATCTAAGGAAGTGTAGTTGATTTTTGCATTCAATCTTATTTCAGGGCCACCGTGAAAATTTCATTGACAATAGGGGTATACTGAATCATTTTTTTAAAAATACAATTCAAATTTACTGAAATGAATAAAAGCTGATGAGTGGGATTGATTGGTGTTATTATTTGTCCGTGAAGCTTGTTAGGGGATGTTTGATCTCTAATTGGAGGACGGGGAGCCAATCAGTGACCGGGAAGCCGCAGACCAAGCCAACCACGCTTCACATACACACATGGCCAGGGGTCGACAAACAAATGCAGGAGGCGTGGTGGCTTACAGCTAACCACTCAGCTTACTATTAACATCCGATAATCAACAGGTCTTAATAACCCACATATTTTACAAGTGTTCAAGACACAAAAGTGTTAAACATAAATCCTTGTAATGAACAGGATAAAGGAATATACACCCACCAAGGAATATACACTCCACACACTACTTGTCAATATTTTCACTATATTGCTCAAAATTACACGACTATAGTTTCGCCTGTTACGGCATCATCAAGTGAACTAAACAGAGATTACTACTGAACTAGTAGTAATTAGATTACAACTGAACGTTTAGTTCACTTGATGATGCCGTAACAAGCGAAACTGTAGTCATGTAATTTTGACCAATATAGTGAAAATATTGACAAGTAGTGTGTGGAGTGTATATTCCTTGGTGGGTGTATATTCTTTTATCCTGTTCATTATGAATTTTCACAAAGTAGAACTGGAATCAGTTCAATACATAAATCCTTGTGACATCGCTCAGTTGTCTAGTTAGTGTGAATCATGCCCGGGTTTTAACATCGAATTCATAACGCCTACTACCAGAGCGCTCCTTTGATAGACATGAGCCTGACTCTACTATGGGAGTCATACATTTTTATTCACCTAGGGTAGGGGTCTTTAACGAGTACCTGACATCGTACATGCTCGGGACCATAGCTTAATGTCACATCCGAAGGACGGCGTGCTCAAGGTTTTTTTTACGTCCCAGATAAAAAACCTAAGTAAATTTCAGAGATCATAGGACCTTAAAAAGCGCAAACAACCGAAGTTAAGTCTACCAAGTAAATGTACTGAAGTATTAGAGCGAGAGAGGAAACTTATGTGTCAGTCGGTGTGTAGCCTCAAATTCAGAGATCGAAGGACACATAAAATAGAAAAAACTGAAGGTAAGGGACAACCAAAAATAAATAGGCAAATAAAGATTTCGAAGGTTTAGAAGGAGAATAGAAACTTACATTTAAGTTTGGATGCAGCCTCTGTAGCCTATAAAAACATATTAAATGCAGCAATGTCAGTAGAGAGGCTTCAACCAGATACGAGTTAGTTAACCATAAGTAAAGATGAAAAATATATTCTGGTTGGTCCTAACCAAAACTGCCGAAGAGAAAATATACAATTCAGGTGGTGCTTATGGCACCGATTTTTCATATTTCTGAAAAAATCATTAATCATTAATACAGACATCTCGGTAAGTAGGCTACAACCAGATACGATGATAGTCCATTAGTAAAGCTGGTAGACGGTTCCAGGGGATAACAGAACCGGTTTTTTGAATTTCAGGTGCCCGGTTCCAATAGCTTAGTGTCGACGCTTGGTTCGATGTCTGGATCCGGGTCTGGAACCCACAGATGAGGCAAGAGTACACTAATAAAGAAATCACAGTTACTGATCATAGTATGAGAAATAATATTTAGTACATATTTCTAGATAAGGGCCGAGTGGGCTAGAGCGTGGGGCATTGGTCGCATGGTCCCACCATGGTTGCGGCTTCGACTCCCGACCAGCAGAGTTACATTTCATAGATAAAACTCCCTCCCTACATGACTAATATCTAATTTTTTTTTAAAATTCAAGATTCGAGTAATAATTTTATTTATGCGATATTTTGTATGTTCTGTATAAATAAAAATGTAGGTTAGATAAAACAAAAAATTCAGAAAATATACCTCATTTGTACATCTGTAACGTAAACGGTAAAAGACTGTGAATTAACCATTTGGATTAACCATACTATTTGTACTTGACCTTGACCATGTCGGCCGTTCTTATTCTGTAACGGGGAGCTGCAAATTTCTTTGATATCGTAGTTTTCTGTTTCGGAGAAAACTCTTCATCCGATTTTTTATGCGAATACAGTGCGTTGAATACAGATTTTTTTTATATCAGTACCATTTGGGAAAAAGTAGATAAGTCGATTTGTCGCCAAAATGAGATAAATACTCTGGGCAACCCATATTGGTGTCCTATACATCGGGTAAAAGTATGCAAGTAATGTCAATGGTATCCTTGAAAACGCATTGGGCATTTTTAGACAACTTGGAAATTTACTTATGGATTTATACAATTGCATTAATCTATTTTTATCAAAACCGCGTTCGTGCCCTAAAATTGGTTAAACGTATTTATCTTGCTTATAAAAACATTTGCCCAGATGCGGTGAAGAGATAATTACCGTTATGCTTCTTTCATTGGCAAAAACTAGATAAGTACGTGAATAACTAGGTAAGTGATGGTGTAAAATAGACAATTCTTTTGATTTCGGGTGATTAACTAGAGTAGTGGGGGTGCAATTTAAGATAAGTCCTAAAAATGTATGATGAAATTACAAAATTAAATATATATGCATTCCATAATAAAATATGGAGAAATTGTTGAATAATGGCGGTTGGAAAAATAATTTATCAAAAAAATTCGATTTACACTGAAAACAGAAAACTTCAAAGCGCTGCCCTGAAAACCTGTGATTTTGGACTTGCCTAATTTTTCCCAAATGGTACAGCTATTATTTTGCGCTGTATCTCGTTTTTTTCTGTAAATATGTATATTTTTGGGATTCTGAATTGACGTATAAAATGTCTTATTAATAGATTTATATTGAGCTTTCTCCTCTAATATTTTTTCTTTTTGGTCGGTTTGGCTGAAAATAGGTGCCGCCGAAAATTTCGTGTCGATATCTGACCGGTTAAGTAACTTCCCATATACTTCGTAATGCTGCGGAAGTAATACAAAGTAATATATACACAAGCCGGGAAAGTGGAGCAGATACCTGCCTGCTTTACCTGAGACTGACCTCACCCCGGGTATTGATTTGGAACTCTCAGAGTTAACTGTTATTTGTTTGTCACTTATTTGGTCACAGGTCAGTTTTCACAGTATACCACGGCTTCTGGGGAGGGGGGGGGGGGGGGGGGGGGGGGACAAAGTTAGGCTACGGGGATGGGGGTATAGACTCCTGGGGGCACAGCCCGCAGTTTCCTTGGTTAGCGTTGCAGACTTTTTGTTATTAATTTGGGAGACACCAAGCACTGTAGCACAGGTTTCTGTGCCTTTAGAATTAAATGGCTCACAGCCAATAACGTGCATTTGCTGCTGCTGCGCTTTGCATTTTTACTGCGCATTAAAAATCAGCTTTAATGAAGATTGAATTGATTTAAATGAAGATTTTGAGCGAGGAAATGAAATTATCGAGTTCATGTACATTTAAAAAAATGTAATATGTCTTGTTTTGTACATGTACATTTATGTAACAGCTGATTGCTGATTTAGGAATGAGACGCATGGGAAATTTGAAGATCCTATTGGTAACTTGCAAGCAATCCATTTTTAATAAAAACTATTTTTAGTTTATTTAATTTTTATCTTGGTTTTTGCCCTGGCGGCTTTCATTAGTACCTCCTCATGTGGGATGAAGAAGTGGGTGTTGGATCTAAAAAAAAGTAACCTACCACCTATATCAGGAAAATAATTTTTTTTTTTTGTTTTATTATAATGTACAATATTTGTAATTGGGGGCCATGGTGGCCGTGCGGGCTAGAGCGTAGGGCTTTGGTCGCATGGTCTCACCATGGTTTGCGGGTTCGAATCCCGTCCGGGAGTGAGTTTTATTTCGTAGATAGAACTCCCTCCCGGGGCCATGGATGTCTTAAATAATTATATATAACACATTGGCATGGCTAATATGCACCGTACATAAAGCCAAAAGAAAAAAAAAAAAAAAAAAAAAAAAATTGTAATTAAAATTATAGGTTAGGTTAGGTTAGGTTTTATGACTCATGCCCGGGCTTTAACTACGAGGTCATATCGCCTACTACCAGAGCGCTCTTTCGTCACTCTGGTGGACATGAGCCCGAATCTACTGTGGGAGTCCTAAATTTTGCCTACCCTAAATTTTTATTCACCTAGGGTAGGGGTTTTTAACGAGTACCTGACATCGTACAGGCTCGGGACCATCGCTTAACGTCCTATCCGAAGGACGGCGTGCTTAAGTTTATTTTACCTCCCAGATAAAATAAACTAAGGGCCTCGGTCGGGTTACGAACCCACGTTCTTGAGCTCAGAAGTCAAGCACGCTTACCACTGAGCTACCGGCGCCCTCTATTAAAATTATATAAATATAACCAATTTATGCTCATTATCTGAAAAAATATATTTACACCCTAAAACTTATGATTAAAATTTTCCAAACCCCATTCGGCCAACGTTGTGTTTTTGCAACAGAGACAATTTTGCACTAATCGATGTCAACATTTTATTAACACATATCATGGCACCTTTCCTGTTCCAAAGCAACAATTTAAAAGAAAAAATTAATACATTTTTTGATAATTCTATCATTGGCCGTTAATGGGTTAAGTCCCACCCTAATCCCTCTCGTCCCCTTGTCGATTTGGCTGAAAATAAATAGGTGTCGTCTTTAGTGGGTTTTGGATATACATACAAAATTTCTTGTCGATACAATTATTTTATATTATTTTATTGTTACACATACAGATAAACAGAAATTTTATTTCTCCATTTTGGAGAAACTCCGCAACGAATTCACAACAGATTATACAACATCCCCTATACTTCGTAGAGCTGGGGAAGGGACAAAAATGTTTCGGGATTATTTTGTGAGAAAGATCATGACAACATTGTATCTTTCCTTTGTATATATGTGAGAATAAAGTTGACTTATTCAATAAAAGAAACACAGTATAAATGAAATAAAGTATATTCGAATAAAATAATATTAAAAAGAACCATTTGAGGGAAAAGGATAAAAGCAATAAAGAAGAAGATCTCGTGTTCCAGAAGAAGGACAATCAGAAGAAATGTCTGGGAATGGTCCTGGAGAGTCTTAGTGTCGTCAATCCAAGGAGATCGAATTTCCAATCTCGGTAAAGGACCGGACCCAGGCAGTTCTTATACTCCGCAGGTCCTATTATAGGAGGCCTACTTCTCTGGCGACTGGCTTTATCTGGGCACGCTTAGGTCGCGCAACGCATCTTTGCGCGTTCAGGTTCAAATGCACAGAGAAAAATAATGTGTCATTTTTTAATAATAATTTATTATTATTTATTTATTATAAGAAAAGGAGATGAGACGACGATAAAAACAAAATCGAAGAATTTCGTTCATGCTTGCTTACTGAGCTCAAGATGGCTGGTTTGGAACCCGGTACGCCGCACAGTGAGAAATTTATGATTTTAAATTCGAGCCCCCGCTCAATTTTTGATCAATTTGGATGAAACTAGGTGCAAAATATTTGTAAAAGCTGGCTTTTTATCAGATAACTGCGGGTTTCACTATCAAGGTATTATACGCCAATTGACAGCTGTCAAAACCCCGCGAAAATTTTAAAACAATTTAATTTTTAATTATTTAGCCAAAAGTGGTTCTAATGTTGTTATTTTGGCCTAAAGTGGTCCAAATTCAATATATTGGCTATTTTGACCACTGGCATATAATACCTTGATTGTGAAACTCGCAGTTATCCAATAAAAAGCCAGCTTTCACAAATATTTTGCACCTAGTTTCATCCAAAGGGGTTCGAATTTTGAAAATCAAAATTCATAAAAATGGGACAATAAGCGATGGTCCCGGGCCTGTATGTTGTCAGATACTTGTTAAAGCCTTTCTTCCCATGCCAATCCAGTTGCTCGACTCTTGTCATACCATTCCCATCCTGATAATCCCCCTCAAAGACTGAGATGGCGCTGGCCGAGAGACCTGCTACTGCAAATTGGTAAAAATCTTTAGGAAGTTGCGGTGATGACCAGCTTCTCCCCTGAAAAGTCCCTAAAGCGATGAGAACTGGATAGGGAGATGATGCCGATGATAAAGCCCCCAGTAAGGCGGCAGATCTGTAGCCAAACAGAGAGAGGCCATGAGATAGCCATCCGTCTGACATTAGTCATTCTGTCCCAGCCTCCATCTGCTCTAGTCTTGCATTAGTCAATCTGCAGTCTGTCATTTGTCACTCCCCCCTCCTCTCTTCGTCTCCAAATTTGTCATTAACACTCCCCCTCTTTGATTGTCGCTTCTAATTAAATTGACAAAACAAATTTTACTATTTAAAAAAAAAAATCATCCCTCAATTGTACTCTTTTGGAACTTAATTGGTCGTTATTCTATCGAGATTTTTCCAGTTATGCGAAGTATAGGGGAAATTATATTATCGGCCAGAAATTCGATGTTGAGTTTTGAACGGAATTTCATATTTTCCGACTCCCTGTTTCCAACAAAAAAAAGAATGTCTGTATGTTTATGTTTTTGTTTCTTGTTTTTTCAAAGGAGGAAACGCCTTGCATTGATCCACTATCACCCAGGCAAACGTGAGGAGAAGAGCTCGGAAATCAAGGGGTTACTGAGGGACTTGGATTGGCCATCGGCGGAACAATTGCTCCGATCTACCCCAGCCCATCTTACAATGCCTCCTTCTGCTCCCGCCAGGAGCCGACGAATCGGCAGAACATGGGATAGTCTGGTTCCGTCACCGTCTGCCATAGATCCAGTGCCAAATACGATTTTGTCCCATGAATCAACTCAACCCTAGTTTGGCCGTATAGCGGACATTCAAGGACACATGTTCTGCACTCGCGATATTGCCGCACGAACAATTCTGGCCGTCCTTCCAGTGAAAGAACTGCTTGGAGTTTCCAATAGAATAAATGTTTCGACACGAAATTTTCAGTCAAATGAGGGGGATCTTAACACAAAGACTTTAATAACTGCCCTTCTAATGCATGCATTGGATTTGTTTTTTTAATAATTTAGTTTTCATTCATTTTCGATAAATCACATTCAATGTCATTCTCCTGAACGAATTAATCAATTAAGTTTTCGCTCTTCCTCTAAAATCAATCTGTTGTTTGGGCCAAAAATCAAACTTACATAGAGGCACTTTTGATTCCTTGTATAAAATGTCTCGATACATTCATTACATCGGCAGTTTTGGGGGAATTTGAGTTGAATCTCCTCTGAACTCTTCTTCCTTTCCTTCGACCGATTTCGCTGAAAATGAATATGTGTCGTCCTTATGGGGTTTTGAATACACATACAAAATTGCTTGTCCATACATTTATATCTACCAGGAGGCATCGTCTTCACGTTTTTTTTTCTTTTTTGGAATCAGGGGTTCGAAAACATGAAATTCCAGTGAAAACTAAACATAAAATTTCTAACCAAATTCCCTATACTTCGAATTATCGTCAATATACTTCCCCAGCCTGTACAAGAGCCCGGACCTGGTGGCCATAGTGGATGGAACCAGACAGAATGCCGAGGAGGATACTGGAGGGACACCCGGGAGGACAAAAAAGAAGGGTTAGACCCCGCTTACGTTGGCTGGAGGACGTGGAGACGGCAGGCCGAGGATAGAGAAGAATGGCGGAAGATCGTTACGGAGGCCCAGGTTCTACAAGGACCGTAGCGCCAGGGAAAGTAAAGTAAAGTATATTTCCCCAGCGCGAATTAAGGATTTCATTTCGCTCTTTACCGATTTGCTTGAAAATCGATAGGTGTCATACTTATGTAGGTACCTATTCGATACGTCGATAGTTATTAGAGTTTTTCAGGTATGCGGCCCCCTCCTCTGATCCCCCAATTCCCTTTGTCCCTTTCGGCTGGAAATTGGAAGGTACTGCTTATTGAGTTTCGGAACAGATATAAAAAATCAGGTTAGTTATTATGATTTATGCCTAGGCTTTTTAACTATATCACATCACCTACTACCAGAGCGCCCTTTCGTAACTCTGGTGGTTTTGAGCCCGATTCTACTATACCCTAAATTTTTATTCACTTTGGTTAGTGGTCTTTAACGAGTACCTAAATACAAGCTCGCGACCATCGCTTAACGTCCCATCCGAAGGATGGCGTGTTAAATTCATTTTACCTCCCAGATGAAATAAACTATGGGCCACAAAAACCAAAGAGTAAACCAGTAAACAAGCACGCTTACCACTGAGCCACCGGCGCCATCTAAAATTTCATGTTGATACGTTCATTACTTCGGCAGTTATTAAGGTGTTGGAATTTTCGGAATCACATTGTAAAAAACATAAAATTCCGTTGAAAATTCGACTTCGAACTTCTGACCGATTACATAACTTCGCCAATACTTTGTATAACTGGGAAAGTAAAATTACCCAAAACATTAGTTAATTGAGGGCGCCGGTAGCTCAGTGAGATGCGTGCTTGTCTTCTGAGCTCAAGAACGTGGATTCGAAACCCGACCGAGTCCCTTAGTTTATTTTATCTGGGTGGTAAAATAAACTTAAGCACGCCGTCCTTGGGATGGGACGTTAAGCGATGGTCCCGAGCCTGTACGATGTCAGGTACTCGTTAAAGACCCCTGCCCTAGGTGAATAAAAATTAAGGGTAGGCAAAATTTAGGTCTCCCATTGTAGAGTCAGGCTCATGTCCACCAGAGTGACGAAAGAGCGCTCTGGTAGTAGGCGACATGACCTCGTAGTTAAAGCCCCGGGCTCTAGCCCTCAGCCCGATGAGTCATAAAACCTAACCTAATAGTTAATTAAAAACCACTAATTGAAAAATAGTTTCTGTTGCGGCCCAAAACTCGAATAAATCCCATTCTTATAAGACATCAGACCTGAGCCATGCTTTATAAAAACGTTATCTAAGAGAACAGGAAGACAAGGGAGGTTTCAGCACAAATCTGTGATGGTGTTCAAGGAGTTAGATAATTGAGGCAAGCTCTGTGGTCCTTTTCACTGATAGCACAAACTGAGATTAGCAAGATGTTGGAACAGACCTTACCTCCGTTATAATCCAATTTAAGAAGTTACCCTCCATAATTAGCTCAGGGGAATATCACTGGTCCTATCTTCTCCAAGCCCATTGTCGCATTCATTTCTGCCTAGGATGTTGTTTACTTCCGCAGAAGGATATCACTGACTCTCCTTTCTATTTTCTCCAAGCCCACTATTACTTATAGTTTGCTTAGAAAGTTTAGTTATTCGATAATCATCTTTCTGGTATCGTAATCATGTTTCAATAATATTTCTTGATAACCATTAATGTTACAATATATAACGATATCGCTCTTCGGTATTTAATAGCGATACGGCAATTTGTCAGTAAATATCGATGCTGCTCTTGGTTTTTTCCCCCTTTTTGTTCCTGAGACTACACAACGTGTACTCTTATATAAGAACCAGGCTGTACATAATATTTCTAGCGTGGATCTCAGGAAGCCCTCACTGGGGCACTTAACCTTGACGGTCCTGAGTCTGTACGATGTCAGGTACTCGTTAAACACCCCTACCCTAGGCAATTAAACCTATTTTGGGCATAATCCCACAGAAGAGTCGGGCTCTTTTCCACTAGAGCGATCTAGTAGTAGGCGATATGACTTCACAGTTAAATTCCGAACATGAGTCTGCCTTCATTGTTTGACCTGATCACTCTCTACTGTAAAATATATTTCCTATTAGTTCAATAGATGTAGTTAATTATTTATTATGATTCATGCCCGGGCTTTAACCATAATCATATTGCCTACTACGAGAGCGCTCTTTCGTCACTCTGGTGGACATGAGCCCGACTCTACTGTGGGATTTTTATTCATCTAGGGTAGGGGTCTTTAACAAGTATCTGACATCGTACAGGCTCAGAACCATCGTTTAACGTCCCATCCGAAGGATGGCGTGCTTAAGTTTATTTCCCTCCTAGAAAAAATAAACTAATATTGAGCAATCGATACACTCATTACATCGGCAGTTATTTCTTATAGCCAGTAATGGCAGTACGAAATGATTTTGAGAGGGGTGGGAGGAGGTGGAAGGAGAATAATCTGTAAAAACGTGTTTAGTATAAAAAGTCCTGTTATTTTATATATAAAAACAATGCAATCTGAGATAAGAGTGTCAGAAAACACTTAAGTCTTTCCAAATCTGATTTAAACCTCTTCTGAATATTCAGTTCATGTTAATGTATTCAGATTAGTAAAATTTTCCTCCGAAATTTATACGTAAATAGAAAAAGTTTTCTCACTTCCTTTTGCATTCAAATTTGATTATTTCTAATCCCGATGTAAAAATTGAATAAATGTGTATGCAACGGAAGCTGCTTCACTCATTTTAAATTCATACCGGCCTTAACTATAAATTCTGTTAAACTATTATCATTATTGTATTATATTATTATAAGCTGTCGATATGGACTATTTCAGACCGTAAGTCTCGTTGATGTGCATATGTAAGTGTATGAGTGTCGGAGGGTTGCGCGCGCATTGCACACACACAACTACACACTTCTTTATCTGTGTCAGCAGTTTTTTAGCATTTCTACGTTCATGGAATGGCTAGATATAACATTGTATTTTTACAACATTATTGATCATATTTACCGTTGTAGTGAATTTAACTAAAATACAGTAGAACCTCTTTAAGTCGAAAACCTCCAAAACTCGAAAAAAGGTTTTGTTCCTTTCCCTTCAAGCCCCAAAACCTCCATTACTCGAAATCTCAACCCTCTATTAGTCGAAATAATCAGTGAGTCCCTACAAACCATTTTGGTACATATTTTCCCTCTATAACTCGAAAAAATAAATTGAACCTCTGTATCTCGAACATAGCAATGTTTTATTTTACAATCTTTACAACTCGATTATTTGAAACTTATTACCTCTATAGCTCGAAGAAAAATAAGTTAACTACTTTAAGAATTTGCTGTCAATGTACACCATTGCTTAGAAAACAGGAGTATACAATAAATAGGATTACCAATTATCTAAAGCAAAAAAAAATTACTGACTCTTTTTAAAACCTACATATACTACATATTTTTTATTTTAAGGATGTTTTGAAATAATGTTGATTTATAATAAATATAAATATGTTTGTTACCTCTGTAACTTAAATTTTTATTTATTTCACTTCTCTAACTCAAAATTAGTTTGAATGAATCTTAACCTCTACAAGTCGAATCAAAATCCGCCTGTCGAAATCCTCCATAACTCGAATTTTTTGGCGTCTCCCTTGATGTTCGACTTAAAGAGGTTCTACTGTATCAATATTACGAACTATAAAATGATCTGTCGGTAAGAAACCTTTAGATTAAGATGCTTCGATAGCTTAAATGTTTCACAATAAAAAAAATTTGTGGTAAAAGAAAATAATATAGCTGTGTAAATCTAAAAAAATATAATTATATACGCAAACTACTTTTCTTATTGTATCATTATAAAACAAATTTGAATTAAAATCAGTGCACGACAGCAAATTTTTGAAACTAAAGCAGATGTTTCAATTCTCGTGAATACCGCGTCACTCACACATGTTGTTTTTTTGAAATCTAGAGGTCGGAAAATCTAAAATTCCGTCGAAAACTCCGCATCGAATTTTTGACCGATTACATAACTTCCTCAATACTTCGTATAGCTGTGGAAATAAAATATATATATTTAGGGTCCTGGATGTTAGTCTAGGGATGGGGGGGGGGGGGGGGGGGGGGGGGGGGAAGGATAGAAAAGGAGTTGAATTCAGAAAGATACAAAAAAAAGTCTAGTATAAAAGGTTGGGATCACTTTGTGCTAATGGAATGGGGGTCTTGTACTGGCTGCTCTCTGTCAACGTTAAGTGCCCCAGTGAGGGCTCCTGAGATCCACGCTAGAAATATTATGTACAGCCTGGTTCTTATATAAGAGGACACGTTGTGTAGTCTCACAAGGGCTTTTCTTTCTTAGGACCAGACCAAGCAACAAAAAGGGGAAAAAAAAACCAAGAGCCGCATCGCTATTTACTGCCGAAGAGTCGTATCGCTAGTTATTGCCATCTTCGCGCTGGGGAAGTGCACTGCTGGTGATTCTTTGACGACCTTTTTTTTGTTATTTTTTAATAGTCAGTTGCTATTGAGCATGGCCGGGTAACCTGCAAGTGACGAATTTGAATAGGCTGTGGTCACCATGATAATAGGCTGTGGTTACCATGATAATTCAAAAACGGCTGAACAAGAGGTGGAAAACTCGTGAACAGTTCAAAGGAACAGTTGAACATTGGATAATTAACAGAACAAACGGGCTAAATTTCTTCAGATAATGCCTCTGTTGGTAGTTCTCTAAAATGACCATACCTTTAGGTAAAATTCATCCTTTGAGTTGTTTGTTTTCTTCTGTTCTCTTCTTGGCATCAACTCTCCATAAGGCCAATAGAGAGACTCCATAAGACCAGTGAGCCTGCAACCTCTGTTGAAGATAATTTCCTTGTATAGACCATTACTCTCTACGTAAAGCCTAGTCCACACTAGTAGACATGTTGCGCGATTTTGGTCTCTGAGACGTGTCTCAGGTTGTCTACGAGGCATGTCTATAGACCAATCCCCGTCTACGGGCCTATTGCGAGACCAAAAATCGCAGGTCTAAAGTCTCCCGATCGGAATGGGAGACAGCATGCAACGTTAGACATATTGAGCAACATTTTGACAGTGTGGACGTCACTCGGCGTCTAGAGGCGAGACACGTCCCAGTCTGTCTCCAGCTTCCGAGTGGTGTGGTTCGGCTTTTTACAGTTATTTTCCAAAATTTTACAGTTCTTTTGAAAAAATGTGGTCTAACGAGAAAGTTTTAAAACTAATTGAAGATTACCATGCGTCTTATTGTTTGTGGGATGTTACGAGTCCCGACTACAAAAACCGGGTAAAAAGAAAAGTGGCCCTGGAATCTCTGGCTGCCTAGGTCCTTCTGCGAGCACTTCGCGCGTCCACCAACGTTTACTTACGTTTTCGCATTCTTTCACTTGTAATTAGCACTAAGCAGGAACTCATCCCACACAAAACAATGTCCTCTATGGTGGACTGCGAAGATGAGACTGAGAAATTCACATCGTAGTGTGGACGCTAGACGAGACAAAGAACGGTGTCTCTAGACGGTCTACAGACCGTGTCTCGAGACCGCCTATAGACAAATCGCGCAACATGGTCTACTAGTGTGTACTAGGCTTAAGGCAAGACATGCTCGTGGAGCAACGGAAGAGGACCATACTCGTATTGGATCCGAACCATCGGAGGATGGGGTTAGGGAGGAGGGTTAACACAATAACTCTAATGACTGCAGTTCAGTGGCGGATCTAGCAGATCAGCCATGAAGCATTGCCCCACGGGCCCCTCTCACCAAACGATACTTCAAACGTTTTAGACTATTTAAACTCAATCGCTGAGTATTTTTTACTCTGTATTTCAAGGAACTTTGTGTATTCAAATTCTTTCAAACACGAAAAATACATATAAAATTGTTTAATTAATTTTTTTTCAAAAATTCATCTCCTTTTAATAAAGGGCAAACCCTTCACATGCCGAGTGCCTTCGAGGGCCGTCATATCAAAAGCTTCTAAATTTACAAAAGGTTAATTTAAATCGTGAAAAATTCACTACTGAATTTTAGTAAACACTTAGAACAAGTCAAAAAATTCCACTATATTTATATAAAATACACAATATATTTCGCTGGTTAGAGCATTGTCAAGTGTACAGGATACAGACTTATGGAGGATACAGACCTGTACACTTGACAATGCTCTAACCAGCGAAATATATTCTGTATTTTATATAAATATAGTGGAATTTTTTGACTTGTTTCAAGTGTTTTATTCAGTAGTATATACAATGAACTTCCACAAGATCTCTGACGAAAACATCTCTAATGTGAAAAAATTCACTTTTACACGAACAAAAATTAATTTTCCACGTGGTATGTATTCTTGTAACGATGCTACTCATTGATTAAATTAACATTCACAAGATTCTACTCGAGATGGTCCTTTACAGTATTTGGAATTCGTCATTCAAAAAAATTTGACCGACAGTTTCCCAGAATGCTGCAGCCTATTACGTTTTTTCTTTAACAATTCCAGTTATCTCATCAAGCGCCGATCGAGGAATGAGTTCATTAAAGAAAATCAAAGGTGCTGCAATGACTGGAGAAACACTAGATGATTGCAGTATGCTCTACATAGAACGAAATGTTGCCAACCAAATTGACTTGAATACCACAATTGAATTATTTGCTGAGCGAAAAACAAGAAGAGGATTAAAAATGTCTTAAAGATTTTCATTGTTATTTTGTAGATAAACAAAATGTTAGCTTTGTTTTTTAAATCAATGAAATAAATGTATTTTACAATCATATATTTTTTTTCCATATCATATATAAAGACTGATAAAACAAATTCTTTGATGTCCTTTGGAATAAGTACGGGGTCCCGGAGAGCTTTTGCTGACCGGCCCTTTTTCCTTAAATCCGCCACTGCTGCAGTTTTAATTGTAATATTGTAATATTGACACGTAATTTCATTTGTAAATTCAAGGCCCTATAAGGACGACAACTACTAATTTTCAGCGAGATCAGCCGAAGAGAAGGAGGCAGTGAAGTCGTGCTTGGATACCTTAAAAACGTCCCGAAACATCGTTGGGATAAAAACACTTCCGAAGAGTTTTTTAAAAAAAATAGTTATCTTAATTAATCAGAATAATACAAACCTAGAAATACGTACTTTACCTTCACAACAATTACCACAAAACCCCCCACGAAGATTGAAGAGAAGAAGGAACCGCGACTTACTGCCACCTTGAATTGAAAAATGTGTCTACTTATTATAAACGTATCATGTATTAATTTTGTTTATGTACTCATATATTTTTAAGTATTTATTTGTTCAGTGTTTATTAATTTCATCTTACTTGTTTTAATAGTTATGTTATTACTACTAATCATACGTGTGTTAGACTCAAGTAGTTATAAATCTAATTTATAAGCTATCTTAATGTATAAATTCTTTTGACGTATCTTATTACCATGTATTGGTTTAACGGAAATAAATGTATTATTTTTTATTTTTTTGGCTCCAAGGCGTAATTGCACTATATAGCCAAATATTATTATATCTATTATTATTATAACTGCCGATTTAACGGTACCTCTAAGCTAGCGTAGCACTCCATTCACCCTGAAGACAACAGTAAGACTTTAATGAAAACTGACATTATTGCAGAGATATTGTGAAATAATTCAAATGAACTTGAAAGAAATAAAACTTGTTTATTTATAATACTGTCTAATTTCACCAACTATATTTACATGGGAGTACTTTCTGTATTTCTACCATCCTCAGCCAAAAGCATAGTCAGTCTTATCTCTTATGCTTTGGCTGAGGATAGTAGAAATACCGAAAGTACTCCCATGTAAATATAGTTGGTGAAATTAGACAATATCATAAATAAACAGTTTTATTTCTTTCAAGTAAGACTTTAATCGTAGTTTTCACCTAATTCCTGCGGAGAACTTTTTCAAAATTTCAACTAGAAATCTTCTCTTGTGCAGCAGATTTATGAGCTACCAAATGATATTTTTAGGCATCGCTACGTGAATAGCACTCAGGGGACTTAAAAACGTAAAAATCCATTGAAAACTCGATCTCAGATTTTTACACGATTACAAAACTTTCTTATACTAAAGGAATTAGAAAGTAAAAATCAGTAAAAGTATTTGGAAAAACAGCTGCTATTTCCTCCGTTTTAGCTTGCAAAGACCCCCTCAGCTTTGTCTTTCGGATGGCTGCACTTTTCGAAGTTGATCTTCTGGGGAAAACTCTGTAATGTTTATTCTCAGGGGTGTAACTTGAAAGTTCTTTTAGGGGTCTGGGGACAGTTTTCAAGGTTTTTAGCTTTCATTAATAATTGACAAAACTAATATTAAAAATTCGTTGGTGAATCATCGGCCATTCTTCTCCAGAACGAATTAATCAATTAACTTTTAACTCCCTGTCCAAAACTAGTCGACCGTTTGCGCAAATATTCAACAGTTGATTTACATAGAGGCTTTTAAATCCTCATACTAAATTTTGTGTCAATAAATTCATTAGATCTGCAGTAATTAGGGTTTTGAATTGAGCCCCCTGAACCACTTCTTACCACCAGATGATATTGCTGAAATTAGAGATGTTATGTCCTTATTGAGTTTTGACTTCAAATATGAAATTTCATGTCGATACATTCATTTATGGGGCAGTTATTGGGGTTTTTGATTGAATAAAGTCTCGTTCTTATGGAGTTTTGAATTCATATATAAAATTTTGTGTCGATATATATTCATTCAATCGGCAGTTATTAGAGTATTTATGTCAAGATTATCCTTTAATCCCGTCTTCCCTTTGGTCGATTTGGCTGAAAACCAATACGGGTCGTCGTTAGATGGTCTGGAATCAGATATAAGATTTTCGTATCGTTACATTCATTCTATCTGGAGTTATCGTATACACAGACAGACAGACTTCTTTTCATATTTGATATCCTACTGTTGTAAAAAAGTTTCAATTTTTTTGAGTTTGTGAAGTTATAGGAAATTTCTAATAATGTTTTATTCTTTCGTTCCTGCTATTTTTTTCTCCTTCTTTATTTAAAAACGTTAATTTATAAAAATAATGATTAAAACAGAGATTCAACAGACCGCGAAGAGGATGTCTATGGAAAAACTTCGCCAATAAATATAAAGTAGTTCATTCTGAGCTCAAGATCGTGGGTTCGAAACCCGACCGAGGCCCTTAGTTTATTTTATCTGGGAGGTAAAATAAACTTAAGCACGCCGTCCTTCGGATGGGACGTTAAGCGATACTCGTTAAAGACCTCTACCCTAGGTGAATAAAAATTTAGGGTAGGTAAAATTTAGGACTCCCATAGTAGAGTCGGGCTCTTGTCCACGAGAGTGACGAAAGAGCGCTCTGGTAGTAGGCGCTATGTCCTCGTAGTTAAAGCCCGGGCATGAGTCATAAAACCTAACCAAAAGTAGTTCAGAGGTAACGTGCTCATCTACTGGGCTGAAGATTCTGGGTTCGAAACGGCTGAGGCCCTGAGGTTATCTGGGAGGAAAAAAAACCTTGATCACGCCGTCCTTTGGATGTGACGTTAAGCGATGGTCTGATCCTGTGCGATGTCAGGTCCTCGTAGAGACGAAGGAGCGCTCGTACATTAGCCGATATGATCTAGCAGTTAAAGCCTGGCCATGAGTTAGAACAGCAACTTATGCTGATTCGGTTAAAAATTTACAGATGTAGGAATAGATAATTATAATACACAATTTCTTTGTCAAACTTCACTATATTTAACTAGTTTCGCCGTGTTAAGGCATTATCAAGAGTCACTTACAAACTGACAGAATTGGTTGACAGGGTAGAAGGTACAGTTATGGAGGTTTTTTTTTTTGTAATGACGGGGAATCCCTTGTTTTTGTTACTCTATACATTCCAATAAACAGATATTTACAAGATAATAATAAATATAAAATAAAAAAGAAAGAAAAAAAATATATATATAAAATCTAATAAAGCGAATCTAACAGTAAAGTGTTGGTATTTATATAGGTATGACTCATGAATTATATAAATGTAAAATATAATAAATATTAAAGTGAATAAAAACAAATACATAGAATTTAAAGACAAATTAAAACATCAAATGAAATTCTCTGAATGTCAGTTGGCAAAACATTTCTACAATCATCAGACTCTTAGCTACTTGATATTTAAATTAAGAAGGGGAGAATGGTTCACTTCTATTTGTATATATATTTTTTCTTTCTTTTTTATTTTATATTTATTATTATCTTGTAAATATCTGTTTATTGGAATGTATAGAGTAACAAAAACAAGGGATTCCCCGTCATTACAAAAAAAAACCCTCCATAACTGTACCTTCTACCCTGTCAACCAATTCTGTCAGTTTGTAAGTGACTCTTGATAATGCCTTAACACGGCGAAACTAGTTGAGTATTTGAGAATATATAGTGAAGTTTGACAAAGAAATTGTGTATTTTAATTATCTATTCCTAGAATGGAGCTTCACAAAGTAAATCTGGAAACCATAAATTATTTACAGATGTAGTCCTTCTCTCAGCTTCTTGCACTTTGGTCGTTTTAAGTTAAAAATCAAAATTTCGGTGAAAACTCAAAATAGGTTTTGCGTGCCGATTACATAACATCCCCTAAAGTTTTATAAAAAAGGGGGATGTAAAACGAACAAATTGTGGAGTAGAGCTATAAAAATAAAATAAATAGGTTGAATCACTTAGTTGCCTGCCTCAACAGATACTAAACCTCATAATGGCGACACTTTCAAAAGACTTATTGTCCTGTTAGTGATAATCAATTGACATCAGTCCTATTTCTGTTAACATCTTGTCACACATTTTGAAAGAAAAAAATAAAGTCGTCGGTGAATCACCGGCTATGAACTTCCCCAGAACGAATTAATCAATTAATTTTTCGCTCCAGCTCCATCATTACATCGGCAGTTATGAGTTTTTGAATAGTGTCCTCTCCCCTGAAACCCCCACGATATTGCTGAAATTTGACAGGTTATGTCCTCATTGAGTTATGACTTTAAATATGAAATTTCATGTCGATATATTCAGTACATCATCAGTTATTAGGGTTAATGAGTTGAGCCTTTCTCTGATCCCCCTTTTTCTGATTCCGCTGAAAATTTGTAAGTGTTGTCCTTATGGGTTTTTGTCACACATATGAATGTATTGACATGAAATTTTGTATGTATGTCTAGAACCTATTAGCAACACTTATCGATTTTTGCCCAATCGACCAAAGGGAAAGATAAAAATTAAGTAGTCAGGGGGGAGAAGGGAGGGGGCACATCTTAAAAACCCTAATAACTACACATACCAGTATACCTACTGAATGTATTGACACGAAATTTTATAGGTTAGGTTAGGTTTTATGACTCATGCCCAGGCTTTAACTACGAGGTCATATCGCCTCTTTCGTCACTCTGGTGGACATGAGCCCGACTCTACTGTGGGAGTTCTAAATTTTGCCTACCCTAAATTTTTATTCATGTAGGGCAGGGGTCTTTAACGAGTATACCTGACATCGTACAGGCTCGGGACCATCGCTTAACAACGTCCCATCCGAAGGACGGTGTGGTTAAGTTTATTTCACCTCTCAGATAAAATAAACTAAGAGCCTCGGTCGGGTTTCGAACCCTCATTCTTGAGCTCAGAAGACAAGAACGCATACCACTGAGCTACTGGCGCCCTCTCGAAATTTTATATTTAAGTCCACAACCTATAAGTAACACCTTTCGATTTTCGGCCAAATCACCAAAACTAATTTTCCGTGAAATACATCAAAATGGTGGATTAGAATTGGGGACTCAAGGGCAAAGGGATAACAAGTTGATGAATTCCGGCTGGGGAAGTACTTTTCCAGTGATTTATCGTCAACTTTTTTTTTATTCTCCCTCTCTTGCTTCAATATCGCAGGACTTTTTTTCTTGTATTTAAAAATGACTCAGCTGACAGGGCTTACAGTTTAACTTTCTCTCCAATATCCGTATCCAATGACTAAACCCTGGATTAGCTCGTAAAAAGATATCCATTCAACCCAACTCAGAGCCTATACTTTTTTTTATTTCTCCAAAAAAAAAAAATCTATTATAAATTTAAAAAGGTTGTTGAGGCAAAAGCTGCTTCAAGTGGTCAGCTTTCCATAGTGTCAACTTTCTTTTTCACTTGCCCAGCGGTACGAAGTATAGGGAAACTTATTGTTAAGTTCTTCAAATTTTATTATTATATATATGTTTTATATTATTATAGTGTATAGATGTGAATATTCTACTGGGGGCGTTTCAAGAACAATAATAACAAACCAGAAGAAATGGGATTAATTATCCCGGGGTTGTCCCGCAGTTGTCCACCTGGATTCAAACCATGAGGTACATCTCTGCCCGCTCCGTTCGGGCTAACTTGTGGACGCTCAACCATCAAGCTCATCTAAGCCCGACCTGCTCCGGGCATCTATGTTTCATTCCCTTCTCTCCGCTCAACTCATCACCGCCTACTCCGATCTCATCACCGCCCTCACCGCTCCCCTCACCGCCGCCTTCCGGCTCCAAAATTGTGAGACCATCTATGTTTGATCATCTTCTCTCCACTCATCTCATCGCCGCCTACTCCGATCTCCTCATCATCGCCCTCACCGCTCCCCTCACCGCCGCCTTCCGGCTCCAAAATTGTGAGACCATCTATGTTTGATCATCTTCTCTCCACTCATCTCATCGCCCCCTACTCCGATCTCCTCATCATCGCCCTCACCGCTCCCCTCACCGCCGCCTTCCGGCTCCAAAATTGTGAGACCATCAATGTTTGTTCCCCTTCTCTCCACTCATCTCATCGCCGCCTACTCCGATCTCCTCATCATCGCCCTCACCGCTCCCCTCACCGCCGCCTTCCGGCTCCAAAATTGTGAGACCATCAATGTTTGTTCCCCTTCTCTCCACTCATCTCATCGCCGCCTACTCCGATCTCCTCATCATCGCCCTCACCGCTCCCCTCACCTCCGCCTTCCGGCTCCAAAATTGTGAGACCATCAATGTTTGTTCCCCTTCTCTCCACTCATCTCATCGCCGCCTACTCCGATCTCCTAAAACTTTCGATTAGATTTAACAATTTGAAAAGAAACAAGATGGCATCTCTTCAGTAAATTTATTATCACACTACATTGTCTGTGATTTACCGATGATTTTTGTTATACTTTGAAGAATAACGTCCCTGATTTTGGTTAAAATCAGAATAGCTGAAAAATAAAAGAAACGAGGCCATAAAGCACTGTTGCCATGGCATTTATACAAACTCAAGCCGACGGAACCAACTCACTTAAGATGTCACTGCTTTTTAAGTGGCATCTGGTACCCGGTGAACCGTATTTCTGACTTAAGTTTGGGCTTTGTGGCATATAAGTCGTTCACGCTTAACCGCACAAAAGAGTGAAAAGTAGAGCTGTATTCTATCTCTGTGTCTTCTTTTAGATATCTCCACACCGGCAATGTACTTCCCCACTACGAATTAGTCGATTAAGTTTTTCCCCCTCCAAAACCAGTCGACCGTTTGTGCTAATATTCAATAGTTGATTTACAGCTCTTAAATCCTCGTACTAAATGTTGTGTCGATAAATTCATTACATCGGCAGCTATTAATGTACTTAAATTGATCATCACATATTTCAAAAATGAAAAAAAAAAAAAAAAATCTGTGTTGGACTGTGAACACGATAAAAAGCCTATGGCCCTCGGCCGGGTTTTGAACCCGACATCTTGAGCTGGGTAGCCTAGAACGCTCTCTATTTAGATTGTACACAGTTGTCGTAGGTAGATTTCTGCAGAGAATGGCACTCTCTTCGATTTACAGACAAGGGAGTTTTATTGCCCATAAAACTGTTTAATTTCTCAGGATTTCTACACTTTAGAACTTTTCCATAGATTCTTTGGCATTCAATGAAATATTTTATTGCACTTTTCCAGCTACATAAAGTATACGGAAAGTTATGTATCAGTCAAAAAAAAAAAAAATGTCTGTCTGTCCATGAACGGTATAACTCTCAATAGAAGATGGGCTTAACATAGAAACTCTAATAACTGCCGTTGTAATGAATGTATCGACTTCATAAATCAAAATCAGAGTCAGAAGTCCCTATGTAAGTCAACTATTGATTTTTAGTGGATTCAATCGACTGGTTTTTGAAGTGGAGCGAAAGTTCTGGGGTAGTACACTGCCGGTGATTCACCGACATTTGTAACCATCATTGAACCTCCTGCATCTTGGTAAGAAGAGTGTAAGAAGTATAAGGGAGTATATTTTTCTGGAGGTGAAAATAACCTTGAGCATGTCGTCCTTTGGATAGGACGTTAAGCGATTGTCTCGAGCCTGTACAATGTCAGTTGAGCGACGAAAGAGCGCTCTGGTAGTTGTCGATTTGACCTTGTAGTTTATAGCCCGGGCATGAGTTACAATAAGTATCTATGTATTCAAAAACAGTGCGTTTACCCTTTATTGCTATTACCACCATTAGGACCATGCATTTTTTTTATGAACTGCTGCAGCATAAAATACTCTTGTATTTAACATTAATTTTTAGGTACGAGTATATCGCCAGAACGTAGGAAATATGGACGCAGGATGGTACTGATTTTTAAGTCACATGTTACGGGATTACCACGATTAATGTGTTTCTTAGGCTTTTCTGAGATGATTCTAGATTAATATGCTATATTTAAAATACAGTATATTTTTTAACCCCCGACGCAAAAGGAGGGGTGTTATAAGTTTGAAGCCTTTGTCTGTGAGTGTGTTTCTGTATGTGTCATCGTAGCTTCAAGACGGCTGAACCCATTTCAAAGAGCTTTTTTTGTTTCAAAAGCTGGTATTTGCGAGATGGTTCTTAGCCATGTTTGGTGGAAATCGGATATGCCGTTCCAAAGATATTCAGGTTTCATCAGAGCCTGTGTAGGGATCTCGGCCTCTGTTTATAAGGCCCCATTCCCTTTCGCCGATTCAACTGAAAATTGAATATATACAGAAATTCTAATTGTCATATCAATAAAATTAGAGCAGTAGGTCAGTTACGTTTGGCTTCTAAACACCACATCAGTTTATATATAAATAAAGAAAAAAATTATTTTTGAAAAGGATCAATGTAGTTGTTGTTCTAGAGAACTCAAAGAAGATATTGTTCATTTTTTATTAAACTGTCCTTTGTATAATAATATTAGAGAAAGATATTTATCTAAATATATTAAAAACTCTGAGGGCGCCGGTAGCTCAGTGGTATGCGTGCTTGACTTCTGAGCTCAAGGTCGTGGGTTCGTAACCCGACCGAGGCCCTTAGTTTATTTTATCTGGGAGGTAAAATAAACTTAAGCACGCCGTCCTTCGGATGGGACGTTAAGCGATGGTCCACAGCCTGTACGATGTCAGGTACTCGTTAAAGACCCCTACCCTAGATGAATAAAAATTTAGGATAGGCAAAATTTAGGACTCCCACAGTAGAGTCGGGCTCATGTCCACCAGAGTGACGAAAGAGCGCTCTGGTAGTAGGCGATATGACCTCGTTGTTAAAGCCCGGGCATGAGTCATAAAACCTAACCTAACCTTAAAAACTCTGATGAAGATGAAAGTAATATTATTAGAATATTAGAGATTGTTTCTCTAGAGCAAATTAATGATGTATATTACTCTATTCTAAATGCTATTAATTTAAAAAAGCAAACATTAAAAAAAACTTACAATAAAAATTAAAAAAAAAAAAATGAAATTAAAATTAAGAATAAAGGACAAAAAAATAATAAAGATAATGAAAAATGAATTAAAGTTGAGATTTTCATATTAAGTTTTTGTTAAATACTTACAGCCAAGAAAAATTCAAAAAATTAAATACATACAGCCAAGAGAAATTCAAAACAGAAAACATATACACTTTTATATACTTACATAGGTACACATATACATTGTATATGTATGTATATAAAAGTATATATTTTTTCTGTTTTCAATTTCTCTTGGCTGTATGTATACAAGTAAATGTGCGCATTTATTATAATGTTTAGATATTTAGAAATTTATTAAGCTGTAATACTTACTTTATTTTTATACCGGATGTATATGATTAATAGGCTTCAATGTAGTAATAAATAAATAAATAAATAAATAAAATAAATAAAAATAAATTCAATGTTGAGTTTTCACCGAAATTTCATGTTCTTTTGGTGAGAATGACTCTATACATATTGTTCTTTACAAAGTAAAAAGTGATTTTATTCATATATCCCTGAGGAGAGGCAATTGAATTTCAAGTGTGGTACCTCTAGTGGTAGTATAAATTTGATGATTGGTGGTGCTATAATTTGTGTGCTACGGTATCATTGCAATTAGTGGAGTGTTCGAAATTCATGAGATTCCAATGATAGGAGCCCCAATCGGAGGTGGTCCCCCCCTCATCGGCAGTAAATCTCTCCAACTGGTCAGACTCCACTCCATTTCTATAAACTTATCATACCCATGAAAATGGTTGCATTTAAAGAAAGATAATCAGTTAGTCAGTGAATCACCAACATTGTACTTCTCCAGGACCCCTTCGTGCTTTAAGTTGTTGCTCTCCCTCTAAAACTAATTTTTATAATTAAGTCTTTATTTATTTATAAATAAAATACACATAAAATATTATACCAAAGATGACCTCTTGGTCAGATGACCGTCAGAGTGTAGTTGTCATTATTTACAAATAAAGAAGAAATTAAGTACATCTATCACTTAGCGTTCAAGTATAGAACAACAAAAAAAATTACAACTTGTTAATTATACCTTCGCCTAAGTACATAATAAATTTTATTTACGAACAAGAAAGGATCTTATCAATATAAATATATATCTTTGACCTACGTATAAAATTTAAATAAAAATAATCATAATCTTCTGGTTCGGTATACTAATATTAATTTCAGATATTAATTGTGAATCATAAGATTTGAGCTTAGTTACGAGTATAATAAATGTTATAAAATGTTCATAAAAATTAATACGACTTAAAAAGATTAATAGTAAATAATAATAGGATTAAAGGATTAAATAGTAATAAGTAATAGGTTAGATTAGGTTTTATGACATGCCCGGGCTTTAACTACGAGGTCATATATCTAGTCCACGGGACCATCGCTTAACGTCCCATCCGAAGGAGAGGGAAGAGAAAATTTATTTGATTAGTTTGTTCTGGGGAAGTAGATTGCCGTTGATTCACCGACCTCAAATTTAGTTGCTAACTCAGCATCGAATTTCTGACCGACTACCTAACTTCCCCTATACGTCATATCGTTGGGGAAGTAAAAAAAAAAAACTGTTAAAGATCCCAGTGGAGAAACTTAATATAAATATTTCTACATTAATATTCATTGACTCATCTCAGTCAATTTCCCAGAGGTGTCGTGTTAGGTTTTAGGAGAAAAGAAATATTTAGTGGGTCATTTATTTTTTACTTGCCCTACTACAAAGTATAGGTGAAGTTATGTAATCGGTCTGAAATTATGTGTTCAACCATATTTTCTGGATACTGTCTGAAGACCAAAAGGGAAACCCTTATAATGAATGCACGTGATAGTGATATCGTAGAAATTCTCGCGAACTTGAACGACGTCTGACGGACGATATACTTGCAGCTATTTGTCAAAACACTCTTCACTATGAACTTAATTCTAGGCATGACTTTCAAATAGTGTATGTCTTATCCTAAAACACGCAACAAAAAAATTAGGGGAATTACATGGGGAAGTACTTCCCCTGAGAGAATCCATTGACTATGTTTTCGTTCTATCCCTATTTGATTTAAAATCAACAGATGCCTTACCCTATGGATCTAAGTAAGCATCCAGTTCTCTTATCCCTTCCCTGGAAGTGCTGGGCTTCTCTTCCACCTTATTTTGTTACCTGTATGTTTATACTACCTAAACCAGGTTCTTCATGAGGTACCCAGTTTCCTTAATGAACCTGAGAATGCTCCCGCGGTCCAATTTTCTAAAATCCTCCTGTGTGATTACATCTTTACCAAAAATGTGGAATCTCGTTCGCGCGTGTCTTGAGCATATACCCAGAAAGTGTGCCGCCGTCTCGTTTACTTCCCCACATCTGTCACCTTGCTCCTATAGTGTGTATGTGTCTATTGAACGGACCGTGTCCTGTGAGAACTTCAGTTAGTTGCCAAAGCTCATTCCTTTTGAGATTCAGGATCCCATCCTTCAACACCTTGTACTCCCCTCCCAGAAACATCTTCGACTGTCTGCATGTGGGTTTTTCTCTCCATGACTGCTCCAAAAGATCTTTAGTCCACTCTTTAATCCGGGTTCGGTATGCCTCCCGAGATATTCCCAGCACCGGCTCTGGCCCCATGAAGGGCTTACTTGAACCTTCCTTGGCTAGTCGGTCTGCCTTCTCGTTTCTCTGAATCCTCGAGTGTCCGGGAATCCAGTAGAGTCCAACATTCTTGCAGTTTCCTAGAGTATTTAACTGATTTGCGCACTCCTTTACCAGCTTTGATCTGAATTCCGCGCTGGCAAGTGCTTGGAGTGCTGCTTGACTATCTGAAATTTTCACCTCCTCCATGTCACTGTTCATTACCTCTCTTCCTGACGCGCATTCCAGGATCGCCATCACCTCCGCTTGAAACACAGCATGGCATCCAAGAGGGATGGCGACTAACAGAAGGAGGGAACTCCAGACTCGGCATCCAAACAGTGTGTGAGTCCTGTGTTCCTCTGTCTATCTGTCTGTTGTCGCCTCTTGCTGCGCTTTTTCTCCACTCTTGATAGTCATTGCGTATTTCCTGGTGCATTGCACTAGTTGTCAAATAGTTAATCTCTACGGTTAATCTTTCAAAAATATATCCTATAATCTGTAGGATTATAGAAAACAATAGCTCAGAGGTAGCATACTTGTCTACTAAGCTCAAGATCTCGGGTTCGAAACGAATTTTAGAAGATGAATAAAACTTGAGCACGCCGAGCCTGTGCGATGTCATGTACTTGTTGACAACATTTAGAACCTCCACAGTAGAGTCGGGCTTATGTCCACCAGTGTGACGAATAAGCGCTCTGGTAGTAGGCGATATGACCTCATACTTAAAGCCCGGGCATGAGTTACAATAACTAACTATATAGGATTGTCGGAACTGCTACTAATTATGGGTGATCCAATCTGATATTCAAGAAACTTATCCAATATGCCAATAATGTATCTCTCCCTTACCATCTTACAGCCCCATTTACATATGTTTTCCTCATATTTTTACATATATTTCCCAGATATATGAGATACATAGGGTTGTAAAGATCCTGAATAATATATTTTCACAATTCAAAAACGTGTTCAACATAAGCATGAATAGAACTAACTGTTTTTATTACATTCCCGTCTACATGAAGTATATGTTATGTTATCGGTCAGAAAAGTATGATAAGTTTTCAACAGAATTTCATGTTTTCCGATACGTCGTCAAGTAATGTAATTCCTCTGAACAAATTTATCAACTAAGTTTTGCTCTCCCTCCCAAATCAATGAATCCTTTAGGCTAAAAATCAATAGTTAGTTTCTGAATCCACTTACTAAATTTTATGTCGATACGTGGAAAGTTATCGAGCGCTGAGTCTATACGAAATTAAGGGGAAATTATGTAATTGGTCCGAAATTGGATGTTGAGTTTTGAACGGAATTTCATATTTTCCGTTCTCCAGATTCCAAATATTAAAAATACATTATATATACATTATACATACTCTGTGGATGTGTCTTTGAAAACGATAACTCCCGATAGAATGAATGTATTAAAACGATATTTGAATCGAGAATCCTCTAACAACGTGTGATGTATAAAATTACACACATTTAAATTATTAAAATATTATAAAATTAATTATATTTATTTGTATAAAAACAGTGAAAAAACTAAACTATTGAATAAATATATAAAGTCGAATTTTATTTTAAGAAGAACCAATGAGTGGAGAACAAAAGACGACCATCAGCTGTTCTAATTAGGTGGACCAGTCTAAGTTGGGAGGTGGAGGAAAGGAGTCTGGGTTGAGATGTGAAAATAGTGAGAAAAGTGTTTAGGCTTAAGATAGTGGACCATGTTGGAGTGTAAAATAACAGTGAAATAAATGCGCAAAGGAGGTACTTTTATTTATTTATATGTACATAATATATATGCCCAAAAATATAAAATAAAAATAAATAATGGTCAAAATATAAAAAAAAGAAACTGATATAGTTTTAAGTAGGTAATTAGTTTGTAAGATTTTCTTTTGTTAAATAGTTTCATTTTTTATTATCATCTCAGTTATACAATTAATAATGTAGTTTTAGGTAAATAAACCCAAATATTTGTTCTCTTATTCTATGCTACTCATTTTCCTTGTTAATCAAGTAAGATAATTTATACCTTTGAATTGGATTTAACATTTTTGCAAAATTTAGAAAAACAATATGGCATCTTGTTAGTAAATTTAGAAGAAATCCTAATGAAAAGTTTGTTAATTGAAATGTTTTTTAAATACGTGCACTTTCTTAAAAATCGCACGTCTTGAATTTTCGATATTTTTTAGGGCCCTTTATGGAAATTATAATTAAGTAGAAGACCAGCTATAATTTCTACAATTATTTAATTATATTTAATATTTATTTTTTTTATTTTAATTATTATTTTTATATTTATTTTTATTTAACATAATTATCATTATCACAAACGATACCTACTGATTGAGCCAAATTGACCAAAGGGAAGGGGGGATTAGGGGGGAGCCTCAACACAAATACTCTAATAACTCCAGATTTAATGAATATATTGATACAATATTTTATATATATGACCAGACCCCCATAAGAACAACAAACCTCACTTTTCAGCGGAATCGGCAGAGGGGAGCTCAACTCAATAACCCCAATAACTGCCGATGTAATGAATGTACCGACATGCGCAAACAGTCGACGCGTTTTGAGCGGGGAGCAAAAAGTTACAGAATATTAATTCATTCTGGGGAAGTACATTGACGGTGATTCAACGAAAATATGAAACTTCGGTGAAAACTCAAAGAATTGCTGACGATTACATAACTTCCTCTATACATCGTATATCTGGTGAAGTAAAAACATAAACTTAATACAGTATTCAAAACTAACTAGTCTCAAGTTTCCTTTAGTAGCATAGAGGTAAGTTAGGGGAGGGTGGAGGGGGTATATATCAAAGTTATGATAGAGAATACACAGAAAGTGCAGTCTATAGTGCATTTCTGTGGTATCAAACTCGGTCCAAGTTCTGCACTAATTAGCTGCATTCTAGACCCCAATGAAACATTTATATGAACTATCCTACAAAAAGGGAGGAACTTCTTTCATATAATTTACATATAAAGTAATTTTATTTATTTTACTAATTTTATTATTTATTTCAATATAAATTTTATAACTTATTTGAACAATTATTTAATTATTTTAAACAAGAGGAGAGTTAAATAAAAATTTTTAGTAGCATGATATGAATATTATAATTTTTTAACTAAACATGGAATAGAAAAAAGGCAACATATAAATAATTATTTATATAAAATTATTTAACGACATTCGTGCAAAAAAACTTTATATCTTTTATGTTATTTATTTTATTAATATTTACAAACTATATATAAATAAAGGGTGAGGGGAGGGGGGAGGATTCTGGACGGCTACCAGCAACTGTTAAAATCTTACTTCAAAGTTTATGACTTCAGTCTTGGGTTTTCCAACAAACTTGAAAACTTGAATTCCTATTGTAAAAATGGGTACCTATAATTTAAAACTTGTGGATTTTCAAATTCATAAAAATAATGGAATTCCCATTTTTTTTTTTAAATTTTTATAACACGAAAAAATCCACTATTTTATGAAATGATTTTATGTCAATACCACTTCTCACTTTTACAAATTATCTATTTTTTTTATAATTAATCGCCAGCCTTCCGCCGGCCCTGGATATAAGCGATATCTTATTAAAAAAAAGAAGGGTTCCAAGTAAATTTGTCTTAAGTTAAGTTTGATTCCGACCAAAAACTTAGATTTGACATCATTATTTCACATGTGAAGTATTGCTACAATAGCCTATGTGTTAGAGCGCTCACACTCAATACATTTTCAGGGAATTTTAATGTGAAATTCCTGTGAAAACACGATCTCGAATTTTTGGATGAATAAAATACTTCTTTGTAGTATGATATAAGAAAGTAAAAAAAAACGTATATTAATAATAAAGATGGTAAGATAGTCTGGTATATATCAGGTGAATTTGAATTTTCCAGGAGTTTTATAAGGGAAAGGCTGGAAGAGGAAGAAAGGGGAAGTTTTAAGAAGGAGATAGAGTTCCTTCCGCCTTTATACTTGGCTATAAAGAGGCCCCCCCTCCCTCTCACTGGGCCCCCTCCAAAACCAAAAAGTCCTCGCTGAATCACCCGCAATGAACTTCCCCACCACGAATTAATCAATTAACATTTGACTCAGATAGGGGTTCTTAAACCATCATACTAAATTTTGTGTCGATAAATTCATTATATCGGCAGTTTTCGGGTAAATCAAGGAAACGTTTAAAAATATGTGTTTTAAAACTACATTTCAAGATGGTTTTTGGTATGTATCTCGAAAACCGGAGTACCTGTAAAAAATTATATTTCATATAAATTATATATTTTAGTATTTTCTACAACTATTATTCGATAAGGTTTTTGATTAAGTTATAAACATAAGGTGTATCTTGTAAAATGTAGTTAGGTCCCGGGGGAAAGTGGTCTCAATTTGCTTTCGATTTCGAAGTTACTTTACTTCAGGGCGTTAAGCGATGGTCCAAAGCCTGTGCGATGTCAGGTACTCATTAAAGACCCCTACTCTACATGAATAAACCTAGGTTGGCATAATTAAGGACTCCCATTGCAGTCAGTAGGCATTATGAATATGACCTCGTAGTTATAGCCCGGACATGAATTTTCACACTCTCCATCTTAAAGGGGGACTACCGATGTTTGAATTATCGTTAAAATAAGATCTATGTTTTCTGGCCATCGATGGTGCATTTCGATGGTACATATCGATGGTTCTTTTTCGATAGTCACCCCCTATGTAAATGTGCTTAATGAGCCAATTATAATTATTATTCAATTCAAAAATACTTCAATATTAATTTTTTTCTTATGCGATTTTAATGTGCAATAAAATTATGATAATTAAGAAGTTGTACTAAGAATTATTTAATTCTATGTATATAAGTCTCTATTTTCTATATGAAAATATTTCTTGTTGAGAAAAATGTTCCTTCATATTTTTTTTATTTATTGAATTTTTTTTTTTTTTTTTAACAATATTTACACGAAATTAATTTTTCGTTAAATGAAAATGAAAAAATAAAAACTAATAATGCACAACTATATTTATTAAATAAAATTTAATGTGAACAATTTATATAAATGGCATAAAAAATGTAGAAAAAATTATTAACTTAAAAAAATTCCAAGTGAAAACATAAATAAATACCTTTTGGAGATGGGAGGTTGAAGTGTGTCCTGCAGGTTTGGTAGCACACCCGATACTGGGCGGAGCTGACTCCTGCGCTCCAGGTCACATCTATCGAGGGATATTTGGATCTGTCTTCCTCAAGGGTGGCAACACTGATCCTCCTCTCCGATACCATTTACAGGATATTTTTCACACTTTTACGGTCTTGACATGTGATATTTTTTAGGGAGATTGTTATAAAGGATTATTGTAATGAGACCTATTAAATAAATTATTTTTTTAAAATATTAGTAGGAGATGGATTGGATGCCTTTAGGGAAACGGAAAAGTTACAATCGACTTAAACTAATATCGACAAAAGTAACATTCTTTGATCCACTGATATCGATAAATTTGTTTGTATGAAATTGCTAATACAAAGCATACAACCAGTTCTGTAACATCCCAGAGATCTGTGTCTCAAAACGGTGGGATACAAATCGCTCATTCTTGCGTTAGTAACATGAGAGATGTGTTGTTGATTTGTCTCATGGGATACAAATCGCTCATTCTTGCGTTGGTAGCACGAGAAATCTGTATTTGTTGATTTGTCTCGGTAGGATACATATTGCTCATTCTTGCGTTAGTAACATGAGAGATCTGTCTATGTTGATTTGTCCTGGTAGGATAAAAATCGCTCATTTTTGCGTTGGTAAGATGAGAGATATATATGAGGAGTTTGGAGCCAGAGCGGACCAACCCACAATTTTTCGGAAAATGAGTTATTACCATCCTGATGTTGGCATAGGTTCCCTTTTTTCAAAACCAGTGTGGATCACTTAGTTTCTTCACTTCAGTGATGGATAGCAGCACTTTAAGTTTAGTCCACAAGTATTTTGTGCATATATTTTCAAAATCACAATGGATCATACGGCCTTCAAAAACTTTATAGAACACAAAAAGGGATCACTCATCCAATACTATTCTAAAATTTCAAATATAAATAAATATTTGGGGCCCATTTATGGAGATGTACTCAATTTTCAATTGCCATTTTCTACCTGTTCAGTTTCAACCAGTTGGTCCGCTCTGGCTCCAAACTCCTCATATATAGTATACGTTGATAAGATTATATATATATATATATATATATATATATATATATATATATATATATATATAGTATACGTTGATTTGTCTCGGTGGAATACATATCGCTCAATCTTGCGTTGGTACCACGAGAGATCTGTATACGTTGATTTGTCTCGGCAGGATACAGACAACACATTCTTGCGTTGGTAGCATGAGAGATCTGTACAAGTAAGTTGATATGATCCTTTGTTTTTCTTTAGTAATATGACCCTCCGCTATGCCCGCACATGTTTCGCACTTTTGGGGACACAAAAAACGTTACACTTTTTTATCAAAGATTTTGGCTAAACCTTTTATATACCTCGAATAGATATAAAATATAGGATAGGAATTTATGATAAGGGTGTGTGAAGATAGTGGAGGGGTGTGCCATAATAGGTGACCTGTCTGGCCCTAATAGGAGGGACCGCAATCTATCTTAATTGTGTGACACATCATTAAACAGAGTTAGGCGGAGGGGGGCCGCTCTGTCAACTGGGGCGTCCGCAGCAGTCAAATACAGAGCCAATTCTCTTAGACTGGGACACTTCCAAGGAAAACATTCTCAGATAATAAGCTAAAGAGATTCTTAAGGAATTAGGCGCAACCGAATGTCCTTATAGGATGAATTAGTAGGAGGTATAGAGGAAGTAATGTAATCCGGAAGAACAGAAAAGTGAAAATAATAATAGTGATGAATCAATCGACACGAGGGGGCGGCGGTAGGTCAGAGGTTGCGTGCTTGTTACTGAACGCGGGTTCGAAATCCGGTCGAGGTCCTTGAGTTTTGACGTGAAACGTCTTTCACTTCGTTGACTAGGGGGTCGCATGTAACGAAAACATATAGCAGTAATATTGCTTATATCTTTGCAACCGCACTACGGCGTTCACAGAGGCATAGCTCGGCAGTACTTTTGTCGATGCGAGCGGGAGTGGTCACGTTTGAGAGAGAGAGCACTCTGCCACAGTATGTATAATCCATTGAACTCAAACCGGAGTTCTTCAGGAGTTATAAGGCTTAGAAGTGTGTAATTTGTTGCAGAAATTTGACGGTTGCACGACTATGGCGCCCACGCATTCGACACGTTGTGTGTTTGGTTACGTCATTTATGTACACACACAAGACGTTTCACGAACCCCAATGCGGCTGTGATCCGATACAGCCTGTGTTTTTTTATCTGGGAGATGAAAAAACCTTGAGCGCGCGTGAGTCCTTTGAATGGGAGTTAAACGATGATCCCGAGCCTGTACGATGTCAGGTACTCCTTAAAGACCCCTATTCTAGGAGCCATGATGGCCGTGAGGGCTAGAGCGTAGGGCTTTGGTCGCATGGTCTCACCATGGTTTGCGGGTTGGAACCCCATCCGGGAGTGAGTTTTATTTCGTAGATAGAACTCCCTCCCGGGACCATGGATGTCGTAAATATAACTAAAATAACACATTGATGGCTAGTGTGGTGTCTGCCGAGGCCAATCGAAAAAAAAATATATATATTCTACGTGAATAAAAATTTAGAGTAAGAAAATGTATTACTTCCATAGTAGTGTCGGGCTCATGTCCACCCGAACGATAACTAAGCCCGGGCGTGTGTCACAATAACTAACTCCATCGAAACGTAATTTCATGTGATGATTGAGGGTCTACTATCGATGTTGAACTAAATCGATCAGAGAGAGACCGAAATTTTACCTTTAATAATTAATTAATTCTTACTTCGCGCTGGGGAATTTCGTTGCTGGCTATTCACTGACGACTTTGAAATCTTTTAAAAATTTCAATTTATTTCTAAAATCATGTTACTTAAAGTAACTGGGCAGATAAATTTACTAACCTGTTTCAAGTTAGTTTGAATATTGTGACTCAAGCCCCAGCTTATTGCGTACTACCTTTTTCCTTCATAACTAAAATCTATTGTTGATATTAACTCAAGATAAGACTGAAGAAATACAAAATAAGAATATATGTGATTATTTCCCGTAAATCCCTTTCTTACTCCAACAACGCTTACAGATCTCTGCTCTCCTCTTTCCTTCAAAATCTCAGTACAGCATAATCCTGAGATTAGACATTCTTATACCCAGTAATGCCAATATGAAATAATATTAAGAAGGGGAAGGGGGAGAGAGTGCTCTGTAAGCATGGTTGGTATAAGAATGTTCTTTAATGGCCACATCACTTCCTTTTTTTTTTTTTAATTTTTATAATTTTTCAAAAATCTACCTATAATAGGTTAGGTTTTATGACTCATGCCCGGGCTTTAACTACGAGGTCATATCGCCTACTACCAGAGCGCTCTTTCGTCACTCTGGTGGACATGAGCCCGACTCTACTGTGGGAGTCCTAAATTTTGCCTACCCTAAATTTTTATTCACCTAGGTTTGAGGTATTTAACGAGTACCTGACATCGTACAGGCTCGGGACCATCGCTTAACGTCCCATCCGAAGGACGGCGTGCTTAAGTTTATTTTACCCCCCAGATAAAATAAACTAAGGGCCTCGGTCGGGTTTCGAACCCACGATCTTGAGGTCAGAAGACAAGCACGCATACCATGAGCTACCGGCGCCCTCTATAATATAATATATAATATTTTTAAGTTCGTTGCTATGCGTGATGATTTAAATATTACTTTGATATATTTCTTATAGACATTTAGTTTACATTCTTCGATCTATGATTCTTGAATCCATCATATATCAAATCTGAGGACTTAAAACGATTGGAAATTTTATAAAGAACATTTTTGGTAAGATAAAATGTTTCGAAAGGACCAACTGTTTTCGGGTAAATCAAGGAAACGTCTAAAAATATGTGTTTTAAAACTACATTTCAAGATGGTTTTCGGCTTGTATCTCGAAAACCGGACGACCTGTGAAAAATCGTATTTCATATAAATTAGGTATTTTAGTATTCTCTATAACTATTACTCGAAAGATTTTTGATTAGGTAATAAACATAAGCGTTATCTTGTAAAATGTACACAGGCCACGGAATAAAGTGGTCTCAATTTTCGACTGATTTTGGCCAAAACCTAATCAGATCAACGTTAGTACATGTGAACTTGAAAGAAATAAAACTAGTTTATTTATGATATTGTCTAATTTCACCAACTATATTTACATGGGAGTACTTTCGGTATTTCTACCATCCTCAGCCAAAAGCTTAAGAGATAAGACTGACTCGTTAGTACATGTAGTAACGAGTCAGTCTTATCTCTCTTGATCCCTTCATTCCAATCACACACAGACAACATCGCGAAATGCATTCAGACCTTGAAATGTGAATATCAGTTGAAAACTCGATCTCGGAGTATAATACTTCCATATACTAGGTGTATAAGAAAGTAAAAAAACAGATGTTAAGTTTTATATCTCTCGATAAAACTTTATTATCGCTGTATAATACTAATATTTAGAAATATTAATATTCTTTTATTATCTTCTGTTTATGTTCTTATATTTATTATATAGTTCTCAAGAGTATGGAAGCTCAAGTCATTTTGAACCTGCTACACCTAAAATGATAACATTTTCTCAAAATATGTTTTCAGAATTTGTCCACCACTTATTTTTTTTTACTACCCGAGGTATAGTACGTAATCGATCAGAAATTCAATATTGAGTTCTCAATAGAATTTCATTTTTTACGACCCTTTGATTCGAAAAATGACAAAAAACTGTCTGTCTGTCTGTTTGTGTCTTGTGACTGTGAACAGGATAAGTCCCGGTAGAATGAATGTATCGACAAAAAATTCTATATGTTTATCAAATATTTTTTTATTTGAAAAATAAAAAATAATTAAATAAGAAAATAAAAAAATGAATAAAAATAAGACAAAATTTTATTTATTTTATATAAATCAACATTAAACTAATTCAGGCGTTTCAGTTAAAAACCCTCAGACTGATAACACAGTGCCCGCCATAAATAAATAACAGAACACTTCATAACGATCTTATGATATACACACAGTACCCACAACACAATTCAAACCACTTATATGCGGTTTTTTAGAAAACTATACACACATACAAACCCAGAAATACGTACTTTATCTTCACAACACTTACCACGAAACCCCCCACGAAGGTTGAAGAGAAGATAGAACTGCGACTTACTGCCCCTTGAATTATATTCGTTCTTAAATTTTTTTTTTTTTACATCACTTTTCTTTACTTTTATCATCTCTCTTACCCATCCATCAAAATTGTCTTTCAATTCCTTTTTATTTCTTCATTTTATTTTATTATTATTTTTTTTTAATTTATTTTATTTATTAATTTTATTTTTATTTCTGTTTTTGTCCTAATAATTAAGATAAATTTTCGTCCCGAGGACCTACCACTGGGTAGCCTTCCTCTCACATGCCTTTCACGCCAACATAGATGCTGGTTGTTGCACCCTAGCAACAGTTGTATCTTTATAATAAAAATAAAAAAAAAAAAAAAAAAATTATAAAAATTATGTAGGTATTTATTATTTTTATTTTATTTTTTTTATATATTTTTTTTTTAAGAATACCTATGTGAAATCAGCTTACCACACAAATATTTTATTAAAACATTCTAGAAACAAATAAAAAGTTAACGGACAATTTTTCACTGCAAGGTCCTTGAAAACCCCATAAAAAACTTAGTGCAAGAAATTTGAATAAAGAAATATTCAAATTTCTTGTATGCTTGTCGTAATTACTTTCATCGCCACTAGATGTCACTACAATCGCGTAAAGTTGACCCGAATCGATATTCCGTACTAGTTCTTCATTTCATGTTCAGATGGCACTGTGATGATGAAACTGTCTTCTTATACAAAACTAAAAATATTATACAATAGTGTGGACAGATCACCCAATGAAGGGTTTCGTAGTCAAGAATAGATTTTGGGCTCATTTAATGGAAAAAAAAAATGTCTAACATCTCATTTTTTTTATTTATCATTAGGCCGGTAGCTCAAAAAAAGCGTCCTTGCCTACTGAGCTCAATATCGCAAATTCGAAACACGGCAGAGACCTTACTTTTTTATCTGGAAGGTGAAATAACCTTGAGCACGCCGTCCTTCGGATGGTACGTTAAGCGAAGGTCCCGAGCTTGTGCGATATCAGGTACTCGTTAAAGACCCCTAACTCTAGTTGAATAAACTTAGATAGGCAATATTTAGGACTCCCACGCTAGAGTCGGGCACATGTCCATCAAAGCGACGAAAGAGCTCTGGTAATAGACGACATGACCTTTTACTCTCTCGATGTCTTGGTTCTGAAATTCTGTCAATATTTGTAAATAAAAAATATAACTAATTAACCTGTTTTTTTTTAGGGGAGCCATGGTGGCCGTGCGGGCTAGAGCATAGGGCTTTGGTCGCATGGTCTCATCTTGGTTTGCGGGTTCGAATCCCGTCCGGGAGTGAGTTTTATTTCGTATATAAAACTCCCTCCCGGAGCCATGGATGTCGTAAATTATCTACCAACAACTTTACAAGAGATATGGCTAATATGCATCGTACATAAGGCCAAAAAAAAAAAAAAAAAAAAAAAAAAAACTGTTTTTATGGTAAATTGAGTGCCCTTTATGTATTTATTACTGTAATTACATTAAATTCAGTAAATTTAAGTTTCATCTATAAATAAATTCATTAGAAGCGAATTCTGTAATAATAAAATCGCGCGGGCGTGCTTCACATAATTAAACGGTGATTCCAGTACATATGTGAAATGAAAAATCTTTTCTGAACGAAGGCTTTATTTGGTATATTGAAACGAGAACAATTTGAATAGATATACCTACAAAAGTGTATCATATGATTTGAGATGATTAAATTAGAACTATCAAATGTCGGCACTAAATCGTATGATACACTTAAAAGTGTATAGATATATAAAATATTATATCTATTCAAATTGTTCTCGTTTCAATATGCCAAATAAAGCCTTCGTTCAGAAAAGGTTTTTCATTTCAATTTATTTGGCATATTGAAACGAGAACAATTTGAATAGATATATAAAAGTGTATCATATGATTTAGTGCCGATCATTTGATAGTTCTAATTAAGTCATCTCAATATGTCTGTTATATAATCTCATCTTAATATAAGAATTATAAAATGAACAAGAAATACTTCAATTTAATAAATAATACTTTTATTTATCAAATAAAAACAAATATCTTCAATAAACAACAATAAATAAAATGTATATAGTAAATTTATATTACTTATATTACAATTAATAGATAGCTACATTTATAACATAATATTTATTACAAAATAAACTATTATAATAATAAAAAGGATATGTAATTAATGTGTACATAATATTAATAAAGTAACATGGCCGTGCGGGCTAGAGCGTAGGGTTTTAGTCGCATGGTCTCACCTTGGTTTGCGGGTTCGAATCCCGTCCGGGAGTGAGTTTTATTTCGTAGATAAAACTCCCTCCCGGGGCCATGGATGTCGTAAATAATTAGGTAAAACACCATTATAAGAGTCATGGCTAATATGCATCGTACATAAGGCCAAAAAAAAAAAAAAAAAAAATGTTTTTTGGAACCAACAAATAATTTTAAGAAGCTGAAGTCATATCAAATAGAGAATGTTTAAAGATAAAAGGTAGAAGGTGAATAACCGGCTATGTATTTCCCAGCAAGAATCCGCAAACATTGTGAGTCGCTGGCACTTACAGCCTTCTCCAAGTAGGTCCGCGAGGATAAACAGCACCACCGAAATCTACCGGCGTAACTTTGAACTACTTAAAATTGGATAGTTGCTTCCAGCTCTTTCCATTCTGCATCGAACTAACATTTTCCAATGAAAAAAACAAGGTTTCGGATTTATGGCACATACCACCTTTTCCATTTCTGGTCTTCAATCAATCAATTGCGTTTTTGCTCTTCCTCCAATGCCAATCAATATTTGACATACATAGTGGCTTCTAAATACTTGTATCGATATATTCACTACCTTGACAAATATTAGAATTTTTGTGTTAGGGGAGAGAATTAATCCCCTCTTTCCCTTTGGCCGATTTGGCTGAAAATCAATAGGTGTCGTCCTTCTAGGACTTTGAATATAAATATGAAATTTCATGACAATATATTCATTACGATGGCAGATATTATAAATTTTTTAATATGGTAAATATAGACAATTAGGTATATTTATTTTCAATAATACTTTATTTATATCCTTAGACGTTTCGACTTACAAGTCAATTACATGGAATTTGTTTGTTTTTTAGAATTGAAAATGACTTGTAAGTCGAAACGTCTAAGGATATAACTAAAGTATTATTGAAAATAAATATACCTAATCATATATATAAAGCTGAAAATGTCTGTGCGTTGTACCGCTATAACTCACGAACGGCTGGTGGATTTGATTAATTTTTTTTTTTAATTTGTTCGTCATCGTCTGTGGAAGGTTATAGGCGTATTAGTACCTCAATATCTGGTCCATCCCAGCATCCACCCACGCAATCTTTGTATCTCAAAAACCACTGCAATGATTAATGAGGAATCTTTTTGAATGGATAAGTTTTATCTACCGGAAGGTTAAGGTCTATTTTTTAATCAACCCCTGGTCCATCCCAGCATCCACTCACGCAATCTTTGTAACTCGGAAACCATTGCAACGATTAATGAGAAATCTTTTTGATTAAATTAGTTTTAGCTCCAAAACGATTTCCCCGACGCAACGTTTATATATACAGACGGGTCAAAACACCCTAACGGAGTAGGAGCTGCGGTGGTTTTCGATGAGAGGATCTACCTATTTGCCCTTCCTTCACTGTGCAGCAACGTGACAGCGGAATTAGTAGCTATTGGCAAGAGTCTGAACGTCTCTGTCCCCAATGGAAGCCAACTGATAGTCTGCAGTGACTCCCTGTCGGCTCTATTGGCCATGGGGAATCTGTATTCAGAAGATCTCCTTGTCCAAAATATATTGATGGCCCTATGGTCATTAGGAAGAAACCAGACTTCAGTTACCTTCCTCTGGATCCCAGGTCATTGCGGCATTACAGGTAATGAGTCAGCAGACAAGAATGCCAGGCGCGCCATTCTAGAAGGACTACCTACATCCGAAGTCCCTGTAAGTGACTTCGTTGCCTACATCAAGGAAAGAGTTTGGATCAAATGGCAGATTCGGTGGCTCGGTGTGACAGATAATAAGCTAAGGACCATTAAAAGCTCCACTCGCGTCTGGAACACTTCAATACGAGAAAAAAGGAAAGAAGAAGTAATTTTAACTCGGTTACGTATAGGGCAGACCAGGCTGACCCATGGATATCTGATGGCTCGGGAACCCCCTCCTCTGTGTCAGTGCTGCGGGGTGTCCCACAGTCCCTGTCTGTCAGACACATTCTGACTGAATGCATGGCATATAGTCCCCAGCATGAAAATTGCAACCTTGCGGTGGATATTTCCGAAATTCTATCCAATAATAGCTTCCAAATTACCCAACTATTTTATTTCTTACAATTCACAAATCTCTTATCTAAATTATAAAACAAAATTATCTTCATCACATAGCTTTTCTTCCGTACATATCTTCTTTATTATTATTAATCTACGCCTATCCAAATTAACCCGCAAGGATCCCCACAGACCTGCATCCATCAGGCATCCATGACCCTCGTGGTCGAAATGCCTTAAAGAAGAGAAAAAAAAAAAAAAAAAAGCTAGCGTTACTACAGTTGAAGGACTATAAGCCTTATTCCGTATGAATAATTGAAAATTATAACATCATGAATGTACTGTCGAGGAACTGAATAGCCTTATAGGAGATATTGGGAGTAAAGTCAAAGTTCCCCGGGCAACGCCGGGTATTACTGCTAGTTGCTTATATTAACCATATTGAAAAATTAATAATAAGTAAGGTATTATTAAATTCACATTAAAGCAGAAATTACAGTTTTTGTGCTAATCTTCCCCCCCCCCCCCCCCTTGACTTTGACCAATTTGGTTGAAAATCAACAGATGTCGTCCTTAGAGGGTTGAAGATACACATATAAAATTTTGTTTTGATACATTCATTCTATCAGGAGTTATCGTGATCACAGACACACAAAATAATTTTTGAAATTAGAAGATCGGAAAATATGAAATTCTTTTGATAACATTGCATCGAATTTTTGACCGATTGTCATTTCAAGGGGTGAAAATGCATTGGAGAGAGGAATTAAAATTCACACAAAATATATATCAGATGACAAATCCAATTCACAATTTATCAAATGGCCACCATCCAATACATTCTCTCTTGAAACAAATATTTAAACAATAACTAAAATACTCTAAAAACTGCAGATGTAATGAAGTTATCCATATGAAACTTTATTTGTTGATACACAACCCCATAAGATCGACAAACTGTTTTTCAGCCAAACTGACCGAAGAAAAGAGTGCACTCAATTGCATATAATTAGCGCTGGGGAAGTACACTGCCGTAAATGTTTTTCCGATTAGTTTCTAAACATATTTTTGTCAATTAATTCATGGGATTTCATAGGATCAGTTCATTACACAATGAACATAATTGTGTAATAAAGTACATAAATAAAGTAAGGCTGATGAAGATGTTAATAATAATATATATTACTACTTGTACATAAATATTCATTTATTTTTTTATTAAGTTTATTTTTTACTACATTAAATTAAGTAAAAAATAACAATTGTTGTGTATTATTTTAAAATTCTAGGTACATAAGTATATTCTATATACAAACGCTAGCTAATACTACACATAAAAATGCTAAAATTTGTTGAAAACAACTGTGAAATATATATGTATATAGATTTTAAAGAATTTGTGAAAGCTAGTTTTTGGGTCTTGCCTGGGCTTTAGCTACGAGGTCATATCGCCTACTACCACAGCCCTCTTTTGTCACTCAGGTGGACATGAGCCCGACTCTATGGGACTCCTAAATTTTTATTCACCTAGGGCAGGGATCTTTAACGAGTACCTGTCATCGTACAGGCTCGGGACCATCACACAATTTTCCACATGAAGGACGGCGTGCTAACGTTTTTTTACCTCCCAGATAAAATAAACTAAGGGCTTCGGCCGGGTTTCGAACCCGCGACCATGAGTATAGTAAGCCTCAATTAAAGGTCTATTTATATATTGTCGGAATGATTTTTTCTTTTGATCAGAGATTCGTTTAATGTTATACAAAAGCCTTAGAGACTATCAGTTCAATTTCTGCCAGTATGTATGTTTGTTTAAGTATCACGGAAAACGACTGAACGTATATTAAAGAAATTTGCAGGGCTTTTCTAAAATCGTCCAACTTAGCACGAAAAAGACGTAGAAGGGGGCCAAAATGACGAAGCCAAACTTGCTGTTAAACGGTTGATGTCTGAAAATATTTCTGCGATCTAATTCCATAAAAATATAATATATTTTTATGGAATCAAACCTTTGACTTTGACCTTTGACCTAAGACCAAAATTGAAGCACTTACGTCCGTGTCATAGAAACTGATTTCACCATTGAAAAAAACGTGAAAATGTTTGTAAGAATCGATTGATAACTAAATTTCGATTAATTTGACAGATGTCCGTCTCTGATATGAATCCACTCATATAGTGTACCACTTTCGGCTTACACCATTTTAAGTATACAATCTTTTTTTTCTCTTTTTGTACCGTGAAACCGGGCATGAATCACAATAACTAATTACCTTTGATAAAGGCGCCGGTAGCTCAGTGGTATGCATGCTTGTTTCAAGATAGCGGGTTCGTATCCCAGCCGAGGCCCTTAATTTATTTTATCTGGGAGGTAAAATAAAATTAAGCACAGCGACCTTTGGATGGTTCCGAGCCTGTATCATGATGAATAAAAATTTAGGGTAGGCAAAATTTGGGACTCCCAAAATAGAGTCGGTCGGGCTCATATCCACGAGTGACGAAAGAGCGCTCTAGTAGTAGGATATGACCTTGTAGTTGAAGCCCGGGCTTGAGTCATAATAACTATCTGTATATACTATGTATTCTACTATAAACTCAATTCATAATATCAGACAGGGTATCATAGTCTTAGGTAATCTCTGGTAACCTGAGGCTTGTATAAATATGACAACCTAGCGAATTTAATTGTCACTTTTGAACTTTGTGCCAAGAGGGCATAAGCGGAAACCGGTACTTTATGTATTTGTGGAATTAGACAACATAAAAGTTAAACTAATTTTTTGTTTTTATTTATCTTAAACAGTTGATTGGTATATTCACGAATTGTGCTGGGTTTTTCAACTGACCCAAGGTTAGGATTTAGTGACATTTCTGAATTATGAACAGGAGGGTAACTGTGAGTGTGTGGTGGAGGGGGGGGGGGGGGGGGGGGGGCAAACATGAAGATTCACACGTAGCATCCTTATAAGCCCTTTTACTAACAGAACAACGCCGGTCACCTACACACATTTGGTCCGGTGGGAATCTGTAAAGATTACCCAAAGAAACCTTGGTTCATATTTTTTTGATATTTTTTATTTAAATCAATTTAATTTTTACTTCCCAGGAATATGAAGTTTAGGGAAAGTTGTATAATCGGTCAGTAATTTCAACGAAATTTTATATTTTCGACGTCCTGATTCCAAAAATGAAAAAAGAAATTGTCTATGTGTCTCTGTGAACACGATAAATCCCGATAAAATGAATGTATCTACCCGAAACCTTATATGTGTATTCCAGAACCCTCTAAGGACGTTCAGCCAAATCGGACAAAGAGAAAAGGGTAATAAGGGGGGAAACTTCAATAATGAATGTATTGGCATGAAATTTCATATGTAAATTCAAAACTTTATAAGAATGACACCTATTAAGTTTCAGTCAAATCGCTCAAAAGGTGGGGGGGATCAGAGAAGGGACCCTGTTAGGGCTAAAACGTAAATACCCTAATAACTAACGATGTAATGAATGTATCAACACACGATTTAATATAAGGAATCAGAGACCTCTATGTAAGTCAAATATTGTGTTTTAGAGCAAACGGTCGATTGGCTTTGGAGGGAGAGCAACAATTTAATTTGTGCTGGCGAAGTACATAGCCTGTGATTCACTGATGACTCAAAATTTGTTGATTTTGATTTTTCCGCTACATCTTGAATGTTGAAATTAAAACTTAAATTTAAACCAACATAATATCAGTCAGATCTGTTACATGATAATTGACGGAGTTATAATAAAAGTGGTCCAAGTGATATTTTTGAAAATTTTTCGTTAAGTGCATAATCGGGTACAAAAATTATAGTTCTGTTCAGGAAAAAAGTTGTACGTGTAGAAATCTAGTGGAAAATCACTTATTCCATTTTGGTGACATTAACAAGTAACTTAAACATATCAATAGTGACCGTGAAATTAAGATTTTTATTCAATTTTATGGTTTGCTAACAGCAATTTTCACCATAAAAGCAGAAGACAAAATATTTCCGGTTTCGATAAATTACCTATAGATTTTTTTAATCAGTTAAGAACTTAATGACAGTTTCTTCAAATTTTTAAAAATGTCACTTAAACCACTTTGATTCTAACCCTGTCCATTGTTATACAGGGATGAATGTTCAACCACATAGTAATGTTGTGTATAACTATATACTTTCATAAAAATGTACACATATTTATATTTAACCTTTAGACATTTTTTGTTAAGTTTATAACTATTATAAAATGTATGTATATATAATAATACCTAGTCCTTCATATTCTTTAAAATATAAATATATATAATAAAAATGAAAGCTATTGAATTGTGAAGTATAATATATAATAATTACAAAAATAAAATGCATACAATAAATATAATTCGTTAAAGATATGCTTCGATTGTGCAAGTCTACTTACGATTAAAATACATAATTTTCTTTATGTTTTTGAAAATCGAAGACTCAAAATGTATTCGGCGAAATTGGTCCACCGGAATTTATGAATTTACTTGAAGCCGTAATAATATATTGTATATTATGGCAAGCAATATTAAACAGAAAAAACAATTCAATTAAAAAGGGTAAGATCTTTTTTTTTTTTTGGTTGCCCAATACGAAGTATAGGGGAAGTTATGTAATCGTTCAGAAATATGTTGGGTTTTCAATGAAATTTTTATTCATACCCTCGATTCTAAAAATGTAAAGAAAACTTCTGTATGTGTCTATGATTACAATAACTCGATGTAATGTATCGACACAAAATGTTATGTATATCCAGAACACTCTAAAAACGACACCTATTAATTTATAGCTGCCGTTAAATTGAACGTATTGATAGGAAATTTCGTAGGTAAATTCAAAATCCTTTAAGGACGACATCTATTAATTTTCAGCGGAATCAGCCGAAGGGAAGGGGGCTCAACTCAAAAATCTCAATAACTTTCTATGCAATGACATGAAATTTTTGGTATGAAGAGGGGAGGCATAACACAAAAATTGTTTTTGTTATGAATGTGTAGACACGAAATTTCATATGTAAATTCAATGTCCTATAAGGTTGGGTATCTATTAATTTTTCGTGAAATTGGTCGAAGGGGACCAGATAAGGAGGACTCGACTCAAATTGCCTAATAACTGTCGATATAATGAATGTATCGACACAAAATATAGAAGCCGCTATATAATTCAACTATTGATTTTTAGTTCAAACGGTTTAATTAATTTGAGAGGGAGGGTGAAAATATAGTTGAATAATTCGTACTGGGGAAGTTCATAGCCGATGATTCACCAACTTTTTATTTTGCAATGTGAAACTTTTGGCTTCAAGGAGCTATTTTGCAGAAAATTTTGAAATGATTATATAAAAATTATTTTTTAAAAATCAATACAAACAGCAAAAATTACATTGTATAAGAAGTTACATTAGACACATGAAATTGCCACTACTCGAATAAAGCAACTATATACAAAGTATGTTGACTGTACGTGTTATATATCTATAAGAATTGAAATAATGTTGAGAGTAATATTGCAACTGTGTTTATTCTTTTGCTAATAATTAGGTTAACAAATTTTGTTTTAATCAATTAGTTAGTATTACAAAGTATATATGCGAAATTGTATTACATATATGTATATAATAACTACTAAGATGTACAATTACAATATAATTCTGAACTGTCTTTGTCATTCTCAAACCTATTTTTTTTGTTTACATTACAATCATTTTTACAATTAGTGCAGTCTCAATGATACGATTCATCTCAGACAACACATAAGATGTAGTATTGTTTACCGTATTGTATATGAAATATACGTATGGCGACTAAAATTTGCACAAATGAAATGAAAATTAATTTAGTTGTTAATACAAAACGAAATTAAATGAAAAACGCAAAACTCTGCAATAATACAAGTTATTTATTTACACAAATATTCTTGTAAAATGGATAACTATTGTATATAATATATATTTTATATATATATATATATATATATATATATATATATATATAATATATATATATATATTATATATATAAAATATATATATAATATATATATATATATATATATATATATATATATATATATATATATATATATATATATATTAACTAGTGTATATAATATATATTAAATATTGTATATAATATATATATTGCAATTATTGTTCCCATGTCCCAGTGATTAGTTCAGAATACGAGCAAAAAAATGTTTTGAGAAATATATGTTTTTTAATAGAAAATTGTCATTTAAAAGTATTTTCACCCTTCTAAAATATTTTCAAAATTTAGTACTTTGGTATGCAGACCGTTAGCATAGATGATTGCTTGAAGTTTCTTTGATTGAATAATAATTATTGAGAATAAATGTTTATTCTGTGTCCCCTAAGAATAAATACATTAAAAAAATCAAAAATAAACGAAACAATAAAATAAAGATAAGCCCTGAGTAAGAAAAGAAACAAATTAAAATAGTGCTGCAGCGAAAAAAAAAAATAATAATACATATAAATAAATAAATAATTAAACAACTTAATTAAGAGGAAAATAAATTAAAAATAAAATTATCTAAATAATTGAAAAGACTGTTTGAAATAATATGGATTTAAGAAAACTGATGTAATAACAATGAATTCGGCCAAAGGGGAGGGGAGACATAATGCAAAAACTCTACTAAGTGCCGTTGCAATGAATATATTGACACGAAATTTCATATGTAAATTCAAAGCCTTCTCAGAACAATACCTATTGATATACAGCCAAATCGGCTCAAGTAAACGGAGGGATCAGAGGGGGGCTTAACTCAAAAATCCCAATAACTACCAATGTAATGAGTGTAACGACAGGAAATTTTATATTTAAATTCAATATCCTACTTATTAATTTCCCATGAAATCGGTCGAAGGGAAAGGGCGAATCGACTCAAATACCCTAATATCTGCCGATTTAATGAATGTATTGAGACAAAATTAAGTATCAAAAAAAAAAAAAAAAAAAAATTAAGTATAAGGATTCCAGTCTCTATGTAAGTCAAATATTGAATTTTAGCCCAAAGGGCTGATTGACTTTGAAGGGGAGCGCCGAAATGTAATTGATGAATTTATATTGGGGAAGTACATTGCAGGTGTTTCACCGACAACTTTTATTATGTAGATATATACCTCGCAATTTATTTCAAGTCACCAAATTGAATTATATTAACGTTAAACGTTTCGGGAAACACCTCTCATCCTCAATATCTAAAAATATTTATATAAACCAAAAATCAGTGTTTGTATACAAGAGTTGTAAATCATACATATGTATATTAAAAAATGAACACAAGTTTGAAAAATTTACACAAATACTAACCTGTCTCACCAACTCATTTCCATAGTAAATTTCTGAGATAAAATAGAAATTATTTGATGGTTTTGTAAGTTATTTGATGAGACCAGTTGGTATTTGTGTAATTTTTTTTAAACGTCGTATTTTGTATGTTAAATTGTTGATGTATGGCTCACAAATCTACGGTTCAGCTAAAATATCTAACCTGAAACCAGTACTACAACTGTATCCAGGTTTTCCAGTCAAAGACACTGTCTCATTACACAATGCCCACCATACGTAAGTAACAGAACACTTCACAATGACCTCATGATAAACACAGTACACGACACAATTCAGGACCTTTACAGACGTTTCCACAGCAAATTGCACTCACACCCAAATCCATACATCCACTCACTTTCTACACTACACTTGCCACACAATCCTCCCAGGAGATTGAAGAGGAGGTGGAACCGTGACTTAATATAATCCCAAATTACAACCCCCCACTTCTTGAAACAAAATCATAAAATCCCCATACATTGATAATAACCATAATATTCATTGTTTTAAATTTCGCCCTGAGGAGCTACCGCTGGGTTGCCTTCCTCTCTCACGCCAATCAAGTCATCCACATTCAATTAAGTCCTCTTGGTAGCTGGTTGTTGCGTCATGGTAACAGTTGCGACCAACATTATAAAGACAAAAAAAAAAATAAATAAAAATTGTTGATTCTATTTTAGTTACGACACTGTATACGAATATTGATTTTTTTTAATATAAAAAACTGTATGATGGTGTCCCCCAAAGTGAAGAAAGAGCGCTCTGGTAGTAGGCGATATGACCTTGTAGTTAAAGCCCAGACATGAGTCATAATAACTATCTAACTAAAGAATTGAAGATACTGAGGATGGGAGGCGCCTCCAGATGTTTTTAACGTTAATAAATGATTTAAATAGATAACTTGAGAGAGATGTTGATGTTTGATACAGTTATTTTGTGTTTTTCATTTTATATTGTTTTGTATTTATAACTAAAATTTTGTTTGTGGAAATCATACACCAACTACATTCTATATATCAGAAACGACATGAGATGTACACCATGTATACCATGTACTACATAAAATTATGTATCCAAAACACCCCTGTGATGTTATACATTATTTGCTCCCAACACTTCGGGATATGTTATACATTATGTGCTCCCAACACTTCGGGATATGTTATACATTATGTGCTCCCAACACTTCGGGATATGTTATACATTATGTGTTACCAACACTTCGGGATATGTTATACATTCTAAATCCACAGAAACCACGACATTTGTAGTCATATAGCACCCCATACACTATACTGCCCTGGTCGAGAAGAACGCAAGTTCATTTTTTCAAAATTGAGATTTTTGATGATCCGTCCTTTTTGGTATCTTTACTGATAGCGATTATCATAATTTCTTATTCATTTTCAAAAAATACGTAACTCCAGACTTTGCTCTCATTATCATAAGAAAGAACGCTATAACTCCACCTCAGTCCTCTCCTTATTAAAGAAAGATACGGATAATATAGTTCTCTCTATGAGTTACTTAGCACGGAGTTACTTGAAAGAGGATTTGAAACCTGGCCGAGGCCCATAGATTTATTATTTGGGAGATAAAAAAAAAAAACTGTTTCAGATGGGACGTTAAGCGATGGTCCAGAGCCTGTGCGATGAAGGTACTAAAGTAACTAAAACTAGGAACGCAAAATTCAGAACTCCCGTTGCAGAGGCGTCCTCATGTCCACAAGGGAAACGAAAGAGCATCTGGTAGTAGGCGATATGACGTAATTAAAGCCCGGGTATTTGTCACAAAAAAAACAATTATTTGTTAAGTTGGCTCTAGTGTTGCTACCGCCTTCATCTTTACATGGGCACTATAGTGTACATTCAGCACTCTAAAACATTACTTTAGATATTGTACTCTCCACAGGAGTTCAATCCATTCTATTATTTCACTCATTGGTCCGACGGAACCTTAAAAAAACTTGAAAGAGAGGAACCATTGTTACAAGTATTATATTTTTTTCTTTATTATTTTTTTAATGCACTGACATAAAATGGTTCACCCTTTTCAAGTATAATAAATATATTTGTAAATACATCTACTTTTTATTATGTTAGTACATACAATCATTTTTTCAAAAATATATTGAAAATACCATCTTGATTTCTTCAAGCTCTTTAAACTGTGTTGGGCAATGGGCTCCAATCAAGTGTCTCCAAACTTGATGTTTTCGACAAGAGTCGAGTTCCAGAACGGCGTCGTCGAGTTCTTCGAGTGTAAACACTCAATACCTGGACAAACAATGAAAATATTAACTTTTGGGTTCTGTAAGGATATTATGAATTTATATATACAGTGAATCACAAATTCGTTCACACCATTGAGTAATTTGAGTATTTTGATGATTTACCTACTTCATTAAAAATTTTAGGGAAAGTCATAACGCAATGTTTTTATATTATTTTATTCATCTGAATAAGACATAATCAACAAACAAAACTTTAATTAAAACTCTAACACATTTTTTTTTTTTAATAAAAGAAATTTCTCATGTGAAAGTTATGTGACTGGTAATTTTTTGTCCATTAATATTTTGTATGATATATAATATCCTTTGGCTCTCAACACTGCTTCAATCCTTTTTGGCATACTTCTGACAAGATTTCTGCATTATTCTGCATCAATAAGGTCCCATTCAATTTGTGATTTTTCCCGAAGTTGGTCGAAGTTTGAGATTCCCCTTGCAGAATCCGCTACAGATAGTTTTAGTATTCCCCACAATTGTTCTATGGGTATTGAGGTCAGGAGTCTGTGGCGGCCATTCCATGACCTCAAAACCCATGATCAGCAAGCCACTGTTTGGTGACTCTGGCCTTGTGTTTTGTGTTTATAAACATCAACTTCATCAACGTTTTTGCCCCAATTTTCCAAGCATCCTAACTGGTCGACTGGTTTTAGAGGGGGAGCGAAATGTTAATGGGTTAATTCGTTCTGGGGAAGTACATAGCCGGTGATTCACTGACAACTTTTTGACGTGAAAACGTCCATTCGCTCGTTAAGAACAGTGATAGCCGGTCAAACTTTCTTGTGTTACAAAATACCGTCAGATTTCAATCGATAATAACTACGGTTGAGGTCACAATGGATAGAGCATGTCTGTGCGTGTTTGTTGTGCAGTATTTGTTTTGCCTGGGACGTTAACGGGCTAGTGTGGGCGCCGGCGGATGATTGCGTTATGTAAAATTAGAAATTAGTGTAGCGTGATAACGCGTTTAGATAGGACGTTGATTCGGGTGTCATTGTAAAGAACTTAAAGAGCACTACTAGGACTCAAAGTGAAACAATAAAAATATTCGAATAAAAATATTCGAATAAAAATATTCGACGAAATATATGTAAAAATCTGTATTAAATTGAAAATTGCAAACAAATTAAAGATGTCTCATATGAATCGTCAATATGCGCGGAATTATAGAAAACGTAAATCAGAGGAAAGCTCGCATCAAAAGGAATTTAAAAATCTAACAAGTCTAGTGCCGAGCGAATAGAAGAGCTATGGTAGCTATTTCTTATTGTTCACAAAGTAGCAAGTATTAACAGAGGAATGAATGGCGGGTGCGGGTACTACCTGTGAGTTACATGTGGCCGCCAGAGCCATGAGCACCCCTTGTACAGCATGTAGTACATTGTACCCGGCCCAGAAGACATAGTGACCAGTGGCCAGGTAGAGAGCAGAGCAGAGTTCCAGAGAGGTGAGAAGACCAACCATTCGGGCGTACAAGGACAGTTCCATACAGCCAGAGCTGGACATCCTGAACAGAAACAGAACACAATCAACTCATTTGTCATGAATTGGGTCGATGGGAACATCATTGACAATGTTTGGTTGGCAAATGCTCCAAGATAACGGATGTTTGAGCCTGAAATTAAATGAAAGATAATCTTTATTCTGGGACGTATGTCCCCTAAAAATAATAACATAAGAAATAAACAAAAGAATACAAGTATCAACTAGTTGAGAAAATTAAGAAAAAAGAAAAGATACCTCTAAGAAATAATTTAAGAAATATTAAATGTTAAAGACAGGCAATGATTAAAACAATGAAAATAAACTCTAATGAAAAAGAAAAAATGTTGGAAACACAAAGTAAGAACAATAATGTAAAAAATAATGAGTTACATCTAAATTATAAAGAAAATCAGAGATCAGATAGAAAAAAATATACATATAAATGACGGAATGTAGGATAGGGAGACGAGAACTATCCCATAGAAAATATAAAGAAACACGTTTTTAAAAATACTGTCAATTTCACAATATATATAAAATATATGTATAATTTTTTCACGATCTAGACTTATTTCAAACTGTGAAAAACGAACGGCATTGGGCCCAGGAACTATTTGGCGACATCCTATCATAGAGGTGTTCTCAGAAAACAAGATACACAGTTTCATGCATCTGCTGAAGAATACCGCAATTGAGTAATTCTCATTATAGAAATAGCCCAGATACGTTTTCCTTTTTTCTTCCAGAAGTGTCTTCAGCTTGATTTGAAAATATTTCGGGACACTTCCACGTCCCTTCTTGTCGTACCAATGCACATTCAGGGATGTGCAAGTGTACCGAAATATTCTTAAATCAATTTGAAAACACCTCTCTCTATTAAAGAAATGCTGAAAAAAAGTAATAAGAATCTCGAGAGAAGACTAAAACAACATAACCCAAATAGGTAAAATTTAAAAATTCATATCTCATTAACCAAGAATACCATAATTTTGTAATTTTAAGGAAATATTACCACAAATACTTAGAATTTTTACTGAAAATAATTTCAAAATTTTATCTCAATCTCTTCTCCAGATAAACAATGAAAGAATGTGGCTACACACTACACAATATTATGAACGTTGACAAATTTTGACAATTTGAATTTTGAAAAGAGATTCTTTTAGTTTGAGTAGTAGTATAAAAACTGTAATTTTCGTGCAATGACCCACAAAACACTTTTCACAATCACTTTTGTCACATTTTAATAAGTTCTTTAGGTTAGGTTTTATGATTCATTCCCGGGCTTTAACTATGAGGTCATATCGCCTACTACCAGAGCGCTCTTTCGTCACTCTGGTGGACATGAGCCCGACTCTACTGTGGGAGTCCTTAATTTTGCCTATCATAAATTTTTATTCACCTAAGGAAGGGTCTTTAACGAGTACCTGACATCGTACAGGCTCGGGACCATCGCTTAACCCATCCGAAGGACGGCGTGTTTAAGTTTATTTTACCTCCCAGATAAAATAAAACTAAGGGCTTCGGTCGGGTTTCGAACCCACATTCTTGAGCTCAGAAGGCAAGCATGCATACCACTGAGCTACCGGCGCCCTTAATATTTTCTTTATAATAGGAGTTTGTTTTGTTTATAAAACCTGAATATACAAACCTGGTTCTTGACTTCAAATCAGGTTCAAGCCGCATACGGTACTCCAAAGAAACTCTAGATCGTATAAGAGCGCAGGCACATCCAATCAGAAGGCAAAGCGCAGGGAAACTGTACGTCAGTAAATAGATTTTAGCCTCTGTAAACCTGGAAATAGTAATATATCTATAGTTACTTCATTTCGCCACCAATAATAATTATTATTACAATAATTGTAATGAAATATTCTTCTAACTATCAATTACTTGAAACCAAGGTTCCTCTTGGTGATCCACAGACATGCCAGTGGTGTTCTCAAATAGAAAAAAAGGTCATCGGTCAATCACCGGAAATATACTTCCCCAGAACGAATTAATCACTTAACTTTTTGCCCCTCCTTTAAAACCAATCAAACGTTTCGGATACAAATCAATAGTTGACTCACTGCTTCTGACTCATACTAAATTTTGTGTTTATATATTCATTACATCGGCAGTTATTAAAGTTAGTGTGTCAAGCCCCTCCGCCAAATCCCTTCGGTCAATTTGGCTGAAAATCAATAGTAGTCTAATTTCTAACCGATTACATAACTTCCTCTATAACTGGAGAAGTAAAATGGAGGAGATAGGCTCAAGGTTGAGATTTGTGTGACTCGACATCGGAGCAGAGATCATGAAGCGTGTAGACACTTGCAGAACACTCTATCAAGAAACTTTAGCACTATTTGCCAAGCAGGCACTCATCAAACACAAAGTTTCATCAATGTGCTTTTCAACATTGAATAAATAACATACAACTTTTTATGTACTTACTCCCTACTTTGCGTGTATAAATTAACGTAAAACTTTATGGTTTCCTGCGAAAGTTGAGAAGTTATTTGTACAGAATAATGTTACTTCACCCTTAAGAACAACTCAAGAGCTACCCCTAATATTAAAAATCATATGTTATAGCGTTAACCCTCATACCATGGGGTCGTTAATGACACCAGTCTCGCTGAATTTCGAAAAAAATATATTGAAAAACTTGAAGGAATTAATTGTGGTTCCGTGACTTTTTTTTGCACAACTATATATAGTATACTATCACCTCAGTCTTCATGTCCACTGAATACTTCAATACCACTACTGTAATCACGTAATGTTTCCTGAAAAATTCTGTGTACCCTTTTGTTGAAAATGAAATCGGTGCGTAGTTTTGTAAAATTGCGTCACTTTGAGTCAGTTTATGAAGTACACATTCTCCAATGTTTACTAACAAAATTGGCTGAAAAATCCGTTCATTCACAGACGACTGAGATGTTGCAGCGTTATTCGAGTTCCCCCCGGTGTCTCATCATATGTTGATAGACAAGGTAACATTTTATATTCCTTCAAGTTAGCAATTTCTCCAGAAATCGTAGATATTATTGTCAATTACACGAACCAGAGAGGTGCCCGAAAAACTGAAAATCATCGGCTGATTCCGCTGAAAATTAATAGGTGTCGTCCCTAAAGGGTTTTGAATTTACCTACGAAATGTCCTATCAATACATTCAATTTAACGGCAGCAATAAATCAATAGGTGTCCTTCTTGTAGGGTTATGGATACACATATTTAATTTCGTGTCGATACATTCATTATATTGGGACTTATCGTGTTCTCCGACACAAACATAGGAAATTCTAGTGAAAAATTGTATTTCTTTCTAATTACGTAACTCATAGAAATAAAAGATTTTGTATTCTCACTGTTTTATTTTAGACCAGAACCGGTTTTCGACGCAATAGCGTCATCATCAGTCAAACCTAGTTATCCCCACCCCTAAGAGCTATGCCAGTTGTCTTCTAACCGCTGTACTGTGTGGGTGGGGTAAGTTAATTTTATCTTCTTTCTCTCTTCACTGATGCTTTAAAAGTTATTTATACTTTTTATTATTTGTATATTTTGTTATTCTATGATAGATGAACCACTGATGATGACGCTGTTGCGTCGAAAACCGGTTCTGGTATAAAATAAAACAGTGGGAAGAGATCTTTTATTTCTATGAGACATCTCGTCCCACAACATCTTACTATCACATATGAATTACGTAACTTCCCATAATCTCGTACTTCATATAGCAGAAGTAAAAATATATGTCATTTTATGGGAGAAGATCCCGAGGCCATCTCCTATTTATACAGGGTGGAGGATTATAAAGATGACAATAGACCCAAGGATTGTTGTTGGGATTTAAACGGAGGGAGAGATTCCTCCAAATTGGTAGGAGTCGAGATTGAAGTAGTTTATTGTCGAGTTGGAATGTTTAGGTCTGTCAAGTATTCAGTTTAAGTGAGATCGAAGCACTTCAGTGAATTCTAAAGGAGCAAATTGTGTCTTTAAGAACACTGTTCTATACTTACCAGCAGTTAACTTTATACATGTGGCCAAGATGTTGGGTATCAGACGCAGCATATGCTGCAGACACTGAAAGAGCAGGAACGCCCCAGCAGATGATGCAGGAAAGCATGAATCTGGAAACAATAACAGACAGCAATTATAGTACAATATGTAACGATAATATAGTCAAACATTTAATACTATTAATGACTAAAAAAGGATCGGTGTATCATCTATGTTTTTTTTTTTTGTTTTTTTTTTTTGTGGGTGCTCTGGCAAATCACCCGCCCCGATATGGTCGGGGGAAGAGGTATAAATGTATTTTTTTTGGTTTTATTTATTTACATAAAAGGTTGTTGCTATGGATGTCTGGGGCAGAGATGGGCATAATCATAATCAATGATTAAGATTACGATTACGATTATAATAAAAAAAATTGGATGATTACTTGATTACACGATTGTAATCGTAATCATGAAATCATAATCACAATGTACACATGATTACACAGCGCAAACCATCGCCTTCGATTTCCTTTCATTTTAAATTGTATTATTTTTTACACTAATAAGTAATTTTTTTTAAGTTTACTACGTAACCAAAGTGCTATTACCATTTTTTTTTAATTTGATACCCACGAAATCCCTCGATTACAGTAATTGTGATTACATGATTACGATTTTATGATTACATGATTGCAATCGTAATCACGATTTGCGATTACTATTATAATGACGTTTCATTTTAGCTATATTCACAGTGCGATAGTATCAAGTATAAAATAGCAATGATGATTAAGTTTTATTTTCTCTGGTAATCATGTAATCATTGATTACGATTATGCCCATCTCGGGTCTAGGGGCGACAGCCAGTTTTACACCTCGTGAAGATTCTATTTGCGTATCCAGAACAGCTACTGAATCGGCCAAAAAGAAGGGGCTCGACTCAAAAACATTAATGCCTGTCGATGTAATAAGAGTATCGAAACAAACATTACTATGAGGATTCAGGGTTAAAACTACCCAAACGGTCGATTGGTATTGGATGCAGAGCGAAAATTTAATTGATTAATTCATGTTGGAGAAGTACATTTCCAGTGATACACCTTTATTTTTTTTAAATATTTTCATCAATACTTAACACAAAATATAAAACTATACAATTGTTTATAAGAATGGAATATACCTGAGACACATTCCTTGAGGAAGACTTGATTCTCTCTTGGCCCGCTGCGCTTCAATGCACAGTGATGCCAACCAAAGGATAGCCGCCAGATGCAGGTAGTGCAACGAGAAAGAAATGGAAAGGCACAGCTCACGATCCTAAATACAAACATTTGGTTAGCAAAGCTAAAAGTAAACACAAACATCTGATATGGCCTGAAGAGAACTTTGTTATACTAACCACGTTATTACAGATCACTCTTTTCCCCCTCTCAAATGTGTTCCTTACTGGGAGTGACTTTCTTATAACCTCTCCCTGGTATAACAAGGTCATATCGCCTACTACCAAAGTGCTCTTTCGTCACTCTGATAGACATGAGCCCGCCTGGCAGTCTTAAATGTTGCCTATTCATGTTTAGTTACCTTGGTATTTAACGAGTACCTGACATCGTACAAGGACCATCGCTTAACGTTCCTTAAGGTTTTTTCATCTCCCATATAAAAAACCTGAAGCCCCCGGCCGGTTTTCTAACCTGTGATCCAAAGGAACTCAGTAAACTTAGAACTACAGAAATGTATTTTACATTCTCCGGAACACTTCACTCATATTGGCCTTATCCTAGACATGAGCCATCTGTATACTTAGAAGCCTCTATACTGACAATGTGCTTATAGACCATTCCTAGGAATAACTGGTACATTCCTATCATTTGGATGAATTTTTGACTGCGCTTATTATATTGTGTGCAGTCAAACGTCGAAAAAGCACAATTAGGCTTTAAAAATCAATAACATTCAGTAAATTACTTTTGTATAAGAAATAATACTATGTTGACCCTATTAAATCCACAACTATCTGCACTAAACATACACACAAAAAAAAAAATCCGAATAACAGATAAGCAACGAAAAAATTCCTATAAACTTCGGATGGAATATCCAAATATAGCGTATACATGTAGAAGTGAGATTCCCAAGGCGCGGTGGGTACGATGCTACTCAAGAAATACTGGTATATCGACTTATTCAAGAGACAGTAGTCTTTGAGCTGATCAATTAACTGGCAGTTGTTCTCCTCGAACATAGGTTGTATTTAATGCTGTGAGGATTGTCAAATAACAATTTAATAATAAGAATAATATGAAGAATGTGTATTACTCACATGAACTCCTCCAACGCCGACCACATAGATGAGTTGTCCCATAAATGTAGTAGCAAGCAGGGTCATAACAGTGGTGCCCATCAGGTTGCGGAGATCAGAAAACAGACTGAAACAGAAAACAAAACATAAAATCAGGAGAATAAATAAAAACAATCGTAACGATGACAAGTCGAAAACCGGTACACTATATGTAGGTATATATTTTTGTGGAATTCAGTATATCAACACATGGCTGAGATGTATTCAGACATAATATTATAGGGCAAAACTAGGATTCTCAATTTGTTTGTAGTTCAAAAGATAACCTCATTTGTGGTTACATTACTCCATCTTTGTATATTTTTTGAAAAAAAAAAAAAAAAAAATGTCATCCGTCGAAAAATTGCCATTTTTGGTATGTGCGTGCCTTACAGGTTTCTAAGGTCGGAATATGAGTTGAAAAGGTTCAAATGATATTTTGTTTTTATTATTTTGTCAAAAAAACTGGAGCAATGTTATGCACAAAATTAGATATAAAAAAATTAAAAGTAGTTAATAATATGATTAAAGCAACATATGTATAGGTATGGTAAACCGGGGTGACTCATAAAGGCGTACTACCAGAGCGCTCTTTCGTCGCTCTAGTGGACATGAGCATAACTCTACGTGGTTAAGTTAAATCTACTCGTAAAAAATGTTCACTTCGTAAAGACTATTAATTCTAAAACTTAACTTCATAGTTTTATTATTTCCATGACTTCAAGTGATAGTCAAGCCTCACAAATTTTCACTAAGCGCTATGAAAATAATAATTGTCAGATTTCAAAATATTGTGTAGGCACTGTAGTTTACAGTTGTTTCTAGAGAAGAGATTGAGATCGAATTTTTAAATTATTCTCAGTAAAAGCTCTAAGCATTGATTAGTTAGTTGTAACTCATGCCCGGGCTTTAACTATGAGATCATTTCGCCTACTACCAAAGCTTTGTTTGGTGGACTCGAGCCTGATTCTACTGTGGGAGTACAAACATTTCTAGGGTGTTTTCTTCCAATTACCTGACATCGTACAGGCTCGGAACCATAGCTATCCGAAGGATGTCGTGCTTAAGTTTTTTTTTATCTCAGATAAATAAACTAAGGGCCTCGGCCGAGTTTTTAACCCGGGATTTTGAGCTCAGTAGGCTAGCACGGTACCTCTTTGCTACAGACGCCCTCACGAGGGGAATATAACAACCAATGACGCTAAAAAAAATCCAGAACTTTTAAAACTAAATACAAGGTTATTCCATTTTCACCCCTGAACTAAATTATGTAGGTAAGAAACTATAACAGAAGAAAAACTGAAAACCACAGAGATAAAAATTTAACTAAATTATGTAAGCAACCATAACAAAAAAAAATTGTTTTCATTGTATACCGTGAACCAGATAAGTGTTCTGTCCTAGAAGTCTGTAATATTTTCTAGTTTTTGTGATTAGCTTTCCTGGAGAATGATTTTGGAGTCACTTTTCGGTACAAAGTTACCCTAACAGTTATTAATGTACCTAACTTAACTTCTTCAAACTTCATTTCCGATATTGGAAATTGTTCACTATAATAATCTTGATATTATAACCCCACCAAGTAGGTAGAACACATGAACTTTCAAAGCTGATAGATAAGTAACCTTCTAAACTTCCAACTGATAACAGAAAAAAACCTTCCGAAATGGTACGGAGCCAATAGGTAGTCACAATGGAAAAATGTCTCAATATTCTTGACATTATCATTGTTATTTAGTGTAACTCATGCCCGGGCCTGGACTACGAGGTCATATCGTCACATATAATTGATTATTTCGTGGGGAAGTACTTGCCCGATTGCAAGCGTTCACCACACTTCATTATTTTAATATAGGAATATAATACATTGAAGAAGAAGAGTTTATTATAACAGTCGAATTTACAGAGGTACAATTATACAATAAGGTTCCTTAATCATTACCCTTATGCACTAAATACAAATCAAAAAATAATCAGTTAAATTAAAAACAATGCTACTGCTTAAGAGTAAATTTAAAAAAATCGTAAAGAAAAAAAAAACAAGTACAAAGCAACTGAAATGAATAGAAAATAAATTAATAAACATTCAAAAACAAAGATTATAATCTAAAATCGTGAACGGATATTTTTGTGTTTCCCTCCCAGAGTTTTCCCTATTTTCATTACCAAAACGTTTTGATTTGTGTCACACTTAAGTAAAAAGTTTTTACTGAAATGTATTATGTAGTCCAGTAGGAGCTCGACATTTAGATCTTCAGGGATTTGGAAGATGGAGGTGTCCCTCGAGTAGCTACCAACCAATCTAAGGCCAACCTCACACTAGGCAATTCCGAAGAGACAGGCAACTTTTCTCCTCACACTGAGGATACTGTGCAGCGACTAGGATCTCTTCAGTCTCCATCTAGTCGTGGCGAGAAGCTGAGTTGTTCACCATGTCAAGTGAAGATTCTTCAAACATGTTCATTTGATTCCCAACTTCAGTCTATCCCTTATCCACAACGTCCTTCCTGGAATACTGAGGCAAATTAAAATTGTACAGTTCAAGGTTCACCAGCCATGGCGAGGCGACTCAAGAGACGGGCGACCTTCCTGGCAGGTCGCGTGAGACTGATAGGATACGCGTCTCCTGGGAGTGGCGCCGTTTGTGTCTCAACACCACTCAACATAGGAAACGCCTTCTAAGATACCCTCAAGATACTTGAGTATCAGTCGCGTCTCTTCGGAATTGCCTAATGTGAGGTTGGCCTAAGGCATTTGTTTTGGGCCACTTGAAGAGTTCTCAAGTTGGTATTGCTTGCAAGACCGGCCCTCACTGGGCATGCATACGTTATCACTGGCCGCAACAGAAGCTTGTATATGAGGAGTCTATTGGTTAGATTAAGGGCTGCCTTTCTGTGAAGTAACGGGAATAAGGAGAACACAAGTCCGCACACAGTATTTGCTTTCTGTCTGATATGTTGCCTGAAGGACGGTCGTCTGTCTAGAAGAACACCAATGTATTTTACTATATCGGTCCAGTCCACATTTTCTACTTTCTGGGGTAATGTGGAGCACATACATACATGAAAATACAGGTTTTTATACCAGATATATATTCACTACATCTATTTAAAATATATTTAATTTAATTGTTGAATGTGATATTACTATTTTTTTTTTGTAATCTACATATTTATAGTTGTTAGTTACTCTAACTCATGCCCAGACAAAAACACACTTTTTTGAGCAAGGGCTTCCTGTAGAATATCACACCAAATGACTGCAGTTTAATTTTAAAAGGTGAGTTCCTTAAACTACATTAAAGTACCTCCTTAAAGTAACGGACAAAAGAAAACAGAGAGAAATAAGATATTTGCCGGAGCTGTCTGATAAAATTCGAATCGAGTTTGCTGGCAATTTGAAACTTGTTAATGTTTGAACAAGTTGAGGAATTCAAAAGTTACAGTTAGCACTTGCTAGTTATCCGGTGTTATCTTGAGGTAACTTTGCACTATATTACTTTACCTCAAATTGATTACGTTCGATATCCGGACAAAGATTGGCCATTTACGGATTTTTGCCTCAACAGTGACAACTACATTGTTTAATACAGGTAATCGTTGAGTATAGAGCTGACAGAATAGAAATATATATTAATATATTGTGATGTATAAAAATAATACACACATTAAATTATTAATAATAAAAAAAAATTAATCATATTTATTTTTCTATAAAAAGAAACTGAATTAGTAAATAAATAATAAGAAACCATTTCTTTTAAAACAAATGCCAGTAAAAAACAAAACACGGCCATCAGCTGTTTTTTTAGTGTAGTGTAGTGACGTGTCGAGGCCTGGGTTCAATAATGGAGACGGTCTGAGTGAAGATGGACAGAGTGAAGAAGAGAGTGGTGTTTAGGCTTAAAACGTAATGATCTAAATAGAAGTGAATTGACGGTGAAATTGATCCGCAAAGAAGGTACTGTTGTTTGTTTATATGTACAGGATATATGCCCAGAAATATATAACTTAAATTTAAAGAATGGCCAAAAAGAAAAAAAAAACGGAAAAAAGATTGCAATAATAGTTTTAAGAATTAAGTTTTTCTTTTGATTTTTGTTTGTTTCAATGTTTAGTGTTATAATTTTATAATGTAGTTGGTTTAAAAAAGTAAACCCAAACTATTTGTTCTAGTAAATTCTATTTTATTCATTTTCCCTGTTGACCCAGTAAGATAATTTGAAAACCTTTAGATTAGATTTTATATTATTTAGAATTATTAAAAATGGCATTTTTTTAGAAATCCAAATGAAAAGTTGGTTAATTGGTTTTTTTATTTAATATGTGCACTTTCCTAAAAATTGCACGTCTTGAACTTTTGATATTTTTAGAGCCCTTTTCGAAAACTAAGTAAGGATTCCACTAAGGAAATGTGGTAATTTATTGTTTATTCTTTTTTGTATTATTATTTCATAATTAAATTATTAATTATTATTTATCTACTTATATCCGTCCTTCGGATGGGACGTTAAGCGATGGTCCCGAGCCTGTACGATGTCAGGTACTCGTTAAAGATCCCTACCCTAGATGAATAAAAATTTAGGGTAGGCAAAATTTAGGACTCCCACAGTAGAGTCGGGCTCATATCCACCAGAGTGACGAAAGAGCGCTCTGGTAGTAGGCGATATGACCTCGTTGTTAAAGCCCGGGCATGAGTCATAAAACCTAACCTAACCTCTACTTATATTTATTAGTTTTATTTAACAGCAATAATTTCTTTACCACAATCTACATGTATTAACAAATGTATATCTGCACATTAAAAGCGTTGTTCACCTACTATTATCTTGTATAACTGATTAAATAACTTCCCCTATACTTCGTGAGGGAGGTGAGGGGTGGGGATGAACGCTCCCCTCTGGATCCGTTCCTGTATTACACGTTTAAAATAAAATATTTTAACTTTGTCCAAGTTATTTTATGAAAGTACGCACCTGGGGAAAATACTTTCTCCAAGATGTGACTAACATTGTTTATTTATGAATATTTTTTTTAATTAAGAGAAAAAAAAGAAAAAAAAAATCTTTTTAATGAAAAAAAGAAGTTGGGGAGATGGGGGTGTTTCTTTGATTAAATTTTTATACAAAATACCAGTTTTTATTAATTTGAGAGTTGTAATTTTTAGTTTTCTTCATTTCCGCTCAAGGAATGAAAAATAAGGACATTTTGACTTGAGCGTAGAGAAAATAACTTAATTATGAAAACATTCCAACCTTTAGCTTTTTTGAACATTTGTTGTAGGGTTTCAGAAACAAAATGTACAAGGGCTTAAAAGATTATAAAAACAAAAAAATAGAGTAAAAAAATAAAAGAAGAAAATTCCTGTGCTTGAAAGCACCGCCTATATTCTCAGTTCTGCAACGTTAACATTTTATATTTATCTTTATTTAATATATTACTTATTTTTTTAAATATTTATAGTCTATTCCACAAACATTTTTCACCGGGTGTACCACTTTCGGCAATACACCATCGCCAAGTTTACTTGTAAACTAAGTCAGTTTGCTGAGTGAACTATATTTATATAACAGGTAAGGAAGAGGGTTCCTATTTCTAAATGGTTGTACACTTAGCAATTTGTTTGGTCAGGAATATTTTGTATCCTGCCCAATATTATTTGTTAAACTTATATGTATTGTGATGTAAAAAAGTATTTTTGTTAATGTGAAATTATTGTTCAAATTAATTGTTTTTTTTTTTGAAAAGAAGAGGGGAAGTGAAAAGTTGGAATTTTTATGGAAACAATATTATTCAAGGAAGTGGCAACACTGTTTCCATATAAACTCAACCAGACAACACGTATTCAATATTTAAGATATTATTTTTATAATTACAAAAAAAAAAAAAAATTAAAAGACAAAACATCAAATATAATAATAAACAAAAGTGAAAATGTATTTAAAAGTTTAAACAGAATTTATAATAAAATATAAAAAACAATGTAGATGTTTGCTAGCGACTGTAGATTTCAAAATTCTGGGGGTATTGAGGGTCAGTCAATGAAGAAAACACTATTCAAATGCCAACGTTTCGATATATTTCATATCATCATCAGGGCCTAACAAACATGGGGGTATCAAGATTAGAAAAATATAATGGGTGATCGATTAAAGTTATATATAGGTACATAAATATACATTCACTCATACAACTCCACATAAATACATATATACATCCTAATACATTCACATACATATACACATTGATGAACAACAAGGAAACTTACTATGAATATAGATGGTTGAGGAGAAGGCATGAAGACTGTGAGGTCTTACGTTCAACTAAGGGTACAGAAGGGTCGAGGGTAACAGATAATAAATCCGGGGAAAACCCCAGTTAACGGCACTTAAATTTGAAGAGAACTACTTACTGGCTAACAGATATTTTACTATGTTGAGAAAAAATAATTTATTTTATTTTATTTTTTCTCAACCTAGTAAAATATCTGTTAGCCAGTAAGTAGTTCTCTTCAAATTTAAGTCCCGTTAACTGGGGTTTTCCCCGGATTTATTACCTGTTACCCTCGACCCTTCTGTACCCTTAGTTGAACGTAAGACCTCACAGTCTTCATGCCTTCTCCTCAACCATCTATATTCATAGTAAGTTTCCTTGTTGCTCATCAATGTGTATATGTATGTGAATGTATTAGGATGTATATATGTATTTATGTGGAGTTGTATGAGTGAATGTATATTTATGTACCTATATATAATTTTAATCGATCACCCATTATATTTTTCTAATCTTGATACCCCCATGTTTGTTAGGCCCTGATAATGATATGAAATATATCGAAACGTTGGCATTTGAATAGTGTTTTCTTCATTGACTGACCCTCAATACCCCCAGAATTTTTATAATATAAAAAACAATATTAGATGCGCTTTTGTAAATAAACAAGAGTATAACCAGTTGAAAGGAATAAATATAAAATAAAAGAGTTCTCTAGAAGGAAAAACTAAATGTTAAAAACAGGCAATCAGTAAAACAATATAATGAAATAGTGAAAAATAATAAAGAGAAAAATAAGTATGAATAATAATGTGAAACATGGTAACAAGACTTGTATATGAATGAATTGTAAAAAACTGGACTGATGAAACCTTGGTGTTGTTTTGATCGGATAGCAAAAAATGTAGTTTAGTGAATTATGGAATGATATGGATGAGAGAGATCTTCAAGACAAGTGTGAAGAAAAAAGGTACTTTTTTTTTTGTATATATGTATATGCCTAAAGAAAATTTGCCACGAAGACCACAGACTCAGAAAATTTTAAGAAATTGTTAATGTTATAGCTTTTTTATAATTGATTTTTTTTCTCATTACATTTTTTATATCAATATAATGTAGGTTATGAAAAAATAAACCGAATATTTTATTCTCATAAAAGTATATTTGACTTAAATTATTGAAAATTTTGCAATTTTAGAAAATTTGCTGTCATTCTAGAATTTTTTTTTTTCTAATGCAAAATTCAAAATTAAAGTAATCACAAATTGAAATTTTCTTATTACAATTTATTATTATCGATTAAGTACAAATTTTTGCATTTTAAGACTCTTTTCGGAGCAAACTTCGGTAGAAATCAAAATATCTTACATGACCAGCTTAAAAACAATTTTTATAAGAGATATGGTAATAGTTACCAACATCAAATTTAAATATGTTTTCATTTTATTGTAGTACATATATAGTATATAATGTATTCGTTTATATGTATTTTTTTCGTTGAATCCCTCCTTCTATTCGGCAGATTCATCGAACATAACTTCCTCAATACTTCGTATAGTGGACAAGAAGAAAGAAAAGGCTGAGACGTTTCGAATACAATAGTTCAAAAAATTGTAAAAAATAACCTGAAAATAAAAACATTGTTACCTTAACTTTTTTTGTTTTTCTTTTGTATTTTCTTAGGTTTTTTTCTTTTTCTTGAAGAGGAAAAGCTTAGAGAGAGCATACTTAACGAGGCTTCATTAGAGAAGAAGACAACCAAATCGCTATTGACTTTTTACTTTGAACCGACAGACCCAAGTTGAACTTTCTGCAGACCAAGCATTCTTATGTCATTGTTAGGAAATGAATCATTTATGTATCTCAAGTAGGTCAATTCTTGTATTCATTGCTGATCTAGAATATAAAATATCATGTTTTCATAAAAAAACTCAACTTATAACATAACCCTTCGAATACCACGGTCCAGCTGGAACATAGAATATCATGGGGGTCTTTGCGAGACATTTTAAATTTTGGTTGTAGTTGACGTTTTATGAGTTGGATGGTTCACTTTCAACTCTTTCATACCTATTGGTAATTGGGAAAAGAATATCATCTTTGAAAAAAATTAAAATTAATAATGCTTGCTCATAAAATATTCATTTGTGAAAAGTGTCAATTATGAAGTGAGATAAGCTGTTATGGTGGAAAAGCGAGTCTTTGATATTTTTGCTCCATAAATTGGTCTCTGGAAAAGGTAGTCTGGACTGCATAGCATAGAAACTGGTTCACAATTGCTTTTTGTGACTCCACTGCAGAATAATCCAATAAAAGCATATATTTCGGTCTCATCTTCATCCCACCTTCTTTTCTCTCCCTTCGTATTTTTGTTATGATTTTCAGTTTTTCTGGCACCTCTCTGGTTCCTGTATTTGACAATAATATCTACGATTTCAGGTGAAATTACTAACTTAAAGGAATATAAAATGTCACCTTGTCTATCAACATATGATGATACACCGGGGGGAACTCGAATAACGCTGCAAGATCTCAGTCGTCTGTGGTTGAACGGATTTTTCAGCCAATTTTGTTAGTAAATAGAGGAGAATGACTTCTTGGAACAGGAGCTGTGTTTGTACTTGATAAAGTGACAAAACTACGCACCGATTTCATTTTCAGCAAAAGGGTACACACAATACCATGGGGGTCTCGCGAGGACCCCAGCCACATTTTTCAGGAAACATTACGTGATTACAGTAGTGGTATTGAAGTATTCAGTGGACATGAAGATTGAGGTGATAGTATATAGTTGTGCAAAAAAAGTCACGGAGCCACAATTAATTCCTTCAAATTTTTCAATATATTTTTTTCGAAATTCAGCGAGTCATTAACGACCCCATGGTATTCAGAGGGATAAAAACTCTAATAACTGCCGATAGAATGAATGCATCAACACGAAATTATAAATGTGTGAATTTAAAGTCAAAATCCAATGAGGACATAACCTGTCAAATATTAGAGGTATCGGCTGAAGGAACGGGTTCAGGAGAGTTTGCTCAATTCAATAACCCTAATAACTGCCGATGTAATGAATTTATCGACACAACATTTAGTATGAGGATGTAGGAGCCCCTATGTAAGTCAACTGTTGAATATTAGCGCAAATTGATTAATTCGTCCTGGGGGAGTACAATGTCGGTCATTCACCTACGACTTCTTTTTTTGTTTGTATTTATAACGACAATAAGTAATAATTAATTTAATTACATAGAATTTGATATATTTACATAGAATATTGATGGCATACTGAAGGAGAAAACTTTATTACAGTTATTAATTATTACATTATTGTCTTTGTAAATACAAAAAAAGAAAATAAAAAAATAATAATATAGAGAGGAATACGATAGGGATAAAATCCAATTCATTTTTAAACATCTAAAGAAATAAAACAAACAAAATATCTTTATTTTTAGGCTTCTCTGGTATTGGATATACACATTTTTTTCCTATATTTTTATATTCATAAAACCTTTTTAAAATAAACATATAAACATTTACACAATGATAAACAGATACACTTAACACTTAATGCAGTAAACGAAGAGACGTCTCTGCAATGTGAATATGCTTCGTAAGCAAGGTCCCATTGGCTTCAGCCTTATGGTAGATCGTTCACAGTCCATCGAACAGTTTACTGGTATTTTGGACAGTTTTATTTTTAAAAGTAGTTTCCTAGATATTTTTAAAGTACCACAAGACGGATGCAGTACTCTTCACCGGGAGGAAGGTCAGAACCAACATCTCACTGACCTTCCAGGGTTATACCATCGAGACCCAACCGGCAATCAGGTACCTGGGAGTAATGCTGGATCAGAGGCTCACTTTTAGGGAGCACCTCAGATACGTGGGAGCGAAGGCCGCCAGGACATCGACGGCGATTTCGAGAATTCTGCCCAACGTCGGTGGCCCTAGGCAGAGCAGGAGAAGACTGCTGGCAGGAGTCAGCACATCCATCCTTCTGCACGGGGCCCCGACATGGGCAGATGCAACGAAGATTCCCTCATACCTGAGGCTGATCGCCCCCGCTCACAGGCGAAGCGCACTGAGAGTCGCATGCGCCTACCGAACAGTTTCTGGCGACGCTGCCTATGTAATTGCTGGGCTGCCCCCCATTGACCTACTGGCACGGGAGCATACGCGACACTTCAAAAGGAAACAAGACCCGGTTCAGGTAGAAGAGGTGGTGCAGCGCTTTGACCGCAGGGGAAACCGGGTCTTCTATCAGGACGCGGGGGCCAGCCCTGGTCCAGCAGAGCCATAGAGGGCCAGGACAATTACGGAGTGGCAGGAAGAATGGGACAAGTCCACAAAGGGACGGTGGACCCATCGGCTCATCCCTCAAGTCGAGCCTTGGCTCACCAGGAAGCATGGGGAGGTGAATTACCACCTCACCCAGGAACTCACGGGACACGGTGGGTTCCGGGGGTACCTCCACAAAATCGGGGCAGCAACAACACCAGACTGCCCCGCGTGCCCTGGTGAGACGGAGACGTTGGAGCATGTCCTCCTCAAATGCCCAAGATTTGAGGAGGGAAGGGAAAATCTGGAGTGCAGCATGGGCGCCCCACTGACTGCTACCAGTTATGCTGCGCTCCCAGGAGTCGTGGGATGAAGGCTGCGAACTTGCAGCGCTCATCATGGGTGAGATGGCCCTCCAAGAGAGGGCTGACAAGGAACAACGGTAGCGCCTATAAGCAGAAGAAGGGGCGTTACCAGCCACCCATCCTCCCTCCCACGAAGTAATGACAGGCCGTCAGTTCCGCGGAAGGGAATCAGGATCGGCAAGGAGGGGGTTTTAGTGGGTATGGAGCTCGAGCCCCACACTATCCAGGGCTATCCTCCCTGGATGTGCGTAACTGGCATTGAAAGTACCTATTAATTTTTAGAGAAATCACCCGAAGAAAAGAATGGCTCAACTCAAAACCCCAATAACTGACGATTTAATGAATGTATCGACATGAAATTTAGTTTGAGAATCAGAATCCGTTATGTGAGTCAACTATTGATTCGTGCTGGGTACGTAAATTGCAGGTGATTCACCGACGACTTTTTTTTTGTTACATGCAAAAACAAATTTTCCGCCAAAAATCCTTGTCGCCGCCATTAATATCCTACCTCATCTTGAACTTAGCCAGCCTAAAATGGAATTGGGGAGTTGGGAGACAGAAGGATGACAAGATGAATGTTTGATCCGTGATGACACTGAGGACCGGAACAAATGTTGCCAACTGTACAAACTGGATATTAATACCGACAGCGGTGCCTTCTGAATAATTACACAGTGGTGCCAACCTCCCCCTCTCTATGTTGGCATTAGTCCCTCCCATTCATCATCTCGTTCAGTTGCAGGCAGCTCTTCTAGCTGGTATTTGCTGGATTTTTATTGGTTTTTCTCAAAATCCGTTACCTAATCTCTTCCGAATTGAATGGGGAAAAATATAAATAAAAATGTCGGGGAATCCCATTGTCTTTTTACAACGCGAATTTTTCAACTAAGTTTTTGTCCTCCCTCTGTAACTGTGTTCTGAATTTTCATACTAAATTTCAGGTTAATACGTTCATTACATCGGCAGTTATTGTTTTTTTTGGATAAGGAGTTTCCCTAATGCCTGCCTTCCTTTCGGCCGATTTAGTTTAAATTCGGATACACATATAAAATTTTGTGTTGTATGTAATCAATCGGGAATTATCAAATCTCTCGCTTAACGTCCCATCCGAAGGACGGCGTGATTAAGTTTATTTTACCTTCCAGATAAAATAAACTAAGGGCCTCGGTCGGGTTTCGAACCCACGTTCTTGAGCTCAGAAGTGAAGCACGCATACCACTGAGCTACCGGCGCCCTATTATTATAATAACATATTTACTATTATGAGAAGTACACAACAAAGCAAATGAGCTATAGGAAAAATATCTATGAGTTGATGACATGAGGGGTGAAACCCTGGTGAATCCACTACTTCTAAAGGATCTCTGGGCCATTGGCGCTTAAGGCGTCTTTCAGAAGTCTTCGGGAAAGTGTGACGGAGTGTAGTGCAGGGATTAGAGGATTATTGTGGGAACTAAGAGTGGAATGGAATTTCTTATATCTGAGTTCTCCTACTTCGACGATGAAAGGAACTTTGTCTGTGAGAAGGGTTTTCTTTGTAGTTATAATAAGGAGGTTATTGGTTGTTTTTCGATTGAACGGATTGGATGCCTTAGTTCAAGTCCTTAAGTCCACATATGTTTTAGTAGAGTATTATATAACATTCCTTTTTTTCTTGAGAAAGATAATTTAGATCTCTAGTCAAATAGTCTCTATGAAAGTTTATAGCGTCTATAGTTATACGACTATACTATAGTTATTAAATTCTAAAATGGATGGAATAATATCAAAGTATTAAGAGAGAAAACAAAAAAATAATATTTAAAAAATGTATTCAGAAATGTTGCTACTACATGACAGTTTGTAGAGGCCTAAGGAACTTTACATTTTCATATCGATAGTTGAAAGTTCAAAGAATCCTCTCGTTCGAAATAAAACTTGTTTCGTTAGCTAACTTTATGACTTAAAACTAGGTTGATTTTTCTTTTTTTCAAAATTAAATGGTGCATAGGATGTATCGGTAAAAGGTATGATTGAAATAGAAGAATTAATTTGTAAAATTTTTGAGAAAGCAATTTTATATTTAGTAAGTTTCATATATTCTGTTTATATATTTTCGGTTTTATTACTTTTTACGTCGTCGCCATTTCAGTTATAAGGTTTACAGGAGAATTGTCTAAAAATGAAACAATAGCTCTAATTAATATAAATATTATAGAAGGCGCCGCCGGTAAGTGGTAAGCTTGGTTACTGTGCTGGAGATCGCGGGTCTAAGAAACAGGCCGAGGCCCTTCGTGTATTTTATCTGGGAGGTAAAATAAACTTAAGCACGCCATCCTTTGAATATGGGACGTTAAGCGATGGTCCCGTTTACCAAATGTAGGATAGGCAAAATTTTGGACTCCCATAGTAGAGTCGGTAGTCTACCAGAGTGACCAAAGAGTGCTTATATAGTAGGCGATATTACCTTGTAGTTAAAGCCAGGGCATGAGTCATAATAGAAATACATATAAATAACAATTTATTAGGGTGTCGATGATTAAAATCAACTGATTAAAATCAACGATTTAAATCGCGATTTAAATCAAATGATTTTTTTTTTAGATTCATGATTTAAATCAAAAACATTAAAATAAATGAATAAGTGATTAAAATTTTGCAAATATAAAAAAACAAAAACAAAAAATAACAAAACGCACAAAACTGACCGCAGTTTGAAAACTATTGAAACATAATTTATAAAAATCTGTCAAGCAAACCACCAAATGATTACGTCAAAGCGTAATTATTTGAAAAAAAGACAAAAAACTCGTGAGATTAAAATAGTTTAATTGGAAAAGATACAACTCAAAATGGTTAGCATATATATTAAAATAGTTTAATTGGAAAAGATACAACTCAAAATGGTTAGCATATATATTAAAATAGTTTAATTGGAAAAGATACAACTCAAAATGGTTAGCATATATATTAAAATAGTTTAATTGGAAAAGATACAACTCAAAATGGTTAGCATATATATTAAAATAGTTTAATTGGAAAAGATACAACTCAAAATGGTTAGCATATATATTAAAATAGTTTAATTGGAAAAGATACAACTCAAAATGGTTAGCATATACATTAAAATAGTTTAATTGGAAAAGATACAACTCAAAATGGTTAGCATATATATTAAAATAGTTTAATTGGAAAAGATACAACTCAAAATGGTTAGCATATATATTAAAATAGTTTAATTGGAAAAGATACAACTCAAAATGGTTAGCATATATATTAAAATAGTTTAATTGGAAAAGATACAACTCAAAATGGTTAGCATATATATTAAAATAGTTTAATTGGAAAAGATACAACTCAAAATGGTTAGCATATATATTAAAATAGTTTAATTGGAAAAGATACAACTCAAAATGGTTAGCATATATATTAAAATAGTTTAATTGGAAAAGATACAACTCAAAATGGTTAGCATATATATTAAAATAGTTTAATTGGAAAAGATACAACTCAAAATGGTTAGCATATATATTAAAATAGTTTAATTGGAAAAGATACAACTCAAAATGGTTAGCATATATATTAAAATAGTTTAATTGGAAAAGATACAACTCAAAATGGTTAGCATATATATTAAAATAGTTTAATTGGAAAAGATACAACTCAAAATGGTTAGCATATGTATTAAAATAGTTTAATTGGAAAAGATACAACTCAAAATGGTTAGCATATATATTAAAATAGTTTAATTGGAAAAGATACAACTCAAAATGGTTAGCATATATATGAAAATAGTTTAATTGGAAAAGATACAACTCAAAATGGTTAGCATATATATTAAAATAGTTTAATTGGAAAAGATACAACTCAAAATGGTTAGCATATATATTAAAATAGTTTAATTGGAAAAGATACAACTCAAAATGGTTAGCATATATATTAAAATAGTTTAATTGGAAAAGATACAACTCAAAATGGTTAGCATATATATTAAAATAGTTTAATTGGAAAAGATACAACTCAAAATGGTTAGCATATATATTAAAATAGTTTAATTGGAAAAGATACAACTCAAAATGGTTAGCATATATATTAAAATAGTTTAATTGGAAAAGATACAACTCAAAATGGTTAGCATATATATTAAAATAGTTTAATTGGAAAAGATACAACTCAAAATGGTTAGCATATATATTAAAATAGTTTAATTGGAAAAGATACAACTCAAAATGGTTAGCATATATATTAAAATAGTTTAATTGGAAAAGATACAACTCAAAATGGTTAGCATATATATTAAAATAGTTTAATTGGAAAAGATACAACTCAAAATGGTTAGCATATATATTAAAATAGTTTAATTGGAAAAGATACAACTCAAAATGGTTAGCATATATATTAAAATAGTTTAATTGGAAAAGATACAACTCAAAATGGTTAGCATATATATTAAAATAGTTTAATTGGAAAAGATACAACTCAAAATGGTTAGCATATATATTAAAATAGTTTAATTGGAAAAGATACAACTCAAAATGGTTAGCATATATATTAAAATAGTTTAATTGGAAAAGATACAACTCAAAATGGTTAGCATATATATTAAAATAGTTTAATTGGAAAAGATACAACTCAAAATGGTTAGCATATATATATTAAAATAGTTTAATTGGAAAAGATACAACTCAAAATGGTTAGCATATATATTAAAATAGTTTAATTGGAAAAGATACAACTCAAAATGGCTAGCATATATATTAAATGGCTGAGATCAATGAAAATGTTTACATAGTGTAATGTTCGTAATCACATTAATATATTGTGATTCGAAACGATATATCTCCAAATGGCCAACATAAGATAAATGCGAACAATAGACCAAGCAATATCTTTAGGAGTTTAAATGTTTGTACAGACACCAGTTTGCTAGCCTTCTCTACTCCTAAGCGATTCCTCAGTTTGGAATGAACTAGTCCGAAAGTTCGTTTTGTTATTTTTGTTTTTGGTTTTTAAGTTTGTGGAAAATATTCGCTTTGTGAAATTTCGGTTGGTTTTGTTCGTTTTGTTATTTTTTTGTTTTTGTTTTTTAAAATTGTGAAATTGTGGTCTGTTTTGTTAATTTTAGTTAAGTTTTCAGTTGATAGTTTTTAGTTGATTTAAATCCGATTTAAATCAAAAAAATCATGGTTTCTATAAACCCTACAATTTATAAAACAGTCCTGAGACCGGTCGTCACATATGCGAGTGAAACCTGGGTCCTGACTAGGAGGGACGAAGTCTTACTCAATACGTGGGAGAGGAAGGTATTGAGGAAGATATACGGGGATAGATGGAGGATACGGACCAATAGGGAGCTGAGGGACCTGTACAAGAGCCCGGACCTGGTGGCCTTAGTGAAGCAGGGGCGGCTGCGATGGTTTGGGCATTTATAGAGGATGGAACCAAACAGATTGCCGAGGGACTGGAGGGACACCCGGGAGGATAAAGAAGAAGAGGTAGACCCCGCTTACGTTGGCTGGAGGACGACCTCAGAACGATGGGTGTGAGAAAATGGAGACGGGAGGCCGAGGATAGAGAAGAATGGCGGAAGATCTTTGCGGAGGGAAAGTAAAGTAAGTATGAGTCATAATAATTAACTTTAAATATTTTAATGGGTGTAATTAATATAAATATTATATTATTGTGACTCCGTTGTGCGTTTCTTCCGTTGTACGTCCCCCACAAACGGAATTACAGCTGGGGTCTCGTGAGGCACAACGATTCATAAGAAGTTCCACTTCAAGAAGATATTTATTGCACGTTTCCTTAATATGACCGTTTTACACAACTTAGAAGTTTTAGTAGTTTGGTCTCTACAGAGATAGAAAGACAGCTCGTTATAAGGGTATTGTTTTCAACCCTTAATATAATTAAGAGAGTTTCAGAGGTATTTTGTGTCAGGGGAGGTCCCGAAGTTGAAAAAGTTTCCCCTAAACACTGAGCTGTGGTTACTTTGTCCCTGTCATATTACATTCCAACTTTATTTAATATAGTTTATAATTTATCTCTCCACCTTACAGTTTCATTCCTCCTTACAGTTTCATTCCTCCTTACAGTTTCATTCCTCCTTACAGTTTCATTCCTCCTTACAGTTTCATTCCTCCTTACAGTTTCATTCCTCCTTACAGTTTCATTCCTCCTTACAGTTTCATTCCTCCTTACAGTTTCATTCCTCCTTACAGTTTCATTCCTCCTTACAGTTTCGTTCCTCGCGTCAGTCCTTTCTGTGAAACATTACAGGATTTCTTGTCGTAATGTATATGATTTGTTTATGTGAATATTTCACAATACCGGGGATCATAAATAGATTTACTAAAAGCACCCATAGGAGGATCAACAATTTATTTATTCGGATAAATCCTAGCCTTTTTACAAAACGCCTAGATTCACAATTATCTAAGCCTGTACTGCTTCCCTAAGGACCGGTCAACATTTTATTTTTTCGGATTCAAAAGTCTTTTTAAGGATTAGAAGGCATATCGAACTGTCTCAACGACTGTGTTATAGGTGTTAGCTCCAATAGACTTGGTCTTGGATGGTTGCCTCATGCTACTATGGAAGCAAAATGCATAGCCCTAGAAGATGAGATGCACGGGCGGTCCAGACCAGAGCATTGCAAGGACATTGTACCGGAATAGCTAGCGTGAAAATGGCAACAACGTTGGTAGAGGGCGCCGTAGCTCAGCGGTAACTTGCTCATCTACTGAGCTAACATCGCGGGTTCGAAATCCCACCGAGTCCCTTAGGTTTTTTTATCTGGGAAGGGAGAAAACCTTGAGAATACCGTTCTTCGGCGTTCGAGACCCCACCAACCCTAGGTGAGTAAACCTAGGTAGGTAAAATTTAGGACTCGTGTTCACCAGAGCGACTGAAAGAGCGCTCCTCTTAGCGCTCTCTAAAACTCTCCTCTAGGAGGAAGAACAACCCTAACTGTTGTGAGGACATTGAAACTGCAGCACTTGTTCGCTGTATGACCAGGGCCAGGGTGGAGTTGATTAGCGGGACCGGATCATTCCTAGGACTGGATCGGCAGCAGCTGGTGACCCCACAAATGTTAATAATAAATAAAGGATACTAAAGTCTTAAATCTATTGAAAGTTATGGTTTTTTAATGCCTAATTATGTTTGTCAGAAGTTCAATTTTTGCTAGTTTCTTGAATAAGATCCGTTCAAATATTTAGTAAAAAAATTTGAAAATTACTTTAAAAAATTATAAAAATAGGTGTCAGATCAATTGTGAAAACGTGCGGTTTTTTCTCTTTATTTTCAACTGAGAGAACCCTTAATATAATTAAGAGAGTTAGAGAGGCAGGTAGCTATATTTTGAGACAGGAAAGCCTCTGAAGATGTAAATCTTTCCTCTAAACACTGAGCTGTGGTTACTTTGTCTTTGTCATTCTACATTCCACCTTTCTTTAATATAGTTTTTAATTTATCACTTCACCTTTTGTCTTTCTCTTCTCTGTAGAATTTGTCATTTTTTATCCAATAAAGAGCTTTTGTAAAGCTTTTCTGTCCAGGGCTGGATTAAGTTCAAAAAACGTTATCACTGTTTGGCGAGCACTCACTTTCCTGGCCTATTACTTGCTTCCTTTATGGTAAAACGTTATTACTAACTATTATTGTCTTCAATTCAAATTTTCTATGTGTAAATAGTTATTTTTATATATGTAGTTTTTGATTATAATTATATACTATTTTCAGTGCCAAATATTTATTAATTTACCGTTTTTTTTGCCAATAGGTTTTAAATGCTAACTGACATGATGCGGACTTAATTTTTTATTTTTTCTGTTTTTACATATACTATATATTTATTTTACCTTATATCTTCCTTCCTTTTTTTTTTTTGTTAGTGTGACAAGTGAGACCCTAGAAGAAATGGAGAAGAGGGCCACCAGACCAGCCCATCATCAGCCCAGTTGGAAACCGGTCATCTCCTCATCCAGCAGAAAGCTGAAGGAGGCCCGCCTCAAATCAACTATATCCGCCCCCATGCCCCAAAAAATTGCTAAATATTTAAAGACTTTACATCATAATATTATTATGTTCAATATAAAAAATAATTATTTTAAATTAAATTATTTTATATTACTAAAATTGAGGGCGCCGGTAGCTCAGTGGTATGCGTGCTTGACTTCTGAGCTCAAGGTCGTGGGTTCGTAGCCCGACCGAGGCCCTTAGTTTATTTTATCTGGGAGGTAAAATAAACTTAAGCACGCCGTCCTTCGGATGGGACGTTAAGCGATGGTCCCGAGCCTGTACGATGTCAGGTACTCGTTAAAGACCCCTACCCTAGATGAATAAAAATTTAGGGCAGGCAAAATTTAGGACTCCCACAGTAGAGTCGGGCTCATGTCCACCAGAGTGACGAAAGAGCACTCTGGTAGTAGGCGATATGACCTCGTAGTTAAAGCCCGGGCATGAGTCATAAAACCTAACCTATTACTAAAATCTGGGTAACTTATAGTTTCACCAATAGTAAGCTGTCTGATCAATAAAAGCGAGTTATTGTCATTACTCCCTGTCTTCCACTGTTATTGACTGAATTATTCAGATACATTTCTTCCTTTTTTCCACTTACATTTTATTGTGCGATGCCATAGTGTTGCTGAAGTGACATAATCTGAAGACAACCTCTTAAACAGCTCAGGCATACAATGGAGCTTGAAGATGGCCAAGCAGGCACAGTAGATTAAGCACGAAGTTCTCCTAAGTCCTCATATACTTGATGTAGATCAACTTATCCATAACTAGGAGTAGTGACAATAATTCGCTTTTATTGATCAGAAAGCTTACTATCAGTGAAACTATAAGTTACACGGGTTTTAGTTCAATATTATTATACTTATGGACTCCTAAATACACTAAATTTCATGTCTATACATTCATTATATCGGCAGTTATTGAGGTTTTTAAATTGAGCCCCCCTCTCATCGCCCCTTAATAGTAAATTCCAAACTGTATGAAATATGTCGTGTTAATTAACCATTTTTTTTCTCCATGTTTTCAAGTATATTTAAATAACGGAAGCAATGAAAATCGAGATCTGAATTTGTCTGAACACATTTATCCAACAGTACTCTCTTACAGGGTATGACAATTTAAATGCATACGGAATGAAATGAAATAGAAAATCACCTTTATTCTGGGACAATAATGTAAAAAAATAAACAAGAGTATACAAATATCAACCAGTTGAGAAGATATGTTAAAAACAGGCAATGAATAAAACAATATAATAAACTAGTAAAAAAATAATGAAGAGAAATTTAAAAAGAAACAAGTATGAATAATGATGTGAAACATGAATACAATAATGACTTGTATACGGATTGTAAAAAACTGGACTGATGAAACAGAAGAGTGACAATCTGTCCAGTGGAGTGAGAGACATAGAAAGTCGAGAACTATCTCAGAGGAGCCAGCCTTAGGAATCAGAGGTTTGCTGAGTTAGGAGATAATGGAAAAGTAGGGACTTAAATGAAAGGAGAGTTGGAGCAAGGCGAGAGAGTTCCAGAGGGATTTAGTCTGGATAAGGAAGGAGTTGTGGTAGGTTGTTGTACTGTGGGAAGGGAGATAAAGATCAGAGGGACGGAATCTAGTGACTTTATGGTGGATATAAGTGTGCAGGGAAGATATGGTTTGATAGAGGAAGGAGCCTAGGAAATACTGAAGGCGAGAGGATGGGACGAGCCATTTTAGGTCTGTATAGGAACTAGTAATAGAAGAGTGTCTGGGGAGCCCGAAAATGAATTCATGACTTGCTTTAGTTTCATGTCGAGCTCACCAGAGAGTCCTCCATATGCGAGGCAAGCATATCTGGAGTTATGTAAAACAAGGTATGCTCTGTTTAATTACATATCGACCCACAACTCAATAGCTCTTCCCATCTCACTTGAGTCGTATAATTATTCATTGAATATTATAATGCACAACATACTCTTAATTAGAATCATATTATTATTAACTGAGATTATGTAAATACAGAACTTTTTACTTTATTACGAAATATAGGTATAGGGGAAGGCATGTAATCGGTGAAAAATTTGATGATGAGTTTTCACCGGAATTTCATTTTTTCCTACCCCCTGATTCCTGTTTGTCTGTGAACACGATAACTCCCATAAGGATGACACCTTGATTATCAGCCAAATCGGCCAAAAGGAAGAGGGGATAGGGGGGGCTTAACCCAGAAAGTCTAATAATTATCGATGTAATACATGTATCGACTTGAAGTTTAATATATAAATTCAAATCCCCTTAATGTTCATAGATATTGATTCTCAGCCAAATCGAGAGGGAATGGGAGGATTGGGCTCAACTCAAATACCCCAATAACTGCGAATGAATGTATCGATATAATATTTAGTACTAGCAGTAATACCCGGCGTTGCCCGGGGAACTTTGACTTTTCTCCCAATATCTCCTATAAGGCTATTCAGTTCCTCGACAGTACATTCATGATGTTATAATTTTCAATTATTCATACGGAGTAAGTCTTACATTCCTTCAACTGTAGTAACGCTAGCTTTGGAGCTAAAACTAATTTATTCAAAAAGATTTCTCATTAATCGTTGCAATGGTTTTCGAGTTACAAAGATTGCGTGAGTGGATGCTGGGATGGACCAGGGGTTGATTAAAAAATAGACCTTAACCTTCCGGTAGATAAAACGTTATCTATTCAAAAAGATTCCTCATTAATCATTGCAGTGGTTTTTGAGTTACAAAGATTGCGTGTGGATGCTGGGATGGACCAGATATTGAGGTACTAATACGCCTATAACCTTCCACAGACGATGACGAACAAATTAAAAAAAAAATTAATCAAATCCATCAAGCCGTTCGTGAGTTATAGCGGTACAACGCACAGACATTTTCAGCTTTATATATATGATGATGAGGAACCAGAAGTCCGTATGTAAGTCAACCATTAAAACAATCGAATGGTTTTGAAGGTAGAGCGAAAATTTAAGTTAGTAAGTTTACTGTGGAAGTACATCGCTGGTGTTTCACCAATGACTGTTATAGTTGTATTCATTACTTGTCTCCTAGATGCGGCATCCAGGATGGGCATCACATCCACTTGGATAACAGTAGCCTGGAGACAGAGCAGGACTCACTTCCAAATCCAGCCTCGGGGAATTCATATTATACGTCCTGTGTCTTCCTGTCTAGAACCATCTGAGAAGCTTCGTATGTGCCTCCTGATTTCAGCGCCAGCAATGTCCGATCTTGTCCCAGTCGAGACATGGTCTGTCTGCTATGTGTGAAATTGCCTTAACCGGATATTTTTTCATCATTGTTAAGAAATAATAAAAAACCAAACTATAAAAATCGTGTTTTATATACAAAAACATATATATATATATTTTTTTTTTGGTCCAGTGATCTTGTACGTTAACCATGACACTCTACTAGGGTTATTGGTTACTTACACAACATCCATGGCATCGGGAGGGTGTTCTATCTATGATATAAAATTCCTACTGGATTCAAACTCTCGACCTTGATGCGCGCATGCATAGATTTAATTTTTTTAATTGGAAAGTTCCTCAACCGACATCCTCCTAGAAGGTATTCTACTTTTCGCTTAATATATTCATCACTAATATAATTACATTTATTATTTATGTATTATTTTTATTTTATATATCTTGGTTTATTTTTTTATGTATTTATTATTAATATTTTTTTTCTTTATTTCGCAGATAGTGCCCTGAGTGGAAGACAAAGAACGTCCCGTAATATCGTCGTGAAAAACACACTTATGGAAGAGATATAAAAAAATGTTTATCATTACTAAAATTAAATTAAAAACTGCATCTATTATATTTATTAGGATTATTATTTTTGTAAAATTTTTTTTCTAGTATTTATCTATTCATTTTTCATTAATTCCATTTTTTTTAAACTATTATTTTTATAAAAATATAAAGAAAACGTATGTTTCTTAAAAATATTGTCTATTTCAAAAATATATAAAATATATGGGCATGTTATCATGGCCGAAAGTACTCCCATATATTTTATGAAATAGACAATATTTTTGACAAACACGTTTTTCTTTATATTTTTATTGTGTTTCGCAATACCTCAGCAAAAATTTGAAGTATCATAATATTTTTAGTACTAATCTCAAAGGTAGCTCAGTGGTATGCGTACATGCTACTAAGCTCAAGATCGTTGGTTTCGAAACTCGACCGAGGCCCTTAGTTTATTTTATCTGGTCGGTAAAATAAACTTCGGATGGGGCATTAAGCGATGGTCTCGAGCCTTTACGATGTCAGGTATTCGTTAAAGACCCCCATCCTAGGTGAATAAAAATTTAGGACTCCCACAGTAGAATCGGGCTCATGTCCACCACGAAATATGTGTCACCAACCTTACCCGTTAATAGCTGTTTATGTATCGTAATTTATAATTTATCTTAATCTATACATTTTTATTATGCATCCTATTAACGGAATAAATATTATTATTATTGTGAGTAAGACAGACCTAACCAATGGAAAGTTGCGTGACAGAGCCAGTCCTCTCCGTCTAATTTGGCTGAGTGGTTACACTCCAATCTTACCCTGTTTTAATCACTCTCTCCGTATCACTCCACTGTTATCTTTCGTCCTAACGACTCAGCTCCCTAACTCAAATATTGAATTTTATTTTTCTTCTTGCCCTTATGGGATTTCGATGTTACTTATGAAATTTTGGTACTGCTCTGCTTACCCAACGCACTTACTAGTTATAAAGGGGCGCCGGTAGCTCAGTGGTATGCACTAGATTGCGGGTTCGAAACCCGACCGAAGCTCTTAGTTACTTTTTATCTGGGAGGTGAAAAAACTTAAGCACACCGTTCTTCGGATGGGACGTTAAGGGATGGTCCCGGAGACTGTGCGATGGTTCTCCTTGAAGAACCCTTCCTTTGGTAAACAAACTTGGGTGTAGTAAAGTCAGCTCATATCCACCAGCGTGAGTAAAGAGCGCACTGATAGTATGGAATAAATTGGTAAGTCTAAATTCGTAACTTTTCAGGGCAGCGCTTTTTTACTTCCTGTTAATCCAGTTTTTGAAATAAATAAATTATGTTTGCATCAGTATTAATCATATACCTTTTAAATCTATAAGAGTGAAGGAAAATGAATATTGTTAATCCTTTCTTGGATTTTCCCTTAGTTACCTAATCATTTCCTATCCGTGATGACTAGTGAATGATGCCTCTCTAAAGTTGAACAAATTGATTTAACCAAAAACACCTTTTTCACTTGGAATAGTTGAATAAATGGTTAAATGCAGTTATCTCGTGAATGATTCCTCAAAGAAGTAGATTAAGTTGATTTAACCGAGAACATACACAATTTTACGAGATACCAAGAAACCCACATCTTTATAATTCCGAAAGTATTAGAGTCCTGTGCTCCCAACTTCTTCACAGTGCGCAGATGGCTTGGGAGATGATCACAGTACACTTAACTCATTTTGGCCATTTTGCAACTTAACAACTTATTCCATGTGACCATAGATATGACCTCGTAGTTAATACTTGGGTATGAGTCACAATAATTAACTAAGGATTACTAAGGTAATACTGCTAAAATCTATTTGAATGTTTTACACTGTGGCATGGATCCAGGGGCGTAGCCAGGGAAGGGCAGGGGGGGGGGCGTGCCCCCCCCTGGCTAAAGCAAAAAACCAAGATAAAAATTAAATAAACTAAAAAAATAGTTTTTATTAAAAATGGATTGCTTGTAAGTTACCAACAGGAGCTTCAAATTTCCCGTGTGTCTGATTCCTAAATCAGCAATCAGCTGTTACATACATGTACAAAACAAGTCATATTACATTCATTTAAATATACATGAATTCGATCATTTCATTTTCTCGCTCAAATTCCTCATTTATGTTATACTTTATAGTCTTAAAGCTGATTTTACACGTGCAGTAAAAATGCAAAGCGCAGCAGCAGCAAATGCACGCTATTGGATGTGAGTCATGTAATTCTAAAAGCACAGAAACCACAGCGTGCATTGGCTGCTGCCGCGCTTTGCATTTTTGCTGCTCATGTAAAGTCAATTTAAGTATTACAGTCAGTGGTTACCTCAGGGGGAGCTTCTATAGGTCCGAGTCTCCCAAATTTTATCAAAAAGTCTGCAACGCTAACCACGGAAATTGCGGGCTGTCCCGGGGGGTCTATACCCCCCACCCTCGTAGCCTAACTTTGCCCCCCCCCCCCCCCCCCGGTGCTCAAAATCCAGGCTACGCCCCTGCATGGATCTCTTAAGAGTTAATTAGTTTCACAAAAAGCCATTGCACCCACAAGATTTATCCTTGAAAATAACAAGTGAAAGGAAAAAATGTCCTCGTCAAACCGCTTTGAAAATCATAAAGTTTTCATTTTCATTTTAATATTCAATCTTTAAGCCAGTCATCTTTTAGCAAAATGTCAAAGAATTTACCTTTATTTGAAATGTTTAGTTGCTTCTGAGAATTTCATTTTGTTTAAATTTTTATTTCTTATTTCAACCAAAGGTTATATCTCTGTCCCCAATCCCTTTAAATGTGTTCCTTGCCAGTGCTTGGCACACTCACTAAGATAAAATGGAATAAAGTCTCATGACTTTCATTATTCGCCTGGTGGAGTTTTTTTTGTCTACCTATATTATATCTCAGAAATACAGTAAAATCCTTTTATAACGATTTTCCGGATATAAAGATGTAAAACCCGTATCTAGTTTGGTTTGCTATTTAAAAGTGAAGAAATGAATCCGGATATAACGATGTTAGGTATAACAATATTCCGTATAAAACGATCTAAAACATAGGAAAATGTTGTTTTTTCATTCCGGTTATAACGATATAATATGTATGTACATACGCACATACATAATTGGGTAAAACAGTGTAAGTTTTGAACGGATGAGAAATACGAACATTATAGAAAAGGGTTTTAAACACGGTTCTTGTTTACTCTTTCCAAGCGCAATGAGTCATTCCATTTCCCCCTTGTCGAATTTTCTTCGAACTCCCTTCTTCCCTTCTAGTGCGTATATTCCTAGTTTCAGATTAGTCTTTCCTTTGCCTCCATAGGGATCGTGACTTCGGAACTTCATAACCATGTAAGCAAAAATTTTTACTTAAAAAAAAGCAAGCAAACTAAAATAACTGATTTTTTGTGGAAACTTAACACATATATAATCATGTGTATACGTAATTTATGTATACAGTTACAAATGTATGTAAGTAAATGTTACGTAAATTTTTAAAATTAAATAAAAATATGTAAACTTCTCGTTATGATCATTGTAAAATACATTTTTTTTCACTAACAAGCCCATACATTTGTATGTAAGTTTAACAATTTGGTTCCGGATAAATCGATTTCCGGATATAACGATGTATTTTTTTTAGTCTCTTTAATATCGTTATTACCGCATTTCACTGTATTATAATAATTTCGTACATAATAATTATTAAATGATAATGATTTTGATATCTATTTGCAATTAATAGGCATGAATAAATCGATAAATAACCTCCAGTCGATCAGAAATACGATGTTGAGTTTTGATCAGAATGTCATGTATGGGTTCTGTGTGCTTGTCCGTTTGTGAATAAGATAACTCATGGCAGTTATTAGAGGTATGTGTTATATATTATGGAGGGCGCCGGTAGCTCAGTGGTATGCATGCTTGCTTACTGAGCTCAAGATCGCAGGTTCGAAACCCGGCCGGTGCCCTTATATTATTTTATATGGGCGGTAAAATAAACGTAAGCACTGCGTCTTTCGGGAAGTCCTGAGCTTGTGCGTCAGGTGAATAAAAATTTTGGTTAGGCAAAATTTAGGTAGAGTCAGGCTCATGGTCACCAGTGTGACGAAAGAGCGCTCTGGTAGTAGGCGATATGACTTAGTAGTTAAAGCCCGGCCACAAGTCATAATAACTAACTAACTATAACATTTTCTGTCGAAACATTCATTCTATCGAGTTATCGTGCTCACAGAGACTTACACGCAAGGACAAACAAATTTTTTTTCTCTTTTGTAATCAGGACTTTATAAAACATGAAATACAGTTGAAAACAGCATCGAATTTCTGACCGATTACATAACTTCCCCTATACCTCGTATAGGTGAAAAAGTAAAATTATAGAATCGAGTTGTTGCAAAATTAAATCGACACTAAATGAAGGGGGGATAGATCGATAGAGCACGAGCAGAACTCCACTTTCGGACTTGGGAAAGTTAACTTACTTTGAGTCACTTCTTCAACTTGGCTAACTTCATTCCAACTTTCTTCTCTGTGAAGCTGCTAAAGCCTCTGCCTCATATCTTCCCACCACTGTCAGCCTTTCATTAACTTGTCCTTTCATCCATTCTGCATATTTTTGTTAACTTTTTATAATAAGATCGTCAACTTTCATGGTATGTATACACATATATTTTCTCATATGGACAGATCTGACGCTAAGTAACTTGGCATCCAATATAATCTAAGAATCCCGACAAATCGTCAGTGAATCACCTGATATGTACTTCCCCAACACGAATTAATCAATTACGTTTTCGCTCTCCCTCCAATGCCAATCAACCGCTAGAGCTGAAACTCCATATTTGATTTATATTGTGGCTTCTGAATCCTCATAATATTTTTTTTTCTCGATACATTCATTACATCGATAGTTATTAGGGTATTTGAGTCGAGCCACTCTTCTCTGGTCCCCATTCCTTCAACCGATTTCGCGGAAGATGTAATTTTTGCCAGCCTAATTAGGTTTTGAATTTAAATATAAAATTTCATGTCGATACATCATATCTGCATGAATTGAACCCCTTGTTATCCCTCCTCCTCTTCTGCTGATTTTGTATGAAATTTCGTTTCAATACTTTCATTACAACGGCAGTTATTAGAGTTTTTGTGTTAAGCCTCCTCCTAACTCTCTGCTTCCCATTTAGCCACCGATTTGGCTCAAAAACAATAGTTTAGTTATTATTTTGACTCATGCCCGGGCTTTAGGAGGTCATATCGCCTACTACCACAGCGCTCTTTCTCGCTCTGTTGGACATTAGCCCGACTCTACTGTGGGAGTTCTAAATTTTGGCTAGGGTTAATCTCTTAGGATAGGGATCTTAACAAGTAGCTGACATTGTACAGACTCGGGACCATCGCTTAACGTCCCATCCGAAGGCCGGGTTTCGAACCCGCGATCTTGAGCTTAGTAAGCAAGCATGCATTCCATTGTTCTACCGGCGCCCTCAAAAAAAATCAATAGTTGTCCTTAGAGAATTCTGGATACACTTATAAAATTTCGTGTTCACAGACGCACACGTGAAATTCCATTGAAAACTTGATCTCGGGTTTTTGCAGGATTAAAATCCTTATACTATAGGTATAAGAAAGTATCAAAAAAAAAAGATATTAAAGTCATTGCGGCCGAAAGAACCCACCTTTGAAATCATCTACAGAGCCTCCTATTGTTCTGCTCATGAACGTCACGAAGCTCCGCAGAACTGCTGAGGTCTAATGGTGCTCATTACTTGGCCCCAACTATCGATAAATAGCTACTGCAAGATGGATGTTCGATTGTCTGCTTTAATGAACAACTACTTAAGATCAACGGGCTTTCTACAATACTGCTTCACTCTTCCAGCTCAGCAGGTATTTTCATCGATAGAAATTGTCTTCCCATTGTTTTATTTTCAACCAGAACTGGTTTTCAACTCATCTGCGTCATCATCTGTGGAACATCTATGAATACAATTTAAATATGGAAAACTAACTAAAGTATCAGGGTAAAAAGTAACAAAAATTAAATTAAATTGGCTTACCCCATCCGTATAGTGTTGAGTCTATTGAAACTTTATAGCTCACAGGGGAGGTGAAACGACTCCTATTTATTTTGAAGCAAAAGGAAAGGCTATTGGGGAGGCTCAACACAAGAACTCAAATAACTGTTGACGTAATGAATGTATCGATACAACATTTCATATGTAAATTCAAGTCCACATAAAAATTTGGCAAACATTTTCCGCAAAATCGGCCAAAAGGATGGAGGATCAAAGACCCCAATAACTGCCGATGTAATGAATGTATGGAAACAAAATATAGTTTGAGGATTTAGGAGTTTTAAAGGGGGAGCGAAAACTTAATTGATTAAATCGTTTTGGGGAATTTCATTCGTGTTTCACCGTCGAATTTTTTTTATTTGCAAATATAAGCATTGCACAGTTTATAATTATTTTGTTAGTCAAAGCTTACTAAAATTGTGAGAAGAAAACACACAACTAATAAAAATAACAATGATAATGTGTATAAGATGGGCCAAGAGGACGACAGAGTGGTACCCGATTTACCTGAAGAGAAGAAGAGGAAGACAACTGGTGCGGTGGGGGGACGATCTGGACAGGTTAGGGAGTCTCTGGCACAGGTCGGCCTGGCACAGGGGTGTATGGAATAAAATGGGAGAGGCCTATGCCAAAAGATGGGCCTAGTTTCCAAATGAATGAATGATGCATATTTATTACTATTATTATTGTGAACCTTAAGGAAGCAAATAAAAAGGATATTATTATTATTAATGTGTATATACTTTGATTTGTACACTATCAATATTTTCTAATAGTACATACTTAATGACATTACAAGTTCAAAAGAAAACTTCAATGAAATAAAATTGTGAGAAGAAAACACGCAACTAATAAAAATAATCTTAGTCCAATGTACAGATTTAATAGTAGAGTTGAGATGGGTGCCAGGACATCAGGGGTCTGAGATCAGAAGCTGACAGAGGACCTACAGGACCAGTATCCTTCTGCGTGATCTCTAAGAGTACCGCAAGGGGCGCAGTAAAAAACTGGCTTACCAGGAAACACATCCAGTTCTGGAGAGGGGTCCCTAAGCAAAGACATTCAAAACCTTTGTTGCGGAATTCTCAGAGATAAGGAGCCAAGAGCTTCTGAATATTAGCAGAATGAACCTAAGAGCTTTGACAAGACAATGTCATATGAACAAACACTTGCACAATATGAGGATCGCTAGAAAACCTCTGTGCAGAAAATATGGCGAAGAAAATGAGACTCTGGGTCATATTCTAAGCCCAGTGTAAAACTCTAGAAAGCAAGAGGTTTTATTGCTTGGCTCTGCCATAAAAGATCCGAAGCAGGTAATGAAGGAAACCTGCAGAAGAATCCTGGACTTTATTAAAGATACAGGGCTGCTGTAGAGACCAACACAAACAGGGCACAAAATAGAGACACCCCGTTTCGAATTTTCGAAATTCCTATACCTCCTATAGCTGGGTAGTAAAACAACTTTCTAGTGTATACATCGAACTGATCTGAGAATAAAATCATTATAATACATAAAAATCAAACTCTAAAAAAATATATATTGTGATGTATAAAAAGAATACACACATTAAATTATTAATAATTAAAAAAAATTAATTATATTTATTTTTCTATAAAAAGAAACTGAATTAGTAAATAAATAATAAGAAACCATTTCTTTTAAAACAAATAATTAAGAAAACAAAACACGGCCATCAGCTGTTTTTTTAGTGTGTGTAGAGAGACGAATGAGGCCTGGGTTGAGGTGAGATGGTCTGAGTGTGTGGAGAGTGGTGTTTAGGCTTAAAATGTAATGAACTAAATAGACGGTGAAATTGATCCGCAAAGAAGGTACTGTTGTTTGTTTATATGTACAGGATATATGCCCAGAAAGATATAACTTAAATTTAAAAAATGGCCAAAAAGAAAAAAAAACAGAAAAAATATTTAAATAATAGTTTTAAGAGTTTTTCTTTTGATTTTTGTTTGTTTCAATGTTTAGTTTTTTTATTTAATAACGTAGATTTAAGAAAATAAACCCAAACTATTTGTTCTCGTAAATTCTATTCTATTTATTTTCCCTGTTGGCCCAGTAAGACAATTTTAAAACCTTTGGATTAGATTTAATATTATTTAAAATTATTAAAAATGGCATCTCTTTAGAAATCCAAATGAAAAGTTGGTTAGTTGAATTTTTTTTTTTTAAATACCTTCGATATTTTTAGGGCTCTTTTCGAAAAACTACTGTAGAAATCAAAATTTAGTTAAAGAAAAGAGAAACAATTTCGACAGGAAATTTGGTAATTTATTATTTATTATTGTTTATTTAATTATTTTTATTTTGTTTATTTTATTATTATTATTTATTTATATTTAGTTTTATTTAACAACAATAATTTTTTTACCACAATATATATTTATGTGTAGATGTGTCACTGAGAATCACATAAAAGAGTTGAAAACCGGCGTTTAAAAAAAAAAAAAATAGTTGAATTACAACCTCTTTTTCATTTGATAACCAAAAAGTGGTGAAGTCCAGTTGGCTAATATGAGACGGGCATGAACTCTAGTAGGTAGTTTACAGTTTAGGCGACTCAATATCCTTTACAGAAGGACCAGGCTATTTAACGCTAGGTTGGCTGTAGAAGCAATGAAGGGACTTCAGTAAGGGCACTACAGGCCTATATAAAGGGCTCAACAGTGGGGTCACAATGAGGACATGTGTGACAGCTAGTATGGACCTTGTTCAAACAGCTCTCACTGAGCCAATCCTCATTGTTCAACTATAGTAGGTACCTCATAGATATAAAAGTACGTTGTCTTCCTACTGTTTTCAACGCAACAGTGTCATCATCAGGAGCACATCTATGAATGAATACATATAAAATATAAATAATGAGAGGTAATTAACAACATCTTGAAGCATCAGGGTACATAGTAATAAAATAAAAATATAATAAAAAACTTGCTTACCCCGCCCGTACAGTGTAGAGGCTGAAGGAATACCGGCATAGCACAACAGGATGCAAGGTTCACTCACACTCACATACAAGCAACAGTCATTCAAAAATAATGTAATTTCTAAGTTGAGGAACGCGGACATATTGTGGAATTTGTAATAAATAAATAAAACAAACTTATTTTTTGAAATATTGTCTATTCCACTAAAGATATTTATAAAAATACAACTACCGGTTTCGGCCTCACACCATCGTCAGGTCTACTTATGAACTAAGTTAGTTTGCAGAGTGCGACCCCTCCAATACCTCTCTGGTGAAAGGTGCCACTTCAATTAGGGAATCCCCTGGCTTAACCGTTAGCAACATCATGAGATATTTGAGAAAACACTAATTTTTTTTAATTTACATAAAATAACATCCTTTGACTAATAAATAAAAAATAAAACTAAATACATAACAGATAATAACATATACATGGAAACCTATAATAATAACAGATACTAACAAACATAGGTATATGAGGAAATAGAACCGGTTCAGGGAGTTAGCAAAGGGGAATAGTTAAAATAAATTTGGTCATTCATACAAATGTTCCTTTTGGTAGCTTTATTTATTTCTAATTGTTCTAAGCTAAAATTATTTTATGTAAATTAAGAAAAATTAGTGTTTTGTCAAATATCTCATGATGTAGCTAACGGTTAAGCCGGGGGATTCCCTAATTGAAGTGGCACCTTTCACCAGAGATGTATTGGAGGGGTCGCACACTGCAAACTAACTTAGTTCATAACTAGACCTGACGATGGTGTGAGGCCGAAACCGGTAGTTGTATTTTTATAAATATCTTTAGTGGAATAGACAATATTTCAAAAAATAAGTTTCTTTTATTTATTTAAAAATAATGTACACAATAACTAAAATGAATTTCTAATTTCTCTGCTACAGTTTAAACCAAAGGAATTTTTGTCATGAAATATTATAAAATAAAAGTTAAAAATAAAATTCATATAATAAAATAAAATATTTTATATCTATATAACAACGAGCCAAGTGACTATTTACAATATATCTCTTATAAGACGGCTACTTCCCTTAGTATGGAACCAGTCTCTCACACCAGGTAGGTCAGGCAGCAGAAGGGAGTTCTTAACCTCTATTTTTTGTTAAGACTATTGATATCCTCATTTAAAGAAAGCCGAGATATAGATATCTGTACGTCTTCCCTTGGTACCATTGCCACTCTATGGGTACCATTATGGCCCTCATTTTGACAATGAATAAAGAACTCGGATGTGTAGTTTCCTTCCTGTCTGTCCGATGTATCGTACGTTGTATTGCAATCCCCAGAGGTCAACTTGTATGTATCGAAATTGTCCGTAAGAGGTACTCTGTCCTTCAGACTCGGGAAACAATTCACGTCCCTAGTAGTAGTGCAATCCATCTTGTGTGACACAATACCTAGGTAAGGAAATATACACTAATCCTTGAACACATTCTGTGTACATACCCTGATGCTTCAATATATTTCTGGTTACATTTATAATTTATATGTATTTATTCATAGATGTGCCACTGATGATGACGCTGTTGGGGGAAGACAACATTTTTTATTCCTATGAGCTCTCGTCGTACAGCATTTTACTATCACATATGAACTCTATAACAGCATTATTTGAATTCTAGTGTATCATTTGAGAAAATTGAGATATCATTTAATTGAGATTAGTGTGAAGTTTCAGTAATAAGAAGCAGTGGCTATCATGAAAGGATTGGATGCGCTGGAGATTGGAAACCTTGGCAGAACCCCAGAGTTCAAGTCCGTAAGTCCACAAAGGATGCACATGTTAGTCACTTGGTCAGGTATGAGGCCTAGATAATGGAAATTGTTTTTTAAAGAGATGGGATTGTTGTTAAGGTATGCTGGAGGGCATGAATATTTGCGACGGAGAGTAAAGACGATGTGAACTGACTTCTTGTCGTTCACCTTCACTCTACACTTTTTGTACCAGGACTAGAGGGATATCAGCTGTTCTTGGAGGAGTCTTGAAAATATGAGTACAAAAATAATAATATTCATAAATACAGTAAATACAATTTTTAATTTAATTAAAAATAAGGTAAAAATTTGTTATAACTCAGTGTAATTTTCCCCGACGATATTTCAATATGTCCTTACATCCTTTTGATCAGGTCACAATGTGCGAAAAATAGAAAAAAGAAAGAAAACAAAATAACAATAACCATTATAAATAAATATATTTGTTAAAATATATAAACATTATTAATAAATAAATTAATAATAGAAATACATAAAATAATAAACCAAGAAAAATAAAATAAATTAGTATATAAGTAATGAAAAATAATGATTAAACAAAATGTAGATTGTCCAGGGTGTGTTCGTCTGAGTGTAGGTTCGTCCTTCGAAAAGTGAAAACCTCAGATTCCACCTGTTCATTACATGATTACAATTATAATATACCTAGATATTTCTATTATACTCATTCGTCTACCAGGAGCGCTGTGTATACAAAATTTTAAATATTCAATGGTAAGGAGGTCAAAGAGGTCGGTAAATTGAAAGTCTTACGGAATATGCAAATGTTATTCAAAAGTTTCATTATTACCACTCATTGCTTCAAAATGATCGCCCAATGTAATGCAATATTGCTCTTCAAAAATCCTCAAATTAATCCAAATTTTCAAATAAAGTGGCTTCACTGCTTAATAAGCTTTCAAGTGGCTACTATGAGACAATTTTCAGGTCGGAGTTACTATGGCCTCCAGTCACAATTTAAATCCCGGCTGCTCCGTGTAAAGACGCTCGTGAGGCGAGTTCTGACATCTTCGAGAGGAGAATATTCCGCAGCATCTACGGCCCCGCCCATGAGGAGGGCGTTTGACGCATCCGATACAACCAGGAGTTGTACGCACTCTGTACCGAGCCAAAATTGTCGCACTGGATTAGAGTTGCGAAACGGATAAATATATTATAAAACTGAAGGACGAGAAACTTATACCAAGGAAACTATTCTGGGTAGAAGACGAGTGGGACGACCCAGAAGACGATGGCTGGAGACCGTGAACAGAGACTCAAGACGGTTTGGTGCGGTGGGCTGGTGGAGACTGGCCCAGGACAGAGCTGCATGGGGACATTTCCTGGAGGAGGCCAAGGCTCTTATGGATCAGCTGTAGTTCCTATGATGATGATGATGACATTCATTCCATTGGGAGTTCTCGTTTTTTTTAGAATTAGAAGCTCCGAAAACATAAAATTCTGTTGAAAACTCCGCATCGAATTTTTGACCGATTAAATAACTTCCCTTATACTCGTGGAGAATTAAAAGGGCTGATATCTTCTTCGAGTTCTTAGAGATGAAAGAAATGTATTATAAAAACAAAATTAAAGAAGAAATAAAATGTGTTTTTATAAATTGAGGAATATGGAAGAAGAAATAGGAGCAATTCTGTATATTCCTGTCGTAAAGATCCTTCCACAGTCTTTCTTACAGATGGTTGATCTTTCAGCAGACCCTAATGTACAAGGTCCCTTCGTCGAAGCCCGGACCTCCGTCATGATCCACCCCAGTGCTCTACTCTTTTCCATCCCAAGCCAAGGATAACTCTTCCTCCTCGATAATTCACCTCTTTATGGTTTTTTCACGGTCAAAGTCTCCCACTCAATATACCTACTCAACATAACATTCAGTTTTCGTTTCTGTACCTTATTTTCTTTCTTTCTTATATTAATATAAAGAGGTATAGTAATTGAAGTTCAATGAAATTTCAAGAAGGTCCCCTGACTCGTTTTGATAATTTTTATCCCATTATTTTTATAATTTTTTCCGAATTAGAGCGCTTATAATGTTCCAATCATACACAAAAAATCATCGCGAGAATGGTCAAAACATGCTCAGGGGAATTTCGGTGAAAACTCGATCTCGGATTTTCGCACAATATATATTCAGCGTTTTCTGACCCCCTTTCTTACCTGATATATAAAAATGATTCATGTAAGTTATATTCACATTTTCTGCCAATTTACGTAGAAATAAGGCTAAGGTCAGCTTAAGATAAGCTGCCCTCCCAGGACTCTCTTCTCAGAGATATTCATTCTATCCTCAGTACCGATCAAGTAAAAGTACTTTCCTTAACCTTTTTATAATTGTGAATAAATTATAAGTAGAGTAACATTGTATTTGTAATTTGGATAATAAAGTTAGTTTTTAAAAACGGACTTTATGGTTGTTGAACATTAACTGACATTTCTCATCTTAGAAGTTGTCATCCACGTCAATCCAGTTGCTCGACTCTTGTCATACCATTCCCATCCAGATAATTCCCCCCGAAGACTGTGGCGGCGCTGGCCGAGAGACCTGCTACTGTAGCAAAAATATTTAGGGAGTGCCGGTGATGACCATCTTCTCCCCTCATGTAATCCTCTTACCTTCAACTCTCCTTTCCTTCTTGGCCTGCCTCCACTGCTGGACAGTGATTGGCGGGGCGAGACAGGGGGGATCACTCGAGCCCCCGCGGCCTACCCTGCCCCCATTAAGTTGGAGGGATGGCGGTGTTTCGAGTTGAAGGGCTTTCATGTTCATTTTATTTTATCTTTATTATAATTTTATTTTTTTGTTTATTATTGTTTAAATTTCATATTATATTATTTGCATAGTTTTTTTTTTCTTTTCTCTACTATTATTTTGCACATAATCATATTCTTTCGATGTATATATATATATATGTTTTTTCTCTCTTTCTTTTAACGTATATTTTAATGTTTAGTCATTCATCTAATTTACTCATGGTTTATACAGATTGTAAATATTCAAAATAAAGAATTTAAAAAAAAAAAAGTCATATAATTTCCCCAGCTATACATGAATCAAATATGAATTATAGGGGAAATTATACATTTTGTCAAAAATGTGATGCGGAATTTTCAACGGAATTTCATGTTTCCCGACCTCTAGATTCCAAATATGAAAAAAAAAAATGTGTCTGTGCGTCTGTGAACAGGATGTCGCCATCTATTGACTCAGCTAAATCTACCGAAGGGAAAGTGGGGGAGACTTAACACAAAACCACTAATAACTACCATTGTAATCAATGTATCAACATAAAATTTAGTAGAGTCAAATAATGATTTTTAGCTCAAATGGTCGAATGGCTTTGGAGGGAGAGCGAAAACATATTTGATTAATTCTTGCTGGGGAAGTACATAGCCGATGATTCACCGACGACTTTTTTTTATTCAGGGTTGAGAGTGGAACAGAGACAGGAATTGTTAATGCTAACTTCTAATTGCGAAATCATGTTATTTCCCCTTTTCCAAAGAGATATTTAAACGATCCGGAAAAGCAACAATTTAGTAAAAAGAAAAAAGGAAAAGTGAACTGAAAAACTGTTAACTTTGTTTCGTCCCTCAGGATAAAAATGGTAAAAACACATTAGCCCAGTTTCTATCTAAATTGTGCAATCATGTTAGGTCTCATTGCATAGAGGAATTTATACGATGCAGAAAAATTCAGTAAAAAAAGGTTTGACTAAAACTGGGATCAAAGTTGCTCACAGCGCCGAGGAGTGAGGGTTAATGATGCGTGTTGCATATATCTCTGGAGCCATAGTACAGCAATTTGCAAATAGACATGTAAAAGAACAACTCAGGGACTGCAAGGTAAAATTTTAATAATATATTTGAGTGGTTAGAGATTAACTTCAGATTAATAAAATGTCAGGGTTCCAGTTGAGGACCCACCTCAATTTTATGAGGAAAAAGATTAATCAAAGATGGATTATAAGATTTTCAGTTTATTAAAAACCTCTAAGAATTCCGTCGACTGAAAGGATCATAGAAACGCTTGAGATCAATCTGGCTGCGGTGAAAAATTTAATATTCATGCGTCAGTTTTTTTGACAAAACAATGTTGCATGAGCTACAATTGTATAGTATTTTCTTATACTTATAGTATTTGTGAGTTCTCTACCGCAAAAATGATTGTAGCTATGAACTTTAAATTTAGAATGAAGAGGTCACATGTGCCAACTTAGTTCTAATTAGATTTAGCCCGAAATCAGACGAAAATTTAGACCACTTTCCCCTGGGACCTAAGTACATTCTACAAGACTACTTATGTTTATATGTATATTACATCCTTTAACACAACTTAATTTTGATAAACAATCAATTTATAGTTCATAAAAATTAATATTCTGTACAAAGTTTGAGAATTGTTTATAAAAATAAAATAGTTGTTGACAAAGGTCAACTTTCACAATTGATCACCATGAATCTCACCAGGGAACTTCTTAGATCCTCCAGTATTTCACAGCTGAAGATCATATGATGGACTGTCTGCTGCTGGGTGCCGCAGAGGCAGAGAGGTGAATCGAGGATCTTGAACCTGTGGAGGTAGTGCCTCATCATCTTATGCCTCGTCATCGGCTGGCAACGGTTTGTCTTTCAACGCCAACCTGTCCTCTGCAGTCGGGAAGAAGCTCCTTGTAACAGCACCTTTATTCGTCCGCCCCCATTGCTCCTTCCATTTCAGAATGGACGTCCTTGTCGTCTTCGCCGATATCAGTGTTTTCAAATATTTTGCGTAGCTCAGAAGAAGATCTAGGTCCTGGGCAGCCTCATTGGCCAGACAGTCCGCACGTTCGTTACGCACCCAACAGAATTTAACGGTCCAGCCCTCTGTTTGAAGACCCTCGACCCGAACCCTTATATCTTCCATGAGTTCTTGTGGTTCCTCAAGCTCTCTATGCTTGCCTGGCTGTCCGTGCACACTACCACTGTTCTTACTCCAGGTCCCGCCTCATGTTCCCCGATGTACTCCAGTGCCTTCAGTATAGCCAGCTGCTCGGCTTGGTTATTGGAGCACACCTGGTCCAGCCTATAGCAGAGTTCGTCTAGACGTCGTCGCTCTAGAGCCGCCTCTCTTCTCATTATGACGACTGCGCGGCCGACAGCTTCATCTGACTAGCTTCCATCGGTATAGAGTCGGAGCGTATTATCACTACGTATCGCTAGAGAAAAAAACATAATTTAGGTCAGATTATAGCGTGGTTATTTCGTGCGATTTGTAAAATCCTATCAGAAAATGAGAAGCGGTTTAGGAAAACGTTCGTACGACAAGCTCCGTTTAATTCCCTGCCCTCTCATACAAGCCATCCTCCGTGTTCGGATCTACTTAGCTAAGCCGATTATACATATACTAGTACATACATTATAAATTCAATCATTTCCCAAGTTACTAAGCCTCCAAGTCCACTCTAGCATGTCAATCATTAATAATTCTATATGTTATATTCATATAACTCAAGTTTTCAATAAATAATATTGAACGGCGAGTGGAGACCATGTCTTCCGATGGAATAAATGTAGCGACATGAAATTTAGTATGAGGACTTAGAAGTGCCTGAGTAAGAGTTAGAGGGAGAGCGGAAACTTCCTTTTTTATTTGGCCGATTTGGCTGAATATCAGTAGGTGACGTCTTTATGGAGCTCTGGATACTCATACAAAATTCTATGACCATATATTCATTCTATCGGGAGTTATATTCACGCACACACTTACTGACAGGCAGGAAATTGTACTTACCCCCAACTATACGAAAGTTTTGTTATCGATCAAAAGTTCGATATTGTGTTTTCACCGGAATTTCATGTTTTCCGACATGATAACGCCCAATAGAATGTAGGTATGTATCGAGTGTATTGAGGACACCATCGAAGTATACAACATCTCGTATAACTACCGATGAAATTAAAGGATTGACATGCAATATTATATTGAAATTCAAAATCCCCATAACGACACCTATTTATTTTCAGCAAAATCGGAGGGATGATTAGAGGAGGGGTAGACACAAAACCGATAATAACTGCCGATGTAATGAATATACCGACACAAAATTTAGTATGAAGATACAGAAGTCTGTTAGTAAGGCGGGCATTACACTATAAAAGTTCTTTGACAAAAATCTTTTATAAAAGTTTGATCGATTTTTTTTTTAAATTTCTTTTATAAAATATCTTTTATGACTACAAAATTTAATATTACACTATGTAAAATATTTTATAAATCTTAGTTTTTTTGTTTCAAGACAGTACTAGTAAGTTGTGTGCAAGTGACTGTTGTGTCATAAAAATGGATGACGTTTTAATACCAATTGCCGCAGGTTTTGCGGCTGCTGCAATAGCAATAGCTGTGGCGGAAAAAATAAACATAAGAATGTAAAGAAACGTTTGTGGATAAGACCTTGTGTTACGAGGCGCAAGTTTATGAGCATCCATCAGAATTTACTGAAAGAACTGTCCATGAAAGATACAAAAAGTTACTTGAACTATTTGAGGATAAAAATAAATAAAACGTATGTTTTAAAAAAAATATTGTCTATTTCACAAATAATATATAATATGGGAGGGGCGCCGGTAGCTCAGTGGTATGCGTGCTTGACTTCTGAGTTCAAGGTTGTGGGTTCGTAGCCCGACCGAGGCCCTTAGTTTATTTTATCTGGGAGGTAAAATAAACTTAAGCACGCCGTCCTTCGGATGGGACGTTAAGCGATGGTCCCGAGCCTGTACGATGTCAGGTACTCGTTAAAGACCCCTGCCCTAGGTGAATAAAAATTTAGGGTAGGCAAAATTTAGGACTCCCACAGTAGAGTCGGGCTCATGTCCACCAGAGTGACGATAGAGCGCTCTGGTAGTAGGCGATATGACCTCGTAGTTAAAGCCCGGGCATGAGTCATAAAACCTAACCTAACCTATAATATGGGAGTACTTTCGGTATTGCTACCATCTTCAGCCACGACTTAACAAATACTAAATTGAAGTTCAACTAGGTAGTTTACAATCCAAGCGGTAGGTAGGTATCCTTTTTCAGCCCCTACGGGGTTTTCCTATCTTTTCTGTACAGTTAAGTTAATATTTGAAATATGGAAAAACAAAAAAACTGTTATTTCGTCCCAAATTGGGATCTTAAAAAAAAAAATAAATAAATAAAAAATTTCAAATATTATGTGTTCATTAAATGCATATATGAAGTGAATTAAAGATAACAATTATTGTTATCTTTAATTCACTTCATATATGCATTTAATGAACACATAATATTTGAAATTTTTTATTTATTTATTTTTTTTTTTAAGATCCCAATTTGGGACGAAATATCATTTTTTATGTTTTTCCATATTTCAAATATTAACTGTACAGAAAGGATAGGAAAACCCCGTAGGGACTGAAAAAGGATACCTACCTACCGCTTGGATTGTAAACTACCTAGTTGAACTTCAATTTAGTATTTGTTAAGTCGTGGCTGACCGAAAGTACTCCCATATTATATATTATTTGTGAAATAGACAATATTTTTTTAAAAACATACGTTTTCTTTATTTTTATCAAGTGTTTCACAATATCTCTGCAAAAATGTTAAGTATCATTTGAGGATGAATAAAAAAACCTTCGATTACTTGCTTCTGAAGGTGGGACCAATAATATCTCGGGAAATGACACATTTGCGTAACCCGATACCCCCTGAGGAACGAATTATGGTTACTCTGCGATTTCTTGCCACAGGCGAGAGCTACTCAAGGAGTGGGAGAGAACATTTATCAAATATTCGATGAGAATGCAAACTATGATAAAAGAACTTTTATAAAAGACAAATTTTATAAAACTTGAGCTATTATACTATCACATTTATCGTAAAAGTTCTTTTATAAAAGACAAATTTTATAAAACTTGAGCTATTATACTATCACATTTATCGTAAAAGTTCTTTTATAAAAGACAAATTTTATAAAACTTGAGCTATTATACTACCACATTTATCGTAAAAGTTCTTTTATAAAAGACAAATTTTATAAAACTTGAGCTATTATACTATCACATTTATCGTAAAAGTTCTTTTATAAAAGACAAATTTTATAAAACTTGAGCTATTATACTATCACATTTATCGTAAAAGTTCTTTTATAAAAGACAAATTTTATAAAACTTGAGCTATTATACTATCACATTTATCGTAAAAGTTCTTTTATAAAAGACAAATTTTATAAAACTTGAGCTATTATACTACCACATTTATCGTAAAAGTTCTTTTATAAAAGACAAATTTTATAAAACTTGAGCTATTATACTATCACATTTATCGTAAAAGTTCTTTTATAAAAGACAAATTTTATAAAACTTGAGCTATTATACTACCACATTTATCGTAAAAGTTCTTTTATAAAAGACAAATTTTATAAAACTTGAGCTATTATACTACCACATTTATCGTAAAAGTTCTTTTATAAAAGACAAATTTTATAAAACTTGAGCTATTATACTATCACATTTATCGTAAAAGTTCTTTTATAAAAGACAAATTTTATAAAACTTGAGCTATTATACTATCACATTTATCGTAAAAGTTCTTTTATAAAAGACAAATTTTATAAAACTTGAGCTATTATACTATCACATTTATCGTAAAAGTTCTTTTATAAAAGACAAATTTTATAAAACTTGAGCTATTATACTATCACATTTATCGTAAAAGTTCTTTTATAAAAGACAAATTTTATAAAACTTGAGCTATTATACTATCACATTTATCGTAAAAGTTCTTTTATAAAAGACAAATTTTATAAAACTTGAGCTATTATACTACCACATTTATCGTAAAAGTTCTTTTATAAAAGACAAATTTTATAAAACTTGAGCTATTATACTATCACATTTATCGTAAAAGTTCTTTTATAAAAGACAAATTTTATAAAACTTGAGCTATTATACTACCACATTTATCGGAAAAGTTCTTTTATAAAAGACAAATTTTATAAAACTTGAGCTATTATACTATCACATTTATCGTAAAAGTTCTTTTATAAAAGACAAATTTTATAAAACTTGAGCTATTATACTATCACATTTATCGTAAAAGTTCTTTTATAAAAGACAAATTTTATAAAACTTGAGCTATTATACTATCACATTTATCGTAAAAGTTCTTTTATAAAAGACAAATTTTATAAAACTTGAGCTATTATACTATCACATTTATCGTAAAAGTTCTTTTATAAAAGACAAATTTTATAAAACTTGAGCTATTATACTACCACATTTTTCGTAAAAGTTCTTCTATAAAAGACAAATTTTATAAAACTTGAGCTATTATACTATCACATTTATCGTAAAAGTTCTTTTATAAAAGACAAATTTTATAAAACTTGAGCTATTATACTACCACATTTATCGTAAAAGTTCTTTTATAAAAGACAAATTTTATAAAACTTGAGCTATTATACTATCACATTTATCGTAAAAGTTCTTTTATAAAAGACAAATTTTATAAAACTTGAGCTATTATACTATCACATTTATCGTAAAAGTTCTTTTATAAAAGACAAATTTTATAAAACTTGAGCTATTATACTACCACATTTATCGTAAAAGTTCTTTTATAAAAGACAAATTTTATAAAACTTGAGCTATTATACTACCACATTTATCGTAAAAGTTCTTTTATAAAAGACAAATTTTATAAAACTTGAGCTATTATACTATCACATTTATCGTAAAAGTTCTTTTATAAAAGACAAATTTTATAAAACTTGAGCTATTATACTATCACATTTATCGTAAAAGTTCTTTTATAAAAGACAAATTTTATAAAACTTGAGCTATTATACTACCACATTTATCGTAAAAGTTCTTTTATAAAAGACAAATTTTATAAAACTTGAGCTATTATACTACCACATTTATCGTAAAAGTTCTTTTATAAAAGACAAATTTTATAAAACTTGAGCTATTATACTATCACATTTATCGTAAAAGTTCTTTTATAAAAGACAAATTTTATAAAACTTGAGCTATTATACTATCACATTTATCGTAAAAGTTCTTTTATAAAAGACAAATTTTATAAAACTTGAGCTATTATACTATCACATTTATCGTAAAAGTTCTTTTATAAAAGACAAATTTTATAAAACTTGAGCTATTATACTACCACATTTATCGTAAAAGTTCTTTTATAAAAGACAAATTTTATAAAACTTGAGCTATTATACTACCACATTTATCGTAAAAGTTCTTTTATAAAAGACAAATTTTATAAAACTTGAGCTATTATACTACCACATTTATCGTAAAAGTTCTTTTATAAAAGACAAATTTTATAAAACTTGAGCTATTATACTATCACATTTATCGTAAAAGTTCTTTTATAAAAGACAAATTTTATAAAACTTGAGCTATTATACTATCACATTTATCGTAAAAGTTCTTTTATAAAAGACAAATTTTATAAAACTTGAGCTATTATACTATCACATTTATCGTAAAAGTTCTTTTATAAAAGACAAATTTTATAAAACTTGAGCTATTATACTACCACATTTATCGTAAAAGTTCTTTTATAAAAGACAAATTTTATAAAACTTGAGCTATTATACTATCACATTTATCGTAAAAGTTCTTTTATAAGGACAAATTTTATAAAACTTGAGCTATTATACTACCACATTTATCGTTAAAGTTCTTTTATAAAAGACAAATTTTATAAAACTTGAGCTATTATACTATCACATTTATCGTAAAAGTTCTTTTATAAAAGACAAATTTTATAAAACTTGAGCTATTATACTATCACATTTATCGTAAAAGTTCTTTTATAAAAGACAAATTTTATAAAACTTGAGCTATTATACTACCACATTTATCGTAAAAGTTCTTTTGTAAAAGACAAATTTTATAAAACTTGAGCTATTATACTACCACATTTATCGTAAAAGTTCTTTTATAAAAGACAAATTTTATAAAACTTGAGCTATTATACTATCACATTTATCGTAAAAGTTCTTTTATAAAAGACAAATTTTATAAAACTTGAGCTATTATACTATCACATTTATCGTAAAAGTTCTTTTATAAAAGACAAATTTTATAAAACTTGAGCTATTATACTACCACATTTATCGTAAAAGTTCTTTTATAAAAGACAAATTTTATAAAACTTGAGCTATTATACTATCACATTTATCGTCAAAGTTCTTTTATAAAAGACAAATTTTATAAAACTTGAGCTATTATACTATCACATTTATCGTAAAAGTTCTTTTATAAAAGACAAATTTTATAAAACTTGAGCTATTATACTACCACATTTATCGTAAAAGTTCTTTTATAAAAGACAAATTTTATAAAACTTGAGCTATTATACTATCACATTTATCGTAAAAGTTCTTTTATAAAAGACAAATTTTATAAAACTTGAGCTATTATACTATCACATTTATCGTAAAAGTTCTTTTATAAAAGACAAATTTTATAAAACTTGAGCTATTATACTATCACATTTATCGTAAAAGTTCTTTTATAAAAGACAAATTTTATAAAACTTGAGCTATTATACTATCACATTTATCGTAAAAGTTCTTTTATAAAAGACAAATTTTATAAAACTTGAGCTATTATACTATCACATTTATCGTAAAAGTTCTTTTATAAAAGACAAATTTTATAAAACTTGAGCTATTATACTATCACATTTATCGTAAAAGTTCTTTTATAAAAGACAAATTTTATAAAACTTGAGCTATTATACTACCACATTTATCGTAAAAGTTCTTTTATAAAAGACAAATTTTATAAAACTTGAGCTATTATACTACCACATTTATCGTAAAAGTTCTTTTATAAAAGACAAATTTTATAAAACTTGAGCTATTATACTATCACATTTATCGTAAAAGTTCTTTTATAAAAGACAAATTTTATAAAACTTGAGCTATTATACTATCACATTTATCGTAAAAGTTCTTTTATAAAAGACAAATTTTATAAAACTTGAGCTATTATACTATCACATTTATCGTAAAAGTTCTTTTATAAAAGACAAATTTTATAAAACTTGAGCTATTATACTATCACATTTATCGTAAAAGTTCTTTTATAAAAGACAAATTTTATAAAACTTGAGCTATTATACTATCACATTTATCGTAAAAGTTCTTTTATAAAAGACAAATTTTATAAAACTTGAGCTATTATACTACCACATTTATCGTAAAAGTTCTTTTATAAAAGACAAATTTTATAAAACTTGAGCTATTATACTACCACATTTATCGTAAAAGTTCTTTTATAAAAGACAAATTTTATAAAACTTGAGCTATTATACTACCACATTTATCGTAAAAGTTCTTTTATAAAAGACAAATTTTATAAAACTTGAGCTATTATACTATCACATTTATCGTAAAAGTTCTTTTATAAAAGACAAATTTTATAAAACTTGAGCTATTATACTATCACATTTATCGTAAAAGTTCTTTTATAAAAGACAAATTTTATAAAACTTGAGCTATTATACTATCACATTTATCGTAAAAGTTCTTTTATAAAAGACAAATTTTATAAAACTTGAGCTATTATACTATCACATTTATCGTAAAAGTTCTTTTATAAAAGACAAATTTTATAAAACTTGAGCTATTATACTATCACATTTATCGTAAAAGTTCTTTTATAAAAGACAAATTTTATAAAACTTGAGCTATTATACTATCACATTTATCGTAAAAGTTCTTTTATAAAAGACAAATTTTATAAAACTTGAGCTATTATACTATCACATTTATCGTAAAAGTTCTTTTATAAAAGACAAATTTTATAAAACTTGAGCTATTATACTATCACATTTATCGTAAAAGTTCTTTTATAAAAGACAAATTTTATAAAACTTGAGCTATTATACTATCACATTTATCGTAAAAGTTCTTTTATAAAAGACAAATTTTATAAAACTTGAGCTATTATACTATCACATTTATCGTAAAAGTTCTTTTATAAAAGACAAATTTTATAAAACTTGAGCTATTATACTATCACATTTATCGTAAAAGTTCTTTTATAAAAGACAAATTTTATAAAACTTGAGCTATTATACTACCACATTTATCGTAAAAGTTCTTTTATAAAAGACAAATTTTATAAAACTTGAGCTATTATACTACCACATTTATCGTAAAAGTTCTTTTATAAAAGACAAATTTTATAAAACTTGAGCTATTATACTATCACATTTATCGTAAAAGTTCTTTTATAAAAGACAAATTTTATAAAACTTGAGCTATTATACTATCACATTTATCGTAAAAGTTCTTTTATAAAAGACAAATTTTATAAAACTTGAGCTATTATACTACCACATTTATCGTAAAAGTTCTTTTATAAAAGACAAATTTTATAAAACTTGAGCTATTATACTATCACATTTATCGTAAAAGTTCTTTTATAAAAGACAAATTTTATAAAACTTGAGCTATTATACTATCACATTTATCGTAAAAGTTCTTTTATAAAAGACAAATTTTATAAAACTTGAGCTATTATACTATCACATTTATCGTAAAAGTTCTTTTATAAAAGACAAATTTTATAAAACTTGAGCTATTATACTACCACATTTATCGTAAAAGTTCTTTTATAAAAGACAAATTTTATAAAACTTGAGCTATTATACTACCACATTTATCGTAAAAGTTCTTTTATAAAAGACAAATTTTATAAAACTTGAGCTATTATACTATCACATTTATCGTAAAAGTTCTTTTATAAAAGACAAATTTTATAAAACTTGAGCTATTATACTATCACATTTATCGTAAAAGTTCTTTTATAAAAGACAAATTTTATAAAACTTGAGCTATTATACTACCACATTTATCGTAAAAGTTCTTTTATAAAAGACAAATTTTATAAAACTTGAGCTATTATACTACCACATTTATCGTAAAAGTTCTTTTATAAAAGACAAATTTTATAAAACTTGAGCTATTATACTATCACATTTATCGTAAAAGTTCTTTTATAAAAGACAAATTTTATAAAACTTGAGCTATTATACTATCACATTTATCGTAAAAGTTCTTTTATAAAAGACAAATTTTATAAAACTTGAGCTATTATACTATCACATTTATCGTAAAAGTTCTTTTATAAAAGACAAATTTTATAAAACTTGAGCTATTATACTATCACATTTATCGTAAAAGTTCTTTTATAAAAGACAAATTTTATAAAACTTGAGCTATTATACTATCACATTTATCGTAAAAGTTCTTTTATAAAAGACAAATTTTATAAAACTTGAGCTATTATACTATCACATTTATCGTAAAAGTTCTTTTATAAAAGACAAATTTTATAAAACTTGAGCTATTATACTACCACATTTATCGTAAAAGTTCTTTTATAAAAGACAAATTTTATAAAACTTGAGCTATTATACTACCACATTTATCGTAAAAGTTCTTTTATAAAAGACAAATTTTATAAAACTTGAGCTATTATACTACCACATTTATCGTAAAAGTTCTTTTATAAAAGACAAATTTTATAAAACTTGAGCTATTATACTATCACATTTATCGTAAAAGTTCTTTTATAAAAGACAAATTTTATAAAACTTGAGCTATTATACTATCACATTTATCGTAAAAGTTCTTTTATAAAAGACAAATTTTATAAAACTTGAGCTATTATACTATCACATTTATCGTAAAAGTTCTTTTATAAAAGACAAATTTTATAAAACTTGAGCTATTATACTATCACATTTATCGTAAAAGTTCTTTTATAAAAGATCTTTGTCAAAGAACTTTTATAGTGTAATGCCCGCCTAAGTCAACTATTGACCTTTAAAGAGGCGTATAGACACGCGAGCAACGAGCCGAACATTAGTCAGTGCGCATGCCTGGGGATGAAGTGCGCAGGCGCTAGACGAACAAGGGAGGCTCGGGGTCTGCTCCACATGTTGTCGGTTTTTTGACGAACCATCAAAGGAATGTTCGGCTCGGGCTGCGGTGGTACCAAGCCGAACCGTCCCGACTTGACCCGAGCACTATTGTTGTTTATAACCAATATTATAACCTTCTCAAATATATAGGTTTTTGGAAGTGCACGTTCTTTTTTTTTTTTTAATTAAATATATATATTTAAATATTATTCAATAAATTATATTTTATTATGGCTTCTGAAGACTGGTCTCAGGAGCTTCAAATTCAGTTAGCTCAGCCTATGAGACAGTACCCAGTCATATGGGATTTAAAACACAAATTACATTTTAAAAAAATAAAGAGATTGTATGCTTGGGAGGAATTCTCCAAACACTTTTCCATGTCAGTAATGCAATTAAGAAGTAAATGGGAGTCTCTTCAGGCATAGTTTCGCAGAGAAAAAAAGAAAATAAATACATTGTGTATTGTGTATAATATACATTTTAAACAATTTACATGGACGTATCCGTATTAATTGTACTACAAATATGTAAATTAATTACGTAAGTAGCTACCTGCCTTGAGCATTTTCTGAATGGTGACTTTAAATAATAATAAAATGAAATCCAAATAAACGTAAATTTGTTATCTCCAGGTTAAATTGTGCAGGTTATGTTCGTTAGTATGGTTGTGGAGCATCCAAATGCTCGGTTCGTCTCGGAGTGTGTTCGTTGAAAACTGAACACGAGCACTGCTCGGCTCGTTGCTCGCATGTCTGTACTAGTCTTCTTCTGTACTAGCCCAAACCGTGTATTGGTTTTGAAGGGAGAGAGAAAACTTATTTTATTAATTAAAGCTGGGGAAGTACATTATCAGTGATTTTTATTAAATACATAACATCGAATTTCCAGCCGATTACATAATTTTCCCTTTACTTCGTGAAAACGAGTAAAAACTTCACAAAAATCCATGAATTGAAGACGGTTATTTTATTTGATAATTTAATTTAATAATCAACTCTTGAATGGCGGAGTTGCTGTCCTTATCTAGGCAGAGCTTAATTAAATAATCTTAATTGAAAAATGTAAGCTGTTTTAATTACTTTTTTTAATTTTATTCCTTCCACATCAATTCTCTGAAATGCAGACATTATTTCGTGGAAAATATGTTTTCATTGGGCGTTGTCTTCTTGTCTTTCTTTTGCACGGAATAAAAAAAAGTTGTCGGTGATTCACTGGTATGGTACTTCCCCAGAACGAATTAATTAATTAATTTTTCGCTCCCACTCCAAAACTTGGTTTTTTGAGTTGAGCCCCCTCCCCTCAATCTCCCCTTCCCTTCGGCCGATGTTGCTGACATTTGAGAAGTGATGTTCTCATTGGGTTTTGACTTCAAATATGACATTTCATATTGATAGGTTAGGTTAGGTTTTATGACTCATGCCCGGGCTTTAATTACAAGGTCATATAGCCTACTACCAGAGCGCACTTTCGTCACTCTGGTGGACATGAGCCCGACTCTATTATGGAAGTCCTAAATGTTGCCTACCCTAAATTTTTAGTCACCTAGGGTAGGGGTCTTTAACGAGTACCTGACATCTTACAGGCTCAGGATCATCTCTCCTCCAAATATGGGTGCGCACTGGCTTTGCTGCGCATGATGTATATTCAAATTCGTTACACTTTCATGAAATTACTATAGTGCCATTTTTGTTTTGGGAGCTAAGATTAGAGACAAGAAGGAAAAAAATATTCATTAGGAAATTTTAAATTTATGTGTTGAAAAGTGAATTCCCAAACCACAGAGTAATTGATAATGAAGGATTTACCTCGGATTTACAAAGGATGAACATTCGAAGACAATAATAATAATTTGGAGCATGAAAATAATATTATTAGCTGGACCAGCAGTTTTTGTTTCTCTTTCGGCAGATACAACAGTGAGGGAGGTTCTATTCCTTGGGGAATTTTTTATCTTTCTCAGTCTATATATACATATATTTTATTTATCAGATCTGCAGCACATAGTGCAATACATGATACGATGTATTATCTAAAAAATATGACGTAGCTTACTAAGTGTTTAATATCAAGGTAATTCACGATTAGGGGTATAGGGTAGGGGTCTTTAACGAGTATCTGACATCGTACAGGCTGGGGACCGTCGCTTAACGTCCCATCCGAAGGACGGCATGCTTAAGTTTATTTTACCTCCCAGATAAAATAAACTAAGAGCCTCGGTCGGGTTTCGAATCCACGATCTTGAGCTCAGAAGGCAAGCACGCATACCACTGAGCTACCGGCGCCCTCATTTTTATGTTGATACATTTATTACATCTGTATCTGTAGTTGTTGGGGTTTTTGAGTTGAGCCCCCCCCCCCCCCCCCCACCCCTTCATTCTGTCGATTCCGCTGAAAATTAATGTGTCGTCCTCATGCATATTTGAATTCACATATGAAATTTTGTGACACTCATTCATTACAACAGCAGTTATTAGAGTTTATGAGTTGAATCACTCCGCTAAACTCTCCTTTCCCTTTGGTCGGATTGGCTGAAAATTGATAGATGTTGTCCTTATGGGTTTCAGGTCACACATTTAATATTTTGTGTCAATACATTCATTCTGTCGGCAGTTATTAGTGTTTGCCTCCCACTTAATAACCCCTTCTCCATCATCGATAGGTTTCGTAGTTGGTGAGTTCTGGATTCACATTTTAAATTTCTTGTCGATACATTCATTCTTTCGTGAGTTATCGAGTTCACAAACACTCACACACAGACAGAAATTTTTTTTTTCATAATTAGTATCTGGAGAATGAAATGAAATTCCATTGAAAACTCCGCATCGATTTTTTGACCGATTACATAAAATAATATTTATTTCCGTTAAACCATAACATGGTAATAGGATATGTCATAAGAATGTTTACATTAAGATACATAAACAGATATTAACTCTTAAGAGTGTGACAAACATGGATTAGAATTAGCAACACTACAAAAAAGTAAAAAGATTTGAATAAATTATAGAACATAATATGTTGTCATATTATGAGGACAAAAATAACAGTATTATATAATAGAAGTATATAATAAATACAGTATATTGCTATTTATAATTAGGATAGTAATTTTTGGTAACTTTTCTGGAAGTGTCTTTTTCACGACGAGATTTCAGGACGTTGTAACGTCCCTCCTCAGCTCACCATGTGTGTAAAATAAAATATAGCAGTGTAAATGTGAAAAAATATAATATATAATATTTCAATATATTATTATATGATATATAATATTGTTATTAATGTGTAATAATAACTGCTAAAAATATTGAACATATAATGTTTTTACCCATTTCAGGAGATACCGAACAGCTTATTTCATTTTTAAATGATAAACTTAATCTGCAAATGAATACGAATTGAAGCATTTCAACAACAAATTCGAAAATTTCTCTGTAAAATAATTTAATGGCTTAAACGATGAAGTTTTGAATACATTGGAATATAGAAACATGTGGTTTTAGTTTACTGTAGGCTGTCTGCGTGAGTTATGTTACAGATTAGGACAGATCCGAGGAAGTGGAGTAAGCTCACGACAGGAACACATTACCATACCGAGTTCCCATCTGGAGGTTTTGTCAGGTAAATCTACAGTCTCTTCCGTCATGAATACCAAGCAACAACCACCGTTTTACTCCATTCAAAGCAACATTTTCTCACCACTCGACGAGTAGGATTCTACTGCCAAAAAAAATTATTCCCGAAACAGTGGAATGAAAGATACATCGCAAATCCATCAGTCCAGTGGAGAGATAGATAAACTTTTATTGCACAAAATATTACAACCTCTGTGGCAATGAGTGTTTTTTTTTTTTTTACAAAATAAATAATAAAAGGATAAAAGAAACAATTTATATAAAATACAAAAAATACAAAAAATTATATAAAACAAGATAAAATACAATAAAAATACAAAAAATACAAAAAATTATATAAAACAAGATAAAAATAAAGTGTTAATTTTTCTAACTTCTAAATTATTTAAAATATGCACAAATGTTCCTGAGTTATATTCTGGCCTGTTAGTGAGATAACTGTGGAGAAATGCTTGCTTGCCTTTGGACACACAAAGAGAGACAATGAAACAAAAAGTGTATGAGGTCGTCCTTTTCGTCTAAGGTACAGAGCCTGCAGACACTTTCAGTACAAAACTCATACCTAAGCCCTCCAAGTAACATTCTAAACTTATATATATATATACAGGGGCGTAGACGGGATTTTGAGGAGAGGGGGGGGGGGGGGGGGGGGGGGGAGTTAGGCTACAGGGGTGGGGGGTATAGACTCCCGGGGGCATAGCCCGCAGTTTCCGTGGTTAGCGTTGCAGACTTTTTGTTATTAATTTGGGAGACTCGGACCTCTAGAAGCTCCCCCTGCGGTAACCACTGACTGTAATACTTACTCTGACTTTATATGAGCAAATGCTCGCTGTGGTTTCTGTGCTTTTAGAATTAAATGGCTGACAGCCAATAACGTGCATTTGCTGCTGCTGCGCTTTGCATTTTTACTGCGCATGAAAAATCAGCTTTAATGAAGATTGAGTTTGATTTAAATGAAGATTTTGAGCTTGGAAATGAAATGATCGAATTCATGTACATTTAAAAAAATGTAATATGACTTGTTTTGTACATGTACATTTATGTAACAGCTGATTGCTGATTTAGGAATCAGACGCATGGGAAATTTGATGATCCTATCAATAGGATATAAAAACAATTTTTTTAGTTTATTTAATTTTTATCTTGGTTTTTTTGCTCTGGCCAGTGGGGGCACGTGCCCCCCCCCCCCCCCCCCCCCCCCCCCCGGCTACGCCCCTGTATATATATATATATATATAATATATATATATATAGGTGAGTGCAATGGTTTATAATTAGGAAGCTGTGGTCTCGTTATGGCTGCCTGTGAATAATAACATTTAGTGCCATTGAACCATAACATTACCGAGGCAATAGGATACCTGTAGGATACGACGGTAATAGGATCGGCGATCTCTGGAGAACTGCGGTTCTTGGGGAGGGCTCACAGGAAGGCTACTGAGGGGAGTAGAGCCTACTAATAGTCAACTACAGTATGTATACATTATACTAAGGCATACATTAGTAGTTGGTTCAGTAGGGAGAATTACATCAATATAAACCCCAACCGCGAAGGCCCCAACTTGGGCCAATGAACAAGAACCGTAGTAGTTTAGTAGTAAATACTCTTTTGCTCCCCTCCTAAAACGAACCGTTTGCACCAATATTCACTAGTTGACTTCTAAATCCTCATACTAAATTTACCCTCAATACATTCATTATCGTTATTGTGATTTCGAAGTTGAACCCCCCATCCCTTCTGCCGATTCCGCTCAAAAATAATAAGTTTTTTTTTTTTTTTATGATGTTTTGATTCCACATATACAATTATTGTATCAATACATTCATTCTATCGTCAGTTATTATAGTTTTTATGTTAAGCCTCCCCCCTAATTCTCCCCTTTTCTTTGGTTAATTTGGCTGAAAAATAATAGGTGTCGTCATTAGAGGGTTCTGGATACACATATAAAATTTCGTGTCGATACATTCATTCTATCGGGAGTTATCATGCTCACAGGCACAGAATTTTTATTTTCATATATGAATCTAGAGGTCGGAAAACATTTTTTTTAGTATTATTTACGCCATCGTTCTGTAATAATTAGTCGTTATTCAATATTATTATCAAACCCTAATTCCAGTACAGCTTATGTACGTTCCAACAGCTTCAAGTGTGAAATTAAATTAAATGAAAAATAATCTTTATTCTGGGACATACGTCCCCTAAGAATAATAACATAAAGAATAAACAAGAGTACACAAATATCAACCAGTTGAGAAGAATAAAAATGAAAGAAAAGAGGACTCTAGGAATAAATATTAAATGTTAAAAACAATGGCAATGAGTAAAACAATATAATAAACTAGTGAAAAATGATTAAGAGAAATAAAAAATAAAAATTAGAAAAACAAGTAAGAATAATAAAGTGAAACATGATAACAATAATGACATGTATATGAATGAATAGTAAAAAACTGGACTGATGAAACAGAAGAGTGACAATCTGTCCAGTGGAGAGAGAGACTTATAGGAAGATGAGAACTATCTCATAGAAGCCAGCCTTAGGAATCAGAGGTTTGCTGAGTTAGGAGATAATGGAAAAGTAGGGACTTAAATGAAAGAAGAGAGGAGCATGGCGAATCTGGAGAGGGAGAGAGTTGCAGAGGGAGTTAGCCTGGATAAGGAAAGGAGGTAAAGATCAGAGGGACGGGATCTAGTGACTTTCTGCTGGATATGGGATTTAAATTGGAGCATTTGGAAGATGTAGGAGGGCTTTTTGGAAGATACGGTTTGATAGAGAAAAGAGCCTAGAAAATATTGTCGACGAGAGAATGGGAAGAGCCATTTTAGCTCGATGTAAGAACTAATAATAGAAGAGTGTCTGGGCAGCCCGAAGATGAATCGTAGAAAGAAATTCATGACTCGCTTTAGTTTCATGTCGAGCTCACCAGAGGGCCCTCCATATGCGAGGCAAGCGTAATCAAAGTAGGAGAGAACAAGAGAGGATACCAACAGCTGACGGGATTTAGTGTGATCGAGGGATTTGTCAAAATATCTAGATAAGTGGGAGAAGGCTTCCCTAGAAGAGAGCTTATAGTGCGGATACAGTGTCATCTTCAGTTGCATACTTGATGCAGGACATGATGTGTTGGGCTCAATTTGTTTTGGATGGAGAGTAAGAACATTCTTGATTATTCGTTTTGGGGAAGTACATAGCTAGTGATTCGCCGACGACTTATTCAATATTTCGGGGGCTGTGCCCTCATTTCCTTCCTCTCAGACATTTTTAAACGATATAATTTAATAAAAACACTCATAAGAATCACCATAATTGTATTATGGACTTGAGAAAAATTTTCAATTACTTTAAAAGTTTTGATAGGTTCTAAGAGTTCACTCAATTTATTTTTTCTCTTATTCTTTTTATATTAAAATTTGGTCTACTTGGATGGACTTAGATGAAGCTCTTAAGTCAAGGGCGGTGTGCATTATCAATATGGTAATGAGTGGGGTTTTTTTAAATGAAATTCTTATATAAAATAATAATAAAAAAAAAATTATCTATATAAAGAATTGTACAAAATAAGCAATATAACAACTAAATAAAAATATACAAATAATATTGAAATAGTAAATATGGACATGCTCTTTAAATATAAATAGTGCAAGCAACCAGGATAAAAGAAACAATTCAAACCTTATATAAAACAAGATATGACATGAACATGAATAAATAAATAAAATATAAATCCACCTTACGGGTTCATGCAACAAATTAAATTAAATTATTCTTTATTTTCAAGCCAACAGTAAAAAATAAAAATAAATTGTTAATTTTTCTAACTTCTAAATTATTTAAAATATGCACAATTGGTTCTGAGTCGTATTCTGGTCTATTGGTGAGATAATTGTGGAGAAATGCTTGCCTGGGGATACACAAGGAGGGACAATAGAACAAAAAGTGTATGAGATCGTCCTTTTCATCTAAGGTACAGCCTGCAGACACTTTCAGGACAAAACTCATACCTAAACCCTCCAAGTAATATCCTAAACTTTCTGTTGTTATTGTGGAGACGAATTTGAGCTAGCAGTCGGAGTTTTTCAATATGGCAGTTTAATGATAACTTTCTTGTGACCTTAAAGCAGTGACCAATCGGTAGAGGGAATTGTATTGCGAATTTAATATTGTACTTATATCCAGAAAGACCAGATGATTCCTCATGGCTGCTACCATATCATCACGGAGAGGCCGGATATCAGAAATAGAACTGTCCAGAAGGTGGTCAGCCCCCATCAAGGCCAGGTAACACCTGAGTTGGGTGATCCAGTTGAAGGGAAAAACAAAGTTTCGGCTGAGTTGGGCAAGGCGAAGGTAACAGAGTCTTGGGAGACGGTCCTCCGACATGGCTAGGAGTTGCTGCCACCAGCCCAACATTCTGCTGAATATCTTCAATTTAGAGTGAACCCGGCCAGTTTCCATCCTAACATAGGCGCTGGGGGTGCTCACTGAAAGCGCCAAAACTCAGGAAATGTGATAATTTTAATTATTATTTTAATATTTTTTTTACACAATCAATTTCATATTATCACAACTGATTGTAAAAACTTAGTTAATTTATTTTTTCTGGGGATGTATATTGTCAATGATTCACCGAAGACTATTTTGAAATGTCTGGACACAGATTTTTCAATAAATTAACGTACGGGACGAGCTCTTTCTGTTCTGAACTCACATTCAAACGATGAAAAGCGTAGTGGAAATAAATGTACAATAGACCCCCAGCGGTTGGGTGTTATTAATGGGATTTTCGCCCAGCCAGAAAGGGACACCAATTGTGTACCGAACAAAAAAGACCGGACCCACACATGACAGCTTCCAGAAGATTGTCAGCACCAATTCTGTCTGAATGTACGTTGGTCAGTCGGGGCGGATTTAATGGGGGAAAACAGACATCGGAAAGGGTCCCTATCAATCTTAAGTTGTTTTGTGCTAAGTTTCATTAAGATATGTAAAGTAGTAGAAAGAGGGCGGTTCTGGGACTTGAGGCTAAGGTGTATGACGTCATTAGTAACGTCAGCATGACGTCACGTACCTGAACCCAGAACAGTTCTACTAGTAAATTGAGATTATTCAATATAGAATCCATTAGATGCGGAACTTCATGTTTCAGTTCTTAAATAATAAATCAAATTTAAGTTTCCAACATAATTTAAAACTCTATATAATTTGAAAAAGAAAATAATTTTTTTGAATAATTTTATATTTAAACATTCCATAATTTTTTAATGCATAAAATAAGTTTCATTACTTAAAGCAGTATAGTTGAGGCTCTAATTAATAACTGAAATAAACAAAACCTAAGAGGGTGCCGGTAGCTCAGAGGTATTTAGGTTGAGGTTTTATCTGGGAGGTAAAATAAACTTAAGCATGCCGTCCTTTGAATGGGACGTTAAGCGATGGTCCCGAGCCTAAACGATGTCAGGTACTCGTTAAAGACCCCTATCTTAGGTGAATAAAAAAGTAGATTAGGCAAAATTAGTGACTCCCACAGTAGAGTCGGTCTCATGTCCACCAGAGTAAAGTTAGTTAAAGCCCGGACTTTTTTAAATTATTTTTAGCAAAGTTTTTACTTCTCCATAGGTCGTTGTATAATCGGTAAAAATTAGGTGTTGAGTTTTCAACGGAATTTAATATTTTCCGACCCCGATACCTAAAAAAAAAATCGCCTGTCTCTTTATGTACTACACGAAATATTTTTTATTAATATGAATTATTATTGTTTTCCCTGGAAACTAAACTGCGAGTCATTGTTTACGTTTGCTCAAATCTAAATAAGTAAACAGAAACAATACCGTTGAAGTGAACAGACGTTTAGGATTAAAACTCAAAATAATAGGAGATGCAATTTATATGAGCACGTCTGATATTCCTAAACCTTGTGACCCTGAACATGTGCAGATTCTTAAAGATTTAATTTCGTCCAAGACCTCCATGCTCATGTGTTCATTGAAAACGAAAAAAAAATATATATACACTTTTTTTCATGTAATATCAAGTTTTTTTTCACTGTTTTTATACAAATAAATAAAATGTATTTTATAATATATTAATAATTACAATGTGTGTAATTTTATACATCACATGGAAAAATAAATGTGAAATCGACCAGAAATATATGGGACATTTTTTTGAATATTTGCCGAAAAGATGGAAAGAGTGTAGAGTAACCTATTGTGGGTCTTTCTTGTTAGGTACAAAGAATTAACTAGAAGGTATACCTGGAATTGAAACAAGTTTAATCTCGTCACGTCCGTTAGAGGACGTCAGTAAATTGGGCGGACTAGACCTTTACGGAGAAGAAATGTAAACAGGGTGTCCACAAAAATATATACTGTGCGTGCAACTAGGGACCTAAGCATCCAATGAAAAATTAACACTTTTGAGGAAACGCTTCCCGTGGTCTAATCTTCTAAAATTTTCCTTTCCGTCTGTATAAAAAAGTACTACTAAAAAAACATTTATTTAAAAATATATATATATTTGTTATAGACAGTTTACATTGTTCGAGGCTCTATAACTTTGTTGTCATATTGATCCTATCTCAAGTCTGAGGACTTATTAGCGATAGGAAATTTTATAAGGAACAATTTTAATGGGAATCAATTTTTCGATAGGACTACCCGTTTTCTGGTAAATCAAGGACATCTATAAAAATATGTGTTTCAAAATAATATTTCATGATGGTTTTCGACATATATCTCCAAAGTCATATTTTGTATATTTCCTACAACGTACGTTAAAATATGGTTTATGTATTGGTGTTTTTTTTTTTTTTTTAATTATAAAAATTAAGAAAAATATGTGACGTGGCCATTACAGGATTTTCTTATACCAACACTTACAGATGTGCACCACGCTTACAGATGTGCGTTGTCAGATACTTGTTAAAGACCTCTGCCTAGATGAACAAAAAAAAATTTCGGACTCCCACAATAGTGTCTGGCTCATGTCCACCAGAGCGCTAACTCATACTTCTCCTCTGTTATTTCTGATAGAATCATCCAGAAAGTTACGTTAAATCGTAAAGTAAACAGGTAGATAGAGTCTTGTAATGTGAAGGAATCGTGAATTACCTTGATATTTAACACTTAGTAAGCTACGTCATATTTTTTAGATAATTACATTTTATCATGTATTGCACTATGTGCTGCAGATCTGATAAATAAAATATATATATATAGAGGCTGAGAAAGATAAAAAATTCCCCAAGGAAAAGAACCTCCCTCACTGTTTTATCTACCGAAAGAGAAACAAAAACTGCTGGTCCAGCAAATAATATTATTTTCATGCTCCAAATTATTATTATTTTCTTCGAATGTTCATCCTTTGTAAATCCGAGGTAAATCCTTCATTATCAATTACTCTGTGCTTTGGGAATTCACATTTCAATACATATATTTAAAATTTCCTAATTAATATGTTTTTCCTTCATGTCTCTAATCTTAGCTCCCAAAACAAAAATGGCACTACAGTAATTTCATGAAAGTGTAACGAATTTGAATATACATCATGCGCAGCAAAGCCAGTGCGCACCCATATGTGGAGGAGAGATGATCCTGAGCCTGTACGATGTCAGGTACTCGTTAAAGACCCCTACCCTATGTGAATAAAAATTTAGGGTAGGCAAAATTTAGGACTCCCACAGTAGAGTCGGGCTCATGTCCACCAGAGTGACGAAAGAGCGCTCGGGTAGTAGGCGATATGACCTTGTAGTTAAAACCCGAGCATGAGTCACAATAACTATCAGAACACAAAATTACACAACGTGGTATTTATCAGATTATAGAAATACAACAAATAAAATAGTGTAACATTTAAAAAATGTTACCGTAAATTCTTTGCTTCCATCTTTCCCATTGAAGACACACTCACACAGAAGTTTACACATAACTTTGAGAGCACTAATTAGACTCACGGTTTTTTATGTATATACTTTTGCTTCTATGTAATTATTCTTTTTTTTCATGTATCTTAATTACAAATATTTTATTTAAATGGCTTAAAAAAACGCTAAATTTTAGTTTAAATAAGTTGAAAATTTATAATCTATACTTTACACTTCTCATAAAAACATTTTTATTGCATTTAAGGAAACATAAAGGGCCTTAAAAAAATAATGAAAGTTATAGACGTCCAATATTGAAGAAAGTGCACGTATTAAAAAAAAAATCAACAAATTCTTCATTTGGATTTCTTCTAAAGTTACTAAAGAGATGGCATCTTGTTTTTCTAAATTTTGCAAAAATGTTCAATCCAATCCAAAGGTATAAATTATCTTACTGGGTTCACAGGGAAAATAAATAGCATAGAGTAAGAGAACAAATATTGGGTTTATTTTTTCATAACCTACATTATAAATTGAATAACTAATATTGAAACCTAAAAAAAATTCAAATCATTTACAAAAAGAAATCTTACGAACTAATCTTCTCTCACTCAGACTGGTTCTCTACATCTTAACAAACACTTCTCTCTCCACAATACAACTTAGACTGATACACCATTTAAAACAGTTGATCGTCGTTTTTTGTTCTCCATTCATTGGTTGTTCACATTTCATTCCAAAACAAAATGCGAATAGTCCATTTTTGTATATTTATTCACTATTTAATTTTATTTCTCAACTCCTTTACAGCTGTTTTTATATAAATAATAATAATTGATTTTATAATATATTAATAATCTTAATGTGTGTAAATTGTTTACATCACAAGAGTATAAAAAAGTATTGAAGGATAAAATGTACAATTATATTCTATAAATGAGTATCTTTGGAAGAAAAAGAGCCAATATTCAAAATTGACATTTTTATACAACCGAAATTTATTATTAAAATAAAATGTTTGTCATTAAAACAACTTAGTTTCTCAACAGGTGCTTAGGATGGCATTGTGACACAAAGGTTGACTAAATAAAATATATTTATCTCTTGTGTTGACCGAATTTGGACATGAGTCATAATAAATAGTTAATGAAAATTCTTACAACTTATCATATTACCATGTATTGGTTTAACGGAAATAAATATTATTATTATTATTATTATCTAAAGACAGTGCATTGTAATTTAGTAAGCGAAGCGAAATGTTGCAAAAGTTCACAGTGACACCTCAACCCTTCCTAGGGAAGGGAGTAATTAAGGGGAATGAATTTATTTATAACAAAGCATTATTATCACCAATTATTTTGTTCCAGGACATATTTCAAAGACAGAGGAGGCTTTGTGATCATTTCATAGAACCAAAACTTATTTGTAAGTACATATTAGATTTCAAAATTTTCTTTAGATCTTTGCATTTGAAAATTTGAAAAACGAACACTTTTTTTTTAAATAATAGGGGTATTCATAATGTGTGTTAGATGTTAAATGTTATCGAAATAAAAATTTACAGGGACAGAAATTCATGAACACCCCCTTTGTTAATTGTTAAATGCTAACTGTTATAACTAGCGCTCCAAGTAGCAATTAAAGGAAGTTTCAATATAACCGACCAAGGATTGTTGTCATTTATCTTGTTTTATTAGTTTTCTAAAAAAATAAGTTGAAGTTTGTTTGTGTTTTTATTATAAATAAGATGCCTAAAGTAAGTAATAAAAGTAAATTGCCTAACGAGCTCATTGAAGGAGCTACTCAACTCTTTTTACTGGAAATTCAGATCAAGAGGATGATTTAAATGATGATGAATTAGACGAAATAATGGACAATATTTTATTAGTACACAGTTTTCGCTATAATGTAGATATGTGTGAAAATATAAAAGCCAAAACTAAAAAATTGTGTGGGCTGTAGATTGCTACCTAAAGTAACCTTGCATAACCTTACCAATATAGATTTAACAAAGCGATCTAACGTACCTTTTCCTCTGTTAGATCGAAGTGTGTTAAAGTCATATATTTAGCAGACTACTGTCAAAATTTTTATCGAACTAACACAGTTAACATATTAAACATAGTTAACACACACATCATGAATACCCCAATTGTCTATTTCACAAACATTTTGCAAAACGAGTGACAATATATGAGTGCTCCAACCCCTCAACATGTTGAGAACAAATATTTTAGTTGAATTTTTAAAAACAGTACTGAGTACACCAGAGCAATGTGAATCCATTGCTAGAAAGATTGTTCGCATAATGGACGCATAGTGATTCTGACAAATTTTGAAAAGTTTTCGTTTTTTTATACTTGATTATCAGCCAACTCGGCCAAAGAAAGGGGTATTTATAGGAGGCTTAACTCAAAAACATTAATTAAAACGTATTGACCCGAAATTGTTATACGTACATATATTCAAAGCCTATAAGGATGAAATATACTAATTTTCAGCGGAATCAGCCGAAATGGACGAGGCTCAACTTAAAAATTTTAATAACTGTATAAGATTAAATTTGTCGAAATTGTCCACATATACTCGAACAAGGGCAGAAAAAAAGAGGAATTTGTACTAATGAACAAGTAAAATTTATTTTATTAATTATATGGGAGTACTTTCCGAATTGCTACCATCTTCAGCCACAACTTAAAAAATACTGTATACTGCCCCCAATATTCATTGAAAATCACTCATTATCTCATACCTCTTCCGAAAAGGTTTGCAAGCTCAAGGCTTTTTCACCTACCAGATAAAAAACCTAAGTGCCTCGGACGGGTTTCGAACCTGCGATCTTGAGCTCATCAAGCATGCTAGTATCTTTTTATTAAATTTGAAATTGAAGGAGACGAAATATAGTGTAATTATTAATAACATTATTTGTTATTCTTTATTATAGTTTATTTTGTTTGTGTGTTCCAAACCAAGATGACATGAGGTTGCAAAATGCACAAAAGAAACTTACTCCATGATTATTTTAATAAATATATTTGATGAAAACATTATTGATATTTATGGTTATTTATCAGAATCCTTTTCTTTACTTCTATCCTAGAATACACTTGTATATAACTTATAATCTCCAGGTATCTTGCTGCATGGCGTCATCTACCGCGATTTCTGCTGGGCTTCGGATTTCTTCAATATTCTACTGACTCTACACGTTAAACTTGATACACGTTTTCACTTCTTTCCTTATTTCAGGATCGTTTCATATAATAAAAATTGTACTGACACAAAGTTCTACAAAACTCACATTTCAAACAGTTGGGATCTCCTCCAGTGACCCTAGAAGTGAAGCTAGCTGGGTGGGTCTATAGCTCTCCAACATCCTCCCGCCATTCTTCCGCCGGGCTTTTCCTGCACACTGATTAGCTGTCCATGTCAGATGATCCACACCCTTCCTTACGTGGTATTGCTGTTGCCGTCATCGTTCTTCTCCCTTCTTCCGCCAAGTCCCTTGCCCCCACCTTTTACACTTCCATCTGCATTGTCAATTTGACTTACATATTAATAAATTTGGAGGACGCCGATAGCTCAGTGGTATGCATGATTGCCTTCTGAGCTCAAGGTCGTGGGGTCGAAACTCGGCCGAGGCTTTTAGTTTATTTTATCTGGGAGGTAAAATAAACTTAAGCATGCTGTCCTTCGGATGGGACGTTAAGCGATGGTCCCGAGCCTATACGATGTCAGGTACTCGTTAAAGACCCCTACCCTAGGTGAATAATAATTTAAGGTAGGCAAAATTTAAGACTGCCACAGTAGAGTCAGACTCATGTCCAGAGTGACGAAAGAGCGCTCTGATAGTAGGCGATATGACTTCGGGCATGAGTCATAATAACTAACTATTAATAAATTTAATGTCCATATATTTTGGATATTACAACAGATTTGAAATTACCGCCTCGTTCGGAAGTACATATAATTCATCGACATGAATTAATTACTTATATTGACAGTCATTAGGATTGTTTTTAGTTAAGCCCCCCTTCCTTGTCGTCTCTTGATTTACCTGAAAATCAATAGGTGTTGTCCTATATGTTCTGGGAAAGTAAAAATGGATCATATCAAGAAAGAACTTATCTCTCCTTTCAAGTAATATCAAGTATAAAGGGACTTAGGGTTCTTTTGTTGTCTGTAGGACATTGGGCCTGTGGAGAGGAAGAGTTGAATAAGAAGGGCATGAAAGAGAAACTGAACAGAGTGGAGGATCCTGTGTCAGTAGAAATGTTCAAAGAGGGTTCTTTCATCGACCAAACCATAAATACAACTCCGAGTTACAAAGAAAAAATTGGCGAATCACTCGATATGTACTTCCCCAGCACAGAATTAATATATTACTTTTTCGCTCTCCCTCCAAAGCCAATCGTTTGGTATAAAAAATCAATATTTGACTAACATAGTGGCTTCTGAATCAACATAAAAAATTTTTGTGTCGAAATATTCATTAAATCGGCAGTTATTAGGGTATTTGAATCGAGCATCCCTCATCTGAACCCTCCCTTCGCTTCGACCGATTTCGCGGAAAATTAATAGGTATCTTTCTTATAAAGTTTTGAATTTAAATATAAAATGTCTTGGACTGCCACAGTAGAGTTTGGCTCATTTCCACCAGAGCGCTAACTCATCTCAATTCTCCTCTGTTATTTTTGATAGCATCATCCAGAAAGTTACGTTACGTTAAATCGTAATGTAAACAGTTAGATAGGGTCTTGTTCATCCTTTGTAAATCCGAGATAAATTCTTCATTATCAATTACTTTGTGCTTTGGGAATTCACATTTCAACAGATATATTTCAAATTTCCTAATCAATATTTTTTTCCTTCATTTGCAATTTTAGCTCACTCCCCCCCCCCCCTCCCCCCCCCCTCGAGCTAAATTTCATGTTGATTCGCTCATTACAAAGGCAGTTATTGGAGTTTTTGTATTAAACCGTGGTCGCAATGGAAGCTGATAATCATAGCCTCATAATAATAATTTATTTTATTTACAAATATATATATATGATTTATTTTATTTACAAATATATATATATAGGTATATATATATATATGAATAAATAAGATGTCTTGGATATTGATAGAGAAATCATTCATTAATGACATTCCATTATCTTGAGATAATCAGCTGATCAGATAATGATAAAGAAAAGTTATAGCAAAAAAAGTGTGTAGATGATTAAGACTTCATTAAACTAGTAGATCTCGAGGCCATTGCCGCCTCAGCCTCTAAACATGAAGGGTTCTGGTCGCAAGTCTGCCGGGGGGTGAAAGGAAAACATAGAATGGAATTTCTTGCAGGTCAATGGAGAACGTAGAATGGAGTGTTTGTGATTTAACGAAGGATACAGGATTGTAGGGTATAGATTCTATAAGAATTCGAAGGTTTAGTTGAGCCCCAGAGTTCAGCTCCTTGCGATATTAATCAATAAAATAATAATTATAAACATGCCCTAACTTGATCCCGAGCTTTTCGACACTTTCAACTAGAATGTTACATAAAAGCACAGATACGTTTGGTGCTTTTTGTAACTAAATAATATGTGTTTGAGAGAACCAATATAATTCAGAGAACCCAAATATATATATTGTGACGTGTAGAATGGGGGGGGGGGGGGGGGGGGGGGGTCACAAAGAATAAAAGAAATTGTTATTCTTTATAAAAATAGTAGAAAAAAATAGTAAGTACAAATAAATAAAAATGTACATCTTGGCAAAAGATATTAAAAGTAAAAAAAAAAAAATTGATTAACTGTAAAAGAAAAGACAAACCTGATGACATTTGGTGGGGGAAAAGATGGCGAGAAGGGCAGAAGAAGCCGACTCGTGGTAGTAGGGTTTTGTAGGATCGTGGAGGAAGTGTGGTGTGATTTAGAGGATCTTGGAGAAGGTGTAGTCTGTTTTTGGAAGAACTTGGAGGAGGTGTCGTGTGTTTTGGGAGGAGCGTAGAAGGAGGGTATATGTTTAAGAAGAGCGAGGAAGAAGGTCCTGCGGAGAGTATCCCCGAGAAGATGGAAGATAGCACATTTATATGAAGGAGTGTCGTGGAAGAAGAAGACAGAAAAGTCCCGAGAAGGTTAAATTTTATATATGGAAGGAAGAAAAGGCTGAGAAGAAAGTAAGGAAGAAGGAAAGATACAAAAGAGGATATAGGATGCCGTGAGTTGCCAGAAATTTTATAATCCATATTTATAACCATATAGTTTGTTGTCATTTGCCAAGAGTACATTTTTTTGTCTAAATTAACTTATAAGAGATTTATTTAATCTATTGTAAAAAAAATATTTTGTTCACTAACCCATTAACCTTTTTTTTTAAACCATTTACAAAAAAAGAAAATAAAAATATATAACTTATAAAACATTGTGATTTAAAAATGTAGTTATAATTTTGCTTTATTTTCACCAAAGCACTCTAAATAAGGACAAGGATGCCGCCCTGTTTTTAGATTTATAGATTAAAGAAGGAAACTGATAAATCAATGAATAATTAGCTGTCTCAATATATATATATGTGGTGGGCTGGTGTTTTACGCCTAGGGACCTAAGCACTCTAAATAAGAACAAGGATGCCGCCCTGTTTTTAGATTTATAGATTAAAGAAGGAAACTGATAAATCAATGAATAATTAGCTGTCTCAATATATATATATGTGGTGGGCTGGTGTTTTACGCCTAGGGACCTAAGCACTCTAAATAAGAACAAGGATGCCGCCCTGTTTTTAGATTTATAGATTAAAGAAGGAAACTAATCAATTCAATGAATAATCAGCTGTCTCAATATATATATAGTTGAAAGAACCAATATTACTATTTACCTAATACATATCATCTACATACCTTTTTACCTTGGGTATAATATGTACACATGAAAATAGCAATATCGCTGCTCTAAACTGTACTCAAAGAGAACTACTCCAGGCCCTATCGACAAAAGCGGACCCAACACAGATATGTACTTCAAGAACTGCCCAAGTAATGAATATATAAATATGAAAATTTACTTTTATTTTATTTTTTAGAGCTATCTACTGGTGATTAGTTTGAACAACTAAGATTGCTAGAAAAAAGCGGTAATTTTGAAATTATTATTAAACGAATCGAAAAGAATCGACATATGTAAAAAATGAATGGCATATTCGCTTTCAGCACATTACTTTCATATACTAAACAGAAAGAAATAAACATAAATAATTGCTTGTTATGTAGTGTAATGCGCATCTCAGTTTATTCTCAAAGGGTAGGCATCTTTAACGAATATCTGAGATTGTACAAATCCGGGAACATAGCTTAACGTCCCATCCGAAAGTCTGCGTGCTCACAAGATACAAAAAGACACAGAGATACAAAATCTATAGTACATTGTTAAAGTCCGAGCATCAGTCACAATAATCATATGTATAAAGCTGAAAATGTCTGTGCGTTGTACCGCTATAACTCACGAACGGCTTGATGGATTTGATTAATTTTTTTTTTAATTTGTTCGTCATCGTCTGTGGAAGGTTATAGGAGTATTAGTACCTCAATATCTGGTCCATCCCAGCATCCACCCACGCAATCTTTGTAACTCGAAAACCATTGCAACGATTAATGAGAAATATTTTTGAATAAATTAGTTTTAGCTCCAAAGCTAGCGTTACTACAGTTGAAGGACTATAAGCCTTATTCCGTATGAATAATTGAAAATTATAACATCATGAATGTACTGTCGAGGAACTGAATAGCCTTATAGGAGATATTGGGAGAAAAGTCAAAGTTCCCCGGGCAACGCCGGGTATTACTGCTATTCAACTATATAATACCCATCGGGGGTTATCGTGTTCACAGACACGCGCAGATTTTTTTTTCATATTTGAATCTAGAGTTCGAAAAACATGAAATTTCGTTGAAAACTCTGCATCGCATTTTTGGCCGATTACATAACTTCCCCTATACTTTGAATATCTGGGCATGTAAAAATTGTGATGCGTAGAGACTGTATGTCAATAACTGTCAGGGATGTCTATAGAATATGATTGAAATATCTCAGCTGGGGTTTCCCATCAGAATTTTACATATGTTACGATCCTGAAGATACAATTTATCCAGAGGAACGAGGGGGGAAATGTTATCAGGAAAATATATATATCTACTAGAAGGGAATATAGCCTGGATGAAAGAAAGATTGACGGGGCCTCTTCCAGAAATTTAAAGTGATCTCCCATTTTGATATAAGAGCCACTGAAAGTTTGTATAAATCTTTCTGTTATAATACAATTATTATTTTACATGGTTGAGTATACAGTAGATGCGAGGTATATCGCAATACGGGGCATACAACCGGAGGCTTTTCTCTGCTCCAGTGGAAATGAGTCCTTCGCTACTCTGGGAATCATAAATTTTGCCTAAAGTTCGTCTCGGTCAATCGCTAGTTTTAATCTATTATTTTTATTTAATCTTTTTAATCTATTAGTAATCTATTTTTCATATTATCTGTAATAATTAATAATACGTAAAATAAAAATGAAAATAATTGAAATAATAAGTATCTATTATTATTTGTTTATTTAATGAACAAATAATACAAATTACCACATTTCCTGTAGAAATTATAGCTGGTCTTCTACTAAATTTTTATTTCAACAGTAATTTCCGAAAAGGGCCCTAAAAAAATATAGAAAGTTTAAGACGTATAATTTTGAAGAAAGTGCACCTATTTTAAAAAATTTGAATTAATAATTAATTCAATTGAATTTTTTTTAAGATACTAAAGAGATGCCATATTCATATGTGATAGTAAGATGTTGTGGGACGAGATTTCTAATAGAAATAAAAGACGTTGTCTTCCCACTGTTTTATTTTATACCAGAACCGGTTTTCGACGCAACAGCGTCATCATCAGTGGTTCATCTATCATAGAATAACAAAATATACAAATAATAAAAAGTATAAATAATTCTTAAGGCATCAGGGTACAGAGTAAAATTATAAAATTAACTTACCCACCCACACAGCACAGCGGTTGGAAGATAACTGGCATAGCTCTAAGGGGTGGGGGTAGCTAGGTTCACTCACTCACAACATGTAAAAACCATTCATTCCAATAAATACATTAAGTCTGTACATAATATAAACATTTTTTCATCATACAGCCAAAGAAATTATTATAAACTATAAAAAATAAATACATAAATAAATACATTGTTAAAAATAACTACTACTAATAACGACTATTTAAACATGTGCCATCCTAGGATACAATTTACTTTGGAAATAGGAGGTGACAAATTAAACTTTTTAGATTTGACCTTGTACGTTACAGACAATACTATATCATTTGACATTTACAGAAAACCTACTTCCACTGACACAGTTATACCTGCAGACTCTTCCCATCCTTATGGACACAAAATGGCGGCATTTCATTTTCTCACCAACCGACTGCTTCATGTTCCTCTGACCAGCGATAATTTCGATAAGGAGAAACATTGCATAAAACATATCGCAGAAGTCAACGGATATGACGCGGGGTTGGTCGAGAGAATGATAAAGAAAAAAGTTAAGAATAAGCTTATGCCCCGAGGCCTGAAAAGGAATGAGGATGTATACAAGAATTGGTGTGTACTCCCTTACCTAGGGCCTGTGTCCGAGAGGATGGGTCGTACTATTACTAGGGACGGAGTCAGGGTGGCCTACAGAAATGACAACACTTTAAGGAATTGTTTCCCCAGTCTGAAGGACAGAGTACCTTTCAGGGACAAATCCGGTGTTTACAAACTGACATGTGGTGATTGTAATGCAACTTATATTGGACAGACAGGAAGGAAATTACACATACGGACTAAGGAACATCTACGAAGAAGGGATTCCGAGTTCTTTATTCATTGTCAAAATGAGGGCCATAATGGTACCCATAGAGTGGCACTGTTGCACGAGGGTACCAAGGGAAGACGTACAGATATCTTAGAAGGCTTGGAGATCCGACTTTCTTTATATGAGGATTCAAAAAGTCTTAACAAAAAAATGGAGGTTAAGAACTCCCTTCTGCTGCCTGACCTACCTGGTGTGGGAGATTGGTCCAAAACTAAGGGAAGTAGCTGTCCTGTGAAAGATGTATTGTAATATGGTTTTTATAATGATATTTATTGTGAATTCAAGTCTGTGATTATATTTTTAACAATGTATTTATTTATGTATTTATTTTTTATAGTTTATAATAATTTCTTTGGCTGTATGATGAAAAAATGTTTATATTATGTACAGACTTAATGTATTTATTGGAATGAATGGTTTTTACATGTTGTGAGTGAGTGAACCTAGCTACCCCCACCCCTTAGAGCTATGCCAGTTATCTTCCAACCGCTGTGCTGTGTGGGTGGGTAAGTTAATTTTATAATTTTACTCTGTACCCTGATGCCTTAAGAATTATTTATACTTTTTATTATTTGTATATTTTGTTATTCTATGATAGATGAACCACTGATGATGACGCTGTTGCGTCGAAAACCGGTTCTGGTATAAAATAAAACAGTGGGAAGACAACGTCTTTTATTTCTATTAGATGCCATATTGTTTTTCTAAATTTGCAAAAATGTTTAATCTAATCCAAAGGTATAAATTATCTTATTGGGTTCAGATGGAGAATAGCATAGAATAAGAGAACAAATATTGGGTTTATTTAACTTGACCTACATTTTAAAGAAAACCAAAATGTCAATATCAAATTACAATAAAAATCTTACAAACTAATTTCTACATCTACGTTTTATACAACATATTATATAATTTTATAAGAATTGCATGAATGATATCGAAATTAGGGGGTCGGAAAACATGAAATTCCGTTGTAAACTCAACGTCGATTACATAATTTCCCCTACATTTTGTGTAGCCGGGGAAGTAAAAATGTGCAGAATGGAGACCATTTAAGGGATGAAATTTGGAGATAGGAAAAACACTTCTCTCTGCCAATATGAGTGGAGCAATGAAGTAAAAGTAAGGTAGTGACTGACTGTGACTGATCGTGACTGATGTATCGGACATGTGACAGCCCCAGGAGTTCCACCTCAAGCAGGCTGTCAGGACCTGAGCACAAGACATTAGTCAGGTGAACCTGGGGAGAGGGGGGAGGCTAATCCACAACTTCAGAGATCATCAGCTTCGTTATCTTCAACACTATCTACTTAGTTTCTATGTTCAGGGAATCCATAGATCAGTCAATTACGGATAAGGTACGGATCAAACTACTAGTCCCTGAATCCGTGGAATAGGTACATTTTATTTAATGAGTTTTAAGTAAAAGATAAAATTAGGTTAAGTTTTGTGACTCATGCCCGGGCTTTAACTACGAGGTCATATCGCCTACTACCAGAGCGCTCTTTTGTCACTCTAGTGGACACGAGCCCGACTCTACTGTGGGAGTCCTAAATTTTTATTCACCTAGGGTAGGGTTCTTTAAAGAGTAACTGACACCGTACAGGCTCGTGACCATCGCTTAACGTTCCATCCGAAGGACGGCGTGCTTAAGTTTATTTTACCTCCCAGATAAAATAAACAAAGGGCCTCGGTCGGTATTCTAGTATGTGCTGGGCAAACAATAATCAGCTGAACATTTTTCAAATTTTTTTTACTCCCGCAGCTATACCAAGTATAGGAGAAGTTATGTAATCGGCAAGAAATTTGGATCAGATGCGAAGTTTTCAAAGAAATTTCATGTTTCTAAATTCAAAATGAAAAAAAAAAAAATTCTTCGTATCTGTGACACACTCTAACTCCCGATAGAATAAATTTATTGCCACGAAATATTATATGTTTCTCGAAATATTATATGAACCCTCCCCCCAAAGTCGACACTTATAAAATTTCAGACAGAGGGAAGGGAGAATTAGAGGGGACGGGCTTAACACAAAACCCAAACTGACACCCATGAATTTTCAGAAGAATCAGCCGAAGGGGAAGGAGGGACCAGAGGGTGTCTCAATTCTAAGATCTTAATAACTATCGATGTGTTGATTGTATCGACACAACATTTATTATGAGGATTCAGAAGGGCCATTGAGAAGTACATTGCCTGATTCACCGACTTTTTTTTTTTTTTTTTTTTTTTGTTTCTTGCAAAGGGTTGAGGATGGTAATTACCCCCATAGATCTGCCACTGCTCCCCCCTAGTCAGTATAAATCAATAGACAGGAAGTTTACATATGGACTACCTTGTCAGGTTTCTTAGAAGTTACAGACACCAGTCTGGTGAGAAGCTTGACCTCATTTACTTACTACGTCTGGTTGTATATCGACCCTCCCAATCCATATGTACAGTTACTTAGGACGCCGGAAGTTCAGAGGTAGCGAGTTTGCCTACTCAACTCAAGATCGCGGGTTCGAAATCAAGTACTTAGGATTCTTATCTAAGACTAAAAATAAATTGAGCACGTCGTCCTTCGGGTCGTTATGTATATCAGGTACTTTTTAACTAAACCTGGGTAGGAAACATATATCTACATCTCACAGTAGAGTCGGGCTCATGTCCACCAGAGTGACGAAAGAGCGCTCTGGTAGTAGGTGGTATGACCTAGTAGTTAAAGCCCAGGCATGAGTCATAAAACCTAACCTTATGAGGTTATAATATATGATATAAATATAAAATTTCGAGTCGATGCATTCATTACTTCGGAAGTTATTTGAGTTTTTGTATAGATCCCCCCGAATCCACCCCTTTCCAATTTGGCTTAAAATCGATATGTTTGATGGGTTTCTGGATACACATATAAAATGTATCGATATATATATATATATATTGATCGATTTTCTTCGATTAAATAACTTCCTTCATACTACGTGTAGCTGGAGAAGAAAAAAAAAAAAAAAAAAACAGGACTAAACACTATTCGGAATTCGGAACCCAGCCGAGGCAGTTAGGTTCTCTGTGATGGTCTCGAGCATGTGTGATGTCAGGTACTAGTTAAAGACTCCCCTCCCAACAAAATCAGTTGAGCTGAGTGCGAACCATTCTTATACATCAGGTAAGGAACAGGGTTGGAATTTCAGCTTGTTGAGGTCATATCGCCTACTACCAGAGCGCACTATCCATAAGCTGTTGGTTTTGACCACTAACATGAAGAGCTAGCTCCAATTTTGACATGTTGTCGTCCATATATTTTCACAACTTCAATCCTCCTCTTTTATTAAATTGGATTTTGAAAATTGAATACAAATACACTTTTAACTTCAAGTTTATTATATGTACTGATACATTCTCTATTTCTATAAAATAACTTCAATTACTTCCATCATAATTATTTTGAATATAATTTATTATTGGTTATGTATTTACTTACTTTTTTACTTCACTATACGAAGTATAGGGGAAGTTATATAATCGATAAAAATTCGATGCTGATGATTCGATCTGTATGTCTTGAGTGCGATGATAACTTCTGATGAAAATGGCCCAGTCTGAATGTCGTGACCTAGTATCTCCAACTGACGAATTTCCTTAGAAATCAAAATATATTCAACAAAAAATCGTTTTTCTCATACATAAGGTACCGTCGAGAGAAGGGAGCCAACGATGCGGAGATCCTAGTGGAAAATGGATACCATGATGGGAAAAAAAATGTTGAAAGTGAAAAATCGTCCAGAACGGAAATAGAGTGTTGTAAATGTTCCCCCTTTTGTGAGATCTGATAAAAGGGAGACGTCATTTGAAATAAGTCACCCTTCTATGGTGACAGGTGACACTGAACGATCCCAACATGGAACTGTATCGACGTGGGATACAATGGAACCCTCAGAACACATCATTTCATACAGTCATACAGATTAGCACCATCAACATCAACCGCTGGGGCCGGAGGGGGGATGGTGGGCGGGGGCTCTGTGTGGGGCCCTGGGGGTGGACAGGGGAGCTTGGGCGGCGCCACCGGGTTCTCTGGACTGATACAGTCCCAAGCACATCCTCCTTATCAGGCCTCGCTTACTTCTCCAGGGATCCTATTGTTCCAAAGGATGAGATTTTAATGGGGCCACGAAGAAAATAAACGGTGAACGATTTTGATCAATTCAAAACTTTATATAATTTTTGTAAGTGTTGAAATTTGAAACGAGTACTTTGAATCGATACAAATAATATCTATTCGATACCTACTTGGTATCGAAAGGAATGTATCGATACCTACTTGGTATCGAAAGGAATGTATCGATACCAAAAGTACTTGGTATCGACTAAAAGCATCGATACTTTACTTGTATTTACTTGTATCGATAGATCCCTAATTACTACTAATCATACGTGTATTAGACTCAAGTAGTTTTAAAATTAATATATAAGCTATCTTAATATATAAATTCTTTTGACGTATCCTATTACCATGTATTGGTTTAACGGAAATAAATATCATTATTATTATTATTATTATTCTATATGTAATTTACATTGAAGCATACACGAAGTTCATTAATGCAAAATAAAAATGTATACTTCTTAAATAATAATTGAATTGAAGATACTTCTAATGTAATGTGAGTGTAATATTACAAAGGAACTGTCTCAAAGACTTGGTTAGGGAGATCTCTTTGACATAGAGAACCTTTTTGAAAGAAAGAAATAAGAAGAAAAAAAATAATGGGTTCGCCAGAGGCAACAATCAATGTTGGTCTCGGTCGAAAAGTGACCCTGGGGTTCATTAAAGTTTGTGTGGGAGCTTTATTATAAATGTGATGTCATATACCTACCATCACAGTTCCCTCTCTCAAAATAATTTCATACTGGCATTATTGGGTATATGAAAGTAATGAGTTGGCGTTAGCGGTATTTTTTTGTTTTATTGTACAGCATACTGACAGATCTGTAAAAGCGTGGTTGGTATAAGAATGACCACATAACATATATTTTATTTTTTTTCTTAATTTTTATATTTTTTCATAGAAACCTCCAATAATAGTTAGGTATACTCATACACGGGCTTTAACATCGAGGTCATGTGGCCTACTACCAGAGACCATTGCTTAATATCTTATCCGAAGGACAGCGTGCTCAAGTTTTTTTTTTACATCGGTAAGCGATAAAAAAACCCATGGGTCTCGCCCGGATTTAGAACCCGCGATCTTGAGTTCAGTAGACCTCTGAGCTGCCGGCGTCCTCATATGGCCCATAGCGATATCATGGAAACTACATTGTTCTAAGGTATTTTTGAAATTCGAATTTCATAAAATATACGAATTAAATATAAATCTCATTTGAAGCAGGTCTTTTCGGAGTACTCTATCAAACTAACGTATATTATAATTCTTTTTCTTTATAATTCCTTGTTTCACGTGTATTTTTGCTTCATCGATATCACGCTACGTCTACGTATCAACCTTTAGCATTGTGCAGAGCTTCAATAAGGCTCAAGTCACAAGGGGTCAATTTGGGCGCCGGTAGCTCAGTGATATGCGTGCTTGCCTTCTGAGCTCAAGGTCGTGGGTTCGAAACCCGACCGAGGCCCCTTAGTTTGTTTTATCTGAAAAGTAAAATAAACTTAAGCACACCTTCCTTCGGATGGGACGTCAAGCGATGGTCCCGAGCCTGTACGATGTCAGGCATTCGTTACAGACCCCTGCCCTAGGCGAATAAAAATTTAGGACTCCCACAGTAGAGTCGGGCTCATGTCCACCAGAGTAACGGAAGAGCGCTCTGGTAATAGGCGATATGACCTCGTAGTTAAAGCCCCGGCATGAGTCATAAAACCTAAAACCTAACCTATAAGACAGTAAAACTGCTTTACATTCGCCAAAATGTTCCAACCCAACACTGTTTAATAGCGATTGTCTTTCTGATTCCAGATCCTGATGAGATCCTGTCTTGAGGTTCCTTCCAGAGCTCCCAGTTTTCTATTTCCTGTCCTTCCGGTACAACTCTCATTGAAGCCTCTATCAGACCAGAGGAAATTGATAGCACCCATATAATTTCCCCTTCATCTTCAAAACCAAATTAAACACCATCAGATATTGCGTACAATTGACGAATATGGATTAAATCAAAGAAAACTTATGAATTAAGAAAAGTTAAAAATATTTAAAAATATAATTAAATTAAACAAAAAATCGATGAATCGTCAGCAATTTACTTCCCCAGCGTCTGTTAATTAACTAATTTTATATCTGTAAAGCACTGGTTCCGTTATGCGATATGTTGAAAAGTCAAGTAACAGAGAAAGTAATCGGTCAGAAATTGGAATTCGAGTTTTCAACTGAATTTCATGTTTTCCGAACTCTTCATTCCGAAAAAAAAATGCCTTAAAAATCAATTATTTACAAAAATTATACTGCACTAATTCCTAAAACTATATTTTATTTTATTTTATATAACTATAAGAATTTTGTATTTTGTAAAAAAAAAAGAAAAATTCATTGCCTAACAGGTTGTGTTATCTTTAATACAATAAAAAGTTTATCTATATGTATTTTGCCATTCCTTATAAGAATATATACACACTATTGATGAATTATTCTGAAGAATTATATATATATTATATACTAATAAATAAAAATGTTTATATATATTATATACTAATAAATAAAAATGTTTATATATATTATATACTAATAAATAAAAAATACCTTCTGTTATAGCTTGCTCTTTATGTCTCCTGCCATTATTTTTTATGTGTTGCCATTATTTACTGTCTTTGTCATCACTGATTCTTGTCTGTAACTCGACTGTTTACACTAACTGTCTTGCTTTACGTCTACTTGAACATAGTCAACCCTAACACTCCTCTCACTCGACTGTTATTGTGTATATCAGCACCCCAGAAGTAAACTGTGTTAAGTCACAAAAACCAAATTTTATATTAGAGCAAATTTAAGTTTTTTTTTGTAATAAAATACTCGCTAACAGACCAAGGATTATTTTTTCTTGAGTGATAGTTCTTTTTTTAAATTTCTTTAACCATTATCTTATTATTGTACACCAAGTTTACGAGAAATTTAATGATAAACATAAAAATTGTAAGCTTAAAATAAATAAAAATTAGTAATTTACCATTGTTTACCTTACGTCAACTATGGACTTGAATGAGTTAATGCCAACGAAAGACAAACTAATATTTAGTAGAAAAAGGAGATAACATAAATTTGACAAAAAATGGACTTAACACAGTTTACCTCTGGGGTGCTGATATATAAAACAGCTTATCCATCGGCATTTGTTTGGATCGTCAATTGTTCTTCTTTCATTTAACAAAAGCGAATGGTTTAATCTTTGTATATTTAGATTAGGTTTTATGACTCATGCCCGGGCTTTAACTACGAGGTCATATCGCCTACTACCAGAGCGCTCTTTCATCCCTCTAGTGGACATGAGCCCAACTCTACTGTGGGAGTCCTAAATTTTGCCTACCCTAAATTTTTATTCACTTAGGGCAGGGGTCTTTAACAAGTGCTTGACATTGTACAGGCTCGGGACCATCGCTTAACGTCCCATCCGAAGGACGGCGTGCTTAAGTTTATTTTATCTTAGAAGACAAGCACGCATACCACTGAGCTACCGCCGCGGCGCCCTTTTTATATATTTATACTCACTAATTAATTTATTCATGTCCTAACAGCTGTTTTTTTATTGTTTTTTTTTTAATTCAACATTTTCACTATAACCTCCTTAAAAAAATAATAATTAGTTCTAGAGTATTTCAATATTGTGTGTATTTTTTAATAATAATAATATTATTATTATGTGTATTTTGTGTATTTTTTTACATCACAGTACTTGGACAAACACGTCATGTTATGACGTCGATATGATCCAAATTTCTTATCAGTGTGCCAGAACTTACAAATGTATTCTACAGATATGTATAAACGTCAGGTGGTAAGAGAAAATGTACAGAACACAGCCCTCCTGGGGGTTATGGTCGATAAGCATGGTCGGATAAAAGGTCAGACTTCGTGGGTCGGTCATAAAAAAGTATCTTTCTTTTCTTGGGTCGGTCATAAAAAATAAGAAGAAAGAGTCAGGACATCTTCTGTTGATATCTTCACTTTTTTTAGCCGATATTGATCCAAGAAAAATTTATAAAATGCAATATATTTTTTTTTTTCGCAGCTGTTGCACTTTATAAGTTGAATAAGTATGATGAAACTCTAAGCAGCAAATTTGAAGCAGTTACGCAGGAATATTCAAATAAATGACAGCCGTGAACTTTTGTAAGTTGAAAGTTGGCCGTTGGGTTAGATCGGAGTCGATTTGTACGTTCTATTGAAAAAATAAAAATTTTCATTGAGCTGAGTTTACGAAGCTCTTTCTTAGGCGACTCATGTATTTCGTTGTACTCGTTCGTACTCCTCCTAAACCCCTTTACCGATCACATTGAAATTTGCCACGATGATAGTGGACACGGTGACGATGGTTTACTACTAAAAAAATCTGAAATCGAACATACCATGGAGGAATAATCACCGAAAAACATAATCCCCATTGAAATCAATTGAGAGACAAAATTCTCGCACAAAATAGAATTTTTCGATTTCAAATGTAAAAATCCAGGAGAAGCCCTTTTCGGTTTACCATCGGACACCACTTTTTTTGAGCCGTTTTTTTCAGTGTTTTCAGAATTTTGTGCAAAAACAGCTGTTGTTTCCTACAAAAAGACTAGAAAAAATCCATTGAATTCAATTGAAATCTATTTAAAGTATTAATATATTCATAAAGAACATACAAGGTGAGAAGTTACTGATAATTATTAAAACATTAACTGAGTTTTTTATACAGATATGCCTGACTCAGCTCAGTTTTTGCAAACAGCAGAATGCATTGCACACCTAGTATTTTATAGAGTAACACAGCTTGCCCTGTCTGCCCTCACGCGTCATCATTGTTCCTGGAGAGGGCGCCAATAGCCAATAGCTCGGAGGTAGCAGGCTCGCCAACTGACATCAAGATCACGGAATCGAAACTCGGCGAGGCACTAAGTTTTCTATCTGGGAAGAAAAAAAACTTTGAGCACGCCGTCCTTTGATCGGCACGTTAAGCAATGCTCCAGAGCTTATACAATGTCTCGGATAAGCCGAAACAGGTGGTAAAGGTCCATCAAATGTGAGTGAAGGGTCATATTCAGAGTTCAAAGGGCCCTGAAAAGTACCAAAACAGAAGTTCAGGGTCCACCAAACAAAGTGATTGAAGGTTTAGAGGAAGAGCAGAAACTTTCATGTGAGCTGAGGGGGGGGGGGGGGGGGGCTTAGAATTCGGGGATCGATGGGCAAAAACTTTCTAGGCCAGGAACACGTCTATGGTTCTTGACCCGGAGCCGGGTATTTCGAGTATCGGTTCTTAAAAAAACGGTTACCCACAACAGTAAATGTTCCTCGACAGCCCTCGCTAGTCGGTAGAAACACATATACGAGATGTGTTCAAAAAATAACGGGAATTTTCGGTTTTTGAAAATAATTTTATTTGTTTGTCTACATCAATGGTATCCCCTTCAAAATAGTCCCCTTTTATTGTTGGGAACAGAAAAAAGTCACACGGAGCCATGTCTGGTGAATATGGAGCATCATTACAGTATTGTTTTTGGCCAAAAATTCACGAACAAGCAATGAAGTGTGAGCAGGTGCATTATCGTGGTGCAAAAGCCGTAAATTGTTTCACAAATCCGGCCGTTTTTTTCCGATTGCTTCATGCAAACGGCGTTACACTTGCAGGTACTCCTTATTGATCGTTTGATCTTGTGGCAACAACTCATGGTGTACTATGCTGTTAAAATGGAAAAACACAGTGAGCATGACCTTCACATTCGACCGCACTTGTATACCACTCGTAAACCCTAGTTTTACTCATAGCAGACTCACCAAAAGCAATATTTAATATTTTTAAAATTTTGCTGCACTTTATTCCATTCTTATAGCAAAATTTAATGCTAATTCTCTGATCCATTTTGTAAACAAAAAAATAATCACCAAAACACATGTAACCTCTTTGACAGCAGACTAAACATCCGGTTTGGCTAACAATGTACAGATACTTTTCAGATACTTTACCAACACAACAACGGTTTTGAACACACATCGTATAATCTAAACTAAAATTGCTGAAAAATAAATATAAATTATAGGTGGTCCGTGTGGCACCCTCTTTATATTTTCTGAAATACACATAAATACAGGAATGTTATTAGAGAGGCCTTATCCAGATACCATGATAGTCACCCATAAAAAAATATGAAAAATATCTTCTGGTTGGTCCTAAGATAGCTGAACAAGAAATATAGAATATAGGTTGTCCTAGTGGCACCGATTCATATTTTTTGAAAAATACATTACAGCAATGTCAGTAGTGAGGCTTCAACGACGAGGACTGGCTATTGCAAAACCGAATATTTGAATTATCGGGGAACCGGTCCAAAGTTCCAGACTTTCACACTTAAGTTTCCGCACTCCCTCTAAATCTCAGATCTCTTTAGTTCTCTGATCCTTACTTTCTATTGTTGCACCTTTGAGGGTCTTTCGATCTCTAAATTTGAGGTTACAACCCAATCCAAAAATAATTTTCTTTCTCGTTTAACTTTGCATTTGTTGGACCCTTAACTTCTGTTTTTGCTCTTTTGAAGGTCCATCGATCTCTAAATTTGAGGGTAAGCCCCGACTCATAGATAAGTTTCCGCGCTCTCTCATAACCTTTGATCATTTTATTTGTTGTATTCTTTCTTCTGCTTTTGCTTCTTTGAGGATCATTCAACTTCCGAATTTGAGGCTACTCTCCGACTCACACATAAGTTTCAGCTCTCCTGCTAAACCTTTGATCTCATTGTTTGGTGGTGCTGGAATATAGATTATAGATGGTCCTTGTGGCACAGATTCGTTATATTTTAAAAAACACAGTTACACTCCAAACAGATACGTTGACAGTCTACCATAAGTAAAGATAAACATTATATTCTGGTTCAGTGGTCGCCAAACATTTAAACGACTGAGCTACCTTACAGCTTATAGTACAGGTTTTTGTTTAAATCACACTGTTGTTTATTACCAATGAATATACATTTCTATTTTATATTAAATCTAATTAAATGCAATTTCTAACATTGCAATTATTAGCATAAGAATTTATATAACAAAATATTTGCATTAGAAAAACATAGTTCAATGTGAGGGGTGGCACTCTTTTTTGTCATCAACAATTTTTTTAATGTTAGGCTCATATGTTGGAGCAGCCATTCGAATGCAGTTGTCCAAATGTTCATCAGTCAATCGGTTCTTGTACTTGTTTTTAATGATCACACACCAGACACTGACTGACAGACGCGCGGGACAAGTAGTGGTGATGAGGTCGATGAGTAGTGTACATTAGCCAACCCAAGCGCTGCGTCTGAAATTTCCCCGCGAGCTACCAAAAATTTCCCTCCGAGCTACCAGTAGCTCGCGAACTACGTTTTGGCGACCACTGTTCTGGTTGGTTCTAAATAAGATAGTCGAAGACGAATTGTAGATTATAGGAGGTTCTTGTGGCACCGAGTCGTTACATTTTCTGAAAAACACATTATACAGACTGTGTCTCTGCGCATCTGTGTGTGTATGTCTGTGAACACGATAACTCCCGATAGAATGCATGTATCGACAAGAAATTAAATTATATATATATAATTTTTTATCGGCCAGAGGGAAGGGAGGGTCTTCACACAAAAGCTCTAATAACTGCCGATATAATGAATGTATCGACACAAAATGTAGTGTGAGAAATCAGAAGCCACGATATAAGTCACATATTGAGTTTTAGCCAAAACGGTTCATTGGCTTCGGAGCGAGAGCGGAAACTTTATTAATTAATTTGTGTTGGGGAAGTACATAGCCTGTGATTAACTTACTATTTTTTTTTTTTTTTTTTGCAGCCTGTGAAGTAATCACATCTCACTTCCTCAGCCATCTTCACATGTAAAAACAAAAAATATTTACCATTTGCTAGTACGTGACCGGAAGTTTATATATTTATTTATAACTTCTAAGTTGAGGAACGCGGATATATTGTGAAATTTGTAATAAATAAATAAAACAAACTTATTTTTTGAAAAATTGTCTATTCCACTAAAGATATTTATAAAAATAAAACTACCTGTTTCGGCCTCACACCATCGTCAGGTCTAGTTATGAACTAAGTTAGTTTGCAGAGTGCGACCCCCCTCCAATATATCTCTGGTTTCATTCCTCAATTGAAGTGGTACCTTTCACCAGAGATGTATTGGAAGGGTCGCACTCTGTAAACTAACTTAGTTCATAACTAGACCTGACGATGGTGTGAGGCCGAAACCGGTAGTTTTTATTTTTATAAATATCTTTAGTGGAATAGACACTATTTCAAAAAATAAGTTTGTTTTATTTATTTATTTATTTATATACAATATGTATTTAAAAACACCAGGTTGTTTCCAGTATTTATTACAATGTTCCCACAATATGTTCTCGTTTCTGTTTCTCGACGTTGACTTTGTAGTGTGCATGATACATTGCACTGCCTGATCAGGTAACCAAGTCATATGTGCATGATATATTGGTGGATCCTATTCATACATGATATCCACTGTAGTCACATACACAATTAATTAGATCACTATTCCCACTGTTCTTCATGTATTTGGATATCATCCACCACAATTATCCACCGAGATACAATTTTCATTGTCAATACATTGTGATGTAAAAAAATTTACACACATTAAAATTATTAATATATTAAAAGATCATTTATTATTATTTGTATAAGAAAAAAAAACTGTTAGGAGTTGAGAAGTAAATTAATTAGTTAATAAATATACAAAGATGGACTAGTGGCATTTTGTTTAAAAACGAATGGAGAACAACCAATGAATGAAGGACAAAGGACGACGATCAGCTGTTTTAAATAGTGAGAAACAGTCTAAGTTATGTTGTGGAAGTGGGCAGTCTAGAGAGAGAGAGTTGTTTTAGGGTTAAGATGTAGTGAACCAGTCTGACAATGAGTGAGAGAAATGAACCACGTAAAAAACAACAGTGAAGTACATAGATTGGGCCATGGTGGCCGTGCGGGTTAGATCGAAGGGCTTTAGTTAGTTGCATGGTCTCATCATGGTTTGCGAGTTCGAATCCCGTCCGGGAGTCGTAGATGGAACTCCCTCCCGGAGCCATGGATGTCGTAAATAACTAGATAACACATTGACATGGCTAATATTCATCGTACATAAGGCAAAAAAAAAAAAAAAAAAAAAAAAAAAAAAAATACATATATGCACAAAGGTCCTTTTTACTTATTTATACATATATACCCAATACAAGATTGAATTAAAGATTGGCCATAAAAACAGAAAAAATACTGATATAGTTGTAAGTAATTAGCTCATAAGATTTCTTTGTGTAAATATTTTTTTTATTTATTTTTTTTCTAATCTTAATTTTAATTTTATAATAAAGGTTAAAAAAAAATAAACCCAATATTTGTTCTCTAATTCTATGCTATTCATTTTCCCTGGAACCCAGTAGGATAATTTATACCTTTGGATTGGATTGAACATTTTTGCAAATTTAGAAAAACAAGATGGCATCTCTTTAGTATCTTTAGAAGAAAGAAGAAATCCAACTTTCTTCAGAATTGCACGTCTTGAACTTTCGATATTTTTTTGGGGCCCTTTTCGGAAACTACAGTAGAAATCAAAATTAGTAGAAGACCAGCTATAATTTCTACAGAAAATGTGGTAATTTTATTTAACTATTTATTTGTTTATTTTTAATAATATTTTAATTTTATTTTTATTTTATTTAACAGCATATTTTTTAATTATTACAATATATTGGGTTTCCTCTATCTGAAATCTGATCCGAGAAGGAGGTCTCGAAGAAAGAAGAACTAGAAGATTAGCTGAACATCTCATTCAGTTATGCGCAGAGTTACCAGAATCTCAGGACAGTTTCTATATCGAACGCATATCCGCAAACGATCCAGAAAAAAGAAGGAAAGCCCAAATAAACAACAAGTAAATATCTTTCCCAAATGTTTAAAGAAAATAATATTATCATAGCCTAACCATAATTTCAATTATAATATATAAACATTACAGTTATCACTAGCAATTTTTTTAAAGTACTGGTTATACTGGTCTCTGAAAAACTTAAGGGAGATATTGCAGTTGACCTGAAAGCCCAAATCCTGATGAGCGCGTCTATCCATTCATCCTTTATGGCGCACAGACCTGGTCGTTGACACAGAAGCTGGATCGTCGTCTGGAAGTAAACCAATATAGGAGCATGCTTGGAATAAAGATAAGTGACAGGATAAGAAACAGCGATGTTCTATGGAAGATGAGGCTAAGAAGCCTCCAGAAGGAAGCACACCTGCTGAAGTGGAGGAGATGGGCCGGGCTGTGACAAGGTTGGATCCTCGACGATGGGCTAAAGTCTGCACGGATTGGATTCCTAGAGACAGAAGAAGAGGAAAAGGAAGACCAGGACTGCGATGGAGGGACGAGATAGTGGAGAGAATAGGGGGTGGATGGTACACAGTGGCCAGGAACAGAGAAACATGGAACAATGTGTAACAGTATTATTTAAGAAATAACTTTCATTTTTCATTTTTACTTTTAACTTTTTTTCTTTCTTGTTTTATTTTAATTTTATGTTTATTCAAGAAGTAACAGTTTTACTTGAGAAATAATTTAAATAATTTTATTTAGGAACAATTGTTAAATTCTTTTCTGATTTCTTCTGTTGAAAGAGCAGTAGACTCAAAACCTCCAAACGGAGAGGCTTTTGTTTTAACATAATGTTTCAAACCCACGATCTCCAGCTCAGTAGGCTAGCACGCTACATCTGAGCTCCTGGCGCCCTCAATAAAATATTCGCTGTTAGTATTGTGTGAGGTTGAGGGTGCATGTCTAGATTATAGGTAGGTCATTAATGGCTCATTGTATAATCCAAAGTAGATATTGATTAGACAATAAGGTCTTTAAATAATACAGAACTCACGAGATTTTGTAAGTAGGAAACGTTTTACAAAACTAGAACAAGGGGACCCATTTTAGAAAACTGGACAATCTGAAGAAAAGAGAACTACTTCTAAGTTGAGGAACGCGGACATATTGTGGAATTTGTAATAAATAAATAAAACAAGCTTATTTTTTGAAATGTTGTCTATTCCACTAAAGATATTTATAAAAATACAACTACCGGTTTCGGCCTCACACCATCGTACTGTGAACTGGTTCATAACTAGACCTGACGATGGTGTGAGGCCGAAACCGGTAGTTTTTATTTTTATAAATATCTTTAGTGGAATAGACACTATTTCAAAAAAGAAAAGAGAACTTACATTGGTATCTTAAGTTAGGAAATGTAAGACTGGCTAGAAGAGCCGGCCACCCAAGAGTACACCAGGAGGTGTGGGGGTGTACTCTTGACTTCAGCTGGAACTAGTGGACTGATGCATGTTGTCCTGTTCTTTGACCGTAGACCAGCTGCACCCAGTTGTCATAATTATCAGGAACCCAGAGGGAGCAGGAGCTGATGAGTGGTAGGGACAACCACTGGTCAGATCTAGGGCTCGCCAGGGGCCTAACAAGGTTTGGGGGTACCAACTAAGTAGCCTTAAGGTGAACTACCATCCAGAACAATCGCATTTGGCTGGGGAAGTTTTTATAGTTGCTCTCGGCTCTTGCAAAAATTTCATGAGAAGAGAGATGGTTACGATATTAGGGTTTTGGTATGTTAAGCGATCTTCCCGAGCCTGTACAATGTCAGGCATTCCTTCAAGACCCCCTACCCTAGATGAATAAACCTTAGCGAAAATTAGAACTCCCAGAGTAGAGACGTGCTCATGTCCACTACGGCCTCTAAACTACCATTTCTGGCCGATTCAGGTTCACAAAGAGTTGATACGAGTATATATTAACTTTTTTTGGAAGTCTATCTTTGGATACATGGACTAACGTGAATTATCAGTTATTCTTTTCAAAGAGAAAATTTCGGTGAAAACTCTACTTCTAATTTTTCAAAATTTACATAATTTTCCCCAGTAGAAAATAGCATAATACTGTGTGTAATCCGAGATAGTGACGCAGGGAGATTTTGGGTGGTTTATTTGCCAGAATTAGCCCCAACCCTTCATCCCCCTCCCATGCATGTTTAGAGATGACAGAAATGTGGTTACAAATCAATAAGAAAGCGGCATGAAATAACTATATATAGATAAATAACTATGTAGATGTTGATTAGCGAATGTAGATTCTAATTGTAGGAATATTGAGGGTCAGTCAAACATGGAGGAAAACAGGCAACACTATTCAAACGCCAACGTTTCGATATATTTTATATCTTCATCAGGGCCTACAAACATGGGGGGGAAATCAAAATAGGAATCACAATTAAACAAAATTAGTGTGTTGATAAACATTACTGAACGTTAAAATAGACATAGTAACAAGTTAAAAATTGAACTTGACTTACTATGAATACATTACTAAACATTAAAATTAAATATAGATACATTGTTAACTATATGGCTATACAACAACAATATTATGTTTAACAATGTATCTATATTTAATTTTAATGTTTAGTAATGTATTCATAGTAAGCCAAGTTCAATTTTTAACTTGTTACAATGTCTATTTTAACGTTCAGTAATGTTTATCAACACACTAATTTTGTTTAATTGTGATTCTATTCTTGATTCCCCCCCATGTTTGTAGGCCCTGATGATGATATAAAATCGTTGGCGTTTGAATAGTGTTGCCTGTTTTCTTCCATCTTTGACTGACCCTCAATATTCCTACAAATAAATAACTATGTATAGATAAATAACTATATATAGATAAATAACTAATTTCCGACCTAAGAAATAGACAATTAAAATTATTTTTAATAATGTTATATATAATGCAAACGGTGATATCAGAAGCAAGATGAAAAATGAAAACTGTCGACGAAGAAAGCCACATTCAAGCTGAGCACCTCTTGGGAAATTAGTTACATAAATATAAGAAGCAGTATGGGGCCTAGGACAGATCCCTGGGGAGCACCCGAATAAGACATACTCGTATGTACTCGAGAATGCCAACATTGAATTTGAACGTAAACATTTAATTTAGATTTGTAAGAATCAACCGCAGACTTTAGCCTAGGTCAGTATATATCCTCTCAGCCAAAATCTAATAAACTTTAAGTTAGCACATTTGACTTCTTCAGTCCAACTTTCAAGTTCATAGCTACAATATTTTTGAGGTAGAGCGCTCAATAAAGTTTCAAACTTTTTTTTTTAAGTAGTATCATCAGTGGTTCATCCTGCCCACACAGCACAGCGGTTAGAAGACAACTGGCCAGTGTGCCGCTGTGTTGTGTGAGTGGGATGAACCACTGATGATGACGCTGTTGCGTCGAAAACCGGTTCTGGTCCAAAATAAAACAGTGGGAAGACAACATCTTTTATTTCTATGAGAAATCTCGCTCCACAACATCTTACTATGAGTTATGGACCCTTTATATATGTAGTTATTTATATATAGTTACATATCATAACATAAATAAATACAACATTTTTTACTTTGCAAATAAGGGGTCGTTACGTAATCGGTCATGGGGAGTTTTCAACGGAGGTTCAAGTTTTCCGACCTTCAGTTTCCAAATATGAAAAAAAAAAGTCTGTCTGTCTGTGTGCCTGTGAACACGATAACTGAATGAATGTATCAACACATGAATCCAAAATCCTCGGGGGATTAGGGGGAAAAAACTCAAAAACTTCAATAAATACCGTTGTAATGAATATATCTGCATAAAATTTTATATTTATAGTCAAGAACAAATGAGGACATCCCCTATTAAATTTCAGCGATATCGGATGAAGGGAAAGGGGATTCTATGGGTGGGGGCTCAATTCAAAATGTAATAAATTTATCGACACAAAATTTAGTATGAGGATTTAGGAGCCCCTATGTAAGTCAACTTATTTACCTGGTACCTATTAATTTTCCACTAAATCGATCTAAGGGAAGATCGATTCAAATACCGTAAAAATACGAATGTATCGACAAAAAAAATTTAGTATGAGGATTCAGAAGCCATTATAAAAGTTTTAGCCCATTTGATTGGCATTGGGGGCAGAGCGAAAACATAATTGATTAATTCTTGCTGGGGAAGTACATAGCCGGTGATTCTCCGAAGAATTTTTTTTCCTCAAAACTGACTATTCTGAATATTTCCTCACTTCAATATTTAAATTGAATCAACAGGCAAGGGTACAAATAAAAATGTATCTTATCTCGGAAGAGAGAATATAGCTTCAAGGAAAATACATAAATATCTTCCTTCTTCAGAATACACATACATTGTGAATTTCATAAAAAATGGGGGAGCATTAAAGAAGCCGAGCCAAAAAATATCATAGTTTAACCAGAATACTATTTAAATCATTATTGTGATCTAATGCTATTCTATTTTCTCTAATATTATAGGTTAGGTTAGGTTTTATGACTCATGTCCGGGCTTTAACTACGAGGTCATATCGCCTACTACCAGAGCGGTCTTTTGTCACTCTGGTGGACATGAGCCCGACTCTACTGTGGGAGTCCTAAATTTTGCCTAGGTACCCTAAATTTTTATTCACCTAGGGCAGGGGTCATTAACGAGTAGATACCTACCTGATATCTTACAGGCTTGGGACCATCGCTTAACATCCCATCCGAAGGACGGAGTGCTTAAGTTTATTTTTATTACTAGTATCAAATGTTATAATTCACTATTAATATCTGAAATTAATATTAGTATACCGAATCAGAAGATTATGATTATTTTGATTTCAATTTTAAATGTCAAATATATATATTTATATTGAAAAGATCCTTTCTTGTTCGTAAATAAAATTTATTATGTACTTAGGCGAAGGTGTAATTTGATTTTTAAACTGTTGTTCTATACTTGAACGCTAAATTATAGATGTACTTTATTTCTTCTTTATTTGTAAATTATGACGACTACACTCTGACGGTCATCTGACCAAGAGGTCGTCTTTGGTATACGTTTTTTGATTTTCAAATTATTTGTATGTATATATTATAAATAAATAAAGACTTAATAAAAATAATAAAGAAGAAAGTCATCAATTAATCAGAGTGGGCATTTTGTTTGTCCTACTTCGACCTCTCAACGAACCAAGTATGTATATAGATACATATATTTTGAGTTCTAGTTTTGAACTGTATGCACCTTAGATAGATTTGTTATGACGAAAGCTAATGTAAGTTTGGTCTTGGTAAACTGTTGTATAATTAAAGGCGTGAAAGCTACTAATTATCTCCAGCTTTGTACTAATGGTAACTGAGCTTAGGAAACAAAGCTTACAGTTCTCAGCGTTAAAGAGCACACCCCAGGCGGCCCCCTCTTTTAGCTTTGTCTAAACATTAATTAAACTCAAAACTTACCTTTCTAACTAAGCTTTATATTTATTTTTAAAATTTACTTATTTTTTCTTCATCTCTTCTAATGATAAGTACACTCAAAAAATCAAGAAGACAACTCCATATTATTTTTCAACATGAGAAGGGCTTAGTTTCAAAACCGGCTAAGTCCAAAAAAATAAAAATCGGAGATATTTCAGGAAAATGTTTTTTGAGATATTTCCCAACTTTTAGTAACAAAGATAGTAGAAAAAAAATTTTTTTTTCTTAACGAACATTAATAAAAAATGTATTTTTAAAAAACTTGATTTTCAAAACTAGCTAAGTCCAAGAATTCATTTCTAAAATGAAGTCCACATATTATGATGAAAAGTATTGAATCTAATAAGGTAAATCTACCCATCATACCGCGACTTTAAGGATTTCGCGTTATTTAAACAAAAGATACAACTGATATATCGATGTAATTCCGATAATTATAAGCAAACAAAAATACTTTTTTTTTCTACAAAATTGAATAAATTCTTATTTTATTTTCAAACCCGGCTAAGTTCATTTATTTATTCTGAAAAGTGCTAAGTCCAAATTGTTTAATTTCAAAACCGGCTAAGTCAACTTGCTTAGATACAAAACCGGCTAAGTCCAAACATTTTTTTTTTTTCGTTTTCTGTGTGTATTCACTTACAAAAAGTAGCCGGTCTACAGAAATTAAAAGTTATTTCCATCAGCAATACGCCAAATATAGTGTTTTCTATTTTTTTAAAAATATTCATGCACCTGGAGAGTTATTTGTTGTTTTCTCAAAATTTACAAAAGTGGACTTAGCCGGTTTGAAACTAAGCCCTTCATGAGTCTAAAATGTAAGACCTACTCCATTTTCAAGATGGGAGAACTCTTCGGGTGGGGAAGGGGGCTTGCCAAATAATATACTTAAATAAATAAATTACATGAGTAGATGGATTTTGTTCATCCAGCAGGATGTGACGTCATGTGATTTACGGTCTAGGTCAAAGTCTTCTACTTACATGTTAGTGTGAAGATGACTGACGTAGCGAGAAGTGATTATTTCATAGGTTGCAAAATAAAAAAAATTGTCGGTGATCCATTGTCAATGTACTTCCCCGGAACGAATTAATCAAATAACTTGTTGCACCTCTTCTAAACCATTCGTCCATTGCGCTAATATTCAACAGCTGAGCTCCTAAATCCTCATACTAAATTTTGTGTCGATAAATTCATTTCATCGGCAGTTATTGGAGTTTTTGAGGTGAGCTCCGGATGCCCCAGGCAGCGGATATAGGAACGGACTATTGATACATAGACTAGGGACTAAATCAGTCCTATATTGTGCCCGTGAGGGGTGATAAGGTAGCCTTGATTACACCTTGGGGAATACTTGGGGAGTCACTTTACCATCGGGGTAAGGCCCACACAGACTCTTGGCACAGGTCCAGCCCCACCTCACACACAAGATACTCCAACATTTGTCGAGGACCCCCCACACCTGAGAACGGTTCAAAGTATACTATTGGAAATATTAAAATACTCAAAAATTAATTATTATTTTTTAAGAAGGAGAGTCGCTGAAGTTTTGAGTTTTTTTGTGAAAACGGCTGAAATATTGATTTTTTAAAATAAAAACAGCTATATGACGCATGCCCGGTCTTTAACTATGAGGTCATATCGCCTACTACTAGAGCGCTCTTTCGTCACTCTGGTGGAAATGAGCCCGACTCTACTGAGGGAGTCCTAAATTTTGTCTACCCTAAATTTTTATTCACCTAGAGCAGGGGTCTTTAACGAGTACCTGACATCGTACAGGCTCGGGACCATCGCTTAACGTCCCATCCGAAGGACGGCGTGCTTAAGTTTATTTTACCTCCTAGATAAAATAAACTAAGGGCCTCGGTCGGGTTTCGAACCCACACACATGTGATCCTCGATTGTCCGCTATACGACAGGTCTAGGGTGGAGTTGATCCGCGCGACAGGATCATATCTGGGATTGACTCTGCCGGAGTTGATGACGGAGTCGAGCTACCCGGCGTTCGGCCGGTTTGTCACCTCCTGGCGGGAACAGAAAAAGGCCCTTTGACCCGGCGCCGGGGGCGACTGACGGACCGACCTGAAGTCTACCCCCGGCAGCCGCGATGTAGCAGCAGCCCCACTCCATCTAACTCGAGCTCTCTCGGCGCCGCCTGGCAGCCGCAACCCAAGGAGGTCTGGGAGCGCCAGTCTGTCCCGCCAGGACCAGAGGCTGTCACCCCTAGATACCCATAGCAACATTCTGATCAAATAAAACCCTTCTTATTGTTATATATGTACTTCCTCCTTCCCCGACGATAAGCTTCTTGAGCTCAGAAGGCAAGCATGCATACCACTGAGCTACCGGCTACCTCTTCTTCCTACCTATCTTCCTTAGTATCTTCCTAAAGGTTGGTAAGCAGGCCCCCAATGTATTAAGGAGCCTGAAGCTTAAGGTAGATCCACCATCGATGTCAAGACATTTGTGAACAGTCTTTCTTAATAGGACATGAAGAATTTAGAAGTTTTCTGATTTAAGTCGCTAAAGAGGGACCATACTGATGGCAGGGATGTAGATTGAGGGTGAATCAAGTTGGGTAGTTGTAAGTTTCTCAAGTAGCAAAGTTTCTCATTGGACTTAGCTAGGTAGCTACTTTATATGACGAAAGTCCTCCCCTCCCCTTCCTCCTGGTATAGTTAATGTAAGTGGTTGGAGGTGAGGTGAGCTTGATGGGATGTAATGGTAATACCGTTATCACCCGCTCTGTGCCAACCGCATCACTCACCCCACTCCCTTTCAACTTGAGAAACAAAAGGAGCAAATTGCGCCAACCATTTACCTACCTATTGTCACATTCACATCAAGTTAGTATCATTTGAGCTATATGAAAAGGAATCATACCTATTGATTTTCAGTCAAATTGACCAAAGGTAAAACAGGGATTAGGTGTGAGGCTTAACACAAAAACTCTAATAATTGTCAGTAGTGTATAAAGGCCGTTTCTAGGCCAGGATCAAGGAGGAGGGAGAGGAGGTGGAGGAGGAGGAGGGATATCTGATAACCTTTGACCCTTCCCCCACTCATCCTTAACCCCCCACTATAACCTCCTATACACAATAAATCAAAATGGATTTCAATTCATGGTTTTTATTGAGAGAGGAAAAATAAACAATATTATAAAAAAAGTAGGTTTGAATTGAATTTATGGCGTATCACCCCCCTCCCACCTCTCAGAGGGGTATAGTAGAATCCCTGTGCATTTCCATTCCTTTGCGCCTCCTTCAGGATCGGGTTATCCTATTAAAGACAACGACAGAACTTAATCTTCCATCTTCCTCCTTCTTTCTCAGTTCGACAAATCGACGGAGTAATATTTCAGAGGATGTAGACACCCATTAAGGAGTGACAATATCAGGTGTCATCGCTCTAACAAGGAACAACGAGAAAAATCTCTTTGTAAATAAGGAACCGCTTCAGAAAAGGATCCAAATCGAATTACAGTTCTCCAGACTTTCCGTGAATAGTTTATTCGAGAAACTCTGAAACTAATTAATTTTTTTTTTATATGTTTAAACTTTTTTTTTTATTTTTTTTATTTGGTAAATATACCTAATAAATAAAATAAACAAAAAAAAAAAAAAAAAAAGTATAACATAAAAAAAAAAAAAATTTCTTTGAGGTTTCTAATTTTATAAATTTTTCGAAAATTCAAATTTTTTAAATTCTCCAAATCTTTTAAGTTTTACATTTTTCAAATTGTTCAAAATCTGAAAAGGACTAACATATATATATATATATGTAAGTGTCATACAATCAAATGTATTGTTTTGTAACTCGTAAAATCTGAAATGATCTCTAAATTAAATAATATAATCAAAAAAATTGTCTTCAAAGATAGAAATTGTTTGCGAAATAAAGTAAAATTTAAAATAAAGTACGTAAAATAGATGTAACATAAATATATGTAATATATAGTCATCTTATCCATCTTAGTAATCATGTGATTAAACTTTAAAGGATCGTAAAAACATTAGAAACATTTTGGGAGGTAATACTTCTAGATGTCCTGAAAATTTTAAGCCTAAAAAAACCGAAATAGGTTTTTGCGTTTTTGAGAAATGGCGATTTTCTTAAAAACGTTTATTTCGTCGTATTTTGGCACCAAGAAAGCGTCCAATTGTATGTTTAATCAGTTTTATATTTTTTTTGTCATCCACTAGTGTAAAACTACCAAAAAAAAATATAAAAACTAATTTGAAACGTGAGTGTTTGTTTATTTTTACGATTACAATTTATTGCTGTTGATACTAGCTAGATAAACAACAATTAGAATTTTTTTTTGTGATAATAATATAGGACAAAAAATTCGAAAGTATTTTTTTCTGTCTTCTGAGTGATGGCAGAATCGCTCAAAAAAAGTTCAGCTCATTTGAATGACCAAAGGGAAATTTTCGGCCGAATATAAAAAGAATGACCCATATAGTAATACAACTGTTGCTGGGGTGCAACAACCAGCATCTACGATGTACGTATAGATATGGTGACGTGTTAGAGAAAGGCCACCCAGTGGTAGTCCTCAGGACATTGGACACTTGAATATACCTTAGTAGAGTAGGAAAAATTTTGGACTACCATAGTAGAGTCGGGCTCATGTCCACCAGAGCGACAAAAGAGCGCTTTGGTGGTAGGCGATATGACCTCTTAGTTAAAACCCGGGCATGATTCATAACTAACTCCAGTAATACCAATATGCAATGAATGTGAGAGCGAGGAGATAATCTGTACGGTGATCTGTACAAAAGTGTATGAGTTATTACAAAATAAAAGATGCACTTACCTGTAGGTGATAAAAGCAAAAACAAGAGCGACAAGAGAGACGCTAGTGGCAAGGACGACAACAAGAGATAGAACGCCTTCTTCAGGAATAGGGCCAAACTGTGCAGCCGTGAGATTGGGGAACCCGTGTAGTCGTCCAGTGTATAGTGTCTCCATCTGTTAACACAACCAAACATAACATAAGAACACATTGATTACTTATAAATCGGAGTGAGGCCGTCGTTCTTCTGAACACATAGTCATGGCCTTTCCGTCGTACACACAACGACGTGTAAGTTGTATTACTTCCTGAGCACGAATTATTCAATAAATGGTATCTCTGAATCCGGTTGATTACTCTGAAAATTAATAGATGACGTCCTTATAGGACTTTGAATTACAGATCACTCTCTTTCTCCCTTCTCAAAATTATTTCATTTTGTTTCATCGTAAATCGTTATCTTGAGAGTAGACATTCTTATACCCAGTAATACCAGTATGAAATAATTTTGAGAAGGGGGGGAGAAAGTGATCTGTAAGTGTGGTTGGTATAAGAATGTACTTTAATGGCCACATCACATATTTGTCAGTTCATTGCTATGAGTTATGATTTAAAAATTACTTAGATATCGTATAATCCACATTTCGTTTACATTCTTCGGGGCTCCATAACGTTTGTCTTATTGGTCGTATCTCAAATCTAGATACTAACTAACGATTGGAAATTGTATAAGGAACAATTTTGATATGAATTAATTTTTCGATAGAACTAATCGTTTTCGGGTAAATCAAGGAAACGTATAAAAATATGCGATTCAAAACTACATTTCATGATGGTTTTCAGGGTGTATCTCGCAAACCGAAAGACCTGTGAAAAATGTTTTTTCATATAAATTATGTATTTTAATAATCTCTACAACTATTACTAGAAAAGAGTTTTGATTAGGACGTAAACCTAAGCTGTATCTTGTAAAATGTAGTTAGGTCCCGGGGGAATGTGGTCTCAATTTTCGTTAAATTTCGCCGAAAATCTAATCAGACCTAAATTAGAACATGCAGCCTCATAATTCCGAATTTCACGTTCATGGATACAATCGTTATTGCGGTAGAGAGTTCACAACTTTTCAATCACATACACACACACGCACAGACGACATCATCGCGAAAATGGTCAAAACGTATTCAGGGGACCTTGAAATGTGTAAATCCGTTGAATCCTCGATCTCGGATTTTCGCACGATTACTATACCTATGTACGTATAAGATATAAGTATAAGAAAGTAAAAAAAAAACGGGTGCGTGCAACTCCGCGTGGCGAAATGAGCGTGACAACGTCTGAGTTGTGAGATAGCGAAAGTGTCAAGAATCAAATATAACAAATCATTTCAATAAAATTTTTGAACCTTGAAACAATTTTAAAACAATATAGAAAGAAAACATTCATAAGCATAATAGTTTTCAAAAAATGAAAATTTGGTTTAAAATTTTTATAAAGAGTTTATTCGATAAAAATATTATTTTCAAATTCATAGATCAAATAGTTTTAGAAGGGTGAACAATTTTATGAAGCGTTTATTTAAATCAATGCTATTTTCACATTCATACATCATGTAGGACAATAATGTAATTGTGAAGTTCAATTAACAATTCGATTAGTTAAGAGATAACACAAGGTGGCGGATGCTCACTCTCTCTCTCTCGGCGCATGCGCGATACGAAAGTAACATATGTAGGTAACGCAGTTTTCTGACATGGGGTGCTGGCCTTCCAATTTATAAGACGTTGTCACGTCAAAATATTAGTTGCTGTTTGATGTATTAAGATGTTCGACTTCTTGGTCATTACACCTAGGTACATGTTCACTCTTCATTGATACTACTGCTTACCGAACCTGTTTGTCTCTGGACTATAAGTACTCAGTATTTTAATGTTTTTTTTACATATATTGTAACATGTAGAAATAAGGGGGGGTATTTTAATAAATAAAGAAATATAATAAAGCCATTAACGGGATGTCAGTACTGAGGACTTAAGCAGGGTGGGGGAAGAGAGAGAGAACAGTGGAAGGAGGGGGAAACGAGTGTGTCGGTGGTTGGAGATAGAGAGTGAAGGAGGAAGGTTGTGGTTGAAGAGAGAGAGAGAGTGGAAGTGGACGGTTCGTTTTTTATGAGAGAGTTCGTTGGAGTAGTGAAGAGTTTTTTTTTGGAGTTAGAAGTCTGGAGGAAGTCAGGAAAAAAGGCAGATTGATGGAAAAATAAAGGAAGGATCGGAGAGCCGTATGATGAACTAAGAAGAGCAGTGGAGAAGGATTGAAGGACAGATGGTGACCAAGTGAGAGAAAAAAAATAATTATAAAAAAATAAAACAAATAAATGTTATATGATCATGTCTCCAATTTATGTAAAGATTTAAAAAAAAAAAAAAAAAAACTCTATTTATCAAATTTTTTTTATTAAAAGAATTCATTTCCCATAACTAGTTTTTTCAACGAGATAAATAAGAAATAATGAGGAACTAGTAATTGTTTCATTGGCGCCCAACGTTTTGGCAATAAAAAATGATGGAATAGAGAAAAAAAAAAAAAAAAAAAAAATTTTTTTGAGTTGTCCAAGTTTATAGTTTAGAAATTGCTATGATATATTTTATGTATTATATTTATTATAGAGGATAGATTTGTGAAGCAAGATGGCGGACGAGGACACAGGTGAGTCGACCCATAGCATGGCGGGAGAGCAAGGTCCGGAGTTTGTTTACGATGGGGAGGCGGGAGAATTAGCTGCAGGAATGGACGGAATCGGGAGTGGCCTCGGCGGATTAGGACTCCGGAACGTAGATAGCGATGTTCGGGAATCTGGATTTGTAGAAGGAACGGGAGAAAATTCTATGATAGTCACGAGTCCGCTTATAGGAAGGTCGAATTCGGGGGATGAGGATGAAAACAAAAATAAAGACGATAATCCGAGTCAATTTGAGCAAATGATGGATCGTATCATGCAAAAAACATTCGAAAAGATGGGCCATCAATTTGAACAGTTAAGTTGTAAGTTAGAAACAATAAATGAAACTAATAAAAAAGAAATAATCGAGTCGGTTGAGCAAAGGTTTGAGTTTTTTGAAATACAAATAAATGAAACCATAAATAAAAATATAGAGCAACTAAGGGGGGAATAACAAAATAATAACACGAATGAAATAATAGTGGAGACAAAAACAGATCTTAGTGAAGTTGAAAATAAATGTGAAAATAAATTAATAACAGATGAGAAAAAGAAATTAAATGAAATAGGTAATGCTCAGAAAAATGAATTAGAAATAAGTAAAAGCAAATCAAATAGAAAGGAAAATAGAAAGGAAAATAGAAAAATAAAATTGAACAAAGAAATAAATAAAGATTATATTCCGTTTAATGCATTATGTCGGCTAGGGTTTATTAGAAAAAGTTATACATTTTCAAAAATATCCAAAGATAAAATAAAAAACAAAAATATCGTTATCTTGAAAGTAAAATTAACAGAAATAAATTATAAGAAAATTTGTAAAGGAAATTTGGGCCCTATTTGCCAAGAAAGTTGTGATAAGAAAAAATTAAAGAAAACTAATAAAAGAAAAGCTAAAGTAATGTTGCAGCCAAATTCTAGGAGAATTAGATCTCGGAAGATAAAGTTGTACAAATATGAAAATAAACAGAAACAAAGTGCTTACTTTAAAATCCCAAAACTAATAAGCTTAATTAAAAATCACACTAAATTAAAGAAAATTAAAAATCACAAGAAATTTAAAAAAAAAAAAAGTTTCCTTCAGATAAACCGATGGATTATTTTTGATAACAAGGAACTTGTGTAATTGGATTTTTAAATGAACTTATGGCTATGGTTTCTGTTTTTTAAATATATTGTTCTTAAATCATAATAATTAAAAATAAAACTAAATTATAAATTAAAAGTAATCAGCTAATGAATAAATTGTTTTTATTAGGAAGTATCAAATAATAGCTTTGTTGTGTGTTTTTCACCTTGGAAATAAAGATTTAAAAAAAAATCTTAAATTGAGAAGTCGAAACTATTGAGATATGAAAATCAAAATATAATAAAATCTGAATTGGTAGTACGGTCACGTATAAAACTGATATCACTAAACCAACATGTTGATGGAAGATAGATTCTGGTGGAGAGACGGACTGCAACTAACGGGATCCTGTGGTACAGAGAGGTAGTACACACGTCAAATAGGATTATGATAGTTTGACCCATATAAACAATGCATGTAGGTCTGACCTAATGACCGATATCTAGCTAAAAAAATTGTAATATAATTCGATTCTTGATATTTTGTGAATCTGTGATGTAGAAAGAATTTATTGAAATCTTGTGTCATGTTGTAAAAATAAAAATAATAACATAATAATTATCATTATGTGACTTGTCGGTCTTTGCTATGCCAATTTTGTTTTGATCAAGTATGACCTCTTATATCTTCAAATCATGAGAGACCTTGCTCCATGTGTGTGTGGATCGGCTTGTCTGGGTCATATAAGCCTCGCTTAATTATATGTGTTTTCTTTCTTAGTTTATGAAACTGAATTTGTTTTTTTGGTTATACATGTTCTTAAATTTTATGGTTATATGTGATATTGTTAAACAAAAAAAAAAAAAAAAAAAAATGTTTAGTGCCTTCTCCACTCTGAACAAAATTTGGATATTTTAATGTTTTTTTATGATAAAAAAAAACAAAATTATTTATTGAAATTATATTATATTTTGAAAAAAAAAAAAAAAAAAAAAAAAAAAAAAATATTGTTTGCTAGTTAATGTATTATTGCTTTAGAAAAAAAAAAAAAAAAGAAAAAAAAAAAAAAAAAAAAAAAAAAAAAATTGTTTGTTAGTTACCTTTATATAAAAAAAAAAAAATATGGTTTATATGAAATTGTACATGTTATAATTATAATATTGGTTAGAGGATTGATTGCATAAGTATTTAAAAATGTTAGAAAGAAAATATTGTATTATTGAAGAGAGAGAGAGATTTAAAAAAAAAAAAAAAAAAAAAAAAAAAAAAAAAAAAATGTTTGCTAAGTACCTGTACCATTGTTTAAAAAAAAAAAAAATGTTTGCTAAGTACCTGTACTATTGTTTACCTGTACTGTACCTGTATTATATAAAAAAAAAAAGAAAAGAAACTGTTTTCTAGTTACCTGATTATTATAAAAAAAAAAAAAAAAAAGAATGTTTACATGAAATTTTATATGTTATATTGTTTAAAATATTGGTTAGATGGTTTATTGAATGTAGTATTTAAAAAAAAAATATTATGGTGTTTGTGATGGGGTATTTATAAAAAAAAAAAATATTTATTTTCTTCGTTTCATTTTTTTTTCATTAAGGGAAAGGATATGTAACATGTAGAAATAAGGGGGGGTATTTTAATAAATAAAGAAATATAATAAAGCCATTAACGGGATGTCAGTACTGAGGACTTAAGCAGGGTGGGGGAAGAGAGAGAGAACAGTGGAAGGAGGGGGAAACGAGTGTGTCGGTGGTTGGAGATAGAGAGTGAAGGAGGAAGGTTGTGGTTGAAGAGAGAGAGAGAGTGGAAGTGGACGGTTCGTTTTTTATGAGAGAGTTCGTTGGAGTAGTGAAGAGTTTTTTTTTGGAGTTAGAAGTCTGGAGGAAGTCAGGAAAAAAGGCAGATTGATGGAAAAATAAAGGAAGGATCGGAGAGCCGTATGATGAACTAAGAAGAGCAGTGGAGAAGGATTGAAGGACAGATGGTGACCAAGTGAGTGAAAAAAAATAATTATAAAAAAATAAAACAAATAAATGTTATATGATCATGTCTCCAATTTATGTAAAGATTTAAAAAAAAAAAAAAAAAACTCTATTTATCAAATTTTTTTTATTAAAAGAATTCATTTCCCATAACTAGTTTTTTCAACGAGATAAATAAGAAATAATGAGGAACTAGTAATTGTTTCAATATATTACATGGTATTGTTACGTTTTTATATTTATTATTTATTTTTACTCTTTTTTTTTTTTTTAAACTTTTTTGTTGTCTTTTTTTTATTACTTTTTTATATACAGGGTGTAACAAGTCGAGAGGGCGATACTTAGGGATCTTATAGTAAACTTAATTCTGAACAAAAAAGTTCCTATAAACATAGGTCCGCAAATGCTTTCTTTAAAAGTTATTATAAAAAAAACGCTAATACAACACTAATCATTTGAAAGTAAAGAGTAACCACAATAATTGTTTAAAATGTCTTCCCTGTTGTCGTACACATAATTGACACCTCCGGGCAACTGAATTTATGCCTCTTGTTCCTGTCCTCTCATTTCGTCACAAGCGCTCTGAATCCGTTCAACCAGTTCTACTGTTTACAAATTGCGAATAAACGTTAGTTTTTAACGCCCCCCAAATGTAAAAATCCATGGGCGTTAAGTCGGGACTTCTTGCAGGCCATCTTACTGGTCCAAAACGTCCTATCCATCTCCTTGAATAATTTCTGTCCATTCAATCACGAATGACTCTGCCATTTGAAACCAACTAAGTACTCGCAGGTTCAATGGGATATCCTCGAGGATGTCCACTAGATCATTTTCCAATAGATTTAGCATTGCACCCGAATTGAATCGGGCAGGAAGAAATATTGGCGAAAGGAGATAGCGGTGAACATTCGCTGCATTTTATGCAAAACTGATTCACAATAAATGAGATTAGTTGCATTGAAGTAGAACCCAACATTCATAAACATGAATGGTATTGAACTTTGAACCCTATTCAGATCCTAAACCCTTATCAACTTCTAAGTTGAGGAACGCGGACATATTGTGGAAACTTGTAATAAATGAATAAAACAAACTTATTTTTGAAATATTGTCTATTCCACTAAAGATATATATACTTATATATACAACTACCGGTTTCGGCTTTATACCATCGTCAGGTCTAGTTGTGAATAAAAAAGCCTTTACATTCTTTTATTTCCAATCCATAATGTATAGAGTCTAATGAAACAGACTCATAACATCCCTGAGCACTCTGGTAGTAGGCGATATGACCTCGTAGTTAAAGCTTGGGCATGAACCACAATTACTAGGTAACCCACCCGACTTAACCTTCGGGCGCTCGCATGTAGTGACGTTACATCAGCTCTCGCGTCGCTGCATTTTCACCGCCCTTCACGAATCACTGGTATTTCGATGGAAAACCACACGTACACAAATTTCAACTCAACACGTTTAAAACCTTTATTAAGGCATTGAACATCCGTTTATTCCAAGCAATGACATCAGTCATCTTAGTCATTAAAACGTGGGAAACACATCAAATTTTACTTGTCAAATTACAAATAGAAATTTCTAATAAGCATAGGTCCTCTTCATCAGCACTTTCCATTTCCTCTTCTGATTCACTTTCATGATCATCTTTTTCAATTACTTCTGGCTTGAAATCAATATCGTCCGGATCGTCCTCAAAATCACCGGGATCCTCCTTTTCCAATTCGTCAAGAATTCGCCTAATATCTTCTGGTCTGTTGTACTGTTTCATAAAACACAAGTATAAAACAATTTTATGAAGCGTTTATTTAAATCAATGCTATTTTCACATTCATACATCATGTAGGACAATAATGTAATTGTGAAGTTCAATTAACAATTCGATTAGTTAAGAGATAACACAAGGTGGCGGATGCTCACTCTCTCTCTCTCGGCGCATGCGCGATACGAAAGTAACATATGTAGGTAACGCAGTTTTCTGACATGGGGTGCTGGCCTTCCAATTTATAAGACGTTGTCACGTCAAAATATTAGTTGCTGTTTGATGTATTAAGATGTTCGACTTCTTGGTCATTACACCTAGGTACATGTTCACTCTTCATTGATACTACTGCTTACCGAACCTGTTTGTCTCTGGACTATAAGTACTCAGTATTTTAATGTTTTTTTTACATATATATTACATGGTATTGTTACGTTTTTATATTTATTATTTATTTTTACTCTTTTTTTTTTTTTTAAACTTTTTTGTTGTCTTTTTTTTATTACTTTTTTATATACAGGGTGTAACAAGTCGAGAGGGCGATACTTAGGGATCTTATAGTAAACTTAATTCTGAACAAAAAAGTTCCTATAAACATAGGTCCGCAAATGCTTTCTTTAAAAGTTATTATAAAAAAAACGCTAATACAACACTAATCACTTGAAAGTAAAGAGTAACCACAATAATTGTTTAAAATGTCTTCCCTGTTGTCGTACACATAATTGACACCTCCGGGCAACTGAATTTATGCCTCTTGTTCCTGTCCTCTCATTTCGTCACAAGCGCTCTGAATCCGTTCAACCAGTTCTACTGTTTACAAATTGCGAATAAACGTTAGTTTTTAACGCCCCCCAAATGTAAAAATCCATGGGCGTTAAGTCGGGACTTCTTGCAGGCCATCTTACTGGTCCAAAACGTCCTATCCATCTCCTTGAATAATTTCTGTCCATTCAATCACGAATGACTCTGCCATTTGAAACCAACTAAGTACTCGCAGGTTCAATGGGATATCCTCGAGGATGTCCACTAGATCATTTTCCAATAGATTTAGCATTGCACCCGAATTGAATCGGGCAGGAAGAAATATTGGCGAAAGGAGATAGCGGTGAACATTCGCTGCATTTTATGCAAAACTGATTCACAATAAATGAGATTAGTTGCATTGAAGTAGAACCCAACATTCATAAACATGAATGGTATTGAACTTTGAACCCTATTCAGATCCTAAACCCTTATCAACTTCTAAGTTGAGGAACGCGGACATATTGTGGAAACTTGTAATAAATGAATAAAACAAACTTATTTTTGAAATATTGTCTATTCCACTAAAGATATATATACTTATATATACAACTACCGGTTTCGGCTTTATACCATCGTCAGGTCTAGTTGTGAACTAAGTCAGTTTGCAGAGAGCGACCCTTCAAATACATCTCAGGTCAAAGGGTGCTATTAAAACTTGGGAGTCCCCCGGCTGTACCGTTAGCTAACTCATGAAATATTTCTTAACAAATGAGTTAGCTTACAGCCGGGGGACTCCCAAGTTTTAATAGCACCCTTTGACCTGAGATGTATTTGAAGGGTCGCTCTCTGCAAACTGACTTAGTTCATAACTAGACCTGACGATGGTATAAAGCCGAAACCGGTAGTTGTATATATAAGTATATATATCTTTAGTGGAATAGACAATATTTCAAAAATAAGTTTGTTTTATTCATCTAAACCCTTATACCAATTGCAGGTATTTCTTTCTTTGCCCTGCAGTTTTTTTATTATAACTTTTAAACAAAGCATTTGCGGACCTATGTTTATAGGAACTTTTTTGTTCAGAATTAAGTTTACTATAAGATCCCTAAGTATCGCCCTCTCGACTTGTTACACCCTGTATATTTAATTTTTATTTTTTTATTTAGTTTCGACTAGATTTTATTAATCAGGTTGGCTTCCGTGAGAAATATTAGCGTTAGGTTGATACGCTGTTTGTCACCGCCGAGACATTGGATGAGGGACCTAGGTAGTAAAAATATTATTAAATAAAAAATATTATTATATAAATATTAATATTCATCGAGGGAATTGTGTTCACAGACACACATCCAGATTATTTTTTTTCATTTTCGGAACCAAGGGTTCGACCTATTATCTAACTTCCCCTATACCTCGTATATCTGGGGATATAAAAAATGGGACTTATGATCCATTTTTTCTCTCATAACTCATCTCTTGACGTAAGTAGGTACGCTTCTGTAACTTACTTGCTCATCTACATATCAGTATAACGTCCTAATGTTAACATTTTGCACAAATTATGTACAATTATGTTCATTATATTCAATTATGTTCAATTGTGATTCCGTTAAACCAAAACCGGTCGTGTGGTGTAAATTCGTTATCATGACATTTTTCTGGGTATAAATTTTACTTCACTATAAGTTTAAGGGAAACATCCCTTAAATAACAATTTAATCTATCAGAAATTCGATGTTAAATTTAAAACAGATTTCAAGTCTTCCAATATCTGTATTGAAAAATGCAAAAAAAAATTGTTGATTGTGTCTGTAGAACAGTATAACTCCCCATTATGAAGTGTGCATCCAGTTATTGGCGTTTTTGAGTTGAGTCCCCCCTCTGAACCTCTCGTTGCCTTCGGCCGATTTTACTGAAAATTATTAGATGTACATATGGGGTTTTGAAATTACATATGAAATATCATAAATTTTTGTGTTAAGCCTCCCCCCTTCCGTTCGGTCGATTTGGCTGAAAATCAATAGGTGTCATCCTTAAGGGGTTCTGGATACACAGCTACAATGTCTTGTCGATACATTCATTCTATTCGGAGCTATCGTGTTGACAGGCGCACACACACAGATAAACAGGACGTTTTTTTTTCATTTTTGGAACCAGGAGGTCGGAAAACATGAAATTTCAGTTAATATTCAACATCGAATTTATGACCGATTACATAACTTCCCCTATACTTTGGATAGCTGATATAAAAATAGGTTAATATAAGGAGTAAATTAAGGGATAAAATACAATACATATTTTGAATATTAATTAAGTCAGTGGTAGGCATGCTGAGAACGCCGTCCTTCTGTTGGACGTTAAGCGATTGTCCCGAGCCTGTACTATGTCCAGTAGTTCAGAGGTGAACATTTAAAGACTCTCATTGTAGAGCCGAGCTCATGTCCAACAGAGTGACGAAAGAGCGCTCCCATAGGAATAAAAAAGCCTTTACATTCTTTTATTTCCAATCCATAATGTATAGAGTCTAATGAAACAGACTCATAACATCCCTGAGCACTCTGGTAGTAGGCGATATGACCTCGTAGTTAAAGCTTGGGCATGAACCACAATTACTAGGTAACCCACCCGACTTAACCTTCGGGCGCTCGCATGTAGTGACGTTACATCAGCTCTCGCGTCGCTGCATTTTCACCGCCCTTCACGAATCACTGGTATTTCGATGGAAAACCACACGTACACAAATTTCAACTCAACACGTTTAAAACCTTTATTAAGGCATTGAACATCCGTTTATTCCAAGCAATGACATCAGTCATCTTAGTCATTAAAACGTGGGAAACACATCAAATTTTACTTGTCAAATTACAAATAGAAATTTCTAATAAGCATAGGTCCTCTTCATCAGCACTTTCCATTTCCTCTTCTGATTCACTTTCATGATCATCTTTTTCAATTACTTCTGGCTTGAAATCAATATCGTCCGGATCGTCCTCAAAATCACCGGGATCCTCCTTTTCCAATTCGTCAAGAATTCGCCTAATATCTTCTGGTCTGTTGTACTGTTTCATAAAACACAAGTATAAAAGAAATGATACCGGTAAGTCTGTGGCTGGGTCGGCATAGCAGACAGATTTGAAAATATATAGTTGAAGGTAAACAGCAGAAAAATTAAAATAAAACATATAATAATCATACAAACAATGAATAAATGAAAAGAAAGTGTTCAGGATAAACTATAGAACGTACATGAGACAAAAATATGAGAAAAATATACTTACATTTTTTTCACAATGGCGACAAGACTAATCCCAAGGCAGCACTTGCCGGAGATGGTAAGATGGTGTTAATAGTTAGCTAGAGAAAACCTATCGGTCCCTCCAATCTAACCAAGCGCATTGGGATCGCGAGAGAAATTTTCTGATAAGGCGGTGTAAATGATGCCCACGCGAGCGCCCGAAAGTTAATCTCATTCACATTTGTGGAGGGGGCCTCTTTCATAGAAAAAAGCCTCAGGCCCCTAAAACTGTGGATCCGCCACTAATCTCTACCGATTTTCTTCCAGTTCCTCTAGTTTTAGTCTATCATCGACAGGTCCTCGTTATACTAAATATCCGATGAAAATAAACTCAAATTTAAAGAGGAACTATTTTCCAATTAAAAAAAAATAAATCAAGCTACATAAAAAAAGCTTTTTATCGATCAATTGTCTTAATTGGATTTTATTAATTGTTTCTTCTCAAATTGAACACTCGAAAAAACCTTCAGCAAGTTAAATTGGATTGCAATTTCATGTTTCCCGAACTCCTGATTACAAAAATTTTATATGTGTACCCCAGAACCCTCTACGGACGACACTTATAGTTTTTCAGCCAAATCGTCCAAAGGGAAGGGTGGAATAAGGGGGAGACATACACAAACTCTAATAACTGCCGTTGTGATGAATATATCGACACAAATTTGAATATGAGGATTCAGAAGCCACTATGTATGTCAAATATTGGGTTTTAGATCAAAGGGTCGGATTGGCTTTGAAGGGAGAGCGGATACATAATTGATTAATTTTTGCTGAGGAAGTACATAGCTGGTGAGTCACCGACGACTTTTTTCCCCTTTAATTCAGACATCCAAGCCATCAAACATGAAGTGGATTCAATTATTCCAATACAAAGTCCTTAGAACCATTGTAGATGCTTCCTTTATGTTTAAAAAATAATAATAAAAGTAATAATTAATAAAGAATTATAATAATAGTGATAATTTAGTTAAATTAGATAAAATATATTTTACTTTAACTCTACAAGGACAGCAGCAGCAGGACTCTCGTCCACTGCCATCCATCACTCTCCAACTAGGGGAGAGGCCACGGTAGAGGAGCACTGCCCATCCAACCACTATCGAGCAATGGAGGAAATGAAATGAAAAATAATATTTATTCTGAGACATACGTCCCCTAAGAATAATAACATAAAGAATAAACAAGAGTATACAAGTATCAACCAGTTGAGAAGAATAAAAATAAAATAAAAGAGGTCTCTAGGAATAAATATTAAATGTTAAAAACAGGCAATGAGTAAAACAATATAATAAACTAGTGAAAAATGATAAAGAAAAATAATAAAATAAAAATTAGAAAAACAAGTATGAATAATAATGTGAAACATGATAACAATAATGACTTATATATGAATTGTAAAAAACTGGACTGATGAAACAGAAGAGTGACAATCTGTCCAGTGGAGTGAGAGACTTATAGGAAGACGAGAACTATCTCAGAGGAGCCAGCCTTAGGAATCAGAGGTTTGCTAAGTTAGGAGATAATGGAAAAGTAGGGACTTAAATGAAAGGAGAGTAGGAGCATGGCGAATCTGGAGAGGGAGAGAGTTAGCCTGGATAAGGAAGGAGTTGTGGTAGGTTGTTGTTCTGAGGGAAGGGAGGTAAAGATCAGAGGGACGGGGTCTAGTGTCTTTCTGGTGGATATGGGATTTAAATTGGAGCATTTGGAAGATGTAGGAGGGCTTTTGGGAAGATATGGTTTCATAGAGGAAGGAGCCTAGGAAATATTGCTGACGAGAGGATGGGAAGAGCCATTTTAGGTCAGTATAAGAACTAGTAATAGAGGAGTGTCTGGGGAGCCCGAAATGAATCTTAGAAAGGAATTCATGACTCGCTTTAGTTTCATGTCTAGCTCCCCAGAGAGTCCTCCATATGCGAGGCAACCAGAATCAAAGTAGGGGACAAACAACAACTGACGGGCTTTAATGGGAAGGAGGTGAGGAAGTAGAGGGTTATGAAGGAGCGGTTGGAGATGTGGGAGACCAAGAGGCAGGGCGTCGAGAGGTCTCAGAGGCTTGAGGAGAGAATCCGGTCATCACCACAACTGCCATGGTATGGCGCACACACATACATATGTATTGTAACGGTGCTTTTACTACAGCACGTTAACATTTAAATTTTAAGTTAAAGTTCAAGATTTCGGGCGTCATTTATGTAACGGTGCTTCTACTTCCTTAGGAAATTATTTTCTTTGGTTCATTAAATTATCAAATAAAAGAAAAATATTTTTTAACAGAAGGTGTTACATTTTTATTTTATGAATATGATTTATAATTTATAAATGAATAAAATTGGGGTTAGTCACATTGGAAGTACACACATATATTTTATAACAATTACAAAAAAAACCTGAAGTGAAAGTCTCTGCTGTTCTTCTAATTATTTCTTCGGAATGAGGATGTGATGCTACCAGTTGAGATTTTTTTATGCTGGGTTAAAATTGTGATGGCTACGTCTTTTTCTGGCTCCTCCACTTGATCCATGTGCTTCTTAGTTCAGAGAAAAATAAGATTTCATTCCTTGGACGTTCTAGACATCTCGAGACACCTCCCTGTTGCGGCTTCTATTGCCAGGCACTCGTCATGATACTACCGCACTTCACCTTTTTTAAATATCATATCAACTATATTTCACTTTTACACATACCGACATCTTGCATATTTCTTTTTTAGAGGCACTCTCTTCTCTCTCTTTCTGAACACAACTGTTCTCTCTCATTGGTCACAATTTTTTTAGTGTCTTTAAAACTAGATAACATCTGTTTTTTAGTATTTTTTTTTATTAAATCTTTCATATGCTATTTTCGTTTAATTAAATTTATTGATAACATACTATTACCTTATTATTTAATTTTATTACATTATTCAAATAAATGAAGTGATACATTTTTATACTAATCGACCCTGGTACATTATCGATATGATAACCTCCAATAACCTTCCTTAGGTATCATACAGTGTTTACTTTTGTACATTAGTTTTTTTATTTTATATGTAGAGGTCAATATGGATCGCTACAGTATATGTTAATGTAGATCGCGAGGCCAACGCCATCTCAGTCTTCTTGGAGGATTGTGCGGATGAGATAGTGTTGGTAAGGATTTCGTGAGAGGATTATTGTGGAGGGAGACATTCACGTGAAAATTGGAAAAACAGGTTTTGATGAGGTCCTGGACAAAAGGAACGTTGAGGTCGTTAATAAGTCAGAAGAAGACTCAAAAGTTGGGAGTCGAAGACAATATAAACAAAAAGAGCTCCAAATCAACTTTTTTTTAAAAGTTCAGTTCGAAAACAAAAAAAAAAAAAAAATGATGAGGAAGAACTGTACAAACCTTTTCTGAATCCAATATCGGAGAATGGCCTACTGGGAAAGAAGAGGTCGTAATAAAAACGGACGGCTGGCTCTGGAGTTTAATCAGGACTCACCACTCGCTACCAGATATATTTTCTAATTGCTTTGAGGGGTCCCTCTGGATAGAAAATGGGAAACCAAGTAGACACTAGAAATCAGAGAGAAAATAAAGTAACGTGAAGGAATGGACTATTCATAGAAAAGTGCATGTATGATAAGATGACCATCCGTCCCGATTTTTGAGGTTGGGTCCCGAAATTTTTAGAGCGTCATTCGGGACGGCCGTTTGTCCCGAATTTAGGTATGGGATTGTTTTCTTCCTTTTTTTTATATTTCATAAATTGGGACCTGATGAAGGAACATAATAACTTCATCAATGAAGTTCATGATTGATGAAGGGAAGGAGAGATTAGGGAGAGGATTAACATAAAAACTGTGATAACTGCCGATAGAATGAATGTATCGACACCAAATTTTATATGTGGTACCAAAACTTTATATGGGCAACACATATTGATTTTCAGCTAAATCGGCCAAAGGAGAGGGAGGATTAGGGTGGGAGGTTAAACACAAAAACTCTAAAGCTGCCGTTGTAATGAATATATCAACACAAAGTTTCATATGTAAATTCAAAACCCCGTAAGAACAACATTTTTGAATTTTGAGAATTGGAGGGGCTCAACTCTAAAACCCAAATAACTGCATAAGTAATGAATGTATCGAGATGAAATTTCATATTTGAAGTCAAAACCCAATGAGAACATAACCTGTCAAAGTTCAGTGATATCGGCCGATGGAAAGGGAGGTTATGTGAGGAGGCACAGTTCAAAAAGCCTAATAACTGCCGATGTAATGAATTCATCGACACAATATTTAGTTTGAGGATTTAGGAGACCTATGCCGGTGATTCACCGACAATCTTTCTTATGTTTTGTAAGTCGGGAACAAAATGGGAATATCTTTGGAAAATATATGTATGTCGTTATAACATCTCACATGCAAATAGGTATGTCACAGAACGAGGTCTGTCTTGAGGTTCGTCAATGAAATAAAGAAGAAAGAGTGAAGAAGGAAGAATTTACGACAAGACAATCAGACAAGGAAAAGACATGAAGAACCAAGGAAGCTTACAGAGAACATAAAAAGGTTTACGGTTTTTTCTTTTTCATCTTCCCAGGGAACATGTTTATGTCAGTGGTACCGTACAGATACAAAGAAAAAGGAGAATCACCGTCTCTGTACTTCCCCAGCAAGAATTTATCAATAACTTTTTTGCTCCTTCTCCAAAGCAAATCGCTTGGGCTGAAACTCAATACCTGACATAAATAGTATCGACAACTTTTACGATATTTAAATCGAGCCCCACTGAAATTTAACTTATTAAATTCCGCTGAAAATTAATAGTTGTTTAAGGTTTTCAGTTTACATTTGAAACACCGTCAAAAGATTCATCACAACGGCTGTTATAGTGTTAAGTATTAAGTTTTTGTGTTAAGACTCCCCCCATAATCTCCCAATTTCTTTTAAACGATTTGGCGGAAAATTATTAGGTTGTCATCCTTAGAGGGTTGTGAGACATCCATCGATTTTTACGAAATGTGATTAATCTTTTGATTCAATTTTTTTGTTCAGACAGATCCAATAAACTGTGTCCATCCCGAAACGAACCGATTATAAGAGAATATACAAAGGGACTGGGATATTGTGTTTATCTTCCATAACAAAAGTTTCAGTATTCTCTAAGCAAATGTTAGCAGAGTAAGCAGAACGTGTACGTACAGGTTAAGTAAATAACGTAACGAACTGCTCTGGTAGATATGTGGACGACTGACCATCAAGCATAACCCAGAAATTGTCCTTTTTCTAGGCAAAAACGAACTTTTATTTTATTTATGTATTTTTTTAAAAATTGTATTCAGTACCTTTAAATCATTACAAAATAAGACAAATCATAAATAGGCTACCTCCTGCCAGAAGACGGAGTCTGACTGTGGGAGCGGGAGCAGTCAGCTAGGACTGTACATCGCTGTTAATAACTGAACATATTCATTATATCTTAAGAATAAAAAGTAAGTATATATATATATACTTAGATATAATCAACAATAATAATACGAGTGGACACGACAGTAACTCGATATATTAATAAAGTACATATTAAGATAAAAGAATCGCTAAGAATAAAGAAGTACGCCACCTATTGATTTTTTGACATATCTGAAGAGAAGGGAGATATTAGGAGGCTTAACGAACAAACTGTAATAATTGCTGATGTAATGAATGTACCGACATGCGCAAGATACGGAAGAGTAGACAGGAGAAGAAGAAAATTCGGGGCTCCATAAACGATAATATAGAGCTAGAATCGTCTTCAGTCCTAACTCCATGATGGGCCGCCAACCCTTTTCATCTGCCTCATCATGACTGAATGTCATTATAATAATTATTATTACGTTATAATAATAAAAATAATAATATTTATTTCCGTTAAACCAAAACATGGCTATAACTATTTAAGTCTGACACACCTGTGAATAATAATAACAATAATATTAAAAGAATAAAATGAAATGAATAATACAATAATAAATAAATACTTGAAAATATGTACAAAAATAATAATACTAATAAATACAGTAGATACATTTTTTTATTTAATAAAAAATTAAGATACACATAATTTTTGTAACTCTTCCGAAAGTGTCTTTATCACGATGATATTTCGGAACGTTCTTACTTCCATTCATCTCGTCCCAATATGAGAAATATAAAAGAGAAGGAAAACAATGTAACAATAAAAAATATAAATAAAATAAAAAATATATATATTAAACAAATACAAATAAAATAAAAATAACAATAACGAACAAAAAAAATATATATTAACCAAATATAATATACTAATTGTATTTATCAGAACCCCATAAGAACTACGCCACCTTTTGATTTTCAGACAAATGTGAAGAGAAGGGAGACATTGGGAGGCTTAACGAACAAACTCTAATAATTGCTGATGTAATGAATGTACCGACATGCGCAAACTGTCGACTAGTTTTGGACGGGGAGGGAAAATGTAATTGATTAATTCGTTCTGGGGAAGTACATTTGACGACGAAAATATATAATTCCAGTGAAAACTCAACATGGAAAAGCTGACCGATTACATAACATCCCCTATACTTTGTATATAGCTCAAGAATTGAGTTTCTTGAAGTACAGAGAAACCTGTTTAAGTGGGCCCTGGATATGTGAGAAACCTCTGTTACTGATAATTACAATGAGGTCCTGACACTTTTGCATTGAAATACCTCTGTTACTGGGAATTTTCAAACCTTTTTAATTGAGATTTGATTTCTTAGATTTTTTCGATGTTTACCTCTATATTTGAGACTTTGTAGCTCAATAACCTGTATAAGTAACTTCATCAGGTTACGACACGTTTGTTTACAATCATTCTAATTTCTTCCACAGGTGCTTTTTTTTACAGTACTACAAATGTATACTATCGAGAAACACTTTAAAGCTACTACCACTCAAATACAAACCAATATAACATATTTTTTCAAGTCATAAGTTTTGTGTTATTGTTTTGAAAAATAAAAATTGGACATAATAACAACATAAAATATGCATTTTTCATTAACATTTTCACCTCTATAAATGAGAAACGATACATTTTCGACCTCTCTTAGCGGGACCCTCTATAAATAAAACAACTGTCATTTCAAACCTGCCTATTTGGAAAACTGGGTAAATGAAAAGCCTCTATAAGTGATAAAGAAATCCTAGGTCCCTTGAGATCCCAGTTAAACAGGTTTCACTGTATATATAAATGGAAAGATCTGTTGTTGTCCTGCAATTCCCAACAACTCTCCCGTCCAGATCCTTCATTTTCTCAGAATTTTTCCTTATTTCCTTATCTTTTTTTTCTGACTTCTTTTTCCGTCGACGTCAAACAGCTGAACATGTCATTTCATGTAACTCCGCCTTATTCCTGGAGTGAACTAAAAATTATCTTATTTTACTGGACTTTTATAGTAATAAAAAACTTTTTGAAACACTGACTAATAAAAATTCATTCACGAATTAATTTGAACTTTCAACTCTTTGCACCTTAAATCAGAGGAAATTACTGGGCCGTATATTAAGACTCCAGAAAGTTAGCATTTCTAACTAAGTCCACACGGCAAACTTCCCAGCACGGTATCAATATCATTAATAATAATATCACAAAACTAGGCATTTTGTTCAGTACACAATTATTTATTCATTTAATTGAATTTAATCTATACATAGATTTTTAATTGATATGCAAATGCACATAGGTCACATAGCCTATTTTTTTAATTTTGCTTTTAAAACTACTACATGTAAAATTTCATGACACTCCGATAATCGGTTAATGAGGTTGAACTATTTTTATGCTCAACCTCCACTCACAGTCTCCCCTCCCGATAAGATTTTTGAGACGTCACACACCCTATTTTTCAATTTGGCTTTTAAGAATACTACATGTTAAATTTCATTAAAATCCGATCATCCGTTGATGAGCTAGACCTATTATTATGTTTAACCCTTAGGTTTGTTGTCTGGGAGGTGAAAAATCTTGAGCATGCCGTCTTTCGGATAGGTCGTTAAGCAATGGTCCCGAGTTTGTACCATGTCCCCCTGAGTCTGTACCATAACCCCTACAATAGGTGAATTCACCTATTGTAGGGGTTATTTCGTCTATATTTTTAAGTCTTATTTCGTCTATATTTTTATTCATAAAATTTTTTTTTTTTTTTTTTTTTTGTATTTATTTATTTAAAGCCACAACTATGTAAAAAATGCACAACCAGCGGCTGGGCTGACATGTAGGTACTATACAAAAATAATAAAAATAAAATAAAATAATAAAAATAAATATGACATGCAAGGCTTGAGAGAGGAAAAACACCCAGCGGTGAACCCTCATGACATCACTTCATACCAGGAGATCTCTATGCCAAATCTTCTTGGGGGATTGTGGGGTAAATTTGTGATTTTGCGAATTTCCGGATTGGTGTGTAAGTAAATTTTGGTGTAGAAACGTTGGTGTAAATGTTTAATGGTTGTGTCTATGGGTGTGAAGTTCAAACCGCGGTGTAAAGTCTTGTTGCTAACGTATGGTGGGCATTGCGTGATCAGTCGGAGAGTCTTGGATTGAAATACCTGTATTCTTTTGATGTTCGAAGTCTTGGCTGTACCATATATTTGTAAGCCATAGGTCCAGAGAGGTCGGAGAAGATAGGTATAACAATTTAGTTTTTGTCGAGTAGATAATTTAGAACGCCTATTCAAAATACTGTACAATAGTCTAAGTCGCCGGTCTAGTGTGAGTCGTGTCGTCCGAGTGTGAGGGTTCCAAGTCAGCCTTCTATCGAGGGTTAATCCTAAATATTTTACGGAAGACGTATGAGGTAATGGCTGGTTTTCAAGGAATACTGGGGAGCAGTCACCACGGCGGAAAGCGAATGTTACATGTTGACATTTTGTGGTGTTAAATTTAATTTTCCAAGATTTACTCCAAACATCAATTTTGTTGAGGTGTTGCTGTAGTATGAGTGAAGTGGTGTGAGGATCTGTGTGAGAGGCTAGAATGGCGGTGTCATCTGCGTATGTGGCTGTTAATGTGAGAGGGTCGGTTGGTAAGTCGAAGGTGAACATGGAGTATAATAGGGGGGCTAATATTGAGCCCTGAGGCACGCCGGCCAGTATGGGGTGGCAGGAGGAAATAGCTGAGCCCTGACGGACGGTGAAATACCTATCTGTTAAGTATGACTGAAGAATAAGATAATATGTATGGGGTAGGAGGGGTTTAAGTTTATATAGAAGTCCCGCGTGCCAGACCCGATCAAAAGCCTGAGATATATCCAGGAATGCCCCGGCTGCGTAGAGTTTTCGCTCTAATGCAGACGCTGTGTAGTCGACAACCCTGTGCAGTTGGTGGGTGGTGGAGTGAGAAGAACGAAACCCAAACTGGTGATCGGGAAGATGAAGTGAAAGAATAGAAATGAGGCGTTTATAGAGCAGTTTTTCAAAGATCTTGGAGAGAAAAGAGAGAAGACTGATAGGTCGAAAGGAAGAAGGGTCATGTTCAGGTTTGTTTGGTTTTGGGATCATAGTGATAACAGAGCACTTCCACTGAATGGGAAAGTATGTTGTACGAAGAATGGAATTGTACAGAGTTGTCAGAAAAACAACAGCTTTCCGGGGCAGCCGCTGGAGAATCTCCGCTGTTATCAGGTCGTAGCCCGGGGACTTCCTTCTGGGGAGATTTTTAATTTCGTACTGAACTTCGGAGGGTGTGAACGCTTTTGGTGGGAGGGAGATAGGAAGGGGTGAGTCTAAGAAATGGTGAATACGTGATTCATGATGGATGTCTGAAAGATCATGATGAGGTCTGAAAGTAGATGAGAGATGAGCAGCAAACAAATCGGCTTTCTCGTCGTCCGTCACGGCCCAGGATCCGCCGTTCTGTCGCATTGGCATCGACTGAGATTGGTGTCGGAGAAGTCTACGGGTTCTTCTCCATAGGCTGCCATCCTCCGCATTCAGATTGGAAAGGGAGGAGTCGTAGTATTCCCCGTTAATCAGTCTGATTTGCGTCTTCAGGTCATTGCTCAGTCTGTTGTATGTCCGTCTGTCTGAAGGTAATCTCGAGGTCTGCCATCTTTTTCTCGCTCTCCTCTTTTCTCCGATCAGCTCACGGATGTATGCAGGGTAGGAGGGGAGAGTCGGATGAGGACCAGTGTGTGTTGGTAGGACTGCTTGCCAGGCAGCCTGCTGTATGGATACGGTAAGAAATTCCACAGCCTCCTCTATTTTCTCTCCCGTTTTCAGTGAATATGGCACGGACAATGTTGTCTCCAATTGCTGTTGGAAAAGGTTCCAGTCCATAACTCCTGGCGTTAGACTTGGCTTCGTTGATTCGATCTCAATCTCCGCCCAAAGCGTGAGAGGTACTGGATTCATAAAAATATAGACGAAATAAGACTTAGATACATATATACATAGAATGTATCTATACAAAGTTTAGTATAAGGATTCAGAAGGCACTATGTAAGGCAAATATTGAGTTTTAGCCCAAACTGTCCATTGGCTTTGGAAGGAGAGCGAAAACTTAATTAATTTTTGCAGTCAGGGGGTTGGAAAACATGAAAATATTCACATGGAAATGTTACTGGTATAAGAAGTCATGTAATGGTCACATCATCTTCTGAATGGATACTTTCAGTATTGAGAAACCAACTAAAACTACATACGAATCATTTTATTCAAATATAGAGATTATTCATGAATGAGAAGTGGGAAAAGGATGAATGGGATTCCATATTTTAATGAAATTCTCATGAAAGGACGAAGTATACTTTTCACCTAAAGTTTTGAATTTGTTTCTGTGAAGTCATTTTGAATTCTCTGAATAAATGTATTTAATATTGTTCCAGAAACTGAGTTTTCAGAGGAACTAAGAGCCAACACAACGGCCATAGAACAAGATAACTGACAGCAAGAATTCACAGGAATAACTACTTTCCATTGGAACAGAAAAATATTTATACATATATTGTTTTTTCTTCATTTATTGACAATTTTTGTACAATATACGTTCAATTCTGACGAACGAAACCTCACACAAGAGCCTCGGATATTGATAGATTTCACAGGAAACAACCCGGCAAACGTCTTAGGTTTAATCTTGGATACTGGAATATTTTAACATTATATAGACCCGGAGCACTGAATTTGCTCTTGAATCAAATTGAAAAATATAAGCTGGACATAACTGCCACCCAGGAGATCCGATGGACTGGTCAAGGTGTACTCAACGACGCCAGGAACATCGGGACCCAGAACTGGATGGGAGCCGCACAAAACAGAGACTCTTAGCGATTGCTGCTCGAGGAAGCCAAGACTCGTTAGCGGGTTGTAGAGCTGCGCTAAATAAGTAAATACGTTCAATTTGGCTCAAAGCAAACAAAAAACAGAAGGACTTGAATGAGACAGCTGACCAACGTCAGTCCTCTTGGTTAAGGTCGCTGTGATGCTTCCTCTTCAGTGGACATTTTGATGTTCGTGCATGGTCTGCAACAGACTGACGTAACAAATGGGTAAACATTCTTTCACCTTAGGGATCTCAAGATCTGTATGGATGGTTTTGTTTCCGAAAATAATATAGTGTGATGTAAAAAAAATTTACACACATTAAGATTATTAATGTATTATACAATCAATTATTATTATTTATATAAAAACAGCTGTTAGGAGTGAAGTAAAATAGTGAATAAATATACAAAAATGGACTAGTCGTATTGGACAACTAAAGACGACGATCAGCTGTTTTAAATAGTGTGAAGCAGTCGAAGTTGTGTTGTGGAAGTGAACAGTCTAGTGAGAGAAGTGTTTTTAGGTTTAAGGTGTAGTGAACCAGTCTGAGTGAAAGAATATATATAAAAACAATTGTAGGAGTGAAAATTATAACATTGGATGTACGTAGAAGAGAAAATATACTTTTTATTTATAAATAATTATAAGAATTATAAATAGTGCTCACTATAAAACAGAAAAAAGAGACTAAAGTAGATGTAGAAATTCGTTTGTAAGATTTTTTATTGTAATTTAATTTTTTTATTTGATATTGATATTCTGATTTTAGTTAAAATGTAGGTTAAGTAAAATATTTGTTCTCTTATTCTATGCTATTCATTTTCCTTGCGAACCCAGTAAGATAATTTATACCTTAGTATCAGATTAAACATTAAAAAAAAAAAAAAATAAGATGGCATCTCATTATTACCTTCAGAAGAAATCCAATTCAAATAAATATTAATTGATTTTTTTTTTTTTAAGCGGTAATTTTATATAAAATTATTTGTTTAATTATGGTTAATATTTATTATTTCCATTAATTTTATTTATTTCAATCATTATTTTATTTAAACATTTTTTTTTTATTAGCCATCATAATGATCATATAAAAGTGGTGTTTCATTTATAAAATATTGAATTCATACTTTGCTTTCAAATTTATTTCCCTAGCTATACGAAATATAAGGGATGTTATGTAATCGGTCAGATATTTTGGATGTCAACTTTTCAATGAAATTTCCTGTTTTCTATCCCTTGATTCCAAAATTAAAAAAACATTGTTTATGTAACATAACACGATAGAAAGAATTTTTGAACACGGAATTTTGTAAGTGTAACCAGTAAGCCATAAGGTCGAGACCTATTGATTTCTACTGATTAAATCGAGGTGGGGAATTACAATGATTCAACACATTTTGCGATGTATTGCCACAGTTCCTTTATAGACACACTGAAAAGTTAAACCTGATTTTATTTTGGCTTTATTTCCGATCAGTTTATTTCCAGACCTAAGTATATTTTACAAGATACCGTTTATATTTATGACCTAATAAAAAATCTCTTCAAATAAACGTTGTAGAATAAAAGGCACATTTTATATATTGTTCAATTTTGAGGGCGGTAGCTCAGTGGTATGCGTGCTCGTCTTCTGAGCTCAAGAACGTGGGTTCGAAACCCGACCGAGGCCCTTAGTTTATTTTATCTGGGAGGTAAAGGCACACCGTCCTATGGATAAGACGTTAAGCGATGGTCCCGACCCTGTACGAAGTAAGGTACTCGTTGAAAACCCTGGTGTATAAAAATTTAGGGTCGGCAAAATTTTAGGACTCCCACAGTAGAGTCGGGCTCATGTCCACCAGAGTGACGAAAGAGCGCTCTGGTAGTAGGCGATATGACCTCGTATTTAAAGCCCGGGCATGAGTCATAAAAAAAAAAACATTAAAAACCAAGATATTTTATTTCTCCAGCTATACGAGGTATAGAGGAAGTTATATATTCGGTCAACATTCATTACATCAGCAGTTATTAGGGTATTTGAGTCGAGTGCCCTTCTCTGGTCCCCCCCTACCCTTCGTCGGCAAGGAATTAATCAATTAACTTTTCGCACCCCCTTCAAAACCAATCGACCGTTTGCGCTAATATTCAATAGTTGACTTACACAGGGACTCCTAAATCCTCATACTAAAATTTATGTAGATAATAAATAATAATAATAATAATAATAATTTTTATTGTTTAAAGGGATGCTACAAGTTTCAGAGCGCTGATCAAATAATAGAAAATGTTTGAGATATCATTCTTATTATGGGCCAGGAGTAATGTATGAAAGTTGGATCGGTCTATACTGATACTCTGAGGCAGGAAGTGGCTTCTAATGGGGGAGTGTATCGGACAGGATATTAACAGGTGGTATACGTCTTCCAATTCATTTTTATTGCAGATTGTACAAAGTTCCTGGGGATTAAGGGTGTATACATTATTTTTTTAACTGATTTTTAGATAGTACTTGCCAGATAGACGGAGTTGAGCCAGTGCTTTGATGGGTGAGAGAGAAGCATTCAGGTTTAGGTATGGTTGGAGTTGACCTGGGTTGTAAATATTTGTGATAAAAGGTGTTGTATCGGCATTCTAAAAGGTAATATTTATCTTTATTCTTCAGATGATTCACAAATGCGTCCGAAACCCTGGGCAGAGAGATTTTTAGCATTACCGGATCCAATATATTTAATAATTCTCCCAATTTCATTTAAAATGCTTTTTACTTGGGACACCCAATTTAATATCATCGCATTTGCTTCTGTAAGCTTAATTCCCTTAGTTTTATGGAACAAATTTTGGGGTGCCTACTGTTGTCCATCTCCAGCAACCTAACTATACATCTGAGCGAGTAGTTCAACAGTTTCCAGGCTATGTGAAATTTATGTAGATAAATTCATTACATCAGCAGTTATTTGAGATTTTGATTTGAGCCTTCCCTCTAATCCCCTCGTACTTTGGGTCGATTTGGATGAAAATCAATAGGGGTTGTCGTTAGAGAGTTCTGGACTTACATATAAAATTTCATGTTGTTACATTCATTCTATCGGGAGTTATCGTGTTCACAGATACACAGACAGACATTTTGGTCGGAAATAAAATTCAGGACTATGCTACACAAACGGAGATGACGGTCCCTTGAACTTTATCCAGGTCTTCTGTAAGGGCTCCAGTTCAGAGCGTCACGTCACGTAGAGGCCGCATCCTCCAGATAATAGAACATGTTTCCTTCTGTCCGACTCTCCCCTATCTCTGGACCTTCCTTCCACCTTCAAGAATAAGAAAAAAGAAATCCTGCATCTCAGGAATGATCCTTTGTTTATTTATATTTAGTTATTATGACTCATGCCCGGGCTATATCGCCTACTATCACATCGTTCTTCTAAAAATATATTTTAAAATGTGTTACTATGTGTTATTAGTTGAGCATTACTTAGAAATATTTCCTAGGAAAATTTATTTCAAATTTTTGAAGCGCTATCACTTCGTATTTGTTCAATTTTAAATCTGAGGGATATTTTAAGACAGTATTCATCTCACAAACGAGGCCTTTGACAAATTATTTCACTTATAAAATGTGCCTTTTAGTTTTTTCTAAGTTTATTTTTGATTAGGTCATAAATATAAGCGGTAAGGAGGGCGCCGGTAGCTCAGTGGTATGCGTGCTTGCCTTCTGAGCTCAAGGTCGTGGGTTCGTAGCCCGACCGAGGCCCTTAGTTTATTTTATCTGGGAGGTAAAATAAACTTAAGCATGCCGTCCTTCGGATGGGACGTTAAGTGATGGTCCCGAGCCTGTACGATGTCAGGGACTCGATAAAGACCCCTACCCTAGATGAATAAAAATTTAGGGTAGGCAAAATTTAGGACTCCCACAGTAGAGTCGGGCTCATGTTCACCAGTGTGACGAAAGAGCGCTCTGGTAGTAGGCGATATGAAAACCTAACCTAACCTAACCCCCCTACCCCCTATAAGCGGTAATCTGTAAAATGCACTTAGGTCTTAAGATGAATGAATGAATATTTTTATTGTTAATAAAGAATTATCTTACAGCAAGGAGTTCGATACATAAACATAAATACAACAATTTCTGAATAATAAGGAATAAAATAAAATAAAGAAGATAATATTAACTAGCAAAACAATGATTTCTTAATACTTTGCAAATTGAAATGCTCATAAGTAAAAATTTGCGATACAATCTATTAAGTATATCATCTATCCATTATCTATGGGCTTTATCAAGTCTTTAGTTATCATTTAATTGTTATAAATTACTAGCTGTGGTTACCCGGGAGAGTCACAATACTACAGGCAAGTTCAAGACTTTTATGCGAATTAGTTATTGTGACTCATGCCCGGGCTTTAATAACGAGGTCATATCGCCTACCACCAGAGCGCTATTCGCCGCCCAACTCTACTGTAGGTATTTGCCTACCCTAAATGTACCTGACGAGTACCTCATATCGTACAGGCTCGGGAGCATCGCTCAAGGTTTTTTTACTTCCCAGATAAAAAAAAAACCTAAATGCTTCGACCAGGTTTCGAACCCGCGATCTTGAGCTCAGAAAGCTAGCACTTTCCTCTGAGCTACCGGTAGTAATTTCAAAGTTATAATTTCAATATATAAAAAGGATCATAAACTTAATTGGCCTAAAGCTCCCAGGGTATACCCCTAATCATGCTCACCCCCAAAATTAGCATTATTTTTTAAAATATTATATATATAATAATCAGAATCAAGAATAAAATTTGAGTATATCCTAAAAATAATTAAGAGGAGCAAAAAACGTTTTTATAAAAAATTTTATCAAGAAATTCAAAGAGCTTAGGTACGGTTTTTAAACCATGTTTTAAACCATGAGATCGTCCCGAAGTACTCAAGGTTTTTCACCTCTCATATAAAAAATCCCAATGGTCTCGGCCAGGTTTCGAACCTGAGAATCACGCTACTTCTGAGTTACCGGTGTCCTCATGGGTACACGTACCTGCTGCTTGACGCTAAGAAAGTTGAGATACTTAGCAAGGCGAGAGGTAGACGTGGAATGGGACCGCTGGGAGAGAGAAGTCCCCATCTTGGGGTCGGCTGCACGGAACACCGCCTCACAACAACGAAACTGTTGGTTTATCTTACTCAACTCTGTACCAGACAGACCTCTCTCCTTCATACATTATATAAATATTTAGGAAACACAACTCCATAAAAAACAGAAACATAAAGAGCAAAGTAAAATAAGAATATAAAATGTTTATTTCTACAACAGTAATAATATTTATTACCGTTAAACCATAACATGGACATTGGATATGTCGTACGATTTTGTACATAAAAATAGTTTATAAATTATATAGAGTACATCAATTGTGATATTCAAAAAATGTTATGTTAGATAAAATAAATAAAAAATTCATTTGGATTTCTTCTAAATATAACAATGAAATGCCATCTTGTATTTCTAAATTTGCAAAGATGTTCAATCTAATCCAAAAGGTATAAATTATCTTATTGCCTTAACAGGGAAAATTAATTGCACAGAATAAGAGAACAAATCATTGGGTTTATTTTATTTAACCTACATTATAAATAAAAGCAAAATATCAAATATAAAATCAAATTACTTGCAATAAAAATCTTACAAACTAATTTCTACATATAAACATATAAATAAATAAAAGTACCTTTGCGCAACTACTTCACTGTTACTTTCACTCCTACATGGTTAACCACATCTTAAGCCTGAAAACACCTCTCTCTCTATAGACTGCCCACTTCCATAACACAACTTAGACTGTTTCTCACTATTTAAAAGAGCTGATCGTCGCGTTTTGTGCTCCATTCATTGGTTGTTCACATTTCGTTTTAAAACAAAAAGCGACTAGTCCATTTTTGTATATTTATTCATTAAGTTACTTCACTCCTAACAGCTGTTATAATAATTAATTTTATAATTTATTAATAATCTTAATGTGTGCAAATGTTTTTTACATCACAATAAATTATTAAGTTTTCGCTCTCCCTTCAAAACCAATCGACACTGAGCTAAAACTTACTAAATGTTGAATCGATACATATATCGGCGGTACTGGAGTTGAGCCTTCCGCAGGACACATGCCCGGGCATTAACTACGAGGTCATATCGCCTACTACCAGAGCGCTCTTTCATCGCTCTGCTGGACATGAGCCCGACTCTACTATGGGGTATCACCTTAAATTTTTATTCACCTAGGGTAAGGGGTCTGACATCGTACGGGCTCGAAACCATCGCCTTTCGGCCGATTTCGCGAAAAATGTATTTCAACCTTATGCGGTTGTGGATACACGGGTCGGAAAACTTTAAATTCCGCTGGAAACTCGACATCGTATTTTCAGACAGATTACATTACTTCCCCTATACTTCGTATAGCTGGGGAAGGGAAATAAATTAATACAAAATTTCTAATAATATTTTTATTAAATTAATAATAATAACTGTCTTATATAAATAATCCTATTATTTGTAAAGTCTGTATTAATTCTGAAATCTTTTCAAAGAAACATTTGTACCTACGTGAATGATGGCAGCGTTCAGAAATTATAAGTTATTCATAAATAATATAATAAGAAATTATATTATAGTATCGGCATTAATATCAATTATAATTTATAGTTAGTTATTGTGACTCATGCCCGGGCTTTTACTATGAGGTCATATCGCCTACTACCAGAGCGGTATCTTGGTGGAAATGAGTCTTACTCTACAATGCGAATTCTGAATTTAACGAGTAACAGACATCGTACAAGCTCGGGACCATGGCTTAACATTGCATCCAAAGGACGGCATGCTACAGGTTTTTTCATCTTCCAGATAAATTCATAATTGACCAATCATAACGAAAAATCCTTTTAATATAACGGGATTTGAAGTGTACTAATTCAGGATTGACTTGACGTGTGAAGCGAAAAATCGAAACGAGTAACTCCACCTTGAGAATATGGTCATCAAATTAACGTAGTTACAGTTAGTTATTGTGAATCATGCTCGGGTTTTTAACAACTTTAACCAGTGATCTCTCGTCGCTCGGTCATGAACTTGACTGCACTGGGAGTCCTAAATTTACCTACATCTCAGCAATAAGGCGCCCTCAAAAATGTATTTATATATCACCTTTTCAATAGGGACATTTATTTATTTATTTTCTCTCAAGAATACAAAATAGTCTCTGAATAAAACAAATTTTTCTTCTAAAATAGTTTGAAATATTGGTAAAAACGAAAAAAGAAAAAAAAAAGTTATGAATCTTTGGAAAGAAGTTTTAATATGGAAGTTATTTAGAATGGAAGGTTCCTGAACTTTTATAAAGAAGACCATTTTTCATATTGGAAGAAAAGATTGGGGGGGAGAATCACTTTCATTCTATCTGTCCTTAATGTCGATATGAACTGATAATGGTAGTTGAAAACTCAATTTAAATAGAATCGATTCAATCAGTACAATAGATAGGAATGATTTCAACGGCAAATCGATAATGCCCCATTTTTTCAACCGTATACTCAATAATTATATTGTTTAAAGGGATGATACACCCCTTTACAATATTAACAAATACAATAATTATTATAAAGATTAATCAAATGAACGGTAATGAGTATATAAATTAACTAATGTACAAGACCATGTAAATTAACTATTAAGAGAAAAGTAGCTCAGTGGTATGCGTGCTTGCTTACTGTGCACAAGATGGCGGGTTCGAAACCCGACCGAGGTCCTTCGGATGAGACGTTAAGTGGGATGATCCCGAGCCTGTACGATGTCCGGTACTCGTTAAATACAAATTTAGGACTAGTAGACTCACCTGTCACTTAACAGCGCTCTGGTAGTAGGCGATATGACCTTATAGTTGAAGCCCGGGCATGAGTCATAAAAACTTACTATAATAAAAAAATATAAATTTTACTCAGGTTCCATGAAAGGAGGATTCTGGTTAACGAAGGAAATGGTTAAAGAAAACATATATTGTAACTTGGTTAGCATTTTAATAATTTATAATTATTAAATTGAAATTATTACATAGAAAAATATATATATACTTAATACATTATTTTTTCTTTTTGTAATATTTTTTTTTTATTTTCTTCTCTCAATCCTTTATATTAGTTGCAATCCTTAGTATTATCAATTCCTTGTAAAAATAATGACGATGATGAAGGTTATTTGAGTTATTTTATAGCAATAGAGAATGTTAATTGATTATTTTAATTCAATTTTAGTAAAGTTATTACTACATTTAGTTTCCAAATTTTGGTTCAATTTTAGTAAAATTAATGCAATAATAAGAGGTACATGAACTGGACTCATTGAAGTTGTATCAATATGTAGACGACATGTCAAAATTGGAGCCAATATTTTTAATGTTTGATCCAAAAACCGACAGTCTACAATACATTTTGTACAATTAGAAATGTCTCGACCCAATTGTGGAGCCGGTCTAGAATCGATATTGGTCAATTTTACCAACGTTCCTCTTATCTATCGATTTGATGAAAGCTCTTCACGAATGATATCCGGGTCAAGTCTGCCAGGCTCTTTCTCATCAGTCTGAAGGCTTCACTTAAAATTAATTTATCTTTATAAAAAAAAAAAAAAATTAAAATACAAAAACCTCTTAAGTGTTTACTCTTTTCATTTTTCTTATAAATTGTCCTTATCATATATATAAAGCTGAAAATGTCTGTGCGTTGTACCGCTGTAACTCACGAACGGCTTGATGGATTTGATTAATATTTTTAAAAATTTGTTCGTCATCGTCTGTGGAAGGTTATAGGAGTATTAGTACCTCAATATCTGGTCCATCCCAGCATCCACCCACGCAATCTTTGTAACTCAAAAACCACTGCAATGATTAATGAGGAATCTTTTTGAATAGATAAGTTTTATCTACCGGAAGGTTAAGGTCTATTTTTTAATCAACCCCTGGTCCATCCCAGCATCCACTCACGCAATCTTTGTAACTCGAAAACCATTGCAACGATTAATGAGAAATCTTTTTGAATAAATTAGTTTTAGCTCCAAAGCTGGCGTTACTACAGTTGAAGGACTATAAGCCTTATTCCGTATGAATAATTGAAAATTATAACATCATGAATGTACTGTCGAGGAACTGAATAGCCTTATAGGAGATATTGGGAGAAAAGTCAAAGTTCCCCGGGCAACGCCGGGTATTACTGCTAGTAATAAATAATATTTACTTTATCACGAATCACTGTTACTTAGTATAATTACTGTATGAAAGTAACCTCATAGATGCAAACATTACTGTTCAGATCCAAAGCGACGATTGGAATTAAAAAATTTGTCCTTTTTTTTTTTTTTTCAATTTTTACAAATAGATATTTAAAAATGATAAATAATATATACAACAAGCAGATGTGCGAAAAGAGAAAAATATATTTGATATAATTATCAAATATCAATTGGGGAGAAATCATCCAGTTGTGACACTCTACGCACTGAGTTGCACTAATTTATAACTCACAATTGTTATATATATTTTATAAGAAGTTTTATATGTCCATAACCCTTTAAGGATGACCCCTATCGATTTTCACCCAAATCGGCCGTAAGGGAGGGTGAATAGGGGGAAGCTTAATAAAAAAACTCTAATAACTAACGTTGTAATAAATGTATTGACTCGAATTTGATATGTATTGTAACGATAGTTTTACTCGCTTACATTTAAATTTTTTAACGTTATTAAAACACACAACAGAGAATTTATCCGGTTTATAAATAAATGACAATATACAAAATTACATTTTTATAACGCAATGATTTATTAACATTTTTTTTTTTATAGTTAGTAACTTACTTTCTAAACAATACAAACATCAATAAAAAAATGGGCATAATAAAAAATATCAAAACTTGCATGATGTACGACTCTGCCTGATGTAGTACTCAGGCTGGATTGGGTCTTAAATTGGTGGTGTTGCCTTAATAGAGGTTTCACATGGTAAATTTCGGCATCGGGTCGCAGTCCGAGTTCATTTCATCTGTTTTTTTTTTTTGTTTTTTTTTCTCTCTCTACTTCTGGACAGACCTCACCTGGATCGTCGGATATACTCACTGTCTTTCCACATTCATTTTTTTATATATAACTTCCAACTACTAACACATGTTCACTTTCCGCTCTGACTTCCATCACCAACTCTCTCTCTATCTGAACAACTACTGCCTTCACGTTGCGGAATATCGCTTTCGCAATTTTTTATGCAAACCCCCATATGATGGGTCAGTTTTTCGCACTGCCATTTCTTTTTGTACACTTACATTTTTTTTTTATTACAATATTTCTTGATTATATTCTTACTTTATTTTATATAATTTTTTTTTTCTATATTAAAAATCACCACACAATTAGTTTATTCATTTAATATAGTATAACAGAGGGCGCCGGTAGCTCAGTGGTATGCGTGCTTGACTTCTGAGCTCAAGGTCGTGGGTTCGTAGCCCGACCGAGGCCCTTAGTTTATTTTATCTGGGAGGTAAAATAAACTTAAGCACGCCGTCCTTCGGATGGGACGTTAAGCGATGGTCCCGAGCCTGTACGATGTCAGGTACTCGTTAAAGACCCCTACCCTAGATGAATAAAAATTTAGGGTAGGCAAAATTTAGGACTCCCACAGTAGAGTCGGGCTCATGTCCACCAGAGTGACGAAAGAGCGCTCTGGTAGTAGGCGATATGACCTCGTAGTTAAAGCCCGGGCATGAGTCATAAAACCTAACCTAACCTATAGTATAACATTGTAACCTCTGCATAACCTTCTCCACTAAGTTGGGCGTGGTTATGATTGACCGTACCCAGTCCCCTCTCCTCGTTTTTTTTTCCTTTTTTTTTTTTTTAAACCATGTACGGTCATATAGAATGCTACAGTATAGTCAAAGCCGAGGGCATAATTTTTCATAATTTTCAGTGAAATCGACCGAAGAGGAGGCGGTGATGATCAGTGGGGAAATCAACTAAAAAATCCCAATAACTGCCGTTGTAATGAATGTATCGGCACAAAATTTAGTATGAGCATTCAAAAGCCACTATGTAAGTCATATTTTGAGTTTTAGACCAAAGGAGGGTAAGCAATATCTTGTAAAATGTACTTAGGCCCCGGACTTAAGTGGTCTCAATTTTCGGCTGATTTCGGCCAAAATTTAAGTTAAACATGTGACTCCTTCATTCCAAATTTCAGGTTCATAGCTACAATCGTTTTTACGGTAGAGAGCTCACAACTTTTCAATCACATATACTTACGCACAGACAGACATCATCGCGAAAATGGTCAAAACATATTCAGGGGATGTTGAAACGTTGAAATCAGTTGAAACCTCGATCTCAGATTTTCGCACGAATACAATACTTCTTTATTACAAATACGATATTCAATTCAATTCTTTATTAGCCTTTGGGAAATACATCTCTTAGGCTCAGGGTTCGGCCTGATATATATGTTACGGGTACAGTTAGATTAACGGTTAAACCTAGGATTACCCGGGTAGACTGCGTAGTACCCGCTGCCGCTTGGTTAAAGTTGGGTATACTAATAATGACAAGGCCGGTGGACGTATGTTCCACTATAAAGATTAGGTACTTATTAATTAGCTCGACCACACCTCAATTTCCATTGTTGTAAGCTGTCTAACAGCGATAATCATTCATCTGGGTACATAAATTCCTGGAACAAACATAAATCGAAATATTACAAAATTTGGGGGCGTATTTGCCGGCGTTCCTCCGGCGGGACGATATATCTGCCCCTCCCGTCGTTTCTATATTTGAAGTAGTATAGGTTCTAGCTTTAACATATACTTTACCCGGGTAAAGCCCGAAACGTGAACTATTTCAATTATATTTCGGACTTTAACCAAGCGGCAGCGGGTACTACTAGGTTTAACCGTTAATCTAACTTTACCCGTAGCATATACATTATTCAGTTTAAAAAAATAAATAAATGAAAATAGAAAATAATAATAATAAAGTACATAGTAATAGAATCTCTTAATTAACAAATGAAAAAAAATAGTGAAAAAACTTCTAGTGAAATGGTATTTTATTTAAATACTTCAATGTCCTCTAATTTTTAGCGCCCTTACTAGGTATAGTTATGATATTATTGAGGTTTTGGTTGTTTGCAATGTTGAAAAGGGTCTTGTGAGGTTGTGGGCTCCTCAGTGCTTTTACCAGGTACTTTTTTCTTAGTTGGCTGATGGACACTCCATGAAGAAGTGGTGGATGTCGTCCGGTCGGTCTTCGTTGCAGACACTACAGCTGTCTTCCCTGTTGAAGAGGTAGGTCACTCCTCCCATCGTCACTCTAGTCAGGCTTCGTCTACACAGCCGTATCTGAGCCTCTCGTCCTCTAGATGTTCGTCCTCAGCTTCAAGTAGACGTTGTAGCAGTAAATATCCTTGTATGTGAGGTTATAGTTAGATTCGAGGATGTGCTGAATGTCTCTATCGCGGCTTCTTTCTTCAAATCGACTCATAATCTTTTTCTTATGCCTGCTGATAAAATCAGAGTCCTGAGTATCCCATAACCATGAATAGCCTACAGAGGTTAGGATATTCTGGAGTTGTGTCACCCAGTTGTAGACCGGCAGGTCTGAAGGCTGCTTGCTCAGGAACAGTACAAATACGATATACAAGTATCTGTGTTTCTCACGTCCGTGGTTCTAATTACCCACAAGTTCCAACATCCATTTGCCTACCCACTAAGCCATTACGTCCATGAGCTATGATAAATTACCCATTTAACTTCTAATTACCCTCTACCACTTCAAGTTTAAAAAACAATTACTTCGTATTATAAATTGTAGATGTAAGGCAAACTTGGTATAATTAACGTTTTGTTCTCTTTATAACATTACTTAGTAACTTAAAGAAAGTACGGAAACGTGACTTAGCCAAGTCTCGAGATATAATTCCAAAACTTTTCCTAGTTTTTCCATGACTCTATTTTCCTTTCCCAAAGAGGAAGTTATGGAAACATGACAATTATCGAAGTTGAGATTTGCTTTATTACTTCCCCAGCCATACGAAGTATAAGTAAAAAATTCCGATACCCTAATTCCAAAAATGAAAAGAACAATTTTCGGGTGACTTTCGAAAAATCGTATTTCATATAAAATGGGTAGTTTTCTCTACAATTTTCATATGAAGAGAGTTTTCATTAGGTCATAAACATAAGCGGTATCTTGTAAGAAGTACTTAGGCCCTTCCTCTTCATTCTCAATAGAACATGTGACAATTTCATTCCTAATAGAAAGTTCATAGCTACAATCGTTTTTGAGATAAAGCGCACACAAACTCGATCTCAGATTTTCTCAGGAATACAATACTTCCTCATAGATATAAGAAAGTGAAAATATAAGATAACAGGATTTGTTGTTGACTTTGTGAATCGTGTTCATTAATGATTTCTACGATTTTTCTTTAAGTATATGATTCAAACGTGACTAAGGGCAATTACAGGCTTCCTGATTTTGCCTTTCTTTCTATCATATTAGCTTCATTAAGGAATGAAACGTTTGCCCTTTCCGTTTGCCTATCAGGAATTAAATGAACTGAAAAAAATTCTTCCATATCATTGAACCATCTCGAAAAAGTCTTTGCTGAATCGCTGTACCTCCGCATGAATGAAACAATTTGGTTTCTTCTCTACCTCCAAATCTTTTCAATCGATTGGGCTAAAAATATTTAAGATACATAGGGACTTCTAAATTTTCGTACTTAATTTTGTGTCGATAAATATTATATCGACAGTTATTAGTGTCTTTTAGTTGAACTCCCCCCCCCCCCCCCCCCCTTCTTTTCTGCCGATTTTGCGGAAACTTGATATGTGCCATCCTCATGGAAATTTGAATTCAAATATGAAATTTCATGACGATACATCCATTACTTCGGAAGTTATTGAGGTTTTTATCATTTTATACACAATTTTTCTCATTTTTGGATTTTAGGGTGTCGGAAATTAGGGTGTCTATTGATTTTCAGCCACATCAACTTAAGGGCAGGGGGAGGCTTAACGTATCGATAAAAATTTTTTATGTGAATTCAAAACCCCATAAGGGCGATCAATTTTCAGCGGTGTCGGCTGAAAGGAATGGGGATCACAGTGGGTCTCAAACTCAAAAGCCCCAATAACTGCCGATATTGAATGTATGAACATGAAATTTCTTTTTGAAGTCAAAACCCAATGAGGACATAAATTGTCAAATTTCAGCGACATGAGTGGCAGGGGAGGGGCTAAATTCAAAAACCCTAATTACTGCCGATGTAATGAATATATCCAAACAAAATATAGTATGAGGATATTAAATGTTAGCCCATTTATTAATTTTGCTGAGGAAGTACATATCCATTGATTGACCGACGGCTTTTTTTCTTTTATTTTACAAATGTATTTAATACAATACATTTAATACATACAATACATTTAATTTCATCAATTAAGTGAACGTAGTTGCTTTTTTTTTTAACTTTCCCAGAAGAATCCCTGAAAATTGTGAACAATTAGTTTAAATTTTCCAGTCAGTTTACTAAACCAGTTGAGTCAAGTTTTGAACGGATATACCGAGTTAATCAACCGGAAGACAGCTTAATGCTTAGCTATTTAAGCTGATTAGTTCAGCTGGCGATAGCACACAACTTTCAGTATTAACTCACCCCCCCCCCCCCCCCCCCCCAAGGGCCCCCAAGCTCAGCAGAGGTTGGGATAAGGCGTTTTACTATAGACAGACAACTTTAAGGGCTGCATAATATTAACAAAGGACCATCATCAGGTTAAAGTGTCATTATTGTTGAACTTCTGACATTAAATTCAAGATGGACCCCGACTTTATCACTACTAAGGGGCCATTCATAAATTACGTAAGGATTTTTTAAAGCTAATTTGACCCTCCCTCTCCCCCCCCCTTCCCCCTCCCCCCTATTGTAAGATATCATAAGATTTCAACTACCCCCCCCCCCCCCTACCCCCCCTACCCCCCACCCCTATAGTAAGATATCATAAGATTTCAACTACCCCCCCCCCTCCCTACCCCCCACCCCTATAGTAAGATATCATAAGATTTCAACTAACCTCCTTCCCATTAAGATTCATTTCGGGCTCCCCAGACACTCTTCTATTACTAGTTCCTATACAGACCTAAAATGGCTTTTACCATTCTCTCGTCGACAATATTTCCTAGGCTCCTTTCTCTATTAAACCATATCTTCCCAAAAGCCCTCCTACATCTTCCAAATGCTCCAATTTAAATCCCATATCCAGCAGAAAGTCACTAGATCCCGTCCCTCTGATCTTTACCTCCCTTCCCACAAGACAACAACCTACCTCAACTTCCTTATCCAGGCCAACTCCCTCTGGAACTCTCTCCCTCTCCAGATTCGCCATGCTCCTACTCTCCTTTCATTTAAGTCCCTACTTTTCCATTATTTCCTAACTCAGCAAACCTGGCTCCTCTGAGATAGTTCTCGTCGCGCGAAAGTAGTAGATTTTAAATTCAAAAACTTACTTAAAATCAAATTCTTTACCCCCCTATAGTAAGAATTAGTAATATTGAGCTTATACGCCCCCCCCCCCCCCCTAAATGCCTTACGTAATTTATGAATGACCCCTAAGGGCCGATACCCCCAATGTATAAGGGGAGTTAGGAAATCGGTCAGAAATTCTAAGTTATCAACAGAATTCTGTGTTTTCCTACCTCCTGATTCCAAAAATAAAAAATCTATCAGTGTGTGTGTCTGTGGACACGATAACTTCCGAATTTATATGTGTATTCATAACCCCATAAGGACGACACCTATTGATTTTCAGCCAAATCGTGCAAAAAAGAAGGGGGATTAGGGGGAGGCATAAAAACTGTAATAACTGCCGTTATAATGAATGTATTGACACGATGTATATATCATTAGTACATCTGTCAACTATTGCAGTACCGACATAAGATGGCTCGTCCCATCCTCTTGTCGACAATATTTCCTAGGCTCCTTTCTCTATCAAACCATATCTTCACAAAAGCCCTCCTACATCTTCCAAATGCTTCAATTTAAATCCCATATCCATCAGAAAGTCACTAGATCCCGTCCCTCTGATCTTTACCTCCCTTCCCACAGGACAACAACCTACCACAACCCCTTCCTTGTCCAGACTTTTTTGTTTCTAATGCAGGCAATGCAAATGTGTCCATGGTAGGGAGATATTATTCGTGGGGGCAGACGTTTTATTGTTAAGAAAAAGTAGGCCAGTTAAGTACCTAATAATAATATTTTCAGTCTGTAAATGTATGGATTTATAAAGAGAACCCCTAGATGTATACCTAATATTATATTAATAAGTAGAAGAATATGTATCAATACTTACAGTTTTTGTTGATTTGTCCACCAATCTTTGGTCTCGGTAGTCCTTATTTTGTAAGTTGTACAAAAAATCATACTTTCGTACTTGTTCTATAAATTGTTCCTCCATATTTATAATAAATATGTAAACAAACTCGCGGCGGCGCTGCCTGAACCTTGTCCTGATGCTTTAACACTCTGACGAAAATCTGACCACTACAGATATTGAAAACACGCGTTATGACGTGTTAAAGCGTGTTGTCTGTCCCTGACGACACATCACAATAATATGTATAGATCTACTTAAAATAACGTAATAGATATTTCTATGACACGTGTTAATGCGTGTTAACACGACGCTTGTTAAAAATGTGTTCTTAGCTTAACTCCCTCTGCAACTCTCTCCCTCTCCAGATTCGCCATGCTCCTACTCTTCTTTCATTTAAGTCCCTACTTTTCCATTATCTCCTAACTCAGCAAGTTATGAAATTATTATATTCTCGTAAATACACGTGGCTCATATAATTGATAATCTACTAATTGAATATTAATTTTAGTTTAACAAATTTGATATTATTTTGCGAGCGCCGGATAAGGGAGCGCGCCGGTTAACAGAACGCCGGATAGGGGAGAGTCTCCTGTAATTTCATCTCAACTATTGATTGTTAGCCCGAACAAGGCTTAACTCAAAAAATGAATGTATCGACGCAAAATTTCATATGTGTATTAAAAGCCCTATAAAGACAACACCTATTAGTTTTCAGCGGAATCAGCAGAATGGGAAGGGGATCAGAGGGAAGCTCAAGTCAAATCCTAATAATAGCCGATATAATGAATCTATCGACATGACATGTGTTTCATGAAATATAATATAGTAATTGTATTTTTATAATTATATTCGAAACCTGAAATAAAATGAAAAATAACCTTTATTCTGGGATTTTCGTCCCCTAAGAATAATAACGTAAGAAATAGTCAAAAGAGTAGAAGTATCGACCAATTGAGACAGAATAAAAAGAAAAGAAAAGAGGTCTCTAGTAATAAATATTAAATGTTAAAGAGAGGCAATGATTAAAACAATAAAATAAACTGGTGAAAATTAATGAAAAAAAAAATAAATAATAATCATAATAATAAAATAAATAAATAAATAAAATAAAAATAATAAAAAACAAAGTATGAATAATAATGTAAAACATAATAACAATAGTGAGTTATATAGGAATTTAATCGCTAAAACTGGACAGATGAAACAGAAGAGTGACAATCTGTCCAGTGGAGTGAGAGACATAGAAAGACGAGACCTATCTCATTGGAGCCCGCCTTAGGAATCAGAGGTTTGCTGAGTTAAGAGATAATGGAAAAGTAGGGACTTAAATGAATGAAGAGAAGGAGCATGGCGGATCTGGAGAGGGAGAGAGTTCCAGAGGGAGTTAGTCTGGATAAGGAAGGAGTTGTGGTAGGTTGTTGTACTGTGGGAAGGGAGGTAAAGATCAGAGGGACGGGATCTAGTGACTTTCTGCTCGATATGGGATTTAAATTGGAGCCCTAATAAGGAATATTAATTTTCCGCAAAATGGGCTGAAGAAGCTAATAACTGCCGATGTAATAAATGTATGAGGTTTCAGAGATAAGTCAGCTAATGACTTTCAGCCCAAACGGTCGATTGGTTCGGGAAGGAGAGCGGAAACTTAATTGATTATTTCCTTCTGAAGAAGTACATAGGTGGTGACTTTTTTTCAGAAACTTTTTCAATCTAACTTCCAAGTGAGACGAGAGCTCCAACAATAGACACTGAAAACAGTATTGGGTGAATCACCGGCTATCAACTTCCCCAGCACGAATTAATCAATTGAGTGGTTGCTCTCCCTCCAAAGCCAGTTAACGCTAAAACTCAATATTTGAAACATTCATTATTACATCGGCAGGTAGGAAGGATAGACTTTCTTATACCAACCACTTTTTCACATATCACTCTCCTTTACCCTCCCCTAATTTCAAACTGGGTATAAGAAAATCATTCTCTCACAATTACATTGTAATAGAAATAAAAGACGTTGTCTTTCCACTGTTTTATTTTACACCAGAACCGGTTTTCGACGCAACAGCATCATCATCAGTGGTTCATCCCACCCACACAGTACAGCGGTTACTGGCCAGTTGTCCCCTAACCGCTGTGCTGTGTGGGTGGGATGAACCACTGATGATGACGCTGTTGCACCGAAAACCGGTTCTGGTGTAAAATAAAACAGTTGGAAGACAACGTATTTTATTTCTATTAGAAATCTCGTCCCACAACATCTTACTATCACATATGAATTACATTGTATACTGAAAAAGAATGCAGCTGATGCCAACTCTTTACTGAAAGTATGAAATGAATTTAAATTAGGGGAAAGGACGGCACTTATTAATTTTCAGCGGAATCAGCAGACGAGAAGGGGGGATCAGAGGGGCTTAATTCACAAAACCCTAATAACTGCCGATGTAATGTATGTTTCGACATGAAATTTCTTATTTAAAGTTAAAACCTAATGAGGACGTAACCTGTCGAATTTCAGCAAAGGGGGAGTTCAGGAAAGAGGCTCAATTCAAAAACAATGTAAGTCAACTGTTGAATATTAGCGCAAACGGTCCACTGGTTTTGGAGAGGGGGCGAGAAGTTCATTGATTAATTCGTTCTAGGCAAGTATCGGTGATTAACCGACGACTTTTTTTCTGACAACACTGACACTATAGTGCTGCCCCCTTTTTTCTGACAACACTGACACTATAGTGCTGCCCCCTTTTTTCTGACAACACTGACACTATAGTGCAGCCCCCTTTTTCCGTTGGTGGCAAGCCAGCTCTCACTATGCGCCATTACCCCCTCAACCAAGGTACGGAACTCCCTTTCTATGTGCTTGCTATTTTCAGTTTCCAGTCTTACGCTACCTCGCCGACCTGGAACCCTTCATTCCAAGCCTTTAAAGCCCTTGAAGTTCCAAAGTTTACCTTCCTTCTTCCCTTCCTATAACTCCCCCCTGCAAGGAAGAATCCTGAGGAATGTGCCTAAATCTACTAAATCTTCTCATTGCTCCCCCCCTCCCCTGGCCACGAGGGAGACTCGACTAAACTCTTCAAAGCCCTATTTCCAGCGAGTATTCAAGTTTCATATTTCCTTTTTTTTTTTTTTTGTTGTTTTAAAAAAGAAAATACTTTGAGCACGTCGTCCTTCGGAGGCTACGTTAAATAACGGGCTCTTGTTATTTCAGGTTCAAACCCAGTCGAGGCTTTTAGATTTTTTATCTAAGAGATGGAAAAACCTTGAGCACGCCGTCCTTCGAGTGGGACGTTTATCAGTAGCACACAGGGAAATGGTTCCTCTGTGTTTTTATACAACGAAACAGTACCTCAAACACAGCTGAATGAATGACTTAGACTAACACTTAAGAGACGGCTTACATGGAAACCCCATTTCAGACTTAGAAGACAAATATTGAACAAGCAAGTACGCTTCTGGGTACATTTCTCCTCTAAAAAAAAAAAAAAAAAAGAGGGCGTGCTTGCCAACTGAAGATCGTGGGTTCGTAACTAATTTTCTCGATTTCTTAGGTTTTTTATCTGGGATATGGAAAACCTTGAGCAAGCCCTCCTTCGGATGGGACGTTAAGTAATGGTCCCGAGCCTGTACCATGTTAGACCTTCATTGTCAGATACCCTAGGTGAATAAGACTGGGTAAGCGAAATGTGTACCTCCCATAGTAGGTGTGAGGAGATGTCCAACAGAGAGAGAAAACAGCGCTCTGGTAGTGACGATATGACCTCGAAGCCCAGGCATGAGTCCCAATAATTAACTAAAAAAAACATCAAGGTCCACGCCGTAGATTTTCCGTGAAAACGACAGGATAAAGTAATTTTTCATTTTCTTTTCGATGCTGCCGTAGCTCTTGCATTTGCTCGGCACTAGACTTTTTAGGTTTTTTGAATTTCTTTTGATGCGAGCTTTCCTCTGATTTGCGTTTTCTATAATTCCGCGCATATTTACGATTCATATGAGACATCTTTAATTTTTTTGCAATTTTCAATTTAATATCGATTTTTACATATATTTCGGCGAATATTTTTATTGTTTCACTTTGAGTCCTAGTAGTGCTCCTCAAGCTATTTACAATGACACCCGAATCAACGTCCAATCTAAACGCGTTATCACGCTACACTAATTTCTAATTTTACACAACCCACACAACGTCATAGGCAAAACAAACACGTACAGACATGCTCTATCCATAGTGACGTCAACAGTTGTTATCGCATTATTAGTATCGTAGTTATTAGCGATTGAAATCTGACGGTATTTTGTAACAGAAGAAAGTTTGACTGGCAATCACTGTGCTTAACGAGCGAATATACGTTTTCACGTCAAAAAAAGTTGTCGGTGAATTCCTCAGAACGAATTAATCAATTAACTTTTCGCGGTCGCTCCAAAACCAGTCGACAGTTTGCCTTAATATTCAACAGCTGACTTGCAAAGAGGCTCCTAAATCCTCATATTAAATTTTGTGTCGATACATTCATTACAACTGTAGTTATTAGAGTTTTTGTGTTAAGCTTCGCCCTATTCCCCCTCTCCCTTTTGGTCGATTTGACTGAAAATCAATAGGTGCTGTCGATCGAGAGTTCCGGATACACATAAAAACTTTCGTGTCGAAACACTTATTGTATCGAGACTATCGTTTTCGCAGACATTCCTACACATAGAGTTTTGTTTGATATTTGGAGGGCGAAAAAGTTGAAATTCCGTTGCAAATCCGTATCGATTTTTTGACTGATTAAATAACTTCCCCAATACTTCGTATAGCTGGGACATTAAAAAAGTTAACTTTTTGATTCAGGAGTTCAAATTAGTTGAAAGCGATGAAAAGTATTCAAAAGGAAGTCATCACCAACAGTTTTGAGGAACCATAAAAATAAGGAGACCTCAAAAAATCCAATCTTCTAGAGATGTCTTCTCTCTTTAGTATTGACTTTACAACCTCTCCGAAATTTTAGATGCGATGATTCTGTGGAGATGCAATTTCACTTCACAGTTCTCCTACCCTATTGACACAAGACGAAGAACAAATACACTTCTATATGAGGAGACAGATATTAATTTTGCTCGAGGCCTCTCAATTTCCCGGAAAGGTGGGAGACTGAACTTCAGATAATATTGCAGTTATGACGACGGCAGAAGTGCATTACAACTAATGCAGCATTGATCAATACAGGCCTTTAGAGCTATGATAGTGGTTGAAACCCCAACCAATAGAGGAGACTCATTTTGGAAACCTTTCAACAAACTCACAGAGGGCGCTGGTAGCTCAGAGGAAGCGTGCTAGCATACTGAGCTCAAGATCGCGGGTTCGAAATCCGGCCGAGTCAGGTTTGAAGAACTCTACCCTAGAAACAAAACCGGAGTAGGCAAAATTTAGGACTCCCACAGTTGAATCAGGCTCATATCCACCAGAGCGACGAAAGGCCGCTCAGTTAGTAGACGATATGACCTCGTAGTTAAAGCCCGGGCATTATACGAACCACGTTTTTACAAACATCTTCCCCTAAATTAAATTCATGTCATTACTGAAAGTAATAAGTTGGCATCAGCTGCATTCTTTTTCAATATACAATGTAATTGTGAGAGAATGACTTTCTTATACCCAGTATGAAATTAGGGGAGGGTAAAGGAGAGTGATATGTGAACAAGTGGTTGGTATAAGGGTTCATAACCCGACTTCGGATGGGATGTTATGAAAAGGTTGTCGATGGCACCCTATTAACAAAACCTGAATAGGCAAAATTGAGAACTCCCAGGGTAGAATCGGGCTTATGTTCAGCAACGAAGGAGCGCTCTGGTAGCAGGCGATGTGGTTAAACTCCGGGCATGAGATGCAATGACAAACTAACATAAAAGTGGTCGGTATATGAACATCGCATTATGGCCACATCACATATATTTTTTTAAAGGATTTTGTATGGTTGGGGTCTGCTTCTCTGAGTATGTTAGTTTGTCACCAAATTTAGAAGTTACAACATTGTAAATATGGGCCGAAGTAAAGAAAAGAAAAATACCAACGGTTGTGAAATGTATTATATTGAAATGTATAAGGTAAACGAGAGGGCAAATCATAATAAAACTGTTTTTCTAAATTTTAAACTATTAGTTACGAAAATAAATATATTATTGATTTTTTGTCATCGTCATCGTCATCAATACTTAACAAATTGCATTATAGTGTGAAATATATTTATTGATAAATTTGTTTCTGTGTTGGTTTAACATTGGACAAGTTATGAGAAGATGGAGTATGTAATCATTATCACTGTTACAAAGTGGACAAACAGAGTCAAGCTGAAATTTAGCTGGGTAATTTGTTTAATACAAATGAGTTATATATTTTCCTGAGACCCGTAATTGTGAAATAATTCTTTGTTTGTTTATATGGTTCCTCATTTTTAAATAACTTCCGGAAAATACCGGAAAATAAAAATACTATATTTCAACGCTATTTGAGAAGGCCTTCAAATAAATAAACATAAAACTCCAGAACAAAAAACCTCAAAAAAAAAAAACTCGACGTTTAATAAAAAACAAAAGTTTATGGAATTTTTAAAACAACAAGAAAAAATGACTCACCCACCTCAGTAAAAATTTCATACTTTACTAGATATCTCATCTCTTGGTCGTTTACATTAAAGTAAAGAAGTAAAAAAAAAGAATGGCTCTATGTCGGACTACAAAGCGGGAGAGGAAACTTGAGGGGGAGGCAAAGTCTAAGCCTGGACCGGCTTTGGGAGGGCTTATAATAAAATAAACATTGTGAAGTCCTCCGTCTTTCCAAGGTAAACATACTCCCCATATAACGAATTTCTGCATCAACATTAACAAGATGTCGTCCTGTTCTGTTAGTTTGTGACTCATGCCCGGGCTTCAATGCCTACTACACAGCGCACATTCCTCACTCTGCGCATATATTAACGAGTACCTGACATCGCTGACAAGCTCGGCACGATTGCTTAACGTCCCATCCGAAGGACGGCGTGCTCAAGAGTTTTCAGCACACTACCTTTGAGCTACCTACAATCCTTCCATATAATAAAGATATAAAAAAACTAAAAATTATAGTCCTGAGAAGAATTTAAAAAAAATTGATAAATGATAATTAAGTAAAGTTTAAAAAAATGTTAACAAACAAAATAGAAAGACTATCTGAACATAAATTGTAAACCCAAAATATTCAGCACTACAGTGGAGAATTAAACTTTGAAATAAATTCTTGTCTTTTAGAGTTTTTAGAAATAATGTGCAAATCGGGGCCACAAGGTCGACCTATATAATATAATCCATCTTCGGTTTATTTAACTGGGAAAACTCAGACTATTTTGACGCGTGTGCATGGAGAGATACCGACGAACCTATTGAACTTACATGATATAATTCTACGCTGAACCTGTTGCGCCAAGGCTCGACCGTTTGGATGCTACTCTTTACCAGTGTTGTAGTTTATATCTTCCAGTTTTCCATTTATTTTTAGTTACTTGCGTCAAATTCTTTTGTTATAGTTCGAAAATCTATTAAGAATGAATAATAAGACGATTTAAAATCTTATATTTTTTTTTGTTATTAGGCAGCTTTGTGACTGGTTTTGTCGCCATTTTGCGACATTACAAACCCAGAAATACGTACTTTACCTTCACAACACTTACCACAAAACCTCCCACGAAAGTTGAAGAGAAGATGGAACTGCGACTTACTGCCACCTTGAATCATATTCGTTCTTACATTTTTTTTTTTTTACATCACTTTTCTTTACTTTTATCATCTCTCTTACCCATCCATCAAAATTGTCTTTCAATTCCTTTTTATTTATTTATTTTATTTTTTTATTTCTTTATTTACTTATTTATTTTATTTTATTTTTTTATTTCTTTATTTACTTATTTATTTTATTTTATTTTTTTATTTATTTATTTACTTATTTATTTTATTTTATTTTTTTATTTCTTTATTTACTTATTTATTTTATTTTATTTTTTTATTTCTTTATTTACTTATTTATTTTATTTTATTTTTTTATTTATTTATTTACTTATTTATTTTATTTTATTTTTTTATTTCTTTATTTACTTATTTATTTTATTTTATTTTTTATTTCTTTATTTACTTATTTATTTTATTTTTTTTTTTTTTCTGTTCTTATCCTAATAAGATAAATTTTCGTCTCGAGGACCTACCACTGGGTGGCCTTCCTCTCACATGCCATTCACGCCAACATATCAATACCATCATAGATGCTGGTTGTTGCACCCTAGCAACAGTTGTATCTTTATGAATAAGAGACAAAAAAAAATGCGACGTTACGCTCCAAGGGCTAGAAGAGTTGTCCGTCGACAAATGACTAGTTTTATAAGAATCGGATTACAAATTCAAATTTTGTGGATCATCTTAAGAGGCCATTCTCTACCTGAAATAAATAAATAAATGAAAGCGAGTGAAGCTGTTACCAATTATTTAAATAAAAAACTAAACTTAAAAGAATAGAAATAAACAAAAAAAACTGTCATATATCTGATGAGGCCTTTCTTATACCGACCACATATTTTCATATCACGGAGAGAAGACTCCCTCTTAAATTCATTTCAAACTGACGTTACTGGTACTGCAATATTTATTGAAATAGCGGTAAGATCAATTTAGAAAATGACAGAAATTTTGTTATAATAAACTCTAGGAATTTTGAACATTTGCCTGAAATTATGTAGCGAAAGTGGTCGGCCACGGTGCTATTATGACTATCCAACATTCCATTCACACCTCAATCTCCCTTCGCCATTAAATTGGACATTCTTATCGCTCCGACTAACTTTGAGGGAGTTGACTTCATTATGTGTACAAGATATATTAAAATTATCGGCATGCTTCTGGGAGTAGTTTCAAGTCAATAATTACCTTCGATATAGGTACATTAACTTCATCCACAACTTCACACTCACAACTTTATATAGAAGTTCCCATGTGATGGAGCTTACATTATGTAATTTTTGTTAGGGTGCCGGTATTTCAAAAGATAGCGTGCTTGCCTACTGAGCTCAAAAACGTGGGTTCGAAACCCGACCGAAGCCCTTAGTTTTTTTTTATCTGGGAGGTAAAATTAACTTAAGTACGCCGTCCTTCGGATGGGACGTTAAGCGATGGTCCCGAGCCTTTACGATGTCACATACTCGTTAAAGACCCCTACCCTAGATGAATACAAATTTAGGATAGGCAAAATTTAGGACTCCCACAGTAGAGTCGGGCTCATGTCCTACCAGAGTGACAAAAGAGCGCTCTGGTAGTAGGCGATATGACCTCGTAGTAAAAGCCCGGGCATGAGTAATAATAACTAACTAAAGAAATTTATTTTACTTGTTTTTTAGCAGTATAATTTTAGTAGTATTGGTCCTATTTCAAATCTGAGAACACAATAGCGATCGGAAATATAAGTTCCTTGTTTGGTCGTATGGTCTCACTTTGGTTTGCGGGTTCGAATGCCATCTGGGAATGAGTTTTATTTCGTATATAGAAGTCCCTTTTGGGGCCGTGGATGTCGTAAATAATTAGGTAACACCATTATAAGAAATGAATAAAACAAACTTATTTTTGAAATATTGTCTATTCCACTAAAGATATATATATATACAACTACCGGTTTCGGCTTTATACCATCGTCAGGTCTAGTTATGAACTAAGTCAGTTTGCAGAGAGCGACCCTTCTAATACATCTCGGGCGAAAGGGTGCCATTAAAACTTGGGAGTCCCCCGGCTGTACCGTTAGCGTATATATATATATATCTTTAGTGGAATAGACAATATTTCAAAAATAAGTTTGTTTTATTCATTTATTACAAGTTTCCACAATATGTCCTCGTTCCTCAACTTAGAAACCATTATAAGAGTCATGGCTAATATTCATCGTACATAAGTCCAAAGAAAAAAAAAAAAAAAAGTTCTTTGTTCCTAATAACCAATATATCGATTAACCATGTTCTCCTACATCAAGCAAATGGCATTTTAGGACGGTTTTCGGCTTGAATCTCGCAAACAGGGCCAGCTACGAAAAATCTTCCCCGATATAAAATGTGCCTTTCCTTTTTTTCTACAACTTTTATTTGAAGAAATTTTTTGATTAGGTAATAAATATAAGCGGTGTATTGTAAAATGTACTTAACCCCTAAATTGAAGTGGTCTCAATTTTTGACCGATTTCGACATCAAATTTAAGTTAGCACGTAAGACTTTTTCATTCCAAATTTCATAGTTCGTAACTATAATCGTTTCTGCGTTAGAGCACTTAAGAAAGGGGACATTAAAAAAAGATGACAATAGGAAGAGCCCTCTCGCCCACTACCTAATTTCTTAGCCACAAACTCATCAAACAAAAATTACAAATATTTTTTTCCATTTGGGAGGTCATTGGCGATAATTTGTCAAGACGGTTCACGGATGTTGCATATGTTTACATCCATGGAATAGAAATGTCAATATTTTCGTTAAGAAGCATACATGGTACATCTAATGTACAAACATTTATGTTGGCCCACTGTCACTCTGTATAATGTCACTGTATGTAGGACCTCTGTACCTAAACAAACAGCATGAAACTTGATTAAACATTTCAAATATAATTCTAAACCAAAACACGTTAATTCAATGTCGACCTTTAAACCCAAATATCACACGTACACATGTATAATTTAAACATTTAAATTTTTATAAAATTTATATTAATTTATAACTTAAGCACGCCGTCCTTTGGATGGGACGTTAGGCGATGGTCCCGAGCCTGTACGATGTCAGGTACTCGTTAACTTTACATTCTTCTATGCAGGCTTGCCAACCTCCTGAAACCCCATAATGCAGCACTTATGAGGATTAATATCCAATTTCACTTCCATTAATCGAGTCAACAGTCAGAGTGTTTATCGACAGAGCTGCAGTTGACTACACTATATCGTCAGCATAATGAACACCGATCATATCATATCCAATTAGGATCACATTCACTACCCCTTCAAGGGGCCTAACTATAAATTGCCCGTTTAGCTTTTAGAGTGACCTAATGACCAGTACTGCAAGTATGAAAAAAATGAGGGGGGGGGGGGGGGGGGGGGAGTTGTCGGTTTATTGGTATAAGAAAGTCCAGTTACGGCCATATAATTTTTTTTTTTTTTCATTATTTTGAATCTTTTTTAATAAAAAAACTTTGAGGTTGAGGTTGAGTATATACTTGATTTGAGACCAGTTCGATGTTCTCTTGAACCAGGAGGTATGTAAACAAACAAATGTTGGCCTCAGGTCTCCACAAAATATATATTTTTTTCTTTTGTTAACGATTCACCTATCAAGGCATTATCAAAATATTTATGATGAACAGATAAAAACTACTTTTTTTTTTTTTTAATATATAATCATTTTGAAAAGGCTTAACAAAAAAAAAAATAGAGGTTAAGAACTCCCTTCTGCTGCCTGACCTACCTGGTGTGAGAGATTGGTTCAAAACTAAGGGAAGTAACTGTCCTGTGAGAGATGTAGTGTAAATATGTCTTGGCTGGTTTTTATAATGATACTAGCAGTAATACCCGGCGTTGCCCGGGGAACTTTGACTTTTCTCCTAATATCTCTCGTTCGAATCCTATTCAATTCTTCAACAGTACATTCATGCTTATAGTCCTTCAACGGCAGACATCCCAGCAAGTAAATTTTTAGGAACCCCTGGGCACCATAGCTAGTACGCGCTATTCAACGGCGGAAACCACAGCTAGTGAATACTTAGCATCACTGGACGTCCTAGCCAGTGCGTACTTAAGAACGCTTGTGACCACAGCTAGTATGTGCTTTGCAACGGCGAACCCCACAGCTAGTACATAGTTAGAAACGCTGGGCACCACAGCTAGTATGTACCTTACAACGGCGGCCCCCACAGCCAGTATGCAGTTAGGAACGCTGGACACAACCCAGTATGTACCTTGCAACGGCGGACCCCACAGCTAGTACTTAGTTAGGAACGCTGGGCACCACAGCTAGTACGTAGTTACTACTACTACATGTGAAATTCCATGACAATCCGATCATCCGTTAATGACAGAACTATCTTTATATTTAGGCCCCCCTCTCGTTCAAAATTTAGGGACGCCACATAGCCTATATTTTAACTAAGCTTTTAAGAATACTACATGTGAAATTTCATGATAATCCGACCATCCGTTAATGAGCTAGAACAATTTTTATGGTTAGGCCCCACTTACAACCCCCCCTCCCGATCAAAATTTATGGAAGCCACATAGCCTATTTTTCAGCTTGGCTTTTAAGAATACTACATGTGAAATTTCATGATAATCCGTCCATCCGATAATGCGCTAGAGCAATTTTTATGCTTAGGCTCCCCTTACAACTCCCCCCCCCCCCCCCCCCCCCTCCACCCTCCAGTTGACCGCTAGGAACTCTCTTCATAAGAACCTTCCTCGGACTTCATGGAATATTTGAAAAAAAAATAGCCGAATTGGTTCCGCCGTTCTCGAGTTTTGCGCTTAGCAAAATTAGCCAGTCATATTTATTATGTGTATTTTATTTCAAGCCTGAGATAATATTTTTAACATTGTATTTATTTATGTATTTATTTTAATTTTTTATGTATATTTTATGACAACAATAATTTCTTTGGCTATATGGTGAAAAATGTTTATGTTACTATTATGTACAGACTTATTGTATTTATTAGAATGAATGGTATATACTAGAATGAATGGTTTTTGCATGTTGGGAGAGTGAGTGAACCTGGCTACCCCCACCCACCCCTTAGAGCTATGCCAGTTGTCTTCTAACCGCTGTGCTGTGTGGTTGGGGTAAGTTAATTTTATAATTTTATTTTCTTACTCTGTACCCTGATGCTTTTATGAATTATTTATGCTTTTTATTATTTGTATATTATGTTATTCTATGATAAATGAACCACTGATGATGACGCTGTTGCGTCGAAAACCATATCCAATAAAATCGAGGGCGCCGGTAGCTCAGTGGTATGCGTGCTTGTCTTCTGAGCTCAAGATCGTGGGTTCGAAACCCGACCGAGGCCCTTAGTTTATTTTATCTAGGAGGTAAAATAAACTTAAGCACGCCGTCCTTCGGATGGGACGTTAAGCGATGGTACCGAGCCTGTACAATGTCAGATACTCGTTAAAGACCCCTGCCCTAGATGAATAAAAATTTAGGGTAGGCAAAATTTAGGACTCCCACAGTAGAGTATGGCTCATGTCCACCAGAGTGACGAAAGAGCGCTCTGGTAGTAGGCGATATGACCTCGTAGTTAAAGCCCGGGCATGAGTCATAATAACTAACGAAGTACTGCGTTGCATATAAGTCGCTTAATTTTCAAAGTGTCTCATGTGAGGATTCTCCAAGTTAGTCGTTTCTCGAATTTGAGACCTAGGATAGCGGACTTTCGTTCACCTTCACTCTTCACTTTTTGTACCAGGACTGAGGGATATTAGGTGTTGTTGGAGGGGTCTGGATAATAGGAAGACCAACATTAAAATGTATTTTAAATATTTTCCCATTACACTACGTAGAGTAGCACCCGCATGGTGCTTACAGTATCACGATAATTTTGAGAACTGAAAGGGCTTTGTTTGATGGGGGGGATTTCAAAAAAGAGAAAACTAAAGCAGTCATACGAAAAAAAAAAGATCAAAATGAAGAGAGACCTCATGGTAGTGTAAAAAGCAAAACTGACAGTTTGTTTTTGTGACTCAAGCCCGGGCATTCACTAAGAGATCATATCGCCTACTACCAGAGGGCTTATCGCCTCTCTGTTGGACTATTTCGAAAATCCAGGTTTATTTAATGTAGAGGTCAAAAGAGTACCTGATGTACAGAGTCGGGAACATCGCTTAACGTCCCATCCAAAGGACGACGTGCTGAGGACTAACAAAACAAATAAATATCCAAAGATAAGAAGAGCCCTATTAGGCTCATCTTTTATTTTAAAGTTATCAAATTTGTAAAAATTCTTCTTCACATGAAATTGAACTTTTTTTTTTACTTCACCACTCAAAGAAAGCACTAGGGAAGTTATGTATTCGGCAGATTCGATGTTGAGTTTTCAACGGAATTTCATGTTTTCCAATGATTCCAAAAATAAAAAAAATTAATCTGTATGTGGATAAGGTTAATTCTCGTTAGTATGAATGTATCGACAGTTGACTTACATAGGGGCTCCTAAATCCTCATAATAAATTTGCGTCGATAAATTCATTCCATTGACAGTTATAAGGTTTGTTTTTAATGGAGCCCCCTCCCCTGAATCCCCCTTCCATTCGGCCGATATCACTCAAAATTGACAGGTTATGCCCTCATTGAGTTTTGACTTTAAATATGAAATTTCATATCGATATATTCATTACATCGGCAGTAATTGGAGTTAATCAGTTGATCCCCCCTCCCCTTCTTCCTCTGCAAATTGTAGTGTCGTCCTTATGGGGTTTTGAATTTACATATGAAATTTTGTGTCGATATTTTTATTCTATCGGCAGATTTTTTGTCTCAAGCTTCTCTATTCTCCCCTTCCCCTTTGGCAGATATTGCTAAAAATCGATAGATGTTAGTTATTATGACTCATGCCCGGGCTTCAACTATGAGGTCATCGCCTACTACCAGAGCGCTCTTTCGTCACTCTAGTGGACATGAGCCCGACTCTACTCTGGGAATCCTAAATTATGCCTACCCTAAATTTTTATTCACCTAGGATAGGGGTCTTTAACTAGTACCTGACATCGTACAGGCTCGGGACCATCACTTAACGTCCCATCCGAAGGACGGCATGCTTAAGTTTATTTTACCTCCCAGATAAAATAAACTAAGGGCCTCGGTCGGGTTTCGAAACCACGATCTTGTGCTCAGAAGACAAGCACGCAAACCACTGAGCTACCGGCGCCCTTGTGTGGATACATTCATTCTATCGGTAGTTATTAGAGCTATTATGTTAAGTCTCCCCCCTAATCCCCCCTCGTGCCATCGTTAGAGAGTTCTGGATCAACATATAAAATTTCGTGTCGATACATTCATTCTATCGGGAGCTATCGTATTCACAGACACATAGACATTTGTAATCCAGACGTTTGGAACACAAGAAATTCCGTTGTTAAACTCCTCAACGAATTTTTTACCGACTTCGTACAGCTGGAGAAGTCAAACATTAATAACTGCAGACATAATGAATATATCGACACAAAAGTTAGTGTGGTCCAGAAGACTTTTTCATAACTTGATAAGTAGAGAAATGAATATTGTTCGAAACTACTGAATTTTCTAAACTTGTTGTGGTTTAGTAGTCACAACAGTAGTTACTTTTAGAGGTCCATTAGGTGAGCCATTAAAACAGTAGTCTGTGGTTAAGTCGCCAACTTGCTAATCTCCAAACTCTGATAAACAGCAGTAAATCATAATTTCGCTAACTTTTAGACATGACCAATCTCCAACTTTTTAATTGCATTAAATTTATGTTTAACTGGACCTTGTACTGCAATTTATTTCAAATTTGAAGGAAACATTGAACGTATAAAAAGGTTTAAGGTTATGAATTATAAGCGGATACTGACCTCGCAAAGTTCAACTCCAATTGATAATGCCATAGCTACCAGAGGGCGCCGCGGCGGATGGGACGTTAAGCGATGGTCAGGTACTCGTTAAAGACTCCTACCCTAGGTGAATAAACCTAAGTAGACAAAATTTAGGACTCCCATAGTAGAGTCGGGCTCATGTCCACCACAGTGACGAAAGAGCGCTCTGGTAGTAAGTGAAATGACCTCGTAGTTAAAGCCCGGGCATGAGTCATAAAACCTAACCTAACCATAGCGTCCATATGAATCGAGGAGTAAAAATCATTTTAGCCGAAAGAAATTATTATTATTTATCGGATCTCCAGAGGGAAGTTTTGGCGGGTGGGGGTCGTAATACGAAAGCGAAATTAGGTAATTAGTTATTGTGAGACATGCGCGGGCTCTAACTAGGAGGTCATATCGCCTACTGTTGGACAAAAGCCCGACTGTGGGAGTCCTAAATGTTGCCTACCAATGTTTATTCACCTAGGGTAGTAGTATTTAACGTCGTAGAAGCTCGGAACCATCGCTTAAGGTCTTTTCCGAAGGACGGCGTGCTCTAGGTTTCTTCACCTCCCAGATAATGTTCCGGCTACGGACGCCAAATCTCTGGAGGAGCATTTACACATTCTAGAAGGTAAAAATAAATTAAACCAAATCGCTTCATGTTACATTCGTCTTGAGGCTTGATGACTGTCCAACTATATCGCTCAATAAAAACACGTCATGCAGACTCAACGACGATTTAAACTGCTCAAAAGACTACTACACAAGCGATCACAACTTCATATGTGATAGTAAGATGTTGTGGGTCGAGATTTCTCATAAAAATAAAACAGGTTTTCAACGCAACAGCGTCATCATCAGTAGTGAATCCCACCCGGTTCTGCTCAAAATAAAACTGTGAAGAAGAAAACACCTTTTATTTCTATGGGGGGATCTCAACTTCGCCTCAACCACAAACTGTGTGTCTACAAGATTATCAGACTTATCTGGACACATGACCTTGTTTAAGCCCTCACACACCAAAAGAATTCAAGCTATTCATAATAAAATCCTCAGAACAATCACTCAATGCCTACAGTACGTTCCTTACACGAAGTCAGACAACAATCTGCACAAGATCGTGACACACCCCAACTGAATCGCCGCTGGCCTCGTGACCTCCTGCTTGAGGAGGACCCCTGAGGAGGCGGTACCGCTTCATTAAGAGACTCAGTGATGTTTGTTTTTACTCTTCCCATATTTCTTTGTTATGAATCTTCATAGTTAGACATTGCATGATACACGCGAAAGAAATAAAAAAAATAATAAAATAACCATGATATAAAAGTCATGATTCATACACAATAACATTATTTGGTATTGAGTTTTCATTTTCATTATCTTTGTAGAATTCCTCCACTGATATATACAAATTTGAAACAATTTTGTGAAATGTCTCTCAAGAGGAAACTCTCGAATAAAATAGTGTCGAATGAAACTCAGGCATAATTTTGCGAAGAGGGGGGGGGGGATTAATTGTTTCTAACTTTCCTTCAATTTCAAGGTCCCATTAATGAAAATTGTAAATTATGTTAATTTAGTACATAAATAAGCACATCAAACAAATCCTAATCAATTAAATTAGGTACTTATTATCTTAGAGTTAGTTAATTATTTTGATTCATGCATGGGTTTATAACGCCTACTACCAGAGCGCTCTTTCGTCGCCCAACTCTACTATGGGAGTACTAGTTTTGTCTACCTAAGTTTATTCACCTAGGATATGGATCTTTTACAAGTACCTGACATCGTACAGGCTTGGAACAATCGTTTAACGTCCCATCCGAAGGACGGCGTGCTTAAGTTTATTTTATCTGAAAGGTAAGGGCCTCGGCCGGCTTCCGAACCAGCGATCTTGAGCTCAGTAAGCAAGCACGCATACCACTGAGCTACCGACGCCCTATTACCTTAGACAAAAACATTTAAAGTAACTATTAGTAGCCAAACCTGTTTACTTACTAACTTAGACTGAAAACATTTGTTCCAATTATCACATGTTTTTGAAATATTTTACAAAACTATCAGAATTTGGGCCAATGAGCCCTGGCAGCAATTATTTCTTTGAAATCGTAGATTGAGGGCGCCGGCAGCTCAGTGGTATGCGTGCTTGCCTTCTGAGCTGATGATCGTGGGTTCGAAACCCGACCGAAGCCCTTAGTTTATTTTATCTAGGAGGTAAAATGAACTTAAGCATGCCGTCCTTCGGAAGGGACGTTAAGCGATTGTCCCGAGCCTGTACGATGTCAGGTACTCGTTAGAGACCCCTACCCTAGGTGAATAAAAATTTAGGGTAGGCTAAATTTAGGACTCCCACAGTAGAGTCAGGCTCTTGTCCACCAGAGTGACGAAAGAGCGCTTTGGTAGTAGGCGATATGACCTCCTAGTTAAAGCCCGAACATGAGTCACAAAACCTAACCTAACCTCTAATAGATAACAATTTTGAGTAATCAATAGTTCTAAAAATTAAATTCGATTGACTCTTTATTATGATCATCATACTGAGATAAATGCATTTTTTAGATTAAAAATTGGTTGATTTTTACTAGATAAAACAGAAGGGCAAAGTTTACCCTCGAAAATACTGCCATCTCTTATCTCAAAAACACACTAAACTGGCATCCCATTTCCCAGAGGACGCTCCTCACATAATAATGAAGAAAGGTTACTTCTTCGTTAGTCAAAGGCATGAATAATGAATAAATTTCACTTTTTATATTTTTCTTAAAATATATTTATTTATTTACGCACTTAAGGATTACTTCTTTTCAATCCTATATAATGCTAATCTTAGACAGTGAATTAAAAGTATAAAAAAATTGAAAAAATACATTATTCAATTATATACATTAAAATACATGGTTTATTCATGATGAACATTGAACTAGATTCTGATCAAGTCAACAAATATCAACAGTTCAAACTTTACCAAGAGAGGGGGGACTTAATGAGATATAATAATCATAAAAAAATAATAGCCTGTGGTGTAAAAAAAATACACATGTTGTAAATGTGAAATTATTGTATAATTAATTTTTTTGAAAAGAAGAGGGGCGGCAAAAATTTGAAAACATTTTTGGGAATAATAATATTCAAGGAAGTGGCAACACTGTTAAACTCAACACGGACAAATGACAACATATAACATTTACACTAAGACGAGATACATGTCCCGCCGTTTTTATCTACAACAAGCCCCTCCCTCAGACTAACACCGTAAGATATTTGGGACTGGACAGACATGGAACCCTCATACAAGCCTCATACGCAACACACTAAACAAACGATTTAAAATGCTTTATTAAAACCACTCTGGATGTATGGCTCACAAATCTACGGTTCGGCTAAAATATCTAACCTGAAACGTATCCAGGTTTTCCAGTCAAAGACACTCAGACTCATTACACAATGCCCACCATACGTAAGTAACAGAACACTCCACAATGACCTCATGATAAACACAGTACACGACACAATTCAGGACCTTTACAGTCGTTTCAATAGCAAATTGCACTCACACCCAAATCCATACATCCACTCACTTTCTTCACCACACTTGCCACACAATCCACCCAGAAGGTTGAAGAGGACGTGGAACCGTGACTTACTATAATCCCAGATTGCAACTCCCCACTTGAAACAAAATCATAATATCCCCATAATATTCATTGATAATAATCATAATATTCATTGTTTTTAAATTTCGCCCTGAGGAGCTACCGCAGAGTAGCCTTCCTCTCTCACGCCAATCAGGACATCAACTATCAATTAAGTCCTCATGAAAGCTGGTTGTTGCGTAATGGCAACAGTTGCTACCAACATTATAAGACAAAAAAAAAATAATCAAAAATAATTTCGAATAGAAACTAAATAAAAAAAAAATATATATATATATTATATAAACACTTGACTTCATTTAATCGAGTACACGGCGTCAAAAATCAATGACATTGGACGCCGAGAAATAAAAATTATTCTATTCTATTTTATATAAACACATTTTTACATCTTTCTTTTCATTTAATATTTTTTATTTTTTTTAGTTCACAAAAACCCAAAAATTTGTAAAAAAATTGTCTGAGAATCATCAGCAATATACTTCCCCAGCACGAATTATTAAATTAAATTTTGGGCTAAAAATCTATATTTGACTTACATAGAGACTACTGAATCCTCATACTGAATTTTGTGACAATATATTCATTACATCGATAGTTATTAAGGTTTTTGTGTCTAGCCCCATCCTCTGAAAGGATCAAAGGGGACTCAAAAATCTTTATAACTACCTACCTACTAATGTAGGAACAACATTATGAAGATTCAGAAGCTCTCATGTCAAAAACTGTCAGTTTTTTTTTTTGGAGGGAGAGCGACAACTTAATTTATCAATTCGATGGGAAGTACATTGCAGGTGATTTGCCAAAGACTTTTTACAACTTACAAGGGAAACAGCCCTTTACCCAGGAATGAAGATAATCCTGACAGAGAGACTATATTTGGGGTATAACAGTTAATCGATACGACAGACAGCTTTATCCCCTCTCTAGTAATATTGTTACTGTTCTATTTCAGACCTTATTACCTACGCCTTTTACATAGATATTAAATTGCGTCATCGACTGTAATAATATTTTACTACAAACTATCATTTAAATTTATCAGTATGTCATTTCATGTATTCATTGTTGATCTAGGATGACCCGGGCCAATATTTATTTTGTTGTCAGCAATAATATTCCATAGTAATATTTGAACTTATCATTTCTGATCTATGTATTGTGTTTAGATATATGATCATCTGCTTTTCTTCATTCAAATAGTCTGTTTCGTTCGTTTTGTGGTTTTCTTCTGTTTTTCTTCCTCACTTATATGAAAAATTGAATACACAATGCTATGCTGATGACCTTGTGATCTTCATCAGTGGCAGGTTCCCAAATACCGTGGTTGAAATTATGAACACGGCATTGGAGCATGTCAGTAGATGGTGCACCAGAGATAACCTTAAAATAAATGCACAAAAGGTAACCTGTGCATACTTCACCCAAAAGAGGAACATAAGGGACATCAGAAGTCCCTTCCTCCAAGGGCATGGTATACCTCTATCGAGGGAGGTCAAATACTTGGGAAGGGCGCCGGTAGCTCAGTGGTATGCGTGCTTGACTTCTGAGCTCAAGGTTGTGGGTTCGTAGCCCGACCGAGGCCCTTAGTTTATTTTATCTGGGAGGTAAAATAAACTTAAGCACGCCGTCCTTCGGATGGGACGTTAAGCGATGGTCCCGAGCCTGTACGATGTCAGGTACTCGTTAAAGACCCCTGCCCTAGGTGAATAAAAAATTTAGGGTAGGCAAAATTTAGGACTCCCCCAGTAGAGTCGGGCTCATGTCCACCAGAGTGACGATAGAGCGCTCTGGTAGTAGGCGATATGACCTCGCAGTTAAAGCCCGGGCATGAGTCATAAAACCTAACCTAAATACTTGGGAACTGTACTAGATACCAAGTTGACCTGGACTCCACACGTAGAGAAAATAACAAAGAAAGCAACCAGGGCTCTATGGGCCTGCAGACGCTCCTTTGGCAAAACATGGGGCCTCAATCCCAAGATGGTACACTGGGATGTACACAACGGTAGTGAGACCCATAATAACGTACAACTCCTTAGTCTGGTGGCAGAAAGCCGATACGGGACAAAGGAGGAAACAACTGAAAAAAGTCCAAAGACTTGCCTGCTTGGGAATCACTGGGGCCATGAGCACCACCCCAACAGCAGCCATGGAAACCCTTCTAAACCTCCCCCCACTCTTGATGATGAAAGCGGAGGCAAGAAGGGGAGCCTATAGGCTGAAAACAAATAACCTAATACCGGACAACACACCGAGAGCCGGGCATTCAGTAATCTTCTGGGACATTTTGGAGGACCCTATACTAAACATGAGCTCAGACAAAATGATACCAGTTTTCAACTTTAATAGGAAAATTAAAGTATCAATACCAGAAAGAAATAACTATTGTCTGGAACTTGAGACCCAAGATCGGGATAAGCTGGTCTGGTTCACAGACGGCTCAAAAACCGAGAGAGGAGTTGGAGCTGGAATACATGGGAGGACAGTCAAGGGAAATACTAGTATATCCCTAGGTGTGTATCCTACTGTGTTCCAAGCTGAAGTATATGCCATCCTCGGGTGTGCCTGGCTCATTAAGAGACGGAACATCAGGGGAAGGAGAATCTTGATATTGTCTGACAGCCAAGCAGCGCTGCAAGCGTTGCGAGCTGTCATCATAGATTCCAAAATCGTCCTAGAATGCCTTCAAGCACTGGAGTCCCTGACGGACCAGAATAGAGTGGAATTGAGATGGGTGCCAGGCCACCGGGGGTTTGAGGACAACGAAAGGGCTGATCAACTGGCCCGGTCAGGAGCTGACGGTAAATCTATAGGACCGGAACCCTTCTGCGGGATCTCTAAGAGCACCGCAAGGGCGGCAATAAATGGCTGGCTGACCAGGAATTACATCCAGTTGTGGAGGGGGTCCCCCACACTTTATAGCGGAACCCTCAGAGAAAAGGAGCCGAGAACTCCTGAATATGAGCAGAATGGACACTGTCATATGAACAAACACCTATACAATATGGACATCGCTAGAAGCCCTCTGTGCAGGAAATGTGGAAACGAGGAAAATGAGACTCCGGTTCATATTCTAAGCCGGTGCGGGGTACTAGAAAGCAGACGTATCCACTGCTTCGGGTCTGCCATAACAGAACCGAAGCAGGTAATGGAAGGAACCTGCAGAAGAACCCTGGACTTTATCGTAGATACAGGGGTGCCGTAAGGACCAACACACACTGGGCACACAATAGGCCTACTCTGGCAGCGGTGACACAATCAGCCCTCGGAAAAGAAAAAAATATATATATATATGAAATAAGTAAAGAAGTTATGTAATCGGTCAAAAATTAATTTCGCAGTTTAAATTGGAAGTTTGTTTTCCTACCTGTAGATTCAAAATATATATATTAAAAAAAAGGACTCTCTGTCTGTGTGTCTCTGAACACGATAATTCCCGATAGAATGAATCTATCGGCACGAAATTTTGTATGTGAATCCAGAACCCACTAACGATGACACCTTTTGTTTTTTGGACAAAATAATAAATAGACCAAAAGGAGGGGGGATTAGGGGAAGGGCTTAACTCAAAAACTGTAATAACTGCCATTGTAATGAATGTATCGACACAAACCTTCAATGTGAAATCAAAATTTAGTAGAAGACCAGCTACAATTTCTACAGGAAATGTGGTAAAAATATTTATTATTTATTCCTTTTGTTTTAATTATTATTCATTTTGTTAATTTTATTATTATTTATATATTTTTTATTACCATAGTATTTATTTGTGAATTGATATTTTAAAATTTAAGTAATGTTTCTTGTGGAAGATGATAATTAGTTTTATAAGGCAGCTTACTTTGCGGGCGTCCGGGTAACCTCGACTCCACCTGGGTACAGGGACTGAACATAGAGGTCACATTTATGGTTCTCCATAACAACATTTGGCAAGTTCTACCATCTCCCTTCAACTTTGTGGAATGTTTCAGTGATATAGCTTCACTCGTTTACAAAATACAGAAGGGACAGACATCAAACACTGGTTAATAGAGTTTCGTAGTTGGACCTGAAAAGAGAATCACTCTAACGTTGTACCCTCAGGGATGGAGTTAGCATATCGAGCAGGGCTTGTCTTCCATTAATTCCAATTTACCCTTCTAAGAGTTATGGACAAAATATCCCTTTACTTCCCCAACTACGAAATTGGTCTGAAATTCGATGTTGAGTTTTCACTAAAACTTATTTCACAGGTTGTCAAATAAGGTGTAGTCTGACCTCTCACAGATTTTTATTTGTATTAGCTAACCGGCTTTCGAGGTTGTCCTCATCATCTGGCAGTCTACAAAAGAAACCATCCTTAAGCAACAAAAACAACAAAAAAAAAAAAAAACAGGTTCTGTTGGTAACAATCATAAAATATAAAGGCAACAAAGATTTAAATAAATATAAATATATTAAATTATATATAAATTTTTTTATAATAAAATAAACTATAAATAAATAAAATCATCTAAAAACATTAATAATTTAAAATTTCATGGATGGGGATACGTTATTCCTGTCCCGTAGATAATGATAAGGGCAACCCCTAGCTAATACAAATAAAAAATCTGTGAGAGGTCAGACTACATCTTATTTGACGGGAGCCATGGTGGCCGTGCGGACTAGAGCGTAGGGCTTTGGTCGCATGGTCTCACCATAATTTGCGGGTTCGAATCCCGTTCGGGATCGAGTTTTATTTCGTAGATAGAACTCCCTCCCGGGGCCTTGGATGTTGTAAATAATTAGATAACACAGTGACATTGCTAATATGCATCGTACATAAGGTCAAAAAAAAAAATCTTATTTGACAACTTGTAAAAGAATTTCATCTCTTCCGACCGCTTGATTCCAAAAATCGAATCGTGAATCCCGATAGAATGAAAACTTAAAAACCCCAATGACTGACGATGTAATGAATGTATCGACATGAAATTTCATATTTGAAGTTAAAACCCAATGAGGACAATACCTGTCTAAGAGGATCAGGGGAGAGGGAGCTATTCAAAGACTCTCAATATGGTACTTTGAGGCAATTAAGGTATATTTATTTTAAAACAATAATTCTTTATTTCATAAGATGTTTCGATTTCTAGTCATTTTCAATTCTAAAAATACAAATTATTTTAAATAATAACACCATTATAATTGTAATTCTCATAACTATTTTTTCATATAATATTACAAAGACCGATAAGAACTCACCTTGGGGGCCGTGCGGGCTAGAGCGAAGGGCTTTGGTCGCATGGTCTCACCATGGTTTGCGGGTTCGAATCCCGTCCGGGAGTGAGTTTTATTTCGTAGATAAAACTCCCTCCCGGGGCCATGGATAATAACTAGATATAACACATTGACATGCTAATATGCACCGTACATAAAGCCAAAAAAAAAAAAAAACCTAAATACAGAATGATCCATAATTTATTCATCCAATCAGATTCTACCAATAGATAGTCGTCAAATTTTATACTATTTCACATTTTGTCCAAATTTCACCCTTACATTTTTCAAAAAATTAATATTATAAATAAAACCTATAACCCTGATATAACCTACTCTAATAACTTATTTTTTTAATATCGATATTCAAATTTTTTTGAACAATTTAATTTATAAAATATAATTTTAACTCTTTTTGAGATTTTTTTAGACTTAACTGCCAATGTATTGAATATATTTAAATTTAATATGAGAATTCCCAAGTCCCTGTGTAAGTCAACTCCACATTTTTAGCCCAGACGGTCGACTCGTTTTGGAGGGAGAGCGAAAACTTAATTGATTAATTCTTACTGACATGATTCACCGACAACTCTTTTTATTATCACTGTAAACTTTGAGGTTAAATATATTATCCCAGGTGTTAAATGAACCGTCTTGTTTTTTACGACACTGCTTCTAATATTAACACTAAATTTAACTTGTAAGAAGCTTGTTCCATTTTCTTTTTTTTTTTGCTTTCCTTTAAAAGAAAAGTCTTCTTTTTCTTTTCACTTTTCCTCTTGGAAAATATCTAGCATTTTCTTGTATAATATAAGTAATATATTCCTATAACTAAGGCTCGGGCTTCATCCCAACTCTCAATATCTGGCTTTATTTCGTCGTTTCATGTTTTATTTTTCATAAATTTTTATATTTAATCTACAAATTACAATAAATGGTCACCATTAGGTATATAGGTTCATAGAAAACACCTGTTAAGTAATAATCCACGTGCATACAAACACCTACTAGATTCCAATAAATCGTCGTACCAACACCAACTAGGTTTCAATATATGGTCGTACAAACAGCTACTAGGCTCCAATATATGACCACCATTAGGTTCCGATAAATGGTCATAGAAACCACCAGGTGCTTGTATGACCATTTATTGGAACCTAATGAATATTTGTACGCTAGTGTATTACTTAACGTATGTTTTCTATGACCATTTATCGGAACCTAATGGTGGTCATATATTGGAGTCTAGTAACTGTTTGTACGACCATATATTGAAACCTAGTTGGTGTTTGTATGCAAGTGTATTATTACTTAAGTGGACACTGGGACAGTCAAAAACAACTTTAGCAACTTGAACTTGAAACATTGAACAGATTTGGAAACACATTTTTATTGTGAATGTTTTCTGATTTAAATTGCTCCACTAATTTTGCTATCAGTTTGTTATCTGAAACAGGTTGTGGATCTGTGCTAGAAAACACATCAATTTCTGCTGACAGAGAGTCACTGTCAATCCCAAAAGCTTCACTAACAGCTGAGCAAGCCTCTTTTAGGTTACTAGAAATCAAGTTTTTCTTCAATGCAGCCGCTAACAGTGTTTCCATATGGTACAGTAACGTAAGCTGGTTTTTTTCAAATCGTGACTTGATGTTTTCATAGAGGGTATCTAGCAGAGGATAGTAAAAAGTTCTTAAATAAAAGTGTGAAAAACCATTTACGTGCTTCCTCAAAAAGCGGGGGAGCGACCGCCCCCCCTCGTCGCCGCCACTGGTGTAAACATTCATTAGGTTCCAATAAATGGTCATACAAGCACCTGCTAGGTTCCGATAAATGGTCATAGAAAACATACGTTAAGTATTACACTAGCGTACAAACATTCATTAGGTTCCAATAAATGGTCATACAAGCACCTACTAGGTTCCGATAAATGGTCATAGAAAACACTCGTTAAGTAAAACACGAGCTTACAAATAAGTCGCATGAGCTCTAGCAGTTTTTTTGAATTTGATTTTAAACAGTGGTCTCAACGAGAGTGAAAGGCTGGAGTCATTATTTTAATTAAATTCCAAGAAAGCGAGGGGGGGGGGGGGGGGGGAGTGTTCCTAATGAATTCCCAAATTAAGTCATTGTGGAGTATTTAGGAAGTATCTCCAAGACCTAAACCAGCGTTTCCTTCAATTTTCTTGTCCTTTTTTTTTTTTATTAGGAAAGAAAGTCTTGGGAGAATCTCTGGCAATGAACTTCCCCAACCCGAATTGATCAACGAAGTTTTATCTCTCCCTCTAAAAGGAAACAACCACCGATTTAGGAGACCTTGATGCGTGAAATTATGTTGTTCGATCTCGGATTTTCGAATTATTACAATACGTTATATGCGTTTTTTTGTTTGGTAACTTCTCAAAAAACATTCCATACATAAAATGGTGTTGGATCCATATAAAACTGCCGTTGTGAAATGAAACTTTATTGCTTATAGAGATACAAATCTCATAGCAAGGGTTGACCTTACTAGTTCACACATAAATGTAATACATTTTATATATATACAACATAATATATAAAAGTTTATATATCAATACAAATTATAATTAAAAATATTTTTTTTTTTTTTTTGTCTTTTATTTATAAAGGTGCCACTGTTGCTAGGGTGCAACAACCAGCATCTATGTTGGTAGGTATGGATATGTTGGCGTGAATGGCATGTGAGAGGAAGGCCACCCAGTGGTAGGTCCTCGGGACGAAAATTTATATTAATTATTAGGACAAGGGAAAAAAAAAATAAAATAAATAAATAAAAAAAAAAAAAAAAAGGAATTGAAAGACAACTTTGATGGAATGGGTAAGAGAGATGATAAAAGTGAAGGAAAATAATGTAAAAAAAAAATAAAAAAAATATTAAGAACGAATAGGAATTAAGGTGGCAGTAAATCGCGGTTCCACCTCCTCTTCAACCTTCGTGGGGGGTTTTGTGGTAAGTGTTGTGAAGATAAAGTACGTATTTCTGGATTTTTATGTGTGTAAAGTTTTCTAAAGAAACGTATGTAGGTAGTTTGTATTGTGTCGGGTACTGTGTGTATTATAAGATCGTTGTGAAGTGTTCTGTTGTTTATGTATGGGGGGCACTGTGTTATCAGTCTGAGGGTTTTTGACTGAAACTCCTGAATTCGTTTGATGTTGGATGTTTTTGCTGAACCGTATATCTGTGATCCGTATGTCCATAATGGTCTAAGTAAGTAAGTATAACAGTTCCGTTTTTGTGTCATGTCTAATTTTGATCGTCTATTTAGAAGTCCGTAGAGTATTTTGAGTCGACGGTTCAGCGTGTTTCGTGTGAGACGTGTGTGAGGGTTCCATGTCAGTCTTCGGTCGAATGTCAGTCCTAGGTATCGTACAGTATTAGTTTAAGGGAGGGGCTTGTCGTAGATGAAAACGGGGGGGCATGTTTCTCGTCGAAGTGTAAATGTGATGTGCTGTGATTTTTCTGTATTAAGTTTTATTTTCCATGTGTTGCACCAGTTTTCAATTTGTGTGAGATGGTGTTGTAGTGTAAATGAGGCGTGTATGTGAAGGTCAGCAGCAGCTAAGATGGCGGTGTCATCGGCGTATGTAGCTGTCATTGTGTGGATGGAGGTGGGCATGTCAGATGTGTATAGTGTATATAATAAAGGAGCTAAGACAGAACCCTGCGGTACACCCGCTAATATGGATCTTATTGAGGAGATAGCAGGGCCCTGACGGACGGCGAAGTATCTGTTTGTTAGATATGAATGAATGATTAAGTAATATGTGTGAGGAAGCAACGGTCTCAATTTATAAAGAAGTCCCGCGTGTCAAACTCGGTCAAAAGCCTGACTTACATCAAGGAACGCCCCCGTTGCGTAGAACTTTCTTTCTAGGGCAGACGCCACGTAATCCACAACCCTGTGTAACTGGTGTATTGTGGAGTGTTCTGAGCGGAAGCCAAACTGATGATGAGGAAGTGTTTGCTGACTGGAAAGAATAGTTATGAGCCTTTTGTATAGTAATTTTTCGAAGAGTTTAGAACATAGAGGAAGAAGACTGATAGGTCGGTAGGAGAAGGAGAGTGTTCTGGCTTCTTTGATTTTAGTATCATAAGAATGTGTGAGAGTTTCCATTGAATTGGAAAGCGTGTAGTGCGTAGTATACAGTTAAACAGGGTTGTCAGAAACACGACAGCTTTTCGAGGTAATTCCTTGAGAACTTCAGCCATAATGAGGTCATATCCTGGGGACTTCTTTTTGGGGAGGTGTTGAATTTCAAATGCGACTTCAGAAGGTGTGAATGATTTGGGAGGGAGTGAAAGTAGTAGTGGGATATGTAGTGTTTGTGAGACATGTGTTTCATGTGTTAAATCATGCATGTCTGGATGAGATGTGAAGGTTTGTGTGAGATGGGAGGCGAAGCGCTCTGCTTTCTCCTCATCTGTTATGCCCAATAATTAAAAATATAACAAACTTAATTAAACAAAAAATTAAATTTAGAAGATACAACATTATAAATATGGGCCGAAGTAAAGAAAAGAAAAAATACCAACTGTTGTGAAATGTGTTATATTGAAATGTATACGGTAAACGAGAGAGCAAATCATAATAAAACTGTTTTTCTAAATTTTGAACTTTTAGTTACGAAAATAAATATATTATTGATTTTTTTTATCGTCATTAATACTTGATAAATTGATTATTTTATCGAAGATTGCATTATAGTGTGACATGTATTTATTGATAAATTTGTTTCTGTATTGGTTTAACGTTGGACAAGTTATGAGAAGATGGAGTATGTTATCATTATCACTGTTACAAATTGGACAGAGTCAAGCTGAAATATAGCTACCCAATTTGTATAATTCAAATGAGTTGTATATTTTCCTGAGACCCGTAATTGTGAAATAATTCTTTGTTTGCCTATATGGTTCCTCATTTCTAAATAACTTCCGCTATTGCCAAAAGAACTGCAATTTCTGTAAAAGGTGTTGAAAGGGGCTGGAGATTGCAGCGTCTATATCTTTGCTCATAGGATGGTTTTCCATTTTTTCTAATAAACGTTTATAATTTTCCTTAATCATTTTTGAGAAAAGTTTTCTGCCTCTAACGTAACTAAATAGTGTGGCAGCTGTAGACACCAATTGTACGGCATACTCATTGAGTCTAGCAGAACCCTTTGTCTCGTGTTGCAGACTTTAGGCAGTTCATTTAAGTCCATGCTTCATAATTTTTGCCACCAAATCAACGTTCTTTTAAATATTTTACGTTCCACATAAACTTGGCCAGTTTCGAGTCTAACAAGGTAATTTGATGTGTTTCGTGGTAGGTTCAGAAGAGATCTGAAGAATGATAATTGAGCTTTTTCGGCTACATCTGCATAAGGTGGGGCCTATAACTCTGACATGTATAGGAAGCTAGATTCAGAGATAGAAGTAAACAATTTAGATTTGAATCCATATAAAACTGCTGCTGTGCGTATTTGCCACAATCTGGTCCGAGCTATTTCTCTGCCACTATCTCTGACTCTCCTACAAGATATTTTCTGTGCACAACTGGAGATAATGCTTTTCCATTTTGCACAATATATCTGAGAAACGATTTCAAATTAAATATATATATTTCTCAGGTCTCAGCAATAAAACCTCAAGAGATTTCATTTTACACTAGCCAGTAACATTAAGAAGGTTAGAAACGTTAACTGCCAGATTAATAACTATAACTTAGATGATTTTTAGTAAGGCTATTGTGAATCAACAATTATCGATAATCACGATTTTTCGATACCCGGTTTTTTCAAGAATCGATACCCAAAATATCCGATTATCGTCTTTAGAATATGTGCCATCTCAAACTCTTGGAGAGTCAAAATCAGAGATAGCTGTAACGGCTGCTCGGATTGTGATGAGTTGTCACACAGTTAGATATTGTGACTCATGCCCAGGCTTTAATTACGAAGGCATATCGCCTACTACCAGAGCGCTCTTTCGTCACTTTGGTGGACATGTACATGGGAGTCCTAAATTTTTATTCCCTTTTTTTATTTCCTTTCTGTGTAGAAGGAGGACCACATTCTCTAGATACTGTCCATTTGAGTCTGAAAAATTTTCAAAAAAACATTTGAAAAACTTGGTGGGCATAAGAATTAGAGTAGTGGGGGGGACGGCATAGGAACTTGAAATGCACAAACACCAGTATTCTACAAAATGTACAAAATATAATTAGTAGAAGTGAAAATGAAAATGTACGCACAAATGATGGGAGAAGCAAGCCAGTGTTGACACTAGTCTCATTATAATAATTATAAGCCCGAATATCGTGCAGTAAAAAAATTAAAAAACGTGCAATAAAAAGGCCAAAATGTGCAACAAAAAAATAAAATCCTGCCATTAACTGTTTTTCTGGAAAAAAAATTTGGATCTAATGTGTAAATTAAATAACTCTTTTTTTCAGCATAAATTACAATGGAGGTTAGGTTAGGTTTTATGACTCATGCCCGGGCTTTAACTACGAGGTCGTGAGCCCGTCTCAACTGTGGGAGTCCTACATTTTTATTCACCTAGGGCAGGGGTCTTTAACGAGTATATGACATTGTACAGACTGGGGACCATCGCTGCTGCCAAAAATTTAACGGTTAACTTTTCAATGCTTATCTAAGGAATCAAAGACGTAGTAAATCAAACTTCCTATGTGTTTCATCATCTTTATTTGGAGTCTCTGCGTATATGTACTTAATTTCTCAAAAAAATGTGTATTTTTATTCATATATTTATTATTGTTCTCTTTGATTTAGTACATATATATTTGTATTTTAATCCAATTAATGTTTTCCTTGTTTTTAGGACTTTACTGTTCAGGAGGGACAGGGAAAAATCGGGAGCTGGAAAAGGGACAGTTAGAAATGTGAACCTGTTGAACTTCCATTTAGTATTTGTTAAGTCGTGGCTGAAGTTGATATCAACACCAAAAGTACTCCCATATATCATATATACTTTGTGAAATATTATTTTATTAAATACCTCTTTATTTTGTAAAAAATAAAAATCTCATGTTCAAAATTTTGAGATGCCACACGGCCATAGTTGTAACTATTATTTATTACTGCTATTTAAAAGTTGTATTAACAGACGGTAGCAGCTACACAGAAGTAGCGTTTTTATCCTAGTGGATGGAAGGTAGGGAGGGAGAAGGCTAGTGACCAACCACAGAGATATCGTGACTAGAGAGATGAGGAGTGGCCCCGTTTTTTTGGAGGGGGCCCATCTTAAAGCCACCCCAAGCAGGCCCATTAATCCCCCGCCCTTCTGGTCCCATAAGTCACTCTGATGACCCTTAGCCACGCTCATCTCTAACCTGGTCACGTGACTCAAACACACACACACACACACACACACACACACACTTACACAGTAGAACTCAAACCAACGCTTCTCTTTCTGTCTATGATAAATATCACCGATATCTTAGAATGATTTATGAAGTGTCGTCCTATATTTCTGAATTCAGGTAAATACCCAGAAAAAATTATAAAGTACATCTGAACTCCTTCCAGGTGTGGTGCCTCTCATTTGAAACATCGCACTCATCTGTCACTAAAATCTACCTGGATACTGTTATTTCCTGCCTGTCTTTGGGTTTTCAGAAGAGGAATGGAATTAGCAAAGTTACACATGGCTGATCCGCTGAAAATTAGTACGTATCGCCCTATTAATTTCAGTGGATCAGCCGAAGGGAAGGGGGATTAGGGGATTTGGATTCGACTGAAAACCCCTAATAACTGCCAATGTAGTGAATATATCGAGACAAAATTGACCGAAAACTGCAGGAGTGTCGTCCAAACCCTCCAAGTCCAGGACTGTTGTAGAGACGCCGGCGGAGCTGCCTCAGGCTTCCCATCCCAGCCACCCGAGGACCTCCACCAGGGCCCCCCACCCCCAGGAGGGAGTTGAAGCATTGTAGAATTCAAAGTTGTTCCAGTAACACCGAAAAAGACTTAAGATACTTCACCGCGAACTCATTGAATATTGATATTTATTGTTTGAGACAGTTATGAATTGTGCGGTGCACAACGGTGATAGGTTGTGTTCGCTCTACCGACCAACTTGGAAGTTAGTAACTACTTTCTGAGTTAACCTTTGTCGGTTGCTAACTTCCAATAAGTTTACCTCGAGGGACAGTTTGTAGCCCAGAATATAGTCTGAAAATAGTTTTACTTCAGCTGATTTAGAGTTTCCCATCACGAACATGGAAAACCCCAAGAATAACCATCGAGCTTGTGGTTTTGAGGCCAGAAACAACGGAGAAACGAATTTTGTGGCTTTAATTGAAGAGAGTTAAAGCAAGGGTTGTCATGAGGTTTGTGATACTAGAGCAAGTCGTCAGTGAATCACTAGTAATCTACTTCCACAGCACGAATTAATCAATTAAGTGTTTGCTCTCCTTCAAAAACCATTTAATTGTGATAATAAAATTAATCTAATTTAAAAAATAATAATAAATAATAAAATTATCACATTTCCTGTAGAAATTTTTCTGGTCTTATATTAAATTTTGATTTCTACAGTGGTTTCCGAAAAGGGCCCTAATAAAATATATAGAAAGTTTATGACGTGCAATTTTAAAAAAGTGCACGTATATAAAAAACATTTCAATTAACAATTACTTCATTTGGATTCTTTTAAATATATAATTCTGGGATGCCATAAAAAGTTTCTAAATTTGCAAAAATGTTCAATCTAATCCAATGTTTTTTTTTTTTTTTGGTTGACAGGTAAAATGAATAACAAAGAATCGAGAACAAAACATTGGGTTTATCAATATTTAACCCACATTATAAAGAAAAGAATAAATTTGGAAAATAAAAAAAAATATAGGTACTACTTACTAATTCCTAAAATTTACATCAGTTTTCTTTAATGTGGCTACTCTCTAATAAGAATATATATATATATAATTTTTAAAAAAAAGTACCTTTTTTCTGTAGCTCACTCTTTATTTGTCCTTCAAGCTTCTATATTATGTCATTCCTCATAATATATATATATATATGTGTATTATAACCGATTTGAGGGTAGGCAGGAGAATTTACACAATTTGTAAATTCAAGTTCCATGCCCTAAAGAATTTAAACACTTTCGAAAATATAGTAGCAGAGGAAAATTAACGTGTTGGGCGCCGGGCTACTATCAAGCCATCACTTAAAGTGATAATAACTAATTCTTACTAAATAACAATAATAATAATCAAAATAATAGTACTCACCCTTAATAGTATTAATAATTGTAATCCTATATATAACTACATGCAGGGTGTAAATAATTATAATCAGTTCGTTGCTGCCAATAACAAAAGTTAATTTATTCTAGAAAAGATAATGAAACAAAAAACACTGGGCAGAGAATATATACAAGATAATAATAAAAAGAAAGATATACATCGAAATGAAGTTTGACTTATAAAACTCTACTATGTTTTTTTCATCTCTGATTCATGACTGTAACTCGACTGTTAAAAGTCGTGAACTGTCTCGCTTCACGACTCTACTTGAACTGAAAATTAATAGGTGTCGTCGTGATTCAACAACAATTTTTGTTTTTTTTAGTACAGTATAATTGAATATAGGTTAGGTTTTATGACTCATGCCCGGGCTTTAACTACGACGTCATATCGCCTACTACCAGGAGCGCTTTTTCGTCACTCTGGTGGACATGAGCCCGACTCTACTGTGGGAGTCCTAAATTTTGCCTACCCTAAATTTTTATTCACGTAGGGCAGGGGCCTTAACGAGTACCTGACATACAGGTTCGGGACCATCGCTTAACGTCCCATCCGAAGGACGGAGTGCTTAAGTTTATTTTACCTCCCAGATAAAATAAACTAAGGGCCTCCCGGTTACGAACCCTCGACCTTGAGCTCAGAAGACAAGCACGCATACCACTGAGATACCGGCGCCCTCTATAATTGAATATAAAACTGACCTAAGACATACTAAGTAATGTAGAATGTAGCCATGGAGAGAATGGGGTTGGTATATTGAAGTAATGAGATTTTAACAGAGCAGGTTGACCCAGCTAGGGCCTCGTCACGCAGCCCCTTGGGGCTATTAGTGACCCTGGTGGATCGATAACATTATCATGGTTCGATTGAAACCGTTTCGATCCAGGTCGAAAGGCGCTAAACTCTATCCTTTCCTCTGTTGGTTCATTTTCCACTCGGTGGAGCGTCAACTTGGTAACCTTCTCAACACACGCTCCTCGTCTTCTGTTCCCAGGACAAAAACCCATCTCTTTAATTAGAACTCAATATTCCTGACTCTTCTCACATTCTTTGACACGCTAGAAAATCATTCATTTTGCTCATATTTTGAAGGTTATTATGTTAATTTGTAAAAAATGTTATCTAAATAATTTTGATAAGTGAATAAGAATCGCTTTTACATTAATCATATATACAAAATTGTAATCGTCTGCACAGAAAACATATCTTGTTTGTGATGTATAAAATTAGATAATAATTAATTATATATTTATTGGTATAAAATAAAAACAGTGAAGTAACTAAATTAGTAAATAAATATATAAAGTCGCATTTGTTTTAAAACAACCAATGAATAAAAAAACATAAGACGACCATCAGCTGTTCTAAATACGATGGGTGAATCTATGTTGTGGAAGTCTGGTGAGATGAAATGTGAAGGTGGACAGGCAGTGGTGAGAAAAGTGTTTAGGCTTAAGGTGTGGTGAACCAAATAGGTGTGAAATAACAGTGAAACAGATGCGCAAAGGAGGTACTTTTATTTATTTATATGTCTTATATGCCCAAGATAACTATAATTTGAAGAATGGCCAATATTTAAAAGGAAAATAGACTAAATACAAGTAAAAATTAGGTTGTAGGATTTATTTTTGTAAATAATTTGATTTTTTTATGTTTAAATATCTTAGTTTTAATTTTATAATATAGATTTAAGTAAGTAAACCCAAATATTTGTTCTCAAATTCTATACAATTCATTTTCCCTGTTAACCCAGTAAGATAATTTATTTATACCTTTCGATTAGATTTAACATTTTTGCAAAATTTAGAAAAACAATATGGCATCTCTTTAGAAATCCAAATGAAAAGTTTGTTAATTTAAATTTTTTTTTTAAATACATGCACTTCTTGAACTCTTGATATTTTTTAGGGTCTTTTTCGGAATTTACTGTAAAAATCAAAATTTAGTACCAGAGAATATCTACAGGAAATGTGGTAATTTTATTTGATTATTTTTATTCATAATTCAATTATTTTAATTTTATATTTATTTATTTTATTTTAAATAATTTACACTATGACATGTTATGTTTTTGTTGTTGTTTTAATCTGTGAACACGATAACTCCCGATAGGACAAACGTATCAACATGACATTTTATATGTAAATCCAGAAGCCCCTACAACAGAACATATTGATTTTCAGCCAAATCGTGCAAAGGGAAGGAGGGTTTTAGGGGGGAGGCTTAACACAAAAACTCTGGATAGAATGAATGTATCGACTTGAAATATCATATCAAGGTCAAAACCCGATGAGGACATAACCTGTCAAACAGTGATATCGAAGAGAAAGGGGTGGAGGGAAAATTTCGACACAAAATTTAATATGATTTAGAAGTCCCTATGTAAGTATGTAAGTCAAGTCCCGCTATACGAAGTATAGGAGGAAAGTAAAATTTATGCAAAATTTGGTGTTAATTTGAAAGAAATTACTGAATAAATCTACCGTTTTTTCTGATATTTTGTTAAATTTACATATGGTAGGTTCAACAGGACTTCGGACTTCAAAGCCCCCCCCCCCCCCCCCCCCTCTTTCACATGTTTTAGTTAAATGAATAATTCATTTGTAGAGGTCTCTTGTACGTTGTAATTCCCCCCGACAGACCACTAAAGGGACTCATGGCAGCTAGTATCGGTCTGGCATGCCCGGGCTTGGACTAAACTAATTGGAAATGTAATAAGACGAACCCTTGTATAGTATATTGGTCAGCTCTTGTCAGTCAATTAGTAGGCTCAGGGTCAGTAAATGGCAAGGGGTCAGTAAATAGGCACCAACGGCAGCTATATGAAGTATAGGGGAAGTTATGGAATCCATCACCTTCCCATTCCAAAAATTAAATAAAAAAAAATTACGATGAATCACCGGCTAATATTCAACAGTTGACTTAATAGGGTTTTTTTTTTTACAAATAGATATTTATAACTGTATAAAAATAAATACAACAAGCAAATAATGCTAATAGAGAGAGACATAATGGCAATGTCAAAATGTCAAGAGGGGAGAAATCACCCAGTGGTGACCGACCCTCCCTAGTGGTAGTGTAACTAAATCACTGTCACTGCTGCTGCAGTAGGTCTCTAGGCCATTGACGCTTAAGGCGTCGTTGGGGTATGGCAGAATGGAGGGCACGGACTAGAGGATTATTGTGGGAACTAAGAAGGGAAAATAATTTTTTATACTTGCGATTTAGAAACTTCGGTGACAAAAGGTACGTTAAGGTCAGTGTGAAGAGTTTTGTTGGAGAAGAAATAAGGAGCATTGGCTATTTGGAATTTTGGATTGAAAGGATTGGATGCTTTGACGATTGGAAGCCTTGGCAGAGTTCGAGTCCATAAGTCCAAATAGGTTTCGTTACTGCGTTGTATATAAGTCGTTTTGTTTTCGAAGTTAATTTGGATCTTTTGTCTAGTAGTCTTAGTAACAGTTTATAACGTCCGTAGGGCAGTTATATTTTCGACGAAGGGTGGAGATGATGTGAACTGATTGCCTCCTAAATCCCAAATACTAAATTTTGTGTCGATAAATTCATTACATCGGCAGTTATTAAAGTTTTTGAATTGAGCCGCCTCCCCACCTGAACCCCCTAACAATAATTCAGAGAAAAGTTTCACAACACTTGCTTGATTAGCTTATAACCTCGTGTGGCGTAATGTTAGATGACAATGAAGTAAAGACACCGTCAGACCTAGAGTCAGTCACAATCACTCTACGGAGAAACTCACCTATCCATTCCACAACTTGGCTTTGCTACGGATTATCCGTTGTTTGTATATCCGTTCGCTTTTTTGTCACAGTTTAATGAGATTACCATAGTATGAAATTTTCGGTGTTCCTACAAATAGAAGTGAATGGATGCTTTTCTCGGAAAATCTCCCAAGATGGTTTGACTTATTAAAGCTCTTTCAATTATGAAAAATTGGATTGAAATTAGATTAAGGATGCCATCAGAACTAGTTATCCCAGGAAGGACCACTTCATCTCTCCAGACAGCAACAGTCAACAAAATGGACAACCAGTGGTGAGGCAAGCTCAGCTTGTCTTAGTGAGTAAATCAAGAAAAATAAAGTCGTTGGTAAAACACTAGCAATGTACTTCCCCAGAACGAATTAATCAATTAACTTTCCGATCCTCCTCCAAAACCAGTTGATCTTGCGCTAAAATTCAACAATTGACTTACATAGGGGCTTCTAAAATCCTCATACTAAATTTTGTGTCGTTAAATTATCTTTTTTCTTTTTTTTTTTACAATATTTCGGGACACTTCCACGTCCCTTCTTCTGGCCACTATGAATCGTTCATAATGGTAAGAAGAAGGGACGTGAATAGTTCATAGTGAGCAGAAAGAAGGAATGTGGAAGTGTCCCGAAATATTGTCAAAAAAAAGAAAAAATATGACACCTCTGAATAAAAAGCCGGAAAAAAGATATAATTTCCGAAAAATACATTTATACAGTGTTGATGGTACTTCGGATCCAATCAGATATCATAAGAGGTGAGTAGAAATGAACATTGTTAAAATTGAATCCAACTAAAAAAGTTGAGTTAGGAATATAAGATTTAAGTCGACCTTGTGGCCCAAATCTAACATGATTTCTGAAAAATCCTTAATACAGATATGTTGGTAGTTCGGATTCAATCAGATATGATAAGAGGCTACCATGTGTAGAGAACATTTTAAAAATTAAATCCAACTAAAAAAGATTTATGAAATTTTATAGACAACAGGGCGCCGGTAGCTCAGTGGGTACTGGGCTTACTGAGCTCAAGAAGAAGTTTTTTTTATCTGGGAGGTGACAAAAAACGAGCACTTTAAGCTATGGTCCCAAATACGTTAGGTACTCTTTGCTAGAGGGACTAGCTGTACATCTACAATGCTAAATATTTAACAAGTAGACTGTTCATAACGCCATTAAACTGTGGAGTATTTCATAAAAGTAATGAATTAGTGATGTTGAGAGAAGTGGAGTAGGTTGGAGGTTCTCTATTTAGATAGCAGACTGAATATTCTGACATTCGCTAATTTGCATAAAGTTCTGAGAGCGAGTTTTGGTCTGAAAGGGATAAAACCTTGTTTTGTATCCTGTATGTATACATGGAGCAGCCTTGTGCTGACCACAGAGCCAGATGCTGCCAACATTACCAAACATCCACTCCATTAACTATAAGTTTAGTATAATTGCTATACATATATACTACATATAATTGCTATACATATATACTACATATAATTGCTATACATATATACTACATATAATTGCTATACATATATACTACATATAATTGCTATACATATATACTACATATAATTGCTATACATATATACTACATATAATTGCTATACATATATACTACATATAATTGCTATACATATATACTACATATAATTGCTATACATATATACTACATATAATTAATATTGTTAATTATTCAAGTGTAACTTCGTTATTTAGTTATATCAGGACGTTTTATGGTAGATGCAGCGTTTTCCCCCTCCAAAACGCAAACGAAAAACGTAACATTCTTGACGCCCACTGAGCATACTGCACATACTTGTGCGCACCTTTCACTTGTCATGGTTTAGTACAACACGTGTATTTCTTATCCGTTTGTGTTTGAATTAATGCCGTTTTTTTTTTAGTGCAACGCTTTAAATTTACTTATTATGCTTCGTATAAGTGTACTTATTGTGTTAAATTTATTGTGTATCGCATAAAATACACACAATGCAATGAAAAAAAAAAAAAAAAATTAAAATGGAGATAAAAATGTTAAGTAGTTTTACTTTTAGACAATAAACAAAAACAACAGTCGACAACTTCCGGTAACCATAGACGCTGTATTTACAAGTTAACATGTAAACACTGCCTTATATTTCTTACTTTAGTTAACATAAGCCCGTCGTGTCATGCGTTACACACGAAAATTATGTTCCATCATCAGAGTCAATGTACGATACATTAAATTTTTCAATACCTAAGTTAATCTATATCATATTTATAATAATATCTTTAGGTCAATATTAATGTATCCTTAATTGTAAATAACAATTGTTACCAACATTAGGCATTACCTTCACCATACGCATCCACTCAAGGCATTATAAGGCTCTCAAGAAGGAAATAAATAGTTTCCGAAACTGTAAAAACTTGGGGATTTGTTAATGGAAGTTGAACCCCTTCCTCATGTTCCTGCACAAATCAGCAAACTTCCTTTAGTATATAACTAATCCTGTATTATGTAATAACGAAACCGTTAGTTTATGTATAAATTTCCTGTGGAATAGACAATATTTCAAAAAACTAAGTTTTATTTTTTTTATTTGTTATAGTTAGTTATTATGACTCAAGCCAGGGCTTTAACTACGAGGTCATATCGCCTACTACCAGAGCGCTCTTTCGTCACTCTGGTGGACATGAACCCGTCTCTACTGTGGAAGTCGTAAATTGTGCCTACCCTAAATTTTTATTCACCTAGGGCAGGGGTCTTAAACGAGTACCTGACATCGTACAGGCTCGGGACCATCGCTTAACGTCCTATCCGAAGGATTGAAGACGCAGTGTGAAATTTATGAGTTTCGATTCCTAAAATTAGAGCCCTGCTCAATTTTAGATCAATTTGGATGAAACTAGGTCCAAAATATTTGTGAAAGCTGGTTTTTTATCATGTATCTGCGGGTTTCACAATCAATGAGTCCATTAAAACCACCAAAAGTGGCAAAAATAGCCAATATTTGAATTAGGACCACTTTAGGCCAAAATGACAACATTAGGACCACTTTTGGCTAAAATAAATATTGAATTCGTAATCAGCGACTCAAAAAACATTGATTTAAGTTGTAAAAATCCGTTAACAAAAACTTGGACAAAAAAAATTAAAATTTTTTAAAATTTTCTCGGGTTTTCGGCAGCTGTCAATTGGCATATAATACCTTGATTGTGAAACCCGCAGTTACCTGATAAAAAGCCAGTTTTCACAAATATTTTGTACCTAGTTTCATCCAAATTACCGAGATCCAAGAACCCGAGGGATGGTTAGGGATGGTATGGTTAGGGATGGTATGGTTAGGGATGGTTAGGGATGATCCACGATCTTGAGCGCAGAAGGCAAGCACGCATACCACTGAACTACCGGTGCCCTCTTTATTTGTTATATTATTTCAAAATATGTCCGCGTTTCTCAACTTAGAAGTTATGTAAAGACAGTTGTATGTGTTCTCCTTACATTTTGGGTTAGATAAGTTTCCTTTTAGACTGATCGGATCAATAAGTGTGTACAATTAGAAAATAGTTAATAATGAGTTTCTCAGTACAGTCTGGATTATTTATTAAGTCACAGAAGTAAAGAAGTTCAGCTATGCAAATTAGAAGAAACGTCTGTTGGATTAATGTAGAAGAGATGAAGGAATAAGCCAATCTGCTGACGTCGTTTCGTTATCCCTTCTCCGCTCATTATACGGAAGGGCGAAAGGTACTTAGATGCACGTTTGCCCTCGGTTAAATGGTCATTAGGCTAAATTGTTCCACGTGACTGCAAAACCACGATTTGATGTCTTCTAAGACACTGTTGACATCTGATGTCGCTTACAGACACTCGCGCTCTCAACCAGACGAGTATTATACTACTCAGCTATTCGAAGAAATTCCTGTTTGTCAACCCAAAAACACTCGATAGAATGAGTATATCAACACAAAATTGTGTATATATTATTAAATATGTAAGTGCAACCGTCTGGGTGAAAATAATTTGTCTCATTAAATTTCAGCCACACTGTATATTAATAAAACTATAATAGATTATTTGCAATTAGTTTCATGTAAACAGGAAAAACTGTTAATATTATTTCATTTTAGCCCTTTTAGAATAAAAGTGCGGTTACAAAGAGCTTCTTCCCGACTGTAGAGGACAGGTTGGCGATGAAGAACGACAAACCGTTCCCAGCCAAGATGACCATGCTCCTGAGTGGACACGGCAAGATGAGGCACTACCTCCAAAACCATTCTTTGTGATATGAACAATTGGACGTATCAAATTTCCTGTATAGATATCGCTTTCACCAATCCATCACTTTGATGGATTGAGAAAAACCATAAGAAAAGAAAATTGTATTTTCTTTAATATATTCAATAAGAATATAGAAAAACTGCCGACATTACTTCCCCAGTATAGGGGAAGTTATATAATCGGTCAGAAATTCGATGTTGAGTTTTCAGTTGAATTTAATGTTTTCCGACTTCCTGGTTCAAAAAATTAAAAAAAAAAATGAGTATGAACACTATAACTCCCGATAGATGGGAGGCTCAACTCAAAAACCGTAATAACTGCCGATGTAATGAATGTCGACATGAAATTTTATATTTAAATTCAAAACCGCATAAGAACGGCATCTATCAGTTTTCCGTGCCATCGGCTGAAGGATTAGGGAGGATCAGAGAAGGACGATTCAAAACTGTCGTGCCTAGGGCCTGTGTCCGAGAAGATGGGTCGTACCTACTAGGGACGGAGTCAGGGTGTCCTACAGAAATGAAAACACTTTAAGGAATTGTTTCCCGAGTCTGAAGGACAGAGTACCTTTCAGGGACAAAACCTGTGTTTACAATCTGACATGTGATGATTGCAATGCAACATATATTGGACAGACAGGAAGGAAACGTACAGACATCCTAGAAGGCTTGGAGATCCGACTTTCGTTATATGGGGGGGGGGATACGAACAATCTTAACAAAAAAATTGATGTTAAGAACTCCCTTCTGCTGCCTGACCTACCTGGTGTGAGAGACTGGTTCAAAACTAAGGGAAGTAGCTGTCCTGTGAGGGATGTCGTGTAAATATGTTTTGGCTGGTTTTTATAATGATATTTATTATCTGTATTTTATTTCAAGTCTGTAATAATATTTTTAATTTTGTATTTATTTATGTATATTTGTTTTAATTTTTTATTTATATTTTATGACAACAATAATTTATTTGGCTGTATGGTGGGAAAAAAAATGTACGTTACTATTATGTACAGACTTATTGTATATATTAGAATGAATGGTTTTTGACTGGCTATCCCCACCCCTTACAGCTATGCCAGTTGTCTTCTAACCGCTGTGCTGTGTGGGTGGGGTAAGTTAGTTTTATAATTGTATTTTCTTACTCTGTACCCTGATGCTTTAAGAATTATTTATACTTTTTTTTATTTGTATATTTTGTTATTCTATGATAGATGAACCACTGATGATGACGCTGTTGCGTCGAAACCCGGTTCTGGTGTAAAATAAAACAGTGGGAAGACTGGTGGGAAATTTAGTTTGAGGATTCAGAAGCCCCTATGTTAATGAATTATTAATTTTTAGGCCAAACAGTCTATTTGTATTATAGGGAGAGCGAGAACTTAATTTGTAATTTTCAATGGAATTCAATGTTTTTCAACTTCTTAGTTCCAAAAGTGAAAAAAAAAATTCTGCACGTATGGCTCTGTGAAAACATAACATGAAAACTATCGATTGACTGTTACAACACAAAAACTGTAATAACTGCCGTTGTAATGAATGTATTGACACGAAATTTCATATGTATATTCAAACCCGTATAAGGATGACACCTATTAATTTTCAGATGAATCAGCTGAAAAGGAGGGGGAATCAGGAGAGGACTCAACTCAAATATCTCAATAACTGTATAATAATAATAATGATTGTATCGATATGAAATTTTATTTTCATAAGGATGCCACTTTTTAATTTTCTACGAAATCGGTCGAAGGGAAGGGAGGATCTGAAAAGGGAGACTGAACTCAAATATTCTAATAACTACCACTGTAATCAATGTATCAACACAAAATTTAATATGAAGATTCAGTAGCCAGAAAAGTCAAATATTAAGTTCTAGCCCAAACGGTTCATTGACTTTTTAGGGAGAGCGAAGTAATTGATTAATTCGTTCTGAGGAAGTACATAACCTATGATTCACTGATTACTTTTTTTTTTATTCTTTCAGTAATCAAAATACAATTTTTCGAGTATTAACATCATGAAAACTGTTAAAAATGAACAAGAAACATAACCTATTTATATAAGTTAATAGTATGCAAAGAAAGCACGAAGTTTGTGAAAACCTTTAATGTACCTCATGTATTATTCAATTTCCTTTCTCATAAACTTTGGAATTAAGCAAACAGTACCGCAGATGCTTAAATTGGAAAACTGGAACTTGAAGATAAAAAGTATACTTACATAAAAAATCTGAAATTTAAAACATCTATTTTTTTTTTTTTAATCTGCTTAAATAAATATTAGTACGTATCTTGTACGTACAGTAAAACCCCAATTATCTAAATCCCAGTTATCCGGAGAGGAATTTTATTTATTTTTGAGCTGAGTTTACGAAGCTCTTTCTTAGGCGACTCATGTATTTCGTTGTACTCGTACTCCTCTTTAAACCCCTTTACCGATCACATTGAAATTTGCCACGATGGTAGTGGACACGGTGACGATGGTTTACTACTAAAAAAATTTGAAATCGAACATACCACGGAGGAATAATCACCGAAAAACAAAATCCCCATTGAAATCAAAATATTTGAGCCGTTTTTTCAGTGTTCTAAAGTACAAACTTCGACTTTTTTTGATAAAAATATTCACAGCTGTTGCTAAGAAAAAGGCTAGAAAAAATCCATTGAATTCAATTGAAATCTATTTAAAGTATTAATATATTCATAAAGAACATACAAGGTGAGAAGTTACTGATAATTATTAAAACATTAACTGAGTTTTTTATACAGATATGCCAGACTCAGCTCAGTTTTTGCAAACAGCAGAATGCATTGCACACCTAGTTTTATTTAATCGGTCATCTTTATGTAATCGGTCAGAAATTCTATGCTGATTCTTCCCCAACTAAGCTCCGCTCTCCCAGAGATCAATGGTTGATGTACCTACGGACTTCTTAATCCCTAGACAGTATCCGTTATTATTTCTGACACCCCAAACTCTATGTAGATTACTAGGTCTCGTTTATAAATTATTTATAAAAAATTGAATTTAAATATGAAATATCTTGTCGATACATACAGAAATTCTTTTTTCATATATGAGTCAGAATATAAAATTCAGATCAAAACTCATTCCCTGCCAAAGCCCTTAGTTTATTTTATTTGCGATGTAAAAAAAAAAAACTTAAGCATGCCATCCTTTAGATGGGACGTTAAGGGATGGTCCAGAGCCTGTACGATGTCAGGTACTCAATAAAGACCCCTGCCCTACGTGAATAAAAATTTAGGGTAGGCAAAATTTAGGGCTCTGATAGTAGAGTCAGACAGACGCGTAGACATCCTAACTTCTCGGAAGGGGTCATTCGGAAAAAAATAAACATAAACTATCATTACATGGATTATATATATATGTAGTATATACAATATATTGTGGCGATACTGAATGTTCAGTATCCACATTTTGGGATATTTTAAGTATAATTACAATGAGTACGAGTGCAGGGAACCAGAGCTATGCGCCGACACTGATTCCATGGCGTAGATGTCCGAAAGTACAAGCCAACGAACCCGAAGCGGAAAGAAAATGGCAATAGACAATAGAGTGTTCACCGCAGAGGATGTTGGCCAAATCTCACTATAGGACCAATGAGGACACAGGACCAGCCTGGCCTAGAACACAACAGGACGACGACATGTTGAGTATCCATGACGAAGAAATTTCAAAAGGTTTTGCGAACTGTTTTTCTATAGAGGACAGAACAGTATTTTTATTTGTTTGTTGAACAAATATGCAAGCGAGTTTTTGATTAATTATGGTTCTTATTGTTTTTATAAGAGTCAATCTCAATATATGATGATATAATATATCAAAACATAATAACGTTATATTATAACATTATTATGTTTGGTGTGTTTTGTTTTGATTATGAGTATCTTTCTAGTCTCGCTATTTATTTGCTAAAAAGTTAGAATCCATCCCTGAGATACATAATTAATTTTAAAATTTCAATTACATATTTTTTTAGTACCAGTTATGAAATAAAAACATTTAGTCACCCCGTATTTGGAAATTTAATCAGAATATATAATTGTTATAATCCATTGTAATTGAGGGCGCCGGTAGCTCAGTGGTATGCGTGCTTACCTTCTGAGCTCAAGATCGTGGGTTCGAAACCCGACAGAGGCCCTTAGTTTATTTTATCTGGGAGGTAAAATAAACTTAAGCACGCCGTACTTCCCTTAAGCGATGTTCCCGAGCCTGTACGATGTCAGTTACTCGTTAAAGACCCCTGCCCTAGGTGAATAAAAATGTAGGACTTCCACAGTTGAGACGGGCTCACGACCTCGTAGTTAAAGCCCGGGCATGAGTCATAAAACCTAACCTAACCTCCATTGTAATTTTATGCTGAAAAAAAGAGTTATTTAATTTACACATTAGATCCAAATTTTTTTTCCAGAAAAACAGTTAATGGCAGGATTTTATTTTTTTGTTGCACATTTTGGCCTTTTTATTGCACGTTTTTTAATTTTTTTACTGCACGATATTCGGGCTCATAATTATTATAATGAGACTAGTGTCAACACTGGCTTGCTTCTCCCATCACTTGTGCGTACATTTTCATTTTCACTTCTACTAATTATATTTTGTAGACTACTGGTGTTTGTGCATTTCAAGTTCCTATGCCGTCCCCCCCACTACTCTAATTCTTATGCCCACCAAGTTTTTCTCATTTATTAATTATTTTTTGTGCAGTATTTTCTTTTGATTTGCCACAATTTACTTACGCTGTACTTCAAAGGCATTCTTCTCTTTTCGTGGGGTGCAGAGCTCTCACCCCCCCCCCCCCCCCCCCCCCCCCCTACTAGCTTTAAGACTACGCCAAAAGGTAAGTATATTTTGTGGCAATATTTACTTAATCATAAAATAAAAGCCCCACCACTGGTACCAGGTGGTCGGGAATCATGAAATTCTGGTGAAAACTGAACTTCGAATATCTGACTCATTTCATAACTTCCCCTATGCTTCATATAGCTGGGCATGTAGAAATAATCTATATTATTATATTATATTATATTATATTCGTCCTATAAATTGAGGCGGAAATAATAATATTACTTTACAGACCTCCGCACTGTATTCTTAAGATAGACTCAAATGGACAGTATCTAGAGAATGTGGTCCTCAGTAGACTGGAAGGATTTATCAGTTCTGTGAATCTTCAACCCTGGACCCTTTTGAATTTTCCTTCTACACAGAAAGGAAATTGGTTTTCAAAGAACACCAACCACATTTTCCGTTCACCTCTTTTTATACAAAAAAACTAGCAGGATACTCGTTGCGGCGTTGCACGAGAGTTTTGAATTTTTACTGCACCTATGCTAATAGTTCAAAGAAAAAATACATTGGCGCATCACTTCCCCAGTCTACACGCTTAATGACCCAACCAGTTCAAAAGAAAACTATACCAAAACTAATTGTGGGGGGAACATGCACAACTGCTTTCATACTAAATACTTTTAAAAATAAAGAAAACGTATGTTTTAAAAAAAATATTGTCTATTACACAAATAATATATAATATGGGAGTACTTTCAGTATTGCTACCATCTTCAGCCACGACTTAACAAATACTAAATTGAAGTTCAACTAGGTAGGTAGTTTACAATCCAAGCGGTAGGTAGGTATCCTTTTCCAGCCCCTACGGCGTTTTCCTATCTTTTCTTGTTAAGTATCATTAAATACTTTTATACTAAAAAAAACCACTCTAGTTCAAAAGAAACAATATCACTTGCATTTTTATAATAATTCAGAACCAAAAATTAAAAAAGCTGTTATTGGGGTTTTTTAGTTGACTTCTACCGATTCAGCTGAAAATTAATTAATGTCGTCCTTATTAGGTTTTTTTCCCTAATCCCCTCCTCCCTTTGGCCGATTTGGCTGAAAATTAAAAAGTGTTGTCCTGATGGGGTTCAGGTCACACGTATAAAATTTCGTGTTGTTACATTCATTCTTTCGAAAGTGTTCACACACACACACACAGATGTACAACATGTTTACTTCCCAAACTATACTATATTTTATATATAACTCATATATGTATTTTCAAGTATGTATTTATTCATTTCATTTTATTTTTTGATATTATACCTCTAATTTATAAACGGTAATTTATAAAAGACAAGAAATAACAGACGATACAAACTGTTACTGCGACTACTGAACAAGAGATCAAAATTAACTCTGAGAATGAAACGACAGAGATATAACGCAATACTCAAAACCAATCCGGTCTTATGGAAGTATGTCAATCTGCCAATCAATCCTTGCAATCCAAAATCCTCCGTACAATTGCCAATGCTCCCTATTACATCTCCAACAAAGCCCGTCACACTGATTTCAATATTCCTTTTGTCACCGAAGTAGCCTAAATCCAGGTACAAAAAATCATTTCCTTCTTTTAGTACCCTACATTAATCCTCTAGTCCGTGCCGACTCTTCTGCCACACTTCCCGAACGAGGCCTTAAGTGCCAATGGCCTAGAGACCTCACATCCGCCAGTGACGGTGATGTCATAAATTAGTGTTTCTCCTCTTGACATTTTTTCTCCCTTAGCACATTTTCCCCAATTTATTCGGAAAGAACTCCAATCATCAGTATTTTTTTATTTGTTTAATGAAATATTGTCGTAGTATATTTATAACTAAACCTGAGAATAATAGAAATAAAAGAAGTTGTCTTCCCACTGTTTTATTTATACCAGAACCGGTTTTCGACGCAACAGCGTCATCATCAGTGGTTCATCCCACCATTCCAACCGCTGTGCTGTGTGGGTGGGATGAACCACTGATGATGACGCTGTTGCGTCGAAAACCGGTTCTGGTATGAATAAAACAGTGGGAAGACAACGTCTTTTATTTCTATTAGAAATCTAGTCCCACAACATCTTACTATCACATATAAACCTGAGAATGGTGTAATGCAGAAACCAGTATAGTTTTTGTATATGTTTTTCTGTGGAATTATACTACTTATTTCAAAAAAGAAGTTTGTTTTATTTATTACAATTTTCCACAATACTTAAGTTATTGTGACTAATAGTCCAGGCTTTAAATACAACCAGAACGTTCATTTTTGGCCAACGTTTCGGAAACTGTTTATTTTCTTCTTCAGTACCTTAAAATGTTATATGTAAGTGAATGTGTGTGGTGTAAGTGGTAGGCATGTGTTTGAACAACATTATCAGACACAAACACAAAATTGTATTTGCTAAGTTGTAAAGATCGAAAAAGAAATCGGAAGACGAATAAAGCTGGCTATAATATATATATTCTTCATACAGTTGTAAATATATTTGTACTTAAATAAAAAACCTTATCGTATCCTACTACCATGTTATGGTTTAACGGAATGAATATTATTATAACACGTTTTCTGTCCCAGAAATTGTGAAAAATAAAAATTAATGTATTATATCAGATTATGTCTGTTTCAAGTTGGTCTTACTGGATTAGTTATTCTCTCTGTAGAAAAATACCTAATTATGAACTTAAATTGAAAAGAGTTAATGAAAGTTTTGAGTTTCTTGAGGCCACAAAAGAAAATTTTATGTAAAATGAAAACTTTCTTTTGTTTTATGTAAATAAAGTTGATTGTTTTGGTTCTTTGAGCTTACAGAAATTGTTTTGCATTCTAATTTACAAATTTTAGTACACTTTTGTTAAATATAGGAGCGCTCCACTAAAAGTGAGTTAAGGAGGATGGAAGAAGATTTTACATGTATCCAGATGTAAGGAGCAACTCCCAGGAATAATGAACAGCTAATCAGACTTTAAATGGATATATAATATATGTATTCAGAGCTCAAGATCGCGGGTTCGATACCCGGCCGAGGCCCTATGGTTTTCTATCTCGCCCTCTTTCGGATGGGATGTTAAGCGATGGTCCAGAGCCTGTTTGATGTCAGGTAACTCGTTAAAGACATCTGAATAAATCTGTAGAGTCGGAGTCATGTCCACCAGACGAAAAGGCGCTATGGTAATAGGTGATACGACCTCGTAGTCACTATCACCTACTACCATAGCGCCTTTTCGTCTGGTTGACATGACCCCTACTCTACAGGTTTATTCAGGTGCAATCTATTTACTATACATATATATATATATATATATATATATATAAATATATATATATATATATGTATAGTATATACAAGTCATTTGAAAGTGTCACTGGATGTGTCAGACTCACACCACTATTACTGGTATCAAAATAGCTGTTCCGTTCACATGTCTGGAAAATGTGTTAGTAAAGTAAACTAGGACTTACTTCACTCCTCCTCTCAACAGTTATGCCTATAAAGATTTCGTAAAAGAAGAATGTCAAGAATACAAAAAAATTGACTTACACCACTATGGCTTTCAATCCTTCATATAATGAGGCTCATGCCTGGACTACTAACTTCGAGGTCATATTTCCTACTACCAAAGGGCTTTTTTGTCGTTCTGGTGGACATGAGCCCGACTCTACTATGGAAGTCCTAAATTTTGCCTACCCTAAATATTTATTCACCTAGGGTAGGGGTCTGTAACAAGTAGGTACTAGACATTGTACAGGCTCGGGACCATCGCTTAACATCCCATCCGAAGGTCGGCGTACTCAAGGTTTTCTGACCTCCTAGATAAAAAACCTGAGGATCTCGTTCAAGTTTCGAACCCGTGATCTTGAGCTCAGTAAGCAACCATGCATATCACTGAGCTACCGGCGCCTTATATGTATACAAATCCGCCCACTAGTAATTACGAATCGAAACACACCAAAATAATTCCGTGTATCTTGGTTCACCGAAGACTGGTCCGGTGATTGAGGAGGCTGTGCAGTGAGAAGCCATCAGACAGATTCCAAGAAGAGACCTGGAGTCAAGTCTCTGCTGATTGGGTTCAAGGCAGAGCTCTGCTATAAATCTCTGCTCAGCCTTTCACATTTTCACTTTCCATCTCTAACTTTCCTCCGACAGCTCCCTTCACTTGTTTCCAATTAAACTGTCTTTCCATTAATTTTGTAAGGTTTCATTCTCTTCTTTTCAAATATTCCTTTATTTAAAATTTAGTTTCTCAATACTCTAATAGATTTTCTTTTTTAATTTAATATTTATTTGCAATCAGAGGGTAACACAAAAACGTATATAAGAACGCAGGTTCTTTATATGGGAAGTGAAAAAACCGTGAGCATGCCGTCTTTCGGATGGGACGTTAAGCGATGGTCCCGAGCCTGTATGACGACAGGTTCTCGTTAAAGAGCCCTCCCCTGGGTTAATAAACCTGGATTGGCAAAATTTAGGACTCCCACTGTAGAGTTAGGCTCATGTCCACCAGAGTGACGAAAGAGTGCTCTGGTAGTAGGCGTTATGACCAATATTTCATATGTTAGCTATATATATTGAAACAACTAATGCTTCTATGAATTTACTTTTGCTTTCTCTTAAATATCATTAATCTTATACAAAACACAGGGGTGGCATTCTTTTTTGTAGAGTTACTTGGTGAGAATAAAAGGAAGTAATAACAAAAAAAAATTTGAATCACAAAGTTTCATAAGTTATAAATTTTATTTTTAAATTTCTGTAAATTATTTCAAAATCGGTTAATGGGTTAGTGAGGATAAAGATATATATTTTTTTTACAATATTTAAATTAAATCTATTATAGGTCAATTTGAAAAGATGTAATTTTGGCAAAAGACAAATTTAAACTATATGATATTTATTGGGGTGGCAACAACTCTGGCAACTCACGGCATCATAGTATTATCCTTCCTTCTTCCAAAAAAAACACACTCCTTTATGTAACCGGGCTGACCTGCTGGGGATACTTTCCACAAGAGCTCCTTCTTTGGTCTTCTTGATCACTCCACACCTCCTCCAAGATCTTCCAGATCACACTACCACTCCACTCAGACCCTCCATAACCAAACTACACCTCCACTTATAACCTCCAACAAACATACTACTACCTCCTCCACGATCTTCCAAGATACTCCCCGAGTTGGCTCCTCCTGCTCTTCTCGCCATTTTCCCCCCACCAAATATCATCAGGTTGCTCTTATTTTATAGTTAATCATATATATATTTTTTTAAATATCTTTTGCCATATAAGTTCATTTTTATTTGTATTAACTATTTTTTTTTTATATACATTCTTTAACATTTATTTTTTTATTATATAAATAATAACAATTTATTTTATTATTCTAGTGACCCCCCCCCCCCCCCCCCCCCATTCTACACGTCACAATATATATATTGTGGAGGTTGTAAATTGAGGGTACTTTCAAAATTGATAGTTAGGTAACGAATTTTTTTTTATATAATATATTTTAATTTCCATATATTTTTTTTCAAAATAGAATCGGGGAGACATATTTTAGTTGTGAATGATGGGTTGTAGCGAGCTTCTTATTGTGTGATGTTCTTGAAAGCGGGACATATTTCTTTACAGCTCATTGCGGTAGATCTTTGCTGAGCGGGCATCCTCTTTTTTCCTCTCGTCCTAAGTTGCTGCTGCCATATAAAATTGAAAAAATGCGCAGATCGGAACTTTACGGACGGACAGACATCCTCGGGGACAGACAGACTTTGCCAGACCAGCTTTCTCCCCTACCTTCATGCGGAAGCCTTCTCAATACGTCATCATTAAATAATTTATTTTTTTATTTAAAATTAATAATATACCCCTAATTATAATGTCTCTGTAACGCGATGGGAGGAGAGACACTTCCCTTGGAAGATCTCCAAGCTCCCTCCTTTTCAGACAGCGGGGAGGATTGTCAGGATGGGAGTGAGAGAACATGACTCGTGTAAATGGTTTAGAATGGGATAAAAATTTATTATGGAAGGTTTAGAATCGAGAATAGATTAGATCCTGGACAGTAGGAAACTTTGTTAGATTGAGGTTAAACTGACACCAGAGAGGGTCCTAGCTGAAGAAATAATAGGAGATACTCTAATGAACACATAAGGCGGCCTTGACAAAAGTAGGTTGGGATGTCAAGAGGGAAAAGAAACGACCGAATCATTGACGGGGAAATAATTGATTGTCCCGCTGGGGGAAAGGTAGCTTAGATATGGTTCATTCTAAGGCAGCTTTGTTTGTATTGGAAGAAAAAATATTATTAGAAGGCTCGTTCATTATTATTTGTATCAAATCTAATAAATGTTATTTTTAACCCCCGACGCAAAAGGAGGGGTGTTATAAGTTTGAAGGTCTTTGTCTGTGTGTGTTTGTGTCTAAATACTTAATTATCAAACAATTGTAATTAAATTTAATTATAATTAATAGAGGGCGCCGGTAGCTCAGTGGTATGCGTGCTTGTCTTCTGAGCTCAAGGTCGTGGGTTCGAAACCCGACCGAGGCCCTTAGTTTATTTTATCTGGGAGGTAAAATAAACTTGATCACGCCGTCCTTCGGATGGGACGTTAAGCGATGGTCCCGACAATGTACGATGTCAGTTACTCGTTAAAAACCCCTAACCTAGGTGAATAAAAATTTAGGGTAGGCAAAATTTAGGACTCACATAGTAGAGTCGGGCTCAAGTCCACCAGAGTGACGAAAGAGCGCTCTGATAGTAGGCGATATGACCTCGTAGTTAAAGCCCGGGCATGAGTTATAAAACCTAACCTAACCTTATAATTAATAAAAGAACTTTTTATCAGGAAGATGAAAATATAAATTGTACAGTAGAACCTCGATTAACCATGTCTCGATTATCCGAGGTCGCGATTAACCGTGGTGTGTAAGCAGTAAGTATAAGTTCCTAGAAACGTAGAGACAGAGACCCTCAGCTAGGTTCTTCCGAGAAAAAAAAATGCAGCTGCACCTTCAATAAAATGTTCTAAGAATGATTTGATATGAATTCTTCAAACTTAGAACTGAAGTAAGGAAAATCACAGGTTGTCAATTATATATTTCACACATATGTAATTCGTTAAATAAAAAGTGTCTCGATTAACCGTGGTTTTCATTTGTCCGTGCGATCCCCCCCCCCCCCCCCCCCATTACCCCGGATAATCGAGGTTCTACTATATATTGGATATTATCTAGATTCTTATCTATGTTCTTCTTCTCTATTTAATCTTATTTAACAAGTATTTAGACTCGACAATTTTTTTTTTATTTTTGTTGTTAAAAATATATATATTTTGGAGAACATAAAACAAATTAAGTGTAATTAACCCCCGACGCAAAAGGAGGTGTGTTATAAGTTTGAAACCTTTGTCTGTGTGTGTGTCTATGGCATCGTAGCTCCAAGACGGCTGAACCTATTTCAAAGCGGTTTTTTCGTTTCGTGGAGATGGTTTTTAGCCATGTTTGGTGGAAATCGGGTGTGCCGTCTCCAAGATCTTCAGGTTTCATCAGAGCCTATGTAGGGATGTCGGCCTCTATTACAGCTAGAGACTTGGAGTTTGAGCTCAAATGGCCAAGTCCCTTCCCCCTAACCCTTCAAGCCCCCTCCCATAGAAAAACTCTCTCTCAAAGTTCATATCGAGAGTTATCGTGTACACAGACATACCCATATACACAGAAAATGTTTTTTTCATATTTCAAATCTGAAGGTCGAAAAACAAGAAATTCCGTTCAAAAATCCGTATCGAATTTTTGATCGATTACATAACTTCACCTATACTTCACATAAAAATAAAAGACGTTGTCTTCCCACTACTTTAATTTTGACCAGAACGGTTTTCAACGCAACAGCGTCATCATCAGTGGTACATTCCATCCGCATAGAGTGGCGTTTAAAGAACAACACAGTCATTAACACATTACTTGCAGACCACACATCTGACAATATTCATCATCATAATCACAGAATGGCTCCTTTTTAAGGTTTATTAGCTTTGCACGCGCCCTCATTATCCATATTTGTAGTTAGATGTGAGAGATACTGCTGCTGAGGTAGTGACTCTCACTAGATTCAAACAACTCTCTGTAAACAGAGTATCGTTCACATTCCTGTTAAGTATCATATACGGTTTCGGTATATGCCATATATACTTTACATGGAATTAGACAATATGAGTTGGAAAGGTACTTTGTTTTTAAACCAAGGTAGCTAAAATTTAGCACTGCCAAAGTAGAGTTGAATTCATGTCCACCAGAGCTGGCGAAAAGCTCTTTACTAGTTTAGTAGGGCGATTTGGCCTCGTAGTTAAAGCCCAGGCATAAGTCACAAAAACCAAACAAACTGCCCCCAGCTTTGGCCACCTCTTTTCATCAAAGTCAAAAGTCCTTTGCATTTAAATTCAGTTTACTGACCCAAATACCTAAAAGGAAAATAAGGGAAACTTCTAGAAAACTTTCACATGGGTAACTTTCATTAGTCGAACATCAAATGAAAGGCTTTAGCATTTTCAGTAGAAAAAAAAATAATAAAAAAATAAATCGTGGCTATAAACTTCCTCATATTAACCGATAAGTTCTCTCTCTTCCTTCAAAACCAATCTGTTTGGGCTTTTTTTTTTCATTTTTGTTTCAATTTCAGTTGGAAAACAAGATATTCCAGCGAAAACTCAACATCGAGTTTCTGACCGACTATATAACTTCTCTAATATGTCGTATAGCTGGGGAAGTAATAATTGAATAAAAATGAAGCTAAAAACAAAAAAGATAATCCGCGCTAAAGATCAGTTATTTCTAACTCATCTATTCTTATTTTATCTCATTTTTTTTTCATTATGAAAGGAAATAAAGAACGAAAAAAAATGTATAGTTAGTTATTTTGACTCATGCCCGGGCTTTAACTACGCGGTCATATCGCCTACTACCTACCAGAGCGCTCTTTCGTCACTCTGGTGGACAAGAGCCCGACTCTACAATGCGAGTCCTAAATTTTGCCTACCCTAAATTTATATTCAACTAGGATAGAAGTCTTTTACGACTACCTGACTTCGTGCAGGCTTGGGACCATCGCTTAACGTGCTCAAGGTTTTTCTACTTCGGCCGGGTTTCTAACCCCTGATCGTGACCTCAGAAGACAAGCAAGCTTCTTCTCCAGTGTTGTTTGTAATCTGTGAGAAGGCGGTGAAGATGACTTGTCGGAAAACTCGAAAGAGTTAAGAAAAAGCAAATTTTTGTTAAGCCGTTTATTAAAATTGGCTGGGCCAAGGAACCGCGAACATCGAGAGTGTTGACCTGTAAACAGGATATTTGACATTGACTATGATAAACTTCCGCACCTCAAACGTTAAATACCGATGAGGAGATGCATTGTGGTCAGATTCTGGAACCTGGAACGCCTGGACCTCACTCTCTCTGTCTGCTGCTGGACGTAAGTCGAATTCCTATTGTTTATGTTTCCATGTGTTAAACTGTCTTTGTCACTTCTTGTTATCTGTCTTCAGTTCTGATATTTACTTATATTCTCAAAGTAGTTATCAACAGCCTAATTTGTGTTATCGTTGAAACCCCCAAAGATTAATAATTATAATACCTCTCGTTTTAGCCAAGCAAATTAAGTAACGTAAAGATAAGATGCCGGTTGGTGAGTGAAGCACCAAACTCAAATTAAAGTTTCGCTACAATCTTATTTCTCGACTAGTGTTGGAGACCACAATTGTATTTCTTTATAAGTGGTTATGACACACATCCTTACATATACGAAAACGAATACAGAAAAACCATACAACACCTGAAACCATGCTGTCTGGTTTTTACGGACGGATCTAAAACGGAGAGAGGCGTAGGATCCGGGATATACGTCGAAGGCCGCTCTTACAAATTCTCCCTTCCGTTGGTGAGCGGTGTTTGTACTGCTGAGCTATTGGCTATCCACAAAGCTCTGATGGAAGTGATGACGGAACAACCAAAGATCCTAATCTGCACGGACTCCCTCAGCTCTCTTCTATCGCTGCAAGATGCTTTCTCCCCCAATCCAATTGTCAACGAGATCCTCCTGGCGCTCCGAGATCTTAGAGGGAAGGGGAAGGAAGTCATATTCTTATGGATCCCAGGACACTGCGGCATCAAAGGAAATGCAGAAGCTGACAAACTGGCAAGGGCTGCCACTACAGAAGGGCAACCATGTAATGGAATATTAGCCTCGGACCTTCGTGCTTCGTTCAAACAAGCAGTATGGAGCGACTGGGAGCAGCAATGGTTGAAGTTAAGGGACAACAAGTTAAGAACGATAAAGTCCTCAGTCCGAGCTTGGGAAACTTCTTCGAGAACAGCCTGACGAGAGGAAGTTGTTCTGACCAGACTGAGGATTGGACACACCCGTCTGACTCACGGTCACCTCATGAGCCGCAGTCCTCCACTGGACTGTACCACTTGTGGAACCCCGCTCACCGTGCAACATCTGCTCACCGAATGTAGAAGGTACGAGAGGCTAAGAGAGGTACTAGATCTTCCAGTGATGCTTTGTGAATCGCTGGGTGACGACGCCTCAGTTATTCACTTGGTAATTAGGTTCCTACGCCAATCTCGACTCATCACAGAAATATAACAAATACCCGCTCCAACTTTACTACACCCCCCGGTTTCTTTGCATAATGTCCCACTAATCTATAGCACCCAGTAATTCATAGTTTCTCTCCAAATTGCCTGTCCCACTCTATAGATCAATGACCGAAGAATAGCTGATAACGCAGTTCCCTTACGTCTGTGATCCCTCTGGGGACGGGGGGGGTGGCGGGGGCGGGGCCTTGTGTGGGGCCCCTGGGGTGTCTCAGTGTGCGGGCGGTGGCTGGGCTGGGGGACTTGGTCGGCTCCACTGGGATCTCTGGACTGATATAGTCCCGGGCTTGGAGGGTGTGGTCGGTGCCACATACAAGCACACCCTCTCTAACAGGCCTAGCTACACCGGGGCCTAAGCCCAATGCCTAAAGAGAGACGCCCGGTTGTGCCGTTGCTTGTCCCCTGGCCTGGTTGGGACGCTCACTGGGTGCCCCGGGGTCCTGTGCGGGGTCCCCCCTCCGTTCGCCCCCCAGTTTCTCTGTGGGATCTCCTACTTATTTGAACAGCCAGGCATCAATGACCCTCGTGGTTGATATGCCATAAAAAAAAAAAAAAAAAAAAAAAAAGACATCATTCTATTTCTTCACAAGTGGTGAAGTACCTTAAATTCATCTTCTTCACAAATCCATATGACATATGAAAAACAATGTGATAGTAAGATATTGTTGGATAATATTACTCATAAAAACAAAATACGTCTTCCCACTGTTTTATTTGACACCAGATTCGGTTTTCAACGCAACAGCGTCATCATCAGTGGCACATTCCACTCGAGTCGAAAGGACTGTTGATCATGTCCTTTGTTTCTATGAGAACAATGTAATCATTAAATATAATAATTAATACATGAAAGCATTGTTTGCCTATGGAACCCTTCATTTACTTAACTCTCTGATGGCTTTTATGAAACTTTTAATAAAAGTTGTTTTTGAAAAGTTTCTTTTTAATCTTTTAACTTTTAAAAGTTGGCAATTAATTTAAGGGACAGTTTAATTTGATGTAAATATCAACTAGAATCTTTCAGAAGTTTCTGTTTACACTTCAGATTTTGGATGTTTTTTTGTTTTTCTTTTTGATAAATTGTTCATAAAATGGCGACTCACCTCCATTTTCGTTATTTTAAACCAAAACAAAATCGAATTCAATGTAACAAAAAAACATTCTAATTTACAAATTATTTATCTTTTGATGGGCCAAATTTAATTTTTTACATCACCAGCTATACAAAGAAGAGGAGAAGTTATATAATCTGACGTCATTGATAAAGCAGAGTAAAGCAAAGCGATGACAGGATGTAGTGTAAGCAGCAGGAAGTCCTAGTTCTGGCTTCCTTCTTTGTAAGCAGCAGGAAGTCCTAGTTCTGGCTCCCTTCTTTGTAAGCAGCAGGAAGTCCTAGTTCTGGCTCCCTTCTTTGTAAGCAGCAGGAAGTCCTAGTTCTGGGACTGACAGAGGAGCAAGATAGGTTCTAGGCCCCCAGCAGCAGGAAGTCCTAGTTCTGGCTCCCTTCTTTGTAAGCAGCAGAAAGTCCTAGTTCTGGCTCCCTTCTTTGTAAGTAACAAAAAAATCAATAACTGACAATTTTCTAATATAATTTAATCTTAGTCTTCCAGTAGGCAAAGCAATATTTATAAGAAAAAAATGCTTTGAAAAGTGTCAAGGCTCTCTTCTCTGTCCTTTTTACTTATCGAGTTATTAATTATGCTTACAATAGGAGTCTTTGAAGTTGTATTGAAAATTGTTAAACTCCTCCTACTAAATGTTGTGTCGATACATTCATTACAACGGATATTATTAGAATTTCTGAGTCAGGCCTCTCCCCTAATCCCCCTTCCCTTTTGTCGATTTGACTGAATATCGATAGGTGTCTTTATGGGGTTTTGGTCACACATATGAAATATTGTGTCGATACATTCATTCTATCGGCAGTTATTAGAGATTTTATGTTAAGCCGCCCCCCTAATCCCCCCTCATCTTTGGTCAATTTGTCTGAAAAACAATACGTGCCGTCGTTAGAAAGTTCTGGATAGACACATACATACATATAATTTTTTATGTCAACACATTTATTCTATCGAAAGTAAACGTGATCACAGACAGACAGAAATATTTTTTTCATGTGTGGAATCTAAAGGTCGAAAAACATAAAATTCCGCTGGAAATTCCGCATCGAATTTTTGACCGATTACACAACTTCCCCTAAACTTCGTATAACTGGGAACTGTTAGGAACTGGTCCAAGAAAGTAGACAGAAGATTTAGTCAATGAAGACATTCCATGGTAGCCTCCGGCAGTTCTTACAGAGAAGAGATAAACTATAGGACAGTGTTCCATTCAGCAGAACTTGGTCCCTGACATAGAGGATAACCGCACAAAGGATAACCGCTTTGCTGTGTGGGTGAGATGAACCACTGATGATGACGATGTTGCATGGAAAACCGGTTCTGGTCTAAAATATAACAGTGGGAAGACAACGTCTTTTATTTCTTGGAGATATCTCGTCCCACAACATCTTACTATCACAGAGGGCGCCGGTAGCTCATAGACCAGTCAAATAGGAATTTCACCTCGGAATGAAAGGTAATAAGCTAAAAATTTGTATAAACATTTGATTTGACATTATAAAAGTTGGCTCAAAAGTCTCATAAGATCTCGTGTCCGCGTCTGGAGATATTCAAGGTCAAAGATCGCGAAAACCGGTTTTTTGGAAATATCTCGTTTCCTATGCTTTAAATGATATTCGCATTTATTATAAAAGTTGTAGAGCATAAAATTCTCTACAAATTAGCTCTTGTGCATTTTTTTATACGATTAACAGTTTTTGAGGTAGAGCGCGAAGAGTGCAGAGCGCTCAGTCATATATGTCATAATGTAACGTCAACCGCGAATCCCAATAAATAGCCAGGTTTATAAAGTTAATTATTCATTAAAAAAATTATAATTATGAAAAAAACTTCATTATTAACTAATTATTTAAAACATTATATTTATTACTATTATTATACATTTTAATTATATTTTTATTCAGCATTCATCTATCATTTTTTTATTACATAGTAAGTATTATTAGCTAATATTAGTAGTAAATATATGTGTCTATTTAATTTTCTTCATCATCTTCTTCTTCTGGTCGCTGAAGAATTTCCAATATATTATCGTCATCCTCGTTATCAATAACGTTTTTTTCTAAACCTTCAAGGATGTCAAGGTCATAAGCACTTTCTTCATCGAGATCATTTTGATACGATGAAGCGTTGAGGCATGCTTGTCCATTACATTGGCCACAAACTAAAGAGCACTGCAACCCCGATTTTCTGCATCCACAGCGCGAACCACAACCAGTCTTGCAGTTGCAAAATATTATGTTAAGCAGTTCATCTGGTGCTGGTAGTAATAAAGTTGTTATCGGTTCTAGGACTTCATTTTGCAGCACCCAACCCCATTCCTGGGGTCCTAAATCGTGCCCTAACCAAGTTTGAATCTGGTAGTAGACACGATTGATATGTTGATGGGCTGCTGCACTTGTTGGTGGAACAGGAGATAACTGCATAGGTTTGTTGAGCTTTGTTGATTTGACGAATTGTCTGTAGCGAAGATGATCGATATTGTTCACAGATTTTGGAGCATTATATATGTCTAACAAGATGCGGACTCCATTTTCAAGCAATGTTTGTACAAGACAGTTTTCTTGTTGAATTACTTGATCCAATTGATCCAAATCGTGAAGTTTCTCTAATGTTTTAATAAAAGTTTTTTTTCCCTTTTTAAAAAAACGCAGAAGTCGTGTCACAGCCACTGAATGCGAATTCACTGAAATTGATAAAGAAACCAGTCTTAACTGTATAGATTTCTTATCTATAGTATAGAACATCTGTCCCAACTTACTACAACATAAAAGGTCATATTATAGGGACCCACATTTCCAGGTATAATCTAACAACAACATACTATTTACATTGTATTCAAGAGTTTACAAATGTTAAAACAAAAATACTTCATTTCTTTCCTGCTTAAAATATAATTACGATAAATGAGAAAGTAATTAAAATGTATTTGAAGTATTTCACTTGATTATTTATAAGAAAAAAGTAAGTATTATTAAACGAGTATTGAATTTATGAATAATAGTAATAAATATAATGTTTTAAATAATAATTATTTCTAATACTAATTATTAGTTAATAATGAAGTTTTTTTCATAATTATAATTTTTTTTAATGAATAATTAACTATATAAACCTAACTATTTATTGGGATACGCGGTTGACCTTACATTATGACGTAAATGACTGAGCGCTCTGCACTCTTCGCGCTCTACCTCAAAAACTGTTAATCGTATAAAAAAATGCACAAGAGCTAATTTGTAGAGAATTTTATGCTCTACAACTTTTATAATCAATGCGAATATCATTTAAAGCATAGGAAACGTGATATTTCCAAAAAACCTGTTTTCGCGACCTTTGACCTCGAATATCTTAAGACGCGGACACGAGATCTTATGAGACTTTTGAGCCAACTTTTATAATGTCAAATCAAAGGTTTATACAAATTTATAGCTTATTATCTTTCATTCCGAGATTTACCCTCTTTTTGATCTTATATGACTGGACTATCAGTGGTATACATGCTTGTCTTCTGAGCTCAAGAACGTGGGTTCGTAACTCGACCGAGGGCCTTAGTTTATTTTATCTGGGAGGTAAAAATAAACTTATGCACGCCGTCCTTCGGATGGGACGTTAAGCGATGGGCCCGAGCCTGTGCGATGTCAGGTACTCGTTAAAGACCCCAGCTCTAAGTGTATAAAAATTTAGGGTAGGCAAAATTTAGGACTCCCACAGTAAAGTCGGGCTCATGTCCACGAAAGAGCGCTTTGTTAGTAGGCGATATGACCTCATAGTTAAAGCCCGGGCATGAGTCATAAAACCTAACCTAACCCGTTGTCTTCCCACTGTTTTATTTTATACCAAAACCTGTTTTCGATGCAACAGCGACATCATCAGTGGTTCATTCCACCCACACAGCACAGCGGTTAAAGGATAACCGCTATGCTGTATGGGTGGGATGAACCACTGATGATGACGCTGTTGCATGGAAAACCGATTCTGGTCTAAAATAAAACAGTGGGAATACAACGTATTTTATTTCTTTGAGATATCTCTACTCACAACATCTTGCTATCTATGAAAACGGATCACGTTCTCAACTTTTTTATATAAGCAAATATTTCAAAAAATATATGTGATGTTATCATTACAGAACTTTCTTATACCACGCACACTTACAGACCACTCTCTCTCTCCCTCCATCTTCTCAAAATCATTTCTGTAAGCGTGGTTGGTATAAGAAAGTCCTATAATGGCCAAATCTCATATTTTTCAATTAAATATGGAGACCTGACGCCCTATTGTTTGCCCAAAAGAGAACAAAAGATTCCTGAAATGTAGAAACATAAATATAATCAATAAATTAATTAATTTTCCTTTATATAAAAACCCTTTTGGTTATTGTTATATTTTTTGTTACAGTTTTTTTTTTCTTTAGGATACATTTTAATAAATATTTTCAGTTACATTCTCTGTACCAACTCTTTGAAATATATTTATAAAGGAACAAAAACTTATTTGAATTTTTCAAAAGAAATTATTAACTAACTGTTAATTAATTCTTTTTTTCATGTTATACATTTTAAACAAAGAGGACTATATACGTAGTAAGTAATAGAGAGCGTCGATAGCTCAGTGGTATGCGTGCTTGCTTACTGAGCTCAAGAAGCGGGTTCGAAACCAGTTACTCGTTAGACACCTGTCTAAGTAAAATTTAGAACTCCCATAGTAGAGTCGGGCTCATGTGCACCAGAGTGACGAAAGAGTGGTCTGGTAGTAGGCGATATTGTGTATACGATATATTCCTTATTGATATTATATGGAGCGCTATAACTTTTTCTGAATTATAAAACTTCCCCTATACTTCATAAAGCTGGGAACAAAAAGCTCCAAAAAAGAAGCAAGCTTTCTTTCAGGATCTTAGCTTATTTATGAAGCTTAATAACATTACGGGAATCCTGCTTGTCACGGAAAGGTCAAAGTTATGAATATTTCAAGAGTCAAACTACAGAAAGTATCGTTGAATCACTAGCTATGTACTTCCCCACCACAAATTAGTCAATTAAGATTTTGATCTCCCTCCAAACCCAATCGAACTTCTGGCTAAAAATCACGTTTCCTAGCAATCTATATCCGTGGTCACAGGGAATAAATTGGTAAGTCTAAATTCGTAACTTTTCAAAACAGCACTTTTTTACTTTTGCATTAATCGTGTAAATCCAGTTTTTGGAATAAATAAATTATGTTTGCATCATTATTAATCATATACCTTCTAAATCTATAGGAGTGAATGAAAATGAATATTGTTAATCCTTTCTCAAATTTTCTCTTACTTACCTAATCATTCTCCATCACTTACCTAATTATTGATCACACTTACCTAATTTTTATACACACTTACCTAATTATTAACCATACTTTTTGAAATACTCGTGAATGATACCTCTCACCGAAAACGCCCTCGTCACTTGGAATAATCTGCCGTAGTGAATAAATAGATAAATGCAGTTATCTCGTGAATGATTCCTCAAAGAAATAGATTAAGTTGATTTAACCGAGAACGTACACAATTTTACGAGACACCAAGAAAGCATCTTTATAATGCATAAAGTATTAGAGTTCTGAGCTCTCAACTTCTTCCCAGTGCGCAGATGGCTTGGGAGATGACCACAGTACACTTAACTCATTTTGGCAATTTTACGACTTAACAACATATTCCTGTGACTATAGATATATTCATTACAATGGCAGTTATTAGTCAAATCAACCTAAAGTTATTTCCTGCTGTTATAGGTAGCGCCAGCGCCTATAACACAAAATGGAGGTAATATAACTGAAACAAATTGGCTACGGAACTCCAGACTAGGTAAATTATATATAGAAACAATCGATTTAATCAGCTCAATATCGACAAAGAGATAGACAACGTTCTCTAGAAAACAGTCATCAGTGAATCACCGGCAATGTACTTCGGTGTTTCCGCTCTCCCTCCAAATTCGATCGACCATATAGACTAAAACTCAATATTTGACTTACAGAGTGGCTTCTGAATCTTATTAAACTAAATTTTGTGTCGATACATTAGTTATTGAGTTAAGTCCCCCTCCGATCCCCCCTCCCCTCTGACTGATTTCCCTCAAAATATATAGATATCGTCCATATGAGGCTTTGAATTTATATATGGATTTTTTTTCTCATTTTTGAAATTAAGAAGTCGAAAAACATGAAGTTCCATTCAGACAGACAACATTCTCTAGAGTTTGTCGTGATGTAAAAAGAAAGAACGATTTTAAACCCTGGTCTTAATAATAGAACGTCTTATCCACTTCTCTTTGCCAAGGACACAGCCGCCGGCCCAGTGTAAGTTTTACATTTAAAAAAATCGTTGGTGAATATCAATGTAGTGAATACAAAGCGCAAATTAATCATGTAAGTTTTCGTGAGCCTCTCCTTTGATCCGTCCCTTCCCTTCAACCAAAAATTAGTAGGTGTCGTCCTTATGGGTATTTAGATTTACATACTGAATGTCGTGTCGATACATTCCCTACAACAGCAGTTATTACAGTTTTTCTGATGTCACTCCCCTATTCCCCACTTTGTTTCGGCCGATTTGCCTGAAAATCAATGGCTGTTGTCCTTATGGGTTTTTTGGATAAATACAAAAAATTCCTTGTCGATACCTTCATTATATCGTGAGTTATCACACACACACACGCGCGCAGTCAGACAGCATTTTTTTTTTCTTTTTTGGAATGAGTTTGTTGCAAAATATGATTACATAATTTCGAGGTTAGGTCGAAGAGTTTTTTATCTGGGAGGTGAAAGAACCTTGAGCACGCTGTCCTTCGGATGGGACGTTAAGCTATGGTCCAGAGCCAGTACGATGTCAGGTACTCATTAATGGTGAATAAACCTAGCTAGGCAAAATTTAATGAGCGCTCTGGTAGTAGGCGATATGACCTCGCAGTTAAAGCCCGGGCATGAGAGGGAAGTGAAAATCCACAGCTTTATTTAAATTTCATGAATTGTCCTTCATTTTTGATTGGTAAAAGAAATGAAATGGTAAATGAAAATGGTATCTTGCAGGGAAGTGTATCCAAGGTGAAAATTCTGTTATTACCCTTTCCAGGAGAACTCACGTCTGGAGGAGACATATTTAGTAGCCCAAGCACGCGCTAGCTAGTCTAATGGAAAATCCTTGTAGATTCCAATTAATACGACAACCCTTCTTCTATTAGTTAACTTATTTATCAAAGATAATTTATCAACGGAGGGCGCCGGTAGCTCAGTGGTATGCGTGCTTGACTTCTGAGCTCAAGGTCGTGGGTTCGTAGCCCGACCGAGGCCCTTAGTTTATTTTATCTGGGAGGTAAAATAAACTTAAGCACGCCGTCCTTCGGATGGGACGTTAAGCGATGGTCCCGAGCCTGTACGATGGCAGGTACTCGTTAAAGACCCCTACCCTAGATGAATAAAAATTTAGGGTAGGCAAAATTTAGGACTCCCACAGTAGAGTCGGGCTCATGTCCACCAGAGTGACGAAAGAGCGCTCTGGTAGTAGGCGATATGACCTCGTAGTTAAAGCCCGGGCATGAGTCATAAAACCTAACCTAAACCTAACCTAATTTATCAACCCCTCAAAAAAAGCCTTCTATATTAATCCCATGAAATAAAAAAAAATTAGAAAAATTTATTAAGAATGGCAAAAGAATATAAAAAAAAATGATCACCGACAATGTACTTCCCCAGAATGAAATATCCAATAAAGTTGCTGCTCTCTCTCCAAAACTAATCAATCGTTTGGGCTTAAACTTTTTTGAGTTACATAGGATTCTGGATCCTCATTCTAAATTTCGTATCTATACATCCATTGCATCAACATTAATTAGTGTGATACTTACTTAAATTGTCATCTTTGATTTATTTAATATATGCATATATGCTATATGCTCGGAAAGGCAGAATTGGCAGGAGGTATGTCTGATGCGGCTCCACGTCACACTCGGCTAACCCATGGCCAGGATTTTGAACAGGAGGAGGGGGCGGGGGGGGGGGGGGGGGGGGGGCAAAGTTAGGCTACGAGGGTGGGGAGTATAGACTCCCGGGGGGCACAGCCCGCAGTTTCCATGGTTAGCGTTGCAGACTTTTTGTTATTAATTTTGGAGACTCGGACCTCTAGAAGCTCCCCCTGAGGTAACCACTGACTGTAATACTTAAATTGACTTTACATGACCAGCAAAAATGCGAAGCGCAGCAGCAAATGCACGCTGTGGTTTCTGTGCTTTTAGAATTAAATGACTCACATCCAATAGCGTGCATTTGCTGCTGCTGCGCTTTGCATTTTTACTGAGCATGTAAAATCAGCTTTAAGAGTATAAAGTATAACATAAATGACGATTTTGAGCGAGGAAATGAAATGATCGAATTCATGTATATTTAAATAAATTCAATATGTCTTGTTTTGTACATGTACATTTATGTAACAGCTGATTGCTGAATTAGGAATCAGACGCACGGGAAATTTGAAGATCTATTGGTAACTGCAGCAATCCATTTGTAATAAAAACTATTTTTTCAGTTTATTTAATTTTTATCTTGGTATTTACTCTGGCCAGGGCGGGGCACGTGCCCCCCCCCCCCTTGCCCCCCTCCCTGACTACGCCCCTGCTCATGGCCATCTCATCAATAGGATGGCAGCCACAGTCCGGCCTGGCCTCTCACAATGAGCCACATCCTGGAAGAGTACCCCGGATATAAGGAAATACTAATGACCATGGGTTTACGAACAAGAAACTTACTCATGTAAAATGCTAGGAGATGACAACTCATCTACAGAAGCCGTCCGATCTGCAATGAAAACTAGACGCCTCATCGATATAATTTAATCACTTGTACGGCTTCAAAAATCTATGCCATTGAACGCCGACAATTAAAATTATTCTATTCTATATGCATAATTCAGTAGGTACATACTATTTCAAAATTTTTCTGTTAGTAAGATTTCAATTTGAGACGAAATTTTATTTTAAAGATTTCCATATTTTTAAGACGAAGGAAAAACGGCGTGGGGCTAAAAAGGGGACAGTTTGGATGTAAACTGGTTGAACTTCCATTTAGTATTTGTTAAGTCGTGGCTGAAGATGGTAGCAATACCAAAAGTACTCCCATATATTTTATATATCTTGTGAAATAGATAATATTTTTTTGAAAAACTTAAATTTAATAGGGTATTTAAGTCGAGCGCCCCTCCTCTGATATCTTGGACCGATTTCCTGGAAAATAAATAGATGCCGTCCTAATAGAGTTTTGAAATTAAATATAAAATTTCATGTCGATCGGCAGTTATTGAAGATTTTGAGTTGAGCCTCCCCTCCAATTCCCCCTTCACAACAGCGGATCCCACGAAATTTAGTAAGTATCGTCCTTACGAATGAAATTTTGTGTCGTTACATTCGTTACAACGCCCGTTATCAATTAAGTTAAGCATCACTTCTAATGAACTCCTTCCCTTGGGCCGACTTGACTGAAAATTAATAGATGTCGTCCTTATGGAGATCTGGATAGACATATAAAATTTCGAGTAGATACATTCTTCCTATTGGGAGATATCGTGTTCACAGACAGACAGAAATTCATTTTTACCATCAGAGGAAATTTATTTTTCGATTCCCCAACTTCCCCTATACTTTTAATAGGTTCTCAATTTCGGTTCGATTTCGACTAAAATCTAATCAGATCTAAGTGAGCACATCTCCATTCCGAATTTCAAGTTCATAGCTAGAATCGATTCTGCGGTAGCGTTTCCATCGCATACATTCTTTATACTATAGTTATAACAAAGTACAAAAAAGTTGTAACTGTATTCAAAAACTTTTTTGATGTGACAACTCTTTCTTCTGGCTTTTCAGAGCTCATGTCTCTAGGAGTATTTTTCAAGTTAGAGAAAAGACGGACAAGTTTTATTCTTAAACAGCCAGGTGACCAATCGATACACGGGAAAGTCACTATTATTTATGCAATTTCAAGGCTATTTACCATGAAAAAGAAAAAGAAAAACATTTATTGAAGTACCATCAAAGTTGGTAAAAGCCTTAAAACGACTTGAAAGCAGGGCACGATCCATGGAGAGGGGAGTGCTTGCTTGAGCGATAGCCCCTGGGGGCGAAACGCGCCATCAACTAAGCAATTGAAATTGGCAAAAAAATTAATTAAACTATCAGAATTTGCCAAAATTTTGTAATATATATATGGAGTAAGAGTTAGGGCTCTGAAGAGCCAGAAAAAAGAATGGTCACTTCAAAATGTTTTTTGAAAGGAGCAACATCACTATTACTTCTCTAGCTATACTAGGTCAAGGTATTAGATGTTATTAAGGGAAGTTATGGAATCCGGCAATAATTCGAAGTTGAGTTTTCACCGGAATTTCATTTTTTTGCCACCCTTATTCCTCAAAATTAAAAAAAAATTGTCTGTCTGTGAACACGATAACTCCCGATAGAATAAATGTATCAACACGAAATTTTATATGTAAGTCCAGAACCCCATAAGGACGGCACTTATTGATTTTCAGTCGAAGGAAAGGTTGGGGGGGGGGGGGGGGGGGGGGGCTTAACAAAAAATCTCATATAAGTGCCTTTGTAATGATTGTATCGACACAATACTTCATATATAAATTCAAAACCCCATAAAAACTTAATAATATTCAACGGAATCGAAGGGAAGGGGAGATTCAACGGATGGGGCTTAACAATCGGCAGAAGGTAAGGGGAGATTCAAGGGATGGGGCTTAAAAATCGGCAGAAGGGAAGGGGAGATTCAAGAGATGGGGCTCAAATATCGGCAGAAGGTAAGGGGAGATTCAAGGGATGGGGCTTAAAAATCGGCGGAAGGGAAGGGGAGATTCAAGGGTTGGGGCTTAAAAATCGGCGGAAGGGAAGGGGAGATTCAAGGGATGGGGCTTAAAAATCGACAGAAGGTAAGGGGAGATTCAAGGGATGGGGCTTAAAAATCGGCGGAAGGGAAGGGGAGATTCAAGGGTTGGGGCTTAAAAATCGGCGGAAGGGAAGGGGAGATTCAAGGGATGGGGCTCAAAAATCGACAGAAGGTAAGGGGAGATTCAAGAGATGGGGCTCAAATATCGGCAGAAGGGAAGGGGAGATTCAAGAGATGGGGCTCAAAAACCCTATTAACTATAGATGTAATGAATTTATTGATAAAAATTTAGTAGGTTAGGTTTTATGACTTATGCCCGGGCTTTAACTACGAGGTCATATCGCCTACTACCAGAGCGCTCTTTCAAAATTTAGTATATTGAAATGATTCTTACTTACTTTGATTTATATTATTCCTTCTTTAATTCATAAATCTATAAAAAAAAACAGGGGTGGCATTCTTTTCTTATTTAGAGTGTTTATGTGAAAATAAAGGAAAAATGATAACTACAATTTTTAAATCATAATGTTTTATAAGTGTATATTTTTAATTTCTTTTTTGTAAATGGTTAAAAAAAAAGGTTACGGGGTTAGTGAACTATTATAAATTTTTGACAATACATGAAATAAACCTCTTATGAGTTAATTTAGACAGAAAAAAATGTACTCTTGGCAAATGACACAAACTGGATGATTATAAACATGGATTAGAAATTTCTGGCAACTCACGGCACACTATATCCTCTTTTGAATCTTTCCTTCTTCGTCACCCTCCTCTCAGCCTTATCCTCCTTCCATATATAAAACTTAACTTCTCGGGATTTTTCTTTCTTTCACTTCCACGACACTCCTTTATATAAATTTGCTACCTTCCATCTTCTATGCTCCTTCTACACTCTTCAAAACACCCGACACCTCCTCCAAGTTCCTCCAAAAACAGACTACACCTCCTCCAAGATGCTCCAAAACTCTACTACCACGAGTCGGCTCCTTCCGCCCTTCTCGCCATCTTTTCCCCCACCCAATGTCATCAGGTTAGTCTTTTCTTTTACAATTAATCATATTCTATTTTCTTACTTTTAATATCTTTTGCCAAGATGTACCTACATTTTTATTTATTTGTACTTACTATTTTTTTTTCTACTATTTTTTATAAAGAATAACAATTTCTTTTATTCTTTGTGACCCCCCCATTCTACACGTCACAATATAGATTTACAAGGCACTGTCTATATAAGTCAACTATTGATTATGAGCTCAAACGGTCCACTTATTTGGAGCGAAATATTAATTGATTATTTCGTTCTGGGAAAGTACGTAATTATTTACTGATCACTTTTTTGCAGGCTATGTTATGAGTGAAGGAGCGATTCTGTTCCGGATAAGTGAATCTGTCTCCCTGTATTTCCTTTATTCCCCCATAGTTAGTATATAATTTCACATTCAAGTTAGGTCTCATATTAGCATTATATTCCCCTGAAATTTCATACTTATATGCAGACCTGACACCACTGTCAGACGGAGTGATTTCCATTATAGAGAACGTTAGCATATAGAATTAAAACGGGATCAAAGATTATGCAGTTTTCCAGAGGATGAGTTATCAGCACACATATTCCATTCCCTACTTAACTTTCCCCCAACTTATTATTGAATTATCATTATTTTTATGTATATCTATAGTATAAGAATGTATTGTAATCGTGCGAAAATCAGTGACTTTTCAAAGGATTATCACATTTCCAAGATCCTCTGAACATTTTTTAATCATTTTCGCAATAAGCGCTCTAACTCAAAAACTATTGTAGTTATAAACATGAAGTTTGATATGAAGATATCACATGTGCTAACTTATATTTGATTAGATTTTGGCGAAAATCGGAAGAAAATTGAGACCACTTTACTTAGGGCCTAAGTATTTATATAGATATATAGCAGATCCCCTGTTTGTAAGATACATACCAAAAATCGTCTTGACGTGTAGTTTTGAAACCTACATTTTTAGACGTTTCCTCGATTTATGCAAAAACTGTTTGTCCTATTGAAAAATTTGTTCTAACCAAAAATGTTCCTCATTACATTTATAACCGTTATTGTGTCCTCAGACTTGAGATAGAACCAATAAAGCTAAAGTTGAACCGCCCCTAAGAACGTAAAATAAATCCCTGTAGGTAATGTTTAAATCTTTTACTTCCCAGCTTTGGTACAAAATTCGAAGTTGTGATTTCACTGGAATTTCATGTTATACATACCCTGATTCCAAAAAAAAAAACTGTATGTATTTCTGTGAACATAACTCCTAATAAAAAGAATTTATCGGCACGAAATTTTATATATGTTTCCAGAACCTCATAAGAACACCTATTGATTTTCTTCTAAATTGGCCAAAGGGAGGGGTTCGAAACCCGACCAAGGCCCTTAGTTTATTTTATCTGGGAGGTAAAACAGACATGAGCACGCCGTCCTTCGGATGGAATGTCAAGCGATGGTCCCGAGTCTGTAAGATGTCAGGTACTCGTTAAAGACCCCTACCCAAGGTGAATAAAAATTTAGGGTAGGCAAAATTTAGGACTCCCACAGTAGACTCGGGCTCATGTCAACCAGAGTGGCGAAAGACCGCTCTGGTAGTAGGAATATGACCTCTTAGTTAAAGCCCGGGCATGAGTCAAAATAACTAACTATATATGTATAGAGGTTAGGTTAGGTTTTATGACTCATGCCCGGGCTTTAACAACGAGGTCATATCGCCTACTACCAGAGCGCTCTTTCGTCACTCTGGTGGACATGAGCCCGACTCTGCCCGATTTTGCCTACCCTAAATTTTTATTCATCTAGGTTAGGGGTCTTTAACGAGTACCTGACATCGTACAGGCTCGGGACCATGGCTTAACGTCCCATCCGAAAGACGCTCAAGGTTTTTTCAACTCCCAGATAAAAAAATAAAGGCCTCGGACCTCATTTCGAACCCGTGATCTTGAGTTCAGTAAGCAAGAACGCATACCACTGAGTTACCGGTGGCTTCATATATATATATATATATATATATATATATATATATATATATATATGAAATAAGTAAAAATAACAATAAAAAATAAATATAAAATGCTCATAAACAAATTAAAATAAAGAAATACATAATTTTGTAATCAAAATGTTTACGTTAATTTATTGGTAGCTTACGTCGACTGGTTGATGCGGATCGGGGCCCTCTTGGTGACAGACTGGCTTCTCAGAGGTGCTGGTCTCCGCAGCTTCGCCAATCGCGCAACTCCTCGCGTAGCCACTTCATCTCTTTAGGCAGCGTCCTATATCCACTTTCGCCAAAACTCACCAGATAACTGTTATTTTGAAACAACAAAACTGTTCTCAGAAATAACTGGTTATACGTACAAATAATACTTCCTTCCAGGTTAAAAAAAAAAACATTTATTCATTTATCAAGGTCATCCCATAAGTAATGTCTGTTTCTTATTATTGCCTGTTTTTATACAAAAATTAAGGCCAACTGCCTTTGGATGATGATTTGTTTACCAATAATATTTGAATAGTTATTAATAAGTAATTAACTTATATTGTTTTGACTGAGAAATACCTATCTTAAGGCATTCAGTTCACATCTTACTATGAAAGTGACTAGTGAACATATTCAGCATATTGTGTTATGGAAATTTAACAAAGGCGTAATTGTGATCCCATCCTCGTCGCCAAATATTGTGTCTATTTAGGTCTACTATTTGAAAACAGGGAAGTATAATATTAGCACGCATTTGATCTTTCACTTTAATCTGGATAGAAACTGTAACATGAACACATTAGAATAGTCTGGTTGGAAAGGTGACGCCATAACCTCTAGTAAACAACTTATATAGTAAACAGGTAAACATTGTTGAGGTTATAACAGGCGAAAAAGCAGCTCCCACGCATTGAAAAATTGAGGAAGTTTATGGCTCAGTCCAGGACAAGAACCAATACCTCAGCCTAGAGCAGGCCTCCATCCTGAAAAGGTTTTGCTTTCTGTTTGGTGGGATATGGGAGACATAATTCACTATGAATTTTTAAAAAAGAATGAAACGATCACCAAAGAGGTTTACTGTCAACAGCTTGATCGTTTAAATCAAGTTCTTTCAGAAAAACGGACTCCTTTAGTGAGTAGACCTGGAGTTTCGTTTGACCAGGACAACGCTAGGCCTCAAACTGCCGAAGACACGATTACAAAAATCCATAGCTTTGGTTGGGAAATTATGGCTTACCCACCTTATTCGCCTGATTTAGCCCCCTCAGATTATCATCTTTTCCGAAGTCTATAAAATTATTTGAAGAGAAAAACAACGAAGTCGTCAGAAGACGTGAAAATGATAGTGAGTCAATTTTTTAATTCAAAAGAGACACCCCTTCGGCCATTTTCGCGGAAAGTTAATAGAGGCCATACTTAAGGGGTTTTGAACTTAAATTTAAAATTTCATGGCAGTTGTATTTTCGGGTCCCTGGTTGGCAGTGTCAAACCCGAACCCAGGTCCATAGTTCCAGACGTGATTGCAAACCCGAACCCGGGCCATTTTCAGATTTCCCCACCAAATAAGAAGATTGAAGGTTTAGAGAGAGAGCGGAAACTTACTTATGAGGCGGGGTGTAGCCTCAAATTCAGAGATCGAAGGGCCCTGAAAAGAGCAATAATAGAAATAAGCGTCCAACAAATAGACAGAGAATACAGAGAGAAAACAACTGGGTCCTCGATTTCTGACGCGCACTCGAGTTCACGGTTCTGGATCCGAAACCAGGTACTTCAGGTAGCGGTACTTGAAAAAACAGTACCCGGAACCTAAAATTTTTGATTCTTGACAGCTCTAGTCCGTAGATAGGCATCAATCATTCTAACTAAAATAGTTGAAGAAGAAATATAAAATGTAGGTGGCACCGTTTTTTATATTATCTGAAAAACACATTAATGTCAGTAGAGAGACTTCAACCAGATTCATAGCCTGCCATAAGTAAAGATGAAAAATATATTCTGGATGGTCCTAACTAAGACAGACGAAGAAGAAATATAGAATGTACGTGGTCCTTGTGGCGTGGATCCCTTATATTTTCTGAAAAACACATTAATGCAGCAAGATCAGTAGGGAGGAGACAACCAGTTACGATGAGAGTTAACCATAAGTAAAATAATGTTTGTCCCTAACTAAGATAGTCGTGGAAGAAGTATGGAATATAGGTTGTCATGTAAACAATATAGGTTGTCATGTAAACAATTACACACGTTAGCATTGTTAAAATATTACTAGCATAATGCGCTAGATCATTCCCGCGGGCATCCTCTTCTTTCTTCACCTCCTAAGATGTTAACATACAAAAATGAAAAAATGCACATATGCGAACCTTACGGACAGACGTGAACCTCTCAAGTTAGACCAGCTTTCTCTCCTCCATGCTGAAGCCTTCTCGATACATAATATTAAATTATTATTTATTATTTTTATTTACTAATTTTTTGTTAACCCTAAATGCAGACCGTTACAATATATATACAGAATTTTGAGCAGGGGGGGGGGGGGGGCGGGGGGGAGTTAGATTACAGAGGTGGGAGGTATAGACTCCCTGGGGAACCGCCCGCAATTTGGTTAGCGCTGCAGAATTTTTTGTTAGTAATTTGGGGCTCACCCTGAGGTAACCACTGATTGTAATAATCAAGCTGACTTTAAATGTAAGTTTACAAAAATGCAAAGCGCAGCAGCAGCAAATGCACGCTGTGGTTTCTGTGCTTTTAGAATTAAATGACTGCCAGCTAATAAAGTGCATTAACTACGCTTGTAAAATCAGCTTTAATCCTTCCAAAATCCTGAAAGAACTTCCTGTTTGAAGTGTTCTCGAACGTTTTCCAGCAACTTTCTGTGCATGCTTAGCATGCAGAGACCATTGAGACGGTCTTGTACCATGGTAGATCTCTGCCATGTCTTCACACGCCTCAGGGTGCTGTATGTTCTCTCTATCGTAGCTGTTGTAGACGGCTGTGCCAAGCACATCATCAACGCCTGTCTTGTCTGTGGGACAAAGTGCTCTGTCCAGTGCTTTCAGGTCTCCTTTTTCCATGTCTTTCTCTTTCCACAGGTTGAATCACAGCTCTGTTTCATTTTGGAGCGTAACTTGCAAGCAATCCATTTTTAATAAAAACTATTTTTTTAGTTTATTTAATTGTTATCTTGGTTTTTCCTGTGGGCATGGGAGGGCACGTGCCCCCCCCCCCCCCCCCCCACCCCCCCCCCCCTGGCTACGCTCCTGTATATATATATATATATATATACGTTTCAGGTATTATTTTTGTCCCAATAAAGTGAATTGGTTCACTGGCAAAGTCATCCAATATCACTTTAAGAAGATTACTTTTATTTTTTTCTTCGACCTCCTCCAAGAGTTTATTGAGTGATCATGAAAAAAATATGAATTGGAGGTTTAGCCATCCGTTGTCTGTTTGTCTCCTTCTTCCTAACATTTCAGGAAAATGGCGATGTGAAATATCGACTAGTGATGAGTTGATATTTATGAAACTGTTATTGTGTTTCTCCAGTTATACGAAGTATAGGGGAAGTTATGTAAATGGCCAAAAATTCGATGCGGAGTTTTCAACGGAATTTCATGTTTTCCGACCTAATCAAAAAACCCTGTCTGTATGTCTGTAAACACGATAACTCCCGATATAATGAATGTATCGACACGAAATTTTATATGTGAATCCATAACTCTCTAACGACGATGCCTATTTATTTTCAGTCAAATTGGACAATGGAAAGGGGTGATTAGGGGGAGGCTTAAGCCAAAAATTTTAATATCTGCCGATAGAATGAATATATCAACACAAAATTTTATATGTGAATTGGAAACCCCATAAGGACGACACTTGTGAATTTTCATCGGAATCGGCAGAAGAGAACAAAGGGATCAGTGGGGGGGCTCAACTCAGAAACCCAATAACTGCTGATCTAGTGATGTATAGACATGAAATTTTATATTTGTAGTCAAAACCCAATGAGGACACAACCTTTCAAATTTCAGCAATATCGGCTGAAGGGAAGGGGGGGGTTCAGGAGAAGGGGCTCAGTTCATAAACCCCAATAACTGCCGATCTAGTGATGTATAGACATGAAATTATTTGTAGTCAAAACCCAATGAGGACATAACCTTTCAAATTTCAGCAATATCGGCTGAAGGGAAGGGGGGGTTCAGGAGAAGGGGCTCAGTTCATAAACCCTAATAACTGCCGATGTAATGCATTTATGAACACACAATTTAGTATGAGGAGCCCCTATGTAAGTCAATTGTAAATTATTAGCGCAATCGGTCGACTGGTTTTGGATGGGGAGCAAAAACGTAATAGATTTGTTCTGGGGAAGTACATTACTGGTCATTCACGACGACGTTTTTCAATTATGTTCTTTCAAATGCTATTTAAATTTGAAAACATTACCAGATTTTAATAGCAGAATAACATTTAACAGTGTATATTATCTTTCATTCGGTATAATCTATTATTCTCCGCTCCTGTTACACACCTACCTGCTATTTTTACTCTTTCCAATGCCAACCGAACTGTTATTCTGTTACTTGCTACTTAACAACTTTGCGTTCTGAATATTTTTTTATTATTCTCCTTTCTTCTATATAACCTATTATTCTCCGCCCCTGTTACTCACCTACCTGCTATTTTTACTGTTTCCAAGGCCAACCGAACTGTTATTCTGTTTCTTTCTACATAACTACTTTGCGTTCTGAATACTTTTTTATTATTCTCCTTTCTTCTATCTAACCTATTATTCTCCGCTCCTGTTACTCACCTACCTGCTATTTTTACTGTTTCCAAGGCCAACCGAACTGTTATTCTGTTACTTGCTGCATAACTATTTTGCGTTCTGAATATTTTTTTATTATTCTCGTTTCTTCTATATAACCTATTATTCTCCGCCCCTGTTACTCACCTACCTGCTATTTTTACTGTTTCCAAGGCCAACCGAACTGTTATTCTGTTTCTTTCTACATAACTACTTTGCGTTCTGAATACTTTTTTATTATTCTCCTTTCTTCTATATAACCTATTATTTTTGTCACATGGTTCATTTACATTTCATAGCTTATAAAAATATTAAAAAATAATTATAGTAAATAATATGATATTTTCAAAACTTTTACTAACAAATAATAAGTGATTATACAATTTATATTTTTTAAATTTTAGAATTTAAATGTCTTATATAATTCTTTAAAACAATAAAACTCAGTCAATTATAGGTACATGATTTTTATTTACAAGTTTACTTAAATAAATATGAAACGGTTCAATCTTTGCAATAATGACATTATATTATTATTATAAAAATATTTATTGGGAATATTAAACATACACACATAAAACTAGAGAGAAAGCTAAATTGAAACTGACTTCAAAGAAACAAAGTGAAACATAATATGTGGATATTCTACATATAGGTTGAAGTAGAATAGAAAGTATTAAATAATAAATATTTAGATATATATGAATAACAGATATATAGTATATATGAAACAAACACAGATTGGCCTTCAGTCTCCCCAAAATATATTTATTTTATTTTTGAAAACATTTCATCAATAAGTTACTATCAAAAATGTTGTAATAAAATAAAAAATTAAAACCATTACCTACAGTTTTTTATTATTTTATATTTGAGGATTTATGTAAAAAAAAAGTTATCGGGGCTTATAAAGAAAACATTATTAATTTATATTTGAAATTGATTTTAATCAAATTATAAAAAATATACAATAATATTATTATATCTCCCTACTATTGAAGGGTATTAATTTCACTGTAATTTTTTGGGTTTTTTATTTTATTATAAGTGGTTGAACCTAGAATTTATCAAAATATTCACACGACTAAAAGTGAACAAGTAAAGAAAACAAACAAATTAACGAAACATGAGACAGAAAGAGAAAAATATTTTTTCTGGTAGGTAACAAAAGACTTTTAAAAATTATTTCGAGATACACTTACAAGGTTTCATTCAATCGAAGAGCTATTTTATTTTTTCATGTACAAACATATCGGAGAAAAGTGGATTTACGAGGTTTCACAATCCTACTGACACTAAAATGATAAAATTTTTGTAAATTATTCTAGTACACATATCGTTGGTAACATATTAAACTTCAAACTGTAGGATAGGCAAAGTATAAGTATAACTTAGAAACGAGCCTCAGATTTCAGGGTTAGTTAGTTTTTAAGACTTAAGCACGGACTTTTACTACAAGGTCATATCGCCTACTACCAAAGAGCTATTTTCCCACTTTGGTGGATATGAGCCTGACTCAACTATGGGAGTCCTAAATTTTGCCTACTCAGATGTAGTAAGGGGTCTTTAACGGGGTCTGACATCGTACATGGAGATTTTTTCACCTACCAGCTTAAAAACATCTAAGCCTTAGTTGGATTTCGAACCCGCGATTTTATGATCAGTAAGCAAGCTCGCTACCGGCGTTCTCTTGATATGTAAAGTTTTTATTAGAAGAAAAACAATATTTAATGTTTCAAAAATGATTAATCTTTATGTTATATTTAATGTATCGATTTTGGTTTGCATATCAAGTTTTTTCCATACACATTTATTTAAAAACTGATGGTTAAGAAATGTGTATGGATCTGGGTGAAAAATATATTGAACATTTAAAATAAGAAATATACTTTTATTATTTTCTAACAGTTTTTACAATGAATTAAAAATACTATAATACGAAATGTTGAATCATTTCCATATATTGTAATAACTAATGCTTCTATGAATTTCCATTTGTTTCCTTTTTAAATAACATTAATCTTATACAAAACACAGGGGTGGCTTTCTTTTTTGTAGAGTTTCTTGGTGAGAACAAAAGGAAGTAATAACAAAAACATTTGAATCACAAAGTTTCATAAGTTATAAATTTTATTTTTAAATTTCTGTAAATTATTTAAAAATCGGTTAATGGGTTAGTGAGCATAATGATATATATTTTTTTTACAATATTTAAATTAAATCTATTAGAAGTCAATTTGAAAAACTGTAATTTTGGCAAAAGACATATTAAACTATATGATATTTATTGGGGTGGCAACAACTCTGGCAACTCGTTTTATCCTTCCTTCTTCTTCAAACAAAATACATACTCCTTTATGTAACCGGGCTGTCCTGCTGGGGATACTTTCCGCAAGAGCTCCTTCTTTGGTCTTCTTGATCACTCCACACCTCCTCCAAGATCTTCCAGATCACACTACCACTCCACTCAGACCCTCCATAACCAAACTACACCTCCACTAATAACCTCCAACAAACATACTACTACCTCCTCCAGGATCTTCCAAGATACTCCCCCGAGTTGGCTCCTTCTGCTCTTCTCGCCATTTTTCCCCCACCCAATATCATCAGGTTGCTCTTCTTTTATAGTTAATCATATATTTTTTTTTAAATATCTTTTGCCATATAAGTTCATTTTTATTTGTATTAACTATTTTTTTTATATATACATTCTTTAACATTTATTTTTTTATTATATAAAGAATAACAATTTATTTTATTATTCTAGGTAGAATGGGGGCTACACGTCACAATATATTTCACTGGAAAATCGCTATGATAAACGTGGTTCACATCATAGTATAGTATATCGAATTATAATTTTATATATATAAAATTATATTATGTAACTATAGAAAAATTCGAAATAGATTTTTGCGTTTCTTTCATGCTTAAGGACCCCATGCTCCTACTCTCCTTTCATTTAAGTCCCTACTTTTCCATTATCTCCTAACTCAGCAAACCTCTAATTCCTTAGGCTGGCTCCTATGAGATAGTTCTCGTCTTCCTATAAGTCTCTCACTCCAACTGGACAGATTGTTACTTTTCTGTTTCATCCAGTTTTTTACAATTTATATACAACTCATTATTGTTATCATGTTTCACATTATTATTCATACTTGTTTTCCTCATTTTTCCATTTTTATTTTTTATTTCTCTTTATCATTTTTCACCAGTTTATTATATTGTTTTACTCATTGTCTGTTTTTAACATTTAATATTTATTCCTAGAGACCTCTTTTATTTTATTTTTATTCTTCTCAACTGGTTGATACTTGTATACTCTTGTTTATTCTTTATGTTATTATTCTTAGAGGACGTATGTCCCAGAATGAAGATTATTATTCATTTCATTAAGGAAGCCAGTAACAAAGCAAGATTATATATGAGGAGTTTGGAGCCAGAGCGGACCAACTGGTTTAAACTGAACAGGAAGAAAATGGCAATTGAAAATTGAGTACATTTTGTTTATCTCCATAAATGGGCCCCAAATATTTATTTATATTTGAAATTTTAGAATAGTATTGGATGAGTGATCCCTTTTTGTGTTCTATAACGTTTTTGAAGGCCATATGATCCATTGTGACTTTGAAAATATATGCACAAAATATTTGTGGACTAAACTTAAAGTACTGCTATCTATCACTGAAGTGAAGAAACTAAGTGATCCACACTGGTTTTGAAAAAAGGGAACAACATCAGGATGGTAATAACTCATTTTCCGAAAAATTGTGGGTTGGTCCGCTCTGGCTCCAAACTCCTCATATATATATATGCTTTGTTCCTGGCTTCCTTAAGCATGAAAGAAACGCAAAAATATATTTCAAATTTTTCCACAATTTATGATATAATTTTAAAACATCAAAAAAAAAACAAGAAAATGAAGATGAGAAGGCATATTTGAAGAGTGATTAGAGATAAGACTGATATCACAGGGCATGATATGTCGCAATGACTTTCCTGAATGACGTCATGTCTTCATATAAATACATTCAGAGATGTCATCAAGTCTGCTAGTTGCCCGACATCATACAAAAATGCCAAAATCAGGTGTGTATCTAGAAATCCCCCTTTTGGGAATGATTTGTCCGCAGTTATGCCCTTATTATATTCTAGTTACCCAACTTAAAATAGTAAAGGGGAAGTTAAGGGATAGATCAAAAATTATAGTTTGTTAATGTGACTCATGCCCGGGCTTAAACTACGAAGTTAAATCGCCTATTACCAGAACACTCATTCGTCGCTCTGATGGACATGAGCCCGACCTTACTACGGAATTCCTAAATTTTGCCTACCCTAAATTTTTATTAACCTAGAGTAGAGGTCTTTAACGAGTACCTGACATCGTACAGGCTCTGGTCCATCGCTTCACGTCCCTTCGGAAGACCTCTGAACTACTGGCGCCTTCTCAAAAGTTATATATTTAGCTCTCACCGAAACATAAGTTTTTCAGAGCACAGAATGAATAAAATGTTTAAGAAAATGCCATATCTCTGTCCATGTGTGTATGTATACGATAATATCTCTGTCCATGTGTGTATGTATACGATAATTCTTGACAGAAAGAATATATCCACGCCAAATTTTGCAAGTGGATTCAGCTCCCTCACCGTCCGATTGTTTTTTGTTTGTTGGTTTTCTCAAAACCTGTGTAAAAAAAATTGATATTAATTAGTCTCTACAACTCTTACTCAGTACTTTTTATTTTTAAATAACTATACTTCCTATGATATTTGCAAAATTGTTTAAACATTTTTTTACAGATTCATTTTTGGTCCCATGTTAATAGGAAACTTTTTGTTCAGAATTAAAATATAGTTTTTTACAGAGATATACTCAGCTATATCGAACCTCAATTCTGGAAGACTTTTAGAGTTTAAAGTAACACTATGTTCCGATCTGTATAGAAGATAAATAAAATGTATATAGATGTTTTGAATGAATTACCGCAAAAATTACTTTTTCAGTCATTTAGATTTATTATTTAAAAAAATATATATTGGTAGTTTTGACATTGTGTTATTACTTGTCCTTTTTTTTCTCTCTCTCTCTCTCTTTTTGTCATTTTCATTCTATTTTTATTATATTTCTTTTATCATATTTCCTAAATTATTCGATCATAATCATAACCAATATTATTCCTTTTTGGTTCATTTTACACATTTATATATTATTATCATGCATTTATTTGTTTTTTATTTTGTCTATTTTTATTTTTCTTCTCTCTCCTCACACTCCTTGTCTCGGCATCCTTCCTTCTCTTTTATAATCAACCATCATAGTATTATGCTCGGTCGATTTATAATATCAATTTTATTTTTTTTCTTAGTTATATATAGATTTTCTTTTTTTCTTTTTTACTTATTCTATTTTATTTATATAGATACTTTTATTTATTTTTTTTCATCATAATGAAGTTGTTAATTTTATGTTTTTTTTCCTGTTAATCTTTTTGTTTATCTATTTTTTTGATTGTATAGTTTTTCTCCAATGTAGCACTAATTTTTATTTACCTATATCTATCTATATATCTTTTTATTCTTTGTACTGATACTATATTTTATTGTTTCCTGTTCTTTACTCTGGATGTATTTATTATTAGGGGACCTCGGTCCCAGAATAATAAAATTTCGTTTCATTTCATTTCATTGTGTAGTTTACTTTTAAGGTACAGATTTTTATTTTATTTTTGCTCGATGAGTGGTAAAGTTGTTCAAAATTTCATCCCTATAATAATAAAATAGAAATTATTACAACGTGAACGTTTTGATACAAAATTACTGGCCAATTAAAGGTTCTTGCCATAGTATCGTAGATTATAACACATTTTGCGTTCTGAATATATATTCAGTGAACGAAGCCCTTTCAAAATTCAAAACGAATTATTTTTTTAATGTGTTTTTTATTATTCTCCTTTTTGATGTCACATGGTTCATAGTTTTACATTTCATAGCATATAAAAATATTACAAAATAATTATAGTAAACAATATAAAATTTTCAAAACTTTTACTAACAAATAATAGATAAATATACAATTTATGTGTTTCTTTTTTTAATTTAGCAATTTTAGAGTTTGCATTTGTTATATAATTTTTTGAAACAATAAAACTGAGTCAATTATATATACATGACTTTTCTTTACAAGTTTACTTAAATCTACAAATATGAAATGGTTCAATCTTTGGAATAATGACATATGAGGAGTTTGGAGCCAGAGCGGACCAACCCACAATTTTTCGGAAAATGAGTTATTACCATACTGATGTTGGCATAGGTTCCCTTTTTTCAAAAACAGTGTAGATCACTTAGTTTCTTTACTTCAGTGATAGATAGCAGCACTTTAAGTTTAGTCCACAAGTATTTTGTGCATATATTTTCAAAGTCACAATGGATCATACGGCCTTCAAAAACTTTATAGAACACAAAAAGGGATCACTCATCCAATACTATTCTAAAATTTCAAATATAAATAAATATTTGGGGCCCATTTATGGAGATAAACAAAATGTACTAAATTTTCAATTGTCATTTTCTACCTGTTCAGTTTCAACCAGTTGGTCCGCTCTGGCTCCAAACTCCTCATATATTTTTATTATAAAAATATTTATTAGGAATATTAAACATACACATGTAAAACTAAAAAGAAAGCTAAATTGAAACACGCTTCAAAGAAACATAGTCAAATGTAACAGGTAGCTGACGTTGTTTGTTAACGTTTCACCATTAAATTACAATCAAAACGTTTGTGATTAAAAAAAAGAAATTGAAACCATTAAAGTTTTTTATTATTTTATATTTCAGGATTTATGTAAAAAAAAAAAAAGTACCCGGGGTTTATAAACAAAACATTATTAATTTATATTTGAAATTGATTTAAATCAATTTATAAAAAATATACAATATTATCATTATATTTCTCTACTATTGAAGCGTATTTGATCTTGCATTTGCAGTATAAAGACATTTTCAAAAAAATTATCTCATTACTTTGAGTTTCTAAACCATGTCAAAAACGCGTTTTAACTTGTTACACCCTACATACATATATTTATTTTTTTTTATTCTATGGAAAACTTAATTTTCTGTTTTCATATCATCAGAGTTAATACTGCACCTATATAGTTCAATTATTTATACTAATTATAATATTAATTGACAATAATAAATAAAGAGAAACTAAAATGGTACTAATATCATAATTATAATTTTTTTAAATAGTAGAATAGAATTAAAAAAAAAAAAGGATAAAGGAAAGAAATTATAATAATAACAATACTTATAGAAAATAAATGAAAGAGAAATTCTAAAATTAAAAATTAAGGTAATATTTATATAATTAATAGTTTAAAAATGAATACTGTAAATAATAACAACAAAGATACTAAAATTAGATTAAGATGAAAAATATAAAATGATTTATATAGAGAACTATATCATGGCTAGACTTAGTTCAAATTAATAATAATAATAAAAATACTAGGAATAAATAATCTTTAAAAAAATGCATATATAAATAGAAAGTAAAAAAATAAACAAATGGACGAAGAACAAATTAAACGAAAAGTTAAACTAACTTTGTCGAGGGTTGTAGCGTTTGTAGTAAAACTCTGCGTTTAAATTGGTCGAGGGTTGTAGCGTTTGTAGTAAAACTCTGCGTTTAAATTGGTCGAGGGTTGTAGCGTTTGTAGTAAAACTCTGCGTTTAAATTGGTCGAGGGTTGTAGCGTTTGTAGTAAAACTCTGCGTTTAAATTGGTCGAGGGTTGTAGCGTTTGTAGTAAAACTCTGCGTTTAAATTGGGATGGCTTGAAAAGATCTGTGTTTAGGGTATTCGCAATCCGCATCATTCGTTGGACGGAGGCGAAGGAATAGTTAGTCCTGTGCCAGTTAGAATAGCAGAGCGCCCTGGTGGGAACATTTAAGTGAATCGGTTGAAGCCGAGGCGGAGAGTTCAACAGAGAGTTGGCCGACTTAACACATATTTCTGTCCAAATAGATAAGAATTTTAGCTACATGTTCCGTGAAAATACGACGAGTGTTTCCCTTAAGTTTTATCAACTGGTCGAGTGCATAAATCAAATTTGATTTCTGTAAAAAAAAATTGGCTAAAACAATATTCCAAAAGTACGGAACCGTTATATATACATGTACAACGTTATATATATTATTATTATTATTATTATTTTAAATTTCAGGTAATCAAGACTGCATTACATGTGTCTGCGTTTCCGTCGGCTACTGTTGTTGCTGTCACGAGTCTTGCTACTGTGAAAAACTATCATCTTATCAAGATGTGTGCAATGGGAAATCTTCTCATAGAGTGCGCACTTGCTGCTATGGAGATGCAACCCGATCTGCATGCTGCGGAAAATCAACTCAAGCAAAGTGCTGCGGGAAATCAACTCAAGCAAAGTGTTGTAGTTAAGAGTTATTTGCTTAGCCACTTAAATTCAGAAAGTCTTGGTCACTGACCAGCTGGAAGCTTCCAAATGTAATCCATTAAAATGTGCTGAATAAAGCCCTTAAATATTTTGTTTTTGTTTTGTTGTCTAATAAAAATCTATACAAAATAACAGGACTTTCTGTACCAACCACTTTTTTACAGATCACTCTAACTCTCCTTCTATTTCGTATTGCCATAATTATATATAGAAAAATAATGTGTTTGCGTTAGCAGTTTTTTTCGCAGCGTACTTCTGAGAGTGACATTCTTGTACCACTTAAAGCCAGGATGAAAAAAATGTTGAGAGGTAAAATAAGATGATCCCAAGCCTGTATGATGTCAGGTACTCATTAAAGACCCCTACCCTAGGTGAATAAAAATTTAGGGTAGCCAAAATTTAGGACTCCCACAGTAGAGGGCTCATGTCCACCAGAGTGACGAAAGAGCGCTCTGATAGTAGGTCATATGATCTCGAAGTTAAAGCCCGGGCATGAGTCACAATAACTAATTAATGTTGTAATTCGCTCGGACAATTTTAGATGCGATAAAATTTCATATGTCTTAACTTCTTCTCTTCTTAACCGTTAGACTCTTCTACGACTTACAAATGAAAAAATATGAAATATGTAAAATCTTAGCAACGAAGGAATTTTAGAAACAGATTGTATATACAGTATTTATATTGAAGTGAGTAAAATTTTCCATAAAAAACGTGAACAACACAAAGAATATTTATAAATATTATTATTTTAAGTTGTATAAGAAAATGTACAATATCAGATATGATTTAATTTCAGAAGTGCCTGAAATGTCAGATATAAAAGAGAGAGGGACTAGATAAAAATATGTATTTTTTAAAGTTATTCTCAGCAGTTGATTAACCGCTATGTTATGTAAGATGATTTAATTGTAAAAAAATTATATATAAGTGTATATATATATATTCTGCAAAAACGTCCATGTACAGTCGGTGGGGCGAAACATCGTTCTTCGGGCAGCAAAGTAAAGTGTGTACTAACCACGCTGAAAACGTAGAATATAACCAATTGAGTTATTAAACAGAAACAACTATTACACTTTCGGAATAATTACAAGTAGAATGTGATTTCTATTAGATACTTTTTTCTTCTCAGATTTAGTTATTCAACTACAAAGGTGGAAAAACTAAACGTTTTCCAAGTGTTGTCCAAATAATTTATTTTAATTTTCTACGTATTTATTTACTTTAATATTAATTTTATCATTCTATTTTTTTATTTATTATTATATTTTGGTAAACCTAGGGACCTAAGCATCCAATGCTCTTATCCCTTCCCTGTTAGCTTAACTGTGGGAGTCCTAAATTTTCCCTACCAAGGTTTAGTTACCTAAAGGTAAGGCTTTAACGAGTACTTTCCTCTTAACGTTCATCCGAAGGACGGCATGTTCAAGTTTTCTTATTATTCAGTTGTTAGTCATTATTTTTAAATTGTTATAGTCATTTTTTTTTTTCTTTTCTATTTTTCCATCAGCATTCTTCTGCCTTGATACATTTCATATTTACATTATTATTATCTAATTTAAGAATATGAGTAGAGAAAAGAATGTAAGAGTAAGAATTGTATCGAGCCCCACTCATTGCCATAGAGAAACCACTTTTTAGTTCAATAAAAGTTTATCTATTTCTTTCTCTCTTTTTCTTTAGACAAAATACAGAAATTAACACATTTTTTTTCTATGCTTTAGTTACCAGTACACTCAAATTTGATTAGAATAATGTGTTACCTACTCAACTGATCTTTAAATATTAAATTTTAAATTAATTAGTTAAATTTGAAAGGAAGTATGGAAAAAAAGAAATAGGCATTTATAGAAAAATAAAAAATAAATCAAGAAGGATTAAGCATTTATTTATTGCACTATAATCATATAATATAATAATCATGAGGAAGTTGCATAAATATGAATTATTAATAACAATAAAAAACATTGGATAATATATAGGAAAAATTACATATGCAAGATCTCATATTTTCTACAGTATCATGTTTCTTCAGTGCGAATCTCCAGGTTTACTTCAGGGTTGTCCATAGGGCCTATCCGTGGGCTTGTCTTCCACATCGTTCTCCTCTCTGGCCAAATTTCCTACAGGGTCCTTTATCGTAGAAAGATCTGCCACAAGGTCCTTCTCCAAGAGCAGGTCTTCCACAATGTCTTCCTTCCAGGAAAAAACAATGTTTTTCAAGGTGCCTTCCTTCATGACCTAATTTTCTGTAATGTCCTTCTCCATGAGGAAATTTTCCACAGTGCACTCCACATCGTCCAGCAGGTTTGCAGCAGTGTTCTTCCTCGTGGGAAGTTTTCTCGAAGTGCCCTTCACCATTGTTAGGTTTCTCGCAGGGTCCTTTTCCATGAGCATCTCTGCCACAATGCTCTTCACCGTGGGAAGATTTTCCACAGGGCCCTTCACCGCGAGCAGATTTTCCGCAGCGTCCTTTTCCATGAGCATCTCTTCCACAATGCCCGTCACCATGAGCAGGTTTTCCACAGTGCTCATCTCCGCGGCCAGGTTTTCCATAATGACCTTCACCATGAGAAGGTTTCCCCCAATGTCCTCCGCAGCCAGGTTTTCCATAATGCCCTTCACCATGAGGAGGTTTCCCCCAATGCCCTTCTCTGCAGCCAGGTTTTCCATAATGCCCTTCACCTTGAGGAGGTGTTCCGCAGTGCCCATCATCATGAGGAGGTTTCCCCCAATGTCCTTCTCCGCGGCCAGATTTTCCGCAGTGCCCTTCACCATGAGGAGGTTTCCACCAATGTCCTTCTCCGCGGCCAGGTTTTCCGCAGTGTCCTTCACCATGAGGTTTGCCCCAATGTCCTTCTCCGCGGCCAGGTTTTCCGCAGTGCCCTTCACCATGACGAGGTTTCCCCCAATGCCCTTCTCCGCGGCCAGGTTTTCCGCAGTGCCCTTCTCGGCCAGGTTTTCCGCAGTGCCCATCTTCCTCAGCAAGTTTTCCACACTGACATCCTCCCTGGACGGACGAGTCTATTTTACAACATGCTTCTTCTTGAATAGCTTCATCACCTTTGCAGTGTTCTGTACTACAGCGGCAAGGGGAAATACAAACACACTCAGTGGCATCAATACCTGAAAAAGAAATATACATTGCTTATTTGAATAATGCATAAAGTTCTGGAAGGAATTTTTTTTTTTTTTAATACTAGCAGTCGACCCGGCGCACACTGGGGCAAGAGGCTTAAAAACTTGGCCAAAATACAAAAAAACAGATGCAGATTTTAAGGAGGGAGTGAAGGTGGGTTTACTGACTCTGGTGGACATGAGCACGACTCTACTATGAGTCCAGAATTTTGCCTACTATAAATTTTTATTCACCTAGGGCAGGGGTCTTTAACGAGTACTGGACATCGTACCGGCTCGGGACCCTTGCTTAATGTCCCATCCGAAGGACGGCGTGTTTAAGTTTATTTTACCTCCCAGATAGAATAAACTAAGGGCCTCGGTCGGGTTTCGAACCCATGACCTTGAACTCAGAAGGCAAGTACGCATACCACTGAGCTACCGGTGCCCTCTACATGAAAGTGTCCCGAAATATTGTCAAAAAATCTGGAAAAAATCAACATATTAACATCCTTGAGAATTTCAAGAAACAAATTTTCAGATTTAGTTCTTCAGTTTTTTAATGAGTACCTACCTGACATCGTACAAGCTTGAGACCATTGCATAATGTCCCATCCGAAGGACTTCGCCCTCAAGGTTTTTTCCCCTCCCTGATAAAAAAAACTTAAGGGCCGCGGCCGAGTTTCTGAGTTATATTTTATTTTTTATCCTTTTTAATAAAAAATTACCAATAATAAAAACATTTTTTTGAAATATTTCCTATAGAAATTTTTCGGGGCATAACATTGTTCAATTGGGTCTTGTCAAAAGGAAATTTTATAAGGAACATTTTTGGTAAGAACCAATTTTTCGAAAGGACTAAATGTTTTGGCATAAATCAAGCCAACATCTAGAGAAATGCATATCAAAACGACATATTAGGAAGGTTTTCGGTGAATTCCACGCAAACAGAGCGACCTTAAAAACAATATATTGCATACAAAATGTATCTTTCAGTATTTATTACGTAAAAATTCTAAATGTTGCCTAACCAAAATTTGTATTTCTTTACGAGTATTTGACATCCAAAGGAAGGCGTGCTCTATTTTTTTTCACCTCCCTGATAAAAAAAAAACGTAAAGGCCTTGGCCAGGTTACGAACCCGCGATCTTGAGCTCAGTAAGCAAGCATGCTACCTCTGAGCTACCGGCGCTCTCATTTTCATCTATATGAGATGTGTAATTATTCAAATCCAATAGGAGACAATATTCGGAATAAATAAGAAAGAATCAGTCCACATTTTTTTTTTATTTTTTTTTATTTTTTTTAACCGAGGGCTGATCGTTTCACCGCAGTCAGAGTAGGCCTATTGGTCCCTACAGCAGCCCTGTATCTTTAATAAAGTCCAGGATTCTTCTGCAGGTTCCCTCCATTAACTGCTTCGGTTATGGCAGAACCGAAGCTGTAACATCTTCTGCTCTCGGGGCCATGCTAATCTTCTCTGTATCGTTCCAATTTTATATGTACCGCCGAAGCGAGTACAGTCCACATGCTGAGTACCATCAACAATGTACTACCCCAAGACGAATTGGTCAACTAAATTTTCCCTTTCCCTTTATAACTAATCGAGCGATTTGTCCCAAAATCGATATCTTCTTAATTTTGTGTCGATACATTTATTACATAGGCTGTTAATAGACTTTTTGAATTAAGACCCTCCCCCCTCTCCTTCTCTTTGAGATTTATGGAATTTCTTTTGCCTGCACTCATGTACAATTGGAAAATATTTTTGTGATTTTCAATTATAGTTAATTATTATGACTCACGCCCAGGCTTTAACTATGAGGTCATATCGCCTACTACCAAAGCACTCTTTCGTTGCTCTGGTGGACATGAGCTCGACTACTATAAAAATGTTGCCCCTAATCTAAATTTTTATTTCTTTGACGAGTGCCTGACATAATACAGGCTCGGGAACATAGTTTATCATTCCATCCGACGGACGGCCTGCTCAAGGTTTTTTCATCACCCAGATACATTTATATAAAATTTTGTGTCAATACCTTTATTAATTTGGGAGTTACTAGGATTTTTGAATTAAGTCCCTTTTTGGCCTGATTTTATCCACAATCAATGAATATCAGGGAGATGAAAAAACCCTAAGCCGTTCTTGGGATGGGACGTTAAGCGATAGTCCCGAGCCTGTCGGTAACTCGTTAAAGACCCTTATCCTAGGTGAATAAATCTAGGCACTCAACATTTAGGACTCCCACTGTAGAGATGGGCTCATGTTCACCAGAACGATGAAAGAGCGCTCTGGTAGTAGGCGATATGACCTTGATGTTATAGCCTGGGCATGAGTCACAATAACTGACCAACGTATTTGTTTAAATTTATTTTATATTAAAATAAAAAAAAGTGAAAGAGCTCGAAGCGACAAGATTAAAATTATTTAGTCATTTTTAAATGTTGATCATTTTTATTTCTTTTGTGACGAGGGGTGGGGTCATGTTGATAACTGCAGTTAAAAATAAGAACACACAGAACACAACATCTCACAAGGAGTGGCAGTTAATATCCTACATTGGAAAATGCTTTGTTTCTTTTAGACTGTGGATTATCTGAGGTGTAGGAGAGAGAGGAGTTAATGTAATATGTCGCAAAGTAACTGCTGGCCAACGCCGCATACTCCGGCAAAATTAACAAATTTCTGGCCATAATTATGAAACTTATATAATTTATGTTTTTTGGTGTGTTGAACACGAAAAAAATACTTTAAAAATTCCCCAACTCTTTATTGAGTACTGTATTTTGACAAATACATCGCTCCTCAAGAGGAGGGGAACATGTGTTATCATACAGCTTATGAGAAATATACAATTCATATTAGGTAACTGAAATTAACAATTGCAATAGCTTCATTTTCTTCGAAAATGCACTAAAATTAAACGTCTGCGTCATCTCCGGACGAATTTATAACTTTAAAATTATGTTTCTCCCAAATTCATAAATTTTCGCAAAAACTGATTTCATTTTATGGTTATCTGATGAAAATAGTTTAAGAAGGTGAAAGAGCGAGTGCCCGGCAACAACAAAAACTGATATTTTTTTTTCAGTACTTTTTTATTAAGCATTGACGCTAATGATAGTAATTATAATTCAGTACACTTATCTTGAGAAGAGATCTCCATATTTGAGACAATAAAAAAATTTAAAAGATTGTGTTTCAACACGTTATAAATATAGACTGAGGCAATGTAGAGGATATTAAAAGGTTGGTCTTGTTTATGTTTGTACAGCTGTAAACAGGTATGAGTCATAATAACTAGCACTTTCACGTCCCTTCTTCTGGTCACAATAAAAAATTTCATAGTGACCAGAAAAAGGGACGTGAAAGTGTCCCTAAATATTGTCAAAAATGAAAAAAAAAAAAGACACCTCTGGAAAAAATCAACATAAAACTGAAAAAGCAAAGGATTCCCACAGTAAAGTCTGAATCAACCAGAGCGACGAAAGAGCGCTCTGGTAGTAGGCGATATGATCTTGTAGTTAAAGCCCGGGCATGAGTCATAATAACTAACTAGAATAATTAAAATAATATTAATAATTTGAATAATAACTGACCGGCTATTGGCATTTTCGTAGGTGTGTCCAACGTGGTGTAGCTAGAAGACTGGATGACATATGAGAATGCCATGTCTATTTATATGCCACAATGCCATTGTTCAATGCCATCTTGGTTGCATCACCTCATGCCATGTAAAATCCCTTAGTCATCTGATTGCACCATACGATGAAGGAAAACACTTCTAGGATTTCAGTTCTCAAAATAATGTTACTTCTTAAATTGCAATCTCTTTTATAATGTTTTATATATTTTCTGTAAATGTGATACATTTTGGAAAGGGCATGAGTTGTTAATATCAAATTAAACTGGAGAAATAATAGAAATGTATAATTTTGAAAAGAGCATGAATTAAGGGGTAAAATTTTTGAGATGAACTAAAATGAATGCATCATTTTGGAAAGGGCATGAGTTGATAACATCAAATTTAACATATACAAGGTGGCCCAGATAAGCGGGCCAAAAGTGAAATAACTCCTAAACGGTTAGAGATATCAAAATTGTGCATAGGACTAAAGTTGTAGCACTCGCCGAGAGCTTCAGTATGGCGTCCTGGAAAAGACATAAATGACTCTTTTAATGGCTCAAACAACCCTTCGAAGGGCGAGGTTACCTTTTGACATTTAAGTTTCATTACATTTTATTAAAGTACTAAAGAAACAAGGAAGAACTGTGCAAAAAGACTTTTGATACGACAAGTAGTTCTTGGAACAAAAACGTTTAAAGTTGCACGTTTTTGTTCCGAGAACTACTTGACTTATCAAAAATCTGTTTTCACAGTTCTTCCTTGTTTCTTTAGTACTTTAATAAAATGTAATGAAACTTAAGGGTCAAAAGGGAACCTCGTCCTTCGAAGGGCTGTTTGAGCCATTAAAAGGGTCATTTATGTCTTTTCGAGGACGTCATAATATATCTCTCGGCGAGTGCTAGAACTTTAGTTCTATGCACAATTTTGATATCTCTAACCGTTTAGGAGTTATTTCGCTTGCGGCCCGCTTATCTGGGCCACCCTGTATCGTAATAATTCTGAAAAGGGCATGAAATTCATTTTTCTTAGTCTCCCCCGAAATTTTACATGTTATGTCCTTATTGGGTTTTGACTTTAAATATGAAATTTCATGCCGATACATTTATTACATCGGCAGTTATTGGAATTTTTGAGTTGAGCCCCTCTAATCCCCATTCCTTTTGACCGATTTTCCTAAAATGTGGCATCCTCGTGCGGTTTTGGCCAAACATATAAAATTTTGTTTTGATACATTCATTCTGTCGGGGAGTTATCGTATTCACTATACACAGAGACAGATTTTTTTTTTTAATTTCTGAAATCAGGGATTCGGATACATGAAATTTCGTTAAAAAAATCCGCATCGAATTGTTTACCGGTTACATAACTTCCCCTATACTTCGTGTAGCTGACGAAGTAAAATGATATGCCTTAAATAATTATTAAAACGACATAAAGACTTATTATATAACCAACTACGTATCAGCCATTTATCTTAAGCTATTCTTGTTTTAGTTGATACCTGAAAAATTAAACGTAATAGATAAAATACGAACTTGAGTTTAAACCCATCAAGTGATGCAATAAATTTCCATGACGTCGCTAATCTATCAGACCACTTTACATAGGTATATAAAGATGGGTGGCACTCGCTGAACTGTCAGAGTCCTGCTCTATACTCCATTCAACATGCCTTGTCCCTGTAAGTATATATTTAAAATAAATAATAAAAAAATATATATTTATTTATATGGCTTTGTGCAACAGGTGTCAATATCAATATTCATCAAGAGATATTGACTTTCTTGCTCAAATATTCTGTAAAATATTGCCATTGGGATTGATGGACGTCGTTATTTTTTTAAATAAATATATTTTGACATAGAATATACAAATTTTAATATTCAATGTCAGTCTGAACTATTCAAACTCATTTAAGCAAAAAAGCATAAAGCCACAAATTTATTTTCAAAGCAACACATTTATACTCGTATATGTAATAATATTTTTAACCCCCGAAGCAAAAAGAGGGATGTTATTTCGAAACCTTTGTCTGTGTGTGTCTGTCAGTATGTGGCATCCTAGCTCCAAGACGGCTGAACCGATTTCGAAGTGTTTTTTTTCGTTTCAAAAGCTGGTATTCTTGCTGTTTCAAAAGATGGGTCTTAACCATGTTTGGTGGAAATCGGGTATGCCGTTTCCAAGATATTCAGGTTTCATCAGAGCCTGAGTTGGGTTCTCGGCCTCTATTACAGCTAGAGACTTGGAGGTTGAGCTCAAATGTTTATAATAATGTCACAGATGAAATCTAAGTGCCTCAGCCAGGTTTCGAACCCAAGATTTTGAGCTAGAAACACCCCCGGTTCACTATCATATCCATGCCTACGACTTCAAGGGAGGGCGCGGGAGGTCGAGGGACCCCCTCCTTCTTGTTTCACCTGTGCGCTATCCAGCAGTGGAGACAGACCAAGAAGGAAAGGAAAGCTGTAAGAATGAGGGTTAAAAACTAGTCACCACCGACAGTGCCTAATGTTGTATAGTTAAGTTATAAAATTGTACTTTTGTAATTTTCTAATTATCTTCGCATTTCGATCGAATAAATAATAGTGAAAACGATAGACTTCATTATTCTTATAACCGCATTATTCTTCCATTTCTACTATTTACCAATCTGTCAGAATAAAAGATTCCAGATATAGTAATTATAAGTTTAACACCACAGTAAACATCATATTATTACAAAATATATCAAACACTCGAAAACAAATTTAACAACCAGTAAATATAATGTATAATCAATGTAAACTTTTGTTATTATTATTTACAGGTGGAAAATGCACCTGTAAATGTTGTTGCTGCTGCTGCAGCTGCTGTTGCAATAAATCGTGTAGCTGTTGCAAAGATTGTTGCAAGTGAAGCCCACTAGATGTCCTTCTAGTCTGGGCTAAGTTTCAGTCCTCAGTAACTGCTTTCACTGAGTTACATAGCTTTTTCTGTTTTGTTTAGAAATTATTATTTTCTTTTTTTTTTTTAATGTATGTGCAAATAAACAGTATTTCTTAAATGAGATCCTAAATTATTAATTCAATACAGTTCCTAAATAAAATGTTTGACTGATTCTATAATAACGAATAAATGTATACAAAATTGTTATTAGATACTAAGGATAATAATATAATTTATATATATATATATATATATATTCTAACGAACAATATAAATATTTTAAAAAATATATATGTATATCCAAAAAGGAAACAACAAATTAATGAAAAACTGATGATATTAGAATATACCCCAAACTTCTGTAGTATTAAGTATGTTTTAAACTCAGAAAAAAAAAGGTAAGTTTTTCGGGAAGGACTCCCAGTTGATAGATACTAAAAAATAATAATATACATGGCAGCATATATATATTTCATATGTTCTATATATATATATATATGTCTTCGGCTATATTCTCCTGTCATCAGTTTCTCATTTATTTCTTGTTTCTGTTTTTACTAGATTTTTTTTTTTTTTTTTTTTTTTGGCCTTATGGTCGATGCATATTAGCCGTATTTTCTTCTTTCATATTTATGTTGTTCATTTATTTTCAATATCTGTCAACTTAAATAACAAGTCTCCGTCAAAAATTAAAAATGAACCATTATAAATATATTTTAAATATCCAATAGGTACAGAAACAACGAATTAATGAAAAATTTATAATGGTCAAATATACCCGAAGATACGTCCAGCTTAATAAGAATCTTTTGAACTTGAAAAATAAATAGTTATTCGCTCTTACCTGGATAGTCACTTCTTCCAGGTCAGACAGAGGAATGTCCATTCTGACATTCATCTCATAGAAGCTTCACAACATCGCCTCAGACGGTGTTAGCCACATAGCAGTTTTAGCTACTAATAAATCGGCTCGGGACGCATCCAAATCTCTGCAGGAGAACTTACACCTTCTAGAAGATTGACTGAGTCTGTGAAAGGTAAAAATAAATTAAACCAAATCGCTCCATATTACATTCGCCTTGCGATGTGGTGACTGTCCAACTGTATGACTGAATAGTCTCTCTCTGAAACACGACAAAGACGTACGATACTTAAGACTCTACCTTGAACAGATGACTGATTTGGAACTAATATGTCACGCAGACTCGTGGAAAATGAAACGACGATTTGGACTGCTCAAAAGACTACTAGACAAGCGATCTCATCTTCGCCTCAACCACAAACTGTGTGTCCACAAGATTATCAGATTTATCTGGACACGCTGTTGGGGTACATCTAAGCCCTCTCACACCAAAAGAATTCAAGCCATTCAAAATAAAATACTTCGAACAATGCCCATCCTACATTTCGAACATAACATTACACCACAATCTCAGAGTCGTCGTTGGCCGCAAGACCTCTTGCCTGAGAAGGACCCCTAAGCAGACGGTGGTGCTGACCAGCCAACTCATCAAATCTCATTTCTTATTGTCTTCTCACAGTTGAAAATTGTCAAATAAATTTTGAAAAGAGAAATAGATATATAATATAGCTGCCAGATATATTATACATATATGTACATTCAAAATCTTCTTACACAACCCAACAATTAAATAAAACGAAAAATAAGAAACAATACAATATTTTTCAACAGTTATATTTTTTCTCACGTATATATTTTGGGGTTTTACAATCTAGAAAATATATACTTTTCGGGAACAACTCCCAATTATTATTTACTCAGAATATTAATAAATGTGACAGCTATATTATTCAGATATTTATTTTCCAAGTTCAAAATATATTTAATACATAGACGTTTCTTCGGATGTATACTACCATCATCAGTTTCTCATTAATTTGTTGTTTCTGTATTTACTGGATGTTTTTTTTTTTTTTAAATATTTGTAATTGAATATCGTATAATATATGCGGACGTTATTTCGGATATATTCTCCCATTAATTTGTTGTTTCTATGTTGGATATTTATTGTGATTCATTTTAAAGTTTTGATGAAGATTTGTTATTTGTTTCGACATATTATGTACGTAATAATAATAATAATAATAATAATATGCACATAATACGTCCCCTAAGAATAATAACATAAAAAATAAACAAGTGTATACAAATATCATCCAGATGAGAAGAATAAAAATAAAATAAAAGAGGTCTCTAGGAATAAATATTAAATGTTAAAAACAGGCAATGAATATAATAAACTGGTGAAAAATGATAAAGAGAAATAAAAAATAAAAATTAGAAAAACAAGTATGAATAATAATGTGAAACATGATAACAATAATGAGTTATATATGAATTGTAAAAAACTGGACTGATGAAACAGCAGAGTAACAATCTGTCCAGTGGAGAGAGAGACTCATAGGAAGACGAGAACTATCCCATAGGAGCCAGCCTTAGCAATCAGAGATTTGCTGAGTTAGGAGATAATGGAAAAGTAGGGACTTAAATGAAAGAAGAGTAGGAGCATGGCGTCCTTAAGCATGAAAGAAACGCAAAAATCTATTTCGAATTTTTCTATAGTTACATAATATAATTTTATATACAGGGTGTCCCAGCATGGAGGTAAAAAACTTTGAGATCTTAAAGGAAATTTAATTTTGAACAAAAAATTTCCTATAAACATAGGTCCGATTCGGAACCGTTTCAGAAATATTCAACATCTTCCAATTTTTGTACTTAGCACTGTTTTTTTTGCATAAAATATCTTATTCCTCATCAAGTATAAGAGCTAACACAAAGTTAATTATACCATCATAAAGTGCGGAAACAGAAGAGTAACAATCTGTCCAGTTGGAGAGAGAGACTTATAGGAAGACGACAACTATCTCATAGGAGCCCGCCTTAGGAATCCGAGTTTGGAGATAATGGAAAAGTAGGGACTTAAATGAAAGAAGAGTAGGAGCATGGCGGATCTGGAGAGGGAGAGAGTTCCAGAGGGAGTTTGTCTGGATAAGGAAGGAGTTGTGGTAGGTTGTTGTCCTGTGGGAAGGGAGGTAAAGATCAGAGGGACGGGATGTAGTGACTTTCTGCTGGATATGGGATTTAAATTGAAGCATTTGGAAGATGTATTAGGGCTTTTGGGAAGATATGGTTTGATAGAGAGAGGAGCCTAGGAAATATTGCCGACGAGAGGTTGGTAAAAGCCATTTTAGGTCGGTATAAGAACTAGTAATAGAAGAGTGTCTGGGGAGCCTGAAAATGAATCTTAGAAAGGAATACATGACTCGCTTTAGTTTCATGTCGAGCTCACCAGAGAGTGTTATTGTCCTTCGCTCCCTTCAAAATTATATTTACACAGTTTCAGAGAATTCACAGCATTCTGATTATTCATCAATCCTAAAATTTTGTTGCATTCTCATCTTTAAAATTAATAATTGCAAATTTCATTTTTACCATTTTTATTATACCAGAACCTCAATTAAAACTAATTTATTACCTTCTCAAATTATAAAAGTCTCTCGATCTAATTATGCTTATATTGTTCGTATATAATACATACATAATACATAAATATACATTTATGATTTCTATATAACAATAATATAAATAAATATTCATAATTTGAGGAATTTGAAACATATCTAATTAATAATAGTACCCATCATAGAGAACCAAGTTAGTTAGACATTATTCCTATGGGGAAAGAAGAAATTCACTGTTGAGTTTTTGCCAAAATTGCATGCTTTCCGATCCGAAAAAATGAAAAAAAAAATGCCACGCTTTCCTATGTGTGTGTGTGTGTGAACACGATATCTCTCGGAAGAATGAATGTATCGACACGAAATTTTAAATGTGTATCCAGAAACCCATAGACCCCTATTGATTTTCAGCTAAATCAGCAGAAGGGAAGAATGGGAAGGGTGCCCAACTGAAAACCTTTACTAACTGTTAATATAACGAATATACCTATCGTCACGAAATTTAGTAAGTGTATTGGGGAGTCTCTCTGTAAGTCAACTATTTTTAAACAAAACGATAGATTAATTTCAGAGGGAGAGCAAACACTTAACTGATCCATTCGTGTTGTGTAAATACAATACCGATGATGCACCGACCACTTATACATGCAATTGGAATTCTCCTCAAATATTATTTATTTTATTTTTCGGGGACAGGTCAAAAGAAGACCATTCTTATATAATTATGTTCTTCTTTTTACTAATAAATTCAATACAATTAATGAGGCTTTTAAACAAAAGGACACCTGTAGTTTCCGTTGACCTAGAAAATAATGAGGCCGGAAAACAATAATTGCATTTCAAAAATTATATCAAATGTCATACAGAAGAATGGTATTTGTAGTAGAGTGGAAGGCACAGTGAATCTGGTCGGTTCCACAGACTAGGTTCGTACAGTCCTTCTACAATCATATATGTACTTTTAATAAACAAAAAAAATTTAATAATGTATGTATTATAAAATTATATCTACAATCCTTTTATTATTTATATATAATATTCATGTATATAAAGTTGACTTTGACAGTTTACAAGATACATTCTGATGTACATAGGATAAATATACATAATTGAAAAGATGAGTAGTATATTATTATTCTTTTATCACTAGTTTCTCTATACATACACATATATACAATAATAATTGGTTACAGTTTATATACATGCATACATGAGATGAATGAATATTTATTAAATGAGTTTGATTTAATAAAATTCTTCGAAGCCAATGCTATCTCGCGGATAATAATGGAAACTACATCTATTCAGTATTCGACTTGTAAAAATGCGTCTCGTATACTACTTACATGTACTTTTTTTCAAATTTAACAGTTGACACAGAAAATTAAATTAAAATTGATATAATCAAAATGTATGTTTTCGAAACTAAATTTTTTGTTTAAATTGAAAAAAAAGTTCATTTTTTTTTTTTTTTTTAAATATAATGAGTAACAAACTGAAATTGATCTATACACAGTTCAATTTCAGTTGTATTTTTGAAAATTAGTGGAAAGATTTATTTAAATAAAAAAATCGTCGACGTACTTTCCCAGAACGAATTTTTTTTTTTTTTTTTTTTTTTTTCTTTTTTTCTTTTGGCTTTATGTACGGTGCATATTAGCCATGTCAATGTGTTATATATAATTATTTAAGACATCCATGGCCCCGGGAGGGAGTTCTATCTACGAAATAAAACTCTCTCCCGGACGGGATTCGAACCCGCAAACCATGGTGAGACCATGCGACCAAAGCCCTACGCTCTAGCCCGCAGGGCCACCATGGCCCCCAAAGAACGAATTAATCAATTACATTTTCGCTCCCGGGGCGCCGGTAGCTCAGTGGTATGCGTGCTTGCCTTCTGAGCTCAAGATCATGGGTTCGAAACCCGACCGAGGCCTTTTAGTTTATTTTATTTGGGAGGTAAAATAAACTTAAGCACGCCGTCCTTCGAATGGTACATTAAGGGATGGTCCCGAGCCTGTACGATGTCAGGTACTCGTTAAAGACCCCTACCCTAGGTGAATAAAAATCTAGGGTAGGCAAAATTTAGGACTCCCACAGTAGAGTCGTGCTCATGTCCACCAGAGTGACGAAAGAGCGCTCTGGTAGTAGGCGATATGACCTCGTAGTTAAAGCCCGGGCATGAGTCATAAAACCTAACCTAACCTATATATTTTCCAGCCGATTTACTTCTTTTATTTTGTAAAGAAAAAATGATACAACAGGACAGTCATTTTATAGTAAAAACAACAAAAAAAAAAATATTTTTCGAAAGTGGTAATATTACATTTCTCTCGGCGAATCGTTGGGGAAATTTTGAAATGTGAAACCGAAACTTATCTGGCAGGTAAGAAAACTTTGAGGTCCCATATTTTAGAGAAGAGTCGGGCTCATGTCCACCAAAGTGACGAAAGAGCCTCGTAGTTAAAGCCCGGGCATGAGTCATAAAACCTAACCTAACCTAACCATTTTCGCTCCCTCTCCAAACTCAGTCGATCATATGCGCTAATATTCAACAGTTGACTTACATAGGGTGTCCTAAATCCTTATACTAAATTTTGTGTCAAACAATTCATTACGTCGGCAGATATTAGGGTTATTGAGTTGAGCCCCCTCCCCTGAACCCCCCTTCCCTTCAGTCAAAATCGTTGAAACTTGGCAGATAATGTCCTCATTGGATATTCTGCTGAAAATGAAAAAGTCTCGTCGTTATGAGATTTGGAATTCTTATATAACAATGGGTGTAGTCGTTAGAGGGTTCTGGGTTCACATATGAAATTATACATTTATTTATTCTATGGGGAGATATTGTGTTCACAGACACAGAAATTTATATTATTTCATAAAAATTTATTACATTTTTTTTTTTTTCTGGAATCTAGAGAACGGAAAATTCCATTGAAAACTCCGCATAGAATTTTTGACCGATTACATAACTTTCTCTATACTTTGTATAGCTCGGGAAGTAAAAACCCTAATGGAATAAAAATTTAGGGTTGGCAAAATTCAGGACTCCCTTAGAGTCGGGCTCATGTCCACCAGAGTGACGAAAGAGCGTTCAAAATTCAGGACTCCCTTAGAATCGGGCTCATGTCCACCAGAGTGACGAAAGAGCGTTCAAAATTCAGGACTCCCTTAGAATCGGGCTCATGTCCACCAGAGTGACGAAAGAGCGTTCAAAATTCAGGACTCCCTTAGAATCGGGCTCATGTCCACCAGAGTGACGAAAGAGCGTTCAAAATTCAGGACTCCCTTAGAATCGGGCTCATGTCCACCAGAGTGACGAAAGAGCGTTCAAAATTCAGCTATATCGGCTGAAGGGAAGGGGGTGGGGGTTCAGGGGAGGGGGCTCAATTCAAAAACCCCCAATAACAGCCGATGTAATGACATCATTTACACATAATTTAGAATGAGGATTTAGGAGCCCCAGTGGTTCATATGTGTCAACTCTTGAATATTTACGCAAACAGTCAACTGATTTTGGAGGGGGAGCCTTACAGAATTTTGAACAACCCTTAAAATTGCGTTCAGAGGAGTTTAATGAAAATATGATGGTGGCTTAGCATATTTCTATTTAGAAACTAAAATAAGATAGGATTTGAAGCTTTGAAGATGACGTAACTGTATCACCATGAACTGAACGTCATCCCATCACTTTATATATAGACTGATTACAAAACGAACATTGTCGTTTGAACATCCAACACTCAACTGTCAACATGCCGTGCCCCGAAGGAGCCTGTAAGTACATACACTATTTTGAAAAATATGTTTTCAAATTTATTAACTTATTGCAAAATTTATTAGGTTAATTGCAGACCAACTTTTGAACGATTTTTCATTTTTATTTGATAATTTCCCTCATATTTAGATTTCAGATTTGCAATTATTTTCGTAAATTATGGGCAAATCGTCGGTAAATGGACAAATTAATCAATTACGTTTTCGCTCTCCCTTCAATGCCAATCGACCGTTTGTGGTAAATCTCAATACTTGACTTACATAATACTATAGTAGCTTTGTCAATTCTGATACTAAATTTTATGTCAATATGTTACGCGAAACATTAATAGGTGTCATCTTTATAGGGTTTTCAATTTAAATATAAAATTTCTTGTCGTTATATTCATTACATCGGCAGTTATTAATGGGTTGTCCGGAAATAAATGTTTACGTTTGACGGATTATTTCTTTGTATGGTTGTAAACACTTATTAATTCTCTTCCAAACAAAAATGTTTGTTTACCTCTGTAGCATTTCACTGCTTGAAAATAATCCAGTTTGTACTGGACAACTGGACCACTTTTTACAAGATAAAAAATGTCTTAATCAAAATTCGATAGAAAATGCGTTTTTAGAATTTGTTAATACTAAAGATTCAAAGTTCTATTCAGAGGTTACTAACTCGTTGGCAGAAATGTATTGAGAGTAATGGAGAGTATTTTGATTAATAAAAATTGTTTTAAATTATTTACTTTATTTTATGTATTTTAAAACCATAAACCTGCATTTATTTCTGGACAACCCATTAGCTGTGCCGGATTAGCCACGTAGCAAGAGTAGCAAATGCTATGGGCCCCGCGCTCCAACGTCTGTCTGACCGTAAAAAAATATCAATTTAGATAGGAGTCTAAAAATACTTTTCATGCCTTAAGCGCGAAGCTGGGCTTTACTCCCATTTGAAAATCTAAAACTCGATTTATGGTTAGGTTAGGTTTTATGACTCATGCCCGGGCTTTAACTACGAGGTCATATCGCCTACTACCAGAGTGCTCTTTCGTCACTCTGGTGGACATGAGCCCGACTCTACTGTGGGAGTCCTAAATTTTGCCTACCCTAAATTTTTATTCATCTAGGGTAGGGGTCTTTAACGAGTACCTGACATCGTACAGGCTCGGGACCATCGCTTAACGTCCCATCCGAAGGACGGCGTGCTTAAGTTTATTTTACCTCCCAGATAAAATAAACTAAGGGCCTCGGTCGGGTTACGAACCCACGACCTTGAGCTCAGAAGTCAAGCACGCATACCACTGAGCTACCGGCGCCCTCTAAAACTCGATTTCGTCACGTTAAATCTTATTTGAAATTAATCATTTACATTTATATGGTATAAAAATATATCTATTAGATAGGAAATTAATTAATTAACAGATTTGATACATTTTTAAGTCTATCAATTAACACGTTCATGTAAAAATAAGTGTTTTACTAACTTTTTAACGTTAATGTCCTAATGTTTATGGTGTTGGAAACACTACAACTCCCGATAAATACATTTTTTTACCTTATTATTTTTTATTTTTTTTATTTTTCGTAATACTCTTGAGCAGATCCCTTTTGAAAATTGCCTCTGGAACTGCAATTTTATACACTTTTATTAAATAATTCTTTAGAATCGTGTTTCCCAAACGTAGCATTTACTTGTCTCATGATCACTAACTGCAGTGGCGAACGTTCTTTTTCAACATTAAAACGTATTAAAAATGAGTTAAGGAACACGATGGGCCAAGAACGTCTTAATCATCTCACTTTGATGAATATAGAGCATGATTTGCTTAAAGAACTCGATATTGAAAGTGTTATCTTTAAATTTGCCCATATTAAATCCAGAAAAGTTTATTTGTAACAGTTTTGTTTTATTTAATACCCTAAACTTGAGAACCTAAAGCAAATCAAGGGCCTCATGACAGAATTTGCTACAGGCCCCTCGCTGGCTTAATCCGGCACTGCCCATTAAAATGTTTGAGATAAACCACCCTCTGATCCCCTCCCCCCTTTGTCTGATTCCGCTGAAAATTATTAAATTTCGTTCTTATAGGGCATTGAATTTACATATGAAATTTTATGTCAATACATTCATTTTAGCGGCAGTTATTGGAGTTTTGGGTTAAGTCTCTGTCCTAATCCCCATCTTCCTTTTGGTAGATTTGGTTGAAAATTGATAGGTGTAATCCACAGAGGGTTCTGGATACACACATAAAATTTCATGTCGATACATTTTCTTTCTATCGAGAGTTATCGTCTTCACAGACACACACACAGACAGAATTTTTTTTTTTTCATTTTCGACATCGAATTTCTGTCCGATTACATATCTTCCTATAGCTGGGGAAGAAAAACGCGAAAACCCAATTACAAATTTTGTGTGTTTATAACACGTGCATTTTGAATTTTGGCACGATTAAATATCATTCCCTATGAGAAAATGATTTTTTTTAAAATACATAATCCTTAGGCGGCTCATCAAAATAATAGCATAAATAATAATAAAGATAATTCTTGGGAAAGCATAGGAGCCATGTTTTATCTCGGTTGGCAAAAATTACATAATGGTAATCCTTCATAATTCAAACAGTTACCGAAAATAGATACGGTTCTTATGAATCTTATCTGAGGCATTACTTCTGCTTTTTATTTTTTTCAAGATTTTTAAAATAATTATAAAAGAATAGAATGGCCCACTGTCAGGGCAAAAAAGAACCACCTACTAACTTATTCCACATACCAAACTAATCTCCCACAACTAAGCGTACTACCTATCCAACTATCTGTAATACACATATACATAATATACCTACAACTATATACACTACTTACCTATAATATACGTCGATACAAATGCAAAGTATCGAATGTGAAAAAATGCATTTTCCGTTTTCGGTCTATTAATATACATAATAAGATACATAATTCGATAAAATTCTTATAGAGTCATCTATAAGGCATAACACCACGTATAATGGCATAAGTAAAAAAGTTTGACAATATGCACTGATTTTGAATGAACCTTGAAACAGTTTATTCACTCTCCTGAGAAGTAGTGTTTTTCACATTCGATATATAGCATTTGTATCGACGGAGATATTATCTCCTCTCCACTTTATCTCCTACAACTATATACACTACTTACCTATATCTCCTCTCCACTTTATCTTCCACAACTATATACACTACTTACCTATATCATTTCTCCAATTTATCCCCTACAACTATATATTTATACTAATTACCTATATCTTTTCTCCACTTTATCTCCTACAACTATATACACTACTTACCTATTTCTCCTCAGCTTAGTTTTAAACTTTATCATAACACCTTCCATGAACATTAATCCAAACGGTCGACTGGTTTTGAAGGGGGTGCGAAAATTTAATTGATTAATCCTTGGGCAGCACAGTGCCGGTGGTTCACCTAAGACTTTTTTTACTTGATGTTCCTACCAAAATCTCTTCATCTCCTCAGGTTTCCCACAAAAATGTAGGAAGACCATTCTTTCACATAACACATTTCAATATTTCACAAGAAGTAGGAATTTAATTTAATATAGGTTAGGTTTTATGACTCATGCCCGGGCTTTAACTACGAGGTCATATCGCCTACTACCAGAGCGCTCCTTCGTCACTCTGGTGGACATGAGCCCGACTCTACTGTGGGAGTCCTAAATTTTGCCTACCCTAAATTTTTATTCACCTAGGGCAGGAGTCATTAACGAGTACCTGACATCGTACATGCTCGGGACCATCGCTTAATGTCTCATCACAAGGACGGCGTGCCTAAGTTTATTTTACTTCCCAGATAAAATAAACTAAGGGCCTCGGCCGGGTTTCGAACACACGATCCTGAGCTCAGAAGACAAGCACGCATACCACTGAGCTACCGGCGCCCTCTAATTTAATATATATATATACTTGGAAACGTTGAATAACATAACAAGTCAAATAAAGTATCAGATGACTGAGTGCAATGCCATAAGATTTCCAGTTAGGTAAAATAGTTGAATTAATGATTTTTCTTCCACATCTCGCTTATTATCTTGCTTGGCGTCCTTATGTGTGTTTTTCCATTCAAAATATTCCATTTTCCATCGTCAGATTCTTCACGTCCTTAACTACTGAAACATAAACATAAAACGAACAAAGATACAGCTCAATGAATATAAATATTCTCGAAATAGACAATAAATTAACAATATTACAGTGAAAAAAAAATTATTCAAACATCAAATATAATAAAAGAAAAATTATTATTATTAAAAACGTGTTACCGGGATATATAAAACCTTGAAAAGATATAATTAAAAATGGATGATATCGAATTGGGTGTACGTGACTGAAAAGAAGTTTTATCAACGATAAGGATTAGATATGTCAATCTTGAGCTCTGTGTAGTGTAAATATTCAAATTAAATAAATATCAATAATATATTATTACATAATAATACATTTATTGCGGCCTTGCCAGAAACAACAGAAGTCAATAAGCATTTTTGCAACAATTGCCGGACGTATAATATTGCGGCCTTGTCATTAATAACAGAAAGCAATAAACGTTTTAGCAACAATTGCCGGACGTATAATATTGCGGCCTTGTCATTGACAACAGAAGGCAATAAGCGTTTTAGCAATAATTGCCGGACGTATAATATTGCGGCCTTGCCATTAACAACAGAAGGCAATAAGCATTTTTGCAACAATTGCCGGACGTATAATATTGCGGCCTTGTCATTAACAACAGAAGGCAATAAGCGTTTTTGCAACAATTACCGGACGTATAATATTGCGGCCTTGTCATTAACAACAGAAGGCAATAAGCGTTTTAGCAACAATTACCGGACGTATAATATTGCGGCCTTGTCATTAACAACAGAAGGCAATAAGCGTTTTTGCAACAATCGTCGGACGTATAATATTGCGGTCTTGTCATTAATAACAGAAGGCAATAAGCGTTTTTGCAACAATTGCCGGACGTATAATATTGCGGCCTTGTCATTAACAACAGAAGGCAATAAGCGTTTTTGCAACAATTGCAGGACGTATAAATATTGCGGCCTTGCCAGTACCAACAGAAGACAGTATGGTGTGCGGGTTCGAATCCCGCCTGGGAGTGAGTTTTATTTCGTAGATAGAACTCCCTCCTGAGGCCTTGGATGTCATAAATATAACTATATAACACATTGACATGGCTAATAGGCACCGTACATGAAGCCAAAAAGCGTTTTTGCAACAATTGCCGGACGTATAATATAACATTTACTTCCTGGGAAGTAAAGTATAGCTGGTTATACGAAGAAAACAAGTTATGTAATCGGTCAGAAATTCGAAGTTGAGTACAATTTTTATTGAGAGATTTTTGATTAAGTCATAAATATAAACGGTATCCTTGTTAAATGTACTTACATAGGTCCCGCAGTAAAATGGTCCCAATTTTCGTCCGTTCTCGCCCAATACGCAGACTGACAAAAACACCAACAAACAACATTGCAAAAATGGTTAAAATATGTCAAAAGAACCTTGAAATCTCGATCTCAAATTTGCTCAAGACTTGACTGACATGAGATTTTGTGATTTATTTATATAATTAAGTTGTCTGTTAGTGTCAATATAAAATGAATAAACAAATGCTTTGATAACTTCCTCTCGTAGTTATATAACTGCAACGAAACATGTTTCCATACTACATGAAAATGAGTCGTGTCCTTCAAATCAGGGTTTTGTTTACCGTCTGGGCATTGTGTTTTTTTTCTGTATGTATTTCTATATGTGTATGAATGAAAAATAATCTTTATTCTGTGACATACGTCATCTAAGAATAATAATATAAGAAATAAATAAAAGAATACAAGTATCAGCTAACGTCTAGTCATAAAAAAGTCGTCGGTGAATCACCGGCAATGTACTTCCCCACAACGAATTAATCAATTAACTTTGAGCTCCCCCTCCAAAATCAGTCGACCTTTTGCGCTAATATTCAACAGTTGACTTACATAGGAGCTCCTATATCCTCATACTAAATTGTGTGTCGATAAATTCATTACATCTGCAATTATATAGGTTTTTGAATTGAACCCCCTTCCCTGCTGCCAATTCTGCTGAAAATTAATAAGTGTCATCCTAATGGGGTTCTGAATTCATATATGAAATTTAGTGACGATACATTCATTACAACGACAGTTATTAGTGTATTTGAGTTAAGCCCCTTCCCTAATCCCCTCTCCTCTTTCATCGATTTGGCTGAAAATCAATAGCTATCGTCCTTAAAGGGTTCTGGATACACATATACAATTTCCTGTCGATACATTTATTGTATCGGCAGTTATCGTGTTCACAGACACACAGACAGACATTTTTTTTTTTTCATTTTTGGAATCTAGAGGTCGGAAAACATGAAATTCCTTTGAAAATTATTAATTTTGATCTGAATCGGCCAAAGGGAAGGGGGGCCGCTTACCACGTAGATTCTAATAACTGTCAATGTAATCAATGTATCGACACAAAATTCAGAATTAGGAATCTACCCATGTGAAGTTCATATCACCTACTACCAGAGCGCTCTTTCACTCTGGCGTACGTGTGCCCGAATCTACTTTGGGAGTCGTAAATTTTGCCTAACCTAAATTTTTATTCACCTAAGGTAACGTATAACGAGTACCTGACGTACAGGCTCGGGCCCATCGCTTAACGTCCCATCCGAAGGACAGCGTGCTTAAGTTTATTTTACCTCCCAGATACAATAAACTAAAGGCCTCGGCCGAGTTTCGAACCCACGACCTTAAATTCAGTAAGCAAGCACGCACCCACTGAGCTATCAGTGCCCTGTATATACTGAGTTTTAGCAAAAAATGAGACGTAATTCTTACACCTAAACATATTTTTTCTGTTGATTTTTTTAAAAATAATAAATAATCTGCATGTCATAGCTAGACAACACACTGAGTCCATGACCTTCACTCTAGTTACGCACAGTTCTCAATTGTTCTCTCATCGTTATGTCATAAAACTAAGCTTTTAACAAACCCTTACTGCCCCAGATATACAAAGTATAGGGGAAGTTATGTAATCGGTCAGAAATTCAATCTTGAGTTTTCAACAAAATTTCATTTTTTACGTGAAAACGTCTATTCGCTCGTTAAGCACAATGATAGCTGGTCAAACTTTCTTGTGTTACAAAATACCGTCAGATTTCAATCGATAATAACTACGAGACTAATAATGCGATAACAAACGCTAATGGCCATAGTAGCCGATGCGTTAGAAAAAAAAAAAAAAAAAACAACGGTTGAGGTCACAATGGATAGAGCATGTCTGTACGTGTTAGTTGTGCAGTGTATGTTTTGCCTGTGACGTTATCGGGCTAGTGTGGGCGCCGGCGGATGATTGTTGCGAATTAGCATTGTGTAGAATTATAAATTAGTGTAGCGTGTCAACGCGTTTAGATAGGACGTTGATTCGGGTGTCATTGTAAAGAGCTTGAGGGGCACTACTAGGACATAAAGTGAAACAATAAAAATATTTGCTGAAATATATGTGAAATTGGTATTAAATTGAAAATTGCAAACAAATTAAAGATGTCTCATATGAATCGTCAATATGCGCGGAATTATAGAAAACGCAAATCAGAGGAAAGCTCGCATCAAAAGGAATTTTAAAAACCTAAAAAGTCTAGTGTCGAGCAAATGCAAGAGCTACGGCAGCATCGAAAACAAAATGAAAAATGATTTTTTTTTTCTGACCCTTGATTCCAAAAATGAAAACAAAGTCTGTCTTCGAAGACACTGAAAAATTATTTTTTACCACAAATATTCTTTATTAAATTTTCAATTTCTAATGTGTTCGTGTTCTCAGACTGGGAAAAGGTCATTCGCTGACTATACGAAGTATATGTAATCGGTGAGAAATTCAATGCGGAGTTTTCAAACGAATTTCATGTTTTCCGACATCCAGATTTCAAGTATGAAAAAAAAAAAAAAATGTTTGTTTCTGAGAACACGATAACTCCCGATAGAATGAATATATCGACACGAAATTGTATATGGGTATCTAGAACCCTCTAACGACGACACCTATTGATTTTCAGCCAAATCGGCCAAAGGGGAGGGGGGGGGGTTTAGGGGGGAGGCTTAACACAAAAACTCTAATATCCGCCGTTGTAATGAATAATGACACGAAATTTCATATATACATATCAACCGAAAGGGGCGCTCAACTCAAGAAATCTCAATAACTGCCGATGTATTGAATGTATAGTCTTGAAATTTTATATTTAAAGTCCTCAAAAACTTTAAAAACAGCTGGTTTAATACAAACTTTTTTCCAGGATTTCTTCCAGAGGTGTCTTCTCTTTTCTTTTTTGACAATATTTCGGGTCACTTTCACGTCCCTTCTTCTGGTCACTATGAACGAATCGTTCCAGAAGAAGGGATGTGAAAGTGTCCCGAAATATTGTCAAAAAAGAAGACACCTCTGGAAGAAATGCCGGAAAAAAATCAACATTTCAACATCCGAGAATTTTAAGAAACACAAAATTAATATGCGAATTCAAAATCCACTAGGTCAAATATTGAGTTTTAAACACAAACGCTTGTTTGGCTTTTAGATTAGAACCGGTTTTCAACGCAACAGCGTCATCATCAGTGGCACATCAGCTGGCCAACTAGAAAAAAAACTAAGTGCACAGTGCAAAACAATAATTCCTTTTTTTTTTTCAGGTGAAAAAGGTTGTCAAAAGAAGTGCGAAGACTGCAAAAACTGCAGCAAAGATGGCTGCAAGTGTACCAAAGATGGTTGCGGCAAGGACAAAGCGAGCTGCCCCCGTGAAGGAGCATCCTGCAAAGCACCAGCTAAATAGATAATTGTATTTTAAAACTTATACGAATGTATAATAAAAAATAATTATTTAAAACATTGTTTTAAAAAATATACCTATATATAACATCATTTATATTTAATTTGTCTATTTAAAAAAAATTGAAATAAAAATCTATTTTATATTCTTTTTCTCTCACTTTTTTGGCGGATCTCTATAAGAAATATCAAAAGTTCATGACGTGCAATTTTGAAGAAAGTGCGATACGACAGATTCAGATATATCCGGAAAGTCCCATCCGAGGGACGACGTGCCCAAGGTTATATTCAACCTGAATCAAATTTCACCTACCCACGTTCATTTACATAACATAAATCTCTCATATGAAAAAGCCCTGGATCATCGCTTAAAGTCCCATCCGAAGGCCGACGTGCTCAAAGTTATTTTTAACTTCCCGATTAAAACATCTGACCTAATTGCCTCAGCTAGATTTCTAAGTGGCGATCCTGAGCTCGGTAGACTCCATTCCTCAAATTCCTCGCTTTTTAACGGTTTATAGATTTAACATTTGTTAAAACTGATAGAGAACGACCGGATAATCTGAATGCTACACAAAAATCAAAATAAAAATGTTTTGCAAAAAATTCGCGGTATTTAACGGTTTATAGGCTTAATAATTGTTAAAACTGATACTACAGATTCAGATATATCCGGAAAGTCCCATCCGAAGGACGACGTGCTCAAAATTGTTTTTAAATTCCCGATTAAAACATCTGACCTAAATGCCTCAGCTAGATTTCTAACATGCGATCCTGAGCTCGGTAGACTCCATTCTTCAAATTTCTCGCTTTTTAACGGTTTATAGATTTAATATTTCTTAAACCTGACAGAGAACGACCGGATAATCTGAATGCTACACAAAAATCAAAATAAAAATGTTTTTCAAAAAATTCGCGCTATTAACAGTTTATAAGCTTAATAATTGTTGAAACTGATACGACAGATTCAGATATATCCGGAACGTCAAATCCGAAGGACGACGTGCTCAAGGTTATTTTCAAACTATGTGAAATTTCACCTACCCAGGTTTATTTACATAAGATACGTCTCATTATCGAGTGCCTTACATTCGAAAAAGCCCTGGAGCATAGCTTCAAGTCCCATCCGAAAGACGACGTGCTCAAAGTTATTTTTAACTTCCCGATTAAAACATATGACCTAAGTGCCTCAGCTAGATTTCTAAGTGGCGATCCTGAGCTCGGTAGGCTCCATTCTTCAAATTTCTCGCTTTTTAACGGTTTATAGATTTAATATTTGTTAAAACTGACAGAGAACGACGGGATACTCTGAATGCTACACAAAAATAAAAATAAAAATGTTTTTCAAAAAATTCGCGCTATTTAACGGTTTGTAAGCTTAATAATTGTTAAAACTGATACGACAGATTCAGATATATCCGGAACGTCAAATCCGAAGGACGACGTGCTCAAGGTTATTTTCAAACTATGTGAAATTTCACCTACCCAGGTTTATTTACATAAGATACGTCTCATTATCGAGTGCCTTACATTCGAAAAAGCCCTGGAGCATAGCTTCAAGTCCCATCCGAAGGACGACGTGCTCAAAGTTATTTTTAACTTCCCGATTAAAACATCTGACCTAAGTGCCTCAGCTAGATTTCTAATTGGCGATCCTGAGCTCGGTAGACTCCATTCTTCAAATTTCTCGCTTTTTAACGGTTTATAGATTTAATAATTGTTAAAACTGACAGAGAACGACGGGATACTCTGAATGCTACACAAAAATCAAAATAAAAATGTTTTTCAAAAAATTCGCGCTTTTTAACGGTTTATAGGCTAATAATTGTTAAAACTGATACGACAGATTCAGATATATCCGGAAAGTCCCATCCGAAGGACGACGTGCTCACGGTTATTTTCAACCTAAGTGAAATTTCACCTACCCAGGTTTATTTACATAAGATACGTCTTATTATCGAGTGCCTTACATTCGAAAAAGCCCTGGATCATCGCTTGAAGTCCCTTCCGAAGGACGACGTGCTCAAAGTTATTTTTAACTTCCCGATTAAAACATCTGACCTAAGTGCTTCAGCAAGATTTCAAAGTGGCGATCCTGAGCTTGGTAGACTCCATTCTTCAAATTTCTCACTTTTTAACGGTTTATAGATTTAATATTTCTTAAAACTGATTGAGAACGACCGGATTATCTGAATGCAACACAAAAATAAAAATAAAAATGTTTTTCAAAAAATTCGCGCTATTTAACGGTTTGTAAGCTTAATAATTGTTAAAACTGATACGACAGATTAAGATATATCCGGAACGTCAAATCCGAAGGACGACGTGCTCAAGGTTATTTTCAAACTAAGTGAAATTTCACCTACCCAGGTTTATTTACATAACATACGTCTTATTATCGAGTGCCTTACATTCGAAAAAGCCCTGGAGCATAGCTTCAAGTCCCATCCGAAGGACGACGTGGTCAAAGTTATTTTTAACTTCCCGAATAAAACATCTGACCTAAGTGCCTCAGCTAGATTTCTAATTGGCGATCCTGAGCTCGGTAGACTCCATTCTTCAAATTTCTCGCTTTTCAACGGTTTATAGATTTAATATTTGTTAAAACTGACAGAGAACGACCGGATAATCTGAATGCTACACAAAAATCAAAATAAAAATGTTTTTCAAAAAAGTCGCGCTATTTAACGGTTTATAGACTTAATAATTTTTAAAACTGATACGACAGATTCAGATATATCCGGAAAGTCAAATCTGAAGGACGACGTGCTCAAGGTTATTTTCAAACTAAGTGAAATTACACCTACCCAGGTTTATTTACATAACATACGTCTTATTATCGAGTGCCTTACATTCGAAAAAGCCCTGGATCATCGCTTAAATTCCCATCCGAAGGACGACGTGCTCGAAGTTATTTTTCACTTCCCGATTAAAACATCTGACCTAAGTGCCTCAGCTAGATTTCTAAGTGGCGATCCTGAGCTCGGTAGGCTCCATTCTTCAAATTTCTCGCTTCTTAACGGTTTATAGATTTAATATTTGTTAAAACTGACAGAGAACGACGGGATACTCTGAATGCTACACAAAAATAAAAATAAAAATGTTTTTCAAAAAATTCGCGCTATTTAACGGTTTGTAAGCTTAATAATTGTTAAAACTGATACGACAGATTCAGATATATCCGGAACGTCAAATCCGAAGGACGACGTGCTCAAGGTTATTTTCAAACTATGTGAAATTTCACCTACCCAGGTTTATTTACATAACATACGTCTTATTATCGAGTGCCTTACATTCGAAAAAGCCCTGGAGCATAGCTTCAAGTCCCATCCGAAGGACGACGTGGTCAAAGTTATTTTTAACTTCCCGAATAAAACATCTGACCTAAGTGCCTCAGCTAGATTTCTAATTGGCGATCCTGAGCTCGGTAGACTCCATTCTTCAAATTTCTCGCTTTTCAACGGTTTATAGATTTAATATTTGTTAAAACTGACAGAGAACGACCGGATAATCTGAATGCTACACAAAAGTCAAAATAAAAATGTTTTTCAAAAAAGTCGCGCTATTTAACGGTTTATAGACTTAATAATTGTTAAAACTGATACTACAGATTCAGGTATATCCGGAGAGTCGCATCCGAAGGACGACGTGCTCACGGTTATTTTCAAAATAAGTGAAATTTCACCTACCCAGGTTGATTTACATAACATACGTCACATTATCGAGTGCCTTACATTCGAAAAAGCCCTGGAGCATAGCTTCAAGTCCCATCCGAAGGACGACGTGCTCAAAGTTATTTTTAACTTCCCGATTCAAACATCTGACCTAAGTGCCTCAGCTAGATTTCTAATTGGCGATCCTGAGCTCGGTAGACTCCATTCTTCAAATTTCTCACTTTTTAACGGTTTATAGATTTAATATTTGTTAAAACTGATTGAGAACGACCGGATTATCTGAATGCAACACAAAAATAAAAATAAAAATGTTTTTCAAAAAATTCGCGCTATTTAACGGTTTGTAAGCTTAATAATTGTTAAAACTGATACGACAGATTCAGATATATCCGGAACGTCAAATCCGAAGGACGACGTGCTCAAGGTTATTTTCAAACTATGTGAAATTTCACCTACCCAGGTTTATTTACATAAGATACGTCTCATTATCGAGTGCCTTACATTCGAAAAAGCCCTGGAGCATAGCTTCAAGTCCCATTCGAAGGACGACGTGCTCAAAGTTATTTTTAATTTCCCGATTAAAACATCTGACCTAAGTGCCTCAGCTAGATTTCTAATTGGCGATCCTGAGCTCGGTAGACTCCATTCTTCAAATTTCTCGCTTTTTAACGGTTTATAGATTTAATAATTGTTAAAACTGACAGAGAACGACGGGATACTCTGAATGCTACACAAAAATCAAAATAAAAATGTTTTTCAAAAAATTCGCGCTTTTTAACGGTTTATAGGCTAATAATTGTTAAAACTGATACGACAGATTCAGATATATCCGGAAAGTCCCATCCGAAGGACGACGTGCTCACGGTTATTTTCAACCTAAGTGAAATTTCACCTACCCAGGTTTATTTACATAAGATACGTCTCATTATCGAGTACCTCACATTCGAAAAAGCATTGGATCATCGCTTGAAGTCCCATCCGAAGGACGACGTGCTCAAAGTTATTTTTAACTTCCCGATTAAAACATCTGACCTAAGTGCTTCAGCAAGATTTCAAAGTGGCGATCCTGAGCTTGGAAGACTCCATTCTTCAAATTTCTCACTTTTTAACGGTTTATAGATTTAATATTTCTTAAAACTGATTGAGAACGACCGGATTATCTGAATGCAACACAAAAATAAAAATAAAAATGTTTTTCAAAAAATTCGCGCTATTTAACGGTTTGTAAGCTTAATAATTGTTAAAACTGATACGATCGATTCAGATATATCCGGAACGTCAAATCCGAAGGACGACGTGCTCAAGGTTATTTTCAAACTAAGTGAAATTTCACCTACCCAGGTTTATTTACATAACATACGTCTTATTATCGAGTGCCTTACATTCGAAAAATCCCTGGAGCATAGCTTCAAGTCCCATCCGAAGGACGACGTGCTCAAAGTTATTTTTAACTTCCCGAATAAAACATCTGACCTAAGTGCCTCAGCTAGATTTCTAATTGGCGATCCTGAGCTCGGTAGACTCCATTCTTCAAATTTCTCGCTTTTCAACGGTTTATAGATTTAATATTTGTTAAAACTGACAGAGAACGACCGGATAATCTGAATGCTACACAAAAATCAAAATAAAAATGTTTTTCAAAAAAGTCGCGCTATTTAACGGTTTATAGACTTAATAATTTTTAAAACTGGTACGACAGATTCAGATATATCCGGAAAGTCAAATCTGAAGGACGACGTGCTCAAGGTTATTTTCAAACTAAGTGAAATTACACCTACCCAGGTTTATTTACATAACATACGTCTTATTATCGAGTGCCTTACATTCGAAAAAGCCCTGGATCATCGCTTAAAGTCCCATCCGAAGGACGACGTGCTCAAAGGTATTTTTAACTTCCCGGTTAAAACATCTGACCTAAGTGCCTCAGCTAGATTCCTAAGTGGCGATCCTGAGCTCGGTAGACTCCATTCTTCAAATTTCTCGCTTTTTAACGGTTTATAGATTTAATATTTGTTAAAACTGACAGAGAACGACCGGATAATCTGAATGCAACACAAAAATAAAAATAAAAATGTTTTTCAAAAAATTCGCGCTTTTTAACGGTTTATAGGCTTAATAATTGTTAAAACTGATACTACAGATTCCGATATATACGGAGAGTCGCATCCGAAGGACGACGTGCTCACGGTTATATTCAACCTAAGTGAAATTTCACCTAACCAGGTTGATTTACATAAGATACGTCTCATTATCGAGTGCCTTACATTCGAAAAATCCCTGGAGCATAGCTTGAAATCCCATCCGAAGGACGACGTGCTCAAAGTTATTTTTAACTTCCCGATTAAAACATCTGACCTAAGTGCCTCAGCTAGATTTCTAATTGGCGATCCTGAGCTCGGTAGACTCCATTCTTCAAATTTCTCGCTTTTTAACGGTTTATAATTTTAATATTTGTTAAAACTGACAGAGAACGACCGGATAATCTGAATGCTACACAAAAATCAAAATAAAAATGTTTTTCAAAAACTTCGCGCGGTTTATAGGCTTAATAATTGTTAAAACTGTTACTACAGATTCAGGTATATCCGGAACGTCAAATCCGAAGGACGACGTGCTCACGGTTATTTTCAAACTAAGTGAAATTTCACCTACCCAGGTTGATTTACATAACATACGTCACATTATCGAGTGCCTTACATTCGAAAAAGCCCTGGAGCATAGCTTCAAGTCCCATCCGAAGGACGACGTGCTCAAAGTTATTTTTAACTTCCCGATTAAAACATCTGACCTAAGTGCTTCAGCAAGATTTCAAAGTGGCGATCCTGAGCTCGGTAGACTCCATTCTTCAAATTTCTCACTTTTTAACGGTTTATAGATTTAATATTTCTTAAAACTGATTGAGAACGACCGGATTATCTGAATGCAACACAAAAATAAAAATAAAAATGTTTTTCAAAAAATTCGCGCTATTTAACGGTTTGTAAGCTTAATAATTGTTAAAACTGATACGATCGATTCAGATATATCCGGAACGTCAAATCCGAAGGACGACGTGCTCAAGGTTATTTTCAAACTAAGTGAAATTTCACCTACCCAGGTTTATTTACATAACATACGTCTTATTATCGAGTGCCTTACATTCGAAAAATCCCTGGAGCATAGCTTCAAGTCCCATCCGAAGGACGACGTGCTCAAAGTTATTTTTAACTTCCCGAATAAAACATCTGACCTAAGTGCCTCAGCTAGATTTCTAATTGGCGATCCTGAGCTCGGTAGACTCCATTCTTCAAATTTCTCGCTTTTCAACGGTTTATAGATTTAATATTTGTTAAAACTGACAGAGAACGACCGGATAATCTGAATGCTACACAAAAATCAAAATAAAAATGTTTTTCAAAAAAGTCGCGCTATTTAACGGTTTATAGACTTAATAATTTTTAAAACTGGTACGACAGATTCAGATATATCCGGAAAGTCAAATCTGAAGGACGACGTGCTCAAGGTTATTTTCAAACTAAGTGAAATTACACCTACCCAGGTTTATTTACATAACATACGTCTTATTATCGAGTGCCTTACATTCGAAAAAGCCCTGGATCATCGCTTAAAGTCCCATCCGAAGGACGACGTGCTCAAAGGTATTTTTAACTTCCCGGTTAAAACATCTGACCTAAGTGCCTCAGCTAGATTCCTAAGTGGCGATCCTGAGCTCGGTAGACTCCATTCTTCAAATTTCTCGCTTTTTAACGGTTTATAGATTTAATATTTGTTAAAACTGACAGAGAACGACCGGATAATCTGAATGCAACACAAAAATAAAAATAAAAATGTTTTTCAAAAAATTCGCGCTTTTTAACGGTTTATAGGCTTAATAATTGTTAAAACTGATACTACAGATTCCGATATATACGGAGAGTCGCATCCGAAGGACGACGTGCTCACGGTTATATTCAACCTAAGTGAAATTTCACCTAACCAGGTTGATTTACATAAGATACGTCTCATTATCGAGTGCCTTACATTCGAAAAATCCCTGGAGCATAGCTTGAAATCCCATCCGAAGGACGACGTGCTCAAAGTTATTTTTAACTTCCCGATTAAAACATCTGACCTAAGTGCCTCAGCTAGATTTCTAATTGGCGATCCTGAGCTCGGTAGACTCCATTCTTCAAATTTCTCGCTTTTTAACGGTTTATAATTTTAATATTTGTTAAAACTGACAGAGAACGACCGGATAATCTGAATGCTACACAAAAATCAAAATAAAAATGTTTTTCAAAAACTTCGCGCGGTTTATAGGCTTAATAATTGTTAAAACTGTTACTACAGATTCAGGTATATCCGGAACGTCAAATCCGAAGGACGACGTGCTCACGGTTATTTTCAAACTAAGTGAAATTTCACCTACCCAGGTTGATTTACATAACATACGTCACATTATCGAGTGCCTTACATTCGAAAAAGCCCTGGAGCATAGCTTCAAGTCCCATCCGAAGGACGACGTGCTCAAAGTTATTTTTAACTTCCCGATTAAAACATCTGACCTAAGTGCTTCAGCAAGATTTCAAAGTGGCGATCCTGAGCTCGGTAGACTCCATTCTTCAAATTTCTCACTTTTTAACGGTTTATAGATTTAATATTTCTTAAAACTGATTGAGAACGACCGGATTATCTGAATGCAACACAAAAATAAAAATAAAAATGTTTTTCGAAAAATTCGCGCTATTTAACGGTTTGTAAGCTTAATAATTGTTAAAACTGATACGACAGATTCAGATATATCCGGAACGTCAAATCCGAAGGACGACGTGCTCAAGGTTATTTTCAAACTATGTGAAATTTCACCTACCCAGGTTTATTTACATAAGATACGTCTCATTATCGAGTGCCTTACATTCGAAAAAGCCCTGGAGCATAGCTTCAAGTCCCATCCGAAGGACGACGTGCTCAAAGTTATTTTTAACTTCCCGATTAAAACATCTGACCTAAGTGCCTCAGCTAGATTTCTAATTGGCGATCCTGAGCTCGGTAGACTCCATTCTTCAAATTTCTCGCTTTTTAACGGTTTATAGATTTAATAATTGTTAAAACTGACAGAGAACGACGGGATACTCTGAATGCTACACAAAAATCAAAATAAAAATGTTTTTCAAAAAATTCGCGCTTTTTAACGGTTTATAGGCTAATAATTGTTAAAACTCATACGACAGATTCAGATATATCCGGAAAGTCCCATCCGAAGGACGACGTGCTCACGGTTATTTTCAACCTAAGTGAAATTTCACCTACCCAGGTTTATTTACATAAGATACGTCTCATTATCGAGTACCTCACATTCGAAAAAGCCCTGGATCATCGCTTGAAGTCCCATCCGAAGGACGACGTACTCAAAGTTATTTTTAACTTCCCGATTAAAACATCTGACCTAAGTGCTTCAGCAAGATTTCAAAGTGGCGATCCTGAGCTCGGTAGACTCCATACTTCAAATTTCTCACTTTTTAACGGTTTATAGATTTAATATTTCTTAAAACTGATTGAGAACGACCGGATTATCTGAATGCAACACAAAAATAAAAATAAAAATGTTTTTCAAAAAATTCGCGCTATTTAACGGTTTGTAAGCTTAATAATTGTTAAAACTGATACGACAGATTCAGATATATCCGGAACGTCAAATCCGAAGGACGACGTGCTCAAGGTTATTTTCAAACTAAGTGAAATTTCACCTACCCAGGTTTATTTACATAACATACGTCTTATTATCGAGTGCCTTACATTCGAAAAAGCCCTGGAGCATAGCTTCAAGTCCCATCCGAAGGACGACGTGCTCAAAGTTATTTTTAACTTCCCGAATAAAACATCTGACCTAAGTGCTTCAGCAAGATTTCAAAGTGGCGATCCTGAGCTCGGTAGACTCCATTCTTCAAATTTCTCACTTTTTAACGGTTTATAGATTTAATATTTCTTAAAACTGATTGAGAACGACCGGATTATCTGAATGCAACACAAAAATAAAAATAAAAATGTTTTTCGAAAAATTCGCGCTATTTAACGGTTTGTAAGCTTAATAATTGTTAAAACTGATACGACAGATTCAGATATATCCGGAACGTCAAATCCGAAGGACGACGTGCTCAAGGTTATTTTCAAACTATGTGAAATTTCACCTACCCAGGTTTATTTACATAAGATACGTCTCATTATCGAGTGCCTTACATTCGAAAAAGCCCTGGAGCATAGCTTCAAGTCCCATCCGAAGGACGACGTGCTCAAAGTTATTTTTAACTTCCCGATTAAAACATCTGACCTAAGTGCCTCAGCTAGATTTCTAATTGGCGATCCTGAGCTCGGTAGACTCCATTCTTCAAATTTCTCGCTTTTTAACGGTTTATAGATTTAATAATTGTTAAAACTGACAGAGAACGACGGGATACTCTGAATGCTACACAAAAATCAAAATAAAAATGTTTTTCAAAAAATTCGCGCTTTTTAACGGTTTATAGGCTAATAATTGTTAAAACTCATACGACAGATTCAGATATATCCGGAAAGTCCCATCCGAAGGACGACGTGCTCACGGTTATTTTCAACCTAAGTGAAATTTCACCTACCCAGGTTTATTTACATAAGATACGTCTCATTATCGAGTACCTCACATTCGAAAAAGCCCTGGATCATCGCTTGAAGTCCCATCCGAAGGACGACGTACTCAAAGTTATTTTTAACTTCCCGATTAAAACATCTGACCTAAGTGCTTCAGCAAGATTTCAAAGTGGCGATCCTGAGCTCGGTAGACTCCATACTTCAAATTTCTCACTTTTTAACGGTTTATAGATTTAATATTTCTTAAAACTGATTGAGAACGACCGGATTATCTGAATGCAACACAAAAATAAAAATAAAAATGTTTTTCAAAAAATTCGCGCTATTTAACGGTTTGTAAGCTTAATAATTGTTAAAACTGATACGACAGATTCAGATATATCCGGAACGTCAAATCCGAAGGACGACGTGCTCAAGGTTATTTTCAAACTAAGTGAAATTTCACCTACCCAGGTTTATTTACATAACATACGTCTTATTATCGAGTGCCTTACATTCGAAAAAGCCCTGGAGCATAGCTTCAAGTCCCATCCGAAGGACGACGTGCTCAAAGTTATTTTTAACTTCCCGAATAAAACATCTGACCTAAGTGCCTCAGCTAGATTTCTAATTGGCGATCCTGAGCTCGGTAGACTCCATTCTTCAAATTTCTCGCTTTTCAACGGTTTATAGATTTAATATTTGTTAAAACTGACAGAGAACGACCGGATAATCTGAATGCTACACAAAAATCAAAATAAAAATGTTTTTCAAAAAAGTCGCGCTATTTAACGGTTTATAGACTTAATAATTTTTAAAACTGATACGACAGATTCAGATATATCCGGAAAGTCAAATCTGAAGGACGACGTGCTCAAGGTTATTTTCAAACTAAGTGAAATTTCACCTACCCAGGTTTATTTACATAACATACGTCTCATTATCGAGTGCCTTACATTCGAAAAAGCCCTGGATCATCGCTTAAAGTCCCATCCGAAGGACGACGTGCTCAAAGGTATTTTTAACTCCCCGGTTAAAACATCTGACCTAAGTGCCTCAGCTAGATTTCTAATTGGCGATCCTGAGCTCGGTAGACTCCATTCTTCAAATTTCTCGCTTTTCAACGGTTTATAGATTTAATATTTGTTAAAACTGACAGAGAACGACCGGATAATCTGAATGCTACACAAAAATCAAAATAAAAATGTTTTTCAAAAAAGTCGCGCTATTTAACGGTTTATAGACTTAATAATTGTTAAAACTGATACTACAGATTCAGGTATATCCGGAGAGTCGCATCCGAAGGACGACGTGCTCACGGTTATTTTCAAAATAAGTGAAATTTCACCTACCCAGGTTGATTTACATAACATACGTCACATTATCGAGTGCCTTACATTCGAAAAAGCCCTGGAGCATAGCTTCAAGTCCCATCCGAAGGACGACGTGCTCAAAGTTATTTTTAACTTCCCGATTCAAACATCTGACCTAAGTGCCTCAGCTAGATTTCTAATTGGCGATCCTGAGCTCGGTAGACTCCATTCTTCAAATTTCTCACTTTTTAACGGTTTATAGATTTAATATTTGTTAAAATTGATTGAGAACGACCGGATTTTCTGAATGCAACACAAAAATAAAAATAAAAATGTTTTTCAAAAAATTCGCGCTATTTAACGGTTTGTAAGCTTAATAATTGTTAAAACTGATACGACAGATTCAGATATATCCGGAAAGTCAAATCTGAAGGACGACGTGCTCAAGGTTATTTTCAAACTAAGTGAAATTACACCTACCCAGGTTTATTTACATAACATACGTCTTATTATCGAGTGCCTTACATTCGAAAAAGCCCTGGATCATCGCTTAAAGTCCCATCCGAAGGACGACGTGCTCAAAGTTATTTTTAACTTCCCGGTTAAAACATCTGACCTAAGTGCCTCAGCTAGATTCCTAAGTAGCGATCCTGAGCTCGGTAGACTCCATTCTTCAAATTTCTCGCTTTTTAACGGTTTATAGATTTAATATGTGTTAAAACTGACAGAGAACGACCGGATAATCTGAATGCAACACAAAAATAAAAATAAAAATGTTTTTCAAAAAATTCGCGCTTTTTAACGGTTTATAGGCTTAATAATTGTTAAAACTGATACTACAGATTCCGATATATACGGAGAGTCGCATCCGAAGGACGACGTGCTCACGGTTATATTCAACCTAAGTGAAATTTCACCTACCCAGGTTGATTTACATAAGATACGTCTCATTATCGAGTGCCTTACATTCGAAAAATCCCTGGAGCATAGCTTGAAATCCCATCCGAAGGACGACGTGCTCAAAGTTATTTTTAACTTCCCGATTAAAACATCTGACCTAAGTGCCTCAGCTAGATTTCTAATTGGCGATCCTGAGCTCGGTAGACTCCATTCTTCAAATTTCTCGCTTTTTAACGGTTTATAATTTTAATATTTGTTAAAACTGACAGAGAACGACCGGATAATCTGAATGCTACACAAAAATCAAAATAAAAATGTTTTTCAAAAACTTCGCGCGGTTTATAGGCTTAATATTTGTTAAAACTGTTACTACAGATTCAGGTATATCCGGAACGTCAAATCCGAAGGACGACGTGCTCACGGTTATTTTCAAACTAAGTGAAATTTCACCTACCCAGGTTGATTTACATAACATACGTCACATTATCGAGTGCCTTACATTCGAAAAAGCCCTGGAGCATAGCTTCAAGTCCCATCCGAAGGACGACGTGCTCAAAGTTATTTTTAACTTCCCGAAAAAAACATCTGACCTAAGTGCTTCAGCAAGATTTCAAAGTGGCGATCCTGAGCTCGGTAGACTCCATTCTTCAAATTTCTCACTTTTTAACGGTTTATAGATTTAATATTTCTTAAAACTGATTGAGAACGACCGGATTATCTGAATGCAACACAAAAATAAAAATAAAAATGTTTTTCAAAAAATTCGCGCTATTTAACGGTTTGTAAGCTTAATAATTGTTAAAACTGATACGACAGATTCAGATATATCCGGAACGTCAAATCCGAAGGACGACGTGCTCAAGGTTATTTTCAAACTATGTGAAATTTCACCTACCCAGGTTTATTTACATAAGATACGTCTCATTATCGAGTGCCTTACATTCGAAAAAGCCCTGGAGCATAGCTTCAAGTCCCATCCGAAGGACGACGTGCTCAAAGTTATTTTTAACTTCCCGATTAAAACATCTGACCTAAGTGCCTCAGCTAGATTTCTAATTGGCGATCCTGCGCTCGGTAGACTCCATTCTTCAAATTTCTCGCTTTTTAACGGTTTATAGATTTAATAATTGTTAAAACTGACAGAGAACGACGGGATACTCTGAATGCTACACAAAAATCAAAATAAAAATGTTTTTCAAAAAAGTCGCGCTATTTAACGGTTTATAGACTTAATAATTTTTAAAACTGATACGACAGATTCAGATATATCCGGAAAGTCAAATCTGAAGGACGACGTGCTCAAGGTTATTTTCAAACTAAGTGAAATTTCACCTACCCAGGTTTATTTACATAACATACGTCTCATTATCGAGTGCCTTACATTCGAAAAAGCCCTGGATCATCGCTTAAAGTCCCATCCGAAGGACGACGTGCTCAAAGGTATTTTTAACTGCCCGGTTAAAACATCTGACCTAAGTGCCTCAGCTAGATTCCTAAGTGGCGATCCTGAGCTCGGTAGACTCCATTCTTCAAATTTCTCGCTTTTTAACGGTTTATAGATTTAATATTTGTTAAAACTGACAGAGAACAACCGGATAATCTGAATGCTACCCAAAAATCAAAATAAAAATGTTTTTCAAAAAATTCGCGCTTTTTAACGGTTTATAGGCTTAATAATTGTTAAAACTGATACTACAGATTCCGATATATACGGAGAGTCGCATCCGAAGGACGACGTGCTCACGGTTATATTCAACCTAAGTGAAATTTCACCTACCCAGGTTGATTTACATAAGATACGTCTCATTATCGAGTGCCTTACATTCGAAAAAGCCCTGGAGCATAGCTTGAAATCCCATCCGAAGGACGACGTGCTCAAAGTTATTTTTAACTTCCCGATTAAAACATCTGACCTAAGTGCCTCAGCTAGATTTCTAATTGGCGATCCTGAGCTCGGTAGACTCCATTCTTCAAATTTCTCGCTTTTTAACGGTTTATAATTTTAATATTTGTTAAAACTGACAGAGAACGACCGGATAATCTGAATGCTACACAAAAATCAAAATAAAAATGTTTTTCAAAAACTTCGCGCGGTTTATAGGCTTAATAATTGTTAAAACTGTTACTACAGATTCAGGTATATCCGGAACGTCAAATCCGAAGGACGACGTGCTCACGGTTATTTTCAAACTAAGTGAAATTTCACCTACCCAGGTTGATTTACATAACATACGTCACATTATCGAGTGCCTTACATTCGAAAAAGCCCTGGAGCATAGCTTCAAGTCCCATCCGAAGGACGACGTGCTCAAAGTTATTTTTAACTTCCCGATTAAAACATCTGACCTAAGTGCTTCAGCAAGATTTCAAAGTGGCGATCCTGAGCTCGGTAGACTCCATTCTTCAAATTTCTCGCTTTTTAACGGTTTATAGTTTTAATATTTGTTAAAACTGACAGAGAACGACCGGATGGATAATCTGAATGCTACACAAAAATCAAAATAAAAATGTTTTTCAAAAACTTCGCGCGGTTTATAGGCTTAATAATTGTTAAAACTGATACTACAGATTCAGGTATATCCGGAGAGTCGCATCCGAAGGACGACGTGCTCACGGTTATTTTCAAACTAAGTGAAATTTCACCTACCCAGGTTTATTTACATAACATACGTCTTATTATCGAGTGCCTTACATTCGAAAAAGCCCTGGAGCATAGCTTCAAGTCCCATCCGAAGGACGACGTGCTCAAAGTTATTTTTAACTTCCCGAATAAAACATCTGACCTAAGTGCCTCAGCTAGATTTCTAAGTGGCGATCCTGAGCTCGGTAGACTCCATTCTTCAAATTTCTCGCTTTTTAACGGTTTATAGATTTAATATTTGTTAAAACTGACAGAGAACGACCGGATAATCTGAATGCTACACAAAAATCAAAATAAAAATGTTTTTCAAAAAATTCGCGCTATTTAACGGTATATAGGCTTAATAATTGTTAAAACTGATACGACAGATTCAGATATATCCGGAACGTCAAATCCGAAGGACGACGTGCTCAAGGTTATTTTCAAACTAAGTGAATTTTCACCTACCAAGGTTTATTTACATAAGATACGTCTCATTATCGAGTGCCATACATACGAAAAAGCCCTGGAGCATAGCTTCAAGTCCCATCCGAAGGACGACGTGCTCAAAGGTATTTTTAACTTCCCGGTTAAAACATCTGACCTAAGTGCCTCAGCTAGATTTCTAATTGGCTATCCTGAGCTCGGTAGACTCCATTCTTCAAATTTCTCGCTTTTTAACGGTTTATAGATTTAATATTTGTTAAAACTGACAGAGAACGACCGGATAATCTGAATGCTACACAAAAATCAAAATAAAAATGTTTTTCAAAAAAGTCGCGCTATTTAACGGTTTATAGGCTTAATAATTTTTAAAACTGATACGACAGATTCAGATATTTCCGGAAAGTCAAATCTGAAGGACGACGTGCTCAAGGTTATTTTCAAACTAAGTGAAATTACACCTACCCAGGTTTATTTACATAACATACGTCTTATTATCAAGTGCCTTACATTCGAAAAAGTCCTGGATCATCGCTTAAAGTCCCATCCGAAGGACGACGTGCTCAAAGGTATTTTTAACTTCCCGGTTAAAACATCTGACCTAAGTGCCTCAGCTAGATTTCTAAGTGGCGATCCTGAGCTCGGTAGACTCCATTCTTCAAATTTCTCGCTTTTTAACGGTTTATAGATTTAATATTTGTTAAAACTGACAGAGAACGACCGGATAATCTGAATGCTACACAAAAATCAAAATAAAAATGTTTTTCAAAAAAGTCGCGCTATTTAACGGTTTATAGGCTTAATAATTTTTAAAACTGATACGACAGATTCAGATATATCCGGAAAGTCAAATCTGAAGGACGACGTGCTCAAGGTTATTTTCAAACTAAGTGAAATTACACCTACCCAGGTTTATTTACATAACATACGTCTTATTATCAAGTGCCTTACATTCGAAAAAGTCCTGGATCATCGCTTAAAGTCCCATCCGAAGGACGACGTGCTCAAAGGTATTTTTAACTTCCCGGTTAAAACATCTGACCTAAGTGCCTCAGCTAGATTTCTAAGTGGCGATCCTGAGCTCGGTAGACTCCATTCTTCAAATTTCTCACTTTTTAACGGTTTATAGATTTAATATTTCTTAAAACTGATTGAGAACGACCGGATTATCTGAATGCAACACAAAAATAAAAATAAAAATGTTTTTCAAAAAATTCGCGCTATTTAACGGTTTGTAAGCTTAATAATTGTTAAAACTGATACGACAGATTCAGATATATCCGGAACGTCAAATCCGAAGGACGACGTGCTCAAGGTTATTTTCAAACTAAGTGAAATTTCACCTACCCAGGTTTATTTACATAACATACGTCTTATTATCGAGTGCCTTACATTCGAAAAAGCCCTGGAGCATAGCTTCAAGTCCCATCCGAAGGACGACGTGCTCAAAGTTATTTTTAACTTCCCGAATAAAACATCTGACCTAAGTGCCTCAGCTAGATTTCTAATTGGCGATCCTGAGCTCGGTAGACTCCATTCTTCAAATTTCTCGCTTTTCAACGGTTTATAGATTTAATATTTGTTAAAACTGACAGAGAACGACCGGATAATCTGAATGCTACACAAAAATCAAAATAAAAATGTTTTTCAAAAAAGTCGCGCTATTTAACGGTTTATAGACTTAATAATTTTTAAAACTGATACGACAGATTCAGATATATCCGGAAAGTCAAATCTGAAGGACGACGTGCTCAAGGTTATTTTCAAACTAAGTGAAATTTCACCTACCCAGGTTTATTTACATAACATACGTCTTATTATCGAGTGCCTTACATTCGAAAAAGCCCTGGATCATCGCTTAAAGTCCCATCCGAAGGACGACGTGCTCAAAGGTATTTTTAACTTCCCGGTTAAAACATCTGACCTAAGTGCCTCAGCTAGATTCCTAAGTGGCGATCCTGAGCTCGGTAGACTCCATTCTTCAAATTTCTCGCTTTTTAACGGTTTATAGATTTAATATTTGTTAAAACTGACAGAGAATGACCGGATAATCTGAATGCTACACAAAAATCAAAATAAAAATGTTTTTCAAAAAATTCGCGCTTTTTAACGGTTTATAGGCTCAATAATTGTTAAAACTGATACTACAGATTCCGATATATACGGAGAGTCGCATCCGAAGGACGACGTGCTCACGGTTATATTCAACCTAAGTGAAATTTCAGCTACCCAGGTTTAGATACATAAGATACGTCTTATTATCGAGTGCCTGACATACGAAAAGGCCCTCGATCATAGCTTAAAGTCCAATCCGAAGGACGACGTGCTCAAAGTTATTTTTAACTTCCCGAATAAAACATCTGACCTAAGTGCCTCAGCTAGATTTCTAAGTGGCAATCCTGAGCTCGGTAGACTCCATTCTTCAAATTTCTCGCTTTTTAACGGTTTATAGATTTAAGATATGATACACAGGTTGGGTGATGTCACGTACCCTATGTTTGAGCAGAACGTTTAAGGATGCTAGGAAAATTGAACTCACCCCGACTATACCTGGGATGCTAGCTGGGATGTCTGCCGTTGAAGGACTATAAGCCTTATTCCGTATGAATAATTGAAAATTATAACATCATGGATTTACTGTTGAAAAATTTAATAGGATTCGAACAAGAGATATTAGGAGAAAAGTCAAAGTTCCCCGGGCAACGCCGGGTATTACTGCTAGTGTGGAATATAAATGGGCTTTGAGGTACCGTTTTGACATATTTTCTGAAAAACAAATTAATACAGAAATGTTGGTAGATATGCAGCATCCAGAAACGAAGATGGTCAACCAAAGAAAGATTCAGATGTATCGGGAAAGTCCCATCCGAAGGACGACGTGCTGAAAGTTATTTTTAACCTAAGTGAAATTTCAGCTACCCAGATTTAGATACATAACATACGACTCGTTATCCAGTACCTGACATACGAAAAGGCCCTCGATCATAGCTTAAAGTCCAATCCGAAGGACGACGTGCTCAAATTTATTTTTATTTTCTCGATTAAAACATCTGACCTAAGTGACTTGGCTAGATTTCTAAATGGCGATCCTGAGCTCGGTAGACTCCATTCTTCAAATTTCTCGCTTTTTAACGGTTTTTAGATTTAATATTTGTTAAAACTGATAGAGAACAACCGGGATATCTGAATCCTCCACAAAAATCAAAATAAGAATGTTTTTCGAAATAAGTCGGGCTAAATCCCATTCTTCAAATTTCTCGCATTTTAACGGTTTATAGGCTTAATATTAGATAAAACTGATAGATAGATTCAGATATATCGGGAAAGTCCCACCGGAAGGACGACGTGCTCAAAGTTATTTTCAACCTAAGTGAAATTTCACCTACCCAGGTTTAGATAAATAACATACGACTTATTATCGAGTACCTGACATAGCTTAAAGTCCAATCCGAAGGACGACGTGCTCAAATTTATTTTTAGCTTCTCGATTAAAACATCTGACCTAAGTGCCTTGGCTAGATTTCTAAGAGGCGATCCTGAGCTCGATAGACTCCATATGAATGATAAAATAAGTTACCGTTTGGTTCCAACTAAAATTATCAAGGAAGAAATGTGATATATAAATGGGCTTTGAGGTACCGTTTTGACATATTTTCTGAAAAACAAATTAATACAGCCATGTTGGTAGATAGGCAGCATCCAGAAACGAAGATGGTCAACCAAAGAAAGATTCAGATGTATCGGGAAAGTCCCATCCGAAGGACGACGTGCTCAAGGTTATTTTTAATCTAAGTAAAATTTAAATGATGCTATACCCTCTGTAGTTCGCAGGATGTGAACCATTGCAGTTTGCACATGTAGCGGGGCTAGTCCTAGGCTTCTGGCATGTTCCAGAAACATGTTCCTGGCCACAGCGCACGCATTTGTGCATTAATCTGCAATATGAATGAGTGTGCCCGTAACCTTGACAACGTTTACACTGCACGATAGAGTGCCTTCTGTAGGGTTCTTCAATGGTTACTTTTGAGTAAAGTAAACTCCGGATATCGAAGATTTTTTCGTTGTAGTGTTTTGGGTCCACGTCAACAAAAAAGATAGGCAGAGGTACTTTAACAGGCTCTGAATGTGTAGCACTGGGTTCCTTAACCCATGTTTTTTTGAATACGTTCATAACAGCTCGAGCCGGATATCCCTTCTCCTGAAGAGCTGTTTTCAGATCTGCATGATCTGTGGATGGATGGAGGCCGCGGATCACTACCCTCGGTACTCTGTCAGACTTGAGTTGGTACGTGTGGAACATGACCTTCTCTTTGTCTAGTAAATGTACAAATCTATAATGGGCCGGTGTGGTAGGGTAGAGTGTGATTCCATTAGCTGTAGATTTTAAAATAAATGAATTTTGACCACAAGTATTTTCTAACAAAGATAAAAAGTTTTTATAACTACTAATGTTTTCTTTGATGAAAATGGGAGGTGGTTTTTCATTTACTATTTGTTGACTATTTGATGATGACTCCATGCTTCATCTTGCGACAATGGTGTATGGGGTTATTAAGGGGTACCTGCTGAATGTTGCTGTGCAGCCGCGCAGCCTTTCTGGGGTCTCTGGTGTCTGCAGCTGGTCTCTTCCGGTCCCTGACAAACTCTTCCTGCCATACAGAAGTGGAGGGAGTAGCCTCAGGAGTCGTGGTTTCTGCTTTTTTACTTACCTTCGTCACCCATGACTGATTGTAAGTTGAAACACACACGAAACAATAACATCAAATTAAAACATAAAACGAACAACAGAAAGTAAAGATAAAATAAAATAAAAGGAATAAACTGAGTTAAATTGATATATTTTAAGTAAGGTTATTTTTTCAAGTTTCTAATGAACTCATAAGTTTCAAGTTTCGAATGAACACATAACATAAAATTCAAACAGAAATTAACCACAGTTCTCTTAAAAAAAAAAAAGAATCGAAAATATTTTAAACAATAAGTTTAAATAGCCTTCAAAGAAAACGAATATTGAGGAGCACAAAAACGTGTTGTTCACTATACGGTAGTTGGCCACGTCATCTTTAACAAATATTAAATCTAAAAAAGAGGGCGCCGGTAGCTCAGTGGTATGCGTGCTTGACTTCTGAGCTCAAGGTCGTGGGTTCGTAGCCCGACCGAGGCCCTTAGTTTATTTTATCTGGGAGGTAAAATAAACTTAAGCACGCCGTCCTTCGGATGGGACGTTAAGCGATGGTCCCGAGCCTGTACGATGTCAGGTACTCGTTAAAGACCCCTACCCTAGGTGAATAAAAATTTAGGGTAGGCAAAATTTAGGACTCCCACAGTAGAGTCGGGCTCATGTCCACCAGAGTGACGAAAGAGCGCTTTGGTAGTAGGCGATATGACCTCGTTGTTAAAGCCCGGCCATGAGTCATAAAACCTAACCTAACCTTAAATCTAAAAACCGTTTAAAAGCGAGAAATTTGAAGAATGGAGTTTAACGAGCTCAGGATCGCAATTTAGAAATCAAGCCAAGTCACTTAGATCAGATGTTTTTATCGGGAATATAAAAATAAATTTGAGCACGTCGTCCTTCGGATTGGACTTTAAGCTATGATCGAGGGCTCTTTCGTATGTCAGGTACTCGATAATGAGTCGAATGTTATGTATCTAAACCTGGGAAGGTGACATTTCATTTAGGTTAAAAATTACTTGAGCACGTCGTCCATCGGATGGGACTTTCCCGATACATCTGAATCTTTCTTTGGTTGACCATCTTCGTTTCTGGATGCTGCCTATCTACCAACATAGCTGTATTAATTTGTTTTTCAGAAAATATGTCAAAACGGTACCTCAAAGCCCATTTATATTCCACATTTCTTCCTTGATAATTTAAGTTGGAACCAAACGGTGACTTATTTTATCGTACATATGGAGTCTATCGAGCTCAGGATCGCCCATTTAGAAATCTAGCCAAGTCACTTACCTCAGATGTTTTAATCGGGAAGATAAAAATAAATTTGAGCACGTCGTCCTTCGGATTGGGCTTTAAGCTATGATCGAGGGCCTTTTCATATGTAAGGTACTCGATAATGAGTCGTATGTCACGTATCTGAACCTGGGTAGCGAAAATTTCACTTAGGTTAAAAATAACCTTGAGCACGTCGTCCTTCGGATGGGACTTCCCCGATATATCTGAATCTGTCTATCAGTTTTAACAAATATTAAATCTAAAAACTGTTAAAAAACGAGAAATTTGAAGAATGGTATTTAGCCCGACTTTTTCGAAAAACGTTTTTATTTCGATTTTTGTGTAGGATTCATATAACCCGGTTGTTCATCAGTTTTAACAAATATTAAATCTAAAAACCGTTTAAAAGCGAGAAACTTGAAGAATGGAGTTTACCGAGCTCAGGATCGCCATTTCGAAATCTAGCCAAGTCAATTAGGTCAGATGTTTTAATCGAGAAGATAAAAATAAATTTGAGCATGTCGTCCTTCGGATTGGACTTTAAGCCATGATCGAGGGCCTTTTCGTATGTCCGGTATTCGATAATGAGTCGTATGTTACGTATCTAAACCTGGGTAGCTGAAATTTCACTTAGGTTTAAAATAACCTTGAGCACGTCGTCCTTCGGATGGGACTTCCCCGATATATCTGAATCTGTCTATCAGTTTTAACAAATATTAAACCTAAAAACTGTTAAAAAGCGAGAAATTTGAAGAATGGGATTTCGCCCGACTATTTCGAAAAACATTTTTATTTCGATTTTTGTGTAGGATTCAGATAACGCGGTTGTTCATCAGTTTTAACAAATATTAAAACTAAAAACCGTTTAAAAGCGAGAAATTTGAAGAATGGAGTTTACCGAGCTCAGGATCGCCATTTCGAAATCTAGCCAAGTCAATTAGGTCAGATGTTTTACTCGAGAAGATGAAAATAAATTTGAGCACGTCGTCCTTCGGATTGGACTTTAAGCCATGATCGAGGGCCTTTTCGTATGTCCGGTATTCGATAATGAGTCGTATGTTACGTATCTAAACCTGGGTAGCTGAAATTTCACTTAGGTTAAAAATAACCTTGAGCACGTCGTCCTTCGGATGGGACTTCCCCGATATATCTTAATCTGTCTATCAGTTTTAACAAATATTAAACCTAAAAACTGTTAAAAAGCGAGAAATTTGAAGAATGGGATTTCGCCCGACTATTTCGAAAAACATTTTTATTTCGATTTTTGTGTAGGATTCAGATAACGCGGTTGTTCATCAGTTTTAACAAATATTAAAACTAAAAACCGTTTAAAAGCGAGAAATTTGAAGAATGGAGTTTACCGAGCTCAGGATCGCCATTTCGAAATCTAGCCAAGCCACTTAGGTCAGATGTTTTAATCGAGAAGATAAAAATAAATTTGAGCACGTCGTCCTTCGGATGGGACTTTCCCGATACATCTGAATCTTTCTTTGGTTGACCATCTTCGTTCCTGGATGCTGCCTACGAACGCCGGACACCTTAGATAGTATGCGCCTTGCAACTCCGTGCAACCAGGTATTAATAAGTTCTTGGGAACGCTGGGCAACACAGATAGTATGTATGTAGTTAGGAATGCTGCTGGGCACCGCAGCTAGTATGTGCCTTGCAACAGCGGATGCCCTAGGTATTTTGTGCTTAACAACGCTGGTGATAGCTATTATTTACCGTGCAACGGTGGACCTCTTAGGTAATACGTGCTTGGGAAACCCACCATATTAAAATTAGAGCTATATCCCATCTTTAAGAAAACACCATGTGAGATTCATTCTGCATTAATGCACCCCCGCCCCTCCCGTCCAAAGGGTCACAGCCAATTTTTAAATATTGCTTTTGAAACTACCTACCATTTAGGTATATGCTTGCCCCCCCCCCCCCCCCCATACCCCCCTCCCGTTGACAATTTTGAGACGTCACATATCCTTTTTTTGTTTTTGTCTATTATGAATACTACATGTAAAATTCCATGACATTCCGATCATCTGTCACCTATCACTACCTTTATATGTAGGCCTACCCCACACCCCCCCCCCTCCCTCCCGTTCAAAATTTTGAGATATCACGTAGCGTTTTTTTCAATTTGGCTTTTAAGAATACTACATGTCAAATTCCATGACTATCCGATCATCCGTTAATGACAGCACTATCTTTATATTTAGACCTACCCCCACAACCCCCCCTCACGTTCACTATTTTGTGACGTCACAAACCCTATTTTTTTATTTGGCCTTTAAAAAAACTACATATGAAATTCCATGACTATCCGATCATCCGTTAATGACTTAGCACTACCTTTATATTTAGGCCCCCCTTACAACCCCCCCCTACCGTTCAAAATTTATGGACGCCACATAGCCTATTTTTTAACTTGGCTTTTAAGAATACTACATGTGTAATTTCATGATAATCCGTCCATCCGTTAATGTGCTAGAGCAATTTTTGTGCTTAGCCCCCCCCCCCCCCACCCCCCCACCCCACCCTTCCAGTTGACCGCTGAGGAACTCTCTTCATAAGAACCTTCCTCGGACTTCAACGAATATTTGAAAAAAAAATTAGCCAAATTGGTCCAGCCGTTCTCGAGATTTGCGCTTAGCAAAATTTAGCATTCATTTTTATTATATAGATTATTTCTTTTTAAATATTTATGACCATTATTTATAATTATTTTATATTTTTGGGCATATATATATTATGTTCATATAAATAAATAAAAGTATCTCCTTTGCGCATCGATTTCAATGTTATATCACACCTACTTGGTTCACCACACTTTAAGCCTAAACATATCTCTCACCTTCACAACACAACTTAGGCTCTTCACTCTATTTGCAACAGCTGATCGTTGTCTTTAGTTTTCCACTCATTGGTTCGTTTAAAAAGAAAATGCGACTTCATATATGTATTCACTAATTTAATAAATTCATTTTTTTGTTTTTTTATACCAATAAACATAATTAATTTTATAATATATTATTAATAATTATAATGTGATTAATTTTATACATCACACATCATCTTCTGAATCTACTATTCAGGAATATTTTTTCGACAGGGGGGGGGGGAGTAGTTTGGTGGGTAAGAGAATAAACTCATTATTTGTTCGGGTATCGTACGTAATCGACATCAGATATACTAAATCTATAATACTAAGCTACACCCGGGCAACCTGCAAGTACCTCATAAAACAAAATGTTGAACATATTAACATAGGCCTGAAGAGGCTTCATTTTACTTACTTATCTACTCCTCGACGCTAAGAGCCATTGCGACTGCTGGCCTCCTCCAAGAACGCTTTCCGAGCGTACCCGTCGTCCACCAGCTCCCCATGCTGAATCCTGTGCCTTCCCTCCTGTGGTACTGTCTTCGGCTCTTCACTCTTCGCCTTCTACCTTAAACATGGCTCCGGATTCTCCAATTTCACATCCTAAAGTAATAATTCAACGAGACAAAAAACTTGGTGAAATATGAAAAAAGTCGGAGCTCCACAGGAATTTCCCATAGAGATATCAGTAGTATTTTGAAAATTTGAAGAGTGCTTTGACTTCTATTAAATAAATTTATATAAATAAAAAATCGTTTTAAGTATTATTAACAATCATCAGTTGGTTGCCATGGGAGTTTTTAAAAAAAATTAAGTATGCCGTCCTTCGGATGGGACGTTAAGCAATGGTCTCGAGCCTGCACGATGTGAGGTACTTGTTAAAGACCTTTACCCCACAACAAACCCAGGCAGGCAGTAAAATTTAGTAGGTACTCTCACAGTACTGAGGCTCGTGTCCATCAGAGTAACGAAAGAGGCCCCTGGTAGTAGGCGATATGACCTCGTATTTAAAGCCCAGACTTGAGCATAATAACTAACTTATTTATAAAAATTCACCACGACGCCTGGAGCATTGCAGACCTACTCCAGGACTAGCCTGGGGACTCTTCTTCGGTCACGAACCTCAGCTATACAGCCACGCCCATGTAATTCCTCAACTTTCCTTTCCTCATCTATATTTTAAACAATTCCTTAGAGCCATATTGAAGAATAATTTAATAAATAATAAAAAAATATATACCATTGTACAAATTTCTCTAAGGATATATACAGTGGCTCAAAAAAGTATAGGCAATTTTATTTTTTTAGGTTTTAATCTTATAACAAAATAGAGAACAAAACAAACAGCTTTTTAAAAGAAAACATTTATTATGAGAAAGACTTGAACAATAGTAGTTTAGAAAAAAAAAACATTGCAACAAATCAATATTGAAAAATGGGAAAAAACAGCATCAAAAAAGTATAGGCAATTGCCTGAAATACCAATTAACTACTTCAATTTTAATTATTATTCCAATTTTAAGCAAAATTAATATTTTGTATGCATCCCTTTGGCTTCTATTATGGCATTAAGTCTTCTGGGCATTGAAGAAACTACATTTTTAGTGGTGTCGGTCGATATCTTTTGCCACTCATCCAACAGTACTTTTTTGAGCTCATTTTTTGAAGAAATTTTGCTCTTACGGATCGCTGATCCCAGGTGACATATCGAGCGATTGGTGAAAAGTTAAAATTAAGCTTATTCACTCTGAGAACGATTATTAAAAATTTTGAAAACACTGGGTCTCTTGAAAATAGGAAAAGAAATGGACGCCCAAGGATATTCACAGCCAGGGAAACACGAGAAATCGTAAAAAAAGGTAAAAAAAATCCATTTATAAGTGGACCAGACTTGGCGTTAGATGTGGCAAATTGTGTAGACAAGTCTTTCTGTGTCCAAACAGTACGAAATGTTTTGAATGAAAAGCAATTTTTCGGAAGAGCCGCCCGAAAGAAACCGTTCATTTCACAAGCTAATAGGGAGAAACGTTTTCTGTTTGCCAAACAGTATAAAAATCAAACTGAAGAATTTTGAAATAAAGTAATTTTTTCTGACGAATCTAAATTTAATATTTTTGGATCCGATGGACGTCGTAATGTTTGGAGAAAAACCAATACAGAATTCCAAACTAAAAATTTAAGGCCATTGGTAAAACACGGCGGTGGGAGTGTTATGGTGTGGGGGCCTATGGCTGCAAGTGGAGTGAGTAATTTAGCCTGTATTGATGTTATTATGACTGCTGATGTTTACATCAATGTGTTGCGTCATAATTTAAAGGAGAGTGCCGTGAAACTAGGATTAGAGAGAACATTTATATTTCAGCAAGATAATGACCCCAAACATAGGGCCAGAAAAACTGATGAATGGTTGCTATATAATGCACCCCGTCAACTCAAACCTCCTCCCCAGTCACCAGATGTGAACCCGATAGAGAACCTTTGGAGTCACCTGGGATCAGCGATCCGTAAGAGCAAAATTTCTTCAAAAAATGAGCTCAAAAAAGTACTGCTGGATGAGTGGCAAAAGATATCGACCGACACCTCTAAAAATGTAGTTTCTTCAATGCCCAGAAGACTTAATGCCATAATAGAAGCCAAAGGGATGCATACAAAATATTAATCTTGCTTAAAATTGGAATAATAATTAAAATTGAAGTAGTTAATTGGTCTTTCAGGCAATTGCCTATACTTTTTTGATGCTGTTTTTTCCCATTTTTCAATATTGATTTGTTGCAATGTTTTTTTTTTCTAAACTACTATTGTTCAAGTCTTTCTCATAATAAATGTTTTCTTTTAAAAAGCTTTTTGTTTTGTTCTCTATTTTGTTATAAGATTAAAACCTAAAAAAATAAAATTGCCTATACTTTTTTGAGCCACTGTATATATATAAATTTGTTCCATCAATTGCACATTTAAAAGTTATTGAAGAAAACAATATTTTTTTTAGTTTCATTTGCGAAAGTTTGAAACTTAAAAATAGATTATAGTATTAGCACAGTTTAACAGACAACTTCGTTCAATACTAGTCCTTATCTTTTCCATTGCTCAGTTTTTTTATCAAAATTTAAATAAGCCTGAAGAGCAAACCAGATAGAAATTTGATTGCAATTCTCTATGCTCAAATTGAAAATTTTTGAACTTTTTAGCAAATTAAGCCTAATAATGATTTAAGAAAATGTTTCATCACATTACCATTCAAGTATGTATAAGAGCGTCTATAAGATGTATTGACTTTTTGATAGAGTTATCAATGGTAAATAAGAAAACATGTAATTTTCAACAGATAATACACAAATAATAATAATAAAACACATTTAAGGCATTAATAAAATCAAAACTAATATTTTGGGAGAAAAGGACTTCTTGTGGTAAACAATGAGTCAATAGTAATAATAGTCGTTCTGATAATGATAATAGATGAAAATGGCCAATGAAATTAAGAAAATTTGGTTATGCGAATGCTCTCAATTTCGTGAAAGGCTACAGCCGATATCGCTGAAATTTGACTGGTTATATCATCAGGGAATTTTAATTTTAAATACGAAATTTGATGTTGATACATTCATTACATCGGCAGTTATTGGGATTTTGAATTCAGCTTTCTGTTATCTACCCGTTCTCTTCGACCGACTTCTATATTAATAAAGCTGAAACGGGATTTGTTCCAGCATCACGCCCAAACGGCTGGACGGATTTTTATGAAACTTCACATGTAGCATCCTTTCGAGCCCGATTGAATAATAGGCTATGTGGCGTCCCAAAATTTCGAACGAGAGGGGGAGGGGGTAAGGGGGCCTAAGCATAAAAATAGTGCTAACTCATTAATTAATGGTCGGATTGTCACGTTTCACATGTAATATTCCTGAAGGCCAAGTAAAAAAAAAGTGTGGATGATGTCACGAAACTGTGAACGGGAGGGGGGTTGTAGGGGTAGGCCTAAGTATAAAAATTGTGGTAGCTCATTAACTAATGGTCGGATTGTCATGGAATTTCACATGTAGTATTCTTAAAAGCCAATTGAAGAATAGGGTGTGTGGCATCCAAAAATTTCGAACGGGAGGGGGGGTTGTAAGAAGGGACTAAGCATAAAAATAGTGCTAACACAAAATTTCAAACGGGAGGGGGGGTGGTGGTAAGGGGGCTAAGCATAAAAATTGTGCTAACTCATTACCGAATGGTCGGATTGTCATGAAATTTCACATGTAGTATTCTTAAAAGACAAAAACAAAAAAAGGATATGTGACGTCTCAAAATTGTCAACGGGAGGGGGGTATGGGGGGGAGGGGGGGGGGGGGGGGAGCATATAAATAGTAGTTTCAAAATTTCAAAAACAATATTTAAAATTTGGCTGTAACTCTTTTTGACGGGAGGGGCGGGGGTGCATTAATGCTGAATTAATCTCACATGGAGCTTTCTTAAATATGGGATATAGCCCTAATTTTAATAGGGTGGGTATCCTAAGCATGTATTACCTAGGAGGTCCACCGTTACACGGTTAATAATAGCTCTCACCAGCGTTCTTAAGCATAAAATAGCTAGGGCATCCGCTGTTGCAAGGCACATACTAGCTGCGGTGCCAAGCGTTCCTAACTACGTACTATCTGTGTTGCCCAGTGTTCCTATCTACGTACTATCTGTGTTGCCCAGCGTTCCTAAGAACTTAATAGCTGGTTACACGGAGTTGCGAGGCGCATACTATCCAAGGTGCCCGGCGTTCTTAAGTAGGAACTAGCATTGGTTTGAAGTGGTCCTAAGAACTTACTAGCTGGGCTGGCCGCCGTTGCAAGGCATATACTACGAGTAGCTGTGTGGCCCAGCGTTCCTGAACACGTACGAGCTGTGGTGCGCAGCATTCCTAGGAATGTAATAATCGAGTGGTAAATCGTAAATAGTAAAATACTATTAAATGTAATGTAATATGTATTGATTTTTCTTCTCTTCATTTAATGACAACTCTCAATAACGCCATAAAATGCGCAGTCCCTTAAGTGTCGCTATATAGAGTTTACACTGTATTTCGTATTTTTCTGTTTCCGTTTCATCTATTCATCCGATTTTGAATCTGAAAAATAATTTGAACTCATTGAACTGACTACTTTCGGCGCCGTACCTGTAAATTTAAAAAAAATGAAAATATAACATGTAAGTAAAGAAACAAAAAAAAAAATATATTACGAATTTACAATTTAACATAAAAAACGGATTGTCATATCAATTCTATATTAATGTGGAGTACCTACAAAGGAATTTTTTTTTTTTTTAAGTTAGACGTTTAGTCAAAATACCTTTAATATTTTTGCTGCTACAGTGGTGCTATCTGTTGAAATAAATTAAATAGAAAAAACGGGACATTTAACCTTAAGTAAAAATGCCCGGTCAGCAAAAGCTCTCCGGGGCCCCGTACTTATTCCAAAGGGCATAACATTTGAATTTGTTTTATCACAGTCTTTATAAATGATATGGAATGCGCTGTTGTCCTTATTCTTAAGAGCGAAACAAAAGAACTACAGCGAGTTGTGAATGTTAATTTAATCAATGATTAGCATCGTAACAAGAATACGTACCACGTTGAAAATTCATTTTTGTTCGTGTAAAAGTGAATTTTTCACAATTTTAATTAATCTTTTGTAAATTTAGAAGCTTTTGATATGAGGGCACTCGAAGGCACTCGGCATGTGAAGTTTTGCCATTTATTAAAAGGAGATGAATTTTTGAAAATGTGTTTGAAAGAATTCGAATTAAGTTCCTTGAAATACAGAGTAAAAAATACTCAATTGAGTTTAAATAGTCTAAAACGTTTGAAGTATAGTTTGGTGAGAGGGGCCCGTGGGGCAATTGCTGAGGGGGCCCGGTCAGCCAATGCTTAATGGCTGACCTGCCAAATCCGCCACTGGTTATAATATTTATATTAATAAAAGCTATTGTTTCATTTTTAGAGAATTCTCTTGTAAATGCTGTAACTGATAATGAACGAAATTACAATGACTTAAAAAGTAGTAATAACGAAAATACATAAATAGAATACATAAAATATACTTCGATAATATAGAATTGCTTTCTTCAATTTTATAAATTATTTTTAAATCAATTATACCTATAGCCCCCTGTTATACTCCATGTAGACTTTCGACTTAACCACCGACCCTATCACAGTCACAATGCAGACGTCACCGCCATTCTAGCCTCTCACACTGATCCTCACATTACAGCAACACCTCAACATAATTGAAGAAATCTTGAAAAATTAAATTTATTACAAAATGTCAACTTGTAACACTCGCCCTCCGCCGTGGTGACTGCTCCCCAGTATTCATTGAAACCAAATCATAACCTCATACCTCTTAAGTAAAATACTTAGGATTAACCCTCGAAAGGAGAACTTGAAACCCTCACACATGGACTCGTGAACTCGCGACTTGAACATCACACCCATAGATACAACCAACAAACTCTTATTCCAACGCTTCAACATCAACATTTATTTACACAGAAATCAGGAAGTTCGCAAAATGTTACGTCCAAATCTACCCCGCAATCCCCTAAAAAGGTAGAGTACGACATAGACATCTCCTACTATGAAGTTTGGCATGAACGTTCACCGCTGGGTGTTTTTCCTCCCCCAAGCCTCACGATTATGTACCTTTCAGTTATGAAAAAAAAAATAAACCTAGTCAATTTATGTAATAATGTTAGCAAATAAAAGAAGTTTCAATTTGAACTTGCGGATTCTGAGAACTATTGTACTAATCAATATGAATAAGAAAACAGTCAGGTAGGTAAGAAAGAAGTAAAACTACTGAATGGAAATTATTTTTTCTTTCTTATGAGGGGGGAGGGCTAGGGATATGATCCCTGCGAAACTCCTCTTTTTGACTTTTTTTGTTAAAGACAAGAAGCGTGAATAGGAACGAAACTTGGGCGACTTCTTCCCCACTCTTCAACGAAATTTGAAATTCAAAGATATCTTAATTTCTTTCTTCTTATGCCTTTTTTTTTTAAAGACCCACTTAAAGATCTTGAGCTTGTTTATAGGCTAAAGATCTCTACAGTAACATTCTCTAATATTACAGTACTGTTGAAAATTAAAATTAGTTAGGTAGGTACCTTTTTGTTTCTATGTCTTTGTAGAAACCCTGCATTTGTTTCAACAGGAGATATAAGATGAATTAATACCAGTTGAAAATAATATTTATTTGATGTATATTTCTTATTAATTTGTAAGTATTGATAAACCTCCAAATCATAGTCAAATTTAAAATATTCATATTTTGTTCAACCAGCGTAGAGGGTAACACTGATCACTAGTTTCCATTTTGTTTTTTAAATACATTTACTACTTCAGATTGAACAGGTCAGTACTTGTTCTCGTCTAGTCGGTAAAGCTACATTAATCAGGTAAAGAATTTATATTACATATTGTTATTGGTTACACAATTATTTGATTTTTTCCAAGCGTACTAATAATGTGATTTCTGTGATTATTAATTATTCCAGAAAAAACGAAATATGTATTTACTTACATTTTCCCAAAAGAAATGCCCTAACTTAGTTGTTAGTTTAAGTAAATGAAATACTCATGAGTCACAAAAATAGCTACAATTAAGTGAAATTATCAGTTTTTAGTTTTATCGCATATATTAGTTCACGTTATCGTGAGAAGTTGTTCATTTTACGATTTGAAACAAATAATAAACCGGTTGATGTAGGCATAACACCATCATGGATCAGTTTATTTGTCTCAAAGATCTGAGTACGGCAAGGAACAGGTCGTACTGATTACGTACCGTCATTTTTTGGTGTTATGGAGGTTTGTTTTGAATATTATTATATTTAAATTTTATTGTTCATATGGCACGTCATCATACTAAACCAATAAATTGAAGTGTAATTTAATAGTTTGATTTTACAGAAGTTATAATATAATTGTACTTTGTGAGTAAAGGATACTATTTCCAAATTAGGCTTACTGTTTGTACAGTTGTTAAGACAATTGTTCTTGTTGACTTTTACTAGATAAAACGATCGAAATCTGAACATTAATTATTGATTACATTAGTAAAATTTATCTGTGCTTTTTTTGAGAAATTACCTTTCGCCGCTTCCTTTAGGTCTAACAGACCTACACTGTTACTTTAGTAGTATTCTTGATTTACTTGGTTGTGTGACATTAATTTGGTATTTTTAAATCCGTTATTCATGTATAGTCCTTTTATTTTTTTCTAAACGCACGATTAATAGTTAATATTTTCATAATTTAGGAAGATGTTCTAAGTTTTGACTTAATTTCGAGGCTTATGAAAATGTTTATTCAATTAAACATAACAAAAGTTGCGATAGTCAATTTTATAGCTACAAATGGCAACTACTTGTGATACGTCCTTTCTGCCCGCTTTGAGAGTGCATAATAACGTTGAACCGTAAAACAGAAAACATTATTTAGGTAGTAACCTATTGAAAGTACTTTTATCGTAGCTGATAAAAATCACATGTTTTGATTTTTAATCCCTAGCAAAAATAAATAATTTTAATCTTATCTAATTATTATTTATTTTAATGATAGCATAAATGCCTATAATCCTCGTTAAGAAATAAATAAAAAAGGAGCAGGACTAAAACATTAAAAATGTGTTCATCTTCGTTAATAAAATTTAGAGTTAAAACAAATTATTTTTTAAATATGATTTATAAATATTTGTGTTTTGTTCATATATTTCTAAAAATAATTACTCAGTCGTTTCTTGTTCCTTACCGCGAATATATATTACTTTTATACATTTAATAAATAAATAAGCAATATCCCTAGAGGTTTTTCGACAAACTTAATTATGACTTACGATAAGGATGAAATGGGTTTAAATGGAAAAAATAAAGTAGGAAAAAGTATTGTTGTGGTAAGTAGGCAGCCTTTTTTCTCCTTAGTGGGTTGAAAAAGTGGAGTACAAATTGTGAAAATGGGATATTCCCAGAACATAGCCTCTCCTATTTTGATACAATAATATACAAAACATTACCCAATGGCACCCTAGAAATAACAGGAGCTGAATTGGTATTTGAAATTGTTTCTAGTTCAAGATGAAGGAGAGAGGCGTTGAACAGGAGATAGTCAAGAGAGGAAATGCGTCGAGGTTGAACGGGCAGCCTAACGGAGAGAGAACTAATGAAAACGGCAAAGAAAGGTTAGTTAACAAATAATAGTATATATTGTTACTTCCCCACCTAAATGAAGTATAGAGGAAGTTATGTAATCGGTCAGAAATTCAATGAGGAGACCTCAACGGAATTTCATGTTTTCCATAGTACAGTTGAGCTCATGTAATAGGCGATGTGACCTCGTAGTTAAAGCTATATTTTTAACTTTATGAAAATGAATAAACAGATTGGGAATTTCGCGAAAGGACTAAAATCCTGACTGGGCATTTCGCGAAATGACCCAAATCCAGGATGAGCATTTCAAAAAATGAACATAAATTATTTTTTATTTATTTACTTATTAAATTTATTTTTAGAAAACTACTAGGTACCCAAAACATGTAGTTTAGAGAAAAATATAGCCGTAAAAAAAAAGAGTGATATAATTTCAATTATTCGTCACACATTTGTCACACTCTGGTCCAATGGCGACCAATTGAGGGGTGCTACTGTACTTTATTTATTTATTTTCAATGGTAGATAGGTATCCTTAATTTGTTAACAATGAAAAGCCTCATTATTTTTTAATATTGTTAAAAGTATTTTCTCTTTTAATATTATTTCTATTTTTAAAAGTAAAAAATGTGTAGACCGCGATCTCGACATACCATTTTTAAGCGAAATCACTGCAACTATATACTAATGTGTACAAAAAGTTCACATTACACTCGATCACACTAGTCGAAGCAATGTCCTATATGTCTTTGTCGCGCAGCCCTCGACGATTGAATTGTCGTTGGCCGCATTACCTCACTTGAGGAGGCTGCTTCATTAAGTGACTCAATTGGTTTGTTTTTTGTTGCTCAGATCATGATTTATGTTATGTTGTATCACAAAGTTCAGATCGTGTGATAAAATCCAAAAAAAAAATTATTTATATTAAAAGTATAAGATTAGGCAGAGGCTCTTCTTAATTGTAGAAGTATTATTGGTAAAAGTAAAATTTAGTTAGTGAGATGTAGGATTAAGACTGTTTTCATGATGTTTTGATTATAAATATTTATTAATTGTAATAAATTGTTAATTTATATTTTTTAGTGCAGTTTGTATTTGTGAAAGACCCAAGTGCCGTATTAAATGCACCAATTGCGAATTTACTGCGTTTGGAAGAGTAAGGCGTAGATGTCATTTGCATCCATCTGTAAGTATAAGTAATAACACACTAAAATACAATTTTTGAATAAGTTGTCTCTTCTATTTAATAATTATATTCTCTAGAATGCAAATAAAAAAAAAAGTTTGGAATGCAGGGTAACGTTTTCCAATATTTTTAAAAAAGTATCATATATTGAAAAGTTAGACGAAATCGCTTGGAAACATGTTAATAAAATAAAAAATAAATGTTGATGAGGTAACTTGCAAGCAAATCAAAATATAATAAGGGCATAATATTCATCTTCTGGAAATTGACCTCTCAGTTTTCTATCTTAAATTCTGTGGTTAGCAATTTTTTTTTTTTTTTTAATTTGGTGAGTTGTAATAAAAATATTTAATAAAATCTAAAAAAAAAAACTGTTCTTTTAATGTTTTTCAAAAATTATATTTGTAACTTTTTTAAGTTAAGAAACGCGGACATATTGTGGAAACTTGTAATAAATAAAATGTATTTATTTAATAAAACAAACTTATTTTTTTGAATCGTTATTGTTATAAATAAATAGTATTGCGATACAACAAAAGATTACTTTGAAATATTTCTTATGGAAATTTATTTTTCATTCTTTGGGGCGCTATTTAACTTTGGTCGTTTTGTTTCTATCTCATATCTGAGGACACATTAGCGATTGCAAATCTAATAAGGAACATTTTTCGTAAGAAGTAACGCCTCTTTGGGACGGTTATCAGCATATATCTCGCAAACCGGGCATTTCATATACAATTTATCTTTCAGTTGTTTCTACAACTTTTACTTGAAAAGAGAGTTTTGATTAAGTCATAAATATATAAGCGGTATCTTGTAAAATGTACTTAGGCCCCGAAGTAAAGTGGTCTTCCTTCCAAATTTCAAGTTCATAGCTACAACTGTTTTTGCGTTAGAGCGCGCACAAAGTTCCAATACACACACGCACAGAGACAGATATCATCGCGAAAATGCTCAAAACATATTCAGGGGAGCTTAAAACGGGAAAATCCTTTGAAAACTCGATCTCAGATTTCTGCACGATTAAAATACTTCCTTATACTATAGGTACAAAAAAAAATTAAAAAGGGAACTCACTGTTTCTTTTCTCACTAAACAAAACAGGGTATTTTTTTTTTTGTCGGTAACAAATGAATTAGGATAATCCGTTGGAAAAGCGCAGAATATGTATATTTATTTGTATTTTTTTTTTTAATGGACTACTTTAAATGCTGAAATATACTATATTTTGTTGTATTCGCATGGTCACTGATCCATAGATCTACTAGTCGCCACCTTATCAGGTCCTTTGACTGGCTCTCCTATCGTCAGCACTTTCTATATTTCAGGTGTCTTCCAGGATTCTTTCAGTTGTTATTCGTCCCTTCCTCACTTTTAATAACGATTTAGTAATGTAATAATGGATGTTATTCTTCTCCAAATTTGACTCTGTATAGACATTATGAATTATAGTTTAATATTTGTTTTCATATTTAATAAAAACATATGAAACTATTTTATTTTCTAATACATTTTTTATAGGTATCATTCTTCATTGACAGAAGAATGTCCTTATTGTTGCAATCAGTTATCTGAGGCAGACAATACAGAACCTTTCCAGGATCCTGCGGGAACTGATAAAAATTGTAGTGTATTTTATTTTATTATTATTATCATTTTTAAATTGCTTTATTTAATAACGCTTTGAGAATTTTCTTTTACCCATTAGTGATTTGTGGTTCTGGTATTTCTTTAACCCATTAGTGATTTGTGGTTCTGATATTTATTTCTATTCATTTGTGCTAAGACAATTTTCTAGTTGTTGCATGTCTGTTGGCACCTTTGTAGCATAGATGCGTATAACATTATTGGGATTTACAGGTTTCAGTGTTTGTTTTCTAAACTGTATACAGAATTATAAGTTCAAAATAATTGTATTCTTTTGGTGCAGCTCATTTTCCTTTATTTAAAACTTATTTTTTCTATATAGAATGTATGCCTTTTAAAACAGCATTGCCATAGAAATTGTTTTGATATAATTAGTCTTAAATAACATCAATTATTTATTAAATTTATGGTAACCAACCTGCGTTTTGCTCTTATATTATTTAACATCTATCTTATCCACATCTATCTTATCCACATCTATCTTATCCACATTTTTTTTATGGATATGATTCCCGTTTAATTACTTTTCTTTTTCTTTATCCGTTTTTGTTGTATTTTTTTTTTTCCATTTTTATATAAAGTCTTTTATTTTTTGATTTATTCTATATTTTTATTTAATTTAATTTTAATATTTATAATAATAATATTTATTTTATTAGGTCTGGTGTATACACCTAGGGATCTAAGCATTCAATGCTTATAACCCTTCCCTGTTAGCTCTACTGTGAGAGTCCTAAATTTTGCCTATCGACTTTTGGTTAACGTAGTACTTGACATCGTATATGACCATCGCTTAACGTCCCATCCGAAGGACGGCGTACTCAAGGGTTTTACTTCCGTTGCGATCTTGTGCTCAATAGGCTGCTAGCACGCTACCTCTGAGCTACGAGCGCCCTCAATTTTACATATTATGCCAGGGCTTTAACAATGCCCGCCTACTACCAGAGCGTTCTTTTGTCGCTATGGTAGAGATGAGACCGACTCTAAAGTGGGAGTCCTAAATTTTGCCTAACTAAGTTTATTCACCGAGGGTGTAGAGGTCTTTAATGAGTACCTGACATCGCACAAGCTCTGTACCATCGCTTTAAGTCTCATCCGAAGGACGGCGTGCTAAAAATGTTCCTCATCTCCCACAAAAATAAACCAAGAACTTCGAGCAAGATCAACGCAGGAACATCTCTCTTCACATATTTCAATTTTTTAATAAATTAATTTTCATTTGGATATTTTTACTTAAAAACAATAAAATCAACCTGAATGAAATTAAAGGAATATCCCCTAAAGAAATACCTAGTGTGCTTTTCCGAAATTTCAATTGTCTACTGTATTTTTCTTAGATTCAATTAAGAAAAAAATGTTTGGAGGCGCCGGGTATCGATCCCGGTACCTCTCGCATGCTAAGCGAGCGCTCTACCATCTGAGCTACGCCCCCTTCATGTCTAGAGGTAGGCTGAAATTTAATTATGATGTTTATTTAGCTCATGGTCATCCTTGTAGGAAAAGTAGCCATGCGGGGAAAGGGGAGGGGTGGGGGGAGCAGAAGCTGTTTCAAAAACTGGTTTCTTGGTCTTAGAGGCAATGAGTCTCTTGTTTACCTGCTTTCATGGAATCATTTCTTTGTTTGTTGACTCAGGAAAGGATCTTTCACTACATCCTCCATTCGTCTAAAGCGAATGAAAGTATTACTTCCTCATCTATGTAATAGGTCAGAAATTCGATGTTCAGTTTTTCACCGGAGCTTTATTTTTTCCGATCCTCGTGATTCCAAGAAAAAGTCAAAAAATAACATTAAGGCGTAGTCAAGGGCATGCCGTAGATTTTCCGTGAAAACGGGTTAAAATCATTTTTCATTTTCTTTTCGATGCTGCCGTAGCTCTTGTTTTTGCTCGGCACTAGACTTTTTAGGTTTTTTAAATTCCTTTTTAATGCGAGCTTTCCTCTGATTTGCGTTTTCTATAATTCCGCGCATATTTACAATTCATATGAGACATCTTTAATTTTTTTACAATTTTCAATTTAATACCGATTTTTACATATATTTTCGGCGAATATTTTTATTGTTTCACTTTGAGTCCTAGTAGTGCTCCTCAACCTCTTTACATTGACACCCGAATTAACGTCCTATCTAAACGCGTTATCACGCTACACTAATTTCTAATTTTACACAACGCAATCATCCGCCTGCGCCCACACTAGCCCGTTAACGTCCCAGGCAAAACAAACACTGCACAACAAACACGTACAGACATGCTCTATCCATTGTGACCTCAACAGTTGTTATCGCATTATTAGTCTCGTAGTTATTATCGATTGAAATCTGACACAAGAAAGTTTGACCGGCTATCACTGTGCTTAACGAGCGAATAGACGTTTTCACGTCAAAAATCCTGCCTTTGAACACGATAACTCCCAATTAAATTACTATATCGATATGAAATTTGACATGTATATCCAGAACCCTATAAGGGATAAACCTATGGATTTTCAGCCAAATTGGTTAAAGGGCATGAGGGGGGGGGGGGGGGGGGGGTTCTTAACACAAAAACCCCATATATATCATCCGTACTTCTTCATGGTCAATCTGAAATACAAGTTCTTTGTTGCGGCCGTCCGTTTCCTTGTGGATTTGTTGATACCACTCCTTCCTGTAGCTATAGATAGATCCTTTACCTAAATTATATTTTGAAATTCGCCCTTGTGGTGTATCGCCGCGGTTATGGGAGAATGTAATTTAATATTTAAAATAATTATTTGCACCTGCATGATGATAGTAGTTTTGCATGTAAAATACCACAAAACTATCTATAATATACTTATAATTAACTATTAAAATTATTATAAATTAATTATTGAATGTCCAATTTTCTCATTTATAATTTTTTTTTTGCTTATATTTTTAGGTCGCAAATTTCTTTAAGGTTTCAGAAGAGCTAAATTTAAATAACAATGCGAAATAAAATTGTACTACTTTAAAACCATTACAAAAAAATTATTTTCGTAATAGGTACCTACTATTTAAAAAAAAAAAATAGAAAATTCAAAGTGATAACAAATAATGATTAATAGAGTCGACAGTATCTTTCCAATGTAGAAGGAAATCGAGGTTCTGTCGTGTAAATGAAAACTCAATATTTGGCCAACGTTAAAATCTAATAATAATTCTCTAATAATTGCCATTGTAATGAATGTATTGAAACGAAATTTCATAGGTACATTCAAAACGCCATGAGTATGACACTTCTTAATTTTCAACAGAATCGGCAGAAGGGAAAGGGCGGATCAGAGGGGGGCTCAACTCAAAAACCCCAATAACTACCGTTGTAATGAATGTATTGACATGCAATTTTATATTTTAATTCAAAATCCCCAAAATTTTCCGGTCAAAATCGGTCATAGAGAAGGGTAGGACCAGAGGAGCAGGTCGATAGTTTAAATATACGTATTTAAGTAATAAAATGAAAATTGTATTATTTGAAACAGGTTTTCTATTCACCTCGAAACAACTCAATATTACTTATTTTTTGTTGTTCAATTATTTTTGCCCAGTCGATTTATGACGTCACACTTTGTGCATAGTTTCACTAATAATAATAATAATAATAATTTTTTTTTTCGTTAATCCACGAGGAAATAGGTACGTCATAAAAATGTATATTTCAAGATACCTTATAAATTATATACAGGTTAGGTTAGGTTTTATGATTCATGCCAGGGCTTTAACTACGAGGTCATATCGCCTACTACCAGAGTGCTCTTTCGTCACTCTGGTGGACATGAGCCCGACTTTACTATGGGAGTCCTAAATTTTGCCTACCCTAAATTTTTATTCACCTAGGGTAGGAGGGGTCTTTAACGAGTACCTGACATCGTACAGGCTCCGGACCATCGCTTAACGTTCCATCCGAAGGACGGCGTGCTTAAGTTTATTTTACCTCCCAGATAAAATAAACTAAGGGCCTCGGTCGGGTTTCGAACCCACGCTTTTGAGCTCAGAAGTCGAGCACGCATGCCACTGAGCTACCGGCGCCCTCTAAAAAATATCTAAATCTAAATTATATACATAAACAGTTATTACATTTTAGAGTTACACATAATATATTTAAATAATAATAATAATAGAAAATAAATAGTACAATAATAGTAATAATGCTAATAAATACAATAGATATTAGTCTATATTTTAAATTATAAAAATATTTTTTGTACTTCTCCCATAAGTGTCTTCTCTCTCTTCAGGACAATATTTCGGGACGTGAGAACGTTCTTACGTCCCGTCCTCAGATCACAATGTGCGATATATAGAAAATAAATAAAAAACAAATAATAATGAAAATAAATAGAATAAATAAACCAATAGAAGTAAAATAAATATTATTACACCTAATAAAATTGCAGTAGCTGCAAATTAGACGAGGATGTTTTCATAAAGCCTCCTCTTTCTGCCCAAACTGGAGTCCATTAGCATTTCCAGATCAAAAATAATTATAATATTGTATTTTACTTATTGTTTTTTTTTATTATTTTTTAGGTAACATTCCTTTTCGATTTAGATAACTGTGAAGTTTGTAATAAAAAATGTTACGAAACTGGAGAAATTGGGATGTCATTGAGAATGCCCAATACTCTTTTCGGCGAACAAAAATTCAGGAAAAACTCAAGATAGATTTTATAATGAATGTATCTATAGGGAATTATATATTGGAAAAAAAGAAATGTGTATTACACTCATTTCCTGGCAAAAAAATGCAAAAATGTAATAAAAAATATAATTTTAAATATTTTTTGAGCATTATTTTCTTCAACTATTTGTAGTTATTTTTATGAAAGCCTTTTAAAATTATTTACTATAAAGCAATTGTAAAATAAAATTAGTTGTCAAAATTCCTAAAGTTTTTTTTGTATATTTTTGATTATCTTTGTTATGTTCCAAAATGTTCAATGTATATATTTTTTTTTAAAAGAAGACAGAAGTTTGTGCATATCGATGGCTAAAATCACAATCATTGTGTGTCCACTTTTGGGTCAAAATGAGATATTGGTATCAATGTAAAGGTGGAGTCTAGCTCTTGCTGAATAATGATTTCATGGTGTAGGTTAAAAAAAAAAATATCAATTTTGAACAAGACACCGTTTGTTTGTGCACAGTTATTGTATTGTGTTTTCACAGCGATCACTTGTATTCACTGAATGTCTGTGTGCACACTTACAACGCCTGTAGTATGTCCACAAATCACTCATTCTACTTATGCACAAATATGGTATGTCCATCATAGTTAATTATTTCATTAAAGTAGGCTGAACTAATGAAAATAAGCTTAAAAGTGTTATTGTTGTCTAATAAAATATTATCTAATGCATACATGTATAAGCCTGTTGAGTATTTAGAGCTTTTTGACAAGTTTTCCCCCAAATTTGAAATCTTCTTTTTGCGTTTTTCTAATGTTTACACAAATGGACATACAATGATTGTGCTTTTAGCCATCGATATGTCGTAAGCATGCAGTTATTACTGGTTCACATGCGCTCTTTAGATATATTTTTGTTTAATAAGAGATGTGATATATGTTTGTTTAATAATAGATGTTTTGTAATAATAAGTTACCTATTATTTAAAATTAATAAGTTACATTGGAACAATATAAAATCTGACCCATCAGACTTTTTAGATAACCTCTATATAGGTGGGTTTTATATTTTATATTGTTCTGACAATCAACCTTTAATTTTTTATTTCTATATTAGTTCTATAAATAAATAATATTATATATTGGCATGTATGCTTTATTTTTAGTTATGTAAAAGTATTGTGAAATTTGTGCTGTGTTATTAAGGTTATAGGTGGGTTATTATTTTATATTGTTCTGTTATATATTCCTATTGAATCAGGTGACATTTTTTTTATGACTATTTAATAAACTCTTTTCTATTAATTATATCGCCTACTACCAATGCAAGAAAGAAAAAAAATAATAAGTTACTGAAATCAGAGGTAATGTAGGGTTTTGTAGTAAAAAAAATGTTGCCAACATACTGAAAGTATTATTTTTTAGATATTCAATATATGGCGCCAACAACCTTTAATTGTTATTTCTATATTAGTTCTATAAATAAATAATATTATATATTGCCATGTATGCTTTATTTTTAGTTATGTAAAAGTATTGTGAAATTTGTGCTGTGTTATTAACATATATTTTGAGGGTAAGAAGTTACTATTTTGTGTATACATCACACAATTTTTATGTTTTATTTAACGGTGCATTATCCTAAGGTGTTGAGAATTAGAGTAGTGTAGACTATCTTATTTCATAAAATAAAAATTATTTTGGGTCGAACATCTACAAAATATTGAAGGCTTCAGTGTTTTGTAAAATTTCAATTTTAAAATATATATATCGCATGCCCCTAAAATAACTGTCGTGACTCTGAAAATAAGAAGTATGGAGAAGCTAATTAAATTTGAAAATTTTCTTATCTTATTTTTAAGATATTTATACTTTTTTTTTTTTAGTATACTTAGAATATAATATTGTACATCTTTGTTTAAAGATGTCAGCCTCCCCAGTTGTAAGTTTGCTACACTTTTCTGTAATCTCGAGGATACATTTTATGAGTTATGACATTATGTCTTGATCATTAATTATTGTTTTTGTTTTTTTAACTTACAGACAATTCATGGTATAAAAATTGTTACAATAAAAGGTAAATTAAGTGAATAACATCTATATACTTTATTCATTTATATGTATTATTATTTTGGGAATATCCCTTCCCTATGGTATTGAACGATAGTAAGAATAAATGAAAAAATCTTATAACATAGATTTATGAAAATTCTTGTAAAATGTTAGAATAATTGTATCTAACAATAAGACAAGAGAAAGATATTATGGTTTTAGGGCGAAAAACTGCAACGGTTATCATCGCACTCGAGAAAGACGACAAAGTTCATCCTGATATATGTTTTTCGTAAATCGAAAATTTTCGAGTTATAACAGTTTTCTTAGTGACATGCGATATAGTATATACTAGAAAAAAAAAGTTAACTCCGAGTCGTTTGTATTTAAATGGGAGATATATATGTTGCAGCAATTTTGCTACATTTAATAAAATTATCGACCGCCTAATAAAATAATTGAACCCGCAATTTTTACCTTGTACTACAACCTTGTAATGCTTAACGAATAAGTATTTGTTGAGTTTTCAATATTTTTTTCTTCATTTTTCAGTTTTGAATTATAACAATACCTTGTTTGAATCTAACATTACTTAAAAAAGTATTATGTGTTACTTCTCCAGTTATATGAAGTATAAAGGAAGTTTTGTAATTCGATATTGAGTTTCCACATTTATTACAGTATGCCCTGCAACAAGTACTACTGTATATTATGCGATGTAGGGCGTGAGATGGCGGAGGTATGTGATGTATGAATCGTGTTCTCATATACAATACAAATGACTTGAGTTGACTTATTGTTTTTATTAATAACATTTTAACGATTAGACACATTATTAGTAACAAAGATCATTGTGTTTTTTTATTACAATTTCTATTTCATTCTGCTCAAAAACAACAGAAAAAAAAAAATTAAAACTACTGATTCTCACTTTAATTATTAAAAAGACAAAAAATCCTAGTCATTCAGCTTTAATAAATGTTTCTGTTTTACATTTACTAATTCAGTTGCCATGGAAGAGTGTCCAAAATTAAAGTGTTCTCTGTTTATTTTGTATAAAACAAAATAACACACAATTTTGACAATAAGAAAAAAACTCTTTCTCCTAGAATTCATGACTTGCATGCGCTTTTCCTATAACTAGAAAATTATGACAATGTGCATTTTCCTTGATGACAAATAATTTCTAGTCGATTTGTCCAATTTGAGCTTAATATGATACTAATTATAGTAGATAAGAGTATATAGAAAAATAGTGATAAAATTAGATGAAATTTTGTTTTTTAGTCTTTATCTCGCCTTTTTATGTATATCATTTCTTAATTAAGGGAATGCTATTCGAACATTCCAAGTTCACTCATTGTTTTTTGTAAATTCCTCTCTTTATTTAGTAAACAAAGAATGTACAATAACAAAAAATCTAATGCAATGCGTTGGATACAAGTATGCAGGGGTCCAAGTTTAATGCGACATCCTATTTTCACTCAGTTGCAGTTATAAACATGAAACAAACACAATTTTTTCTAATTTTTTATTCTTATTTTAAAATTCATCATAATGGGATGCTACGTATTATAATTCTCAAACTAGATTTTTTAAAGAGACATGACACAAAAGTGAATATTGATCGGATAAATATTTTTGATAATATTCAGGGTGGCCCAAATTTCTATAACGTGTAGCTACCCGAAGTGGGACGTTGAATGGCCGATTCAAAATTTTTGATAATAAACAATAAATGATGAAAAATTGTATTTTTGTTTTTTTTTCGTCTGTAAGTGTAAGATATAGGTGTAAAATAAATGTATTGAATTTTGGATCCTGAATTATTCTTTTTTTCTTATTAAAAAAGTAATTATTAGAATTTGAAATGAAAAATGTGGCGTGGCTCCTCAAAAAATAGGAGATTTAATGATGGCTTTGAAGAAGGATAAAAAATGAGAAAAGTTGTGTAAGTTTCATTATTCTAACTGCTACAGTCTGTCTTAAAAAATAGGGTGTCACAATGACGTTATATCAATCTTCTTAGGGCCTTGGCCGTGTTTTGGACCGCAATCTTTCAGCTTAACCTTTTCTACTTTTAAAATCAACTAATGAAAAAATACTTCGATAGTTTTGTGAAATAATTGATGTTTTATTCTGCTGTTATTTATCTTTTTTTTTTAAAACTCTCAAACGAATTATCTTTATTTTGAATATTTACAATCGGCAATATGATAATAAATTAATTTGATGTGATACAGTTGAAAAAATAAAATAGATAAAAACAAAGGTGTTAGAAAATTATATAAAACAATAACAAAATAACGGTATATGTACAAAACAATGTGAAAATGTTAAATAATAAAATAAATATATAAGAACCCCTTCAACTAGAGACAAGTAAAATTATAGCAGGAGGTCACTAGGTCAGCCTCAGTCTTCGGGGGGGATTATCTGGATGGGAATGGGATGACAGTCGAGCAACTTGCTTGACATGGTACTGTTATTAGTCAAATTGTATTTTGATAATGTTGTATATTAAGTTTTAAGAAGTTTTTTCACGTTATTCTAGATATTTTGTGATATAATTTAAGAAAGACGAAAATGTTAATTTTTAGTTTTTGTATGTTGAAAATTATAATTTGTTCAAAAAAAAGTTATTTTAGATTTTATTAATAATTCCTATTGCTGTTGGGTACGTTCAGTAATTTACTCTTAAGTATCAGGGTAAAAGTGATGCTCTCTGACAAAATGCCAAGTTATTGTTCCGAAACAGTTCTGAAAGAACATTTTGAATTAATTTCGGGCCATCACCACATAATTATATTGAATTTATCATGCATTTTCGTTATTACAAAAAGTTATTTTTTTAAATGTTAAAACTGAAATTTGAAACCTCCCTTTCCAATATTTTCACTTTTTTTTTTTTTTTTTTTTTTTTTTTTTTTTTCATTTTACTTTTTTAGTGAATGCTCGCTCACCTTCAGAGTAAATTTCAGATATAGACGAAAAAAATATGGGCAAATCTAGTTTCAGGGTCATAGACTTATTTCGGTCGTGTTTGTTGTGTCTGGGCAGCCTCTAGCTCCCACACAAACAATTTTGAAAGAAAATTGAGAAAATGGGTGTTTTAATTTGTGTTTCAAGTCAGCGGTTCCAGGAAAAAATTTATAACTGAGAATGAATTGAGTAGGATATCAAATATATGGTTTCTGAGTGTACTTTTAAAACTTATAAGTAACTTGGTGATCAGTTAAATATTATTTATTCAAGTTACATTTTCCTAAATTATTAATTTAAAAAAATACGAATATAGGGGAAGTTGTTTAATAGGTCAGAAATTCTATGCGGATTTTTCATCGGAATTTCATGTTTTTCGATCTCTAGATTCCAAAAATGAAAAAAAAAAAAAAAAAAATTGGTCGGTGAATCACGAGCAAAAATGAAACAATAACGTTTTTGTCTGTGTCCAAAGCCAATGGACTCAATATTTGACACACAGTGGCTTCTGAATTCTCATACTATATTTTGTATCGATACATTCATTATTTCGGCAGTTATTGGGATTTTTGTGGTGATTCCCCTCTAATCCCCCACTTCATCTTATTCCAATGAAAATTAGTGTTGTCTTTATAAGGCTTTGAATTTACATATGAAATTTCGTGTCCATACATTCATTACAACGGCAGTTATTAGCGTTTTTGTGTTGAGCCTTTCCTCTTCCTTTTCACCGATTTGACTGAAAATCAATAGGTGTCGTCCTTAGAGGGTTCTGGATAAACATAAAATTTCGTATCGATTTCATTGATTCTATTGGGAGTTATCGTGTTCACAGACGCACATCAGGAGGTCGGAAAACATGAAATTCTGTTGAAAACTCCGCATCGAATTTATGAGCGATTAAATAACTTCCCCTGTATACAGTAGAACCTCTATAAGTCGAACATCAAGGGAGACGCCAAAAATTAGAGTTATCGACTTATGGAGGATTTCGACTTAGGCGGATTTTGATTCGACTTGTTGAGGTTAAGACTCATTCTAACTAATTTTGAGTTAGAGAGGTGAAATAAATAAAAATTCAAGTTACAGAGTTAACAAACATATTTATATTTATTATAAATCAACATTATTTCATAACATCCTTAAAATAAAAAATCCGTAGTATATGTAGGTATTAAAAAAAGTCAGTAATTTTTTTTGCTTTAGATAATTGGTAATCCTATTTATTGTATACTACTAAATTGTGTTCTAAGAAACAATGGTGTACATTATCGGCAAATTCTTAAAGTCGTTAACTTATTTTTCTTCGAGCTATAGAGGTAATAAGTTTCAAATAATCGAGTTGTAAAGGTTGTAAAATAAAACATTGCTATGTTCGAGGTACAGAGGTCCAATTTATTTTTTCGAGTTATAGAGGGAAAATATGTACCAAGATGGCTTGTAGGGACTCACTGATTATTTTGACTAATAGAGGGTTGAGATTTCGAGTAATGGAGGTTTTGGGGCTTGAAGGGAAAGGAACAAAACTTTTTTTCGAGTTTTGGAGGTTTTCGACTTATCGAGGTTCGACTTACTACTGTACTTCGTATTGAGGTATAAAAGAAAAAAAGGAGGGATGTTAAGAATTGAGTATGTTTGGTGAGGGATGCCGCTAGATGCCAGGCCGGTCGTATTATCAAATCACTGACAGTTGTCAGTCCGTGTTGTGCTTGTGTAAGGGGTCGTACTGTCCTCATTCTATCACCACGTTTATCGTGTTTTCCTTGTGTCTTGTGATATCTTCTTCAACATACAATCATTATACATCTAATTTAAAAATACTCAGGATATGCCACTATTCAAAAGGGCATCAACACAATCGCAACCGAAAAAGAGCGAAGAAGTTAATAGGAAAAAAGAAGATATGACAGAAGAGAAGAATCGTTTGGTTTTCCACTGTCAGCAGGCTCAGGGGAGCCCAACCGGTCTCATAAGTGGATTTTCCAACATCAAAGAGTTGTACCAGAAAATTTCGGATTGTTATGACTTTCCTGCTACTGAGGTAAGCCTAATTGTGTTATTTATTATTTTCAATCACCTGATATATAAAAATAAACCATCAGTGAATTAATCACGGAAAATTAAGTGGTGCCGTCCTTATGCGCTTTTAAATTTATATTTAATTATACATGGGTTTTCGTGTTAAGCCCCCCTTAATCCTCCATGGCCGATTTGCGTGAAAATCACTAGATGTCCTTATAGGGTTCTGGATACATATATATATGTCGATACATTCATTCTGTGGGAAATTACAAATTTTTTTTTTTAATTTTGGATTCAGGGGTTCGAAAGGATAACACCCGTTAATTTTCCGCGAAATCGACCACAGGGAAGGGGGAGTTGAGAGGAGGCAGTCTCTGCCAATGTTAGTCTTAAACTTTAATACGAGAATACCGAAGTCCCTAAGTAAGTCTACTATTGGTTTTTATCTCTAATAATTTTGGCGGGAGAGTGAAAAATTAATTGATTAATTCGTTTTGGGGAAGTACGTTGTCGGTGATTCAACAATAATTTTTTTATAAGGTAATAGCCATACACTTACACAAAATTGACTTTTCCATATAACTTACTGGATATAACTTGGAAATTTTGTGTTTAAGGAATTATTTATAATTATTAACGAGGTTATTCCACTTTTGGTAGTCGACAAAATTTACTAAAATTCCCTACCCAAAAGTTAAATTATCAAACATACCTATTTAAAAGAGCTGCATAAAAAAAGAAGAAGAAGAGATTATTATAACAGTCGCATTTACAGAGGTACAATTATACAATAAGGTTCCAAAACCATTACCCTTATACACTAAATACAAATCAAAAATAATCAGTTAAATTAAAAACAATGCTACTGCTTAAAAGTAAATAAATAAAAAAAAAAACTATTAAAGAAAAAACAAATACAAAGTAATTGAAATGAATTGAAAATAAATTAATAAACATTCAAAAACAGAGATTATAATTTAAAATCGTGAACGGATATTTTTTTTATATATTTAGAAGTTTGATGTAAACATTGAACATTGTCGGCCGGTTCTTTGACATGCTCTGAATGGAAGGTTACGTTTTGTATACTCGTATGTATATCACTATTTTGTATTCTAGAGTATTTCCCGCCAAAAGTAGTATAGTGTTGGCAAAATGTAGGACTCCCAGAGTTGAGTCGGGGGAGGTGGAAGCGCTCTGGTAGTGGGCGGTAACCTCGTTCAGCCTGAGTCCCAATAATTCGAATTGATAATACGAATCCCCACTACGAATTGACCAAGTTGTCCTGATGAAGTAAACCTGGGTTGGCGAAATGTAGGACTCCCAGAGTAGAGTCGGGGGAGGTGGAAGCGCTCTGGTAGTGGGCGTTATGACCTCGTTGTTTAAGTCCGATTTCCAATAATACGAATTGATCAAGTTTTCGTTTTCTCTCTCTTTCTAACACCAATCGACCGTTATGGCAAAAAATAATAGTTGACTTATGGAACCTCATTTAAATAATTACATCTGATTTTTTGAGTTGAACCCCACCTTCTTTTCGACGGATTTGACTGAAAATCAATAAGTGTCGTCTTTATAGGGTTCGGGATATTCATTCAAAATTTGGTTATTATACATTCATTCTATCGCGAGTTATCGTGTAGTAAAAATATCTGATTATGAAGGCGCCAGTAGGTTAGTGGTATGCGTGCTTGCTTACTGAGCTCAAGATCGCGGGTTCTAAACCCGACCGAGATTGTTAGATTTTCTATCTGTGAGGTGAAAAAACGTTGAGCACACCATCCTTCGGATGGTTCCGAGCCTGTACAATGTCAGGTATTCATTAAATAGGGGTCATGTTCACCAGAGCCACAAAAGAGCGCTCTGGTAGTAGGCGATATGACCTCAACAAATTGCAAAAAATTAATTTTGTACGTGTGTTTGTGATCACGATAACACTCGATAGAACGAATTCCCGTCAGAACGGGACCTGTTGATTTTCAACCTGTACAGGCAGAGGGGAAGAGAATACAAGGATTTCGAAGTCCGTAAGTAAGTCAAGTACGGACTTTTAGCCGAAACGGTCGATTTCCTTTGAAGGGAAAGTGATAACTTAATTGATTAATTCGTGCTGTGGAAGTACATAGTCAGTGATCCGCCGTCACCTTTTTTTTCTTTTCTTGTTCTTTAAACTAAAGTCTGAAACGGTCGGTAAACTTCACGGATAGTCTAGAGGTGTAGAAAATCGTTTCACAAGTTCATCTGAGTTCATTTCAAGACAGGCTCTGCATTGCTAATTAAATAACTTTCTGCTCTCCCTCTAAAATCAATCTACTTTTTGGCTAAAAATCTATCGTTGATTTACATAAAGCATTCTGAAACTTTATATTAAATTTCGTAATTGTTAAATTCATTTAGCGGTAGTAGGCGATATGACTTCGTAGTTAAAGCCCGGGCATGAGTCATAAAACTTAACCTAACCTATTGTATATGCACAGAACCCGATACCACGATCTATTGTTTATGTACAGAACCCCAATAAGGACGACATCTATTTTATAATTACAGAACTCCATATGGCGACGTCTGTTGTATATGCACAGAACCCCCATATAGCGATCTATTGTTTATGTACAGAACCCCATAGGGACGACATCTATTGATTTTCAGCTGAATCGGCCATATGGATCAGAGGAGAAGTCCCAACTCAAAAAACTTAATCAATTCGATCAAACGAATATATCAACACATTTAGTATGATGATTCAGTCTCTGAGTAAGACATCTATTAATTTTCAACCAAACCGTCAGATTGGTTTCAGAGGGAGAGCGAAAAGTAGTAAATTAATTCCGGAAATACACAGACGACATTTTGTTTGTTTCTAGGTTCTGTCTTAGTTCAGAGTGCGGGCAATAAACAGGAATTATTGTTGTTCGTCTGAACAGCCAAAGTCGGTAAAACCGCCGTTCCTAGAATTATCGCTCATACATGTTCAGTTACTCTGAGATCATTTAAGATGCGGATGTTTGAGTGAGTGAAGGTCAGACGGATGAGTCGTCAATCCAATACTAAAGTAAAAGTGAGGGGCTTCGTCAGTACGAATGTTATTTAGATTTGTCACCTCACATGTAGAGGGGGCCGGCAACTGAGTCAAGATCGCGGCTACGAAAGCCGGCCGTGGTCTTTAGGTTTATAAAAATAGGTTGATAAACACAGATAAAAAACTTGAGCAAGCCATTTTTCGGATAGGACGTTAAGCGATCGTACCGAGCCTGTACGATGTCAGGTACTCAGGTAAAGGTCAAGTAGGTGAATAAACCAGGGTAGGCAAAATTTAGATCTTTCACAGTAGAGTCGGGCCCAAGTTCACCAGAGCGACGATAAAGCGTTTTGGTAGTAGGCGATATCTCTTAGTTAAAGCCCTGGCATGAGTCACAATAACTAATACAAATAGAATCCATACAATTGATATTTAGCTTTCGTTTGTTTTGTTAGTTTTTTGTGAATCAAGCCCATGCTTAATTTCAAGGTCATATCGCCTACTACCAGTGGGGTTTTCTCCGCTCTGGTGAACATGAACCCCACATCCTAAGAGCCTCAAGTAAGTGAATACATTTCAATCAAACTTCAAATTTTGTGGCGGGGGGGGGGGGGGGGGAGGGGGGGGGGGTATTTAGAGACAAAAAATGTGATTTCATTTTTTCTAAGTTATTTAATACTTTGAAGACATTTGCATTTTTAATATTTTTTGCTCTATACATATTTTCGCTAAAGTTAGATACAACGGAGATAAATATATCTTTTGAATAGAGAAAGAAGTGAAAGATATCGGAATGAAAATGGGGGGAAAGAATAAACTATTTATATTCCTTGTCCGGATATCGCATGTAATCAGCTTCAGGTAATTTTACTGAGTAACTCGCTAGTTGTATAATAAAGATGACTGACTAATGAATGCTAAGACTTGTCCAGCTCCTCTGTTTACAACACCAGCTGGGCTCACTCAACAGGAAACCAACACTCCTTCGGCGTCTACTAACTGCTCTCACTTTAACTATCACTGTCACTTCTTATCATGTGATTGTTATTAGAGTTGTGATAACAGTGAATTGTAATCAGTTAGCATTTTTGAGTTGAGCCCCCCTCTCTGATTTCTCTTCTCTTCGCTGAAACGTTGAGCACGCCGTCCTTCGGATGCGATGGGATGTGCCCGACATTAGAATGGGGCTCATGCCCACCAGTGTCGTTATAGCGCAATATCAATATACATCGTCCTTAGAGGGTTCTGGATACACATATAAAATTTCTAGGTCAGGAAACATGAAATTCTGTTGAAATCTCCGCATCGAATTTCTGTTCGTATAGCTGGGAATTGAACTTTAAAATCTCCTCTAGATGTAAATGAAACCTGGATATGAGTAATATATACAAGGTACTTTCCATATAATTATGTACAGAAAAAAAAGACAGATGGTATGAGTGGGTAGTTTCCTGGAACACCTGCCACGCTGGACATTACCTGTATTGAACTCAACCAGGGGCGTAGCCAGGGGGGGCGCAAAAATACAAGATAAAAATTAAATACACTAAAAAAATAGTTTTTATTACAAATGGATTGCTTGCAAGTTACCAATAGGATCTTCAAATTTTCCGTGCGTCAAGTTTTCCTAAATCAGCAATCAGCTGTTACATAAATGTACATGTACAAAACAAGTCATATTACATTTATTTAAATGTACATGAATTCGATCATTTCATTTCCTCGCTCAAAATCGTCATTTATGTTATACTTTATACTCTTAAAGCTGATTTTACATGCGAAGTAAAAATGCAAAGCCCTAATTCTCCCCTTACCTCTAGCTTATATTGCTGAAAATCAATAGATGTCGTCTGATTACACATAAAATTTTCGTTAAATTTCACAAATAGCATCCTCATAAGCCGGGTAGACTATGTTGCATCTCCAAATTTTGAAAGAGAACCCGAAAGGTAAAATAGCATCCAAATCTATGCGAAAAGCCAATTTCGCATTTTTACCCGGCCTTTAGTGGCGGATGTACTATATTTTTTTAAATGCATTTCTCCATAAACGTGATAACGACTTTCTCTAACTTTTAATTTTTTATTTTAACTCCATTAACACTTTTTCATTGAAAAAAATAAAGAAAAAGGAATGTTTTTTAAAAATAGTGTCTATCTCACAAAATATAGATAATAGTAATTTCGGTATTGCTACGGTGCAATATTTTTAAAAAAATATTCCTTTTTCTTTATTTTTTGTTGTTTCACTTTTTTATCATTTAAACATAAATTTAATTTTTTATTCTAACTCTATTAACACTTTTTCATCTTTGAACATACATTTGGGAGCCATGGTGGCCGTGCGGGCTAGAGTGTAGGGCTTTGGTCGTATGGTCTCACCATGGTTTGCGGGTTCGAATCCCGTCAGGGAGTGAGTTTTATTTCGTAGATAGAACTTCCTGCCGGGGCCATGGGGATGTCGTAAATAATTAGATAGTACAGTGACATGGCTAATATGCATCGTACATAAGGCCAAAAAAAAAATAAAAATAAATTAATTTTTTTTCAACATACATTTAATTTTTTTTAAAGAATTTTTAGCGTTTCCAATCCAATTGAGATCCAATAAATAAAATATGGAATACGATACTCTCTCTGTATTTTAAATAACTTCCTTCTTACAAATATTTTGGATAAATATCTATTTCTGCCATTGTGATATAAAATAAATGATGAAATCACGCCAGATTCAAGGTTATCATAATAACATCAGTTTAAATAATATTTATTTACATTCAACCATGAAAGTTATTTACAGCAATACTAATTGCAATAATTGTTGGATGCATCGCACTCAGTTGTAGGTAATTAATGCATATGCACCATATAAGAATAGTGCATATAAGAGATTAGGCAATTAAGAAATAATAATAAATTTATTTGTTTAAAGATTAATGCCAAATCAGAAGGGAATAGGAGTTTAACATAGAAATTTGGTAGTGTAATAATAGTTATATGTAATTTTGTATATAAATCAAAAAAATCGTAAGGACAACACCTACGAATTTTCAAGCGAAATGGGAGAAGAGAAGAGGTGACACAGAAACCAGAATAACTGCTGGTGTGATGTATCGGCATGAAACTTAGGTGTGAATCCAAAACCCCGAAACGACGATGCCTATCAACTTTCCAGAAATATCAGTCAAAGGAAAGTGGAAGATCTGAATGTGTAATAGTTACTCATGCCTAGGCTTTAGCTAAAAAGTCATATCACCTACTACCAGATCACTCTTTCGTCACTCTGGTCGACATGAACCTGACTGTACTACGAGAGTTCTGCCTTTTATTTACGCAGATTTGTTCACCTATGGGTTTTTAACGAGTACCTGACATAGTATAGGCTCGGGAAAATCGCTTAACGTCCCTTCCGAAGGACGGCGTGCTCAAGGTAAGTTTAAAAAACCTCAGGGCCTTGGATCTGCATAAAGAATATTATCAATATAAGGAAACAATTAATGTCAGCAAATAAATTAAAGATTCTGAGGTATATTTTGTAGATTGTTAGTTACGTCATAGTGACTCATGCCCGAGCTTTAACTACGAGGTCATATCGCCTACTACCAGAGCGCTCTTTCGTCACTCTGGTGGACATGAGCCCAACTCTTCTTTGGGAGCTCTAAGTTTTGCCCATCCTAAATGTTTATTCATCTGGGGTAGGGATCTTAAAAGAGTACCTGGCATCATACAGGTGCGGGACCATCGCATAACCGTCCCATCCGAAGGACCGAAAAATAATTTGAGAGAAATGTAAAGCTGTGAGAAAAAAAAAATATATTAACAAATATAATTGTATCAATTGTTTTCTCATGGAATGTGAAATAGACCTCTGGCAGTGTCAGCATCTCTGCGCAGCTGTTCAGTGTCATCGTGTAGTAATGTGCCGTGACAAGCGGTCCGTGGACTGGAATGTTCTTCGTACCTTCCTAAGAGATAGTACAGAACGGGTTCTGGTGTCACCTTAACGCACTTCTGTCTTGTTCTGTGAATTATCTAAAAAAATTAGTAACATCCCCATTCTCCCATAATTTGAAAAAAAAAAAAAAAAAAAAATCGAATCGAGAACACCAAGCTTCGATCTAGTTGGAAACTGTTTTTTTTTTTTTTTTTGCCCTCGTTACGCTTGGATTTTTTGTGACACTCAAAATGTAAATAGAGCATGAGACATTTATTTATGCAAACACTTTTTTTTCTTAAATGTATCCCATCTTTTAGGGGAATATATATTTTAATAACGATGTTTCTCCAAAAAAATGTTTATGAATGTATTTAAGGTCAATGAGTTCAGCTTCGCATTCATGGGGTTGGTAAACGTAAAATTCCTGTGAAAATTCAACATTTTTGAGTTGAGTCCCCCACTGAACTCCTCCTTTCTTTCGGCAGATTTTGCTGAAAATTAATAGGTGTCGTCCTTATAGGGCTTTGAATACACACATCGTGTCAATACATTCATGAGAGCTGGGCTGCAGAATGTTTCTGGAGCCGCTACCTTTGACATTGGGGGGAAAAGTCTCGGCTTATTCAAGACATCATTTTGTGACAATATGTGTACAGTTTTTTTGTCCCTACTTATAGCGATTTGTCCCATTTTTCTTAAAACTAAGTCCCTATCTCTGCCAAGTTACACCTGGGAACCCTACTCCTTAGTCAAGCCCCTACTCACGTTTCTACCATATATATATATTTTTCCTTTCTCCTAAAAGTTGTTTGTTAATTTGTTTGTCCTTGGCACGTAGGTTCTGTTGAGAGGCCTCGCTAACATTGGTTTCAATTGCATCGACCTACTTCATAATGAACAAAAGTATTATGAAACCTGGTCATTTTAAACCTTTATTTAGATCGATGAGGTAAAAATGTATTATTACGAACTGTATCTTTTATATTTGTCTGTAGGTCATTTCATGTATTCATTATTAGTTAGTAACTACTAACTGTATTCATTGTTGGTCTAAAAATTTTAAAACAATTAGGTCTGCACTACGTCAGAGACATTACCGAGTTGTAATAATACTGTTTTGGCCAAAAATGAACTTGTACTCTTTTTCCCGCCCAAGTCATAAATAAACTCCGAAGTATTAAGTGCCTGACAATATTTTTAGCTATATTCTTCCCAGAATTTAAACACTAATACATCTATACAATGCTAACAGAATATACTGGTCACCGGATGCAGCTTCAAAATGGCTGTCTTCTTCCGGATGCGCTGAATGTCACAAACATGACTTTACTAAGTTGTTGTTTGTTTTTGTGATAGTGCTCTTTCACTACATTAATTTTTTTTTTTTTTGTATATTCATAAATGGATATAACTGACAAGTAATGTTTATACATATATTTTATGTATTACGTTGGGATATATATATTTATGAGTCGCTCCAAGTGTTTGCATTTATCGTACGCTCCTATTTATCAGCTGGATATTGGCTGACCATGGACGCTACAGAGGTCAGAGCGATATAGAAGAGATAATATATATAACTATATTTCAAGAGAGACGAGCCGAGGTGATTGTCCTGATAGGGGGTCACAATTGAGGAAGTGGTATTGTACTGTAGACCGGAAGAGAAGGAAACTGGGAGTCGGCTGTCCGCTGTTGACGCTTCATCGCTCGCACCAAGGACCACACACAACATGTCGCAGGGGGGCCCGTAACCAGAGCGAGAAGGAAACTGGGAGTCGGCTGTCCACTGTTGACGCTTCATCGCTCGCACCAAGGACCACACACAACATGTCGCAGGGGGGCCCGTAACCAGAGCGAGAAGGAAACTGGGAGTCGGCTGTCCACTGTTGACGCTTCATCGCTCGCACCAAGGACCACACACAACATTTCGCAGGGGGGCCCGTAACCAGAGCGAGATGTAGAACGTTAAAGGTCATAGCATCAAGATCATTCGTAAGCAGGAAAAAAGTCGTCGATGAATCACCGCTAATGTACATCCCCTATGCGATTTAATCAACAAAGTTTTTGCTTTTCCTCTAAAACCAATTATCGATTTTCTGAATCTCATACTAAATTTTGTGTCGATACATTACAATCGATCATTACATCAGCAGCTATTAGGGTTTTTTAGTTGACCCCCCTCTGATCCCTCCCCTCCTTTCGGCCGATTCCGCGGAAAATTACTATGTGCCGTCCTAATGGGGTTCTGGACACACATATAAAATTTCATGTCGATTCATTCATTACAACGGGAGCTATTTGAGTTTTGGTCTAAACCTCCCCCTAATCCTTAATTCTCCTTCGGCCGATTTGACTGAAAATCAATAGGTGTCGTCCTTATACAGATACCGGATCATTCAATCAGTACATTCATTCTATAGGGACTTATCATGTTCACAGAAACATAGCTATTTTTTTATTTTTGGAGTGGGGTTTGGATATCTGTGCCATTTCATAATTTCTCCAGTACTGTATAATATACACACATAATTATGAAATGGCACAGATATCCAAACCCCACTCCAAAAATAAAAAAATAACTATGTTTCTGTGAACATGATAAGTCCCTATAGAATGAAAGTATTGTACCAAAATGGAAAGGAGGGAGGCTGACCACAATAACCTCAATAACTGCCCATGTAATGAGAATATATTATTGAATGCTTAGGTCCCTAGGTGCACGCACATGCCCAGCCGGGGGTTCACCAACGACTTTTCATATTTAAATCTAAATATTGAGCGCCCCCACTCCCATTTTGTCTACGCCACTGTAGAATTCACATCAAGTGTCACCACCTGGCGATGCCTCACTCTCGCCCACAACTTAACTTGAGCTCTACTTTCGGAGAGACTTTTTTTTTTTTTACTAGAAAGTTACCATCACACATTCTATATACGAACAGGTTTCAGAACCACAGTTCAGAGAAACCCTCAAACAGAGGGTCCCAGACGCGTACGCAAAACATTTTCAAATGTATTTATTTTTTTTTACATTGAACAAAAATAATTTTAGAGGGTGTAACGAAAATGTGCAGTATTTTATGAGTGTATTCTAGAGACCAAAATAAGAAAAAAAAGTTCCTACAAACATGGGTCGGCAAATGGTACCGAAAAACGTAGTGGTCAAAAAACTTTAACAAGTCCTCGGAGAATCACCGTCGATGTACATCCCAAGATCGAATTAAGTTGTTGCACTCCCTCCAAAACCGATTGACCGTTTGGACAAAAAATCTATAGTAGACTTACATAGGGACTACTGAAACCACAAAATAAATCTTCTGTCGATGCATTCATTACATCGGTAGTTATTAGAGCTTTTGTGTAGTCATTCAAGATGGTTTTGGATATATTTATGAAATTTCGTATAAGGGAAGTTATGTAATCGGAAGAAATTTGAAGTTGATGTTTCACCGGTTTTTCATGTTTTCCGATGCTCTGATTCCAAAAATGAAAAAAAAAATGTCGGTGTGTGAAGTGTGGACATGATAACTTCCAATAGAATGAATGTATCGGCAAAATATTTCAAATGTGAATTTAAAACCCAATAAGGGCGACATTTATTAATTTTCAGCGGAATCGGCAAAAGAAAAGGGGTATCAGAGGGGGCACTCAACTCAAAAACCTCAGTAACTGCCGATGTAATGAATGTATAGACATGAAACTTCATATTTGAAGTCAAGCCCAAATGAGGACATAATCTGTAAAATTTCAGCGACAACGGCTGAAGGAGAGGGGGTCAATTTAAAAACCCAAATAACTGCCAGTGTAATGTATTTATCGACACAAAATTTAGTATGAGGATTGAGAAGCCCCTATGTAAATCAACTATTGAATATTATCTCAAACGGTCCCCTGGTTTTGTAAGGGGAGCGAAAAATTAATTGATTAATTCCTTTTGAGGAAATACATTGCCGGTGAATCATCGACATGTATTTTGTAATTTTTGGAATCTACTTTTTTTTTTTTTTTTTTCTTTTTTTTTTACCTATGCTCTAGCCCACACGGTCACCATGGATCCCCCTAATAGCAGGACGTTTTGAGGTAGATGCAGCGTTTTCCCCCTCCAAAACTCAAACGAAAAATCGTAACATTCTTGACTCCACTTGAGGAGACTGCACATACTTGTGTGCACCTTTCACTTGTGATGCTTTAGTACAACAAGTGTATTTCTTTTCCGTTTGTGTTTGAATTAATGCATTTTTTTTTTTTTTTATGTGCAACGCTTTAAATTTACTTATTATGCATCGCATAAGTGTACTTATTGTGTTAAATTTATTGTGTATCGCATAAAACGTACACAATACAATAAAAAAAAAAAAACAAGTAAAAATGGAGATAAAAATGATAAGTAGTTGATTTTTGTTTTATAACCATTATTCTATTCTACAATTCCGAAAACAATTTTAACATTTACAGTAATCGCATTTAATTTAGTTATCATAAGCGTTAATCTATATCATATTTATAATAATATTTATAAGGTACCTAATGACTTAATGTAACCTTAACTGTAAATAAAAATTGTTACCAATAGGTTAGATTTTATAACTCATGCCCTGGCTTTAACTACGAGGTCATATCGCCTACTACCAGAGCGCTCTTTCGTCACTCTGGTGGACATGAGCCCGATTCTACTGTGGGAGTCCTAAATTTTGCCTACCCTAAATTTTTATTCACCTAGGGTAGGTGTCTTTAACAAGTACCTTACATCGTACAGGCTCGGGACCATCGCTTAACGTCCCATCCGAAGGACGGCGTGCTTAAGTTTATTTTACCTTCCAGATAAAATAAACTAAGAGCCTCGGTTACCAATATATTATATGAGATCCAATCTCCATATTTAAGGAAATGCAGAACATGGAGGATGAGAGATGCGATACTGTGAAGGTGAAGAGACCATGGTCTGTGGCATTGATTCACTCCGCTCCGGCCTACATTTCTTCTTCATCCTCTGCCGCTGTTACAACTCTCTTCAGCAGGCCGCCGCCGCCTCGTCCTATTATATCTGTCCTCATTTGCCTTTCTTTATTCCATATCTAATTCATCTCAAATAGAACTTTTCTCCCATCAATAGTTAATTTTGAAAAAAAACAACTATCAGTCTCAATACCTTGACCTATATTTTACTCATAGTATGATAAATAGGTCATGAACAATCAATTGTGTCAGATGTTTGTTTCTCAATCTAGATCTACTGTTAACCTCAGACAATCCTGTTTATCCAGTATAGAAAATACCCGAAATTATTCAAAATTTCACTTTCAAATACTGGTTATGAAAGAAAGTATTCGAAATTATCTGAAAGTACACTTTCCAATATGGCCTCTTTAAAAGTCACTGATGTAAAATTCTCGTTACATTCATTCTATCGGAAAGTCTATTCGAACATAATTTTTTTTTTTTTTTTTAATTTTTGGAATATACAGTGGAACCTCGATTATCCTGGGTAATGGGGGGAGGGGGGAGAGGTCACACAAATGAATTAAAACCCCGTTTTTTTTTTTTTTTTTTTTTTTTTTTTTTGGCTTTATGTACGGTGCATATTAGCCATGTCAATGTGTTATATATAATTATTTAAGACATCCATGGCCCCGGGAGGGAGTTCTATCTACGAAATAAAACTCACTCCCGGACGGGATTCGAACCCGCAAACCATGGTGAGACCATGCGACCAAAGCCCTACGCTCTAGCCCGCACGGCCACCATGGCCCCCAAAACCACGGTTAATCGAGACACTTTTTATTTAACGAATTACATATGTGTGTACAATGTTATATACATAGGTTAGGTTTTATGACTCATGTCCGGGCTTTAACTACGAGGTCATATCGCCTATTACCAGAGTACCTACTCTTTCGTCACTCTGGTGGACATGAGTCCGACTCTACTGCAAGATTTCTGCATTTATCTATCCAGATATGTTCACCTAGGGTACGAGTCTTCAAGTACCTGACATCGTACAGGCTCGGGACCATAGCTTAACGTCCCATCCGAAGGAGGGCGCGCTTAAGTTTATTTTACCTCCCAAATAAAATAAACTAAGGGCCTCGGTCGGGTTTCGAACCCACGTTCTTGAGCTCAGAACCCAGAACTGAGCTACCGGCGCCCTCTGTTATATACATATGTATGTACATTGTCATGTTATAATGTTATCAGGGTTTGAAATTTTGTTTTTTGAGATTTGAAATGATTTTCCTTACTTCAGTTCTAATTTTTCTAAAATTCATGACGTCATGAAAGTCAAAATTTTCCTGTTGGCAGAAGTTTAGACGGACATGAACTGCTTCCATTGCTTGTCTGAATGTTTTCTTCTTCAGCTCCAAAACTGTCATCATTGTCACTCCACTCTGTCTCTTAAGTTTCTAGGAACCTATATACTTACTGCTTACACACGACGGATAATCGAGGTTCTACTATATATGAAATTTTGTGTCAATACCTTCATTACAATGGCAGTTATTAGAGTTTTCTGTGTTAAGATTCCTCCCTAATCCACCCCCCCCCCCCCCCCCCCTTCATTTAGGCCGATTTGCCTGATAATCAATAGGTATCATTCTTAGTAGATTCTGGATACATATACATATATAAAATTTTGTGTCGATACATTATTCTGTCGGTAGTTAACTTGTTCACAGACAGGATTTTTTTTTTTGGAATCAGGAGGTCGGAAACATGAAATTCCTTTGAAGACTCAGCAATCGAATTTCGAACCGAGTTATATAACTTTCCCTATACTTCTTATAATCGGGGAAATAAAGGACAACATTTTTCTTAACCTTCTTCATCTAATATACTTTGAGGGCGCCGGTAGCTCAGTTTGCCTTCTGAGCTCAAGTTCGTGGGTTCAGAAACTCGACCGAGGCCCTTAGTTTATTTTATCTGTGAGGTAAAATAAACTTAAGCACGCCGTCCTTCGGATGGGACGTTAAGCGATGGTCCTGAGCCTGTACTCAGGTACTCCCTGACCTAGGTGAATAAAAATTCTAGGGTAGGCAAAATTTAAGACTCCCACTGTAGAGTCAGGCTCATGTCCACCAGAGTGACGAAGAGCGCTCTGGTAATAGGCGATATGACCTCGTAGTTAAAGCCCGGGCATGGGTTATAAAACCTAACCCTAACCTCTAATATACTTTTACTTTGCCAGATATACGAAGTATAGGGGAAGTATGTATTCGACCAGAAATTCGTTGTTGTGTTTTCAACAGAATTTCATGTTTTCCGACTCCCTCATTCCAACAATTAAAAAAAAAAAGTCTGTATATTTGTGACTGAAAACGATAATTCAAAGTGAATGTATCGACATGAAATTTAGTATGAAGAAACCCCCGAGAATGAGACCTATATTGCTTTTCAAACAAATTGGTTTTCCTAGAGTGGAAAATTTCTTGATTAATCCGCACTGGGGAAGCTTTTTTTTCTCTGTTTTAAACTTTTTGAAGAAGATTTTTAAAGGTAATTTGTACCTATTTCTATAATAATATTTTGAACAGATAAACCTTCAGACGCAGGCTCACTCCCCAGATAAGAAACACATATCATAATGTCAATATAGGGAAACCCATAAAAAATATAACAACAAGCACTAAAGTCAACATTAGTTATATCTAGAGAGAAAGAAAATAAGAAAACCTGTTTAGAAACAGGGACTGCAGTAGACAGATAAGATATGTAACGGCGAAATGTAGCTTCAGTAGAAGGAAACTGAAGAAGTGACAGCGTTATTACTCGTAACATGAGACAGGTTCAGATGTCGCCTCTTCTTCAGATTTCATGTCGCCACTTCTTCAGGAAGTGAGAAAGGATGCTAAACATGTCCACAATGATGAAATAAATTATTCTATTCAGGTACAGAGATCCTCTGAAGATAAATAAATACATATAATATGAATAGAGGGCGCCGGTAGCTCAGTGGTAAGCGTGCTTGCCTTCTGAGCACAAGAACGTGGGTTCGTAACCCGACCGAGGCCCTTAGTTTATTTTATCTGGGAGGTAAAATAAACTTAAGCACGCCGTCCTTCGGATAGGACGCTAAGCGATGGTCCCGGGCCTATACGATGTCAGGTACTCGTTAAAGAACCCTACCCAGGTGAATAAAAATTTAGGGTAGGCAAAATTTAGGACTCCCACATTAGAGTCGGGCTCATGTCCACCAGAGTGACGAAAAGAGCGCTCTGGTAATAGGCGATATGACCTCGTAGTTAAAGCCCGGGCATGAGTCATAAAACCTAACCTGTAATATGAATAGAAGAATGAAATAAGAAAAAAAAAATCAATAGTTGATTTACAAAGCCGCTTCTGAATTCTCACACTAAATTTCGTGTCGATACATTCATTGCATCGGCAATTTTGAGTCGAGCCCCTCCCTTCCCAACTACCGATTTCGCAGAAAATTAATTGTCGTCCTTATGGGGTTCTGGATAAACATATAAAGTTTCATGTCGATACATTCATTGCATCGGAAGTAGTCGTGTTTACAAAACACTCAGACAATCAGGACATTTTTGGAATGAGGGTGTCGGAAAAAAACGAGAAATTTCTGACCGAGGGTATCGGTAACTGAGTGGTGCGCTAGCTTGCGTACTAAGCTCAAGATCACTGGTTCAAAACCGGCCGAGGCCATTAGTTTATTTTATCTGGGAGGTATAATAAACTTAAGCATGTCGTCCTTCGGCGATGGTCCCGATGGGGGGGGGGGGGGGGGGGGGGGGGGGGGGGGGGGGGGGAATGTAATGAATTTATCGAAACAAAATTTAGTATGAGGACTTAGGTGCCGCTATGTAAATCATGTTGAATATTTGCGCAAACGGTCGACTTGATTTTGGAGGGGGAGCGAAGATTAATTCGTTCTGGCGAAGTTCATAGGCGGTGATGCACCGACGACTTTTTTCTATTACGTCAGGAGTTCCAAGAATTTCAATTCGAGGCCATCAAACATGTTGACTAACTGGTCTATAGAATCATTCATAAAGAGAAATATTTGTCTAAAGTTTGCGAGAATAATCTCATGATTACATAATGTTATGAATGGGGTTTACACACTGATGCACTTGTGGAAACTTCCTCAATGGTTACATAATTTTCGTCGTAGGCATCCCCATTCACAACCATGCAATTGTTGTATTCGTTTAATATTTTTCTTGGGTCAACAAATGGAGAATAAAAATTAATAGAGACAAATCTCTGCAAACTACATTCACTCTCAGACACAACACTTGTTCATCAGTTTACATTAACAACCAGCCCATTACTACATCCGACATCGGTCCGATATCTAGGACTTCATTTAGATAGACGTTTAACTTGGATAACCCACATCAGACTTAGACGCACAGACCTCAAAAGACGATTTAGACGACTGAAATCAATCATGGGACGACGATCATTACTTAAAAACAACTTCTGAGTTAGTTAGTGCTCTTTTTCTCACTCTGGTGGACATGAGCCCGACTCTACTATGGGGATCCTAAATGTTGCTTACCCTAAATATTTCTTCACCTAGGGTAGAGGGGTCTTTAGAGAGTACCTGACATCGTACAGGCTCGGGACCATCCCGACGACGCGATCTTGACCTCAGTAAGCAAGCATGCATACCACTGAGCTACTGGTGCCCTCACACAAACTTCACATATACAACGCCATACTAAAACCCTTCTGGACTAATGGTATAGAGATGTGGGGTTCAGCCAAAAAACCAAACATACAACATCTTCAGTCAACACAATCCATTATACTACGCCACATTGCCGATGCGCCATTTCACTTTTCCAACCTCACATTGCATAATGACCTCAATATCCCATTTGTACCCTCTTATTACGAAACGATATCAAAATATTCACGACGAACTCCGATCATCACGCCAATCCACTTATTCAACAATTATCCAGAAACATTCTCCACAACGCTTCAAACGGGCATGGCAGAGAGGCCTGCTCCAGGTCTAGCCTCGACCTCCACTTCGGTCAGGTACCTCAGCAGTACAACCACTGCCATGTCATTCCTCAACATCGGACTTACTAATGACGAACAATACGTCATTGTAAATATTTAAATAAAAAAATATTTTTCTGCAATTTTCCCATAAAACATTTTGACAAGAAGACAAATAAAACATTGCAAATTTTACAAATCTCATTAAAGATTTTTATTACATTTGAGTTGTACATTTAATGTGTACTACAACAAATATTATCAATACTTTTGGCTCAAGACGTCTTGAGATCGTTCTTTCAGATATAACAACTCAGCCCCTGGCTATGTAAGAGAGAATATCACTGATAATAATAATCATAAATTTATTTCCGATAAACGATAACTTGGTAATAGGGTATGTCATAAGTATATGTACATTACGATATCTTATAAATTAGATACATAAACAGATATCAACTCTTAGAGTTTGACACACATGGATTAGTAATAACAATTCTACTAAAAAAAATATATATATATTTGAAAATATGAGGAAAAGAATCATAATATTAATAAATACAGTAGATTTTTTTTTTTTTTTTAATTAAATTAAAATAATAATTTTTTATTATAATAACTTTTCCGGAAGTGTTTTTTTCACGACGATATTTCGGGACGTTCTTACGCCCCTTCCTCAGGGCACAATGTGGCAAAATAAAGAAATGAGAAAGAAAACAAAATAACAGTAACAATTATATATATATAAATAAAATGGTAATACAAATACATAAAAGAGCAAAACAAGAAAAATAAATTATTATATAAATAATAGAAAATAGTGATTAAAACGTATATTCGACAGACCTTGCAGAGGATATCGATGGAGGAATTCTGTCAAAAAAATAAAAATGAAAGCTATGTATCAAATAATGTTTTTGAATACGAAACACAATTAATTTATTATGGTTATTTTATTATTTTTGAACAATGAGAAAAAAACTCCATCTCGAATGGAGGGTTTCTTCTAACTTAAACATTTTTAGTTGAAGTTTAAATTTTGTTATTGTTTCTATTGTCTTCAAGAAGTGGGGAAGGGCATTAAAGGAGTTAATTAATAATTAGTAATTAATACATTATTCATATTATTAATTGTATCAAAGTTATTATTTCAGAGAGATTGTTTACCGTTCATTGTCTGATGGACAAATAGATTAATGATTGTATATACTCGTTATAAAAAAACAATCATTTTTCTAATTATATAAAGTGCTTAATTTCTATTTAGTTATAATATAATGGAGCAATGAAGTGGATGACCTCATTTTGTTTAAATTGTTAATGCCAAAGACGTGAAACAATGGATCGCACTATGAACCTGATGCCATCTTGTAGCGTTTATAGAAAATGGCAAGGCATACTGTTTTACTGTTTACTATAATTGAAAAATTAATACCGATATGCTAAATGTTGTCTGGTCTGAGGAGTGATCTCTAGCGGACTCAGTTGTAACTCGAAGATCGTGCCACCCTCCCCAATGATTGGCTAGCGATTTGACAACCAGAACTCCATATAAAGAGCACCTCTTGAGGGCGCCGGTAGAAGTAGCTTACTGAGCTCAAGATCGCGGGTTCAAAACGCCGTCCTTTGGATGGGACATTAAGTGATAGTCTCGAGCATGTACGATGTAAGGTATTCGTTAAAGGCATCTACCCTAGGGGATAAACCTGAGTAGGCAACATTAACGACTGTCAAGTCGGGCTCATGTCCACCAGAGAGCTTTGGTGGTAGACGATATGACCTTGTAGTTAAAGCCCGGGCATGAGTTACAATAACTAAGAAGCACCACTTACTTCTCTACTTGTACGGACTACTTTTGTATTGATCATTCCCCATTCCCCCTCAAATTCATTTCATACTGGCATTACCAAGTATAAGAAAGTTTGAAACTCATATTACAACTGCAGATTTTATAGTATTTGTGTTGTCTCCACCTTAATCCCCCCCCCCCCCCCCCCTTCTCTTTGGCCGATTTGACTGAAAACTAATGGGTGTCGTTCTTAGAGGGTTCTAGATACATATCAATGCGTTCCAGGCAGAAGGCCCTAACCCACATAAGGTTAACTTTACAGGAGAAAGAAAAAACTGTTTCATTACTAAACAAACCAAGTTGGCTTTCTACATTAGTTTAATTGTAATTTTTAAGAATCTTTTCTGTTAAATAGAACAATTATTTTTCATCAATACTTGCATCTCTTTACAATAATTAACAGTAAAGTGAACCACTTTGTTGATTAGGGCCTTTGTCACCTTGTAGCAACGGGTCCTGTCTCATAATGTAAACTGCCAAAAGCCCTGACCCATTGGTTAGGGTTTTTGACAGTTTTTGAAAGTCTCGAATGTTCAGAACGAAAGCCCTAACCCACTTCTATCATTGGAAAATAAAAAATTACCTTTTATTTAATTTTTTATTTTATTTATATTTAACAAAAAACCGATTAGGGCGCTAGATTTAAATGAAACGGATCAATCAACAGCATCAAACTAGTGGGATAGGGCATTTAGACTGGGGGATAGGTCTTTTGGTCTCTCAAATGATTTAAAGTTTTGTAAGAGTAGGATCCCTGGACCACATTTTGCAATGCCAAAGGCCCTCCAATTTCTAATTTCCTATTCTTATAAATTTTGTTAAAAATTATTACAAAATGGAGTTAACAGAAATGTGCGGGATTGTCAATAGTGTGGGATAGGGCCAAAACATCTAATATGTGTTAGATGAAACCTTTAAATGCGTTTATGAAGTAAAGGGGAAGTTATGTATTCGGCTAGAAATTCGATGTCGAGTTTTCACCGAAATTTCACGTTTTGCGACTCTTTGATTCCATATATACAGGGGCGTAGCCAGGGGGGGGGCACGTGCCCCCCCCCCCCTGGCCCCAGCAAAAACCAAGATAACGAACATTGTGTTTTACTTAAATGTACCTGTACAAAACAAGTCATATTATATTTATTTAAATATACATGAATTCGATTATTTCATTTCCTCACTCAAAATCTTCATTTATGTTATATGTACTTTGTACTCTTAAAGCTGATTTTAAATGCGCTGTAAAAATTCAAACCGCAGTAGCAGCACATGCATGCTATTGGCTGCGAGTCATTTAATTGTAAAAGCACAGAAAGCATAGCATGCAATTGCTGCTGTTGTGCATTGCAATTTTGCTGCTCTTGTAAAGTCAGCTCAAGTATTGTAGTCAGTGGTTACGTCAGGGGGAGCTTCTAGGGATCCGAGTCTCCAAAGTCTGCCACGCTAACCACAGAAACGGCGGGCTGTGCCCCCGGGAGTCTACCCTCCCCCCCTCCTGTAACCTAACTTTACCCCCCCCCCCCCCCCCCCCCTGCTCAAAATCTTGGCTACGCCCCTGCATATATACAGTGTAAACTCCATTTAACGCCACTCGATTTAACGACAAACTCCCTAAAACATCGAAATTACTTGAATCTGGTTGGTTTACCTTGTTGTCCATACAATGATACACTCTACATAGCATCACACCCACTCTAAATAACGACAACAATACGGCATTACTAAGCAATAAACAGTACTTTCAAGTTGCCGAAATTAATAAGAACTGCAGCTGTGTACGTTCTTTTGTTTGTTGTGATTACCTTAAAATACAGGAGCAGCAAAAAACGTCAGACGAAGATAACAGACTATACGCAATAAGCGTTGTTATTTGTATCAATATTAATGTTTGTTGTTTGTAAATTTTATACTTTATTAGTAAATACATATTATAATAGTAAAATACTATTAAATGTAATGTAATATGTATTGATTTTTCTTCTCTTCATTTAACGACAACTCTCAATAACGCCATAAAATGCGCAGTCCCTTAAGTGTCGCTATATGGAGTTTACACTGTATATATATTTATGATTGAACACAATAATTCCTGGTGTACTGAATGTATCGTCAGAAAATAAATATTACTACATACTGAAATATATGTAACATTTTTTTAAAATATTATGTAATGTAAAATGCATGTTACAATAGACAGACGAGGCCAGCTTGCTAATGGAATTGTCAAGTTTACTTTAGAGAGCTTTAGAAAAAAAAATTAAAAAACATTGCAAGTTAACAGTTGAATACAATAACGAGTGTCTGATGACAATAGATGTCCAGTTGTTAGTTGACCTGACTATACTCCCCGTGGCATCATCAATTACCTTCTCAAAGTAGAACCATTTAAAACACACCTTTCACAATATCCTTCACATGGCAACACTTCTTATAATTACTAATATTCATAGAAATAATTGTATTATAATATTCTTATAATTGTAAAAGTAATAATAATATATTTCATTCGAAAGGACATTGTGATAGGACTAGAGCCCGCATTTCGTGCAGTAAAAAATAAAATCCTGCCATTAACTGTTTTACTTCGAAGAAAAAAATTAAGTCTAATTTGTAAATTAAATAACGTATTTTTTCAGCATAAAATTGGGTAGGGTTTAAAAAATCTATAAAATAAAAAGTCTAAAGGAATTCATATTTATACAATTTATAAAAAGGGGCGCCGGTAGCTCAGTTGTATGCGTGCTTGCTTTCTGAGCTCAAGATCGTGGGTTCGAAACTCGGCCGAGGTCCTTAGTTTATTTTATCTGGGAGGTAAAATAAACTTAAGCACGCCGTCCTTCGGATGGGACGTTAAGCGATGGTCCCGAGCCTGTACGATGTCAGGTACTCGACAAAGACCCCTGCCCTAGGTGAATAAAAATTTAGGACTCCCGCAGTAGTCAGACTCATTCCTACCAGAGTGATGAAAGAGCGCTCTGGTAGCAGGCCTTATGACTTCGCAGTTAAATTTCGGGCATGATTCATAGTAACTAACTAATAACTAACAATTTATAAAAAATATTTACTGGAAACACAAGTTTTTTTCTTATTTTCTTTCAATAGCTCAATAGCTTTCTCACATGACGTACAAAACACAGTCTTTCCATCGAACTTAAGTCCACGATAATTAATAATCCAACTTTTTACTTTGAAGGAATAACTCTATCCTACTCATATTAGGCATCATTGTTTTTCTGTTTAGAACCAATGTGCTCAAACGTAACACAAAGACAGAGTAAGACTGAGTGTAGCACAAAGTGGAAAGGAGCGGAAATGATGGGGATTATTGGCTTTCCACGAATTTAAAGAGAGAATCAAACTTGAAAATTGTAGTGAGAATTTCCCTTAAAAGCGCACCTTATTCAGTGCGTTCAAAACAGCCACGTAATATCTCACGAAACTTTCCTTTATAAATTTGTATGTATGTATACATTTTCAAACTAACTTACAAATAAATTTTCTAATTACGACAAAATATGCAACTTTTTTGCAGTAAAAAAACTAAAACGTGTAATTTTGCCAAAAATGTGCAAAATAAAATTTATGTATGTATATTTATGAATCAGTATGCCTTAATTCGTAAAAATAAATTGTTATTTTATGATTTCAAGCAAGCAAAAAAAAATGCAATTGCACGGGAGTCCGGCTCTATATGACTAATGCTATGTGCAGATCATTCTCTCTCCCCCCTCAAATTCATTTCGTGGTTTATGAGTTTGAAACTCATTTTTTTAGACGTTTGCTAGTCCTATGGAACAATTGGAGCTTACTAAAAGTATTCCTTAAGGCATGAGAATTAAGTATTCATTCAGGGGAAGTACATTGGAGTTAACTGACCCATCCTTTTTTTGTTTGAATATTCGGTATAAAGTTTCAGAAATAAATAATCTATACAGACTGTATCTACTCGCTGTAAGAAATAATCTATAATTCCTCATATTTCTGAGACTGCACAATTGAATGAAAGTTGAGAATTATTGTTCAAATCGAGTAACATGCTAAACAGGCAGTCTAATATCCAGTATAGTTCATGGAAAGTGCGACTCAGAAAACCTTGAAACTATGACGTCCATTCACATTATTCAAAACTATATATTTGAATAACATTCTGAATATCGATTAATTTCTTCTTGGCTAGGTATGTGCTTATGAGTGAAAAAAAAAAATAAGAAGATAATACGATTGGAATATTTAATTATAAAGGAGGTATTTTTAGAACGAAATTATGTAAGGTAGATTTAGAAGGCATTGGTTCCCTCAGCTGTTACGGCGACATTTTGTGATAACTCCTAGTTGTGTGAGGTTAACTGTGTTGTGTTGTTATTTTATCACTGGAGGTTATTGTTTTCTGTGATTTATTCCCTTTTTTTATCGGTAGGAAAAAAGAAATATTAAATTTGGTATTATTATTTTATATATTAAAGTTTCTAACGGTATGAAACTAACCGTGTTCGTGTGAGGTAACCTCATCATTGTGAATCTGAAGGGTAGCAGAGCTGAACAATGGTTAAACGTTTAATTTATAATGTGCTCGATATTTCAAATAATTATTTTATTATTAAAGTGACAATACTCGGATAGCATTTAATTTTTTTCGGATTACATCTTTATAAAAATGTCCGGAGAAGAAGATGATTCTGGTATGTACTATTCCGATGATGAAGTTGGATATGATGAATACTACAACAATATGGATGATAGGGACGATGAAGTAAATAATTCCGCTGAAGAAGATCCAGAATATTTTAGTTATGAAAGTTTAAATGATTCTGACGTTGAACGTTTATTGAATGAGTCAGTTGAAGCTTTAAGTAATATTTTAGGTCTGAAACCGACACTAGCCAAACTTATTCTTCATACTAACAATTGGGCAATACTACCTTCAGCAATGGGTTATAAAAATATAGAATGGTTGAAATATTTTACCAAAATGCCTCCAACTGAACCTGTCGATTTGGAAATTGTTGGAAGTAGATATAGATGTCCAGTTTGTTTAGTGCCTGCAACTTCTGATAAATTTAGTGGTTTGGCTTGTACTCATTTATTCTGCTCTGAATGTTGGACAACACATTTTGAAGTTCAAATCCATCAAGGTGTGAGTACAGGGATCAGCTGTATGGCGCAAGAGTGTGGACTTATGGCTCCTGAAGATTTTGTTTTAACATTTTTAAAAGTTTCTTCACTCAGAGAAAGGTATTTAAAATTTGCATTTAGAGATTATGTTACCTCTCATCCTGAGTTGCGTTTTTGTCCAGGTCCCAATTGTACAGTTATTTTCCGTTCGAAAGAGCCAAAAGCGAAGAGAACAATCTGTGCAAGATGTAAGACGACATTTTGTTTTAAATGTGGCACGGACTATCATGCGCCAACGGATTGTGTCACTATTCGAAAATGGTTGACAAAATGTGCAGATGATTCAGAAACAGCCAATTATATCTCGGCTCATACAAAGGATTGTCCTAAGTGTCATATTTGTATTGAAAAAAATGGTGGTTGTAATCATATGCAATGTTACAATTGCAAACATGATTTTTGTTGGATGTGTTTAGGTGATTGGAAAGCTCATGGTTCTGAATATTATGAGTGTTCACGTTACAAAGAGAATCCAAACATTATCAATGAGTCTATACACGCGCAGGCAAGAGAAGCTCTGAAAAAATATCTTCACTACTATGAAAGATGGGAAAATCATTCAAAAAGTTTAAAACTTGAAGCTGAAACATTGGAAAAGATTAAGACCCGTATCAATGCCAAAGTGATGAACTCTTCAGGGACGTGGATCGACTGGCAGTACCTCGTGGATGCAGCCTCACTCCTGGCCAAGTGCCGCTACACACTTCAGTTCACATATCCGTTTGCGTACTACATGGAGCCCGGGCCTCGCAAGGAACTCTTCGAGTATCAACAGGCTCAGTTGGAGGCGGAAATTGAAAATCTATCATGGAAAATTGAACGAGCTGAAACAACTGATCGCGGCGATTTGGAAAATCAAATTGATATTGCTGAAAAACGACGAATTACACTACTTAAAGATTTTTTAGTTGTATGATCTTCAATTATTAAATAGTTTATTTTTTTTTTTTTTCAATAATCACATCGCACAAACATAGAAATGATCATTTAACCTTTATTGTCAGTAGGTAAGGAAACATTTGTGTGATAGTTTTAAGCCTCGAGTATATTCAGATTTTAAATATTAAGTGTGGTTTGGTTCTGGGGCCAATATCATTTCGTGCCTTCGTTATAAGTCTATTGAGGTTAGAATTGCACTGAAAAAACTATTCTTATGATTAAAAGACATGTATAGTTGATATTCTAGCTGGCAGAGCCAAACCACATTGCATATAGTGAGATACATAAGATGGGTCAAACAGATATAATAGATTCTAAAGGTCAAATCATGTAAAAGTTCGTATGTCCGCAGGTTCGCTAATACCCTCCCTCTTCAAGAATTACACTCGCATTAACCTCCAAAGAACATGTTTTTTTTACCAGCTCAGAATGTGTTTGACATATTTTTTGATGGTTAGGGGCACGTTCTCAAAAAGTTTCTTAGGAAAAAAAGGATTTTGAAAAATTTAGGATTAGCCATTATGGTTGTTACACCCCTCATGTTGCTATTACTTCATGTTTATAAAAATTATTGAATGGCATTCTTATTTGAAGAGATTTTAAATATCGAGATATTTAGATAAAGTTTTTTTTGCTGTTATTCGGGTATAATTCCTTAAGACCGCATTCGCGAATCTATGGTCATATCAACGATTGTTTTTGTGGATTGATCTTTAGAATCTATTTTATCTGTTCGCCCTGTCGTTAACTGTTTTTAATTGCATAGTGTGGACATTGGAGGGGTGGTAAGCTCAATAAAAAAAAAAAAGTTATAATTTAATCTAATTGTTCAAATAATGAGTGCTGGGCCCTAAGGACGAAGGGTTCGTTGCCACGAAGCTGTCTGCATATGCTGGAGTGGTGGTCTGGTTGGGGCTTCTACAACGTAAATTGCAATGAAAATAGATTTTCTATTTCAGTTTGTCATTTACTTATTTTGAAAAAAGAAAGGCTTTCCTTATTAAATTATGAAATTTCTGTTTCTAGGATGTAATAGAGCGCCAGTAGTTGAGTGGTAGAGTATTTGTCTACTGAGCTCAAGATCGCGGGTTCGAACTCAGCTGAGGCCTTCAGATATTTGATCTGGAAAGTGACGATCCTTCGGAGGGGACATTCGCTGACTTTTCCGAGCTTGCGCATTGCGCAGTAACGCAAACAAGGAAGGAATAAGAACTTTGAATGCTCAGATCCCTAGGTTGTTAACCATCCTCCTTATCATCCTAACGAAATGGCGTTTAACACCTCTATGAAATGAATAATTTCTTATGCACTTTTAAGAACAGCATTCAAGGAATAATGTATCGCATATTATTCAGATAAATTATTAAATTTAATATACAAAAACGGCTTAACACCTTTCTAATGTCCAATTCCTCATACATATAGCCTTATATATTAGATTGTAGGTATATATATTATAAAAAAAAAAATTATTATTATTATTGTCTATTATTTCAAGTTGTATTAGAAAATTTACAGTATCAGGATTTATTTATTTTTTTTTAAATTTAGGAAGTCCCTAAAAGAGTTAAGTGATAAAAATATTCTTCAAATTTATTATCAGATGATCAATAACTTTGTTATGTAATGTTCAAATTGTAAAAAAACATTATATTTATATATATATACTCTGCAAGAACGTCCATGTACAGTCGGTGTGGCGAAACCTCGTCCTTCGGGTAGGTGAGTGAAGTGTCTACTAACCATTATCAAAAACAAAGATCAAAACCAATTGAGTTTTCAAAAAAAAAACTGATGATATTTTTGGAATAGTTACAATAGTCCTCTCATTGTCGAGCTGGCCAACTCGAAGCATGTAAATACAAGATATATTAGTTATTTCGTTGTCTTTGTTTTTCCCTTAACTGACAGAGAATATATGAAATTCAATAAGGTTTACGTAAAAAGTGTATTTTTATTTTTGTTTACTTTCTTTAAACTATATACATATATTTTCATTTACATGTCAAATAAATCATGTTTAAACATTTACATAATTTTGTTGTTTGTTCAACTACAACGAAAAGTAGTCTATTCTTCCGATAGAAATATACTTTCGTAGATTTTAATATTTAATAATTATAGTAATGGTCTTCAAGGGTGGTAGTGTTCATTTAATAACTTATAAATTATTAATATATAGCAGGATTGTAATAGGAAGGTAAATTTTGTGGTAGATAAAAACAAATTTTGTACAATTTCTGCCAAGCTTTCGACACTGAGCCTTCTTTCAGGTCCTGTATTGCTATATATGCGTTAGTAATATGCTTGTATAAGTGAAAATAAAACAATACAATAAAAAGTAAATTTAAGTATACAAAACCTACATCACAACGGAATATATCATTTTAATCTGTTTTACGTTGTAGGTTTTGTATAATTGAATTTTAGTTTTTATTTTAACTTATACAAGCTTATTGTGAACTAAACCATGAATTCTGGTGAACTAAACAATATGAATTTTCACAAAGTAGACCTGGAATCAGTTCAACACATATATATATACATATATGCTAAAATGAATCAATACAATAAGTTTTTAAGTTTTATTTTAGTTTATACAAGCTTATTATTATATATACACACACACATATATGTATATATAATGTCAATAGAGGCTGTAAAGAGGCACACTCCGTGCCGAGATATTAGCAGAAATTCTTGGATTTCTTTTATAGTTTATCGACCGCAAGCCAAATTTTTCCCTTTCCATTTATATTATTTTTACATAAATTTTCCAAATCAATTGTTTTTTTCTTTGTATAAACTAGTGTAAACATATTTTTTAAATTAATTTAGATTCAACCTTTTTGGAATCTAGAAAGATTTGTCTATATTTCGCAACAATTTCCATTTTGAGCTAAAATGGAATGTTATTTTTTCAATAATAATGTACGTTATTTACTGGGTACCGGGTGCAGTATTTGAGTTTTATGAATTATACTCCTAAGATATTTTGTAAAAAATGTTACAAAGAGGAGGAACTTGATTATTCGTTTAGGTTAGAATCTAAATCTAGATAACGTTCTTTTGGAGTTGTGTATATTAAGATTCTATTTGCACTGCTTGTTCCAAAATTAGGGGATACATTGTAATAACATTTCAAAAAATACATTAAAGTTCACCGAATATTGTTTTATTATTGAGGGTCGGAACTAGCTATTAAGGAGTACAGTTATTATACTTTAATATAATTTTATTATATCAATATTGTTTGTAGTTAAGTTAGTTTTCATTTTGACAATTTCTACATTTTTTTTTTCTTCTTGAACGACTGAAATAATATAATATATTATTATGTATTAATAAAAGTGTTATTATTATGAAATTTGTGCGACAAGTTATATTTTAGATATTGACTTAAATGCTAATTATTATTGTATATTTGTAAGCATATATTTATACTTATACTGTGTATATATTCTCCACCGGTGATATGATAAGCTATTTTATAGACTTGTACATAAAATAGATATGTATTAAAAACAGTAAACAACAGACGTTTATAAGTACATAGATGATAGTGTGGTTATGAAACTTGTGTTCACAATGTTTGCCTGTATTAGGAAAAAAAAAATAAAAAAATGTACTAAACATGTTGTAGTTATTAAACTGTAAATATATTGCTCTAAGTAAATTATTTCAACAAATATATTGTGTATTTTTTATTTATTTATTTTTTTTATTCAACGTTGCATCAATAGTTTGTTGTCTACCATTGTTCCAGTGTTGTTCAATTTTTCTTCGGAAGTAAGTTTTGTGCTCTGTTAACTGTTTGTTGAGGCAATAAGGGGGAGAGTGCAGCATATTTTGCGGCAATGTTTGCTTTTTCGTTCCCAGGAATCTCAACATGGGACGGGATCCAAATTAGTTTTAATTTTTTTCTGGTTTTCTTAAATGCTTTTTTCAATATAAATTTATTAGACTATAAATTTTGAATCAAGAGGAGAAGCTGATCACCACTAGAACTCCCAGAGAGATTTGCTATTTTATACTAGCAGATCTCTCGGCCAGCACCGCCTCATTATCTGGATGGGAGCGAGAGGAAAACATTGACATGGAAAACTTTTTTTTTTTTTACAAATAGATATTTACAACTGTAAAAAAAATAAATACCACAAATAAATGTGCTAAAAGAGAGATGGTGGCATTGTCAAGAGGGAAGAAGTCACTCAGTAGTGACTCCCTAGTCATTGAGTTACTCTCATTTGTAATCACTGCTGCTAATAAGGTGTGAGTGCACGGACTGTGGGAACTAATAGAGAAAAATAATTTTTTATACTTAGATTTAGCAACTTCGGTGAACAAAGGTACTTTAAGGTCAGTGTGAAGAATTTAGTTGGAGACGTAGTAAGGAGCATTGGCTATTGTACAAAGGATTTTGGATTGAAGGGATTGGATGCGCTGGAGATAGTAAGGCTTGGCAGAACCCCAGAGTTCAAGTTCGTAAGTCCACAAAGGTTTGAGTACACCGACTTTTTTATTTTATTTTCTCCTTAATTCTATGTTTGAGGAGTCCTCTAAACGATATGTGATCAACAAATATTATCAGCTCGATTTAATCTAAAACCTAGATTAAAACACTTCAGACAATAATTTAACTCTTCCCCACAACATTATATGATTCTTCTTACACACTGTATATAGTCTATTCCAGATTTTGCAGGTGCGGATCAACCATGTTCTGTCTTGACCGGGGTATTTATGTACCGATGAAAAATATATAGTACGAATATATATATATATATATAGGTTTAGGTTCTGAATTTGGGAATTGGGAAAAATATTCATAATAAATAAATGAATATAATAAAGAAGCAAGGATAAGAGAAGAAAACGTAGCCGTCTGTTGACGTTTTTATGTCCATTTATCGAATAGCATTATCCGGAAGCACAGCTATATCACGTTACACCGACATATACTGAAATTAATTAAAAATTACCTTATTTGACCGAGTTTTTACATCAACTAGCGTAAGTCAGACAGCAAAATGTTAACAATAATAGTTGCAGCTTTCATTTTTTTTTTTTGGGGGGGGGGGGGGGTCTGTATTAAACTACACCCTTCAACTTTGTGCGAAGTTTCAGATGTGAAACGTTAATAGGGGGGCAGGTCCAGACAAGAGTAAGGTAATTATTAATTTATATCGGTATATGCTGGCGATATGTGAAATAACTAGACTTTAAATTTCAAAAAAATGTCGTGTTCCGCTATTTGACGCCAACACGAACAATTAATTAGAAAGCTAGTTTTAATAAATAAATATATATATATATATATGTTCCATGTTTTAAAAAAATGGAAATTAGTACTGAGTGGATAAGGTTAAATTTCGTGCTATTTCAGGAAAACCAAAACAAAATGTATTTAAATCATGAATATTTATATTTAAATCATTAATGGTTTAAATATATATATATAATGATTTGAATATAAATATTCATGATTCAAATACATTTTGGTTTGGTTTTCCTCAAATTGCACGAAATTTTACCTTATCAACTCAGTAGGTACTAATTTTCATTTTTTTAAAACATGGAACATATTTTTTGCTCTCAAATAAAAATTTAGGGTAGGCAAAATTCAAGACTCCCATAGAGTCGAGCTCATGTCCACCAGAGTGACAAAAGAGCGCTCAGGTAATAGGCGATATGGCCTTGTAGTTATCAAATATGGTTTTTATTTATTTTTTTTTTTATTTAACCACCAAAGTGGATATTTTAATTCCCATTCGAGGAACCATATGAGCCGTTTTCCAGATCTACAGCAAAATGAGGATGAATAACATTTGACGTAGCATCGGATAAGATATTTTGGCCATAAATCGTATCTTTTTCATAATTTGGCGGAGTCGTTACCTTTCAAATTTATTACTCTGTACGTTAGTCAATAAAGTGAACGTTTTATGCAAGGATAAGAAAGTATAAATCATAATGTAAAATATTTACCTTAGTTTTCTGCCTGGTTCTCGTAGTTTCTCTTACCTAAGACTACACTTGTAATCGACAAAATTAAATAAGAGAAACAAAAAAAGATCTTGAAAATTAAATCTTAAAATTATAAAAAAGATAAATTTTTATTTGTGACGAAAAAAAAAAAAAAAAGACAAATTATACCTGAACAGTTGATTACATGGCCAAAATAACTTTCCGGTATTGCGTCCTGTGGTGGTTATTCATTCTGATTTTGCAATGCTGTAGATCTGGAACGGCTCATGCGATTTCCTTCGGGGTTGAACTAAAATGTCCGCTTTGGAGGGTAGATTGAAAACATAAAATAAAAAACATATAATCTAAATACTAAATTAATAACATTACAATTGTGTAAAATGAAATTACATTATATGATCCTGTTTTTAGAATAAATCCTAATTTTATTCTCGATTCTGCTTCTGAACTTGCTATTGACCTTACCAGGTCCAAAAATTTACTATTATAAGTAAACTTACCTTTCCTAGTAAGGATGTAAACTTACCTTTATTTTATTATATTATTACAGTTTGTTTATAGTATTACTTTATAGTTAGTTATTGTACTCATGCACGAGCTTTAACTACAATTATACTGTATATTATTATAGTATTGTTAAAAACAACTTAGAGCTTTAAGCCCTTTTCATAGACCCCAAAGTGTCCATCTCTCTTATTTCTAAGAGTACTTATTACTCATGAAAATATTCTAAAAAATATTTGAAATATAGAAAACAATTGGAAGGTTTCCCATACATTATTTTGTTTCAACACGAAAACATAACACGGGGAAAATGTTACATATCAGAATAATTATGGCGCGAGACCAGACTTAGTAAATTTTATTTTTAGTACTTGTATATTTGTGTTGTGTATCTATAATCTAGTCTAACTATAATATAATGTCTATGTTATGTTTCAGATCCTCTTCTGTACGTTGAACACCCACAAAGTTGATATGACCAAACTTCTTGGTGGACAAATAGGACTTGAAGATTTTATTTTTGCTCATCGGAAAGGTAGCTAGGAAAATATACTTCATACATAATACATTATTACAGCATAAATGTATAAGTCGACTAAAGAAATGACTCATGCCCGGGCTTTAACTACAAGCCTACTACCAGAGCGCTCTTTCATCACTCTGGTGGGCATAAGCCCGACTCTACAATGGAAGTCCTAAATTTTTATTCACCTAGGATAAGGGGTCTTTAATGAGTACCTGACATCGTACAGCTCGGGACCATCGCTTAACGTCCCATCCGAAGGACGGCATGCTTAAGTTTATTTTAACTCCCAGATAAAATAAACCAAGGGGCCGGGTCTTGAACCCGCGATCCTGAGCTCACTAAGCAAGCACGCATACCACTAGTCTCCTGCGCCCTCAAAAAAAAAAATAAATAAATAAAAATATATATATATATATGAGATGCATATTCAGACTTTGCTACTGAACAGTATTTTTATAATAAACTCCACTCCCGATTAACCGAAGTAATGATGAAGCGGATACCATGGATAAAGCAACATTTTTGTTAACTCATACACTATTTTGTATTATATTTTTATTTTAAAACCTAGGTTAATGATAATGATTAAATTATGAAAGAACAAAATATTTATAACTTATAATTGTAAATCTACTTCAACCATTTTATCATTACACTTGACATTAATGTAGATAATAATTTTAGTCTTTCTAATCTTCTTCGGTAAAAATACAATAGAAAGTGTTTATTTTAATGTTTTCAAAAATATCAACTTTTAGCCAAGGTCATGATTTTCATTTTTTTTTTTTTTTTTTTGTAATTTTGCTTGTTTTATGCCACAACTGTACAATAAAGGCGCAACTAGTGGCATAAGTATATACATTAAAAAAAAGTAAACAAGAAAATGAAGTGAAAGGTTTAAGAGGAAAATTTTATGCCACAACTGTACAATAAAGGCGCAACTAGTGGCATAAGTATATACATTAAAAAAAAGTAAACAAGAAAATGAAGTGAAAGGTTTAAGAGGAAAATAAGCAAGTTGTGAACACTCATGGCATCACTTCATATATCTGCTAAACTCTTTTTAATTTCACAGGATGTCAAATATAAGATAGTCTGACCTCTCACAGATTTTTATTGGTAGTAATAGCTAGCCGGCTTTCGAGGTTTCCCTCATCATCAGGCAGTCTGATAAAAAATTAAAAATTTTTAATAGAACTAAATAATATAATAAAAATAAATAAATAACAATCTAAAACATTAACAATTTAAAATTTCATGGATGGGGACAGACGAGTTATCTCTGTCCACTATCTGAGTCTCACTTACACCGTTCTCCCAGTTGTGACTCAGATGGTGAACAGGGATAACTCGTCTGTCCCCATCCATGAAATTTTAAATTGTTAATGTTTTATATTGTTATTTATTTATTTTTATTATATTATTTAGTTCTATTCAAATTTTTTTATCAGACTGCCTGATGATGAGGGAAACCTCAAAAGCCGGCTAGCTATTACTACCAATAAAAATCTGTGAGAGGTCAGACTATCTTATATTTGACATCCTGTGAAATAATCACTTCTCACTACATCAGCCATCTTCATATTAACTCTTTTTAATATTCTTGCGGGATTGAGGGGTGAATTTCACTTTAAAATTTTGCTATCTTCAATACTGGTGTGTGAATAAATTTTGGTATAGAAACATTGGTATATACAATATATATATTTCCAGAATTTATATTTTTTACCATTTATTTTTTGGTATTTACAATCTAGCAATTATAGACGTTTCGGGAAGAACTCTTCATTTAAAAAAAAAATATATATATACAATCAATAAGTAAAAAAGGGGCGCGGGTACTGAGCTCAAGATCGCGGGTTCGAAACCCGGTCGAGACTTTTTGTTTGTTTTATATACTAGGTAAAAAAAACTTGAGCACGCCGTCCTTCGGATGGGACGTTAATCGATGGTCCCGAGCCAGTATAATGTCATGTAATCTTTAAAGACCCCTGGGTAGGAAACATTTAGAACTCCCATAGTACAGTCAGGATCATGTCCACCAGAGCAACGAAAGAGTGTACTGATAGTAGGTTAATAGTATATGACCTCGTAGTTGTGACTCACAATAAATAACTCGTAACATCATGTTATTAATTCATGGTGTTAATTTCATGTCATTCACGTCATTAATTCAATAAAGAAATAATGTCTTAATTATTCAAACAATTTTATATTATTATATACAAGAATGCTGACGTCAAATTTATTTGCTGTATCTTCATACAATTAAATTTGAGGTTAGATAGCATTCTAGAACATTGTAAGTTACTTAGAAACTAACTAACTTATACACATAAAAATTAAAAATTGTTTGTATAATTAAAATGTTATTTGTATATTGAATAGTTAGCGGACATGCTTATTGATTGTATATAAAAAAAAAGGTAGATACGGATGGAAGTTTTTCCCGCAGTCTATATTTACTAGGTTGTATAACCAAAAAATAAATAAATGGAACATATATTTTAGTAAATGCAGTCTGAATTTTAAGAGAAGAAAGAAATATTATATAGCTATATAATAATCAGCATCAAGAATAAAATTTGAGTATATCCTTAAAAACCATCAAATCAGGAGCATAAAACGTAATTTTCATCAAGAAATTCAAATGAGAGCTTATGGGTTTTAAATCATGTTTCTAATTTACTTGTAAAACCCAAAAGTATGTTTTTTTTATTATTATTTTATTTTTAATATTCGTTTTTGTCCTGTTTTTTATTCTTTTCTTTTTAATATGCGTGTTTGTTCTGTTTTTTATTTTTAATATTCGTTTTTGTTCTGTTTTTTATTATTTTATTTTTAATATTCGTTTTTGTTCTGTACACAGGAAGGCCGAAAGAAATAGAAATAACAAAAACAGAAGACTCATTAGGTTTAACTATCACAGACAATGGCGCAGGTTATGCATTTATCAAAAGGATCAAAGAGGGAAGTATTGTTGACAAAATGACATTTATCCAGGTTAGTACATAATATTACAGTTTGTATGGTGAAGGAGTTATTATGACTCATGCCCGGGCTTTAACTACGATGTCATATCACCTACTACCAGAGAGCTCGTTCGCCACTGGTGGACATGAGCCCGACTTTACTATTAGAGTCCTAAATTTTCATTCACCTAGGATAGGGGTCTTTAACGAGTACCTGGTCGTACAGGTTCGGGACCATCACTTAAAGTCCCATCCGAAGGACGGCGTGCTTAAGTTTATTTTAACTCCCAGATGACCTAACATAAATAACAATGAAGATATAAACTGAAATTATAACAAAATAAAAATATCAAATAGTGATAATAAATATTGACTAGGATATAAGATAGATGGTATGGAACACAATGAACCACTAAATACATAAATATGTGGAAACAGAACTGGTACTAAGATGTTAATATATCTCTGTCAGATTTGCTAACTTAAGCCCTTTTGCCCAAACACCCGAGATATCTCAACGACTCTCCCTTTTAATACCTTAAAAACAGTAGTACTGAAGACATCAAATTAATTCATTACTTTCAATGAAAAAAATATATATATATATATTTTTACAATAAATTAAAATTTCAAAGTGATATTTGTTCTATCGAAAAAACAAGATTCAATCAATTGAGTGATTGTGATCCATGTCTGGGCTTTAACTGCAAGGTCATATCGCCTACTACCAGAGCGATCTTTCGCCACTGGTGGACATGAGCCTGACTTTACTATGAGAGTCCTAAATTTTGCCAACCTAGGTTTATTCACCTAGTTTATGGGTCTTTAACGAGTACCTGACATCGTACAAGCTCGGAACCATCGCTCAAGGTTTTTTTCCCTTCCCAAATAAAAAAAAAACCTAAAAACCTTGGTCAGGTTTCGAACCCGCGATCTTGAGCTCAGTTACCTCTGAGCTACCGGCAACCTCAAGGATGTCCTTGATTTGAGACCAGTTGTAATTTCAATATATACAAAGCTTCATAAAATTAATTGGCCTAAAGCTCATAGGGTATCCTACAAATCATGCTCACCCCCAAAATTTGCATTATTTTTTTAAAATAATATATACCTATATAATATTCCGAATCAGTATCAAGAATAAAACTTGTGTTCTCCCCTTAGGCAGTTTCCGAGTTGTGTTCACAGATTTTTTTTTTTTTATTTTTGGAATCAGGTCGAAAAACATGAAATTCCGTTGAAAACTCCGCATCGAATTTCTTACCTATCTCATAACTTCCCCTATACTTCGTATATCTGACGAAATAATACAGTTTGAATGTTGAATATAAAATCAGCTGTTCCATAAAAATGTTCATTACCATCTACTTATGGAACAGAGTTTCTTCCTTCCTATATTCTGGAGTGGCTGGAGAAAGTGTGTGGTTGGCCAACTGTCATCATCTCATCCGATCTTCCATGAAATTATTTCCTATATTCTCACTAAAATTGACTTTTACATTACCAAATGATTATTTCGTTCAACTGAGCGACACCTATTTATTTTCTTATTTTCCAAAAGATAATTAATTATTATTTTATTTTTTATATAAAAAGAAAATAAATAAATGAATCAAAATAACAATAAGAGAAAATGAAGACAATAAGTGTATTTTTCTTCTCAAGTAAACAGCTTTTAAAACTTTCAAATGTATCTGGTGTATAAAATAAAGAAAAACGTCGTTTTTAAAGATAATTTATATTTCACAAATTATATATAAAATATGGTAGCAATAGCGAAAATACTCCCATATTTTATACATAATTTGTGAAATTTTATACATAATTTGTGAAATAGACAATATTTTTTAAAAACATACGCATCTCTATCGCAAAACGTTTAAAATAATAGTGTTTCTGGCATATATCTCGCAAACCGAGCGGCATTTGAAGAAATTAATTGAGTATAAATGTGCCTTTCAGTGGCAAACATTTGCAAGATATGACATAAAATTTGTACACTTTTTATATTACAAAAACTATTAATAATGCATGGACTTAGTCTGACAATTTCTACTTTTCCCGAAAATGCTTGGATTTTGCTAATACAAGCAGTTAATATTCAATGTATTTTGTAAAATTTTGAGCAGTCGGTTTATTATGAAATTACAACAAAAAGGAAGGTATTACTTGGTGGTAGGCAGATGTAGTGGACTAACTTGTTAAATAAGTAATTAGATTTATCAGTCCAACATAATTTTTTTTATTTATACCACAACTAGTTTCGGCAATTTGCCATCTTCAGGTGGTGAATCTTTCTAGAGAAGAGGTCAAGGGACACGTTGGAGTATCATCAGGGACCAGCTGGACCCTATATAGGGTTCTGGATACACGTATAAAATTTCGTGCCAATATATTTGTACTATCGGGAGTTATATATATAATAATTTTTTTGTAAGTTTACGTTCGACGAAGCTTTATGCATTTACTTGGCAGTCGGTTTTATGAGGATGCTTCCTTCTTGTCCAGCTGCTCCCTGATGATACTCCAACGTGTCCCTTGACCTCTTCTCTAGAAAGATTCACCACCTGAAGATGGCAAATTGCCGAAACTAGTTGTGGTATAAATAAAAAAATTATGTTGGACTGATAAATCTAATTACTTATTTAACAAGGAAGGTTTTAAAATATCACTTTTTCATGAAAATTTATCAAAATACCTAAGATTGACAATAAATGTTCATGAAATGAAGGGCTTAGTTTCAAAACCGGCAAAGTCCAAAAAAATTAAAATCTGAGATATTTCAGGAAAATGTTTTTTGAGATATTTCCCAACTTTTCGTAACAAAGAGTCGAAAAAAAAAATGTTTTCTTAACGAACATTAATAAAAAATGTATTTTTAAAAAATTTGATTTTCAAAACCAGCTAAGTCCTATGTTTTTATTTTCAAAATCGGCTAAGTCCAAGAATTAATTTCTAAAATGAAGTCCACATATTATGATGAAAAGTATTGAATCTAATAAGGTTAATCTACCCATTATACCATGACTTTAAGGATTTCGCATTATTTAAACAGACGATACAACTGAAATATCGATGTAATATCGATAATTATAAGCAAACAAAAATACTTTTTTTTCTACAAAATTGAATAAATTCGTATTTTATTTTCAAACCGGAGAGTGATTTGTTGTTTTCTCAAAATTTACAAAAGTGGACGTAGCCGGTTTTGAAACTAAGCCCTTCAAATGATATTTTACAGCATTTTTCATCGCACAACCCTTCTAAAAACGAGTTGCTTACTTCAAATGCCAGTGTAAAATAAATAATGAATTGTACAATTTAAAACCCCTTTATTTATACAATAGGAATATTAAATGTTGTCTTAAGATTAAATAAGCAATTTCATTATTGAAAATTAGAAAAAAGAAAAAAAATATGGTACCTAATATAAAATTGATCACAAGTGAACATAATTGAAATTGTATCCTCTTCAAAAAATGTATTATTTCCATACATTTTTCATTTATTTTGAAAAATGCCAAATTATAAAGAGGTGCATGTTACAAGTTGGTGGATAGGTTGTCTTCAAGTGGAACCTCCAGGATGCGAGGTCCGTAGAGGAGCAGATAGGCGACATGCCAGTCACCGCCACCGCACAACTTGAGGATAGCGTCGGTGGGCACTCTACTCACAGTCTCATCGTCACACTTGACCCACACCTCCTCCGACTGTCGGACCCAGGCCACATAGTGTCCTGAGGAGCTGCACCGCCCCCGATGTGTCAACACTGCCTGTAGTGTATATCGCCCGGAGTTGTTCGAGCCTAGATCCTCTTCAAATGAGTAGTCCTCCGACTTTGTCTTCTTATCTTTCTCTCCCTCTTCGCCTCCTGTTCTTGGTCCAGCTCCTCCTGCTTTCTTCTTCTCTTCCATTGCCTTTTTATCATCAAATTCTTTCAATTTTTTCCTCATTGGTACCAATTTTTCTTGTAGCTCTTTCGTACACAAATCAAAAGCGTCAAATTCCATGGGGTATTTAATTTCTTTCAAAATTTTCGCATTTACAGCTTCTTTTTCTTTATAAAAAAACCGTACAAATTGAACAGTTAAATATGCGGGTAATCGGGAAATTTTAACATGTTTCGTAAAGACAGCATCTCTTCCTAAAACTTCTGAATGTTTAGTTAACTTATCTTGCATTCTTGAAACAATTCCATTATGCATATATTTAACATCTTGCGATATGAAACAACTTAATTGTAAAAAATTTTCTTCAATTTTTTTCACAGGTTCTAAATCAGATTCATCACACTTATACTCAACTTCAAAAGTACCACCAAAATATTGATCAATAAAACTTTTACATTTCTCTTCTTTTAGTTCAGAACTTTTGATTGGATCCAATTTTTGTTGAAGTAAACGTAAAATTTCTGTCCAACATTCATTAGCATCTTGTTGTATAAAAGAACCATTCTCATTTTTTTCAGCAAATCGAGGGAATACCATTTGTAAAACTTGTAAAAGCATAATAGGAGGTACAGATGAACCTTTGTCCATGAGTTGGTACAGATCCCTCAGTGCGGCTGTAACAGACTGCGCTGAGATCGTTCCTCCAGTGATACTCCCCTTGAAGACACGCAGAGCGTCTCGCAACTCAGGCACTGTTTTCAAACATTGTACCACAGCGTTCATATAACAAGTGTTACCTAGATTGCTAAGTCCAGCTGGTAGATTGGACACTTGTGCCAGTTCTGCCTCGTTCATGTCCTCCACAAAACGGGGCTTCACCGCTGGCTCTGAAGGTACATCTTCCTCTTTATTTCCCATGAGTAGAATTGTACAACCATTTGTCAATTTTATATTATCCCATGTATCATTCTTGAGTGAAGCTCCTTTGACCATAATTTTCTGACGTTCTGGAAGTATACCTGTAAGTGCGTATAGCTGCGCTCTGAACACCATCGGATCCTCGTCAGTGTTGACCTCAACATCCTTGTACAGTTCCCTACCCCACTTCACATTAGCTTTATACACAGGCATTTTGATTAATTTATAAAAAAAAAAAAAAAACAATATTTAAAACTAATTAAAATTAGATTAAAAAAAAAAAAAAAACAGCAATATAAGCCCACTTTCAGTTGGTAAAACTTAAAAAAAAAATCTTCTGAACTACAGAAAGATGTTTATTATAGAAAAGAAAAGTTCTCTAAATAAAAACTGTTCAAATATCTTTAAAATTACAAAGATGAAGGCTTAACGAAACTCGCTATATCATTGTCATTCATAACCTTACCCGCACATATGACTTTTATATTTTAAATTAACAATTTGGACAGTTCATACATACCCATTCTCAAAAAATATAATTTCATTACACAAACTGTTTCAATAAAAGAAGAAAACATAACATACAAAAATACTAATTTAAGTTTTAGCCACTCGTTGAAGTTCACGTTATCAATTCGTTGAATAGAATAATATCAGAAATATCAACAATACAAAATTAAGTTTTTTTTTTTGAGTAGTAATGTTTTGAAAACACTCATTCAGTTCAAAGTTCACGTATTTTCTAACTTTTTTTCAAACACAATAAATGTAAAAATTGAATCGGTTTGAGCCAACGTCAGTAGAAGGTTCACTAAAGGTTAGAACTGTTCTCAACCTAACCTCCCCTCCCAACATCATGGCCTTCCTCAAACCATATTCATCATTTTTATTTACTTTATCTTACAAATATTATTTTTTTATATATAAATGTAATATTACTGTAATAAAATTGTACATTTTTAAAAAATGTTAATTCAAAATTGAATTGCCAATTTGTAAAACTTGTTAAATCGAAAAACCTAGTTAAAAACAGGATTACCCGTCAGAGTGCGCTAGTGGGAACAGTTAAAATTCACTATTAATTTTTCTGCATAATGTCCTTTCTCCCTGACTCAATAAACCCTACCCTGTTAGTTAGGTCGACACTTATTAATTTTCTGTTTAATTTTTTTTATTAATTATCTGCAAAAGGAAGGGGGGAATCAAACGAAAGACTCAACTCGAAAATCCCTAATATCAACCGATATAATGAATATATCGACATGAAAATGTATGTAAGTTCAAAACACCATAAGGACGTCACCAATTAATTTTACGGGAAGTCGGCAGAAGGGAATAGCGAGATCAGGGGGCTCGACTCAAAAACCCTAATAATTGCCAATGTAATGAATGTATCAACAAAAAAATTAGTATGATTCAGAAGCCATTAGTCAAATGTCGATTGGTTTTTCCAACATCCTGATACAAAATGAAAGAACATATATCGCTCTGGTAGTAGGTGATATGACCTTGTAGTTAAAGCCCGGGCATGAGTCATTAACTAACTCTTAAGATGATGTTCTTCATTTCAAATGTTTGCTTTTGTTTAAAAAATGTGACTGAAAAATAAGTTTTAGAATCTTCAACATTATAGCCGTATTATAATTATAAATTATATGTAACCAGGAAATTTTAATAGAATATTTATCTTTTTTTTTTTTCAGGTTGGAGATCACATAGAGAAGATAGACAATGAAAATTTGGTTGGAAGAAGACATTTTGAAGTTGCAAAAATGTTAAAAGAGATTCCCATTGGAACAACATTCATCCTTCGACTTGTCGAACCCATTAAAGCTGGCTTTGGTAAGTCATCTATTTAAGTAAAATTAAATGTTTATATGATTCCTGAATATATTTCAGTGTAACTTCATATTTCGAATTTGACTGTTCTGGAATAGGCTTAAGGAAACTTATGATTTAAAAAAAATATCTGAATAGGTCGTCTTGAGGGCTAGCCTACTAAGCTTAAGAACGTGAGTTCGAAACCCGACCGAGGCCCTTAGTTTATTTTATCTGGAAGGTAAAATAGACCCTCGGATGGGACGTTAAGCGATGGTCCGGAGCCTCTACGATGTCAGGTACTCGTTAACCTACCCTAGGTGAATAAAAATTTACAGTAGGCAAAATTTAGGATTCCCACAGTAGAGTCGGGCTCATATCCACGAGAGTGATGAAAGATCGCTCTGGTAGTAGGCGATATGACCTCGTAGTTAAAGCCCGGGCATGAGTCATAAAACCTAACCTAAATATGTATATATATTACATTTAATACTATAAGGAACATAATATACACAGTTACCAAGACGGCGCCGGAAGCTCAGAGATAGCGTGCTTGCTTACTGAGCGCAAGATCGTGGGTTCGTAACCCGGCTGAGGCCCTTATTTCATTTATAGAAGTGAAAAATCCTTAAGCATGCCGTCCTTTGGATGGGACGTTAAGTGATGGCCTTGAGCCTGTACGATGTCAGGTACTTGTTAAAGACCCTGCCCTAGGTGAATGAAAATGTAGGAATCCCATAGTAAAGTCGGGCTCATGTCCACCAGAATGAGGAAAGAGCGCTCTAGTAGTAGGCGATATGACCTCGTAGTTAAATTTCGGGCATGATTCATAATAACTAAACTATCACAGTATCCAATTATAATGTTGTCTTCATTATAAAAAAAATATTATGGCTTAAAAGTTTCCATGTGACAATTGAAAAAATAGTTTTATTAATTACAGTGATTTTGAAGCCATATTCAATATGGCCTTAAAATCAATGTAATATTTAAAAGTTGTTGATATTATATTGTGTATTGGATATTATGATTGACAATATAATAAGTATTTAGACACGGAAACAATTTTTGAAGATTTTCGAATAGATAAAACCTTAATTAACCGATGTGTAAAAAATTAATATATTTGTGCGACCATAAAACCAAATTTTTGTTTATCAACAAAGTTTTATTATTGAAGAGACAACTGGTCTCAAATCAAAGACATCCTTCATTTACCATAGAGTTAGTTTGTTGTGATTTGCGGCCTGCACAGAAGATGTGCTTAGAAGACTACGACAAAAATGGCTATAGAACCCTCATGTCCATTGTTAATCTGTTTTTATTCTAACTTGCAGTTAATATAGAACCTCGAGGAAGCGGTCGAAGGGGTAAGAAAGGCTACGGCACTGGCAAGGAGACGTTACGATTTAAAGCTAACGGACAGACCCAAATAATAGAAGAGGTGAGATTTTTTTCATATTTTTTGTTATTGTGGGACATTTTACATCAAAACGATCCTTCACCCGATATAATTTGTATGTATACTGGATGGGGTTATGCATGCACCTACGGACCTATGCACCCAATGCTCTTCACATATCCCTGGAAGTTATGGTCTTCCACCTTACCTTATCATCTAGTCGTATGACCTACAGATACCAAGTTCTTCATGAAGGACCTTGGCGAATCTAAGAAAACTCCCGTGGTCACTCTTCTAAAATCTTCCTCTCTGATTATATCTCTACCGAGAATGTGTAATCTCGTCCCAGGAAGTCTTCTTCTTCCCCTGGGACTGTCCTTGACTCCTATGGTATCTACGTGTCTGTTGATCGGACCGGACCGTGTTCCACTGCCTATTACCGAAGCTCAGGATCCTTGGAATCTTCTCCCAGAAACATCTTAGACTGTCTGCATGTTATTTCTATTCATGACTCCTCCAAATGTTGTATAGTCCACTCTTTTATCCGGGTTCAGTAAGCCTCCCGAGATATTCCTAAATCAGTAATGACTTTCCGGGTAAGCCTTATTTCGATAATATAAAAAGTACTCCAAAGAATAAGTAAAAACTTAGATATTTTTATATATATGTCCAGTTAACATAATGATGTACATACGCGATGTACATATGAGGAGTTTGGAGCCAGAGCGGACCAACTAGTTGAAACTGAACAGGAAGAAAATGGCAATTGAAAATTGAGTACATTTTGTTTATCTCCATAAATGGGCCCCAAATATTTATTTATATTTGAAATTTTAGAATAGTATTGGATGAGTGATCCCTTTTTGTGTTCTATAAAGTTGTTGAAGGCCGTATGATCCATTGTGACTTTGAAAATATATGCACAAAATATTTGTGGACTAAACTTAAAGTGCTGCTATCTATCACTGAAGTGAAGAAACTAAGTGATCCACACTGGTTTTGAAAAAAGGGAATCTATGCCAACATCAGGATGGTAATAACTCATTTTCCGAAAAATTGTGGGTTGGTCCGCTCTGGCTCCAAACTCCTCAAATATGATATATATAATGATTTTTGTCCCTTCACTTCTTGCTAACTGCTGGTACCTTGAATTATTTTCCATTATTATATATGTATACCTATATATATTTTTTTTTTTCAGCCAAATAAAGAAATGCAACTTGGTATCGACAAAATAAACAAGCTGTTGGAAAATTATTTGGGAATTATGGATTTAGAATTAGGTAAGTTAATTAAGTATTAATTATTAATTGTTCGTTTTAATTATTAAAAAACAATTTAAGTTTATTTTCTGATTGGTTGGTTGGCGATGTAGTGGTTACTTGTTGAATAAGTAATACAGAGGTATCAATCCAACAGAATATTTTATATATACCACAACTAGTTTGGCCAATTATCTGCCATCCTCATGTAGTGAATCTCAACATATCTGCATAAACCAAAACAATTTCTTTATTAAATTGAATTACTATAATTTACGAATTGTTCAAATCAATAATTTACAATAAATAAATGATAAAGTCTTAAGTATTATTATTAAAAAATAGAATACTTTGAAATTCTTTACCTGATGATGGCTGTTGAGTGCGAAACTAGTTGTGGTGTGAATAAAATATATTGTTGGACTTTATCTCCATACTACTATCGTAGGTTTCGCTTATCCGGACTAGATGGACCGAACCCCGTCCGGATCACCCAAAGTCTGGCTTAAACGGAATTTTCTGTAAAATCCTCATGATTAATATTTTAGCAATTTTTTTTCTCATAAATACACCTTCTCCTTCAGCTTAATTTTATTTTCAATACTACATAATGTATACGTAGATCTAACTTTTCGACCTACAAACTGAGATAGGGTTAACAAAACAAAACATCTTTGTGATTAACACTCAAAATTTATTTACTGTACAGTACTACTGTAAAAAATAAACCACGGTACATTAATGTTATAATGTAAATATTAAGAATTTTAAAAACGAAATATGTAAACGTTAAATTCTGAATAGGACTATAAAAGTAAAACAATGTACAGTAAGACCCGACGTAGTTTTGCCGTACGTACATGTACTTGTAGGCACCTCAACGTCAGTAGCTCACCAGATGATGTATCGCTTTGTTTCTCGAAGTACATCATCAAGTTCTTCAGCATTGTAGTCGCTTCATCATGAGTTAGGTCAACTGGTTCCTCCGTAACGTCGTCGCCATCTTCCGTACGCTTGTCTGTTGCCGGGTTTACAATGCACACTTCTACGATTTCATTTTCACTTAATATTCGATGACCATTATCACTGTCACTATTCATCCACTAAGAAACGTCACTTTCCTTCCACATCGGCACAAAATGTTGAACAAAATTTTCGTCTTGTTCCTGGTTTTCACAAGTTAAACCCACCCTCTCTTTGAATTATTTTCGTATTTACCCCTCGCTAAATTAAATTTTTTGTTTACTAAATTTTATTTCGTTGTTTTTTTAATCCCGTGCGGATTAACTGGGTATCTGGATAATCGGTGTCCGGATTAGCGAGACTACTGCATTTCTAATAAAATAATTGAATTATTGAATTTAGTATCTGTCACACTCCTTATATGGCCCTTCCTTGGTTTATTTCTACCGCTGCGAAGGTAGAGAACCAATATCTATTTCTTAAATACATGATATGATTTTAAAAATTCAATTTTTACAGATTTAGAGCATCTTATGGGAGCAAATTATAGTTTTATAATTAAGTTCTATGATTAAATTTCAATTTTAAATCTAATTTTAAAAGTTAATCGCTGTAACATTGCCTTCGAAACTCGGCTGAGGCCCTAAGTTTATTTTATGTAGGAGGGGAAATAAGCACGCCGTCCTTCGGATGGGACGTTAAGCGATGGTCCCTAGCCTGTACGATGTCAGTTACCCCTACCGTGGGTGAATAAAATTTAAGGTAGACAAAATTTAGGACTCCCATAGTAGAGACGGGCTCAAACCCACCAGAGTGACGAAAGAGCGCTCTGGTAGTAGGCGATATGACCTTGTAGTTAAAGCCCGGGAGTGAGTTACAATAATTAACTAACTATAGGTACAATTAATAAGTCAATCAAATTCTTTTGTAAAGAAAATATTTATTGTTTCGATCTCTATGTTTAAATTGGGGTCGTCTAAAGAAATATTTATACATTCAAAATCTCCTTATATAACATAAATGTTTTATTTTTCTTGAGGCTGTTTTTGGCAACCGCAGAGTCGGTGCAGTTGTGTTATTTTGTTTTAGTGTACAAATTTCTAATTGAGTTGTTTGGGTTTACAGCGACACAGATCTGGGAACATGGTGAGAAGAAGGGCAACAGCATGGAATTTGCAGAGTCGATCGACAACTCGGACCTCGGGGAGCTGGCCTTCGCAGAAGACATCATATTTGAGATGTGGGGCGTCATCACAGACGCCAGAGCCGGCCGTCTCAACTGATCATTATGGTACATAACAGGTTAGGTTTTACGACTCATGCCCGGGCTTTAACTACGAGGTCATATCGCCTACTACCAGAGCGCTCTTTCGTCACTCTGGTGGACATGAGCCCGACTCTACTGTGGGAGTCCTAAATTTTGCCTACTCTAAATTTTTATTCATCTAGGGTTAGGGGTCTTTAACGAGTACCTGACATCGTACAGGCTCAGGACCATCGCTTAACGTCCCATCCGAAGGACGGCGTGCTTAAGTTTATTTTACCTCCCAGATAAAATAAACTAAGGGCCTCGGTCGGGCTACGAACCCACGACCTTGAGCTCAGAAGTCAAGCACGCATACCACTGAGCTACCGGCGCCCTCATGGTACATAACACATCCTATTATTATTATTATTACCATGACAACCAAAAAAAAAGCAATATTTTATGTATTTATGAGGCTCGCTCCCCCTCCAAAACCAGTCGACTATGTGTCAATAATTTCACTACAACGGCAGTTATTGGGGCTTTTGAATTGAGCCCCTCCACTGGACCCCCATTCCTTCAGCCGATATCGCTGAAATTTGACAGGTTTTGATTTTAAATATGTAATTTAATGTCGATACATACATGGAGCGCTCTTTCGTCGCTCTGGTGGACATGAGCCCGACTCTACTCCGGCAGTCCTACTTATTTATTATTACTTATTCATCTAAACATAGGAGGAGTCTTTTCACTTCGCCAGCTATACGAAGTATAGGGGATGTTATGTAATCGCTCAAACATTCGATGCCGAGTTTTCAACGGAATTTCAAGTTTTCCGACCTTCAGATTCCAAATATGAAAAAAAACAATTTCTGTCTGTCTTTGGATGTGTCCTTGAAAACGATAACTCCCAATAGAATGAATGTATCGACACGAAATTGTATATGTGCGTACAAAATCCTCGTAAGGAGGACACCTACAGGTTTTAAGCCACATTGGCCAAAGGGGAGGGGGATTTCGGGGAGACTTAACACAAAAACTGTAATAACTGCCGTTGTAATGAATGTATCGACATAAAATTTTAGATTTAAATTCAAAGCCCCATAGGGATAACAGCTATTAATTTTCCGCGTAATCGGTCGTAAGGAGGGATTAGAGGATAACCACCCTAATAACTGCCGATGTAATGAATCTATCGACACAAAATTTACTACAAGAACTCAGAAGTCACTATGTAAGTCAAATATTGAGTTTTATCCCAAACAGTTGATTGGCTTTGGAGGGAGAGCGAAAATGTCATCAATTCGTACTGGGCAAGTACATAGCCGGTGATTCACGGACGATTTTTTTCTACGTATTTTAATTACTAACTGGTTACCTTGACGTTCCTCGGTTCGTAACTTTAACTTTAAGCAGGCTAGTCCCGCATCTGCCAGGTTAGATAGTAACTTCATGAAATACAGCCCGTAGAAAGAATAAAAATAGCTGCCGTTCCGAAAATGGGGTAGTTTAATGTGTGTGGTATTATCTTGAGAATATCAAATAGTAACGGGGGCCGACATTGACGGAAGAATATTTATCTGAACGGTTGTTCGACTATTCGTACGAATGTTTTTTTTTTTTTATTTTATAATTCACATTCCTTGTGGAGGTATCCTGGGTCCTATCCTTTACACATTATACACAGCTCATTTCCCCACCTTGGCAGACTGGTATCCTCTCTGCTCATCCTGACCCTGTCCTATCATCCAGACACCTCCAAGAACATCTGATATCCCTTCAATCCTCCCGCAATAAGTGGAGAGTGAAGGTGAACAATAAGAAGTCACTTTACTCTCCGTCGCAAATATTCCTGCTCCAGTATACCGTAACAATAATCCCATCCCAATGAATAAATATTTAAAATTGTCAATAATACACTACATAGTATTTTCTCTCCTGAACTTCCATTATAGGTCGAAAATGTATTGAACAGTTTGCCATAATCGACTTAATATAATTAATAAGTAATGAAAGTTGGATTGCACTAACATGAAATGACCAACCCTTAGTACGATATGTAAAAAAATTATTTCACTAAGCTATTTACTGGTCGGAGTATAAATAAGAATATTTTGTACATATCGCACCCGTCGTAGAATAAAGGTACAACTCAAAAATTGAATTTGTTGGGAAATCAACATTAAAGTTTTCGTTGTACACTTTTGACTACCTCATTTCAACGCCACCACGAGTTTTTCTGCACAAAAAATTAACAAAACAAAGTCGTCGTGGCGTATAAATGAAGAGGTAGTCAAAAGTGTAGAACAAAAACTTTACTGTTGATTTCCCAACAAATTCTATTTTTGAGTTGTACCTTTATTCTACGACGGGTACGATATTTCTTGATTCGAGGAACCTCCCAGATAAAAAAACTTAATAACTCGCATCTTGAGCTAACGTTTTATTAAGATATACATTCTAGTAACACATGATGACAATTTAAGTAAAACAATTTCGTAATAACTGTTGAAATAGAATCAAATGTTACATATCGGTATGAAATAAAGTTCGTAGTTCGTATAGTATACATATCTATTTTGTTAAAAATTTAAAAATGCATTACGATAATATGTACATTAATTTCTTGTTTCAGTTCCTTTCTGTATGAGACGCTGATATGAAATGTCTTCTACTGTCTGCAGATATTAGAAGCAGTTTTAAAATACTGAATTTAATTTAAGAAAATAAAATTTGAAGATACAATTTTTCAAATGTATGTATTTAAAATCTAAGATTGTATGTATATTTTGTGTTAATATATTATTTGTGTATTTATAAAACGGTTTTTTTTTACCTTTAATTAAACCTTTTTCTACACTGAGTCCAGATATGAAGTCAGTAAACAGTACTTTCTACTTATTTGAAGAAAATAAAATAAAAACAGTTCTCGATGAATTATCGGCAATGTGCTCCCCCAGAACGAATTAATTAACATTTCGCTACCCCTCCAAAACCAGTCGACAGTTTGGACCAAAAATCAATAATACATTATTATTACCTTACAGAGAGGAATCGTCATGGTCAATATTGTGTCGATAAATTCATTATATCGACGGTTACTATTAGGGTTTTGGAGTTGAGCCCCCTCTTCTCTTCGGTCGATGTTGCCAGAAACTTAACAGGTATCGTCCTCATGGAAATTTGAATTTAAATATAAAATTTCATGAGAATACATTCATTACATCGGTAGTTATTAGGGTTTTTGAGTTGAGCCCCCTCTAAACCCCCCTTCCCCTTAAGCCGATACTGCTGAAAATTGTTGTGATCTCCACCAGTATTATGCCTAAAATATTGGCCTTCTTTTTTTATCCTGTCCTCTAGTCATCTCTTTTTAACTGTCGACCATTTGGTTTTCGCATCAAGGTAAGTTTCCTCATTTAAAGCTAATTGATTTTTTTTTTTTTTTTCGGGATTTATTTACAAATGGTTCGCCTACTCACAATTTGAAAGACATTTTGAGTGCGAGTAATGATTTTATAACTGACATTAATAAATAAGGCCATGCAATATCAGTTACACAGGATGGAGCTAGGACCACACAGGAGGCAAGAAAGTGAGTCATATATGTATTTTAAATAAATTTTTTATTTTTTTCTTTACACATAGAATACGTGACACAATATTAAATATATACGATATAATCAAGAGTACAAAAGCTTTCTTTTCTTAATTTATAAAATATATATATATATAATATATACAGCGGCTGTGAAATGTATACATAAAAACATTCATGATACAGGAATAGAAAACAATTTCCTATAATCGTACTTCAATAATACATTAAAAAAAATATATATAAATTACAATTCTAAATATGTTCGATGATAAGCTAAAAAATAAGTAAATAATAAAATAATGCCCCAATGTCTCACTCACATTTTTTTTCTCTCTAGATTTGATGACAGAAATATCTTTGAAAACGATGATCATCTTAAAAAAAATGTAATTTATTAATATTATAATAGACTAATTTATACAAAATTATTTTTTGTTAGCATATTTTACGATATTCCAGTTTTCGACAAAAAAAAAAAAAATTAATGAGGTTGAAATGGTCATTGAGTTTTATATAAGGGAAGAGTTGAATAAATACTAAAATATATTCTATAATTGCTAGTAAAAACTGAAAAAAAATATTTCTTAAGATTAAGAATAATTATAGAGACTAATACAGGGATAATATAAATAAATAAAATAAATAATGAGCAAAATTCTACATTTTCATTAATTCTTTCTACTATCTGATGTTGGATGGATGGATCCTAGAAGATGGATTGTACAAAGTTGAACTGGTGTTCCTCAAGTAAGCGTACTAGGACCCACAAAATCTCCAAAACGGCTTTCAGTAAATAAACTCCATTTTTTTAATTTAAATTATGATTTTTTATAATAATCAAAATTAGAAAGAATTACATTTTTGTACAATTATTTGTTAACGCATACGTCAGTGCAACTTTATTTTCTTTATAGGACTACAATTAGTCTTACGGCATAATAATAAAAAAAAAAAAAAAAAAACTTTATTTTGTTTTTCATATTAACGTCGAACGACACATTTTTCTCTTGATGTGAATATTAATTTTGGAAATTTTACAAGAACATTTTATTCATAATTAAGTTTATAACGCATGCAATTAAAAATCACTGTTCAACAATTTAATTTTTGCTAATATAATTTTAAAGAAAATATCAGACTCCAAGACCAATAATTGTGTTCATTTGTAGTAAGATGTGTTCACGAATTATACTGACCAGTATCTCAGAGGGTAGCATGCTTACTGTACTCAAGTTCACGAGTTCGAAACCCGACCAACCGTTTTTTATCTAAGGTAAAAAAAAACCTTGAGCATGCCGTCCTTTGGATGGGACGTCCCAAGCCAGAGCAATTAACTACCCATAAAAAGAGATAGCATCAAAATTAATACGTACCAAAGTTTCAACATTACTGAAAAATAAAAACGATAGTAGTTAATTCTTTAAATCCTAGCGTGCGCTCGACTTTCTGTCGTAATATTGAAAGCAAACAATTCTGTTGTTAACAACAGAATGACTTGGGAATTAACAGATAAAAAATTGGTATGTTGGTTGACAACTTTATATACACATATTATATATATCATGCCCGGGCTTTTAACTTCGAGGTTATCTCGTCTATTACCAGAGCCCTCTTTCGTGGCTCTGGTAGACATGAACTCGATTCTTTTATGGGAGTGCTACCCAGATTTAGTCAGCTAGGTTAGGAATCGGTTAGGGACCGTCGTTTAACGTCCTATTACATATATACAAAAGACGGCGTGCTGAAGCTATTTTTTTACCTCGGATAAAAAAAATCTAATTATGTTGTCCGAATCTGCGTTAGATTTCTATTCGTCTTATGCGAATCTGATCTTACCAAGACAAACGTCTGTCAAGATACAGCCCAAGGTAGCGCACTGTGTAAGACATGGGGAGAATCTCACAGATGGTACGAGTACATGTACATGTGTTTCGGCGAAGTAAGAACCTAGTCTACTGATTTTTGTTGTTTGAGCTTCAACTTAAAAAGTCAAATGTTGTGTAGAGCTGAGATGTAACTATAGTATATTTTTGAAAATAAAGCAGCTGACCACATCAAATAATAATGCCATTTTACTCAACTATTTAACTAATATTCAATTTCAAAGAAGGCTATTTAATAACAAGAAAACTGTTTAAATTACGGAAGTTATGGAATATTTTGACGTGCAACAGATCTCACTGTAGTGTTCTGTGTAAAGAATCTTCCATAATTTTACTTTTTTCAACTAATCCATAAAAATTCTAATGAAATGCAAAATGATCTGTTTTTTAATACTTGTTCTTTTTTCAAAAAATACAATGTGTAATCCAGTTAATATGCGTTAATATTTACATAAAATGACTAGTTTTCGGGATAACAAACACAGAAAGTGTAAGTAAATATAAATTATGGAGTTAGTATTTGAGCTTTATAAAAATAAAATAGTAAATTACAGCTTATATTTATTAAAAATAACATTAATTATTAATACTACATAAAGTATTAATTTAATTAGAAGAAAATATGACTATAAACTATTAAATCATTAAACGACCAGATTTAATGATTTTAGTTTAGCATATTGTCTTGTTTTACATAAACATGCTATGTATACTATGTGCGCAAGCTGAGAAAAATCGATTTCACGCAACTCAAGGCCTGAACGACACTCGCGCTTGTTGGTTGAATCGTGCTGCCAAAAACGCCATGTGGAACGCATTCGTTAGTTTACCAAATTTAGAATTTTTCTGTTATCAATATACATGAATTTTAGAAGGGAATGAAACCAGGGGGATTATATGAGAGAGAATGACTTTGAGCATTTCATTATTTAATTGTGCACGATTAGGGGCGATAGCTCAGAGGTAGCCTGCTTGCTTACTGAGCTCGGGATCGCGGGTTTGAAACTTAACTGGGAGATGAAAACACCTTGAGCACGCCGTCCTTCGGATGGGACGTTGAGCGATGGTCCCGAGCCTTTACGATGTCAGGTACTCGTTAAAGACCCCTCCTATCCATCAGACTTCCTACACACCAGAGTGATGAAAGAGCTCTGGTAGTAGGCGATATGACCTCATAGTCATAGCCCGGGCATTAGTCACAATAACCAACCAACTTTTCAGTCAACTTACAGCTTACACCTACGTTTCTGCCATACACTTTATTAAGAACAACCTTATTATTATAATTAGAGAGTGAAGTTCTTATGTAAAATGTAGTTACGTTATTGTGACTCATGACCGGGTCATATCACCTACTACCAGAGCGGTGTTCAGTCACTCCAGTGAACATGACCCCGACACTGCTATGGAAGTCCTAAATCGATCAGTGTATCTTTACTATTGAAACAAATCAATAGTTAACGACTAATTTTCCACAGCTTGCGCATTTAGTTACACTATTTTCGTATGTAAAATCATCGGCGTGAAACTGAAAGCTTATCCTGAAAACTGACGGCAGCGCATGGCCAATGTTGGTCCCTCATTTTATTGCTCGTCTCAATAATATTGATTTATTTGATCTCTCAACAGTAGAAATGTAGTCATTTCACTCTACCGATTGATTCGATAGTTCGTAGTTAATATTATAATTATTTTTATTTACACTTTTTTTTATTAAACTTTATTTAAAAATAGATACTTATTCAATAAAAAATAATATTATATATATTGATGTAAGAAAACTTAGGAATTTTGTTAAAAGAAAGTCTGGGAAAAATTGGTTTTACTGGAAAATAATTTTAAAATCATAGCTTGGCCACACTAGTATTGCTCCTAGGAAATACTGTTATCTTTTGCACAGGTTTCAATTTAGATTCATTTTTCATTTATTTACAAAAATAAATGTGCAATTGGATAGACATTTCAGACTGTAGGCACAAATTAACCAACCTCTGAAGGTCATGACTTTAGTTTCACGCCATCTAGAGTATCCACAAGTAAACAATGCGAGTGAGACACATTTATTAAAATATAATTTTTACAATTCCATTTACAGACGGTAAAGCCTCAATACTCACAATGCTATTAACAATATATTTTACGAAAATTTACAATTTTCCCTAACTAACCTACAATTGTTACTTCCACCATCATCCCTCCAAATATTTATTATACCAAATATCCCTGATATCCTATATCCTGGCATGTATGTATAAATAAATATCTTTAAATATTTTTGAGGATTTGGAGAGCTTATATTTTACAATATATATATTTTTTTAAGTCAAACATATTTTAAATTTTTGTGCTTGTCCAATGATATTTGAATATGTTCAAAAAGTGCAAAAAGATGAAATAATGAATGCCTCAAGTGAGTTTCACGAAATGTGTTGTCATAGAACTCCCAATGAAACGCTTAAAGAAAACAGAATTCAAAAATGGGAAATGAAATGTAGATATAAAAAAAAAATGACATTATAGCGCTGTTCCTGAAGAAAAATTATACAATTGCAAAAATAATTATTTTCAGCAATGTAAAAAAAATAATATCAAATTTAATATAATATTTTAATGACTTAGAATGATAGTCACAAAAAGGATGTTAAATTGTACCTCTAATTTCACAAATATGTCATTGTTCTTCTAAAATTTAGAATACAATTCATGGCTTGTATATAAAAATTTAATAAATTTTAGCGGCCAAGTATTTCATTCGTTCTGGTAAAAAGATTCGGTATTTCTGAAACCAGTGAAGCATAGTACACAAAATACCCAAAAAATTTGCCGTTGTGTCATTGTTCTTCCGGAACAGTGTTCATATTGTCTTCAGGATTCCATCATGAAATTAATAATAATTTATCAACTCAAATAAAATTTAGTAGACTGACCTCTCACAGATTTTATTATTTTGTATTATTCTGAAGTTGCACTCATCATCTGACTACAATAAACCCATAATTTAGTTTAAAAAATTATAAAAATTCTAATGACTAAAATAATTTCATAAAAATAATGACTATATGCGCTAAAATGATTTATTCATAAAAAAAAAAAAAACACAAAGTGATATAATTAACTTCAACAATTAACATATCTGATAAAATATCATCTAAAAAATTAAGTGTTTTTTATTTATTCATTTTACCTTTTTACATTATGTTTAAATAATTTTTTTTTATTGAGTACCACAATTGTTGAAGGTTTTTTATATCACTTAATTTTATGTTACTTAATTATTGAATTTATTATTTTATGAATAATTAATTTTAGGGGATATAGTCATTATTTTTATACATTTATTATCGCCATAATTGAAGCTATTGAATTAGCCATAAATGAGCGCCACAAAGTGCCTTTCTCCTCTCTTGACATTTTGACATTCCCATTTTTTCTCCATTAGCACATTTGCTTGCTGTATATGTTCTTTATAATTGTTCTTTATAATTGTAAATATCTCTTTGTAAATAAAATTAAAAAAAAAAAAGAAACAGAATTTTTATACATTTTTACAAAATGAAGGGTTTTGCGTAAAAAGCCGATGATGAAAGCAACCTCGGAAGCTAATACGAAATAATGAAACCTGAGAGGTTACACCATGTTTTTATTTTTTGCAATTTTAAAAATTAATGTTCATTGGAGATTTAAAAAATAAAATAAAATTGAATATTGGGTAGTTGGCATGAGAATAGCCCCCACCCATGTTGCTATTGTCCTGTTTGTGGTGTTAGAAGAGTTGAGAAACTCGTATGTTCGTATTTCTACTTCATATAGATTTTATGAAAAATGTATTAAAATGAAGTAAGGAAGACTTGAGACATATCAAGACACAACCACCACATAACTATAACTGTTACTTAAAACAAAAGTCTTGCTTTCCAAAGAAGACTGTTATGACCTCAAACCCAAGTGAATATCGAAGCCTTACCATCCTCAAAATAAAATTAACAATTTCAATTTGAATAAAAACAAAATATTAATTATATCAACTAAAAAAAAAAAAAAAACATTTTTTTTTGGCCTAAAGTTTACAAAATTAATCAAAAATTACCTAATTTATTTATTTATTTTTTTTTTTCATTTATTTTTTTTAAAATATTTAATATAAACAAGTTCGTATAAATAAATTACATTATTTTTAAACATTTTTCATTTCTTTAAACATTTTTGTTGAGGATATAATTTTTGGAGGGGTTATTTGTACAAAAATGTTCTAAATTATAAATATTTACATCTTGATGCCTGGATCTCCTCATTTATTACATTGGGTAATATATTATTTTTGATTTCCGTATTATTTTTAAATACACATACATACACACATATAAATATATATATATTATTATATACATATATAATAATAAAAATATATAGGCATATATTTTTATACAAATACATAAACAGTATATAGTCCCAGAAATAATGTGATCAGTGATCAGTGCGATAAATATCAGGCCGAAGGATAAACTCTAATTTAAAAATCTCCAATGAAAAGGAGATGTCACGTCATATTTTAAAAGTTTTTTTAATAATGAATAAATGTTTGTCCGATGCACTTTAATATATCTCACGTACATTAAAAGAAAATATCGCTGTTATGAAACTCCTTACTTACACAGACCGAATCACAGGAATACAGGGACACTCTTACTGTTTATAAAAGAGAAAAAAAAATAAGCGTTCATCAGAAAATTTCGGTGGGGTGGGGCGCTCTTTCTCCCGAAAATAGTTGGTTATCTTAAGAATGCCGAATGGTAATGGGGTCGATAAGGACTTCATTTTGAAGGTCTTGTTAAACTGAACAATTTTTATCAGAAAGGTTTTTCGACTACTCATACCATTTAAAAATGGCGGCTTAAAGTGATGATTTATTGACGATTTTAGGATATATATTTTTGAATGGCAATTATAGGAAATTCAAGGAATGGAAGTAGACGTTTTTCGTTTTATAATGTACATTTGAACAGCATTCCAACGGTGTGGTATCTCATTTATGAAACTTTTTTTTTTTTTTTTTTTTGTTTATTTAGTGTCAAAACGGCTTTGGAGATAGTCGTTATATATCACATCATTGTAAAAGTCTTTAAATATAAATTAATATAAGAGTATCAATTTTTCACATTTCATAAATCAGAAAATGAAATAGTTCCCACAAAATAATCAATTGAGTGAAACTTTGGCCGTTAAATAATCTCTTCAAAATGATGTACTACTCGAAGGGAGAAATTATTTTTTGTTTGTATAAATATATGATACCAATTGTGTAAGTCTAGGCACTCTCTATGGGAGGTCTTTAACTTCTGGGATATACTGGGCATGTATTTGTACGCATTCTATATTGTAGATGAAAGAATATAACATTTGTGGTAACAGAAAAAATGGTAAATTACTCTAAAAAAAATCTCTTCACGTTAGTTTTCCCTAGTCTGACTACTACATAGTTAAATTTACATCCATTTTTTTTTTCAGTATTTTTTACATGCTCTCTGAATTTAAAACAAATCTTCTTATTATGTGGTCTTCAGGAAGGACTGAAACATTTAGAAGAAACAAATATTAGTGTAATAATAGAAAAATATCTTAAGTTAGTTATTGTGACTCATACCCGGGCTTTAACTACCAGAGCGCTCTGCTTGATAATCCGGCGGTTGTCTGGTCTCATATGTGTCGGATTATCGAGATTGTACTGTATTGTTAATTCCAATCCATGTGTATCAGACTCTTAAGAGTTAATATCTGTTTATGAGATGTGTTCAAAAAGTAATGGGAATTTTGTAATTTCGCGGATCAGGAGTTATAGTATCTCCTTCCCCCGCAGTCATCTCTACTTGAAGGTGGGTTTCGACCAACAAGGGAGTTAAAACTAAACGTGACACCTACCCAACACTTGAGAGGTGGCTGGAGCTAGAGAAGCCAGGAAGATGTATTATTTGTCTTTGTGGGTCTCCTTAAGGAAGCCGTTACTCAGGCCGTTGGTGTAGCTGTGATTGTTGTGATGGTTCTTGGAGTAGCCGTTCTCCACAGGTGGCGACACTGGCTTGCTCGCTACGGGCACATCGTTCTCCACAGGCTGAAAAAATATACACACACAGATTTAGTATACCTCTCATATATTTTAGTTATGGACTACTAGTTAAATCTTCTGAGAACTCTCCCCACCCCTTCTTGACACCAGCATAACTAGTACAATAATATAACCTTCGTAATAATATATTCGTTTGAAATTGTTTGAAGAAAGTTTAGACAATATAACGAAAAATTATCTAACTCCTGATATATATATCAACAGTACTAATATTGATTAAAATAATTAAACAAACGGATCACAAAGATAAAATGTTTTAGAGGGCGGATTCTAAACCCAGTCGGAGCCCTTAGATTTTTATCAGGGAGGTGAAAAAACCTTAAGCCGTCCTTCGAATGGGACGTTAAGCGATAGTCCCGAGCCTGTCGGTAACTCGTTAAAGACCCTTATCCTAGGTGAAAAAACCTAGGTACTCAACATTTAGGACTCCCACTGTAGAGATGGGCTCATGTCCACCAGAACGATGAAAGAGCGCTCTGGTAATTGGCGATATGACCTCGAAGTTAAAACCCGGACATGAGTCACAATAACTAAGATAAAATGTCATAACTCTCGAAAACACAGCTACCACTAAAAAAGGGAATATAAGACAAATATTTGAGTATTTGTGATTATTACTTATAAATGAATGACGGTCCTGAGACTGTGCGATGTCAGATACCTACTCGTTAAAGGCCCCTACCCCTTGACAACTAAACTTGGGTTAAATAAATAAAACAAACTTATTTTTGAAATATTCAAATAGGGTCGCTCTCTGCAAACTAACTTAGTTCATAACTAGACCTGACGATGGTATAAGGCCGAAACCGGTAGTTATATATATTTATATCTTTAGTGGAATAGACAATATTTCAAAAATAAGTTTGTTTTATTTATTTATTACAAGTTTCCACAATATGTCCGCGTTCCTCAACTTAGAAGTAAACTTGGGTTTACAAAAAAGCGTAGTTAAAGCCAGCGCATGAATCACAAAAACTATTTCAAACTATCTAATACAGCAGAAGGAAATTATATTATACTACTAAGTATGAGAGGTTTAAGGAGGGGTGTGGTAGAGGGAAGAGTTTGGGGAGGGGAGATCTCAGGACGTTGAACTCATGGTCACAGTTAGTTATACTATATAGATTATTAGTTAGACTCATGCCCGGTCTTTAACTAGGTCATATCGTCTACTACCAGAGCGCCCTCATGAGCCCAACTATCCTCTGGGAGTCCTAAATTTTACCTATTCAGGTTTATTCACCCAAGGTGACATCGTACAGGCTCTTACGTCCCATCCAAACGACGGCAGGCTGAAGGTTTTTTCACATCCCAGATAAAAGACGGTCGGGTTTCGAACACGCGATCTTGAGCTGAAGGTAAGCACGCTCCCTCTGAGCTACCGGTGCCCTCGACTGTATTCTCTGGAAGAATTAGGTTGCCCTCCAGTCAGGCATACCAAAGTGTGTTAGAGGGCAACTGTCTTCTTAAACTAAATAAAAATAAACACAAATGTTCTCAATACTCACCATACAGGCCCCATTGTTGGAGGATATTTTGAATCCGTTTTTACTGTATTTACTCCTGTAAAAATCGGAGAATAGAAATAGGAACAGAACTCCATGGAGACCTATCCACACCATGAACACCTGGAACATACAATAGGTTGGTTGGTTCAGTTGGAATAGAAGAGGAATGCATTTATATAGGGAGCAGTTCTACAATATGCACTATTGTACACAAAGTGTACAATAAAACATAGAAATTGAAAAAAAAATCTTGTATAGTCTCGACTGCAGAATCTTGTATAGTCTTGACTGCAGACTGAGCCACAGGCTGGCCGAGAGTGTAGTAGACCGTTCCAGAGCAGGCTGACAGACCTAGGTGGAAGTTCCGGGTGAGTTTCTCAAGTGTGGACTGCAAAAGGAGCAACTTCCAATTCCCGATGAATTTGAGTATTCTTGATTAACCAGGATATGTTCACCGCCATTCTTGTTTTGAAATGTTTGTTGTCTTGGTGTGGCTAGTGCAGAAGGGTAAAGTAAAGATGTGCGTGAGGGTTTGACTCGTGTAATCCTGTTTAACAATGGTTAGATGAGCCTGAGTCGTGTATGTGTTCTTGTTGCAGTTTCAAGTTAGTTTTAAGCGCCATGTCAGTCGTGTGTCACGATGCACTCCAAGGAAGGGCACGCCCTGGTCTTTAGGATTCCATGGAATTGGGAGCTGATCGATTTGCAGCCTTCTGAGATGTTCTAGTGAGAAGGAGGAATGAAATAAGTACAGTAATGTCTCAAATTCGCTATTCGCAATTGATTGCACATACACAGTTAAATTAGTTAAATAATTGTTTAAACAATGTCTGATAAGAGAACATCTCATAAGAAAAATAAATTTAATATTATTATTGGTTAATTTTCGTAAACTTGGACAGTTAATAAATGTACATTTTATAAATATATGATATGGAAAATACCCAACAGCAGTATCTAAACATTTTTTAAATACTCGAAACAATAATTAACCTCGTAATGTTCGTCATTAATTAAAAATACAAATAACATTTTAATCATATCAATTTTTAATTTTTATACACAAAAATGCTGACTAACCTCAAATTCATTTGCTGAATCATTATGTAAACAACATTTTATGTTGTCCATTATATATATATATATATATATATATATATATATATATATATATATATATTTTAGCTGGGAACTGAGGATTTTATATTTTTTAATGTTAACTTAAACGTAATTTACTTAAGATTTCAAATATATATCTAATATACTATTTTTCCATAAAGGCACAGGAAATACATTTGATGTTAGTGTTTTTGTAAATAAAAATTATAAATTGTTTGAAATAATTAAGATGTTATCTGTTCATTGAATTAATGACGAATGATGATACTTATTGGGTGTATAAAACATTTTCTCAGCTACTGTTGATCGGAATTCTTCCCGAAACGTCTTTATTTGTTAGGTTGTAAAATCTAAAAAAATAAATGGGAGAATAATATAACTGCAGAAAAATATATTATAGTGAATTCAAACTAGTCTTAAACAATCCAAAATTTTAAAATTATATTTACATAATTTGACGAATTTAAATAATTATTGATTAGGGAACTGCAAATTGTGAAAATAAAAGGCAAAATTTAATTTAAATAATTAATAAATTAAATTTAAATAAAGAATTTTAAAAATAAAATGTATTGTTCAATTATGTAAAATAATGAATTAATTACATTGAAACTATTATTGTTAAGAGAAAATAACAAGTGGAGGAGGGTTTATGGTAGTCGCCAACAGAACTCTAGAAAGTTCGAGTCATATGACTTTAGGAATATAATATTATATTTAAATTTATAATTTCTTATACTTAAAGTGTAAGAAAGTATTGTAATCGTGCGAAAATCCGAGATCGAGTCTTCAACGGATTTTTGCGTTTCAAGTTCCCCGAATACTTATTCTATCCAGTTCTGAAATACGAAGTGGCCATAAGTTTCAAAGTGTTGGTTATATGATAGAAAATAATGGATATATGTTATTTATTTTGGACAAGAAGTAAGGTATGTAACTTCGATCTATATGTAGAAGAAGAGATTGTTATAACAGTCGCATTTACAGAGGTACAATTATACAATAAGGTTCTTTAACCATTACCCTTATACACTAAATACAAATCAAAAATAATCAGTTAAATTAAAAACAATGCTACTACTTGAGAGTAAATTTTAAAAAACTCTTAAAAAAAATACAAAGTAACTGAAATGAATAGAAAATAAATTAATGTACATTCAAAACAGAGATTATAATTTAAAATCGTGAACGGATATTTTTGTGTTTCCGTCCCTGAGTTTTAATAATCGATCGCAACGATAACATTTAAAACCTTTAATTTTTAAGTTGTATTTTTTGTTTAGCTTTGTTTGATCTATATATAGATATTATATACTTTAGTGACAACTTAGATCCAACTTACGTACCTAACTTCTTGTCCGAAATAAATAACAGATATCCATTATTTTATATTATATAACCAATGCTTTGAAACATATTATGCCCATTTCATATTTCAGGAGTGGATAGAATAAATATTCGGGGAACTAGAACCGCAAAAATCCGTTGAAAACTTAATCTCGGATTTTCGCACGATTACTATACCTTTTTATACTTAAGTATAAGAAAGTAAATATTTTAATATAAATAGCATTTTATGGTTTATCCAATAAAAACATTTCCGCAATCAGAGTCTTCGTTTTCAGTACTGCGTTGCAAGGATTCTATGTTGAGTTAATTCACATGTTAATGTACCAAGTATGAGGGTGTAAAGAGACCAGTTAGCAGACAAAAAAGATGTACATGTCTCATAGAAAACAAAGATATTGTCTTCCCAAGGGCCAGTAGACCTTTAGTCGCTAAGCTGTACAGGTGTGATATACCTGTGATGACGCTGTTGCGATGAAAACCGGTTCTGGTAAAAAAATAAAACAGTGGGAAGACAACGTATTCTGTTTCAATGAGAAATCTCATCCAACAACATTTCACTATTACATATGAGATATATAGATGTTTACCTTGGGATAATTGCAGGTGGTAAAGAGGAGTTGGAACTGATGACTCATGATGAGTACGAACTGCACCATCTGAAGTGAGGTGAGGTACTTCTTCCACCAGATGTATCTGAAAACATAGTTACAAAGAATCAGATGAGGAGGACGGAGAAGAGATGGCCGATGGGAGAGGAGGCAGGCTTCCCCCACCTTACCTCCCAGTCGTCTATCACTATTATCTAACATCTAAGCTTTCGAAACATCAATACATGAAAACACTTTTTTTTTTTTTTTGTTGGAAGATTTATGTTTCAATAATTCTTTTTTTTTTCAATAAATATTATTTGCGAAAAAAAAACCACGAATATAGATACTACATTTTGGTTAATTTTTTTAAAATATTAAAATAAATGTATGTATATTTTTTTGATTTACAAATACATATTAACAACTGTATAAATAATTTAACAACAAGCAAATTTACTAAAAGTATCAAAATGTCAAGAGGGGAGAAATCAGCCAGAGGTGACACTCCTTAGGCACAGAGTTACACTGATATATAACTCACTGACACTGGTACTAAGAAGGTCTCTGAGACGTTGTTATTGTTAAGATATACTGGAGAGCAGGAATATTTGCGATGGAAAGTAAACTGACTTCTTGTCGTTCACCTTCACTCTCCACTTATTGTACCAGGACTGAAGGGATATCAGGTGTTCTTGTAGGTGTCTGGATGATAGGACAGGGTCAGGAAGAAGAGAGAGGATACCAGTCTGCCAAGGTGGGGAAATCAGCTGTGTATAATATGTACAGGATAGGACCCAGGACACTTCCTCAAGGAATGTGAATTATAAAACAAAAAAAAAAAAAAACTTTGGCATAGTACGAATAGTCGAACAACCGTTCAGATAAATATTCTTCCGTTAAATGAGGTCGTCAATTTCATATTCTCAAGATAATACCACACACATTAAACTACCCCATTTTCGGAACGGATTTTTATTCTTTCTACGGGCTGTCTTTCATGAAGTTACTAACTAACCTGGGAGATACGAGACTAACCTCTTTAAAGTAAATCACCAGTTATGTACATCCCCACCACAAACTGATCAAATTTCCGCTCTCCCTACAAACCCAATCGACCGTTTGGGCCGTATCTTCTCCGTTCTACTTCTTAATATTTAATTAATATATGACTCAACCCCGTATAATATATTCGATAGCAGCTCCAAAATATATCCATATAATTGTCATTTGTGAATAAAATATATCAAATATGTAAGTAAAATTACTCTAGAATTTACATTGCGATTCTCGATGCTCTGGAATATGCTATTCACATACAGGATGATGTTGTTATTTTAACGGACTCAAAGTCCGCCATCCTCAGCTTAAACAACTTCCACCGGGCCAGGGGTCTCACCGATCACATTCTATGCCAAGTAGTTAATAGATTTATAACAAACAAAACAACGCATAAGATTGTGCTTCAGTGGATCCCCGGACACGTAGGCCTTCAGGGCAACGAACTGGCAGACTCCGCTGCCAAAGAAGCTGCAACAGATGTCTGTGAACATGCTCAAATACAGCTACCTCCACGAGATGCAAGACGCTGTTTAAGGAAGGTTGTTATACAGAACTGGCAACAAGCATACGTTGAAGAATCTACGTCAAAAGGAAGGGAGCACTATGCTGTTCAAAAGACGGTAGATCTAAAACCATGGTTCCAGGACATGGGCTTGCGTCGTCGGGAGGTAGTTCAGTTGAGCAGGCTTCGGACGAACCACGGGCGTGTCAACAGAAACCTACACATCATCAAGGTGACTAATAGTTCTCAATGCGACCGGTGCGGCAGCACAGAGGATATGGACCACGTGATAATGAGGTGTCTGAAGTACGAGGAGACGAGACGAAAGTATCCAGACCTCAACCGGACGGACACCCTGCAGGTTTGGCTGAAGAACCCCGTCAAAGACAAATATAAACAACTAACAGACTTTCTTCAGCACATTGAAATAGACATTTAATTTATTTATTTTTTATTTATTTATTTATTTTTTCTTTACAATTCATTACTGTACTTATGATTTTTACTGTTGATTCCTTGTTGTTTTCACATGATAGTATAGCTTGTAATTGAGCTGTTGTCAATAAATAAATTAAAAAAATTTACATTGCGATAAATTAAGAAAACTGGAATCTAGTTTTTCTTAATAATACTAATTCCATAAACTATTATTAATAATTTTTCAGATCTCTGTCTTTTAAAAGAGGAATTTATTATATACTAAAAATAACAATATTCCCCAATTCGACTTAGCCTTTGAACTAGTAAAATTTACATTAATTAAAGTTGTTTTCACAGATTATGCAGAAAAATGTTGGACTAACTGCAGCTCATCATTTTCAAAAGTTAGTACAACGTGGTTTTATATGTTCATTAATTTAATGTTCACTATTTTTGTTAGGTTAGGTTAGGTTTTATGACTCATGCCCGGGCTTTAACTACGAGGTCATATCGCCTACTACCAGAGCGCTCTTTCGTCACTCTGGTGGACATGAGCCCGACTCTACTGTGGGAGTCCTAAGTTTTGCCTACCCTAAATTTTTATTCATCTAGAGTAGGGGTCTTTAACGAGTACCTGACATCGTACATGCTCGGGACCATCGCTTAACGTCCCATCCGAAGGACGGCGTGCTTAAGTTTATTTTACCTCCCAGATAAAATAAACTAAGGGCCTCGGTCGGGCTACGAACCCACGACCTTGAACTCAGAAGTCAAGCACGCATACCACTGAGCTACCGGCGCCCTCTAGGAATTTATTATATACTAAAAATAACAATATTCCCCAATTCGACTTAGCCTTTGAACTAGTAAAATTTACATTAATTAAAGTTGTTTTCACAGATTATGCAGAAAAATGTTGGACTAACTGCAGCTCATCATTTTCAAAAGTTAGTACAACGTGGTTTTATATGTTCATTAATTTAATGTTCACTATTTTTGTCAGGTTAGGTTAGGTTTTATGACTCATGCCCGGGCTTTAACTACGAGGTCATATCGCCTATTACCAGAGCGCTCTTTCGTCACTCTGGTGGACATGAGCCCGACTCTACTGTGGGAGTCCTAAATTTTGCCTACCCTAAATTTTTATTCATCTAGGGTAGGGGTCTTTAACGAGTACCTGACATCGTACAGGCTCGGGACCATCGCTTAACGTCCCATCCGAAGGACGGCGTGCTTAAGTTTATTTTACCTCCCAGATAAAATAAACTAAGGGCCTCGGTCGGGCTACGAACCCACGACCTTGAGCTCAGTAGGCAAGCACGCTTACCACTGAGCTACCGGCGCCCTCTATTTTTGTTAATTAATAACAAATATATTAAATAATATAAATGTGTTATATGTTTTTGCTTACTTCTGATATTCAGGTCCTAAAGCTGACAGCATGTAGTAAGTGTACATAACGATATGAACAAATGTGTTAAGTAGAGCGAAGAATGTGCTGTGACCTCCTGAAAACACACAAATATATTATATTAGATACAAACAGTCAATAACAGATCAAACAAATTAAATAGTGATTTAAATTTTAAAAAAGAGGTCGGTCAATGTATGCACTTCCCCAGCATCGATTAATCGAAATTATGTTTTTGTTCTTCCTACAAAACTAATGGACCGTTTGGGCCAAAACTCAATAGTTGACTTGGGCCTGGGGCACACTTGCAATTTTCAGTTGAGCAACTGTTTAATTGCATGTTTGTGTCATATGAAGTGCTATGGACCTGTGCACACATGCAACTGTTGTTGCAGCAACTAAACAGTTTGTGGCCTGGCTCAAACTTTTTAGTTGCATCTAGTTGCGCAATCGCCTTGTGACACATTGTTCTAGATTCACAACATTTGCAAATATTCCTACGACAAAATCTCGTGTCCCGTCGGGTAATACCAGGACGAATGAGCTCAACAAGCTCGTCAAAAGTTTTCAACCTCATAGGTATATTCTTAAATCTGCATACAATTTATGGAATTGCCCTTTCTCGCTACGCTGTGTCGTCAACGGATCAAGCCAAAAACGCCTTTTGCATTTTTCCTTCTTATCTCAAGGGCACAGAACGCAGCCAACTCTCTGAAATCCATCTCGCAACTACTAATTACATCCCCATGTGTGCCCATACATAGCAACCAAACTTTTTAGTTGCTCTCTAGTTGCAGTAGTGTGCCCAAAACCATGCAACTGCGACTAAACAGTTGCTCAACTGAAAATTGCATGTGTGCCCCAGGCCTTACGTACTGGCTTCTGCATCCACATACTAAATTTTGTATCAAAATATATTCATTACACCGGCAGCCATTAGGCTATTTGAATTGAGCCCTTCTTCCCATCGACAGATTTTGCGGACTAATATTGTCATCCTTATGAGATTTTGAATTTAAATATAAAATTTCATGTCGATACAACCATTACATCGGCAGTTAATGGGATTCTTGAGTTGAGCCCCTAAGGATCCCCTTCCCCTTCGGCTGATTCCGCTAAAAATTAATAGATGTCGTCCTTAGTGGGTTTTGAATTTACATATGAAACTTGGTATCAATAGAATAATTACAATGGCAGTTATGCGAGCTTGTGTGTTAAGCCACCAGGAGAGTTAATATGTTCACAGATACAGACAGGCAGAAAATTTGTTTTTCATTTCTGGAATCAACAGGTGAGAAAACAAGAAATTGCGTGGAAAACTCCGCCACGAATTTCTGACATTACATCACTTCCCCTATACTTCGTGGGGCTGGGCATATACACATGTACGAAGGTAAATTTATATGTTTCTGTTATTAAGCAAAGATTTGGGTTTAACTATGAAACAATGCGGAAGGATACGATATACACCTGTTATTATAAATATATAAACGTGTTATTATGGAAAAATATTGTTTCGGTTCGTTGTACACTTAATTTATGTAGTTAATAATAACAAAGAGGAAAACTATTAATTTGTGCCGCACCAACGAAACGAACATGAGCAGAACTAATTTCTAAGACGCGTCTGCGAGCACAATAATATGGCGTTCCAGTTTTTTTTTTTTTTGAATCAGAGAACTCATCTTAATATAATTTGTATTTAGAAAAAAGAAGTGCTGTCATTTTTCATTATTTAATTTTTTTTTTTTTCAAGAGGTAGAAAACATAGAAATTTGAATTAGCTTAAGATTTTCCTAGATTATTTTTTATTTTATGCAATTCTGAGTAGGAATGTTGCCTGAATCCTAGATATTTAAGGCGTTTAAGGACAGTGTAAAAAATCAGTGATGATGAAACCACCTTCTCTTCGACCGATATCGCTGAAATTTGACAGAAATTTGTCCTAATTGGATTTTTACTTTAAATATGAAATTTCATATGCAGTTATTAAAGTTTTTGAGTTAAACCTCTCCCCTAAACCCTCTACTGCCTTTGGTCAATTTGGCTGAAAATCAGTGAATAATAGATCAAACCAATTAAATGGTGGTTTGAAACATAAGAAATAAAATTCGGTGGATCACCAGCTATGTACTTCCTCAGCACGAATTAATTACATTTTTGCTCTCCCACCAAAGCCAATCGACCGTTTGGGCAAAAACTCAATATTTGACTTACATAGAGGCTTCTGAATCCTCGTACTAAATTTCGTATTAATACATTCATTACATCGGCAGTTATTAGGGTATTTCAGACGAGCCCTCCTTCGCTTCGACTGATATCGCGAAAAATTGAAAGGTGCCATCCTTATGTGGTTTTGAATTTAAATATAAAATTTCATGTCGATACATTCATCACATCTGAAGTTATTGGGATTTTTGAATTGAGTCCAGCCTCTGATCCCTTCTGCTGAGTCCGCTGAAAATTAATAGGTGTCGTCCTTATGGGGCTTTAAAATATATATGTGTCCGTCCTCAGATGGCTTTGAATTTACATATGAAATGTTGTGTCGATACTCTCATTCTATTGGGAGTTATCATGTTCACAGACAGACAGATTTTTTTTTTTTTTAATCTTAAAACTTTCTTCTTTTAATTAAAAAAAAAGAAATACAAATTTTCATGGAAGGAGATTTGATAACTTAATACAGTTTTACTTTTTCTTTAATTAACATTAGATGGGACATTTTATCACATCAATAACAAATTTTTCAAAAAATTAGCTGAGTTCTTATTCATAAAAAGATTAGTAGATTCCTCTGTACAAAAGGGATTCAGTTACATATCAGATATTATTATACAATAAATAAATAAAAATAGTCTTACCTGGAGCAAATTTAACTCCAAACCACACAGACATCGGCATCAAGCCATGGTGTATCACGTGCAGAGTGGAGACGTGTTCAGTCTTCTTACGGAGGATAAAAAACAACTATAGACAAACAAAATGTATATATTAGTCAAATAGAAAGTAAATAATACATTTATTGAAAGAAATAAAGATAATGTCTAAATCCTAGTCCACCAGAGTGACGAAAGAGCACTCTGGTAGTAGGCGATATGACCTCCTAGTTAAAGCCAGGGTATGAGTCATAAAACCTAACCTATATTCTATAAAATGATGATTCTGATTGATAGAAGAAATAGTTAACCTAAAGAACACATGCACTATAGATACTGATGATGGGAGTGCTTCCCGAAAATAAATGGAAGTGATGCTATAATAATATTTATATAGGATGGGGCTCTGAAGGGGGAATAACTGCCCATGTAATGAATCTATCGACACAAAATATAGGATGAGGATTCACAAGTCCCTGTATAAGTCAACTATTGACTATTAGTCACGGTCAATTGGTTTTAGAGGGAGAGCGAAAACATGATTAATGAAATTCCCGCTAAGAAAATACACTGCCGGTGGTTCAACGACAACTTTTTTCCATGTCTATAATAACAAAATAAATTTAAAAAAAGTACCTTCTGTAAGGTTTGATAAACAAGTTATTTGTGTAGAAAAAAAAAATCACAAACAATGTATTTCCCGAGCAAGAATCATTCAATTATGTTTCCGCTCTCCCTCTAAACATCCTCATACTAAATTTTGTGTTGATACTCTCACTACATTGGCAGTTATTAGAGTTGAGTGCCCCTTCCCTTCTGTCGATTTAGCGGAAAATTAATACGTTTCGTATCGTACCTTTAAGGGGTTATTAATTTACATATATAATAAATTATTACAGCATCACTTCTCCAATTTGTTCTTTGGCTTCTCAAAAAATAGCAATTACAAACGTTTCTGGAAGCACTCCTATCATCAGTATCTATAAATACATGTGTTCTTTATGTTAACTATTCCTTCTGTCAATCAGAATCTTCTTTTTATAGAACATATTTATTGAGTTCGACTTCTATATTTAGTTTTGACTAGGTCAATTTATGTAATCGGTCAAAAGATCAATGCGGAATTTTCAATGGAATTTCATGTTTTCCAACCTCTAGTTTCCAAATATGAAAAAAAAAAAAATTGCTGTATCTGCTTGACGGAGAACGCGATTTTTTAAATACTCGTGAATGATGCCTCTCTAAAGTTGAGCAAGTTGATTTAACCGAAAACACCCTCTTCACTTGGAATAGTTGAATAAATGGTTAGTTATCTCGTGGATGATTCCTCAAAGAAGTAGATTAAGTTGATTTAACCGAGAACATACACAATTTTACGAGATACCAAGAAACCCACATCTTTATCATTTCGAAAGTATTAGAGTCCTGAGCTCCCAACGTTTTCACAGTGCGCAGATGGCTTGGGAGATCATCACAGTACACCTAACTCATTTTGGCCATTTTACGACTTAACAACTTATTCCCTATGACCATAGATATATGAATTGAAAATCTCCTTACATATCCCAAAAAGTAATATAAAAGTTGGTATCGATACACCCTAATCCCTGCCTTCTCTCCAACCGATTTGACTGAAAATCATTAGGTGTCGTCCTTATGGGGATTTAGAGTTATCGTGTTCACAGAGACACGCAGACAGAGTAATGTATTTATTTTTTTTTATTTTTGGAATCAGTGAATCAGAAAACATGAAATTCCTGTGAAAACTCAACATCGAATACCTGACCGATTACATAACTTCCCCTATACATAGCTGGGGGAGTAATCATTTAAAAATCCCTTTGAAAAACTTCTTCAAATGATGAATACAGTCAGGTTTACATATAAACATTAGCTGATTAGTGTAAGAGCTTGGGAATAGGCAACTAAACAACGTCTACCGTGTTTAGTCTAATGGATTGGTGGAAGGCGCACAGGACAAGGTCAGAAAAACACCGCTCTCATCCCTTCCGACAACATGTTATCTCAACACTTAAGTATATTACAACAATCAATCATTGGAATCAACAAGGAATATGTAATTATTATAATAAACTAGCAAGGTTCACCAGGCGTTGCCCGGGAATAAATTTGTTTATTATAACTTACACCTTTCATGTTGAGAAACGTGGACATTTTGTGGAAACTTGATATTGTTTATTCCACAAGAAATGTAAAAATAAACTAACGGTTTCGGCATTGCCCCAGTGTCAGGTTTACTTACGTCATGTTACTTGCTAGCGCGAATCTTACATACAGGTACATCAGACAGGTAAGGAAGGGTTTAGACTTTCAAAAAAGATAATCCCCTTGTCTTTACAGTTAGGAATTTGGTTTCTCTGAAATAAACTGAAGCTCAGTGGTATGCGTGCTTGCTTACTGAGCTCAAGATCGCGTGTTCGAAACCGGCCTTAGTTTATTTTATCTGAGAGGTAAAAAAAAAACAACCACTTGATGGTCCCGAGCCTGTACGATGTCATCTACTCGTTAAAGAACCCTACCACTAATAGAAAATTTAGGATACAGAAAATTTAGGACTGCCACAGTCGGGCTCATGTCCACCAGATATATGTGATGTGGTCGAGCCTCCTCTCCTGAACCCCCCTTCCAGAGCATTCTGGTAGTAGGCGATATGCACTTGTGTTTAAAAGCCCGGGAATGAGTTATAATAACTAACTACAATCATTACATAAATAAAGATGCGGGATTTCCTATTTTTGAAAATAAAACTTTTAATGAAACTTCTAGAATTGTAGAGCATCCTTAATGGAAAAATAATTTCAAGCTGAGCCATTCCACCAAGTAGCAGGTAATCATCAGTCAAAAACCACAATTATGGAATTATCTTCATCTTATCATCTGTTGTGTGATTGCCCTTGAAAAAAATGAATCTTTTTTTTTTTTTTGTGAAGTAATGGTTGGACTATAATGACCTTAAGAAAAGATGAACAATTATTATTATTTTATCGTTAAGGTTTCTTGATTAGTGCATTGATTATGCCCGTTGTGGTGTAAAACTTAAAACAAAAAAACAAATTTAATACTACAAAAAATATAATTCAAAATACTATATAACGAAGACTGAAAGCGTTCAAGTTGCGAGTTGCATAGGTTAAAGACTGTGTGAGAGCTCATTCAACGTTTGCATGACATTTAACTATATGGCCCGTAGTTAGTTATTAGGACTCACGCCCGGGCTTTAGCTACGAGGTCAAATCGCCTACTACCAGAGTGCTCATTCATCGCTTTACAGGACATGAGCCCAACTCTACTGTGGAAGTTCTAAGTTTTGCCTTCATAAGTTTATTCTAGGTTAGGTGTCTTTAAGGAGTACCTGACATCATAGAGGCTCGGGACCATCGCTTAATATCTCATCCGAAGGACAGCGTGCTCAAGGTTTTTTACCTCGGTAAGAGATAAAAAACCTAAGGGCCTCGCCCGGATTTAGAACCGGCGATCTTGAGTTCAGTAGGCTACCTCTGAGCTACTGGCGTCCTCATATAGCCCATAGCGATCTCATGGAAACTACATTGTTCTAAGCCATTTGTAAAATCGTATTAGTTCAATATACGAATTAAAGATAAATCTTATTTGAAGCAGTTCTTTTTGGAGTACTCTATCAACTTAACGTATACTATAATTCTCTGTCTTTATAATTCCTTGTTTCACGATTATTTTTGCTTCATCGATATCACGCTACGTCTACGTATCAACCTTTAGCATTGTGAAGAGCTTCAATAAGGCCCGTCACAAGGGCTCAAATGAAACAAGGAAGGTTGAAATAGGTTCTTCAAGGGGCCAAAGCCCGTGCTTGGAATGTTCATCAGGGAGGCATACCGAACCCGGATTGAAAAGTGAACTAGAGACCCTTTAGAGGAGTCATGGCGAGAAAAAACCACAAGCAGACAGACAGTCCAAGATGTTGGGGGATGGGAACCTGAACAACAACAGGAATCCTTATATAAGACAACAGACATATTAAAGGAGTCAAGGAGAGGCCCACCTGTTGAAGGATATGGAAAAGAAGACGAGAGGAACAACTCACTTCTTGGAGAAATGCCTGGGAGATACTGTTTCAGAGGAAGATTTTAGAAGATCAGACCATGGGAGTATTCTTAGTTTTGCTAAGGAAACTGGGAGACTATGTCCTTCATGAAGAACTTCGGGTAAGTCGAGATGACAAAGAGGAAGTCCAAAGCATCTAGAAAAGGGATAAGGACTGAGCAAGGAACGTTTAAGTAAGCCCTTCATGGAATCAGCGCCAGTTCTAGGAACATCCAGAGAAGCATAACGAACCCGGATTAATGTGGACTGAAGACCTCATGGTGGAGAAGTCAAGGAGAGAAAGAACCACATGCAGACAGTCGAAGAGGAATACTCATCTAGATATTATAGTAACACATTCCCACTTGTGACAGATGTTGAGAAGTCGAGACGGAAAATCACATACTCAGATGCCTTGGAAATGCTTAGCCGAAATATCATTTTCGGTAGAGATATGACCATAGAGTAAGATTTAAGAAGATTACACGACGGGAGTATTCTTAGATATGTTAAGGAAACTGGAAGACTAGGTCCTTCGGATGACAATATAAGGAGGAAGCCCTGCGCTTTCAGGGAAGGTACTGATGAAGCCCTCCAATGTTTGATCTGATCAAACTTTTCTTTAATGTTTTACTGTGAATCTTATGGGAAAGTTAAGAATGGCCAAAAAAAAAAAAAAAAAACAGTGCAAAACCCGAGAAAAGGATTTGGACAAGGAAATAGAGGGACACCTCTTGTGTAACGGACTTCTCTTCTTGCTTCCTTGATCCACACTTTCTGGGAGAAATGCACACCGCTAATTAATTCATGATAAGATGGCATCACTGATTCAGAATAGCTCAGCCGTCACACCGAGCACCACTCACCGTCTCACAAATCTACACATTCTCAGGTTAAAAAAAAATTAATGGTGAATCACCAGCAAAGTACTTCTCCAGAACGAATTAATCAATTAACTTTTCGCTCCCCCTCCAGTGGACCATTTGCGCTAATATTCAATAGTTGTCTTACATGAGGATTCCCTAAATCCTCATACTAAATTTTGTTTCGATAAATTCATTACATTGGCAGTTATTAGGGTTTTTGGGTTGAGTCTCCACCTCTAAACCCCCTCATTCTCTTTAAGCAGATATCGCTGAAATTTGACAGGGTAGTTCCTCATTGAGTTTTGACTTTAAATATGGAATTTCATGTCGAAACATTCATTACATCGACAGTTATTATGGTTTCTGAGTTGAGCCCCCCGTGATCCCCACTTTCCCTTCTGCTGAAAATAAAGTGTGATTATAACGACCAGAATTTCTCATCCCCTTGGAGGTCGTTATAGACGATTTGGACTGTACATTCATTCTACCATTAGTGATAGTGTTCACACACACACACACACACAGACAGGCCTACATTTCTTTTCATTTTTGGAGGTCGGAAAAAATGGAATTTTGTCAAAAACACCGCATAAAAATTATTAATATTAGGAATTTTTTTGTAATTTAACTTTCCTTTATTTATTTATTGTTTTTATTTTTTTAATATAAAATCAGTTATATTCATTTCGTAAGTGTTTATATTCTAAGATTTAATATCGGTTGATTGATAACCTATTTTGGTGTACAACATTTTATGGTTTAATCAATCTTATGGTTTAATGGAAAAAATAATTTTGCGATAAAAATTACACATAAAAATGACCCAAGTAGGGTATTATTAATTTGAACATTAATACACTTTTAATAATAATAATAATAATCATTAAGCACGTACTTGTTTTGCACATCATTTTTCACTTCAGGTTAGCAGTTATATTAAATTATCAAAATTGTTGCTACTAGTTAATAAAAAGAGCCAAAAAATACTTACTGTATCGAAAAATTCCGTGAATTTCGAGAAATAATACCACCAACAGGTTGCAGCCATCTGGAAAATAAAGCAAAATAAATACATATATTAATATACTTTATTAAAAAAATAATAAATAAATAAAAAAAATAGGAGATAGGTCAAATGAACATAATTTAAAATCAATGCAAATAAATTTCTCATTAAAAAAATTACATTTGCGAAGTGTAAAAAAACAAATTGAGTAGGGTTTTCTGAGATTAGAGCTGCTCTGGGGGCATAAACGGTCTAACCGAATAAAAAGGTGAAAAGAGCCTCGACACTCTTGTGGACATGAGCCCGACTCTACTGTGGGAGTCCTAAATTATGCCTACCCTAAAATTCACCTAAAGTAGGGGGAGTCTTTTTACTTCCCTAGCTATACGAATTATAGGGGAAGATATGTATTCGGCCAAACATTCGATGCGGAGTTTTCAACGGAATTTCAAGTTTCCCGACCTTCAGATTCCAAATAAGAAAAAAACAATTTCTGTCTGTCCTTGGGTGTGTCCGTGAAAACGATAACTCCCGATAGAATAAATGTGTCGACACGAAATTGTATATGTGTGTACAAAATCCTCTAAGGACGACACCTATAGGTTTTCAGCCAAATCGACCAAAGGGAAGGGGGGATTTGGTGGGAGGTTTGACACAAAAACTCTAATAACTGTTGTAATGAATGTATCGACATAAAATTTTAGATTTCAATTCAAAGCCCCATAACGATAACATCTATTAATTTTCCGCGAAATCGGTCGGAGGGAAAGGGGGGTATCAGAGTATAAACACCCTAATAACTGCCGATGTAATGAATTTATCGGTACAAAATTTAGTATGAGGATTCAGGAGCCCCGATGTAAGTCAACTGTCGACTGGTTTGGAGTGGGGGCGAAAAGTTAATTAATTCGTTCTGGGGAAGTACTTTGCCGGTGATTCAACGACAATTTTGTTTTTTGGTGGTGTAATTTTTTGAGAATAATGTAAAAGTATTTTTGTAAATATTCCTCACTCCTAATTGAAGTTTTAAAAAATGTATTTCGATTTGATGTTTTGATTATTTTTTTAATATGTTATAAATACTATTTTTGAGGCGTTATTTTGAAAATTGCAAAAAAAAATGTGTTGTTTTATCTTTATCGGTCCTTTCTTATAAATAATAATCCTGATAATAATGTTGTTTTTTTATATTATACTTCACACCAAGATGTTATGTTTAAATGAAGGATACACATGTAATATCAGCTTGTAAATAGTTTTGCCGGTTTGGCGTTTGAACTTTTCCATCTTTTCTGCACCTAAAAATGTTTGCCCAAAAAAGTTGGGTAGTTTCCACCTCAACTTTGACATTATACACATCAAGTTACCCGTTCGTTTGTTTGTTTGTTGATCTGTTTTTTGTTGTTTTTTTTCGTTGGGATTCCCGCAAGCATCCATCATCTAATCTGGTGAAAGTGGAATTTCCAAGATAAATAAATAACTAACGTTGGACCAACAAAAGGCACTTTCCAATAATAGCTGGAATTTTGTGTTAAGTATATATACGAGTATGCTGTTCAATGTATTGTATTGCAACTTCTCGAATGATTGGGGAACACACATGGAATGGTCACAAGAGACTTCCACAAACCTCTTGAAGAACTGTGAGAACGTGGGTCTGACAACCGACCTGCAGAACCGCTTAGAGAAGAACTTTAAATTTACTAAGCAGGAGAAATTAGCCAAGGAGCTAGGTGCTTCAGTGCTCGTTATAAGTTGATATATTTTTCATTTAAGTTGAAATATCCTGCTTTAAGTATTTTCTCGGTAATAAGGTAATTTTCTAGACGAAATTCCAATGATGTTTTCGTTTTACAGTTAGTTAATTATTGTGACTCATGCCCCGGCTTTAACTACAAGGTCATAACGCATACTACCAGAGCGCTCTTTCGTAACTGGTAGACTTGAGCCCGACTCTACAACGAGAGTCCTAAATGTTTCTTCCCCTCAAAATTGTTTTTAATTTTTCAATTACAATTATGAATATTTGATAAAAATGATTATTATTGCAATTTTGTCATTCTTTCGGAACAACGATATCGTACAAAGTTTCAGTTATGTAACTTTAATAAATTCCAAGAAAACAGGGGAGGGGGAACCAGTAAAATAAGGTAATTAATGAATATTAAGGTTATAAAATAGAAACTGTTTAAGGCCATTTTAGATTAACAATAAATACAAGAAATGACCTATTAAATGATTCAGTTAACAACAATATAATAACTCCAACAGGTAAATTTAATAAACGAAATGATCCTTTACATAAACTCTGGTCCCATTTAACGGACTTGGGAGACAATCCTTGTTTGATATACCTCTCTGGTTCCCTATCGAAATACATATATACAATTACATATTACAACGTCGGTTATTAGAGATTTTACGTTAAGCCCCTAAACTTCCCCATGCCGATTTGGCTGAAAATATTGAGGTGTCGTCGTTAGAGGGTTCTAAGTACACATATAAAATTTCGTAAAGAAAGATACATTAATTCTATCGGTAGTCGTGCTCCAAACTGAAAAACACTCCAGTGAAGACTCAACATCTTTCTGACCGATTACATAACTGCCTCTATACTTCGGGGAAGTAAAATAAAATTAAAACTGCAGCCATGAATACGGAAGTTATACACCTGTGAAGGAACGTCAAGGTTGGATCACGTACCAGGTTACACATCTACACTGATTTTAATGCAGGATTAAAAATTAAAATTGTATAATATAAAATTGCTATATTATATATTTCATTTGCCGACTTTTAAGATTAATAATAAACGCGTATATAAATCTTATTTTCAAATAGAAAAAAATTAATAAAATGAAATAATCCAGGTAGTGTTCCATGAGAGACAGCTCAAGAATGTACATATTTTAAAAGTATATAATAATTTAAATGAAATATAGTTAGTTATTATGACCATGCACGGGCTTCAACTAAGAGGTCATATCGCCTACTACCAGAGCGCTCTTTCGTCACTCTGGTGGACATGAGCCCGACTCTCTACTATGGGAGTCCCAAATGTTGCCTACCCTAAATTTTTATTCCCCTAGGGTAGGGATCTTTACGAGTACCTGACTGTGACGATAACTCCCGATTGAAAGAATGTATCGACACATGTTAATTAATTCAATCAAACTCCTTATAAAGACTACACCTGTTAATCTTCCGCAGAATTTGCTGAAAGGAAGGGTTTTCAACTGAAAAACCAGAAACTGCCGATTTAATGAATGTATAGACACAAAATTTAGTGTGTAAGTCAACTATTGATTTGTGGCCCTAACGGTCGACTGGTTTTGAAGTAAGAGCAAAAACGTAACTGACTCGTACTGGGGAAGTACATTCTTGGTGATTCATAGAAATGAAAGGTTTTGCGTTGGTGTTTTCTGAAAAATACTATAAAGAAAGTGACCATCATTGAAATTTTCTTATTATATACATTATTAGTTTAAATTATCTGGGAGGTAATATAAACTTAAGCACGCCGTCCTTCGGATGGGACGTTAAGTGATGGTCCCGAGCCTGTACGATGTCAGGCACTCGTTAAAGACCCCTGCCCTAGGTGAATAAAAATGTAGGGCAGGCAAAATTTAGGGCTTTCCATAGTAGCGTTGGGCTCATGTCCACCAGAGTGACGAAAGAGCGCTCTGGTAGTAGGCGATATGACCTCTTAGTTAAAGCACGGGCAGGAGTCAAAATAACTAACTATATATATATATATATTTTTTTTCCTTTTTGAAATTACTTGTGGCCTCAAGTCATATTAAAATTTTATTTTTGGAAAAAAATAAATAAAATAAATAAAGACTATAAGGATAAATGTAACATTCAGCGTATATAAATGACGTCAGTTAATATGAAAATTGTTTTTAATATTCACATCTTGCCCATTATGACGTATATAGAAGCATGCCGTAAGAAACATACCACACGCTACCATATTGATTTTAATTATATCTTGTGGTCAAGTATTTAGCTCACTCACAGTAGTATTATCAATATAAACACTATATAGTATACATGACTGAGGTCTCACGTCATTCACGCTACAATATTATATAATAGGTTCAATGAAAAATAACAAGAAATAAACAAAAAAATACAAATAACTAATTGTTATGGAGAATAATAATTCAAAGTATGAAAAATAAACAAATACAAAATGAAATTAATGAAAATTGTAAAAATAATAGAGTTTACCGGCGCACTCTCTACAATTAGTGAAAATGAAGGAGTTGAAACGGAGGAACGACTAGCCTTGTCGGAAAATATATCATTAAACGATCAATTTATACAGTTTGTCACGGGAATTTTCGGTTTTTGAAAAGAATTTTATTTATTTGTCGACATCAATGTTACTCCCTTCAAAATAGTCCCCATTAGATATTATATACTTATGCCAGTGCTTCTTCCAATCCCCGAAACACTTCCGGAACTCTATCTTTGGGATAGCATTTAGCTGTCTCACCGATGCGCTTTTATTCGCAACTATGCTTGTGAAACGACGGCCCTTTAATGTTCTCTTTATTGTTGGAAACAGAAAAAAGTCCCACGGAGCCGGTCTGGCGAATACGAGGAGAATACTGGGGCAACATTACAGTGTTGTTTTTGGCCAAAAATTCACGAATAAACAATGAAGTGTGAGCAGGTGCTTAAAGCCATGAGTTGTTTCGCCACAAATCAGGGCGTTTTTTTTTCTCGATTTGCTTCATGCAAACGGCGTTGCGCTTGTAGGTAGTTCACCTTATTGATCGTTTGACCTTAGTGCCAAGAACTCATGGTGCACTATGCCGTTAAAATCGAAAAACACAGTGAGCATGACCTTCACATTCGACCGCACTTGTCGAACTTTTATACCACTCGTAAACCCTAGTTTTACTCATAGCAGACTTACCAAAAGCAATATTTAACATTTCTAAAACTTTGCTGCACTTTATTCCATTCTTATAGCAAAATATAATGCAAATTCTCTGACCCATTTTGTAAACAAATAAATAATCGCCGATAATACCAAAAAAACATGTAACCTCTCTGACAGCTGACAGCAGACTAAACATCCGGTTTGGCTGACAATGTACAGATATTTTTCAGACATGTTTACCAGCACAACAACGAAAAAATTGCGCGAATCGGACTAATACAACCCGCGAAATTACAAAATCCCCGTTACTTTTTGAACACACCTCGTATTATGTGTTCACTTTCCCAGCTATACCAAGTACAGGGGATGTAATGTAATCGGTCAAAAATTCGATGCCGAGTTTTCAATGGAATTTCATATTTTCTGAACCCTTCATTCCAAAAATTAAAAATGTTAAAACCTAATCAAAAAATTGGAGATGGGGAAGTACATTCACCGACAACTGATATTATAGAAAAGCCTACATAAAGTGAGCTTAGAACGGAAGGAGAGGTGAACTGTTACAAAAAAAAACTCCTCTTGAGAAGCCAGTGAAAGTTGGTATGGATGAAAGTGATGGACGGACGAGTTGCAGAGTTTCACTACACGAAGGCAGGTTTTCTGCGACTCAGTACTTTGCTAATATCGGCACATAATTTTTATTGCCCCGGCTATATGAAGTACAAATGTATATGTATTATATAAAATAGGATATACCTACATATCATATCAATTTCTTTGAAAAAAAAAATTAAAAAATGCAAATAAAACATTATAATGAATCTAAATATACTATTTTTGACTTAATGTTTTTCTCCCATATCGGATAATAAGACGACCGCTTATAACGACCTAATTTTCGTTCTCCCATCACGATCGTTATACGCGATTTCCAATGTATAGGGGAAGTTATGTATATTGTCATTTGCTAGCTAGCTATAGATGTATGACATTCAAAATCAATTTAAATCATTTTTATGTTACACATTTCAGTTAAATGACCTATAATTTACATATTTTTTGTATTAGACTCCACCGGTTTTATATACCTATATATATATTTTTTTTAAATAAATATTCGGTCAAAAATAAATACATATTTATGTACATACATATAGGTATATTTTTTTTAGTAGGTACATATAAATCCGCCTTCTAAACATTATAGTAAAGGGATGTTGATGAAAGCTTCGAATGGCAAGAAAGGGGATGAATTATAACTAGAATAAAATAAACTAGGAAAACTTACCCTCAATGCGATCGGACTGTACGAATAGTCTACTGGCTGACACTTGAAGCTGTAGACTCCCCACCAGCCGGACATCAAGTACTGAAACAGAATAACAAGATATTAACTTATAGGCTATGATATCGGAGGCCGATAGATATGTTATATGACTAAAACAGGGCGCCGGTAGCGCTAACAAGACGAAAAAGTAGTAGGCGATATGGCTTCGTAGTTAAAAGGCCGGGCATGTCTGACAACTAGAAACTAACAGAACTTTCTTATACAAACCATTTTTGTACAAATAAATCTCCCTTCCCCCTCCCATCTACCAAACTCATTTCATACTGACATTACAAGGTATAAGAAAGTCTCTCTCAGAACTACGCTCTACAATGAAACAAAGAAAACTGCTGACGCCAACTCATCACTTTCATAGATCCACTAATGTCAATTTGAAATGCATCTGAGCATGGATGGTATTAGAAAGTCTTGCCATGGCCAGATCAAATTTCATTTAGTTCATGTGAGCTCATTTTTCTCACGAAAAAGTTCATCATTTGTATTTTTTGCAGATGTGAAGTTTTAGAATTGGACCGTCGATGTAATGTGTATTGGAGGGCGCCGTTAGCTCAGTGGTATGCGTGCTTGCCTTCTGAGCTCAAGAACGTGAGTTCGAAACCCGAGGCCCTTAGTTTATTTTATCTCGGAGGTAAAATAAACTTAAGCACGCCGTCCTTCAGATGGGACGTTAAGCGATGGTCCCGAGCTTGTACGATGTCAGGTACTCGTTAAAAACCCCTGCCCTAGATGAATAAAAATGTAGGGTAGGCAAAATTTAGGACTTCCACAGTAGAGTCGGGCTCATGTCCACCAGAGTGACGAAAGAGCGCTCTGGTAGTAGGCGATATGACCTCGTAGTTGAAGCCAGGGCATGAGTCATAAAACCTAACCTAACCTAATGTGTATTGTTGTTGTTTGTGACTCGACTTCTACTATTAGGTCATATTGAGCCCAACTCTACCACATCCAACAGGCTCGTGACCGCCATTTAACGATTTCTCCGGGACGACGTCCCCAAGTAATTGTTTTTATCTCAAATATAACTTTTTTTTAAAACCCAATGGACCAGGCCGGGTTATATATATATTTTGAGTACAGTAAGCTAGCTCTGAGCTACCGGTGCTTCCCGAGTTGTGACGTATAAGTGAGACAATTGGAGCCGGTAAGTAGCCTATCGGCTAACTGTTTGAGCCGGTAATTTAGCTATCGGCTAACTGTTGGAGCCGGTAATTTAGCTATCGGCTAACTGACTAATGTTGGATAGTTTTTCCACAACCTTGGAAGGAAACCGCAGGATCCAGGATCTTCCAGCTCATAGAACAGAAGTTAATTGATGATTGTGTAACGCGGCTTGAAAACAATCCGCCCATCGAGAAAATTGGATAAAAACAATTAACTTGAGGAAAACACCTAGTGTATATATGTAATAGGGAAATATTATTAACTAATCAATGTATCAATTTGGCTGAAAATGGAAATGAATGTGGGCGAGTTCCAGAATTTCACTATAGGTTCTCTGCGACTCTCTACCTTGCAAATATCGGCAAACACGTTTAGATTCCCAGCTCTATGAAGTATAGGGGAAGTTATATAATCGGTCAACAACTCAATGTTGAGTTTTCACAGCAATATTATATTTTCCAGACCACAGATTCCAAAAATAAAACAAAAATATATATAAACATATATAATGAAATAAAATAATAATATGAGGAACCAGAAGCCCATTTCAAAGTCAAATAATTTACGTTTTAGTCAAAACGGTCGATTGGCTTTAGAGGCGTGAAAATGTTGTCATTAATATTTCGCTTCGATACAAATCATTTCTCTCAAACTTGAAAATGTGCTTCACTTTCATGGATAACAGAAAATAGCAAAAAAAAAAAAAAATGGATTCTTCAATATATTTCTAACCAGAGATTGACATAGTTTTACACCACAATCAGTACTTTTGTTGTAAAATGGATCTTTGACTCCGTGAACATGCACAAAAAGTGCTGAATGGTATTAAAAAAATAAAAATAATAAATTAAATAAATTATTCATTATGGTAGAGTAGAGAGGAAAAGTCTATAGGCAATATACTTCCCCAGAGCAAATTGATCAACTAAGTTTAGCTCTCCCTCTAAAACCAATCGACTGATATGACTGAAAATACCATTTCACTAGAAGTTTTAGGTTCTATTACTTTGTACTTTATTATTATTTTCTATTTACATTTATTTATTTTTTTTTTTTTTTTAAACTGAATAACGTATATATCAGGCCCTGAACCCTGAACTTAAAAGATGTATTTCCCAAAGGCTAATAAAGAATTGAATTTAATTAGATTATTTTCATTCACATAACCTGTTTCCAATAGTTCTGTGTTTCAAAAAGAGGAATTCATATTTTTAAGTTATTTTTACGCAGTAATTCACCGGAAGATTAGAGAGCGCCGGTAGCTCAGAGGTAGCGTGCTAGCCTACTGAGCTCAAGATCGCGGGCTCGAAACCCACCCGAAACTATTTCTATTTTTTATTAAAAAAACTTACGAGCACGCCGTCCTTCGGATGGGACGTTAAGCGGTGGTCTCGAGCATGTACGATGTCAGGTACTCGTTAAAGGCTCCCTACACTAGGTTAATTAGCTTGGATAAGAAACATTTAAGACTCCCACAGTAGAGTTGGACTCATGTTCACCAGAGTGATGAAAGAGGGCTCTGGTAGTAGGCGATATGGACCTTGTAGTTGAAGCCCGGGCATGGGTCACAATAATTAACTAAAAGATTATTCTAGATCAAGTAATTACTAGACATTGCACACTGTTCGTGTTCAGTTAAAAATAATGTGACCAATGAGAATTAACTGAATATATATAAATATGTAACACGTATACAAATTAAAATAAATAAAAATGTCTTCAAAATCTTCTGTATATTTTATCCTCGGCTATCAGAAGTATAGGGAAGTTAGGAAATCTGTCAGAATTTCATGTTTTCCATATAGAAAAACACAAAAACACTCGTAGCTGCCGATGTAATAAATGTATCGACAAGAAATTTAATAAAAGGATTCAGAAGATCCTGTTAGTTGGTTATTATGACTCATGTACGGGCTTTAACTAAGAGACTACTACCAGAGCGCTCTTTCGTCACTGGTGGACATGAGCCCGACTCTACTATGGGAGTCCCAAATGTTGCCTACCCTAAATTTTTATTCACTTAGGATAGGTGTCTTTAACGAGTACCTGACATCGCACAGGCTCGAGAACATCGCTTAACGTCCCATCCGAAGGACGGCGTGCTTAAGTTTATTTTACCTCTCAGATAAAATAAACTAAGGGCCTCGGCCTTGAGCTCACGAGGCAAGCACGCATACTCACTGAGCTATCGGCGCCCTCAGAAGACCCTGAGTATCAACTATTGTTGGGGCCAAACCATCATTTGGTTTCAGTTTGTGAGCGAAAATTTATTGGATTAATTTCAGTTGATTTTGCCAATTTTCCACTACTATTATTCTCATAAATGTAATTTCGTTAACATCTTTCGTCGTGTGTTACTTTTAAGTAACTTCGTTGAGGATCCGACTTTAGTCATCCATCGTTACATCGGTTAACAGAAACTAAAGAGACAACCCCCTCACTTCTGGACTATCACAGTCAGTCAAACGACACTCATTTGCATAACTGACATGATCAAATTTATCATTTAGTCATCTATTAATTTTTAATTTAATTGTATCCACGGGTGGGCCTATAAAGCTATGAGTCATATAACCGATGGGGCCCACCAATAATCCGTTAATCATTATTCAATACAGATATTCGCCTAGCGTCAGAACCGATCGTCCCAGCGAAAAAATGAATATGACATTTTTTACTTCCCCAGAACACGAGGTATAGAGGAAGTTATGCAATCGGTCAAAAATTCGAAATGCGGAATTTCACGTTTTCTCGGTAACTCCCGACAGAATGAATATATCATCATGAAATTTTATATGTGAATCCAGAATCATCTATTGATGACACCTATTGATTTTCAGGCTACCGATGTAATGAATGTATAGACACAATATTAGTATGAAGATTCGAAAGCTACTAACGGTCGTTTGACTTTGGAGGGAGAGCGAAAACTTAATAGATTAATTCATGATGGGGAAGTTCATAGCTGGTGATTCACCGACGAATTTTTCTTATTGTTTTTTGGCTCCCAGAGTTTTACCTATCACTTTTATATTTAGATGTATACAAAAATGTACATATATATTGAGTGTCTGCCTTAATTTAAAACGTGGAATAAATATTATTGACAAAGTATGATGCAAGGATGCTGCTTTATTGATGAAGTACCTAATTGAATATATGATGAATACCTCCCTCATTGGCCAACTCCATGGGCTTCATTTTTAAAAAGGAAACATTCGACATGAGTGTGAGCACAATTGTAGTACATCTTTGGCACAATTGTAGTAGGTACATCTTTGGCACAATTGTAGTACATCTTTGGTACAACGTATTTTATTTATTTTGAGATAGACGTTTATATGATATATTTATAACAGTTTGGCCTCCAGATTTCAAAAATGGAAAAAAAAAAAAAATGTTTGCCTGTCTTTGTGTCTGTGAACACGATAACTCCCGATAGAATGAATGTATCGACACAAAATTTTGTATGTGTATCCAGAACCCTCTAAGGACATCTATAGACTTTCAGCCAAATCGGCCAAAGAGAAGGAGAGATCAGAGGCGGCTCAACTCAGAAATCCTAATAACTGCTGATATAATCAACATCATTTATCAACATGTAATTTTATATTTAAATTCAAAACCTCATAAGGATGTCATCTAATATTTTTCCGTGAAATTGGTCGAAGAGGAGAGGATCAGAGAAGAAGGGGTTCGACTCAAATATCTTAATATGTAAAAACTGTATCTGACACGAAGTATCAGGTTTCAAAAATTCTGAAGCTGAAGAAGAAGTCAAATATTGAATTTTAGTACAAACAGTCGATTGATTGGCTTTCGAGGGAGAGCGAAAACGTAAATAATTAAATCCTGCTGGGCAGTTAGTTATTGTAATATTAGTTAATTATTGTAACACATCCCCGGGCTTTAACTACGACGTCATATCGCCTATCAGAGCACTCTTTCGTTGCTCTGGTGGACATGAACACTCGGAATCCAAAATTTTACCAAGACAGGTTCAGTTCAGCTACTAGGGTGGGGGTTCTTTAACGAGTACCTGACATTGCGGACCAACGTCCCACGTGAAGGACAGCGTGTTCAAGGTTTTTTTTAAACTAGCAAATAAAAAAAAAATCTAAGGGCCTCGTCAGGTGTTGAATGCACAAACTCAATCTTGAGCTCAGTAAACAGAACCGCTAGCTAACTCTGAGCTACAGACGCCATTTGTAAAGGCAAATAGGGCAAATGGACGGGAGAGAAGGGGGGGGGGGGGGGGGGGGGGGGGGGGGGGGAATAACTGCCGATGTAATTAACGTATTATTGATACTTCATTTTGTATCGAGAAGAGAGGATTCAGAAAGTCCAATGTAAGTTAAATATTGGTTACTAGTCCAAACGGTCTATTAGTTTTGGAGGGACCGCGACAACTTAGTTGATTAATTCGTACTGGGGAAGTACATTGCCGGTGATTCACCGACGACTATTTGTTTTAAAATTATTATCAGTAGGCACTACGAAGAGCGACTATTTTCTAAAAACAGAATTAAAACAAAGTATCTAGATACAAACTCTATTAGTTTTATAAATATATTTGGCTCCTTATCCCCTAATGGGCTATCCCTCTATTAGTTCATAAAACTAATGGAAAAATAAATACATCTGCAGATATAAACAAACTAATACATATATATATATAAATAGGAACATTTTAGAAAAACAAAACAATAATAAATTTGTTTTTTCAGGTGGTCAATATTTATTTACCTGATATGAAACAGACTGAAATAGAAAGTATGTTATTCATATAAATATACATATTAACAATAACATAACACGGGCGCCGGTAGCTCAGTGGTATGCGTGCTTGTCTTCTGAGCTCAAGGTCGTGGGTTCGAAACCCGACCGAGGCCCTTAGTTTATTTTATCTGGGAGGTAAAATAAACTTAAGCACGCCGTCCTTTGGATGGAACGTTAAGCGATGATCCCGAGCCTGTACGATGTCAGGTACTCGTTAAAGACCCCTGCTCTAGGTGAATAAAAATTTAGGGTAGGCAAAATGTAGGGTCGGGCTCATGTCCACCAGAGTGACGAAAGAGCGCACTGGTAGTAGGCGATATGACCTCGTAGTTAAAACCTAAACTAACCATAACATTTGTCTTTAGCAATTGCGATAACTAGTGCAGTGTCAGGTGCGTGGCTGTACTGCTGAGATACCTGATCGAAGAGGAGTCCAAGCTAGTCCCGGAGCAGGTCTCTCTGCCATGTCCGCTTGAAGCGTCGCAGCAGATTTGTGAGGAGAGTATTTGTGGATAATTGTTGAATAAGTAGATTGGCTTGATGATGGAGTTTATCGCAAACATTTTGATAGTGTATCCTGATAACAGTAGTTATAAATGGGATGTGTTAAGGTCATTATGCAATGTGTCCCCCGAATGCAAAAAAGTTGCTGACCCCTGCAATACTTTCAAGTTGAGACTATTCCTAGTATTATACTAACACTATTATATAGTGTACAACATACTGATCATGAACATTTTTATATGTATTACTATTAAATATGGCATGGACACTGCAGAACATGAAAGTTCTTGAAAGTATACCAGGACCAGCCCCGGAACCCTCTGTTCAGCTCCTGGAGTAGAAGCTGTGTGGCGGACTTTGGGCGGCCGTCCTAGCTTCACTTAAGCCCTACCCTGATCCTGAGCTCTCTGTTGCACACGTGCAAGATGCACCCCAAAAAAGTAATGAACAAATAAAAAAATTACTACTGAATTTGAATGCACACAGTAAAGTATTGACTGCTGTAATTAAATTTTCAAGGTAAATGTATTATTCACAAAAAAAAAAGTGTCATGATTGTGTGAATGACAAAGCTTTCTCTATAATACCTAAATAGAAAATTCTCACTCTCTGAAATTATTATATAACTGTGTTACTCGTATATAACTTTAGTGAAAAAAATGTATAAAACAAAAAATTATATGTTATTACAGAACCCCCAAAGAAACGATACATCGATTTTTATCCAAATCGGACAAAGGAAAGAGGTGTATAATAAGCTTAACTCAAAAATCCTAATAACTGATGAAATGGATGTAATGACACATTATTTAGTAAGATTCAACAGCCCCTATGTAAGTCAACTATTGGTAATCAGCCGCTGATAATCGATTGGTTTTTGAGGGAGAGTAAAAACTTAGTTGATTAATTCATGTTGGGGAAGTACAATGCCGGTGATTCAAGAGACGAGAGGTCTGCAATTTTATATTAAAGTACAATTTTTCTTTTCTCTCCGTTGCCCCAAAAATCAACAGGTGTCTTCATGAATTTCTCAATACATACTTGTTCATTACATTAATCAATTTAAGGAATTAAGCCCCCTCTACTCTTTGAGCGATTTGGCTGAAAATTGATGAATGTCGGGAGCTATGTCAGAAAGACATCCATTTTTACTCCCCAAGCAATGTGAAGTATAGGGGAAGTTATGTATGTCATATCTATGGTCAAAGGGAATAAATTGTTAAGTCGCAAAATGGCCAAAATGAGTTAAGTGCACTGTGATCATCTCCCAAGCCATTTGCGCACTGGGAAGAAGTTGGGAGCTCAGGACTCTAATACTTTCGGAATTATAAAGATGTGGGTTTCTTGGTATCTCGTAAAATTGTGTATGTTCTCGGTTAAATCAACTTAATCTACTTCTTTGAGGAATCATTCTCGAGATAACTGCGTTTAACTATTTATTCACTATGGTAGACTATTCCAAGTGAAGAGGGTGTTTTCGGTTCAATTTGCTCAACTTTAGCGAGGTATCATTCACGAGTATTTCAAAAAGTATGGTTAATAATTAGGTAAGTGTGTATAATAATTAGGTAAGTGTGGTCAATAATTAGGTAAGTGGTGGTGAATGATTAGGAAACTAAGGGAAAATCCAAGAAAGGATTAATAATCATTTTCATTCACTCCTATAGACTTAGAAGGTATATGATTAATAATAGATACTCAGAATACACAATTTCTTTGTCAAACTTCACTGTATATTCACAAATACTCAACTAGTTTCGCCGTGTTAAGGCATTATCAAGAGTCACTTATAAAGTTTATAAGCGACTTTTGATAATGCCTTAGCACTGCGAAACTAGTTGAGTATTTGAGAATATATAGTGAAGTTTGACAAAGAAATTGTGTATTTTAATTATCTATTCCTAGAATGGAGCTTCACAAAGTAAATCTGGAAACCATAATATATATGATTAATAATTTTGCCAACATAATTTATTTATTCCAAAATCTGGATTTACACGATTTAGACTTACCAATTTATTCCCTGTGACCACAGATATTTAATGCTGAATTTTCATCTGAATTTCGTGTCCTCCTGATTACAAAAATTAAAAAGTGCGTCTTACGATAACTTCCGATAGAATGAATTTATAGACACGAAATTTAGTATGAGGATTTAGACTAGGATTTAGTCCGAAACACTAATTAACGCTGGGGAAGTACATTGCTGGTGAATCACTGAAGTTGGGATTTGAACCCTGGACCGTTGGTACTGATGACAAGGTACCCCCTGGGATGAGAGAGAGGAGGTTGCCCGAAATGCAGTGTCAATTGCATACTGTGGTCTAGTGCACTCACTACACGTGTCTACTGGTCTAGTTACGTAGATGACATAACATGGTTAGTGCTCCAACATCACGCTTCATGGTTACTTAGCTCCATTTTCCATGCCCTGGCTTTAGCCACACCATTGGAGCTGTACTCTTGGCTTTACACTGGGCACAACCTCCAAAACCATTCCACCATTTAGCCTAAAAAAAAACATTGATATACATATGTGCTTCTGAATCCTCACACTAAATTTTGTATCGATGAATTCGAACCCGCGATGTTGAACTCACAAGGCAAGCACGCTACCTCTGAGCTACCGGCGCCCTATATATATATATATATATGCACAAAATACATTAACTGTAAAATATCAGTTGGCTATCGAAAAATTTAACATGATTAATAAGTCTTCAATACATAACGTCTTGTATCAACTTGTTTTGAGCTAAGAAGAATTTAGGACTCCCAGAGTAGAGTCGAACTCATATCCATCAGGGTGCACAACAATTGTAACATAGGTTTTTTATCTGGAAGGTGAAAAAACTTTGAGCACAACGTCCTTCGGAAGGCACGTTAAGCGATGGTCCCGAGCCTGTACGATGTCAAAAACTCGTTAAAAGCCCCCTACCCTAGACTAGTCGGGCTCATGTCCACCAGAGCGGAGAAAGAGCGCTTTGGTAGTAGGCGATATGACCTCGATGGCAAAGCTCATAATAACTAACCCGACCAGTCCAAAAGAGAACTTGACAAACTCAAAATGTGAAGAAAAAACATACAAATGTATTTGGGTAATTCCATGAAAAGACAACACAGTCAAGAAACTGTTCTTGACTGTGTTGTCTTTTCATGGAATTACCCATTTACATAAATATTAAGAAAAGAGGGCGCCGTAGCTCAGAGATTTGAGAAGGAAAAAGCATGAGCATGCGTCCATCGGATGGGATGTTAAGCGATTCTCCACACTAGCTGAATAAATCTGGGTTGACAACAAATAGGACTACCACTCAAGAATCGGGCTCATGTCCACCAGTGCGACAAAAGTGCGCTCGGGGTAGTATGTGATATGACCTCGTAGTTAAAGCCCGGGCATGAGTCATAATAACTAACTAATAAAAATGTTGTCCAAAATAAACAACTTTTTAAAAAGTCAATTCACTACTAAACAATGAAAAACTGGCTCAAATAAAGAATACAAAGCGATAATTTACAGTTTTTGTATTTATATTTTAAATTTCCTGAAATCCCCCCCTCCCCATCAAGAAATCCGACGTACGACCCTGACAGGAACGGCGACAAGTTGTTCCTACTTTCTCAAGATACGTCACAGCTCTTCCGGAAACAAAAAAATGTGTAATTAGCAATACACAGAAAAAAAACATTCAATTATTATGCCATTCATAACACTATTCCCTACTGAGCGCGCCGGTAGCTCAGAGGCGTGTTCGAAGCCCGCCATAAGCTCTACTTCGGATGAACCCTACTTTAGGTAATTCAACCAGGGTGGGCAAAATTTAGGACAGAGTAGAGTCGGGCTCATGTCCAACAGAGTGACGAAAGAGCCCTCTGATAGTAGGCGATATGACCTTAGTAGTTCGGGCCTGAGTCACAATAAATAACTACAATCATATGACACATTTATTTATTCATGTTCAACTGAATTTTGACCTGTTGGAAATTATATGCAAAATGTTTTTTTACGTCAAAAGTACCATTTATTTTCATACGACCCAGAAAGGAAGAACAATACTGAGAGGACTCATTGTGTGTATATTAATGGAGATAAATAATTAATAATTGTTAGAGATAATTATTATTGTGGATTGCTGTTTGTTTTTTTCTTCTCACTAATTAAAGAAAAATACTACTTGAAATGAGCGATCTAATGAATAGGTAGAGCTGTCGAGGTGTGTGAATCGCGTCTTTATCGATTAAAGAGTATTTATTCTTCTCTCATGCCTTGAGTTGGGAGGACAAATACACTTTTGTTCAACAATTTTAATAACATTTAACATACTGAGAAGTATCACATCAGATTATCCTCTGGAGGTTTTTCGACGAAAATTACAGAACAAAAATGTTTTCCGACCTCCTGACCCCAAATAAGAAAAAAAAAATCATGTTTCTCTCTGATAGTAGTACAATCATATGATACATTTATTTATTCATGTTCAACTGAATTTTGACCTGTTATAAACTAGGTGTGCAATACATTCTGCTGTTTGCAAAAACTGAGCTGAGTCAGGCATATCTGTATAAAAAACTCAGTTAATGTTTTAATAATTATCAGTAACTTCTCACCTTGTATGTTCTTTATGAATATATTAATACTTTAAATAGATTTCAATTGAATTCAATGGATTTTTTCTAGCCTTTTTGTAGACAACAACAGCTGTGAATATTTTTATCGAAAAAAGTCGAAGTTTGTACGTTAGAACACAGAAAAAACGACTCAAAATAAGTGGTGTCCGATGGTAAACCGAAAAGGGCTTCGCCCGGATTTTTACATTTGAAATAGAAAAACTATATTTTGCGCGAGAATTTTGTCTCTCAATTGATTTCAATGGGGATTTCGTTTTTTGGTGATTATTCCTCCGTGGTATGTTCGATTTCAGATTTTTTAGTAGTAAACCATCGTCACCGTGTCCACTACCATCGAGGTAAATTTCAATGTGAAATTTTCAAATTTAAATGGTTTTTTACGTCAAAAGTACCATTTATTTTCATAAGACCTTCTTTGGCAGGACAAAACATTTTGTTACAATTATTATAAAATTGTTGTTTTGACATTTTAAAATGAACAAATTTCCAGGAAAGCGGATAGGAAATGATCGCAAGTTTTTTGTTTTTTTAATGGATTACAAAAAAATATTAGTGCAAAACGTCGTCGTATATCAACAAATCCAAATTTTCAGGGAAATCGGCATTTATGAGAGTATTTATACAAGACTTCACACAAGCTAAAGATCGCGGGAACGACGATTTTTTCTTATTTAAATTTCTGTTTTAGGATTTGAATTTCAATTTACCCGTCCCTCCTCTCTTAATATTGAAATTGACATGAAATAACTTTCATTTTTCTTCATTGCCGTCACCACAAACTACTGCGCAAGTATTGGTAAATCTGTATTCATTGGAGCAACAGCTCCATGAGATAGCCCCAAATTCTTATTTAAATGAGAGTAAGACATTTCTAAGTGAACTCTCTAAGTTTATATAAAACGGAGAGAAATTGAAACGTGAAATTTAAAAGATTTAAAATTATGTTTAATAATGAAATGTACCTTAGCCAGAGAAGTAATAATAATGTTGAGTCGATATAAGAAGAAAATCCGTTGTGCACTCAAAAAGTGCATATAGTTAACAAAATTCCAGGGTACGTATTCAATGAATGTATCGATAAGAAATTTTATGTGTATCCAAGAACCCCATAAAGGCGAAAGCTATTCATTTTCTGTCAAATCAGTCAAGGGAAAGAATCGATACAAAACTTAGTATGAGGACTCAGAAGGAATAAATCAATTATTGATTTTGAGAGCGTGGTAGCCTACAGAGTTCGAAATCGCGGGTTCGAAACCCGGCCAGGGCTTTTAGGTTTTTATATGTGAGAGATGGAACATTTCTTGAGCAAGCCGTCCTTCGGATGGGGCTATGATCCTGAGCCTGTGCGATGTTATGTACTCGTAACGAACCCTACCCTAGGTGAATAAACCAAAATAATAATAAGGCAAAATTTAGTAGATTCCGACTCATGTTCACCAGAACGACGAAAGAGCTATCGCAAAAACATATTATACAAAAGATCAAAATTATCTTTGAGCACAAAATTGCTAATATATAAGGAAATACTCAGGCATATGTGGACTTAAACTATGGGGTTCTGCCATCCTTCATACAATAGCCAATGCTCCTTATTGCATCTCCAACAAAACCCTTCACACTGAATTCAATATTCCCTTCATCAGGGAATTATCTAAATCCAGGTACAAAAATACATTTTCCTCTTTTACTACCCTTAAGCGCCATTGGCCCAGAGACCTTCTCAGGTCAGGCATCAGGCAATGACAGTGATTAGTCATAAATGAGGACATGGCTATATGTTGTTTTATCCATGGCACTCTCCCCCATTATTATCCCGGTTAATCGGGAGTAGAGTATACAGATTTTCATATTTTGAAATCCAGGGCAGGATGCTGTCTGAGATGATGTGTTTACTAATTGAGAATTGTCTGACGGGGGAGAGGAAGTCATGTAGCTAATGATTGCAATTGACCATAACCGGTGTGATTATATGAATCAGAAATTATCGATTAATAATCTATAAAGGAGAGAAGAGCACGTCATAGCTTAATGGGCCACGAGTTGTATGTGAGGATACGAAAATTACCATTCAGGTAGATCAGTAAGAGATAGTTCTGAAAAGATGAAAGTATACTTATATCGTAACCTGAATTCACAGGAGAACGATTTTCGATTTTTCAACCGTTTGCGCTAATATCGAACAGTTGACTTATATAGGGGTTCATAAATCCTAATACTAAATTTTGTGTCGATAAAAATTCATTACATCAGCAATTATTAGGGTTTTTGAGTTAAGCTCGGGTTCTTAAATTAAGCCCCATCTCCTTAAATTTGACAGGTTATATCCTCATTGGGTTTTGACTTTAAATATGAAATTTCATGACGATACATTCATTACAACGGCAGTTATTGATTTAAGCCTCCCCCCTCGGCCAATAGGGGTTGTTCTTATGGGGTTCTGGATTCACGTATAAAATTACATGTCGATACATTTATTCTATCAGGAGTTATCATATTTACAGACAAACTGAGACTCTTATTTTTTGTTTTTAATTTATGGAATCTAGATGTCAGAAAACATGAAATTCCGCGGAAAAATTTTTTGACAGACTACATAACTTCCCCTATATTTATATATACATATATATGGGTTAGAAGGTGGCTTTGGAAAGTACTTGTTAATCTCCCCGCTCACATACACCGCCATCACATTGGTACAATGTGTGTCACACACACACACACACACACACTAACACACATCCCCTCCCCTCCCCTCATTTCTCTCATTCTGTCTAATGAATATTTCATAAACCTTTCTTTTTCTTTATCCTTCACTTTTACCGACCTTTACATTATTTATGGGGAAATAAATATATATATATATATATATATATATATATATATATATATATATATATATATATGTGTGTGTGTGTGTGTGTGTGTGTTATATGAGGAGTTTCGAGCCAGAGCGGACCAACTGGTTGAAACTGAACAGGTAGAAAATGGCAATTGAAAATTGAGTACATTTTGTTTATCTCCATAAATTGGCCCCAAATATTTATTTATATTTGAAATTTTAGAATAGTATTGGATGAGTGATCCCTTTTTGTGTTATATAAAGTTTTTGAAAGCCGTATGATCCATTGCGACTTTGAAAATATATGCACAAAATACTTGTGGACTAAACTTAAAGTGCTGCTATCTATCACTGAAGTAAAGAAACTAAGTGATCCACACTGGTTTTGAAAAAGGGAACCTATGCCAACATCAGGATGGTAATAACTCATTTTCCGAAAAATTGTGGGTTGGTCCGCTCTGGCTCCAAACTCCTCATATATACATATATATGTATAAGTAATGTATTAATTATTATAATAAATTGATTTTAAAAAGCACACACAAAAAAAAAGTTTCGGTGAAACACCGTATTTTCCCAGAATGAATTAATCAATTACGTTTTCGCTCTCCCTCCAGAACCAATCGATCGTTGGGCTGAAAATCAATCAATATTTGACTTATATAGTGGCTTCTCAATCCTCATACTACATTTTGTATCGATACATTCATTATATCGGCAGTTATTGAAGTTTTCGAGTCAAGTCCCACTCATATGATCCCCTCTTCCCTTAGGCTAATTTCGTGAAAAATTTATAAGTGTCGTCCTTTATAGGGTTTTGAATAAAAATATAAAATCGCATATCGATACATTCATTACAACGGTAATTACTAGACTTTTTATGTAAAATCTACTTCCGTTGGGCCCATTTGTCTGGAAATTGATAGGTGTCGTCCTTAGAGGATTCTGGATACACACATAAAATTTCGCGTCGATATATTCACTTTATCGGGAGATATCGTGTTCACTTCACACATCGGTAGGAAAACATAAATAACCGATTACGTAACTTTTTCTATACTTCACATAGCTGTTGTAATGAATATATCGAATCAATTTTTTGTACTAGAATTCTTAGTCAACTATCTTTTTAGCCAAAAAAATTAATTAGTTTTGGTGGGAGAGCGAAAACATAATTAATTCGTGCTGGTGAAGTACATAGCCGGTGATTCATCTGCTGGGTCTCTCCATTGTCGTCCAACAATACATTACAGCACACCTCGCTACTGTCTAAGTCAAGGTTAGTTCGTTAAGTGGGACCAGAAGAGAGTCTAGCGCATACATCCCTGTTGTACTCCACTCTTAATCTCTGTTTAGGAACTTGTTCCTTCTTTTCGTTCCTAAAAAAAAAAACAGGCGCCTGAGGATTTGAACATGCGCAGTAACCTTTTAGACTGAAGGAAACAAAGGAGGGGGCTCAACTCAAAATATCTCATAATTGTCGAAGTAAAGAATGTGTACGAAATTTTATATGAGGGCTGATTACCAACCAAATCAGTGAATTTTTTTCAGAGGAAGAGAGAAAACTTAGTTGACTAATTCGCTCTGGGAATGTACACTGCCAGTGATTCACCATGTTTTTATTTTGATACTTTTTGCCGTCGCATCAACTGCTGAAAGGCTTTCTACTGGTCGACCATCTCATTCTAGCCTAGAATAGAAAATTTAAATTGTATATTTAAATTAATAACGAAGTTCCAATTTTGAACCCTGGATGGACCATCACCGACTAGATGTATGTACATAATTATAAATAAAAAAATAAACAAAAAACTTACCTCATAAAATATCCATGAGGAAAATAGGGTCTGTACAAAATTATATAGAACTAGAAGGTTTCTTAGTCTGAAGGGTTTTCTGTTGGCCATAATGGCTGGTCCGACGACTCTAGAGAAGTAGGCATAACCGAGACAGACGGCGAGGGTGGGCCACGGCGAGGACATCATCGGCCAGTCCGACGTCCGAGGATCTGAAACAGAACATACCTTGTAGAGACTAGTCAACAATACTACAGCTGCCACACTCCATTCGAGTTCAACTGTAAGTAGAAGAGAAATGAGCTCTCTAACACAGCCCCGCCCACTACAGTGATAGCCAATCAGATCCAAATAAAATGCCGTGAAGTTGCCATTTTTCTTCCTCTAAGTTACTCCTCATTATTCTTATTACTTTTTAGTAAATATTTATTAATTTATTTGCTTTCTATTGGTTTCCAAACATTGTGATCTGACGAAGGGACATAAGAACGTCCCGTAAATAAAATAAAGCACTTTTGGAAAAATTATAAAAAATATTTATCATAATTTAAAATGTAACGTAGAATTATATCTATTGTATTTATTAATATTACTATTTTTATATTCATTTATTTTCAATTATTCATTTTTACTATTATTGCGGTTTCTAATCACCTAAGTGTCCGACTTTCAGAGTTAAAATAACTGATTGCATATCTATAATTTTTATGATGTATTACCTTGTTATGGTTTAACGGAAATAATAATAATTATTATTAATAGTCATAAAGTAACCTGTTTCGAAATTGAAAACAAAAACTAATAAAAAAAATGAAACCTTTTTTTACTATTTTTCTTCATTCTCAATGTTAATTTTAATAATAAGTTTCGCCATGTGAAAGTCTAATAATTTGCATTTTCCCATAACTATAAATCCGGGGGCACTTAGTTTTACAAAACACAATACATAAAAAAGCAATTTCCTCCTACTGTTTTTTTTTTTTCTAGTTATCCCATTTTATGTTGCAGATACTGCAGTAGGCAGGTTAGACATAATAATCAACGCGTCAGAACCTTATTAATTTTTATTAATCTGTTATTCATATTGCTAGCCGCCTGCGGAAAGAAAATGTGTATTTTGAAATATAAAGTATATTTATGATGAATTTGTTTTTATAGTTAGTTATTGTGACTCATGCCCGGGCTTTAACTACAAGGCCATATCGCCTACAACCAGAGCGCTCTTTCGTCATTATGGTGGACATGAGCCCGACTCGATTGTGGGAGTCCTAAATTTTGCCTACCCTATATTTTTATTCACCTAGGGTAGGGGTCTTTAACGAGTACCTGACATCGTACAGGCTCGGGACCATCGCTTGATCTTGAGCTCATTGAGCAAGCACACTACCCTCCACTACTACCGACCACTTACTATCACCTCAATATTATATTAAATATAATTAAGACTACAATAAAATATAGATATTAATTATATTAACAGCTGTTAAGAATAATCTATGATAAAATGCATAACAGAAAGGTAAGACAATAAGAAAATAATATAGAAACAAAGTACCCGTGCTTGCTAACTGAGCTCAAGGTAAGGGTACGAAACCCGGCCATGGCCCTTATAGTTTATTTTATCTGGGAGGTAAATAAACTTAAGCACGCCGTCCTTCGGATGGGACGTTAAGCGATGGTCCCGAGCCTCTACTATGTTAGGTACTCGTTAAAGACCCCTACCCTAGTTGAATAAAAATGTAGGACTCCCATAGGAGCGTCGGGCTCATGTCCACCAGAATGACGAAAGAGCGCTCTGGTAGTAGGCGATATGTCCTTGTAGTTAAAGCCCGGGCATGAGTCACAATAACTAACTATAAAAACAAATTCATCATAAATATACTTTATATTTCAAAATACACATTTTCTTTCCGCAGGCGGCTAGCAATATGAATAACAGATTAATAAAAATTAATAAGGTGTTGACGCGTTGATTATTATGTCTCTAACCTGCCTACTGCAGTATCTGCAACATAAAATGGGATAGCTTATATCTCTGGTCATATGGAATAAATTGTAAAAGTCAAAATTCGTAACAGTTCAGGGCAGCACTTTTTTACTTTTTCATTAATCCTGTTAATCCAGTTTTCGGAATAAATTAATTATGTTTGCATCATTAATCATATACCTTCTAAATATATAGGAGTGAATGAAAATTAATATTGTTAATCCTGGCTTGGGGAGATGATCACAGTACACTTAACTCATTTTGGTTATTTTATGACTTAACAACTTATTCCCTGTAACCATAGATATTATGTTGAAAATTTTTTTATTGACTATTATTCACAATCCTATTATTCAACAGCGATTATCTGCGAAAAAACGTTCATTTTATATTTTTCAATGTACTATAATTGAAATATAACATACATTTTTGAAAAACTTGTTATCTATATTATTTTTGTTTATATTAAAATAAATTCTTTTTTTGTACTAAATAGATAACGATTTTTAGAATAGATAAACAATTGAAATTCAATTACAATTATTTCTTAATGTTTATGTATGTTATAAAAATTAAAACAGATATCAACCGGATGCTGATAAAAATAATAGGTTAAATAGCAAAAGGCGGAAGAAAAAAAAAGACGATTAGGAACTAAATCTGGGGAGCAAAATGAATGGATGGGAGCAGTTTGTTTACTCAATAATAACTCACAACGCAAAGCTCATGCCCAGGCTTTAACTATGAGGTCATATCACCTACTACCAGAGCACTCTTCACTCTGAACATGAGCCCGACTCTACTCAGGTTTATTCACCTAGAGTAGAGGTTTAACGAGTACCTGACTTCGCTCAGGCTCGGGCCCATAGCCTTAAAACCCCATCCGAAGGACGGCGTGCTCAAAGTTTTTTAACCTTCCAGATAAAAAAATCTAAAAGTTTTTGTACCCGCGATCTTGAGCTCAGTAGGCAAGCACGAGATATATTAAAACTAACTTCCCCTCTCAATTTCAAGAAATTTAGAATATACGACCGCTTATGAGAACAGAATATTACTTACTAATAGATTGAAGGATCTTTTATATGATTTACCTATATATTTCGTGTTTATTATTGTACATTTTTATTGTAATGCACTTGGTAAATTTCAATCCCTAGTTTTGATTATAATTAATTATTATCATTTGAGTGGTAAAAATTGTTGCAAAGTTATTATATTCAATACGATAATAAAGAAATATTGCTAACGTTAAGTTATAAAAGGAGTTTGTACTCACCACTTCTGTTTAACATTAGATTGTCGTACCAGTTAACCAGCTGAGCCATCTCACTGCAGGGTCTGTAACAAATACAATAATAATAAGAACAATATAACAATAATTAAATATATTTATATGTAACAAATCATTATTTCAAAATTGTTAGGTAAGCATGTAATGACAGTAAGGATATACGGCCGTTACAACAGTATAACCTTCCTGGTGGTGGTTATATCAGAGGGTGGGGGGTATGGATGTGAAGTGCGCAGGCGCACCACCTGTCTCTCCCGAAAAGCGACTAATATCCAAACAAAAACTTCTAATTCGCATGCGCAGATTCCTCCTTATTACAAAAAAATTAAATGTCGGTGAATCTCCCGCTATGTACTTCCCCAGCACGAATTAATCAATTACGGTTTCCCTCTCCCCCCGAAACCAAATGACCGTTAAGGTTACTGAAACTCAATATCTGACATATATAAGAATCCTCCTTCTGAGTCCTCATACTGAATTTTATGTCGATACATTCATTACATCGGCAGATATTAGGCTATGTGAGTTTGTGAGGGTTTTGAATTTTAACTTGAAATTTCGTGTCAATACATTCGTAACAATGGCAGTTATTAGATATTTTGTGTTAAATATAAAATAACCCTTCTAATCCCCCCTTCCCTTGAACAGATTTGGCTAAAAATTACTAGGTGTCGTTCTTAGAGGGTTCTGGATACACATATAAAATTTCGTGTTCGTACATTCATTATTATAAGACTCATACTTAGATTTTTGTTTTACTCCTCCAGCCGATTTTGATTTTGATGTTTCCGATAGACTAGAACAGTCATAAAGTTTACGTTAAGCATAGAAAACAATCCTTCAGCGAAATCTGCTAAAATGAAGGGCGGAACAGAGTGAGGGATAGTCGATGGTACTATCGATAGTCCACGTAACTATCGATATTAATTTTCCTTCAATAATAGAGATACGTTTTGAAGAAGGCTATTTAAGAACTTTTACTTTGATGATGGGAAAAATACTAAATGTATTTTGTGCAAAGTTTTATTCAAAACTAGTTCGAACAGATCCAATTTAAGGGATCATCTCTTGAGACGCCACCAAGAAAGTTGTAAACCGGCACCCAAGACCAAACAACCCACTGCAGAAACTGCATCGCTGCCTCCTGTTCCCTTAAGTTTTACAAAATAATTTTTCGACAATTGGAAATTAATTGTTTGATATTGTTTTATAAGTGTTGTCAATTGAAATGAAAATAGTTGAATCTAATGCCACTGTCTATACTTTATTGTTTTTTTTATTATCTACAATAAGTGTTTTTGAACTTTAATTAATGTGTTAATACTCATCTCTGCCAAGTTTTATACTTAATTCTATTATTTTCGACAGAAAGTGTTTTTTTTTTTTTTGCCTTATGTTCGAAGCTTATTAGCCATGTCACTGTGCTATTTAATTATTTACGACATCCATTGCCCCGGGAGGGAATTCTAATAAAAAAATAACTCACTCCCAGACGGGATTCGAACCCGCAAACCATGGTGAGATCATGCAATAGAAGCCCTACGCTCATGGCCACCATGGCTCCAGACAGAAAGTGTTATTTTCATAAAATAAAAGTTCGATTTCAAAGAACAATTACTTATTCGATTGATATTTTTCATCCTCCATAACATAGAATAATATAAATTAGGTAGATGTACACGAAAAAATAAAAATAAAATAATCATATTATAATATAATATTGGAATTGGAAAGTATTTTGCATGAAAAGCGGCAACAGAATTATCGATACTACCGATAGTTTTCCACCGATAATATCGGACTATCGACTATGGTCAACTATCGACTATCGCCCATCCCTAATCAGGGTGTGCTCGATTCAAAAACCCTAATAACTTTCGACGCAATGAATTGTATCGACCCAAAATTGAGTATTGATTTTTACCCCAGACGGTCGATTAGATAGATTTTGGAATCAGGGGATTGGAAAATATGAAATTCCGGTCAAAATTCAACATCGAATTTCTAACCGATTCTATAACTTGCCATATACGGCTGGGGAAGTAATAATGTCAAGATAGTGGAAATGGAGATAGGTAGAAGAGATGTGTCCGACCTTCGTGTTATCCTGTCCATCAACATAGTTATATGAACTAAGTGGCGCGTCTGTCTAGACACTTTACACTAGACACACTGACCCGGCCTACCATAGCCCATTTTATACATAACAAAACCTGTTCATAACATTTTTAACCATCGAACCCCGAGCCGAGAGTTCCCGAACGAAGGAAGCTTATCGGGACCGATTCCCAGTCCGATATAAAATAAAAGTCCTCAATAAATCAACGGCAATGCACTTCCCCAGCACGAATTAATCGATTATGTTTTCACTCTCCCTCTAAAACCAATCGACCATTTTGTAAAAAAAACTTTATGTTCAATCTATCGACAATTATTAAGGTGTTTCTGTTGGGTCTCCCCTGCGTTCCTTCAGTCAATAAAGCTGGCAATCAATGTGTCATCGTTAGAGAGTTCTGGATTCACATATATAAAATTTAGTGTTGATATTTTATCGAGAATTATCGTTTCACTTACACATTTTTTTTTTTTTTTAAATTTTGGAGTCTGGAGGTTGGAAAACATGAAATTCTCATCGAATTTTTGACCGATTACATAACTTCGCGTGTAAATGATCTCCCCTCCCTAAAATTCTCACAGTCCCTACACGACTACCCCCCCTCCCATTAGTCCAGTTGCCAGTTGTGGAGCCGCTCAGCAGTAATTATGGTTTTTGAGTTGATCCTTATCCGGTTTTGATATTAAATATAAAATTTCATGTTGATACATTCATTCCATGTTGAAAAATCCCTCTTCCGCTGAAAATTAATAAGTGTCGTCCTTATAGGGTTTTGAATTTATATGTGAAATTTCGAGTCACCTCCCCCCTAATCCTTCTTCCATTGGTTTTGAAAAACTTAATTAATTAATCTGTGCTGGGGAAGAACATTGCCGGTGATTCACTAGCGACTATTATATAATGGAAAACAATCATATTGACAATTAAATTTTTGAATTCAACAAGAAAAAATAAATTATATAAAAATAATTCTGTTATCATGTTTATGTCAAAAAAGTTTAGTTCCATTTTTTAAAATATATATGTGCTCCATTTTGTTGCAAACTAATTATTCATATTACCAAATTAACAAAATGGATTCTTTTATTATTCATTTTTAAACTTTTAGAAAACATTCTGAATTTATTATGACAGTAGTTAAATGTTAAAAGGTTGCTTGAATAAAAAAAAAAACATAAAATTCTTCTATTCTCTCAATATAATTCCATAAAAAGTAATGGTGTCTTACTCAAACTTTAGAATACTCCATCATTTTGTGTTTACATGTTGGTTAAATCGACAGTCAGTTGATGCGTCTATGAACACGATAACTCCCGATAGAAGAAATGTATCGACAGGAAATTGTATATGTGTATCCAGAACCCTTTAAGGACGATACCTATTGATTTTCAGTCAAATCGACCAAAGAGAAGAGGGGAGGGATTAGGTCGAGTCGGGAAGCTTAACAGTGGCAGAGTTCCTCCATAGATATCCTCCTTTAAGGTCTATCGAATCTACGTTTTAATCATAATTTTATTTAATTTTTATTATATTCATACTAATTTATTTTTCTTGTTTTTCTCTTTTTATGTATTTTTATTAGCATTTTAATTATTTATATGGGAGCCATGGTGGCCGAGCGGGCTAGAGCGTAGTGCTCTGGTCGCATGGTCTCACCATGGTTCGCGGGTTCGAATCCCGTCCGGGAGTAGTTTTATTTAGTAGATAGAACTACCTCCCGGGGCCATGGATGTTGTAAATAACTATATACACAGTGACATGGCTAATATGCATCGGACATAAGGCCAAAAAAAAAAATAAAAATTATTTATATATAGGTTAGGTTTTATGACTCATGTCCGGGCTTTAACTACGAGGTCATAATTATTTATATATAGGTTAGGTTTTATGACTCATGTCCGGGCTTTAACTACGAGGTCAAAATTATTTATATATAGGTTAGGTTTTATGACTCATGTCCGGGCTTTAACTACGAGGTCATAATTATTTATATATATATTTTATAATTGTTATTGTTATTTCGTTTTCTTTCTCTTTTCTATATTCCACACATTGTGACCTGAGCAAGGGACGTCCCGAAATGTCTTCGTGAAAAAGATACTTCCGGAAAAGTTATAAAAAATTATTATCTTAATTTTAATTCAGATTAATTTTTATTATTTTTGTACTCATATTTTCAAGTATTTATTCATTTTATTTTTTTAGTAGTATTGTTAATTGTAATCCATGTGAGTCAGACTCTAAGAGTTAATATCTGTTTATCTATCTAAACTATAAGCTATCTTAATGTAAACATTCTTACGACATATCCTACTACCATGTTATGGTTTAACGGAAATAAATATTATTATAACACAAACAATCTAATGACTACAGTTGTAATGAATACATGGACAACAAGTTTAGTATGAGGATTCAGATGCTGCTATGTAAGTCAAATATGGAGTTGTATTCGAAGAGCGGAAATATAATTGATTAATTCGTGCTGGGGCGGTACATAGCCGGTGATTGACAAACATGTATACTTTCGCCCAGCAGGGGGAACTATAACATGGAACCAATTTGTTGAAACGATCTATCCTATTTCAACTATTGGATAACTGTTAACATTATGCCATTTATGGAGGGGATTAGTGACTTTTTTTCTCCCCCCCAGACGGAGGACGAAGGAGAAGCGAAGCATAACAGACGGAGATGGTAAATAGGCCATGGACTGGAGCAAGGTCCACTACTGGCTGACACTGGCTGCCTCCCTCTTCACGCAGCCTAGTTCCTATAGCGACTATAGGATCCGGAGCGGCTCTACAACTATACCAGAAGGGAGGGGGGGTTAGTCGTGGAGGGGGAGGGACATTTGCAAAGTTCAAAGTATAGCTAACTCCCCCCCCCCCCCCCCTCTCCGCAGTTATGTAATCTGTCAAAAATTCGATGCGGAGTATTCAACGGAATTTCATCAATACGATAACTTTCTTTGAATGTATCAACACAAAATTTTATATGTGAATCCAGAACCCAATAAGGACGACACTTATTAATTTTCAGCTTTATTGACTGAAGGGAAATAGGGGATTATGGGGGAGACACAACAGAAACACTTAAAAAAAATGCGGATAGAATGAATATAACGACATACAACAGAGGGTGTCGGTAGCTCAGTGGTATGTGTTAAGCGATGATCCAGAGCCTGCACAATGTTAGGTACTCGTTAAAGAGCCCTGGCCTAGGTGAATAAAAGTTTAGGGTAGGCAAAATTTAGGACTCTCACAGTAGAGTCGGGTTCATGTCCACCAGAGTGACGAAAGAACGCTCTGGTAGTAGGTGATATGTCGACATACAAAAGTGTAAATAAACCCAACATTTTGTTCTCGATTATATTATATTCACTTTCCCTGTCAACCAAATAAAAAATACCCTGGATTTATATTAATAAACATTTTTGCAAATTTAGTAAAATTTCCTGGCATCTCAAAATTATATTTTACAAGAAATCCAAATGAAGTAATTACAAATTGAGATGTATTTATATACGTCCACTTTCTTCAAAATTGCACGTCAAGAACTTTCTATATTTTTTTTAATAGAACCCTTTTCGGAAACTACTGTAGAAATCAAAATTTAGTAGAAGACCAGCAAAATATCTACCGGAAATCTGATCATAATCTTATTATTATTTATAAATTATTTTTTTAATTATAATGTTCCCAGACAAACGCAGACGGAATTTTGGAATCAGGACGTTAGAAAACATGAAATTCCGTCGAAAACATCGAATTTTTGATCGATTACATAACTTCTCCTATACTTCGTATAGTTGGGGAAGTAAAAAAAAAAAAAATGTGAATTTGTCATTCGAAAACTAAACGGAACTTCTTATAATTTCCTGTTCTTTTCTCCAGATCGGTGAGGAGTGAGAGAGACAACTAGAGGTGAGCAGAATCAAGTACTTTTAAAAATTCACTTCTTTTAAGCAACGGATACCTCCCAAAAAGGTACTGAGGTACCTTTAATAATCGAATATTCGGTATTTGATTACTTTTAAGAATTGAATATTTGATATTTGTTAGGAATTTCCCTGGATCTGGCCGATGTAGTAGGAAACTCGAAGATATGGAAAAGAAAAATGTATTTTCAATATAAAAAAATGTTTTATTATATATAAAATATATAATAAAAAATAATATTAATAGGTTAGGTTTAGGTTTTATGACTCATGCCCGGGCTTTAACTACGAGGTCATATCGCCTACTACCAAAGCGCTCTTTCGTCACTCTAGTGGACATGAGCCCGACTCTACTGTGGGAGTCCTAAATTTTGCCTACCCTAAATTTTTATTCATCTAGGGCAGGGTGTCTTTAACGAGTACCTGACATCGTACATGTTCGGGGGCGTCGCTTAACGAGAAAATTTTTATATGTGAACTGAACCTCATAAGGACAACACCTATCGAGTTTCAGCCAAATCGGTCAAAGGGAAGGGGGCTCAATTCAAAAAATTTAATAACTGCCGATGTAATGAATTTATCAACACAAAATGGCGAAGTACTTTTTTTCGATATTTTTCGGTCATTCTCATTTGCATATTAACAGCATAATTATAGACAGGCTTCAACGACAAAGCTGACAATTTCTTGGAGTGAAGGCTATATACTTGTGTCTTAAACCACATAAACATTAGGTCTAATATATACTAAATAAACTTAGGTATATAAACCTAGATAATGAGGACAAGGCGATCATGTCTTCGGTAGGTACATTACACAATCCAGAAGAGAGCAGTCTATGATGCCTGGCCTAGCGTTAGACTAGTGTCTCCTTCTAATGTACCCAACCCAGTGCCACTCTGAACAATGCCTTATTTAGTGTAGTTATCTGATCTAGTCTCTCTATACATAGACAAACCTAGCCTGACCTTATTGTCTTTGTTTGGGTCAAGTTCATATACCGTCAAAACAATTCATGGAGAAATTCAAATTAAAGATTTGTGCAATCCTCGACTCAATAATAATAGAAGGTAGTAAAAAAAAAAACAGACAGGAAATGGTGCAGACGTTCGAGTCTGACGAGGCCGAAGAACGAGAATCATACCAAACCTGATCGAGCGATTCTGACGCGGACTATCATCAACTCAGTTTTCGAACTCCCTCACAAGTTTCTTCTACTTCTACCCTATACCGATAGAGATTTTATATTCAAGATTTCGAGAAAGGAAACAACAAAACAGTTTGGCATAAAAAATCAACTTTTGGCATTCTTCATCATCATCATCATAGGCGCTACAGCCTGTCAAGAGCCTCCTCCAGGAAATGTCCCCATGCAGCTCTGTCCTGGGTCTCCACCAATCCCTCCGCACCAAACCCTCTTGCGTTGTTCACGATCTCCAGCCATCTTTTTCTAGGTCGTCCCACTCTTCTCCTATCCTCCGATAACACATTCACGAGTTTCCTGGGTATAATGTCCTCGTCCATCCGTCTTACATGTCCAGCCCAACGGAGTCTGGCAAATCTAATCCAGTGCGACAATTTTGGCTCTGTGTAGAGTGCGTACATTCTATGTGTGGACTAAATGAACTGTTGGCTGATTATCATAACATTAATATTGGTCGGAAAAACAAATTTAGTACCGATTATACTACTTATATCGATCATTGGATTCATTAATAAATATTTCGATATGTAAGTTGTAACTCAGCCCAAGCAACGCCGGGTGAACCTGCTAGTTTCAGAGATCTTGAAAATATAAAAGAATGTGAGAAAAAAGCGGTCGTGCTGTAGAAGTGAAAAAAAAAAAAAAATAAAAATAAATAAAAAAAAAAAAAGGAATGTCATTCTGAGTGCAGGTCGAACACAGGAGATGCAACAAATTGCAGAAACATGCCACCGTTTTCAGCAGATGCACTTGCTACCTGACCAAGCAGAATTATATACCAGGAGCCGTTATTAACAAGTTTATCAACCCTCACAGAATGAAGGGGTCGTGCGTGGAACGACCAAGAAATACAGAAGCATCCTAGTCTCCTCTTCTAGGAGTTAGACAAATTAATTTTAAAAAACTAGATTAAATCTCTTTGAGTTTTGTTCTTCTCACATAGTATAGAGTAAGTTATTTATTTAGTTGAAAATTTGGATATCGACCCCCCCCCCCCCCCCCCTCCCTTAAATTCAAAATGAAAAAATAAAATTGCATCTGTGTGTATGTGTATATGTGGACACAACTCCCGACAGAATTTAGCTCAACGGGATAATTGTTCAGACATAAATCACCGGCAATGTACTTCCCCAGCACGCGTTAATTAATTAAGTTTTCACTCTCCCTCCAAAACCAAATGATCATTTGGGCTAAAGATCGATAGTTGACTTATATAGGGGCTAAAGTTTGTGTCGACACATTCTTTACAACTTACGACAGTTATTGGAGTTTTTATGATAAGCTACTCCCCTAACTCCCCCCGGATTTGACCGATTTGGTTGAAAGTTAATATGGAATTCTGGATACACATAAAAAATTTCGTAACTATACATTCATTCTATCGATAGTTATCATGTTCACGGACATACACACTGCCAATTTTTTTTTTTTTCATTTCTAGAATCAGGGGGATTCGAAAAATATTAAATTCCGTTGAAAACTTAACATCGAATTTCTGTCCGATTACATAACTTCCCCTATACTTCGAATAGCGAAGAACCTGGAGCGAGAAGAAGGATCCATCCAAGATGGAGAGCAGGGGTCCGGAGTGAGTCAGTCCACAGACACTATCTACGTGACTGGAGAAGGGACCCCACTTCCAGGAAAGGTCCAGCCTCCAGAAGGATGATGGGGTAGGTCAGAGGCTGGTGGAGCAGAACCGGTAGGACATGACCCCACACTCACCACACCCACGTCTCAACTTCCCCGATCATCCTGGTCAAGTCTACACATCTAGTGGACCTTCCTACACTCCAACAACCCACTAACATTTAATTTTCTATAAAAATCTTGACCAAGTATGTTTCAAGTTTAAGCCCCGAGTAATTTTTCTCAAGTTTAAATTTTTTTAATAGGTTTTATGACTCATACCCGGGCTTTAACTACGAGGTCATATCGCCTACTACCAGAGCGCTCTTTCGTCACTCTGGTGGACATGAGCCCGACTCTACTGTGGTCCTAAATTTTGCCTACCCTAAATTTTTATTCACCTAGGGCAGGGGTCTTTAACGAGTACCTGACATCGTACAGGCTCGGCACCATCGCTTAACTTCCCATCCGAAGGACGGCGTGCTTAAGTTTATTTTACCTCCCAGATAAAATAAACTAAGGGCCTCGGTCGGGTTTCGAACCCACGTTCTTGAACTCAGAAGACAAAAACGCATACCACTGAGCTATCGGCGCCCTCAATTTAAAAAAAAATTATAATAAAAGAAAAGAAAATGTTTAACTAACACACAATCTGATATTTGACCATTTTATTTTAATGATACTTTTTTACAGAGATATTATTACATTTTTTTGCAGAGATATTATGAAACACTTAATAAAAATGAAAGAAAAACGTATGTTAAAAAAACAAAAAAAAAAACACAAAGGCTATTTTGTAACTTTATGTTTATGTTTATATTTTTTAATTAAAAAAACAAAAAAAAATGTTTAAATAACATACAATCTGATGTTTGACCCCCCAACTGAAGTTCTCTCCCATTATTTCTATATTATGGCACATAAATAGTTATTTTTACTTCATCAGCTGTTAAATAATCAGCCAGAAATGCGATGCAGAGTTTTCAACAGAATTTCATGTTTTCCAACCTCCTCATTCTAAAAATGACAAAAAAAAAACTGTCTGTGAACACGATTATTCCCGATAGAATGAAAATATCGACAAGAAATTGTATATGTGTATCAAGAACTCCATAAGGATAATCCCTACTGATTTTCAGCCAAATCACCTAGAGGGAAGGAAGGGATAAAGGGAGAAACACAAAAACACTAATTCCTTATTTTTTTTAATACTGCAATTTTTAAACAGTAGATGTAACGATATTAATGCCTCAAAATTTCATATGTAAATTCAAAACCCCATAAAGACGACAACTACTAATTTTCCGCAAAATCGACCGAAGGGTGGATCAGAGAAAGGGGCTCGACTAAAAAAAAACTGAAATCTGCCTATGTAATCAATATATCAACAACTTTAAAAGACCAATTTGTAATTCAACAATTGATTTTTAGACCATAAAGTAGATTGATTTTGGAGGAAGACCAAAAACTTAGTTAATTCAATCTGGGGAGGTACACAGCCAGTGGTTCAACGACGTTTTTATAATCTTATATCGGCAATATCTGGACGTTTCAAATGTCGGATGAGTACTTTCGAGTATTTTGTCTTCCTAATCTTCATTGAGAAAGTTCTTTGTGCGGAAGTTTGCAATTTGACTGATTTGCGGACTGATGTAAAAGATGAAAATAAAATACATCAGAAACAGGGATAAATGGACATTTATAAGTTAATTTGTACAAATGTATCTGATGTAATAGTAAGACAAATGATGTTGAAATATGGTCATTACTACTCGTACTAACACAGGTAGGTTTTATTGTGAATGGAAAGTAGACAAATAGAGAAGAAAATGAATAAGGGCGTCTAAATTACTTTTCATTAGTTTCTAGCAGGATTAGTTTAGAATAAATAAATAAATTAGGTTTTATGACTCATGCCCGGGCTTAAACTATGAGGTCATATCGCCTACTACCAGAGCGCTCTTTCGTCACTCTGGTGGACATGAGCCCGACTTTACTGTGGGGGTCCTAAATTTTGCCTACTCTAAATTTTTATTCACCTAGGGTAGTGGTCTTTAACGAGTACCTGACATCGTACAGGCTCGGGACCATCGCTTAACGTCCCATCCGAAGAACGGCGTGCTTAAGTTTATTTTACCTCCCAGATAAAATAAACTAAGGACCTCGGTCGGGTTACGAACCCACGTTCTTGAACTCGGAAGTCAACCACTGAGCTACCGGCGCCCTCATAAATAAATAAATAAAATGTATTTTAAAAAATGTATATATATATATATATATATAATAACTTTCATGTTCAAATGTTTGAGGGGGCCGGTAATTCAGAGGTAGCGTGCTAGCCTACTGATCTCAAGATCGTGGGTTGGAAAAGGCTCTCTTATCAGGGGGGTGAAAAAAACTTGTGAGCACGCCGTCCTTCGGATGGGACGATAAGCGATGGTCTTGAGCCTATGTGATGTCAGGTACTTGAAAAAGCCCGGTCATGAAAATCAATAGGGATACACATATACAATTTCGTGTCAACAGATTCATTCGTGTTCACAGACATGTATGAACAAAGGGAAGGTAGAGATTTTGAAGAAACATTTACCCCAACCTTGAAACATATATCGACTAGAGTTATTTTTTATGTTATGATGAGTTATTCTTTCCATGACCATTAAGCTGCAAGAAACAACTAATTAAACCTTTTAAAAAATATTATATTACTAATAATAATAAATGTTGTGAATATTAGTCGAAGTAAAATGTTTTTATTAGACCCAAAATAGTAATTAATATTTTAAGTACTTGCACACTATGCCATCTCAAAAATTAGATTTGTAAAAAAAAAATTGAAATTAAAAATTCAGTTTTCTCAAAACTATGAACTCATGACTTGCAGTGGGTTCTTGTAGTAAGCCCACGATATAATAGCATGAGTACATTCACCCTTACAGTGATATAGCTGACAGTACTCACAATACCTAGTATTGTACAATAACAAATATAAATAATATACATCACAGGGCATTTGGAAGGATTCATATCACAAAGGGATGTCTATTCATCGATCTGCTCTTCACAGATATCCAATTTACTATTTGTATCAGTCACGTCAAACGATAACAGATAGTACGTCACTCAGTTATCATCGTGACGAAAACAAAAAAGGTATCCCTTAAAAGAATTAATTTTTTTTAAAAACCCCTTCCTCCACTTCTTGAAAGCAATAGATTCAATAAAATACATTTAAAATTCAACTGAAAATGTTTTCTCATTGTTCAAAACGAATAAAATAACTATGATACAAAATTCGTGTTTCCGGCGCTCTGGTGGACATGAGAGTTCTAAATTTGTATTCACCTAGCGCAGGGGTCTTTAACGAGTACCTCACATCGTACAGATTCTGGACAATCGCGTAAGGACGGCTTGCTCAACGTGTTTTCACATCCCAGATTAAAGAAAAAAAACCTAATGGTCTTAACTACGAGGTTATATCGCCTACTACCAGAGAGATCTTTCTTCGCTCTATTGGACATGAGCCCGACTCTATTGTGGGAGTCCAAAATTCTTGCCTTCTCAGGTTTTGTTACCTAAGGTCTTTAATGAGAACCTAAAATCGCAAAAGCTTGGGACCATCGCTCCCATCGGTTAAGCCGCAACACGGTTGATTCGCCCACCAAAATTTTGGGAGTAAAGTACTTTCAGAAGGGACTGACTATTTGTAGATGTTTCCATATCGATAGGGCCACTATATCTACTGGCCAAGCTTCAAGTCTCTAACGTTGGATAGTTTGGGCTGTGGCGACATAGACAGACACAGGAACGAAAACAATAGGCTTTCATGACCGGCTTACGAAACCTTAAAAATTAGAGGTCTAATTCAATTTCACATGACCTACTTTAATATTCAAATTAATAGGTCACACAAGGAGAAAAATTACTAAGAAACTGAACTTACATGAACTTTGAAGTGTTGTTTCGTGACTTTTAAGTTATCAAGACATGAAATACTAAACGTGAATTGGGAAGGAAAAGATCACGGTCAAATTTACAGATAGTTTTATAAAAACATACAATTGAAGATTTTTTACTTCTCCAAGTTATACGGAGTATAGGGGAAGTTATATAATCTGTTAGAAATTCAATGGGGAGTTTTCCGATCTCCCGATTTCAGAAAAAAAAAAAAATCTGTCTATGGACCTCCTGATTTTAATGATTAAGAATAGAGGACAAAAAAATAATAAAGATAATGAAAAATGAATTAAAAGCTGAGATGTTCATATTAAGTTTTTGTTAAATACTTGTTATTTACAGTTTTAAGTACAAAGTGTATGTAAAGTTTTTTTTTTTTTTTTTTTTTGCATTGGAGGGGAAATGCTGTGACGCATCCAGGGAAGGTAGCCCTGGATAGTGTGGGACTCGAGCCGATTCACCATCCCCCCCACTAAAACCCCCTCCTTGCCGATCCTGATTCCCTTCCGCGGAACTGACGATCTGTCATTACTTCGCGGAAGGGAGGAAGGGTGGCTGGTAACGCCCCTTCTTCTGTTTTATTACCGCTACTGTTCCTTGTCAGCCTTCTCCTGAAGGGCCAACCCGCCCATGATGAGCGCTGCAAAATCGCAGCCTTCATCCCACGACTCCTGGGAGCGCAGCATAGCGTCCACGTAACTGGTAGCAGTCAGTGGGGCGCCCATGCTGCACTCCAGATTTTTCCTTCCCTCCTCAAATCTGGGGCATTTGAGGAGGACATGCTCCGCCGACTCCGTCTCACCAAGGCACGCGGGGCAGTCTGGTGTTGTTGCTGCCCCGATTTTGTGGAGGTACCCCCGGAACCCACCGTGTCCCGTGAGTACCTGGGTGAGGTGGTAATTCACCTCCCCATGCTTCCTGGTGAGCCAAGGCTCGACTCGAGGGATGAGCCGATGGGTCCACCGTCCCTTTGTGGACTTGTCCCATTCTTCCTGCCACTCCCTAATTGTCCTGGCCCTCTCTGGCTCTGCTGGACCAGGGCTGGCCCCCGCGTCCTGATAGACAGATACAAGTAAATGTGCGCATTTATTATAATATTTAGAAATTTATTAATCTGTAATATTCTTACTTTATTATTATATCGGATGTATATTCATTTGTACCCCAACTCTCTACAATAAGCCCTAATGGGCTTCAATGTTGTAATAAATAAATAAATAAATTTCTGAAAAATGAGGAAATAGATCGCGCTTACTATGTGTGAAAAGATACTAAATTTATTTGCCTAGTCGAAGTGCGGGAAGTGACTATCTGTATTTGTTAATAAATTATGGAATTAAAAAACGTTGTATCCAGTGTAAAAACTTGTTTACACTCAAGAAAATTCGACGTTATATAGCATCTAAATGTTATATCGAGAAACGTTATATCAGATACGAATTAAATGTTTTTATGCCATATTTAGACGGGATCTCTAGAAAAACAGGTAATATCGAGAAAAACGTAGTATCAAGGAACGATGTATCGAGGTTTTACTGTATTTACTTTTACTAAATATAGCTGGGGATGTGATTTATATTTTTCCTCTCATTGAGACGTATTCCAGAATATTCTAGGGAAAAAAGCGCAACTTTGAGACTCAATTAGCTTAGACGGATAGACTCAGTCAGCTCCAAGGGCGATGGTAGCTCAAAGGTGCCTATTGAGCTCAAGATCGAGGGTTCAAAACCCTGTTCGAGGCCCGTCCATCGGATGGGACGTTAAGCGATGGTCCCGAGTCTGTACGGTGTTGGGTACTCGTTAAAAATCCCCATCCTAGATAAATAAACCTATATAGGCAAATTTAACGACTCCTATTGTACAGTGGAGCTCAAATTCATCAAAGCGACAATTGAACTCTCGGGCACTAGGCGATAGAGTAATTAAAGATTGGGCATGAGTCACACTACTGAGTGCGCCGGTAGCTCAGAGGTAACCTGCTTATTTACTCAGAGCTCAAGATCACGGGTTCGAAACCAGGTCGTCCGTTAGGTTTCTATCTGAAAGATGAAAAAATCTTAGCACATCTTCGGATGGGTCGTTAAGGGATGGTCCCGAGCCTCTACGATGTCAGGTACTCGTTAAAGACCCTACCTTAGTTGGATAAAAATTTAGGTTATGCCAAATTTAGGAAACCCATAGTAGAGTCGGGCTCATGTACACCAGAGAGCGCTCTGATCGTAGGCGATATCCGGGCATGAGACACACTAACTCTATTAAGTAGTAAAATACTAATGAATGAATAAATAAATAAATTGACCACCTTATTAGTTATTAACTGTCAATAGTGATTCTATTAAAAAACAGACAAATGTCGTGAGTTTTTTTTTTTTTTTTTTCTTAAATATAAAAATAGGTTTTTACAAGGATTTGCAAATAACCAGGAAATTCTACAGAATTCTAACCTTTATTAAAATAATAGCGAGACGAGGAAGAGGAAGGAGCAATAAACGAATGGATGTGGAGAAACAGGTAACTCCAGGATGTGTGTAGCACGTTTCTAGAGACGGAATGGGATCAAGGTCTTCAGGAGATAGGTTAGGAACGGACCCATTGCCGGCCAAGATGCAAGATAACATTACACAGCTGGATCCTCCGAGTCAGTCACTTTACGAACACGATCCACACATTACCAGTGTACTCAGTAGATATGCTGACGACTTAACGAATAGAAGGAGAGTATATTAGAGATACAAGGACATCTGGACCTCAGATCAGTGGTATTTTTCTTTCGTTTACCTGGTAATCTCTCTTTTCAGGCTTAAGGAAGAAAGAAAGAGAGATAGAGTGAGAGAGAGAGAGAGAGTGAGAGAGAGAGAATTTGGTCGATGAATCACCAACTTTGTACTTCCCCAGCACGAAACTCAATATTTGACTTAAATAGTGGTTTCTGAATCCTCCAACTAAATTTTGAGTCGATACATTCATTACAACGATAATTATTAGGTTTTTTTTGTTGATACATTCATTACAACGATAATTATTAGGTTTTTTTTGTTGATACATTCATTACAACGATAATTATTAGGGTTTTTGTGTTGATACATTCATTACAACGATAATTATTAGGGTTTTTGAGTTAAGCTCCCCGCTCTTTCCTTTGGACGTTTTGGCTGAAAATTAATAGGTGTAGTTAGAAGGTTCTAGAGACTCAAATTTCGTGTCATTACATTCATTACAATGTCAGTTATTATATATACGATAAATAATTAAAACGAGGGCGCCTATAGCTTAGCGATAGCTTACTTAGTTCAAGATTAAAAAATCTTTGAAAACGCCGTCCTTCGGATGGTCCCGAGCCTGTACAATGTCAGATACTCTTCAATTACCCCTATACTAAATGAATAAACCATTGAGGGCAAAATTTAGACATCCCACAGTAGGTCTCATGTCCACCAGAACAACGAAAGAACACTCTGGTAGTAGGCGATATGACCTCATAGCAAAAGCCAGAGCAGGATTCACAATGACTAACTATATTATTCTAAGGTTAACTTACAAATAAATTTAGATAGCAGGAATATAATTATGAGGGCACCGGTAGCTCAGTGGTATGCGTGCTTGCCTTCTGAGCTCAAGATCGTGGGTTCGAAACCCGGCCGAGGCTCTTAGTTTATTTTATCTGGGAGATAAAATAAACTTAAGCACACCGTCCTTCGGATGGGACGTTAAGCGATGGTCCCGAGCCTGTACGATGTAAGGTACTCGTTAAAGACCCTGTCCTAGGTGAATAAAAATTTAGGATTGGCAAAATTTAGGACTCCCATAGTAGAGTCGGGCTCATGTCCACCAGAGTGACGAAAGAGCGCTCTGGTAGTCGGCGATACGACCTCGTAGTTAAAGCCCGGGCATGAGTTATAATAACTGACTAACTATAATTATGATTATTTCTTCGAGAAAGGAAGCACTAAGCTGTCTAGGAGCCAGACTTAGTAGCCTGTACACGCTGTACCCATCCTAGAATATTAATCACAGTTCTTTTCCCATAAATTAAGTTAAACGACTTATTCATAAGGAATATTTTTGCAGTCAAGGCCGTCACGAAATTGAAAGTTTATATTCAAATGCAGAAGATCTTACAGGAAATTCAATTTTGAACAAAAAAGTTTCTATAAACGTAAAGCTTCCTTAAAAAGTTATTGTAAAAAAACTTTAATAAACCACATTAACCGCTATCATAGATGAATCAGTGGCAATGGTACATCCCCAGCACAAATTAATTACGTTTTCGCTCTTCCTACAAAATCAATTGACCCTTGGACTAAAAATCGATAGTTGGCTTATATAGGAGAGTCTGTATCATATAAATTCTGACGATACATTCATTTGATGGGTAGTTGTTGGAGATTTGAATTCAAATATATTGTGATGTCCGGCTCTCGTAAAAAATTTTAAAATTTTGAAAATAAATTCTTTATATTTTATTAATAGTTATTCATTCACGATGTCATATCGCCTACTACCAGAGAGCTCTTTTGTCAATCTAGTGGACAAGAGCCCGACTCTACTATGGGAGTCCTGTTGCCTACCTTGGGTTATTCATCTAGGGTAGGGATCTTATACGAGTACCTGACGTCGTACAGGCTCGCTTAACGTCCCAAGAATATAACTGTAAAAGTATATTATTATTAATCTGTATAATATATACAATAGGTAGAATTATTTAGTTATTGTGACTCATCCCAGGGCTTTAACTACGAAATCATATCGCCTACTGCCAGAGCGTTCTTTCGTCGTTTTGGTGGATCAGAGCCCATCTTGACTATGAGAGTCTTAACTCTTAAATTTTTATTCACCTAGGGTAGGGAGGGGTCTTTAACGAGTACGTGACATCATATAACGCTTAACGTCCCATCCGACGGTGGGCATGCTCAAGGTTTTTCACGTCCCAGATAAAAAACCTAAGGGCCTCGGTCGGGTTCGAACCCGCGATCTAGTCTAGCACATTACCTCTGAGCTAACTGCGCCCTCTATATTATATTAATATATAAAGATGAAAGTAATATTATTAGAATATTAGAGATTGTTTCGAGAGAGCAAATTAATGATGTATATTACTATATTCTAAATTCTATTAATTTAAAAAAGTATAATTTAAAACTATTAAAAAAAAAAAATAAATTAATTAAAATTAAGAATAGAGGACAAAAAATAATAAAGATAATGAAAAATGAATTAAAGTTGAGATTTTCATATTAAGTTTTTGTTAAATACTTGTTATTTACAGTTTAAGTACAAAATGGTTTGACTTAATGTTTATTACTTTGGTTTTATTTAAAGTCATTATAATATGTACATGTGTATGTACGTATGTATATAAAAGTATATATTTTTTATGTTTTGCATTTATCTTGGCTGTATGTATGCAAGTAAATGTGCGTATTTATTATAATATTTAGATATTTATTAATCTGTAATATTCTTACTATATTATTATATCGGATGTATATTCAAATTGTACACAAACTCTCTACAATAAGCCTTAATAGGCTTCAATTTAGTAATAAATAAAAAAATATATATATTATATACATATATTCTTTATATATACATAATTACATTTATTTTTTTAATCTGAAAAAAGGAGAACTCAGAGTTAGCGAGGACAAAAGATACCAAAATCAGGTCAATTGGGATGGTCACGAAGGAACTGACCTTTTTAAGACAAACATTGTGCTACGTCTACACATTGCTCTCCCTACATTTTGGCTGCCCTAAGCAGAAACGTAGTAGACTTTTTTTTTTGAAATTAAGATAATGCCTGTAGTCTTATCTCTTATGCTTTTGGCTGAGGATGGTAGAAATACCGAAAGTACTCCCATGTATATATAGTTAGTGAAATTAGACAACATATTAAATAAACCAGTTTTATTTTATTTTCAAGTCCATAATGCCTGTAGGTTATACTCGTATATTTTTGGTTAGATGCTCTTTTACAACATCTTAATGGGACCTTAATCGGAATATTATCTTAACATGTACAGAAAAAATGAATCGATGAATCACCGGAAATCTACTTCTCAGCATGAATTAATCGATTATCACGTTTTCGCGATCTCTCACTCTCTCTCTCTGAAACAAATGTAACGATTTGGTAGAAAATTAATAGATGTTTTACTCAGAAACTTTTGAATCACAATAATTTTGTGACACAAAATACTTTGGCAGGGGCGTAGCCAGCGGTAACGGGGGGGGGGGGGGGGAGGGGGGGGGGCATGTGCCAGAGCAAAAAACCAAGATAACAATTAAATAAACTAAAAAAATTGTTTTTATTAAAAATGGATTGCTTGCAAGTTACCAATAGGATCTCAAATTTCCCGTGCGTCTGATTCCTAATTCAGCAATCAGCTGTTACATAAATGTACATGTACAAAACAAGTCATATTAGATTTATTTAAATATATATGAATTTGATCATTTCATTTCCTCGCTCAAAATTGTCATTTATGTTATACTTTATACTCTTAAAGCTGATTTTACATGGGCAGTAAAAATGCAAAGCGCAGCAGCAGCAAGTGCACATTATTGGATGTGAGTAATTTAATTCTAAAAGCACAGAAACCACAGCGTGCATCTGCTGCTGCTCTTTACATTTTTGCTGCTCATGTAAAGTCAACTTAAATATTACAGTCAGTGGTTACCCAGGGGGAGCTTCTAGAGGTCCGAGTCTCCAAAATTAATAAGAAAAAGTCTGCAACGCTAACCACGGAAACTGTGGTCTAACTTTGCTAATTCACAACAATCATCCACCAGCGCCCACACTAGCCCAATAACGTCACAGGCAAAACATACACTGCACAACAAACACGTACAGACATGCTCTATCCATTGTGACCTCAACCGTTGTTATCGCATTATTAGTCTCGTAGTTATTATCGATTGAAATCTGACGGTATTTTGTAACACAAGAAAGTTTGACCGGCTATCACTGTGCTTAACGAGCGAATTTCACGTCAAAAATTCTGTATCTGTGTGGGTCTGTGAACACGATAACTCCCCATAGAAATAATATATTGGCACGAAATTTTATATGTGCATCCAGGACCCCCTAAGGTCGACATCTATTGATTTTCAGCCAAATCAAGGAATTAACACAAAAACACTAATAACTGCCGTTGTAATGATAACGAAACAAAATTTATTATGAGAATTCGGAAGTCACTGTGTAAGTCAAATACAGTGGAACCTCTTTAAGTCGAACCTCGATAAGTCGAAAACCTCCAAAACTAGAAAAAAAGTTTTGTTCCTTTCCCTTCAAGCCCCAAAACCTCCATTACTCGAAATCTCAACCCTCTATTAGTCGAAATAATCAGTGAGTCCCTACAAGCCATTTTGGTACATATTTTCCCTCTATAACTCGAAAAAATAAATTGGACCTATGTATCTCGAACATAGCAATGTTTCATTTTACAACTCGATTATTTGAAACTTATTACCTCTATAGCTCGAAGAAAAATAAGTTACCGACTTTAAGAATTTGCCGACAATATACACCATTGTTTCTTAGAAAACAATTTAGGAGTATACAATAAATAGGATTACCAATTATCTAAAGCAAAAAAAAATTAATTTTTTAATACCTACATATACTACATATTTTTTATTTTAAGGATGTTTTGAAATAATGTTGATTTATAATAAATATAAATATGTTTGTTACCTCTGTAACTTGAATTTTTATTTATTTCACCTCTCTAACTCAAAATTAGTTAGAATGAATCTTAACCTCTACAGTCGAATCAAAATCCGCCTAAGTCGAAATCTTCCATAAGTCGAAAACTCTATAACTCGAATTTTTTGGCGTCTCCCTTGATGTTCGACTTAAGAGGTTCTACTGTATGGAGTTTTAGTCCAAACGGTCGATTGGTTTTGGAGCGAGAGCAAAGACGTTATTGATTAACTAAATTACATCAATTTAATTATTTGTCCATCCTTCCTTCCTTGACTATCCCTAATCCTGACCTTAGTCGCTAGCCGAACGGGTTTCAGGCTTCTCGAAGGACAGTCAGCGGCGGAAATCAACTCAGACCAACTTCATGAACACTCCTAGATTCCGTATTACATGCTAGAGCTGTCCGCTAGAATGTCGATCATGAACAAAGAAAATAACGTTGTCGGTAAATCACCGACAATGTACTTCCCCAGAACGAATTATTCAAACAACTAAGTTTTTTCTGTCCCTCGAAAACCAATCGACTGTTTGCGCTAGTATTCAACAGTTGACTTACATAGGGGCTCCTAAATCCTCATCCTAAATTTTGTGTCGATAAATTCATTACATTGGCAGTTATTAGGGTTTTTGAGTTGAGCCTAACGAAAAAGTTGTGAAGGAACTCGTACTTGGAGGTTGCAGGTTTGACCGGGTGGATAGCTTCAAGTACCTGGGGGCCGTTATCACGGAAAGAAACGAAGTTAAAGAAGACATCAAAGCGAGAATAACAGCCGGGAATAGATGCTACCGATCACTGCAGAAGGTGCTCGGATCGAGGACTGTGTCCCGAGACGCCAAAATAACAATCTATAAAACAGTCCTGAGACCGGTCGTCACAATGCGAGTGAAACCTGGGTCCTGACTAGGAGGGACGAAGTTTTACTCAATACGTGGGAGAGGAAGGTATTGAGGAAGATATACGGCCCTACTCCAGAGGGGGATAGATGGAGGATACGGACCAATAGGGAGCTGAGGGACCTGTACAAGAGCCCGGACCTGGTGGCCTTAGTGAAGCAGGGACGGCTGCGATGGCTGGGACATTTACAGAGGATGGAACCAGACAGATTGCCGAGGAAGATACTGGAGGGACACCTGGGAGGACAAAGAAGAAGAGGTAGACCCCGCTTAAGTTGGCTGGAGGACGTGGAGGACGATCTCAGAATGATGGGTGTGAGAAGATGGCCTCATAGGAGACGGGAGGCCGAGGATAGAGTAGAATGGCGGAAGATTGTTGAGGGGCCCAGGCTACAAGAACCGTAGCGCCAGGGAAAGTAAAATAAAGTAAGTAAGAGTTGAGCCTAACCCCTAACCACGCTTCCCTTTGGTCGATTTGACTGAAAAACAATAGGTGTCGTCGCTAAAGGGTTGACCAATTACATAACTTGCCCTATACTTTGTATTGCTGGGGAAGTAAAACTGGGAAAAAGAGTTTCTCCCTTAGCTATACGAAGTATGGGGGAAGTTTATGTAATCGGCCAGAAATTCGATGTTTCACGCCTGTCACTTTTTCTTCCTGAAAACAGGCGACTGACAATTTACCAATTCTCTGTAAAGATGGTAGTGACAAAAATTTTAGAACGTCGAAGTATCCATTAGCGAATGGTGGAAACGTCAGGCGCCTGTTTCCAGGAAGGTAAGTAATGTTTATACGATTTATTGCGAGGCAATGACCAGTATCTTTCTTTAAGCCAAGGTCGCATGTCTTGAAGAGGCCTTACAAAGCCTGTCTTTCACATAGCAACTTCGTAACATGTCTTGTGTTCTCTTAAGGTCCCCGTCCGATAAACGATCATTCACCTTTATCCGCTAGTCTCTCACACTCTAAAGAGCCTATTGGAATTTTCGAGTTGAGCCCTCGCCCTTTCGCTATGGCTGAAAATCAATAGGTGTCGTCCTTATGCAGTTCTGGATACAAATATAATATTTCATTCTATTGGGACTTATCATGTTCACAGACACACACACATAAATGTGTTATACATCCCCAGCTCTAAATATAGAGGAAGTTATGTAATCGATCAGAAATTCGATGTCAAGTTTTCAATGGAATTTCAGGTTCTCCAACCCCAACCAAGTCTGTCTGTGAACAAGATAACTCCCGATGTAATGTATATATTGACCTGAAATTGTATATGAGCATTCAGAACCTCATAAGGATTCCTATTGATTTTCAGCCAAATCGACCAAATGGAAGGGGAGAATTAGGGGGAAGGCTTAACACAAAAAAAACTGTAATAACTGCCGACGTAATGTATATATTGACCTGAAATTTTATAAGAGCATCCAGAATCACATAAGAACCTATTGATTTTCAGCCAAATCGACCAAATGGAAGGGGAGAATTAGAGTGTGAGGATTTAGAAGCCGCTATGTCAACAATAATTGTATATAATAATCAATAATTAATCAGCCCAAACGGGGGGTCGAAAAGTTAATTGATAAATTCTTTCTGTGCAAAAAACATTGCCCGTGATTCACTGACAATTTTTTTTTTTTTGAAATAACAGGGTCACAAAAAATGAAATTCTAGTGAAATTTTATCATAGAATTTCTGGCCGATTACATAACTTCCCCAATAAACACGATTCGCGGTATCGAAATATGGGGATGAGTCAAAGAATCAAACACACATGTTTTGTCATTATAATCCAATCTCAAGCAGTATAATGACCTCAATATCCCATTTGTAATCTCTATTTTCAGAACAAGCTATCAATATTATCATGATGAACTCCACATCATCATGCAAATCCACTTATTTCAACAATTATCCATGGACACTCTCCCTACGACATGAGGACGCCTCAAGCGGGCATGGCAGAGGGACCTGGTCCAGAACTAGCCTTGACTCCTCTTCGTTCACGGAGCTCAGCAGTACAGCCCTCTTCAACTCATCCCACTTGCTAATAAAGAACTGTATGTCGTTATAAACATATAAATAAATAAGTTTGCTAAAATTCACAAGGTCATTTATTAAGATCAATGTCGCTTTTTGCTTCAACATTCAAGGCGAATCAGAAATTTATTCAGATATTGTAAATGAAAAGTGGGTTCTGAGTCATGCTAAATTTTGTGTCGATACATTCATTACACATTTATTGAGATTTTTGAGTTACGCACCCCTCTAATCACCCCATCCCCTTCGGCTGATTCCACTGAAAATTAATAGGTGTCGTCCTCATAGGGCTTTGATTTTTTAAACGAAATTTCGTGTCAATACATTCATTATAACGGTAGTTATTAGAGCTTTTGTATCATGCCTCCCTCGAATCCACTCATTCCCTTTGGCCGATTCGACTGAAAAGTAATAGGTGTCGTCCTTAGAGAGTACTAAGTACACGTACAAAATTTCGTGTCAATATATTCATTATAAAGGCAGTTATTAGAGCTTTTGTATCATGTCTCCCTCAAATCCCCTCATGCCCTTTGGCCGATTCGATTGAAAATGAATAGGTGTCGTCCTTAGAGAGTACTAAGTACACGTACAAAATTTCGTGTCAATATATTCATTATAAAGGCAGTTATTAGAGCTTTTGTATCATGTCTCCCTCAAATCCCCTCATGCCCTTTGGCCGATTCGATTGAAAATGAATAGGTGTCGTCCTTAGAGAGTACTAAGTACACGTACAAAATTTCGTGTCAATATATTCATTATAAAGGCAGTTATTAGAGCTTTTGTATCATGTCTCCCTCAAATCCCCTCATGCCCTTTGGCCGATTCGATTGAAAATGAATAGGTGTCGTCCTTAGAGAGTACTAAGTACACGTACAAAATTTCGTGTCAATATATTCATTATAAAGGCAGTTATTAGAGCTTTTGTATCATGTCTCCCTCAAATCCCCTCATGCCCTTTGGCCGATTCGATTGAAAATGAATAGGTGTCGTCCTTAGAGAGTACTAAGTACACGTACAAAATTTCGTGTCAATATATTCATTATAAAGGCAGTTATTAGAGCTTTTGTATCATGCCTCCCTCGAATCTCCTCATTCCCTTTGGCCGATTTGACGGAAAATTAATAGATGTCGTCCTTAGAGAGTACTAAGTACATATACAAAATTTCGTGTCAATATATTCATGCTATAGGGAGTAATCGTATTCATGGACACATTTTTGGAATAAAGAGTTCGGAAAACATAAAATTCTGTTGAAAATTCCGCATCGAAGTTTAACCCTCACACTACCAGAGCGCTCTGTCGTCGCTCTGGTGGACGTGAGTCTCTCTCTACTATGGGAGTCCTAAATTTAGCCTACTCAGGTTTAGTTGCCTAGAGTAGGGGTCTTTGCAAGTATCTGACATCGTACAGACTCGGGACCATCGCTTAACCTCCCATCCGAAGGACGGCGTGCTTAACTTTTTTTTTACCTCCCAGATAAAAAAAACCTAAGGACCTTGGTCGAACTTCGAACCCGCGATCTCTAGCTCAGTAAACAAGCACGCATACTATGAGCTACCGGCGCCCCTGAAAAATATATATGATTTTAAGTAATTTTTCCACTTTCTCTCACACTCTCTCTCTCTCTCTGTAAAGGGAATCAGAAAACATGAAATTAGAATGAAAATTCAAAATAGAATTTCTGAGAATTTTACATCTGTTAAGCTAAATATATTTAAATTTCTCCATCTGAGAAAGACGGAGGCACGTAAAAACATGGAAATACGATAAGACTTTTCCAGACACAGCCAGGTGCCAAATTAGTTTAGAAATAATAAAAGATAATGATATAATAGAATATAAATATAGAAACAAGGTTTACAATAAAAGATTTCTGAACACCGGACGTGTTTATTTTCGACTCAAGGTTTGCTGACTCGCTATGTTATTCGACAAAAGAAATGTTTTCTAATGTTGGCAATTTTCGATTTGTCAATTCTTCTATTGACACAAGGAATGTAATCAGAGAGAAGTGGAATAATAAAGTTAAACTATATCAACAGACACTGGGAAATTATAGTTGGGTATTGTGACTCATGCCCGGGCTTCAACTGTATGGTCATATCGCCTACTACCAGAGCGCTCTGGTTCACATGAGCCCGACTCTACTATGGGAGTCCTAAATTTACCCTACATTTCTATTCACCCAGGTTCCTGACATCGTATAGGCTCGGGACCATCGCTTAACGTTCCATCCGAAGGACGGCGTGCTCAAGTTTATTCTACCTCCCAGATACAATAAACTAAGGGTCTCAGTCGGGTTTCGAAACCACGATATTGAGCTCAGTATGCACGCATACCACTGAGCTAGCGGCGCCCTCTGGGAAAGATATATATCTCTTAAAAAGAAATTATGAATAATTTCGAAGGATTTAAGAAGAATGTATTTGTATGATGTATGTATATCTCGGGTGTTTGGGCAAAAGGGCTCAAGTCAGAAAATCTGAATTTTAGGATGGGAATTTCGGAAGGTTTGAAAAATTCCTGCAAGTCAGGTAAAACACATTTATGTTACTTGAAATATTATTTCAATAAAAGTATTAAATATAGACAAAGTAAAATATTACAAAATTAGTTACATTTGAGTTGGTGATTTCCAAAACCAGCCATTTCTCATCTTGAGTGCCAAAAGTAGCTATTAGAAAACTTAAATAAAAAATAGCAAATTTTCTAGCCACAATATATTTGGCAACGTTTGCATGATGAGAGATAAAGTTATTACCCATCCATGAAAAAAAAAATCGGAACTTCAACTTAAAACGGTTAATTTTTATCAGTTATTGGTGATTATCCCAAAAGTTGTTTACGGACAGATGGCTAGTTTTGGAAATCACCTACTCATATGCTAAAAATATTTAAATGCACTTGTCCTTTGTATCACAAGACTTGGTAACGTGCTAGAGAGTCCAAGATCGCGGGTTCGAAACCCAGCCGAAGCCCTAGGTTTTTTATTTGGAAGGTAAAAACCTTGAGCACGTCGTCCTTCGAATGGGACGTTAAGAAATGGCCCCAAGCCGGTACGATGTCAGGTACTCGTTACTGACTCATTCCCAGGGGGATTAAAATAATCAGAAATTGGAAGTTGAGTTTTCACTTGAATTTCAATTTTTCTGACCACTAGATTCCGCAAATGAAAAAAAAAGCCAAATTTTGTATGTATACCCAGAAACTGTTATGTTTAATACCCATATGCTATTAATAATAATTATTAGTAGCATATGTATATGTTTTGAATCAGAAGTTAAAAATACACAGAACAGTTATGTTAAACAATTTTCCAATTGTTAATTTATGCAAGCCCTAATAAATTGGCGAACGAGGAAAAGCAAAATGGCTAATAAAATTGTAAGTATACCGAGCTTTAGTACAGATCATTCGATTGAAGAGTACATTGAAGTGGTAGAAAATATTTTTGAAGCTGGAGAAGTCCCAGAGCCTACCAGAAGTAGACTTCTGCTGGGGCACATCGGACTACAGACTTACTCCAAGGTGAGGGCTCTGACAAGCCCCAAGAAGCCTCATGAGCTGACCTTCTCGGAACTTAAGGAACTTTTGGTAGGTCACTTTTGTCCAAAACCGATCATAATTGCGGAACGGTTCAGATTGCTAAAAAGAAGACAATTAGAAGGTGAGTCTATAAATGATTTCTATTGTGAATTAAAATGTCTTGCATTACATTGTCAATATAAAGAGTTTTTAGAGGATATGTTGCGTGACTTACTTGTCTTGGGCTTACGTTCAGAAGCAATCCAACAGAGGCTCTTATGTGAAAGGGACTTATCCCTGACTAGGGCCCTGGACATAGCGTTACCACTAGAGAGTGTCTCAAAGGAAACGGATATTATCATGTCGGACAGTAATGGTGAACATGTCAAATGGATAAAAAAAGACAAGAACAAGAAAGTCACAACACGAAATAACATAGTTTGTTTTGCTTGTGGCAAAGAAGGCCACATAAGAAACGTTTGTAAATTCAAAAATAATGTTTGTATGAATTGTAAAAAAATAGGCCACGTTCCCAGAGTTTGTAGACAGCAGAGAGTTGTGAAGCAAATAAATGAGGAAGATCTGAGCGAGGACGAAGAGAAAGAAGACCTTCACCATGTCCAAGTTTGCAATAACTTTGCTTCAGGTAAGAAAGCAGACGCTTTACTTGTTAATGTAAGGATAAACAAATATCCTCTCACTATGGAAGTTGATACGGGAGCCTCGGTAAGCATCGTGAGCTTAATGGACGCAAGACAAATCTTCAAGGGTAGACAAGTACCGCTGGTGAAAACGGAAATTGTACTGACAACGTAGACAAGAGAAAAAATATTCCCCGCAGGTAAGATCGTAGTGAGTCTTGATTATGAGGGGACCACATATGATGCTGAACTGTACGTTGTAGAGGGCGGTGGCAGAGCCTTATTTGAACGAGATCTGTTGAGAAAAATACCGGTTGCTTGGCGGGCTATCAGAACAGTCTCCTCGAGTTGTGTGGATAGCGAACTAGGAAGAGTTCTGAAAGAATTCAACGATGTGTTCGACACTAAGCTCGGGAGGGTTAACGGCATTAAAGCTAAAGCTGCGTTAAAAGAATTCGTTACCCCGGTTTATATGAAAGCTCGGAATGTCCCTTATTCGTTACGGAAGGGAATTGAGGAGGAATTAGATCGTTTAGAAATGCATGGTGTAGTAGAGAAAGTTCAGCACAGTGACTGGGCCACGCCCATTGTGCCAATAATGAAACCCTCTGGGAAGCTTAGGATATGCGGAGATTTTAAGGTTACGCTAAATCCTTGTCTGAAGGTACCAGAGTATCCATTACCTAAAATCGAGGATATATTTGCGAAGCTCGGTGGAGGACACACATTTACAAAAATTGATTTACGTGACGCTTACCTCCAATTAGAACTGAAGGAAGATACGAAAAAACTTGTAACCATTAACACGCATAAAGGTCTCTATCAGTTTAACCGGCTACCGTTTGGAATAGCATCTGCTCCGGCTATATGGCAAAAGGTTATGGATGAGGTGTTAACAGGCACACAGGCTATGTGCTACTTAGATGACATTATACTAAGTGGTTCGTCTGTGTCAGAACATATTACTAATCTGAGGGAGGTGTTGAAGGTTTTGAGAGAAAGAGGAATAAAGGTAAATAAAGAGAAGTGTGAATTTTTGAAAGAGAGTATTCGTTATTGTGGTCACATAATCGACGGGAATGGCCTGCATAAGACTGAGGAAAAGGTGGAAGCTATATTGAAGGCTCCACAACCCAACAATAGCTCGGAATTGAAATCATTTTTGGGCTTATTGAATTATTATCACAAGTTTTTGCCAAATCTATCAACAACCCTTGCACCTCTTCATGATTTATTTAAAAAAAATAAGAAATGGGTTTGGGACAAGGCGTGCGCTGAAGCATTCAAAAAGGTCGCTGTCGATGGTATACCCCTTTTTGGATCAAAAATTGATCTCAGAGGTTTATTATCTGTTATTATTTTAAATTTTCTTCCCCTGAGATAATGGTCGAATTTCTTCACTCCCCACACTAGAGCTAAAGCTTCTCGGTCAATCTGCGCATACCGCTTTTCACTAGCAGTCAACGTTCGTGAGGCAAACCCCACCGGTTTTTCTCTTTCTTCAGTCATTTGGGAGAAAGGAGGATGAAAGAGCTGGCGCGGTCATATGTATGGTGGCCCGGGCTGGACAAAAGCATTGAAGACAGGGCAAAAGGTTGTGAGGGGTGCCAAGATGTGAGAAACAACCCAGTGAAGGTTAGAATCCATCCATGGGAGTACCCCGAGCATCCATGGCAGCGGTTGCATGTGGATTTTGCAGGTCCATTTTTGGGGTTTAACTTCTTGATCACTATAGATAGCTTTTCAAAGTGGCCAGAAGTTAAAATCATGAAGAGTACTTCAGCTGATAATACTATAGCCTGTTTAAGAACCCTATTTAGCCAATTTGGTATTCCGGAACAGTTGATTACCGACAATGGGCCACAGTTTACGTCAGCGGAATTCAGCAATTTTCTGAAAAGCAACAATGTCCAGCATATTCGGAATGCACCTTACCACCCCGCAACTAATGGGCAGGTGGAGCGGTTCGTACAGACGCTGAAAAAGGGGCTACTGGCTGCTGGGGGAGAAAATATGGAATTACAAAAGAAACTTGACCGACTGCTGTTCAAATACAGGATCACCCCACATAGTACGACCGGGCAACCACCGTGTGTTCTGCTAATGGGGCGTCTACTTCGCACGAGACTGGATTTGCTGAGACCTAGCGTGCGGCAGCGGGTTAGGGAAAACCAGGAAAAAGTGGCGCAACGATCCCAACAAGATGGTTACCTCCAGGTAGGGTGTGCGGTGCTAGCTCGGGACTACCGATCAGGGAACAAATGGCGAAGGGGGAAGGTTGTCCAAGTGCTGGGTCCGAGATCATACCATGTTGACGTAGGTGACACCACACCATGGAGAAGGCACGCAAACCAATTAGTAGCTATGAGAGAGGTTGAAGACGGAAGCAGTCAGGATGAGAAGCAGAGGACACCGGAGCGGGGCCAGGATGCCAAAGCTAATCAAGAGAGAAGCTGGATATCAACATGGATGGGGCCTCCCGTCACCTGCAGCTCCAACGTGCCCGAACCTGCCGCTGTGGGACCTGCACTGAGGAGGTCTGCCAGGCTGAGACGGGCACCATCCCGCCTCACCTACCCCACCCCTCCCTAGGGGGGAAGGATTGTTATGTTTAATACTCATATGCTATTAATAATAATTATTAGTAGCATATGTATATGTTTTGAATCAGAAGTTAAAAATACACAGAACAGTTATGTTAAACAATTTTCCAATTATTAATTTATGCAAGCCCTAATAGAAACCAAAAAGGACGACACACCGATTCTAATTCAAATCGACAAAAAGAAGGTGGAGACATGGCCTTAACTCAAAACCTCTTAAATAACTGCCGAAAAATTGAATGTGTTGACATGAAATGTTAAATGTATATTCAAAACCCTATAAAAACTATTCATATTAATTTTCAGAGTGAGGCCTCAACTCGATGTAATGATATAATCGTAAATGTAATCGGTCACTAAAAAATTCAAATTAAATAATATTCAATAAAAAATAATTAAAAGCAAATGTTAGAGAAAAAAAGTCGGTGAATCGCAGATCCCTGCCCCTTTCCCTTCGGCAGATTTCGCGGATAAATGTGTCGTCCTTAATGGATTTTCAAGTTAAATATAGTATTTCATGTCGATATATTCATTATATCGACAATTATTAGGATTTTCGAGTTGAGCTCCCCTCTGATCCCCCCCCCCCCCCCCCCCCCTTCGGCTATTTCCGCTGAAACTTGATGAGTGTCGTCTTAATAGGCCTACGAATTTACTTATAAAATTTCGTGTCGATACATTCATTCAATCGGGAGTTATCGTGTTCACATATAAACATTTTTTTTTTTTTTTTTTTTTTTTTTTTTTTTATTTTTGGAAACAGGAATTTGGAAAACTGTCGAAAAATTCCGCATCGAATTTCTGACAGATCACATAACGTCCTCTATACAAACGAATTGTGTTGCTCAAGCGGAATGATGGATGCACACGTCATAATAGTAGGAGGCATGCAGCTACCGTCTCCACGAGGCATCGTTGTGACGGTTGTCAGGAAGAGTTCAACCAGGTACATTATATAAATACCAATATGGATTAACTGGGTCGGAAAAGTAAAAATTATATAGCAAGGATGTTGCACAATTCGTAAGAGGCGTAACTAAGGCGACAAGTATAGGTTATATTTGTCCTTGAAATACTGAACGACACGAACAGCCTGGTTCAAAGTATCTACAACCCGTTTCAATAACATTCGTCTTTAATAGGCACTTTTTAGGTTTCTCAAACTAATCTTTTACTTCCCCCAGCTATACTATGTATAGGGGATGTTATGTAACTAGTCAGAAATTCGATATTAAGTTTTCACTGGAATTTGGGAGCCAATGGCTCAAGTTTGATACCCAGCTTTCAGGTTTTTTATCCGGGAGGTGGAAAACCTTGGTCCCGAGTCTCTATGATGTTAGGTACTCGTTAAAGACCCAAGCCTAGGTAAATATACCTGGGTAGGCAATATCTAGAACTCCCAGACTAGAGTACGGCTCATGTCCACCAGAGCGACGAAGGACCGCTCTGATAACCCCTCATAGTTAAGCCCTAACTAAAGAATATAGACACACTAATTCTCTGTAATGAAAGAAAGTAGGCCAATCTTCCTTGCGACTAATACGTAGTCAACGATATATATTGGTAGATAGTTACGGTGAGGGTTGACGCCAGTAAGTCCGGGCGCCAAAATATCGATCACCACTCGAACTAATGTAAGGAGAGATCGATAGGGCAAGTTGGCCAGTAAGGAGCCTGTCTAATATGACATAAACACATACCTCCTAACCTACAGATCAGATTAGCAGATAACAACAACATAACGACCATATAATTAACTCTAATCAATTAGGGAAGGATTGGGAACTGATGATGGGACGTAAGAACGTCCCGAAACATCGTTGGGATAAAAACACTTCCGAAGAGTTTTTTTTTTAAATAGTTATTTTAATTTTTATTAAATTGAAAAATGTGTATACTTATTATAAACGTATCATGTACTAATTTTGTTTATGTACTCATATATTTTTAACTATTTATTTGTTCATTCTTTATTAATTTCATTTCACTTTTTTAAATAGTTGAAATCATAGGTGTGTTAAGACTCAAGTAGTTATAAATCTAATTTATAAGCTATCTTAATGTATAAATTCTATTGACTTATCCTATTACCATGTATTGGTTTAAAGGAAATAAATGTATTATTATTATTATTATTATTATTAACCAACGTCGCGACGCATTAAGGAGGAGAGATCAGACTTGTGGTCGAATAAAACTTTTTCACTCCGGAGATACACAGTTATAATTAATTTATTTTGTTTTCTGTTAAAATGTCTATGGTCACAGGGAATAAGTTGTTAAGTCGTAAAATGGTCAAAATGAGTTAAGTGTAATGTGATGATCTCCCAAACCATCTGCGCACTGAGAAGAAGTTGGGAGCTCAGGACTGTAATACTTTCGGAATTATAAAAATGTGAGTTTCTTGGTATCTCGTAAAATTGTGTATGTTCTCGGTTAAATTAACTTAATCTACTTCTTTGAGGAATCATCCACGAGATAACTGCATTTAACCATTTATTCATTACGGCAGACTATTCCAAGTGAAGAGGGTTCTCAGTTGTTCTCGGTTAAATTAACTTAATCTACTTCTTTGAGGAATCATCCACGAGATAACTGCATTTAACCATTTATTCATTACGGCAGACTATTCCAAGTGAAGAGGGTTGTTTTGGGTTAAATCAACTTTAGAGAGGCATCATTCACGAGTATTTCAAAAAGTATGGTAAATATCAAGGTAAGTGAAGTCAATAATTCAGTGATGGGGAATGATTAGCTAACTAAGGGAAAATCCAAGAAAGGATTAACAATATTAATTTTCATTCACTCCTATAGATTTAGAAGGTATATGATTAATAATGATGCACACATAATTTATTTATTCCAAAAACTGGATTTACACGATAAAAGCAAAAGTAAAAAAGTTCTGCCCAGAAAAGTTACGAATTTAGACTTACCAATTTATTCCCTGTGACCACATATATAATATTAGTAAGTTTGTTTTCATACAAATTATTTAATGTTAATAATTAGTTTAGTCATAATTATGTCATGTCCTTAATTCATATCTACATACATTAACGCAATATATTCTATGTATGTCAATACAGGCCCTGAAGAAGGCACATTCAGTCTAATACCCCATTATCTGCAAAAAGACAATTTTACAAGGTATTTGTGTACTTCCCAGCTATAGAAAGTAACAAATTTTTGTGTGTCTGTGAACACGATTACTCCCGATAGAATGAATGTATCGACACAAAATTTTATATATAAATTCAAAGCCCCACAAGGAAGGCATCTAATAATTTTCAGCGAAATCGATCATGAAATTCTATATTTAAATTGAAAATCTCATAAGAACGACACCTATTAATATTTCGCGAAATTGGCAGAAGAGAAGGGGGGCTCGACTCAAAAATTCTAATAACTGCCTCTTGTAAGCCAATTATTGATTTTTAGGCCAAACGGTCGATTAGTTTTGAAAGAGAGAGACAACTTTATTGATTAATTCGATCTGGGAAAGTACAACGTTGGTGATTCTCCGATGAGTTTATCTGAAAATATCTACAGTAATTAAATTAATTTTAATTAACCAAATCGGGAGCCATCTGGTTGTAATTAACTCCAGTGATCGTTAACTGAATTTAATACCGGATGTAGAAATATAGATGTGTAAGTATTGTGGAGTGTCGTAAGTATATTACCACAATCTCAACACTGCCACAAACCACAAACTAATTGTACTGGATTTCAGTAGGTGACTTTCATCGTGACTCAAGGCAAAATTTAAATATGCAGTAAGAAAAAAAAAATATATATATATATATATAAAATACGAGGTGTATTCAAAAAATAACGGGAATTTTGTAATTTCGGTTTCAACTACCAGAGAGCTCCGCTTGGTTTTCTGGTCCCATATGAGTCGGATTATCGAGATTGTATTGTTAATTATAATCCATGTGTGTCAGACTCTAAGAGTTAATATCTGTTTACGAGAGAAGTATAAAAAGTAACGAGAATTTTGTAATTTCGCGGGTTGTATTAGTCCGATTCGCGCAATTTTTTCGTAGTTGTGTTGGTAAACATGTCTGAAAAGTATCTGTACATGGTCAACCAAACCGGATGTTTAGTCTGCTGTCAGCTGTCAAAGAGGTTACATGTGTTTTGGTGATTATTTATTTGTTTATAAAATGGATCAGAGAATTTGCATTAAATTTTGCTATAAGAAAGGAATAAAGTGCAGCAAGGTTTTAGAAATGTTAAATATTGCTTTTGGTGAGTCTGCTATGAGTAAAACTAGGGTTTACGAGTGGTATAAAAGTTCGACAAGTGCGGTCGAATGTGAAGGTTATGCTCACTGCGTTTTTCTATTTTAACGGCATAGTGCACCATGAGTTCTTGCCGCAAGGTCAAACGATCAATAAGGAGTACTACCTACAAGTGCAACGCCGTTTGCGTGAAGCAATCCGAAAAAAAACGCAAAAAATTTGTGACGAAACAATTCATGGCTTTTGCACCACGATAATGCACCTGCTCACACTTCATTGCTTGTTCGTGAATTTTTGGCCAAAAACAACACTATAATGACGCCCCAGCCTCCATATTCGCCAGACATGGCTCCGTGAACCTTAAAGGGCCGTCGTTTCACAAGCATAGATGAGAGAGCTAAATGCTATCCCAAAGATCGAGTTCCAGAAGTGTTTCGGGGACTGGAAGAAGCGCTGGCATAAGTGTATAATACCTATCTAATGGGGACAATTTTGAAGGGGATAACATTGATGTAGACGAATAAATAAAATTTTTTTCAAAAACAGAAATTTTTAAATTCCCCATATTTTTTGAACACACCCCATATTTTTTGAATACACAATATGAAACTGAATGGGGAGCGATACGGAGGACTAGAAACCTCAGCAACTACCAAAATCTCAATGTATGACCATTACAAAATTGTACTTCCTTAGCGTGAATTAATCAACTAATTTTCCCTCATCTCATTCTAAAGTAAAGTGGGAAAAATTTAATCGGTCATAAAATCGAATTTTTCCCACCTGAAAACAAAAATTTTAAAGTACACACGAATTTTCCAACTATAGACCTTGCAGTTTAAGATAAGAGATAAAACTGCTGATAAAGGCCATAAAATTGAGCCAAGAGTACAGCAAAAGTTATGTGATCTGTAGAAAATTCTATGTTTTCCGAACCCTGAATCCAAAAACGAAAAAAAAAAAAAAGCTATGTCTGTTTGTGAATTCACGATATCTCCCGAAAAAATTAATGTAACGATACGGATTTTTGTGTATACATAGGTCTATAAGAACGTCGCATAATAATTTTTAGTCGAATCAACCAAAGAGAAGAATCTCAACTAAAAAGTTAGTTTTAACTCCCAATTTAATCGAGGTGTATACATGAAATTTTATTTGAGGATTGAGAAGTTCCTTGTACTGGATAGCTTTTCATTTTGAGTCAAATTTCTGGTCTGGTTTTATAAACAGAGAAAACTCAGTTGATCAATTCGCGCTGAGAGATTATCAAATTGCCGGAGGATTTTTACAAAATTTAACATTTTAGTTTGCCCCCCTCAAATTGAACAATAGTAATCACGCGAAATTGTGACTTCCTACTGAAGATGACACCATTCGAAAACTGGTTCTGATTCGTAAAATAACAATGGGAAAAAGAATGTCTTGCTTCATTTGAAATAGAGTTAGTTATTTCACAGGTTATCAAATAAAATGTAGTATGACCTCTTACAGATTTTTATTAGAAGTAGCTAGCCGGCTTTCGAGGTTTCCCTCATCATCAGGCAGTCTGATAAAAAATTAAACATTTTTGAAAGATGTGACTCAGATGGTGGACAGGAATAACTCGTCTGTCCCCATCCATGATATTTTAAATTGTTAAAGTTTTTAGATTGTTTTATTTATTTATTTTTATTATAAAATTATTTAGTTTTCATTTTAAAAAATTGTTTAAAATGTTTTAATTGTTTATCAGACTGCCTGATGATGTTTGAAAGCCGGCTAGTTACTTCTAATAAAAATCTGTGAGAGGTCAGACTACACCTTATTTGACAACCTGTGAAATAATCACTTCTCACTACATCAGCCATCTTCATATTGTGAGTTAGTTATGTCTCATGCTTGGACTATACCCTTTAATCAGTACTGTCAGTAAATTAAGCGCATTTATGATTTTTTCATAATAAAAAAATCGTCAGTGAATCACCCAACGTTGCCGCTCTCCCTCCAAAGCCAATCGACCGTTTCTCCTAAAACTCACATAGTGGCTTCTGAATCCTCCTACTAAATATTGTGTCGATACTTTCATTACATCAACAGTTATTGGGATTGTTGAGTTGAGCCCACTCTAATACCCCGTCCTCTTTGACTGATTCCGCTCAAAATTAATAGGTGTCGCCATTAGAGGGTTTTGGATATTGGATACACATTAAAATTTCATCCATTATATGATCTCAACATTTTGTTTGGATTTATCTGGTTTTATTAAGAGGTTAAGGTTAAACCGCCTACTACCTGAGTACCTGACCTTAACGTCCCATCCGAAGGACGGCGTGCTCAAAGATTATTCACCTCCTACATAAAAAATGTCTTAATGCTCTGAGCTGAGCTACCGGCGGCGGCCTCATTTGAAAATGAGTCTAGGAATCGGTCAAAAATCTAGCAGAGAATAATTGAAGACCAGAAATGAAAAAGGCTGTATGTGCATCCGCAAGTCGCTGGCACTTCCAGCCTTCTCCGCGAGGATAAACAGCACCACCGAAATCTACCAGAGCAATTTTCAACTATTTAGAATTGGATAGTTGATTCCAGCTCTTTCCACACTATCCTGCATGGAATTAATATTTTTCCATAAAAAAAAAAGGTTTCGGATTTATGGCACATGCAGCCTTTTCCATTTCTGGTCTTCAATTTAATATCTCGGAAGGTCTTCAAAATGATAGTAAATTTTCACCTAAAAAGTCCATTTAACGAAATAGACTTTCTCTTAGGCACTTTTAACACCATCAAACAGACAAGTTGTAATGATCAGCTGTCAGATCTAGGCCGTTACGTCACGTAACTGAAGAATAAAAAAACATCACTGGTGGAGGGGAAATACTGATTCATCTGAAGAAAGCGAGAAGGGGGGGGGGGGGGGGGGGGGGGGGATAGAAGAGGAGAATGACCGGCATCTAGAATCCAAACTTCATTCATGATTTCACATAACCAACCCCCACCATTACCGCTCCCGCACGAGCTCTCATTCATATATCCCTGAACTAAGGTAAATATTTATCACATATGCTGACGACATAACTTATTTGAATATGTCATCTACATACGCTAAAAACAACTTCCGCAATTAAATAATAAAAGTAAACAAAAGAAATGAATAGCTAGGTAGTGATATTATGTAGGTGTGCTTTATTGAGTGCATATTAAGTGCATAATATATGCATTCAGTAAATGTGTTCAAGTGTCTATAGCATTGGTGTTCAAGAAAAGAATCTGAATGCGAGTGAATCTCCGACAATGTACTTCCGAATCACGGATTAATCGCTCTCTCTCGAAAACCAATCGAGCGTTTGACCTAAAAAATAAATAAGCTGACTTATATAGGGACTTTCAAATCCTCATTTCTGTCGATACATTGATTATATCGGCAGTTATTAGGTTTTTTGACCGTTTAGCTGATTTCGCGGAAAATCAATGTGTCGTCCTCATGGGGTTCTGGGTACACATATAATATGCACATATGAGCTCAAGATCGTGGGTTCGAAACCCGGCCGAGGCCTTTAGTTTATTTTATCTGGGAGCTAAAATAAACTTGAGCACGCCGTCCTTCGGATGGAACGTTAAGCGATGGTCCCGAGCCTGTATAATGTCAGATATTCGTTAAAGGCCCCTGCCCTTCGTGAATAAAAATTTAGGGTAAGCAAAATTCAGGACTCCCACAGTAGAGTCGAGCTCATGTCCACCAGCGTGACGAAAGAGCACTCTGGTAGTAGGCGATATGACCTCGTAGTTAAAACTCGGGCATGATTCGTAATAACTAATTAGTGTGTTAAACAAATATCGTCTATAAATCAGCACCAATCGGTAGCGATGTTACCCAGAGATAGCTGAATCATCATATAAAATTTCGTGTCGATACGGGTTTTTGTATTTAACAAAATGACTACTGATGAGAACATCAATAATATCCTTAAAATAACCAAATGAAAATATAAATTAAATATATATTTATCTGGGATGTGTAAAAAACCTTGAGCACGCCGTCCTTCGGAATAGACATTAAGCAATAGTCCCGAGCCTGTGCGATATGAAGTACTCGGTAGGATGGCGTAAGATGAAACCGGAACACTTTAGTATATATTTTTGTGGAATTAGACATACACAACATAAAAGTTCTTTGTTTTTTATTTATTTATTTTATTTTAAAAAATAAAAAAGAGCGCTCCGTTAGTAGGCGCTATGACCTCATTGTTAAAGCCCGGGCATAAGTCACCGTAACTAAACTATAACAAAATAAAGTTATACATTTGATATATTTTATAAAATATATTTTTATATTTATTTTGCAACAATCGTCCCCTTTTCTTACGAAAAGGGAGAACCCTGACGATGGTGTTTTGCCGAAACCGTCAGTTTAAGTACAAATTTCTTGTGGAATAGTTGACAATATTTGAAAAAAGAAACGAAGTTTGTTGAATTTATTTTTTATAAATGTATAAGCACATTAATGTGCTTATAAAATATTTCTTATAAAATAATTCTGAACATTTAATAAATAATCGAAAGCGAATATAAGAAAAAATGTGTCCATAATTAATTGCTTATTGTTCAGTAATTCATTTTGGCCTAGTTTGAGTTGTTTTAATATTAGTTGAGCTGACGGCACTTCGGAAAACCATAATAGAACAAGGAATTATAGGCATGAAACTGTAGTAATGATGTTGGTCACCAAAAGTGGACATATGCCCGGGCATCAACAACCACTTTCCACCACTCCGGTAGACAAGAGCCCGACTCTACTGTGGGATTCTTAAATGTTGCTTTCCCAGGTTTAGTTAACTAGGTTAGGGGTTTTGTAACGAGTACTTGACATTACACAGACTGTGGGACCCATCACTCAATGTCCTACCCGAAGGACGGCGAGCTCAAGGTTTTTATTACCTCCCAAATAGAGTCATGACCTTGAATGTTCTTTTATAGTGTCTGAGGTAAACTGAACACAAAACTTACCTTTTCATCTATCTAATTGAACAGAGGGCGCTAGTATCACTAAGTTAGCGTGCTAGCCCATTGAGCTTAAGATCGCCTCAGGCTTTCTACCTGGAAAGTGAAAACCTTGAGCACATCGTCCTTTGGATTAAGTTAAAGACCTTAGGTAATTAAATCTGGGCTAACAGGGAACGGATAAGAGCATTGGATGCCTAGCCCTCCCAATATATCTGTCTAAATCTCGTATCCCCTCCCTTTGAGCTATTGTATTGGCCAGTGTTTCTTTAGACACCACACTATAGGGGTGGGGTAAGTAACTTTTATTTTCTTCAGTCAATAATCGAATATACAACGCCTCCAGTCACGTTCATTATACTAGGTCACATTGCCGATTCGCCATTTTACCTTTCCAATCTCACATTGTATAATGAGCTTAACATCTCATTTGTACCCTCAGGACACGCTAGCAACATCTTCAAAACGAACTCTACATCTTCGCGCACTTCATTCAACAATTATCCACAAATCCACCCCGACGCTTTAAGCGGACATGGCAGAGGGACCTGCTCCAGGACTAGCCTGAACTCTTCAGTCCCCTGCGTGGCACTTGACACTGCTCAACTTATCTCGCTTAAAATGAAACAGTGGGAAGAGAACGTATTTTATTACTATGTCGTCCCACAAAGTCTTTCTATCAAAAATAAATACGGACTTTACGTAGATGAACTTACAAATATATATTCGTGTAATGACGCAATTATGTACCTCAGTAGAAGGAAACGAGTTAAATAAGCTGGCAGCCGCGTCTCAGAAGAATACCACCCTCCAATAATTACCTACCACATTTAAATCACCATTCTTATATAATACAAAAATTATGGATTTTGCGCAATCGTTCTGGGGTATTTCCAGTATCGAAAATGAAATTATACAGATTAAGTATTAAGTAGTTTCAAAAAAATAATTTGGGGTATTTCCCTTTTAAACAATTTATAGAAAGAGAAAAAATTGAATGAAAACTAAATTCGGGCATCGGTGAATCACCAGCATTGTGCTTCCCCATCATGAATTAATCAATTAAGTATTCGCTCTCCCTCTCTGAAACTGTCAATAGTTCACTTACAAAGGGATTTCTGTCGCAATGCATACATCATTATTATAAAGGTTTTTGAGTTAAACCCGCCTGATCCCGCTTTCCTATCTGCCGACTTAGAGTTCTTGTGCTAAGCCCCCCTCATTCGTATAGGGTGGAACTATAGGGACAAATTAGTTCACTGAACGAACGTCTCCGCTTCATGGTCTAGTTCCTTTCAAGAGTTACATCAAAATCGGACTACGAGAAAGTTGTGAATTTGTCAACTTTAATTTTTGCGTTATTTAGGTAATTTGTTTAAATGTTCCTATCTATGTATAAATAAACATCTGCATTTTCAACAAGTCTGTATTTTCGAGAAGGTCTTATACAGTTTGATCTAAATTCACCAAAACGGGTAGGCTATCAGGCGATTTTTTTTTTCGAGAGAAGGGAAGGAGAGGACAATGGGCCGCAACAGAAGGAGAAAGACCGTTACTTCCCAGCTGTATGAGGTTTAGGGGAAGTTATATAATTGGTCAGAAATTCGATATAAGGTTTTCACTGGAATTTTATGTTTAATAAAACTCTTGAAATAATTAACGCCCTCTCCTGGAAAGAGCGTGTCTCCCACATCTCCAACCGTCCTTCAGAACCCTCAACTTCCTCAAATGTCTTCGTCATCTCATCCCCAGATGTTGGTATCCTCCCTTGTTTTCCCCTACTTTGATTATGATTGCCTCGCATATGGAGGACTCTCTAGTGAGCTCGACATGAAACAAAAGCGAGTCATGAATTCCTTTCTAAGATCCATTTTCGGGCTCCCCAGACACTCTTCTATTATTAGTTCTTATACCGACCTCAAATGGCTCTTCCCATCCTCTCGTCGGCAATATTTCCTTGGCTCCTTCCTCTATCAAACCATATCTTCCCAAAACCCTCCTACATCTTCCAAATGCTCCAATTAAATCCCATATCCAGCAGAAAGTCACCAGATCCCGTCCCTCTGATCTTTACCTCCCTTCCCTGCCCACAGGACAACAACCTACCACAACTCCTTCCTTATCCAGGCTAACTCCCTCTGGAACTCTCTCCCTCTCCAGATTCGCCATGCTCCTACTCTTCTTTCATTTAAATCCCTACTTTTCCATTCTCTTCTAACTCTAACCTCTGATTCCTAAGACTAGGTGCCGCTCCTATGAGATAGTTCTCGTCATCCTATAGGTCTCTCACTCCACTGGACAGATTGTTCTACTGTTTCATTTTTCCAGTTGGTATATAACTTGTTAACATACATTCCTTACACGATACTGTCATTTATTTAATATATATTGTCCTTGCAAGGATATATTAATATATATGTCGTCGCACAAAGTAGCCGGGGAGCACCCCATCTCCACTATCCTAGACTTTCTTTGTGTGCCGTTGTCTCTGCAGTTGTTTCTTTTTAATTGTTGTTATTCTCATCTCTATCTCGATATATTCTACCGAAATATTTAACCAATATTTTTTATTATAATTTTTTTTAGACTTATTTTAATCAACAAACGATGGCACATAACAATACTGCTACTGAAATATATATATTTTTTCTATCTGATCTCTGATTTTCTATATAATTTAGATGTAACTCATTATTGTTTACATTATTATTCTTACTTTGTGTTTTCAACATTTTTTTCTTTTCTTTTTTCCTTTTTTACTAGTTTATTTTCATTGCCTGTCATTATTGACATTTAATATTTCTTTAATTATTTCTTAAATGTCTCTTTTCTTTATTCTCTATTCTGTCTCAATTGGCTGATACTTGTATTCTTTTTCTCTGATTTTCTTTATAATTTAAATATATGTAACTCATTATTGTTTACTTTATTATTCTTACTTTGTGTTTTCAATATTTTTTTCTTTTTCACTATATTTTCATTGTTTTAATCATTGCTTGTCTTTGACATTTAATATTTCTTTAATTATTTCTTAGAGACCTCTTTTCTTTCTTCTTTATTCTGTCTCAATAGGTTGTATGTTGGAAAACATGAAATTCCAGTGAAAGCCCAACATCGAATTTCTGACCGATTACATAACTTCCCCTATACTTTATATAACGGGGGGAGTAAAAGTATTAAATAAATGCAAAAATGAGGCCACTCATGGATTTATTCCTGAGTTAGCTAGCAGCCATATCTGAAGAGGGCGCCGGTAGCTGAGCCCTTGAGCACGCGATCCTTCGAGATTGGATGCATAGGTCCCTAGGTGTACACACCAGCACTCCCAATATATCTATCTTGTGACGCCTCCTCACCTACCAAAAGGAGCGACTCCATTCAGTAGCTGATGTGAGTTACGTTTGGTGAAAGTTGTGTGCGAAGGAAGACATACCAGAACCGCAGTGAGCTAACAGTTACTGTACACACCCTGTCATCACTCATCACACTTCATAGTCTATCTCTCACTAACCTAGAGCTTAGACTCAACACAAAAATTACCTACTTTTTTTCGAATTTCTATAATGAGAGTAGATCACTCTTAAAGAGTTATGAGGACAATTTCTCAACGGAATTACACTTTTCAAGGTCCCCTGAACACTTTGAAATGGAAAAAAGTTTATACTGAGACCGAGATCCCCTAAGAATAAATACGTCAAAAATAAAAGGAAACAATAAAATAAAGTATCCGTATGCCGTACAAATAAATCAATACAAAAATAAATAAATTATTGCTACAGTAGAGAAAAATTAGACAATAATAAATATAATATTAAAATTAATAGCTTAATTATGAAGAAATAAATGTATCTACGTAAATAGAATATTGTATATAATAAAAAATCAATATATATTTCCCCTTAAAGGGGACCCTTTCACCTCAGGTACTCTTAGGTTAATATAAATATGTATGCCTGGCAAATATCTCAATTATTGTTGAACATTGTGCTGACGATGGCGTAAGCCGAAACCGGTACACATTTAAGTATATGTTTGTGGAATTAGACAATATAAGTGTTCAAAAAAGTGTTTTATCTATAATTTTATTTTATTTATTTGTATTTCCACTATATCAACACAGAACGCAAAAATGTATTCGGACATCCATATTTTTTCTCCCTTTTCCCGCAAAAATAACCTAGAGCCTATAAACGGAATTAATTCTTCAAATTATAATGACATAAATAAAGTATAAGTTAAATAAGAAAATAACTAATTAACCAACTTATCATCGGTACTGGCAATAAATCAACTACAACATTACAGAGAATTATGGGTAAACTACAGTGGAAACGAATCGAAAAGAGGAAAGTTAGTAATTCTACGAGAATATATTTTGACTCCATTAGAAAAACATTTAAAAAATCTATATGATAAAGGTCAGAGCTGTGACAATAGGGTCGAACAAAGAAAGAAGGTTCTCCAAATGTCACGAGCAGATTTCAACAACCTGCCTTCATGAGTGAATAAAGGAACACGAAATATGTGACACTTGTCTAACTTTAACCATGAGACAACAACCACAAAAACATGGACAAAAATCTAATTTTGCTGTTGTTAAAGTATAAAATTCTAGGAAAAAGTGTAACAGAGTTATGGAGTTACAAAAAGAATATTTGATGTTGATGTAAAAAAGTGGTCGGTAAATCAACGGCTATGTACTTCCCCAGAAACTCTCCCTCCAAAGACCATCGACCGTTTGAGCTGAAACTCAATATTACTTATAGGAGCTTCTAAATCATCGCTAAATTTAGCGCAATACATTAATTACGGCAGTTATTAGGACTTTTGAGTTGAGCTCATCTCTGATCCCCCCTCCCCTTAGGTCGATTTGGCTGAAATCAGTTGGTTTCGTCCTACAGAGCTTTGAATCTACATATGTAGATTATAGATAAGTAGAGGAAAATATCAATTAGAAATATATTCAAATTCGCTGTATAAAAGAGCGTGTTACAAACGGGAAAAACAGTACCTACTTAACGTTTGTTTAAGGATACTAAATCTGAACAACAACCTTGCCAACAAACAACAAACAATAAGACATCAGAAGACCCAAGGTTGCCAAAAACAATTTTTCCTGGTTCGAATGAAGGGTCAATTCTAAAACTATAATAAAACAACGATTTTTCCTGGTGGTGGTTTGAATGAAGGGTCAATGTCTAAAAGTATAATAAAACAACACTTTTTCCTGGTTTGAATGAAGACATTGACCAATGTCTAAAACTATAATAATACAACAATTTTTCCTGGTTTTAGAGGAATATGGATGGCCTCATCGCGTTCATAAGTCGAAGGATCTTGAGCTGAATTTATTTATTTATATTTTTTAGTTTTATTATATTTTTATTTTTATGTATTATTAAATTCTGTAGCTAGTTTTTTATTGTGACTCATGCCCGAGCATTAACTACGAGGTCATATCGCCTACTACCAAAGAGCTCTTTCTGGTGGACATGAGTCCGACTCTACTATGGGAGTTCTAAATTTTGCATGATGGGTGTCATTAACGAGTCTCACGTTGAACAGGCTCTCGTGATGATCGCTTAACGTATCCGAAGGACGGAGTGCTTAAGGTTATATGACCTACCAGATAAAACAACTAAGCGCCTCGACCAAATTTAGTTTGCTTTTTTTTTAATTTACAAATTGCTATACAAAATAATACAAAAAATAAATATTTATTCTCTTATTGTTCAACTATCTTCAGTTGATGCCTGCTTTGATGAGACATCTGTATAAATACAGCGTTAATTCTTTCTTTGCGTTCCTATTTAGTTTTATTTAGTTTTGACTTATAGAAACGTTTATTTTTCTGGGAGAATGTTCAAGCGAATTTCTTTTTCCGTATTCGCAAATTTAGGTATCAAATTTTTCAAATTTACATTGGTTATTTTTCTTTTTACTTGTTTCAGAAAGTGTCTGAAATTTGAATTTGAAATGAGATTTAAAGGAAATGATTGGCTGCGATTTTGAATCGTATAACTTTATAATTTTTCTGGATCTTGGCAATCTCACGACGAATAAGGACGATGGACTCCGCATCGCCTGGCAGTAAACAAATCCATAAAACAAAACAATAAGTTCTGTTATTACTAACTAGAATGTACGTGGATGACCTTACAAATATATATTTTTGTTTAATGAGTTTAATGACTTTCTTGCATGTATTCTGTGGTCACGCTAGCCGTTTTCTGTTCAATTTTTTGTATTTTTAATTAACATAGTATAGTTTTTTCAATTATTATTTTAATCATCCGTTTTCGTAAATTGTACAATTTTGACCTGATTTATCTTTTAAATTTTACTTCCTTTATGTTTTGTTAACATCTGTTTACTCGTGACGTAAAACTTCGTTATTTTACATTTCCGCTAGACGAAGTTTAGGTGAAGTTATGTAACCGGTCAAATATCAATGTGGCATTTTACCTAAATTTCAAACCCCGGAAACTGAAAATTATAACTGATGAACGCGAAAACTCCCGAAATTATGAGTGTAATAGATAAGACATTCGGTATGTGTATTCAGAATAACATACGGACGACGCCTATTGATTTTCAGTCAAATCGACCAAAGGGAAGGGGGGCTTAATATAAAAAATATAATAACTTCCGATATAATGAATGTATCGATACAAAATTTAGTATGATTCAGAAGTATCTACGTAATCTTCGAACTTAGTTGATTTCAGTTGACGTATCATATACCATGTTATGGTTTAACGAAAATAAATGTTAATATTATTATACACAGACGCGATGCCAAAATCATCCTGGAATGCCTTCAAGCACTGGAGTAAAATAGAGTAGAGTTGAGGTGGGTGCCAGAAAATCAGGGCTTTGAGGGCAACGAAAGGGCTGATCAACTAACCAGGTCAGGAACTGTATGGGAACAGAGGACCTATAGGGAACCCTTCTGTGAGATCTCTAAGAGCACCGCAAGGGCGGCAATAAAACTGGGTGACCAGGAAACACATCCAGTTCTGGAGAGGGGTCCCAAAGCAAAGACAGTCAAAACTGTTTGTTGCGGAACCCTCAGAGAAAAGGAGCCGAGAGCTCCTGAATATGAGCAGAAGTTGCACAATATGGGCATCGCTAAAAGCCCTCTGTACAGGAAATGTGGCGAGGAAAATGAGACTCCGGTTCATATTCTAAGCGACTGTAAAGCTCTAGCTAGACAGAGGATTATTGCTTCGGGTCTGCCATAACAGAACCAAAGCAGGTAATGGAGGCAACCTACAGAAGAATCCTGGACTTTATTAAAGATACAGGGCAGCTGTAGGGACCAACACACACAGGGCATACTATAGGCCTACTCTGGCCGCGGTGACAACATAAGCCCTTAAAAAAAATTCTACACAGACGCACAAACAGACTTCGACGATGTAATATGGCGACAAATTTCAAGAGCTAGTAAAAGCAACGTTTTTCGAACGATTAATATTTCAGTTCGAAAATAATATAAGAATTGAAGGGAAAAATTGTGAAAAATGCAACCGGAACGTCAAGTAGAATGAATATGGCGCCAGACCGACATAAGAAACAGAACGAATCTTATACCTGAGAGTAGGTAGCAAGAGTGAAAACAAAGTACATCCCCAGTTAGTTATTATGACTCATGCCCAGGTTTTAACTACGAGGTCATATCGCCTACTACCAGAGCGCCCTTACATCACTCTGGTGGACATGTGCCCGACTCTACTTTGGGAGTCCTAAATTTTGCCTACCATAAATTTTTATTCATATCGTACAGGCTCGGGACCATCGCTTAACGTCCCACCCAAAGGACGGCGTGCTCAAGTTTATTTTACCTCCCAGATAAAATGAACTAAGGACCTCGGCCGGGTTTCGAACCCACGACCTTAAGCTCAGAAGGCAAGCACGCATACCACTGAGCTACCGGCACTCTCATAGTTAGTTATTGTTATAATACAAATGATCCTTCGGATGGGACATTAAGAGATGGTATTTTCAATTTTAAGCTAGGAAATTTAGAACTCCGACAGTAGAGTCGGGCTCATGTCCATCAAAGCGACAAAAGAGCGCTCTGGTAGTAGGCGATATGACTTCGAAGTTAAAAGCCCAGTCATGAGTAACAATAACTAAACAACTAACTGTTGATGAAATAAAAGTATCGACACAGAATTATTGATTGATGATTGACATTGATTTTCAATCAAATCGAGTTGATTGATTTCAAACGGAGAGCAAAATGTTGATGAAATAAAAGTATCGACACAGAATTATTGATTGATGATTGACATTGATTTTCAATCAAATCGAGTTGATTGATTTCAAACGGAGAGCAAAATATTAGTTGATTGATTCGCGCTGGGGAAGTACATTGCCATTGATTCACCAACATTTTGTTTATGAATCACTTTTTAGAATAATAGGCTCAAGATCGCGGGTTCGAAACCCGGCAGAGGCCTTAGGTTTTTTTTTTCATGTGGAAGTTGAAAAAACCAATTCGGCTTTATACACTGAATAAATAATTCCAGATAGGAATCTAGAATAGATTTTGAGTAGAATAATAGTGTAGCTGATTACATAAATAGTGGGGGGTGTGCCAATTCTAGAAATGGTTAGTTTAGGATCGAGTAAACAGAACGATACACAAACACCTTGACGACATCTCACCTGACGACAACTTTCATTGAAAGAGAAATTTTCAAGAGCGAACGAGTAACCCATTCAACTATTTATCTCAACATGGGACCAGCTACTCGTCGCCAGGAGACACATTTATCAATGAAATGTACACAGCTTAAGTAGAGCCTAATAAGCTCAAGATCGCGGGTTCGAAACCCGGCCGAGGACACCGTCCTTCACTCTCAGGACACTGTACGATATCACATACTCGTTAAAAGAAAATAAAGTAAGTGAATAAATCTGAGTAGGCATACTTTAAGACCCCAAAGTAGAGTCGGGCTCATGTCCAGAGCGACGAAAGAGCCGTCTGGTAGTAGGCGATTTGACCTCGTACTTAAAGCCCGGGCATGAGTCACGAATAATAATAATCGTGAAAAAATAATCGTGTTCAAAGAAACACACAGGAACAGGTAGTCGGAAACATGAAATTCCAATGAAAACTCAACATCGAAATTCTGATTACATAACTTCCCCTATACCTCGCAAGGTTGGGGAAGCAAAAAATTTAAGTATATTACCAAATTAGGGGTAAGGGGTGGGAGGGGGGCGCATAACTCAAAAACTCTAATAACTGCCATTGTAATGAATATTTTGACATGACAATTTATATTTAGATTCAAGACCCCATAAGGAGGTCACCTATTAATTTTTAGCGGAGTCGCCAAAAGAGAAGGAGGGGATCAAAAACTCGAACAACTTCCGATATAAAGAATGTATCGATATAAAATTTGTAATTGTGTAAGTCAACTATTGATTTTTTGGCCAAAAGGATCCGTTGTTTTTAGAGGAAGAACGAAGACTTAGTTGATTAGTTTCATGATGGGGAAGTACATTGATTCACGAATTACTTCTTTTCATTGGGGGGGGGGGATAAGCTATTTATTATTTGTCGGAAATGTGATCATTTTCAATTCAAAATTTCGTACGATAACAAACGGCGGGTAAACAAAGTAAATGTGTACAAAAAAATAAATAAATAAAATTTTGGCTTTAATAACCACTAACTCAGGAACGATTGTAGCTATCAACTTGAAATTTGAAATTAAGTTATCACATTGCGAACTTAAATATGATTAGATTTTTGCCGAAATCCGAAGAAAATTTAAGTATATTTTACAAAATACGGCTTATATTTATTATTATGACTTAATTTAAAATTTTTAGACGAAATATATTTCGAAGGCCGGAGCGCTTTGTGAGATGCCGAAAACCGCCTTAAAATGTCGTCTCCACCAAAATTCAGTTTTTAAGATGTTTTCTTGTTTTATTCGAATTTTTTATAGATAGTAGAATTTTTTTTTTTACTAAATCTTATAGTATTTGGACTTCGAGAACCGCCCAGAATATTTGTCAATTTATTTTTATTGATTTTTCATATTGATTTTTTTTTTTTTTTCATTTTTCCATAGATAAATAATACCATAAAAATAACAATGTTAATGTTACTGACCAGTTGGCTTGAGGGTAGGAGGGTGTCTGGCGGGAGGGTGCAAGACGAGAACCGAAGAGCAGGTGGGCGAGCGGTACGATGGAGAAGTGTACAGTCGGAGGGTAGAAAGTTAACTGACTGAGAGCAGTGAGGACTGAGGATACCTGACACAACCACCACCACATCACCTGGACAGTAGGGGGCAAGGCACGTCACCACCACATAGGGACGTCATCAATCAGATGGGAGAGGGGGCACGGTATCAGTGTTGCCCATCAGACAACACAACTAAACATTGGATTTCAGAGCATTTTTATAGAAATCAGCTAATATATTGTGTATACCTAGGGACCTAAGCATCCAATCCTCTTATCCCTTCCCTGTTAGCTCTACTATGAGCAACCTAAATTTTGTCAACCCTGGTTTAGTTGCGTAAGAAGGGGTCTTTTAACGAGTATCTAGGACAGCGTGCTCAAGGATTTTACTCCTCAAATAAAGCCTCGACTGGGTTTCGAACCCGCGATCTTGAGCTCAATGGGCAAGCACGCTACCGGCGCCCTAATATGTATCATTTCTTATATCTTTAGTATAAGAAAATATTGTAATCGTGCGAAAATTCGAAATCAAGTTTTCAACGGATTTTCACGTTTCAAGGTTCCCTGAACACATTCTGATCATTTCCACAATCCGATCTATCTGTGTAAGCGATAGGAACTTTGTGAGCATGAAATCAGACGAAAATTAAGTTAACTTTATTTCGGGGCATACATTTCACAAGATACTACTTACAATTATAAATTAATCAAAAATCTTTTAAATAAAAGTTGTAAAGAGTATTAAGAGACACATTTTTTATTAAGGACATTTTTTCAAAAACTGCGATTCACCCAAAAACAGTTATTTCAATTGAAAAATTGATTCTCAACAAAAATGTTCTTCATTAAATTTCCAATGGCCCCAAATGTCCTCCGATTTGAGATAGCGCCAAAATAAGTCCAATAAATTTTAAAATATGTTTTTATTATTGTTGTTTTCTTATTGAAAAGTATAAGAAATAAAGAAGAAAAAAAAATTTGTAATCTGGTCTTACCAGGACTCTTTATACCAACCACTAAAAAAAAAATATTAGCAATTTTGCGCCAAACGCTCGAATTCGTCATGTTGAGACTGAAACCTATTTATTACACAGAGTCTGTACTTTCATTTGAGCTATGCCTATAATTAATAAATCTTCTAAAAATCATTGAAAGTCAAGAAATTCGGTTCAGAATAGCAGGGCCCTTACCTCGAAGGGGTCGAAAACAGTTCTTCTGTTTTACATATATGTTAGTGCATATTAATTCCCCAGCAATATGAAGTATAGGGGAAGTGATGTAATTCAATGTTGAGTTCGGTTTTCACCGGAATTGCATTTTTTCCGACGCCCTCTTTCCAAATATGAAAAATCAATTTACTTACTTATGATCATATTACCGATTGTAAATATTCAAAATAATGAAATTTAAAAAAAAAAATTAAAATTGTTGAGAGGAAAATGATTTTTATTTTTCCTAATAATCATTAGTGTTTCATATATGTATATATAGCGCAGGCGAAAGCAGGATTTTAAGTTTTTTAAATATTACTCTGCAGCTTTTCACAGGTTTTAAAAACAGTCTGACCTCTCACAGATTTTATTGATTGCTAGCCGGCTTTCGAGGTTGCCCTCATCATCAGACAGTCAACAAAAATAAAAAATCATCATCATCAAGGAAACAGGTTCCGTTGGTTAAAATCCCAAAAATATTGTGGCCACAGGTTTTACAACCTGCGAAATAATCACTTCTCACTACATCAGTCATCTTCATATTAACTCTGCAGCTTGTTCTTTGAGTAATATTATTTATTATTCTTAGTGCTTTACTGCCAATGTAATATTAATTTTCCGCGAAATTCGCCGTAAGGAAGGAGGGGAATAGAGGGTGATACTAACAAACACTAATAACTTTGGACGTAATGAATGAGAAGACATTTAGTAAGAGGATTTCAGAAGTAAGTCAACCATATTGACTAAAACGGTCAATTGGCGTTAGAGGGAGAGCGAAAACTTATTTTAATAATCCCAGCTATGGAAATACATTGCCGGTGATTCACCGACAATTTTTTCCTTTTTTTTTTTTTATATATTGATATGCGGCCAGCACTTTAAAAATTAGGCACAATTTAAAAAGGTTGCCGACCCCTGTTCTAAACGAACAGATTCTGTTAATTATCATAGTAAATGTTGGTTTTGCAATTCCCATCTTTGTATCTAGCCAACATGACATGCCATAGGGGGGACGGGGGGGGGGGGGGGGGGGGGGGGGGAATAAATTAAGAATACCTACTATTATGGAAATCCACTAACTTAACTTTTGCGTACACATGTTTTTGCGTCACTTATGTTCTGGTGTGTACACCTAGGGACCTAAGTATCCAATGTTCGCTTAACGTCCCATCCAAAGGATGGCGTGTTCATAGGGCCTTGGGCCGTGTTTCGAACCCGCGATCTTGATCTACCTCATGGCTAACTCAAAACCATGAATGGCCTCTTTTTTCCATTTTTGTATTTAATACTTCTACTTCTCCAGCTATATGAAGTATAGAGGAATTTATGTAGTCGTTTAGAATTTCGAAGTTGAGTTTTGACCGAAATTTCATATTTTCCGACCCTCAGATTCCAAAACGAGAAAAAAAGGTGAATAACCGGCTATATACTACCTCAGAGAACGAATTAATTAACTTTTCGTTCCCCCTCCAAAACCAGTCGACCGTTTGCGCTAATATTCTACAGTTGACTTATGGGCTCCTAAATTCTCATACTAAATTTTTTGTCGATACATTCATTACATCGGCAGTTCCGATCCCCGCCTTCCCTTTTACTGATTCCACTGAAAAAGTGTTCCTTACAGGGTGTTGAATTCACGTATGAAATTGTGTTTCGATACATTCATTAAGTTCTTGACAAGCCTCCCCCATAATCTCTCTTTCCTTTGGATCATTTGGTTGAAAATCGATAGGTGCTGTCCTTATGGGGTTCAGGACACATATATAAAATGTCGTGTCGATGCATTCATTCTACCCGGAGTTATCCGGTGCAGACCGACAGACCAGCTATGATAAAACTGCATTCTGCAAGTGAGAAGTCGCTCATCTTCAGCTTTCCTGCCTCTTTCCTGTCTGCCTCCACTGCTAGTCAGATGCTCGGCTGATACTACCTCCATTTAGCTCTATATAGTTACTATGACTCATGCCCGGGCTTAAGTGCAACGTCATATCGCCTACTACTAGAGCGCTCCATCATCACTCTGGTGGACATGAGCCCGACTCTGCTCTGGTACTCCTAAATTTTGCCTACCCAGGTTTAGTTACCTAAGGCAGATGTCTTTAACGAGTACCGGACATCGCACAGGACGGCGTGCTGAAGGTATTACACCTCTCTGATGAAAAACCCAAGGGCCTCGGCCGGGTTCGAACCCGCGATCTTGAGCTCACTAGGCTACAAAGCTACTACCTGTTCTGGAGCTAAATAGTTTTTCTTATGATTTATTATATTATTTTCTGCATAGTTTCCTTCATATAGATTTACTTTATGATTTTTTATGTACTTTTTTTCATTGGTCTCATATTATTTATTTAGTCTAACTTACATTTTTCATTATTAATTTGTATATACTTTATTATATTATTTTCTGCATAGTTTCCTTCATATAGATTTACTTTATGATTTTTTATGTACTTTTTTTCATTGGTCTCATATTATTTATTTAGTCTAACTTAAATTTTTCATTATTAATTTGTATATACTTTATTATATTATTTTCTGCATAGTTTCCTTCATATAGATTTACTTTATGATTTTTTATGTACTTTTTTTCATTGGTCTCATATTATTTATCTAACTTACATTTTTCATTATTAATTTGTATATACTTTATTATATTATTTTTCTTATTTTCTCTTTTTATATATACTTTATATATACAAAATAATAAGATAAGTACACTGTAATCACAGATATCTTTACTTATGGTTTCTTGTAGCCGATTGTAAATGTGCTAATAAAAATCTCTACTGATTGCTACTTTTTGCTGTCGCAAAAACAACTGAACGGATTTTGATGTAATTACATATTACATATTAGAGTATTATTACTGACTAATAGGAAAATAAAAGTTATATTTCTTTATTTATTTTCCTATTAGTCACTAATAACACTCTAATACGGGGTTAACATGAAGAAGGAAAATATAAGAATTATTGTACACAATGAACACCAAATAGCCCATCATAAAGCAAATAGATTTGTAAAATTTATCAAATTTGACCTAAATTAACTAATCTTCAACGTTTATAACACAATATAGTTAGTTATTATGACGTGCCCGGGCTTTAACTACGAGGTCATATCGCCTATTACCAGAGCGCTCTTTCGTCACTCTGGTGAACATGAGCCCGACTCTACTGTGGGAGTCCTAAATTTTGCCTAACATAAATTTTTCTTCACCTAAGGGTCTTTAACGAGTACCAGGCATCGTACAGGCTCGGGACCAACGCTTAGCGTCCATCCGAAGGACGGCGTGCTCGAGTTTATTTTACCTCCCAGATAAGGGCCTCGGCCGGGTTTCGAACCCACGATTTTGAGCTCAGAAGGTAAGCACGCATACCACTGAGCTACCGGTGCCCTCTTAACAATATATTTTGTGATTTATCACAAATTGATGACAACATAAAACATTTGTTTTCACTTTTTGTCCCACTAGTAGATATAAGGGTTTCCTTTTACGATCTTCGATCTGACAGCTTCTTAGAAATAAACTAAGAACTTCCCAACCTAGCGGCCCTTAATTGAGTACACCGTCCTTCGGATGGGACGTTAGACAATGGTCCAGAGCCGCTGAGATGTGTCAGGTACTCGTTAAAAATCCCCTACTTTTAACTAGGCCAAGGTCGTTAAAATTTAGGAATCCCACAGTAGTCAGGCTCGGAATAAGAGTTTAGGAGTCGTTGTAATGAATATATCGATACAAAATTGCATATGTGAATTCAAAATCCCATAAGGACGATACTTATTAATTTTCAGCGGAATTGGCAGAAGGGAAGGGGGAGATCAGGGGGGGGGGGGGGGGGGCTCAATATAAAAAAACCCAATAACTGCCGATGTAATGAACGTATCGACATGAAATTTCAGATTTAAAGTCAAGACCGAATGTGGACATAACCTGTCAAATTTCAGCGATATTGGTTGAAAATTTATGGACACACAATTTAGTATGAGGGTTCAGAAGGCCCTATATGTCAACTATTGAATATTAACGGTCGACTGGTTTTGGAAGGGGAGCGAAAAGTTAATTGATTAATTCCTTCTGGAATTACATTGCCGGTGATTCACCAACGATTTTTATTTTTTATTTTTTTTTTCGTTTTAATTGACTGAAATCTCTATCAACTGTTCACTATTATCTCTCATAAAACTGAGAAAATAACACTATTTACCAAAAAACGATAAAACGGGTAATTTAAGGGTTGTAAGTGTTTGGGTGTTGCTTCCCCTAAAATATACCAGTTGTTCCTGCAAGCATGGAGCTTTGAAGATCTCGACAACATGTTAAGTCTCTGTCTAATTTGTCTATTGAAAACAGCCACGCTCGTTAGCGCTGTACTCTTCACAGTACCTATAGGAACAGTTGATGTAGAATGACAAACAAAATATTTAGGAATTTATTTATCACAAAAATTACTTTTATAAAGAGATCATTCGTTTGTATTATTTTACTAACTAATAAAACAATAGATAAGGTCATTCACATACCAAACTAGCCACACCCTTCCAACAAAAATATCGAAAAGTGGAAAAAATATTTTCCTATAACGTTAACTATTCAACGGTTCGAGAGACGATGATTCACCGGCTGAAAGATGGAACCCCAAAAAATTAATAAGATGTCACATAAAATATAATGAAGTTATTAACAACGAATCTGTAATGTTGCAACATTTTTGAATTGAATAACTCAATAAATCATCAACGCGCGAGGTTTCTGTTATTGCCATGTGGGTTTCTCTTCAATGCCATTTATATAATTTTCCAATTAGAAATAATTTGAAGTGATATTCGATAGTAGGGAAATTTTGTTATTTCTAATTGAATATAATAACAGGAAGTTATTTGTATGAACGCTCTTCACTACTGATGAAAACTACTAATATTTAACTATGAGAAACCAGTGTTGCCTTTTGTTATAACATTCATTAACACAAGAAAATATGTTTAGTTTTAATGAAATAATATGAGATCTATTACCCGAATTTAATTTGTTATGTTGCCTAGAACAGAAAAAATAATAATAATAAGGGATAGTTTAAAAACTATTATTCCAAATTATTTTATTACCTTGAATATTTTTTCTTGGTAAAAAAAAGTTTCACGGATCCCACAAAGTGGATGGCTGCATCTGATACAGACTTAGCAATCACAATTAACACCGTAGAGCAAAATGATAATCCCCTTTTTTGGGACCACTCAAACCGCTTATTAATATTTTTTTACTTCTCAAGCTAGCCTGGGCTTTAATTTCGAGGTCATATCGCCTACTACCAGACAGAGCGCTCTTTCCGGTGGACATGAGCCCGACACTACTGTGGGAGTCCTAAACGTTGCCTATCTAAGTTTGTTTACCTAGGGCAAACTCATTAGTCAACAGAGCCTAATATCAAGAGTACGATTGAAATTTCTATGAGAGCCAAATTTTTTAAACTTAAACTATATAGGTAGGTACATTGTTATTAACTTGGGGTACTCCTGAACGTGCCACTGGTGGGAGAACCTTGGAGAAGAGGCAAAGCGCTTCGGACAGAGGCAGGTGGAATTGCCAACGCGGATTTTAACTACAATTCTAGTCTTTCCTGTGGGAACACGCACTCGGAAGTAATACATTGTAGAACACGATGCAAAGATACAACTTGACGATACGCTTTGAAATTTAATCTTTCTGGAAATGTTTTCTCATTAAGTCGCTTCAGAGCACTCGCCTAAAGATAAAGACACATAAACACCAACTAATTATGTAAAAATAGAAATAACGTGGTATTTTGTGGAAGAGCCACACTCAAGAGACTAAAGAGCCGCATGAGGCTCGCGAGCCGCGGTTTGCCGACCACTGACCTAGAATAAGGGGTACCATAGCTTAACATCTCATCCAAAGGATGGCGTGCTCACCTCCCAGATAAACACATGCTACTTTTGAGCTTCCGGCCCCCTTTCCAGCTATATCCGAAGTATAGGGGAAGTAATGTCGTCGATGAATCGGCTATGTACTTCCCCAGCACCAATTTATCAACTAAGTTTTCTCTCTCCCTCCAAAACCAATCGAGCGTTTCGGCTAAAAACTCAATATTTGACTTACATAGTGTCTTCTGAATCCTCATATTTTATTATATCGTCGATACATTCATTACATCGGCAGCTATTAACGTATTTGAGTCGAGCCCAACTTCTCTGATCCCCCCTTCCCTCCCTGAAATTTCATATGTAAATTCAAAGCCCTATAAAGACGACACCTATTAATTTTCAACGGAATCAGCTGAAAGAGAGAGGGAAACAGAAGACTAAATTCAAAAATCCCAATAACTACCGATGTAATGAATGAATCTATATGAAACTTTATATTTAAATTCAAAACCTCATAAGGATGGCACCGATCAGTTTTCCGCGCAATAGGTCGAAGGGAAGGGGGGATCAGAGAAGAGGAGTTCGAACCTCAAAAACCATAACTGCCGTTGTAATAACACGAAATTTCATATGTATATTCAATGCCCTTTAAGGACGACAACCATTAATTTTTAGCAGAATCAGCCGAAAGGAAGGGGGGGGGGGGGGGTCAGAGGGGGCTCACCTCACAAATACCGAAAAATGCAGATGTAATAAATGTATCGATACATTGAATATTTAGGGTTCACCACAAGTGTTGAATTTTAGCCCAGAGTCGATTGTCTTTATAAAGAGAGCGAAAACATGATTTCTGGGGAAGTACATAGCCGGTGAATCATCGCCACCTTTTTTTTTTTTAATTTAAAATTTAAATTTTATTTTACAATTTGTATAAATGACTGTTCCAAATGCTTGACAATGGCCTCCATTCCTTTCTCAAGCAATATACGTTTTTACCTTACGCTGAATCATGTAAACACAAATTTTAAAAAAAAATCAAACAAACAATATTTACAAAAGCATCATCTTCAATTGCGCAAATAATGTTTAAAAAAATAAAAAATAAAATAAATATTCTGTCACTGTTTATTTAATAATTACTTAAAAAGTCATCTATTTAAATAATCATTTGTAGAACGTCAGATGTAAAATAATTGAACAAAAAGAGTTAAATAAAAATAATAAAAAAAAATAATTCTGGTCAAGTTATTTTCCTAAGACAGTTCAAACATATCTAATGGAGGGGAGTCAAGGTTCTGTTAACTTTTTTATTTATTTAGTGAAAAAATAGTAGAAAACAGGATATCAGGGAGCGTCACAATGAATCAGATCACACTATTATTATTATAAGAAAATATTAATATTCCCCCACGAAGTATAGTGTAAGTTATGTAATCGACTAGAAATTCGATGTTGAGTTTTCAACGGAATTTCATATTTATTGTTTTTTTATATTCCCACTCTAGAAATGTAGGATACTATAGATTTTTGAACGAGAATCCATTTTTCATAATTACAAAAAAATGGCGGCATCCATAAAATAGCTACAAAGGTATCTAATATATAATCTAAATTATCAAAACGATAATTTTTTTTTTTAAATACGGGAAATTAGCTAAAAAAAAGTTATCTTGATTTTTCTATTTTCTATTTTTGCTTCGTTTTCGCGCAATTTAGAATTGAAAAAATGCGATTTTAGCAGATATCACGTTATGGCTAACTTCGAACTGCTGCACCTATATCGGAACCATAAATTTCTAAAAATCTAAAATTTTACACAGATACTCAGAGGTACTAAGTGAACATTCTCACAAAGTTTGGAGCAAAAAAATATTTCTGCATTTATTTTTGACGTGGACGTGCCATATATACATATATATAAATTTATAAGTAGTAGGTTTTATATATTATTCTAGATGCTGATTCATTGCAGTTTTACTCCATGAAATTTTTATCACTTCAATATATTCCAGAGGCACCAATTCGCTCTTGCTGTGGTTGTATTTATATATAGAGTTCTGGATTCACATATAAAATTTCCTAGATATATTCATTCTATCGTGTTCAGAGACACTTTTTTTTTTCGTACTCAGAAACTAAAGATCGGAAAACATGAAATTCCGTTGAAAACTCTGCTTCGAAGTGTTGACCGATTACATAACTTCCCTTATACTTCATTAATGTCAGTCTATCTGTGTGTGTCTGTTAACACGATAGCTCCCGATAGACTGAATGTATCGGACACGAAATTGTATATATCCAGAATCCCATAATAAGTACCAACCTATACTTAAAAGCAAGACAAAATCCAAAAAGATATGTGTATACTCGTAACTCAGAGTATAACACCATCCAAGGGCTTACCTTGTGCAAATTAGTTGCACTTACGTTGAAAATAATTGAAATGCATAATAAATGAAGAATACTGATTTTCAATTAGTTCCACTGAATACTGAATACCTTCCAGGACCCTACGTAAAGAAATCTTGGATTCTGAAGAGAGAAAAAAAAGGAAAAAAAGTACTAGCTTTGGATGGAGAAAGTAGTTGGACTTCTTTTTCAAATTTCAACCTATTTTCAGTCTTCAAGTTTATTAAAGTTTGTCTTGAAATATATGGAATAACATTGTCTTTATTAAAAATCTTGAAAGAGTGGGGGCTATCTTACAAGTGATTTCTTATTTCAAAATCACTGAATAGAGATGAGGGGGGGGGGGGGGGGGGGGGGGGTCTGATATTATTATACATCATAGAGGTAACGTAGATTAATAACATTTTCTAGTAGCAAGCAAGCGAGAGATGAGGAGGGAAGGGAGTGGGGCGGTGCGATAAAGGCCGCTTCGCTGATCAACCTAACCTCCTGTTTTTTTTTGCGTCTTCTCCAACCCACGCTATATGTGTACTCCCACTGTCCACTGTTATATTAAAATTGCGAGTGGAGAAGGAGGCGAGGTGGGATAGAAGGAAGGAGCGTTTGCTCACCTGATCAACCTAACCTCCTGGTTTTTTTTTGTGTCTTCTCCAACCCACGCTATATGTGTACTCCCACTGTCCACTGTTATATTAAAATTGCGAGTGGAGAAGGAGGCGAGGTGAGATAGAAGGAAGGAGCGTTCGCTCACCTGATCAACCTAACCTCCTGTTTTTTGTGTTTTCTTCAACCCACGCTATATGTGTACTCCCACTGTCCACTGTTATATTAAAATTGCGAGTGGAGAAGGAGGCGAGCTGGGATAGAAGGAATGATAGTTCGCTCACCTGATCAGCCTAACCTACCAAAGACAAGTAACACAGCCTGTTAGATTACAAACTATAGATGTATGGGATGAAAAGTATCAAAAATATGAAAAATGTTTCCTTCTAATTTTTTCATCAAGAAGCAAGTTTACAATACAATAGTGTCATGATCAGTGGTACACCTCTACAATTGAAAGAACGCATTGCGTACTTGCAGAGATCTATAGTTGATGACGTTATAATTTTATATTGTCAGGTTACCTGGCGCTGCCCGGAAGTAGCTTTGCACTATATTGCTTTATCTGAAGCTGATTGCGTGCGATATCTGGACCAAGAATAAGAAGCCCGTCTCACCAGACAACCACCCCTTTACAATATCATTTACAAAGATTGTTAGAGGTTGGATTTAGCTTATTTCGTGAGACTAATCTTCTGGAATTGTTACTTCCTGGATGAAGATGGCTGATGTGGACTTTGGCATGACAAGATAAGTACCGATGGATAATCCGGGAAAATGTGAGAGGAGTGACCAGGATGTCCTTGAAGAGATCCAGATTTGGGAGTCTGGAGGATCCAGATGAGGACCTCCTCCATTTAGCAGTCGAAATTTGACCTCGTCTGTGGAGAAGAAGTGTTGAGGGACTCCTCATCCATCATGTAAATTGTTGCTGCCCAATCAGATCAGAGGTTCGAGGACGCAGCTATGAGAGACTGGAAGTGTCTGAAGTTTTGTCAAAATTTGTTTTGTGACGCATGACCGGGTTTTAACAACAAGGTCACGATTTACGCGATACCTATATGTCTGCCAATATTTTTATAGTCCTCACTCCTACCACTACGCTTCCTATTAAGAATTGTTGTTGAGATATGTCAAAACATTCATTATATCGGCAGTTATTGGGATATTTGAATCAAGCCCCTTCTCTTCGACCGATTTCGCATAAAATTAACGGGTGCCATCCTTAAAGAGTTTTGAAATAAAATATAAAATTTCATGTCGATACATTCATTACATCGGCAGTTATCGGAATTTTTGAGTTGAGCCCCCTCCCCTTCTGCTTATTCCGCTGCAAGTTAATAGATGTCGTCCTTAAAGGGCTTTGAATTTACATATGAAATTTCTTCAATACTTTCATTAAATGGCCTCCCCCCTAATCCACCCTTTCCCTTCAACCTATTTGATCGAAAATTAATAGGTGTCGTCTTTAGACGGTTCTAGATACACATATAAAATTTCATGTCGATACATTCATTACATCGGCAGTTATCGGAATTTTTGAGTTGAGCCCCCCTTCCCTTCTGCTCATTCCGCTGAAAGTTAATAGATGTCGTCCTTAAAGGGCTTTGAATTTACATATGAAATTTCTTCAATACTTTCCCCTAATCCACTCATTCCCTTCAGCCGATTTGATCGAAAATTAATAGGTGTCGTCTTTAGAGTTGAATATTCCGCATCGAATTTCTGACCGATTACACAACTTCCCCTAAGTCTTCGTATAGTTGAAGAAGTAAAAATACAAAGAAAATAGAACGAAAACAAGTAGTCAAGTGACTATTACGTACATAAATATATGATACGCAGATTTATTGTGGAAAGATATAATGTTGGGGAAGCACGGGGTGACGTCGAATGCCCTCGCTTACCAGATCTGCTAGATCTATTTTCTTTTTTTTCTGCTCCTGGTTGTTCGAACGTGGTTTGGGTTTTACACCAGTGAAAAAAAAAAAAAAAAAAAAGATTCGAAGTTAACGAACTACTATTTGAGGGTCATTAACAGTATTATTGCGGAAGACAAAAAAAACCTCACAAGGACTAAAGAAAAACCTGAATTAGTAATGTTGGATCCAATTAGAACTAAGAACTTACCCGGTTAGTGATTTTAAAATGGAAGATTTTCAATGATTTTGGGACAGTAACAGTCATGTATAACTTATTGTTAGTTATTGTGAGGCAGTAGAAGTGATTTATAACTTAGTTATTGTCAGGGCCGGGTGAAACGGGCAAAAGTCCGGTGCACCAAATTGCCGGGGCGCCGATTATGTTATAAAAAAAAAGATAATTTGTTAAAGTGAGAAGTGGTAGTGACATAAAATCATTTCATAAAGTGGATTTTATCATACGTATCCTGCTACTAATTTTATTCTCTTGTTTAAAAGAATTAAATAATTGTTCGAAAAAGTTATAAAATTTATATTAAAATTAATAATAAAATATTTATAATGCAAAGTTAGATCTGGTAACCTGCCAATTATAATTAAGAATGTCCTACAAATTCTAATTGAGGCAATTAAATATTTATCATGATATTAAATTACGATTCATTTTGTTTGAGAAAAACATTTAAGGATAGCAATCAAAATTTTTTATTTTCAGTGAGTACGCTAAACTGAAAACAGCTCTTCTATAGGCATGTAAGCAATTTAAAAGACTGGCATTTTGCAAATGCCTACTAAGCAATCAGTTAATTGGAGTAAAATATAACACCATCTGTATGTTTATATTCTCAATATTATTTATTTTTTGCAAATCTGTCTCAACTTTCATTTCATGTTATCAAACTAATTTTAATAGAAAAATAAAGTTACAAATTACATTTCAAATAACTTTGCCAATACTCTTTACTTTTGTTAAAATTTTATCAAACAAATCTGCATATCTGTATCTTAGGTGGAGAATAATACGAGGTCATATCGCCTCCTTTCATCGTTCTGGTGAACATGAGCCCGACTCTACAGTGAGTCCTAAATCTTGCCTAATCAGGTTCATCCACCTAGGGTAGGGGATTTCGAGTATCTGACATTGCAAAGGCATAATAGTCCCATCCGAAGTACGTCGTGCTCAAGTTTTTTCACCTCCCATACAAGAAAACCTAAGGGTTTCGAACCCGCGATCATTGAGCTCAGTAGACTAGTATGCTACCGCTGAGCTACCGGCGCACAGTGGGCCAGATCCCAAATCTAGCTGGACAAAAGTTTTTTTTTTTTTTTTTTTTTTTTTTTTTTTTTTTTTTTTTTTTTTTTTTTTTTTTTTTTTTTTTTTTGGCCTTATGTACGATGCATATTAGCCAAGACTCTTACAACGGTGTTACTTAGTTATTTATGACATCCATGGCCCCGGGAGGGAGTTCTATCTTCGAAATAAAACTCACTCCTGGACGGGATTCGAACCCGCGAACCATGGTGAGACCATGCGACCAAAGCCCTACGCTCTAGCCCGCACGGCCACCATGGCTCCCAACAACCTGGTTCAACAAGTAGTATGTGAGAGAGAAATAAACAAAGGGAATTAGAGAGGACGAAGTCAATACAACACAGCGACGAAATAAACAAACCATGCAGCCGTATTATCTAGGAGGCAGAGGTAGTTTGACTACATCACATACCTGTGAGTATCGCTTCCAAACTTTACTGATCTTTTCTTCATTATTCTTCTATGGAAGGCATTCAAAAAGGTAAGTCTTAGCAATTTTTGTTTTGTCTTAAGTCAATCACAAAGTGTTGGAAGGGCCACAAGAATAGTGCACGTTTGAAAAAAAAAAGTTCATTCTAGTTCATAAGGGCGTAACTTTTTTCGTACCTCTCAGTACCTCGTAAACGTTCATTATTCTTGTTCGTTGACTAATAGATAATAGGATGGCACTAAATTTAACGACCCGTTTTGCCCCGTTTTTTTTTTCACTAATGTTATTTGTAACTGCAGGTGTGAAAATGTCTATATGCAGAAGGGAGTTGTACGATATGTTGAGAGCCAGCAATCGTCCTATTAGAAATACCCTCGAACAAATTATTCCTTTTTGACTATACGAAGAAAAAATGTGCACTCGGCAGCTATTGATACGCCAAAGCAAGGAGGTGGCAATACAAATGATGGCAATGCAGCTCGAAGGTTTTTCCAAAATCCTTCCTTAACAGCTGAAATTACTGGCGTGGATGAAGAATTAATCGAAAGGTTTAGCATACTCCTACAGGCTTCGTCATCAGGGTATGATATTTATTTGGAAGCCTTTGAAACATTCGCTGCTGAAACTGCTCGTAAAGTGAACGTCTTGCTGCATGATTGGTACACCATGCCTGTCAGTGTTCATAAAATACTTATATATGGGAGTGCTCTTATCAAACATTTTCTAATACTTATCGGAAAGCTGGCCGAAGACGTTCAAGAATGCCAACATAAGGAGATAAAAAGGTTCAGGAAACACTTTTCTAGAAAAATGGATCGATTTTCTACTAACTGACATTTTAAACAAACTGCTCACTTCGTCTGATCCTTTTATTGGCTCCCTCAGACCACTGCCTTCCAAACAAAACTGGTATAAGTGAAAAAGTAAGACAGTTACTCTTAATTTCAACAACGATTTCGGCAGAAATTAGCAGTGAAGACAACAATTCCATTAGTAATTTTAGTTTGAGCGACTTGTCGCTCTAATTATAATAATTAGTAATTTGCAAAATCTGGCCCACTGTGCGGCGCCCTCAGTGTCACTTACCCAGCACGACGTTGAAGCAGTGGTGTGTCACTATGTAGTAAAAAGTCGGTGAAAAATTGGCAATGTACTTCCCCAGCTCGGATTAAGTTTTCGCTCTCCCCCGATGATTCACCGACGATTTTTTTTTTAGTATTGAAATTTATGTAAATATTTTCTTTTCTCCAAAAACGTATTACTACAACTACTATCGACAGAACCAACATCAGTTTTTTCCCACAAACCATACTGTTTATATTTGTGCACCTGTTATTGGGACAATGATATGTCAATATGTGACAATTATTGAAAAGGTCATGAATTGGAAATTGATTTTAGAACGTTTTATGAATAGATAGATGATATAATGAAAGGGCGAAGGCGCCGGTATCTCAGTGGTTTGCATGCTAGTTTCCTGAGCTCAAGATCGCGAGTTCAAAACATGGCCGATGCCCTTAGATTCTTTCATCTGCGATGAAAAAAAAAAAAAAAATTAAGCACGCCGTCCTTAATTAAGCCTGTACGATTTAATAAAAATTTAGAGTAGGCACAATTTAGGACTCCCATAGTAGAGTCAGGCTCATGTTCACCAGAGTGACGAAAGAGCGCTCTGGTAACAGGCGATATGCCCTTGTAGTTAAAGCCCGGGCTTCACAATAACGAACTAGGATTTTATATCTGAAATTTTTTTAATTCTTTATTTTAAATATTTACAATCGGTATAAACCGATATATTTGAAAAAAAAAAAAAAACTATGCAAATAATATACCTCATGGGGGGAGGGGGAGGCCGTGGGGGCTCGTGTGATCCCCGTGCCTTCTTGCCCCACCAATCACTGTCCAGCAGTAACAACTAACTAGGAAGGACACAGATTCTGTCTACAATTTAATTCAAGTTTCAAAGAACCTTGGATTAGGATAAAGATAACACATATTATTTTCTCTGACCACAAATGATCTGTGGTCGGCTTGTTGTGTTAGTAGCACCAATTTCGAGGATATAAATATTGCTACTAAACCCACATGATAACCCATATCTCTAGAGAGAGTTATTATGACTCATTCCCTGGCTTTAACTACAAGGTCATATCGCCTACTACCAGAGCGCTTTTTCGTCTTCTGATGGACATGAGCCCGACTCTACTATGAGAGTCCTAAATTTTGCCTATCTTAAATTTTTATTCACCTTCAGTACCTCCTGACTCTTCACAAATAAAAAACCTAAGTGCCTCGGCCGGGTTTTGAACCCGCTACCTCAGACCTACCGGCGCCCCTCGGTATATATATATCAGCTTTGATGGTCTATGCACTTTTTGGGAATGGCCACGTGGAATTTGTTGAACTATTCAATTATGATGATGATCACATATTTTAAAATCCGTAAGAACCAATTTTTTAGTAGAAATAACGCGCAATATCTCGCGTAAATCAAGTAAGCGTCTAAAAAAAATTCTCTGTGAATCACCAGCTATGTACTTCCCCAGCACGAATTATTCAATTACGTTTTCGCTCTCCCTCCAAAGCTAATCGACAGTTTGGGGTAATACTCAATACTTGACTTAAATAGTGGCTTCTGAATCGTCATACTAAATTGGGTGTTGATATTCATTACATCGGCCGTAAGGGATTTTTTTTTTAATTTCATTTGGCTGAAAATCAATAGGTTTCACCCTTAAGAGTTCTGAATATTATAATATTTCGTGTGGATACATTTATTCTGTCAGAAGTTATCGTGTTCACAGGATGGAGGAGGTCGGAAAATATGAAATTCCGTTGAAAACTGCGCATCCAACTTCTGTTCGATTACTTCTCCTATCCTTCGTATATCCGGAAAATTGAATTGGGTTTCGAGATGTCATTTCGGTATCTCACAAACTATGTGGGAGGCCTCCTTTAAAATCATTGATTTTCAATTTAATTGATAAATTGATGCTGAGGAAAGTATATTGCCTGCTGATTCACCGACAAATTTGACTTGATTGATGTAGTTTAGTTGTATAGTCAGAAGTCTGACCAAAGTGAGAAAAATGAAAGCGGATATTATGATATGGTTAGGTTGAGGGATTCGTTCCGTCTGTGACGTAACGGCTGGAGTCCGGAGTTCCATGGCTCCAAGGTTAATGGTGGATCATTCCAGGCCAAGACGCCAGCTACCCACAGCAATGTCCCTCCCTAGTTGTCCTTCAACTTCGGGTATTTACTTCCCCAGATATACTAAGTATAGGGGAAGTTATGTCATCGGTCAAAAATCCGATGCGGAATTTCCAACGGAATACGACCTATAGATTCCAAATATGAAAAATCTGTCTGTATGTCTGTTGAAACTTGATAGGTGTTGTACTTATGGGGTTTTGGGCACAAATATAAAAATTCGTATCGATACATCATTCTATCGAGAGTTATCTCGATCGATTAATAAAATCTCTGAAATAATACTATTTATTTTCATTACATTCTTATACTTTATGTTTATATCTCTAAACTGCTAGGTATGTACAAGTCATATTATGTCTTCTATTATATTAACAGCTACTATTCCATCTATAAAATAACTATGTTGGGGATTTGTTAAATATATCAATAATTTTCAGATTTTAGATAGATTTAAATTAGTTTTTTGGTGTCCGATGGTAAACCGAAAAGGGCTTCGTCCGGATTTTTACATTTGAAATCGAAAAATTCTATTTTTCTCAATAGATTTAAATGGGGATTTCGTTTTTCGGTGATTATTCCTTCGTGGTATGTTCGATTTCAGATTTTTTTAGTAGTAAACCATCGTCACCGTGTCCACTACAAAATAATAAACAATAATATTGTCATATTCATTTATTTATTTATTCGTATGTTACTACCATTTAAAAGATGTGGGGAGTCATGTTGAGAGAAAATTTAAAAAAAAAAATACATTTCCGCGTTATTGGCTGAGTTACAATTGGTCCACTGACCTCCATAAATATTCAATTATACATTCTAATCAAGGTACTTGGCTCATTACAGTGTTTATAGAAATTTTGGAAAAAAAGAAATTAATACCCATTAACCATAAATTGATACTATTAAATCTAATATGAAATTGCTAAACCTAAAAAAAAAAAAATTGCAATCAACTAAAATGAAAGTTCAAAAGCTCGATGAATCACTGAACTAAATAAATGAAAATTGAGACGATTATAAATAGACTTCTTAAAAATTAAATATAATTTTCGAATCTATTGAATAAATAAGATACAACCAATTAAGACAATAGCGAAGAATTATATTTTAAAGATTTTAATATATATATGAGAAATAAAATAAAATTGTGATAGAATTGCAAACAGAAATTGTTCAAATTTCCAAAAACACTTGGCCTAAGCCGCATAACCTTACGCGTAGCATAACCTCGTTTAAAATTGAACAAAATAAATGTCATTATAAGATACAACAATGGGTAAAAACAGAAATATAGAAGTAAACAAAACTTCTGAAATTAACACTAAACTAATTAAAACCTTCTTGTTAATGGGTTAAAATTTAAAAAAATTAGAATTAAAACATTAATGTAAGAAAAAATGAATGCAATTAGTTCAAATTCTTTAGACGTTTTGTAGTAAAAGTTATTTGTTATATTTATGTTACTAAATACGATTAGAATTTCATCAATGAATCCTTATCTAATCAATACTATACGGAGCATTTTATCATTCATTTCACAATCAAGATTTATATACTATTTAAATGCCTCATAAAAGTACAGAACATGGCTATTGAAACTTGGCAAAAAAATGGAAGAAAAATTAAATTTAATTATCCGGCAAACTCTAATGAATACTAATTTTTTTTTTATTCCGATTAATTGAGTAAATGTTTTTATTGTACTCTTACTTGTATTAGGTATTCCTTTGGTCCTTTTCAGTTATAAAAAAATATACAATTCTATAAATAAAAAAATACGTAAAAACACAGTTTTTATTATCTAACGGAAAGAGAGAAAAATACACCGGACTCAGCCATGAAGGCCATATTGTATCTAAACTGGCCCTAGTGCCAAAGCCTCGAACTATCTCCTTACTCCCTGGGAATTTTTAATGAATTTGAAAATTAAAATTAGTTAAGGACTATATGGCAATGTATATATGTATATCAGCCCAGGTGTTGACTGTTCATTTTCATGTATGTATTGTGGCTACAAATAAATAAATACTAAAAAATTAAAAGTAAAGAAAGTTCATTTAAGGCCATATTACTTTAAACTATAAATCTTCATTTTCTTAATTTTTTTTTTTTTTTCATGTTATTAGAATAGGAAAATATAATTGAATATTTTTTAGACATAAAATATAATATTCCTTTATTGAATTTGTTTTCTCCAAAATCTGAAAATTTATATATTTAACAAATCCCCAACATAGTTACTTTGTAGATGGAGTAGTAGCTGTTGATATAATAGAAGACAAAATATGACTTGTACATACCTAGCAGTTTAGAGACATAACATGAAGCATAAGAATGTAATAAAAATAAATAGTATTATTTCAGAGATTTTATTTAATATCTTCACTGTACGATGAGGCCATGAATCAAATTTTGAGTGGTCAGAGGTCGGCGTCTTTTTAATATCAACAATGTTCGATATCATGAATCGATTTTGAATCTTCAAAGATGGGCATAAAATCTCCATCAATAAATATAATATATTTGTCTGTTATCATTATCTTTTTTTTTTTTTTTAATTTACAAAGAGATATTTACAACTGTATAAAAATATATACAACAAGCAAATATGCTAATACAGAGATAATGGCAATGTCAAAATGTCATGAGGGGAGAAATCACCCAGTGGTGACACTCCCTAGTCACTGATTTTCTCTCATTTGTAACTAATCACTGTCACTGTCACTGCTGCTGCTAAGGAGGTCTCTAGGCCATTGACGCTTAAGCCGTCGTTGGGGAAGTACGGCAGAATGGAGGGCACGGACTAGAGGATTATTGTGAGAACTAAGAAGGGAAAATAATTTTTTATATTTGGATTTAGCGACTTCAGTAATGAAAGGTACATTAAGGTCAGTGTGAAGGGTTTTGTTGGAGACGTAGTAAGGAGCATTGGCTATTGTACGAAGGATTTTGGATTGAAGGGATTGGATGCGCTGGAGATTGGAAGCCTTGGCAGAACCCCAGAGTTCAACTCCGTAAGTCCACATAGATTTGAGTATTGAGTTGTATATAAGTCGTTTTGTTGTCAAAGTTAGTTTGGATCTTTTGTCTAGCAGTCGCAGTAGAAGTTTATAACGTCTGTTCATTTCTTGTCTTTTCAGTCTCGTGAGGATTCCAAGTTAGTCGTTTGTCGAGTATGAGGCCTAGATAGCGGACTTCGTTTTTTAAAGGGATGGGATTTTAAATTTTGTGGTCAGGATGATTTTTTTCTCTGTACATAAATTTTTTTCATGTTATATAAAGTCCTTAGAGACCATTAGGTCAATTTCTGTTAGTATGTATGCAGGCTTGATTTTCACGGGGAAATGGCTGAACGGACATTTTAGAAACTTTCAAGGACAACTTATAAGGTTATGTGGCTTCTTAAAATTGTTGAACGCAAGAGGGAGGGGTTCATTGGGGGGGGGGGGGGGGGGGGGGGGGGGGGGAGAGAGAAAGAGAGAGTGAGAGAGAAAGTGTTCATCTTATATAATCCACTAAACTTACAGAGTATTTCAATTTAGGATGTAGGCTGTATGGCATCCCAAAATTCTGGACGGTAGGGAACATAAAATATACTGCTAGCTAATTTTTCACTTAATATCCTTACAAGACTGGTTAAAGTTACCTGATAGATAACGTTATTAACCTGCTTTAAGTTACTAACCTGATAACACAGTTACTTATTGTGACTCATGCCCGGGCTTTAAGTGCAAGGCCATATCGCATACTCTTCGATCCTTCAATAGGAAAACAATAATTCTGCCCCAGTATCTATTGTTTTTAGGGAAACAAGAGAAAAATTTGCTAAGAAATTCAAATTTTCGTTAAAAAGCTGTTGTTTTGTATAATACTGTATGTTAACAAAAGATAATAAATCAATGTTTCTTATTCATTTTTCTCAATTCTTTATTTTTTTTTATTATTATTTTTTTTTTGAACGGCCTCATGGACGAAGCTTTATGGAGGTGATAGGGTACCATACGGGATCTGGAGAAGAGGAGCCCGAGGAGGAACCAGGGACCGTGAAGTGGGCAGGAAAATGTAAAACTATATTAAAATATTGTTACTATTACAAAATTTGTATAATACATCAAATATGAGAGGGAATTTAGAATATCTTAAAAGTTGTTGCAAACTAATGGATAAGGGTAAATTATTGCCAACAATAACTTCGAAAATAGACTCACGGGAGCTGTTGGTGAGAGGGCAAGCGAGGATGACATGATTAGAATCAGCTGTATATTGAGGATCACAGGTACAACTTGGTGATTCCAGGAGATGGATTTTAAACAGTCTGGTATGGTTAAACCATTCTTTCAGTCATATCACCAAAAAATATGATATTCGTGCTAAAGACATTTGAAATGTCTTTTTTTCAATAGTTAATTCTCTCAGAGTCGCAAGAAGTCAATGAAATCAAATACTTAGATATATTTGTATCGTTTATTTCTTTTCATAGCTCAGAATAAAAGGTATGTAACCCTCAAGGAATTATATATGTAATAAAATATTCCTCAACAGCAGGAAGTACTGAGCTCAAGATTGAGGTAGAGCGCTCTGGTAGTAGGCGATATGACATCATAGTTAAAACCCGGGCATGAGTCGTAATAACTAACCACAAAATTAGAACATAAGAATGATATTTGATATTGGTGCTAAACAAAGACAGGTAATGTTAATGTATGAACAACTTCTAAGTTGAGAAACGCGGACATATTGTGGAAACTTGTAATAAATAGATAAAACAAACTTATTTTTGAAATATTGTCTATTCCACTAAAGATATATATACATATATAACTACCGGTTTCGGCTTTATACCATCGTCAGGTCTAGTTATGAACTAAGTCAGTTTGCAGAGAGCGACCCTTCAAATATATGTTGGTTCCACATATATGTTTCAAGTTATCTAAATCTTAACATTATTATTAATTGTATTTCTATTTTTATTATTTACTTGTATTTGTACTTATTTATTTGTTATTTTTCCACGATTAGTCTAGTGACATTGTTTTATGTAAATTTAGAACTAGGTTTTGTTAAGAAATATTTCATGAGTTAGCTAACGGTACAGCCGGGGGACTCCCAAGTTTTAATAGCCTTTGACCTGAGATGTATTTGAAGGGTCGCTCTCTGCAAACTGACTTAGTTCATAACTAGACCTGACGATGGTATAAAGCCGAAACCGGTAGTTATATATGTATATATATCTTTAGTGGAATAGACAATATTTCAAAAATAAGTTTGTTTTATCTATTTAATGTATGAATACATTGTTGATATACAAACAAAACAAATACAAACAAAGACAGGTAATGTTAATGTATGAATACATTGTTGATATACAAACAAAACAAATACAAACAAAGACAGGTAATGTTAATGTATGAATACATTGTTGATATACAAACAAAACAAATACAAACAAAGAACTTGTGTAACATTTATATTTTCCAATTATATAAAAAAATGTATGAACCGGTGTCAACGGAAAATTCTAACAGTGAAAATATTTCCGTTAAGATGGTAAGACTTCCTTCCTCTGTGGGATTTTCCTTGAGGAGAGTCACAGCCTCTCAGAATTGTATATGCCAGCGTAGAAACGTTATAGTTAGTTATTATGAGTCATGCCCGGACTTTAACTACTAGGTTATATCACCTTCTACTAGAGCGCTCTCCTCGTCAGGTAAACATGACCCCGAGTCTACTATTGAAGTCCAAAATTTTGCCTACCCAGCTTTTTTCACCTAAAGTATGGGTCGGGTTTCGAACCCGCGATCTTAAGCTCAATAGGCTAGGACGCGTCTGAGCTACCGGCGCTCTTGTTCTTTGTGATGATGATGGCAAAAGCCGAAACAGGTACACTTTATGTACCTACATATTTTTGTGAGATTAGACAATATAAATTTTAATTGTACTTGGTTTTTATTATTATTTTGGTAGTATAACATTATAAACCAACTTTTTCTTTTGGGACCGAATACGAATATGGCTTATTTATAATAAAATCAATATATGCGGGCGCATATTTATAATAAAAGTCGAAATTTTGCTGTATGCGAAATAAAAAGGCTACGTGATGAAGATTTTGTTTTATAATTTAGAAAAGAGGTTTGTGAAGTGCAAGAAATGAAATAGTGTTCGAGTGGAGCTACTGATATCCCTCAGCTTATTATCGATCATTCCAGATCCACCGAACCTGCCATTTGGTCCAAATATCTACAAATACTTGAGAAATATTCATTGTATCAGTTCCATTTTAAATTCATAAATCAAGTAAATCCGGTTCGCTTAAGTCTTGATCTTACATTTCAATACTAAAACTTGCCATTCGAGACTTATATCAACAGTTTCTGTAAGAATAGCTTAAGTGAATTTTTTTCTGATATTATGACCTCCACTAGACATGATTTTTTCATGTACATTATTTAAATTCCGACATAATTGAGAAATATACTGCTCTAAACTGCAATAATTCAAAACCATAATTTCAGGACTTTCCCAGGAAGCCACAGATTTGTTTAATACAATTTCATGAATTTTCCAATTGTGGTGCAATAGAATGCTCCAGTATTAATAAGCGCATATCGATGATAAAAAATAAATAAAAATAAATAAAAAAAAAAAAATAAGAATGGAGACTCACACGTCATTCCGTGTAACCGGTTCTACATTCGTTCATTTGTAAATACTTAAAAAATAATATTATTATATTTTACACATTATGGTGGAGTTAGTTGTTATGACTCATGTTCGGGCCTTAACTATGAGGTCATATCGCCTACTACCAGAGCGCTCTTTCGTCGCTCTGGTGTACATGAGCCCGACTCTACTGTGGGAGTCCTAAATTTTGTCTAGCCTAAATTTTTATTCATCTAGGGTAGAGGTCTTTAACGAAACCAACTTTTCTCGCCTGGGTTTCGAACCCGCTATCTTGAGCTGAGTAGGCCAGCACGCTACATCTGAGCTCATGTGTCCTCCATTATGATGGATATAAGTATACGACAAGGGTGGAAAATAGTTAATACTAGGTGTGCAATACATTCTGCTGTTTGAGTCAGGCATATCTGTATAAAAAACTCAGTTAATGTTTTAATAATTATCAGTAACTTCTCACCTTGTATGTTCTTTATGAATATATTAATACTTTAAATAGATTTCAATTGAATTCAATGGATTTTTTCTAGCCTTTTTGTAGACAACAACAGCTGTGAATATTTTTATCGAAAAAAAGTCGAAGTTTGTACGTTAGAACACTGAAAAAAACGGCTCAAAAAAAGTAGTGTCCGATGGTAAACCGAAAAGGGCATTTGAAATCGAAAAATTATATTTTGCGCGAGAATTTTGTCTCTCAATTGATTTCAATAAGGATTTCGTTTTTCTGTGATTATTCCTTCGTGGTATGTTCGATTTCAGATTTTTTTAGTAGTAAACCATCGTCCACTACCATCGTGGCAAATTTCAATGTGATCGGTAAAGGGGTTTAGGAGGAGCACGAGTACAACGAAATACATGAGTCGCCTAAGAAAGAGCTTCGTAAACTCAGCTCAATTATATATATATATTATATTATATATATATCAAAAAAATTGTAAGTTTCATATTATCTGTGGAAATGAAGAGGTAGGTGTATGAAGAAAACTCAAAAGAATATTGTGAACAATAATAAAAAACGTATTTAATCACTTTTAAAACGAAACGATTGAGAACAATTTAATTAGGTATTTATTTAGGTATTTGATAATTATATTTTACATATATCATTTATCCTAGTCAATATTTATTATCACTGGAGTCAAAAATTTTACCTTTCCAGGTTTATTTACTGGTCTTTTATGAGTTTCTGAGGTCGTACAGTCTTGGGACCATCCGAAGGATGACGTGCTCAAGGTTTTTTCACCTTCTAGATAAAAGATCTAAAAGCCTCAGTCGAGTTTCCAACCGGAGATAGATCATCCTCTGCTTCATGGTCACCTAGAATACAATTATATCACTCTCCTTGGCCGTTTATTGCACTGACCATTAGAGTCTCATTTGAGATATTTAAGTCTGAGTTAAAAAAAAAAAAAATAATAATAATAGAAATAAACCTAGATGTTAGCTACCTACCAAGATAATCTGTGAGCTAATGTTTTTCCTAATTATATGCTGCTGTTGGTGAAAACATCTTCGATGCTAGAAAAAAACAAAACAAAAAACCGAGGCTATTCTAAGATTTATCAAAAACTCATTTAAAAATAAATAAAAAACACACAAAGAACTTAATTAAATTATATATTTTGTCTAATTACACAAAAATATATACATAGTGCTAATGAGCACTAGATCTCTAGGTGAACAGACCTTGAGCACGCACTCCTTCGGCTAGTACGTTAAGCGATGGTCCCGAGTCTGTACGATTTCAGGTACTCGTTAAAGATGTATTCCCTAGGTGAATAGACCTAGGTAGGCAAAATTTAGGGCTTCCACTAAAGAGTCAGGCATATGTACACCAAAACGAAATAGCTCTCTGGTATTAGGCGATATGACCTCGTATTTAAAGCCTAAGCATGAGTCACACTTAATATACATAAAGCGTACTGGTTTCGTCTTATGCCATTATCAGCACCAACTTCAAAAGTGACCATATTCAAGTTTGTTAGGTTGTCATATTTGTACAATCCTGAAGCTACCTTAGATTACCTAAGGGGCCATGCATAAATTACGTAAGGTTTTTTTAAAGTTAATTTACCCCCCCCCCCCCCCCCCCCCCCCCACCCCCCTCCCCCTCTCCCCCATAGGAAGAATTAGTAATATTGAGCTTATACCCCCCTCCCCCTAAATGACTTACGTAATTTATGAATGACCCCTAAGGCTTCGAGACCCTGCCCCTAGGCGGGGAAGGGGGGGGGGGGGGGGGCCTACCATAACAAAATATTTACAATATGTTCTGTAAAGGTAGGACTACCTCTCCCCCCTCCAAGGACTTCCCTACGAGACAAGGTCTCACAGTCTTTGGTTTTTTTTATTTTATTTTTTTATTCAATGCCTTTAGATCATTACAAAATAAAACAAACAGAAGACGGAGTCTGAGTGTGGGAGGGGGAGCAGTCAGCTAGGACTGTACATTAGGGTGGCCTTTTAAAATTTTTTTTAGTTATTAGTTTGGTAATAGTGGAGAAAAGTTGCCTTTTAAGTTCAAAAAGAATAAAAAAAAAATTGGTTGCAATACTACAACATCTTGAGGTGCCGCAAAGAGCTTAAAGTTTGTAAAAAAATTGAAAAATTTTAAACTTTGATAAATTATTTTTTATGAATTTCTCGTACAGATAATGTTACAAAAAATGGTTTTAAATACATATATAAGCATTAGAATTGGAAAAAATTATTAATTATAAAATATAATAAAAATAAAAAAATATTTTGTAATGTCAAACTTTGTATTTCTTACTTGTGTATCCTTAATGATTACAAATGTTACAGCTGCAAAATGTTTGTTTCTACTTCATTGCCACATTAAACTGGTCCTTGCGGCACCTCAAGACCTACTCCAATATTTTTCATATTTTTTATTTATCTTATCTACACTAAAAGGCAACTTTTCCGCGCTATTGCAAATTAAAAATCAAAAGGTGATTTTTTCGTTCCACCCTACTGTACATCGCTGTTAATAATTAAATATATTCATTATATCTTAGATATATATCAATAAGAAGAAAAAATAAATATATACACTTACATATAATCAACAATAATAAAGAGAATAATAATACGAGTGGACATGACAGTAACTTGATATATTAATAAAGTATTTATTAAGATAAAAGAATCGCTAAGAACAAAGTAAACCAATGAAGAGAAGCAACACAAAACAAAGAAAGAAAAAAGAAAAATGAGAGAAAAAGTGACTAAAATAAGGAATATTCTCATAATATAGAAGAAAAATGAAATAAAAATAGATGAATAATAAAGTTCTGATGGAATGAACCTGACAACCCGGTGATGTGGCATTGAATTTTAACCGAGTCTCTTACAAGACAAGACAAGGCAGAGTACCACAGCATACATGGGGCGGACCGTGGCAGGGCTGGGCAGGGAGAGAAGAGATCAGAACAGAGCGTCGTGCTAGTCAGAGCAGAGAGAACTTAACAAGGACAAGGTAATCACAGACAACCTGAGAATTGTATAAATATTATCATATAGCAAACTTAAATGTCACTTTTGAACTTTGTGCTGAAGATGTCGTAATCCGAAATCGGTACACTTTATGTATATGTATTTTGTGTAATTAGACAATATACAAGAATTTTGTTGTTAAACAAGTTCTTTGTTTTTAGCTATCGTCTATATCAACACAGATCGCAAAAATATATTCGGACTTATATATTAGCTGACAATATTGTATTAGGTTAGGTTTTATGACTCATGCCCGGGCTTTAACTACAAGGTCATATCGCCTACTACCAGAGCGCTCTTTCGTCACTCTGGTGGACATGAGCCCGACTCTACTGTGGGAGTCCTAAATTTTGCCTACCCTAAATTTTTATTCACCTAGGGTAGGGGTCTTTAACGAGTACCTGACATCGTACAGGCTCGGGACCATCGCTTAACGTCCCATCCGAAGGACGGCGTGCTTAAGTTTATTTTACCTCCCAGATAAAATAAACTAAGGGCCTCGGCCGGGTTACGAACCCACGTTCTTGAGCTCAGAAGTCAAGCACGCATACCACTGAGCTACCGGCGCCCTCTTTTATATCGAAAAGCCCATAAGGACATGTAAAAAAAAAAAAAAAACTATTAACTGCAGATGTGGATCCAGGGCCCAATAAGTAAGAGACCTATTAGGAAAAAAAATAATAAAAAGAAATAACTTTTAGCACTGGGAACCAAATCATGTAAATATAGGCGCTTTTCTCAACGAGGAGTCAAATATATTCACTCTTAACTTTTTACGCAAATTTCCGCAAATTCTCGGTATTTTGCCCATTTTTGGGTTACTGTTCTATATTGTGTAGAAAATGAAGAGACTCTGCTACTGTGGGAACGGAAAGTACTTAGAAAGATTTATGGACCTGTTTCCGAGAACGGCAGATGGCATATCCGGAAGAACTGAGAATTGAAAGACCTCTACGGGGAGTCCGACTTGGTATCCATCAAACAGGCGAGATTACGTTGGTTGGGCCACGTATAGAGAATGGAAGGAGGAAGACTCCCTAAACAGGCCCTCTACGGTAGGCCAGGCGGTGCCAGGAGAAGAGGAAGACCGAGACTCCGTTGGCTGGACGACGTCGAGGCGGACCTCCGAGTGTTGGGCATCAGAGGAGGTCCGGGTTCTTTCAGGACCGTAGCGTCGCAAGAAGAAGAAGTTCTATATTGTTCTTCTCAATTTTATATATTTTGTTTCAGGACGTGACTGCTCACGTATTTCCGTTACAAACGGCCGTCATCTTGGAAATGTCCACTACACGCAATTCAGGTTCATGAAGAATGCTTCAATATCTACATCAGATTTGATATTTCACTTTGATTTATAGAATCTCTTTCATTTACATACATTTTAATTTATTTAAGGAAACGCAAGGAAGCTTTGTAGTCGTTTCTGAAAGCGAAACATGTTTCGGATTTCAAAATTCCTCTCACAACTTCATGTTTCAGGTTAAATAAATACTTCTTGTTCTTTGACACACCTTGTCACACTCCTAAACTCAAGACCTGGTAATATATTTCCGAACGCGTTAGCGTCATAAAGTGGAGAAGCACGCCATATACTCATCCGTTCGCAGGATATATTCAGCGAATCACACCGTCCACCAGAAAACGCCTAGAGGAAAGTCCCTAAATCGCGATTCTTATTGTGTAGGTGACTTTAAAACCCCCACTAACTCGATAGAATAAAAATTTTGAAAGAAAATTTTATATATGGACTTACATGTTCTTAAGAAACACACCTGATAACTTTCAGGCAAACTAGAAAAAGAGTTTAGCGGGTGTGCGATAACTTGTTACAAATGATTCTACCTACGTATGCTGAGCATTATGAAACAATGGATTTACCGTGCAACTTTGAACAGGTAATTGTTAGTTAGTTGTGACTCATGCCCGGGCTTTAGTTAGTTATTGTGACTCATGCCCGGGCTTTAGTTAGTTATTGTGACTCATGCCCGGGCTTTAGTTAGTTATTGTGACTCATGCCCGGGCTTTAACTACAAGGTCATATAGCCTACTGCCAGAGCGCTCTTTCGTCGGGTAGGGGATCATTAACGAGTACCTGATCGCCAGGGACCGTAATTTTGCGTGAAACGTAAACTATAGATGGGTCCAAGATTCTTTTCACAATTTCTTTTTAATTGAGACACTTCAAGGCCATTCCTAAGTTTTTGAAAACAAAACAATAATAGTAATGTCAAGTTTTAAAATGTGAGATAACCTCGTATAATTGCTTCCTTCTGAACCAAACACAGACTTATTGATATATAAACACATTATTTTAATTTGTTGGTACAAAATGTAGCCTACATAGTTTTAACATTTCCTGTTTTGAGTTATTTACTGTTTTTCCCAAAATACTTTGAAGATAACATTCAGTAATAAATCTTAGGGGACAACCACAAGGATAAAGGAGAATGTGAAGGCGCTATAGTTAGTTATTGTGATTCATGCCCGGGCTTTAACTATGAGATCATATCACCTACTACCAAAGCGCTCATTAGTCTCTCTGGTGGACGGGAGCATTAAATGTTGCCAACCCAAGTTTATTCACTGAGAATAGGGGTCGTTAATTTATACCTGATATCGTACAAGCTCAGGACCATAACTTAAGGTCCCAACGAAAGGAGGGCGTGCTCAAGGTTTTTTCACGTCAGCCGGGTTTCCAACACTTAGTAGTAATTGGAACGAAAGAAGAAGAGTGGAGAGCCAAGAACTGTTGTCGACCAATCCAAGGAGATTTCCTCGCTTCTACATCAACAACCAAAAACGAAAGCTCCTGTGGTCAGCAAATTCTAAATTTTAGTCTTGAAAAATTTTTCTCAAAGGGCATGGATTTCTTTATGAATGTCTCCACGCCTGAGTTAATTTCAATTGGCCTGGAAAAACGGTTAAGTGGTGTCCCATAAGGAGGAGCCTCCTCATCCGGAGAACTATAGACCCCTTAGAAAAATATTGACTGGAAATTGATGAGCTGAGTGCACCCAGGTCACCAATTTGGGTTTAGTTAGTTATTGTGACTCATGCACACTGATTACACTGAAATAATTGACTGGAATACTTGCCCGTTGTATCCTCCCCCCCCCCACAATTAATAATAAATAATTAAGAGCTGCACAGTGAAACTGGCAAACATTTTGTAAATTTCCGTTTTTCGAACACATTGTGCGACCGGAAAACATTTAATTATTAAAAGATGTTTAAATTTATTGAATCGTAAAATAAGCATAAAAACTATAGCGTGTCGATCATAGAATTTTAAGTAATATTAAAAAAATAACGAAAAATGTTCAATTTTGTCAATTTCCATAAATTTTAAGTAGTTACGATGAGCGAACGGAAGATGTCAACAGATTTTTAATTTTTTTTTTTTTAAACTTCTATTTTTTCGACCCACCCTAATGTACAGGCTTTAACTTCGAGGTCACATCCCCTACCAGAGCAATCTTTTATCTCTCTTGTTGACATGAGCCCGACTCTATTATGGGAGTCCTAAATGTTGTTCTTCCCTAGAATTTTATTCAGGTTCTAAATTTTTTTGGGGATCTTTAACGAGAACCTGACATCATACAGGTTTGGGACAATCAAGATCCCGCGTTCACTCGGCGTAAAACGCCGGAAACCAAGGACGACTGTGGACTGTAGCCATCGAGCCTCAGGTGGTCAGGAGCACTCCAAAAAAATAAAAGGCTTGGGACCATCACTTAACGTCTCATCTAAAGAACAGCGAACTCAGTTTCTTCACCTCCCAGACAAAAAAAACTACAACCTGCGATCTTGAGCTCAGTTTAAGGAGTAGGAATGCGTATCGATGCGCCATACATAGGTAATATTGATATTCACTATATCGATACGCTATATATCGGTAATAATGATATTCACTATATCGACATTTTTTGCACCTATATTTTTTTATTTGCCCTATATGAGCCTCAAAATGTGTATAAAATATAAAACCATTCGGAACTATTATCCCTTCATACTATTCTCCTGACTGCCAACGATAATTACCTCTCAGTAGTGTTTCTTTTCATTCCCCAGTTTCCAGTTTAACGTTCCTAACCACTAAACCAGTAACGATGACAATTTGTGGTAATAATAATTTCTCATGATCTTTATAAGTGCCTATTCTGTCTGCAATTTCAAAATTACTTTTAAGTCGTGACTTTGTTCTTCTTAGACTATTCTTTATTTCATATTCACATTTTTATATTTAAAAAATGATGATACTTAAACAAAGTGGAGTTTAACAACTAGAATGTAATTCTTGCAATTTAGTCTAAGTGGAAGACCATTTAAAAACAGACGAATACATATCAGAAATTGGGTTAAAACACCTCTGGAAAAAATCGACATAGTAACATCCCAGAGAAGCTTTAGACGCTCAAGTTAAGCCAACTAATAATTGTTAGCCAAAACGGTCGATTGGTGTTGGAGGAAAAGTGAAAACTTAATTAATTCGTACATCGTCGGTATATCTCGGATCATTATAAATCTATGGTCACAGGGAATAAGTTGTTAAGTCGTAAAATGGGCAAAATGAGTTAAGTGTACTGTGATCATCTCCCAAGCCATCTGCGCACTGGGAAGAAGTTGGGAGCTCAGGACTCTAATACTTTCGGAATTATAAAGATGTGGGTTTCTTGGTATCTCGTAAAATTGTGTATGTTCTCGGTTAAATCAACTTAATCTACTTCTTTGAGGAATCGTCCATGAGATTTAACCATTTTTTAAACTGCATTTAACCATTTATTCACTACGGCAGACTATTCCAAGTAAAGAGGGCGTTTTCGGTTTTTTTTTTTTTTTTGTTTTTTTTTTGTTTCACTGGAGGGGGAAATGCCAGTCACGCACATCCAGGGAAGATAGCCCTGGATAGTGTGGGGCTCGAGCCGTTGCTCCATACCCATTAAAACCCCCTCCCTTGCCGATCTTGATTCCCTTCCGCGGAACTGACTGCCTGTCATTACTTCGCGGAAGGGAGGAAGGGTGGCTGGTAACGCCCCATCTTCTGATCTTATTTCCGCTGCTGTTGTTTCTTGTCAGCCCTCTCCTGGAGGGCCAACCCACCCATGATGATCGCTGCAAAATCGCAGCCTTCATCCCACGATTCCTGGGAGCGCAGCATAGCGTCCACGTAACTGGTAGCAGTCAGTGGGGCGCCCATGCTGCACTGCAGATTTTTCCCAAATCTGGGGCATTTGAGGAGGACATGCTCCGCTGTCTCCGTCTCACCAAGGCATGCGGGGCAGTCTGGTGTTGTTGTTGCCCCGATTTTGTGGAGGTACCCCCGGAATCCAGCGTGTCCCATGAGTACCTGGGTGAGGTGGTAATTCACCTCCCCATGCGTCCTGGTGAGCCAAGGCTCGACTCGAGGGATGAGCCGATGGGTCCACCGTCCCTTTGTGGACTTGTCCCATCCTTCCTGCCACTCCCTAATTGTCCTGGACCTCTCTGGCTCTGCTGGACCAGGGCTGGCCCCCGCGTCCTGATAGACCCGGTTTCCCCTGCGGTCGAAGCGCTGCACCACCCCTTCCACCTGAACCGGGTCTTGTTTGGCGTTTTCGGTTAAATCAACATTAGAGAGGCATCATTCACGAGTATTTCAAAAAGTATGATAAATAATTAGGTAAGTGATGGGGAATGATTAGCTAACTAAGGTAAAATCCATGAAAGAATTAACAATATTAATTGTCATTCACTTCTATAGATTTAGAAGGTATATGATTAATAATGATGCAAACATAATTTATTTATTCCAAAAACTGCAAGTAAAAAAGTGCTGCCCTGAAACGTTACAAATTTAGACTTACCAATTTATTCCATAAGACCAGAGAAATAAGAAGAGTCCTAATTCGGAGGCCAAATAAAAACTGAAAAATTCTCTGAGGATGTGACTGATATCGTGTGACATGCAAACGTAAGTCCGGATTTTTTTCAATTTTTATATTGACTAGTTTCACAAAAATACTTAGCTACATAAATTATACTAGACACGCCATAAGTCACTTTTGAACTTTGTACTGGACAATGGCGTAACCGTAAACCGGTACACTTCATATAAATATCATGTTGTTATTTAAGTTTAAGTCTACATATGACCGAACTTGTTTTCGGTTAGGTCACTTAGTTTCTAACTAAGGGATGTATTTTCAAAGGGGTGAAATAAAACATTCTCAAATAAACATTTTTTAAATAGATATTTTATTATTTTTTCTCTGAATCCAGTCTCTTTTTGTTTACCATTTAACATAAAATTCACAACAATTACACAAAACATCAAATTACAGTAAAACAAACTTTTATTAATTTTTTTAATTTCTTATTTCTAAAAAAAAAAAAAAAATAAAATAATTTCTTTTAATCAATATATTACTTTTATTATTGGTATGAGAAAAATAGATTCATATGCTTACATAATACGTGTGTATTACTAAAATACATAATTACACAGTAACGCATATATTCATCTGTGTAACTTTTGTTTTGTGAATCTAGGAATAAGTAGTGAGAATGTGATTTCGTTAAGTTTTCTACATCGAAAATGAAAATAAAAAATATATATATTTATAAAAGTGCTTCATCAATTATGTATAGGTATACATTTTAAAAAAATACATATTTTTTTCATCTCTAAGAATAAAATAAGATTTTGAAATTAACAAAATAGTTTTATCTAAAAATTTAAATAAATATATTCATCAAATATATAAATATAAAATGGATAATTCACAGAAACATTTACACACGATATATCGACATAGCAAACGACTAAATTTAATTGATTACGTTTATAGGACACCAATTTAAAAATAAAAGATAAAAATTATAAAATATAACCTTTTTGTTTCAATAATATAAACACGTTTACATTAAATCTAAAGTGTAAGAGATAAATAAATAAATAATTGAAATAAAAATAAAATGACTTTATGTTGACTAAATGAACTTAATGACTACAAATCGCTAGTCTTTAGAAGAATAACTAATAACTTTTTATTATTATGTAAATAAAAAATACATAGGGCAGTATATTAATAAATCGTTTGCGTATAAATATTTTTAGGTATTTATCGGTTACGCTATACGTTATAATATTGCACAAAACTAAATTATTATTGCGAAAAGCATGAGATAAACATAACAGACAAGTTTAAATAAATCAATGGTAATATTATAAATAACAAAAATCTGACTGCGAGCATTGATAGTAACCAAATGTTCATAATGACACTTAATGAAGTTAATTTTAACATTTTCTGCAGAGATAATTTGAAACATTTAATACATATATAACCCGGTCGAGCACGACGTTCTTCGGATACGACGTTAAGCGATGGTCCCGAGCCTGTACGATGTAAGATACTCGTTAAAAGACCTACTAGCCTAGTTGAATAAAAATTTAGGGTATGGAAAATTTGGGACTCCCATAGTAGAGTCGGGCTCCTGTCCACCAGAGTGAAGAAAGAGCGCTCTGCTAGTAGGCGATATGACCTTGTAGTTAAAACCTGGGCATGAGTCATAATAACTAACAAAATATATACAAGGGACTTTGGGTATTGCTACCATCAGCAGCCATGACTTAACAAATACTAAGTAGAAGAAGGGACAGACAGATACTGTCATCCTGTTGGACTGTCACTTAGTTAAGTCGTGGTTAACAATGGTATCAACACCCAAAGTACTACCAAGTATTGTGAATATTTCTGAAGTGAATATTCAATTTTTACTCAAAGAGAAAAGTTCCGGAGGTTGAAAGAAAAAGGCAAAAATTTAATTAACAAATCGAAAACGCCGTTCTTCAGATGGTGCGTTAAGTTCCGAGCCTGTGCGATGTCATGTACTCGTTAAAGACCCCAAACCAAGATGACTAAAGTTGGATATGTAAAATTTAAAACTTCCGCGGTAGAGTCGAGCTCATGTTAAGTGAAAATTCCTCTGGTGGTAGGCGATACCTCCTAGTTAAAGCCCGGGCATGTCAAAATTTTTTTAATATTTGTAAGGAAGCATAGAGATCCTTGGTAAAGAAGCTATGAGTAACGATGTGTGATACATTTAGCAACATCAAAATTGTAAAACGCCAAATTGAATTAAATAACCCAGAATTACCTTAAAAATAACAAGAAAAAAAATATATATATATATTAGTACAACCCTAAAATAACACAACATGAATTTGAAAAACAATACGATAACTCCCAAAGATTCTTAACATATATTAAATACACATATATACAATAATCATCTAAATATATGAATTTTATGTTGATCAATATCAATCGAAATATTTTCGAGGAGGCTCAATTTATGTAATTTTTTCATTATTAATTTTTTTTTAAACAAATTATTCTGTTTTTAAAAATTAAAAAAATGTTCGTATTTGACACAATTTTTGTAAAAGAAAATTATTAATACCAAAAAAAAAAAACACAGCGTTAGTGGTAGAAGCTGTTGGTTAGAGGATACGAATAACACATCAATACAGTGGTTCTTTACATTTTTGATCAGTAAATATGTATAGAAAACAAACATTTTTTTTTGAATTTATATAAAAAAAGAATACATCTCAAAAACATTTTCCCAATTATACAAAGTATAAAGGAAGTTATGTAATCGGTCAGAAATTCGATGTTGAGTTTTCAGCAGAATTGCATCTTTTTGGACCTCCTGCTATGAATTTTGAAAAATATAAAAATAATCCCTGTCATTATGTGTGTCAATGAAAACGATAAATCGTGATATAATGAATAAATCGATCCGAAATTTTATTTTTGTATCTAGAACTTTATAAGGACAACAATTTCATACGTAAATACTGTAACGTAAGATTTCTAGTCAATCACCCGACAATTTTCAACTGTTTGTAACGTGTATATTATTTTAACTAGCATATTTTTCAATTCAGTGCTTTTTGAATATTTTTTTCACAAACGTATGATCATTAACGACCAATCAAATTACTTAGGTTCCACTCTTTCTATTGACAGAAGCTTAGGTCACCTTAAGTCTTTCAGATATCTTCAATCTAATGACACAACATTCAGAAGTTACCAAGTTTTTATATATTCCGACTGTTTCCTCAACCTAAAGATAACATAAATTTTGACTAAAGAAGGGCATCATACACAAAAGGGATAAGATGAAATTTCGAGCTGAAACGTCCCCCAAATTATTACTAAACAAATATTCTGGAAGACCGAATACATTTTTTAAATCTATTTCCTCCATCTCCATTAGTTACTGTTTGGTTCTTATGATAGCAATTCGTCAAAAAGTTGACCAAATAAACATTTCTCTCTTCTAATTTAAATTGAATTATTTATAAATATTTTTACATCACCAGTTGTACAAAGTACAGGGGAAGTTATGTAATCGGCCAAAAAGTTTAGGCGGAGTTTTCAATGGCATTTCAGGTTTTCTGATCTGATTCTAAAAATAAAAAAAAATTTGTGTTTCTGTGAATATAACTCCCAATAGAATGAATGTATCGACACAAAATTTCACATGTAAATTCAAAGGCCTATAAAGACGACACATATTAATTTTCAGGAGACTCAAAAATCCAAACAACTGCCGATGTAATGAATGTATCGACACAAAATTTAGAATGAGGATTCACTATATGAGTAAAATATTGAGTTTTAGCACAAACGGTCGATCGGCTTTGGAGGGAGAGTGAACACGTACTTGATTAATTTGTGCTGAGGAAGTACATAGCTAGTGATTAAACCTCTTGAGACTTCCACGCTTCCTTTGAGAACCACTGCGTTAATGGGGCATCTCAACAGAAGACAGTCTGTACGTATCCAGAACTCGCCACCTTGTTCCAACCCACATCTGCTAGTTGGGGTTTTTCTTTTTCCAGTCAAAAAATAGAAACTATTCTACAATCTGGAGGTTCATACTACACGTTTAAACTTTCATGAACTGTTAAAGCCATAATTTAAACAATTATAATGAATATTCTATACAACAACATTTCTGAAGTTCAAATTTTAACATGAATTTGAATGCAGTAGAACAACAAACAATTTTTTTGAAGAACTGAATAATTTGCTGGATAACTGATAATAGTTATCACAATTTACAGCGCGTTGAATCATGTAAAAAAAAAAAAAATTATATATTAAAAAGATTTGATTTTGACGTTATGTACCATTACCACTGGAACTGTATTGAATGCAACTTTGCGGTTTCTGTCTTATAAAGACAAAAAAATTCAGTATTTGGCCAACGTTTTTGAAACTATTTATTTCCTTTTTCAGGGATGTATACTGACTAGAGTAGAAATCTGTGTAGTGAAGGTGTTATGTTATTGTGATTCATGATGGCCTTTAATTATGAGGTCATATTGCCTACTACCAGAGCGCTCTTTTTCGCTGTGGTGGATATGAGTCCGACTCTTCTGCGGGAGTCCTAAATTCGTATTCACCTAGGTTCGGGGTCTTGTAACTTGATATAAGTACAGGAAGACAATCAGAAAAACAAAGTTTTTTCACCTTCCAGATGAAAGAGCTTCGGCCGGGTTTCGAATCCGCGATGTTGAGCTCAGTATGCTAGCAAGCTACTTCTCGAGCTTCCTGCGCCCTCAAGTATGTTATATGTTTGTCAGAGACACAAACTCACACCGCCTTTATCACACACATCCAACTTTAGTCAATATAAGACCCTCAACAAGGAAATAAATAGTTTCCGAAACGTTGGCCAAATACTGAATTTTTTTAATAAGACTCCCTCAAAATTGTAAAATACTCGACTCTATCAATCATTGAAAATTTAAAATCTAACTAATAAGAGGGCGCCGGTAGCTCAGTGGTATGCGTGCTCGTCTTCTGAGCTCAAGATCGTGGATTCGAAACCCGACTGAAGCCCTTAGTTTATTTTATCTGGGAGGTAAAATAACCTTAAGCACGACGTTCATCGAACGGGACGTTAAGCGATAGTCCCGAGCCTGTACGATGTCAGGTACCCGTTAAAGATCCCCTGCCCTAGGTGAATAAAAATTTAGGGTAGGCAAAGAGTCGGGCTCATGTCCAACAGAGTGACGAAAGAGCGCTCTGGTAGTAGGCGATATGACCTCGTAGTTAAAGCCAGGGCATGAGTCATAAAACCTAACCTAACCTCTAACTAATAATAGTATGTAATTGTTACGTTGAAGCAAAAACACACTAACACATACTCAAAAATATAAAATACATTTAGCACCCAGATATTAAATATTGAATATACATAAAAGTAATAAATTCAATAAGGACTAGTTAAAATAGTATTAATTAATTATCACCAACAAATAAAAATACAAAGAAAAAAAATAAGAATAAATAGCTGTCTTGAGCAACAAAAAATATAAATGATATATTAAATAAATCTAAAAACTAAATAAAAAAATAATAAACTAAAAAAACTAATGGATCTGTCCATTTCAAACCAAATAATGTCTGGTCCTTGATTTCTGTTTTTTTTTTAAATAAAAATTTCTGTGCGAAAAACGTACTTAGTGAGCTAAAAAAAGCGAGAATAAACAACTCAAAATTGGGCATGTTTTGTATATTTCAAATGGCCACAACATGGGATAACAGAGGGCTTAACTAAAAAAAAATGCTTATAACTGTTGGTGTAATGTATCGATGTATAATATCAACAAGACATTTTATATTAGGGCTGAAATATCTCCTGAGTAAGACAAATTGAAGCGGTCATTGTTAAAAGGGGATATGAGACATCAAATGTCAAAACGACTTTTCTATATTTTCATAATCTTGAGGACTGAACACATCTTCTGTGTTGAAATGAGACATGTGCAGTGCGCTCTTTGGTTGTGGTGGAGCTGAGAATATCTGAGTCACTGTTGAAAGGAGGTATGTGACGCAATTCTTTAGGAAGTTTTATTGAGCTTCCCAAAATTTTTATTTTTATTACATATCCCCTTTCAACAATGACAGCTTCAATTGTATTTTCTGCGAAATTGGGATAAGAGATAGAAAGGTATAGAAAGACCGCGAAAATATATTTGATTACAAATATTTCAAGCTGGGGAAGTACACTGCCGGTGATTCACCAATATATATATATATATATTTTTTTTCATTTTCCCTGAGATACGACTTACGGGAGGAGCTAATACCTGGTGAAATATTTTTACCATGACCAATTTTGAAACAGCCACCCACTTATGAGGAGAAAAAAAATTAGAACATATATTTTTCGTATAAAAAAAAAAAAAAAAATTGTGAGAATGACAATGTCAAGACTGGCACTGCTGCTGATAAGGAGGTCTCTAAGCGACTGACGCTCAAGCCGAGGAAATGAGTCACGATTGGAGGACATAGACTAGAGGATTATTATGGAAATTAAGGAAAATAATTTTTTATACTTGAATTTAGCAACATCGGTGATAAAAGGTACGTTAACATTAGTGTGAAGAATTGTGTTAAAGACGTAATAAGGAGCATTGACTATTGTACATAGGTTGTCAAATAACTCTAATACGATTTGCTTAAAAATAAAAATGTTTCTATATTTTCACTAAGTACAACTCCTCAGAAAATCTGAGATGTTAACGTTCAGACATTGATTTGACATGAACTGATCCTAATTAGGACGGATTTCACTTTATAAACTTTTAATATTGTGTCAACTATTATAATAGTATAGTTTTTATGACAATAGTATCAAAATTGTAACTAGGAAGTTAAGTAAGGAGTAAGTTCCTCAGATATTGCTAGCATACTTGTATCTAATATTTAAACTTAAGCCCCTGAGACGAGATATAATATGGTACATAATTTGATATAAATATACTTATATAATATATTAAACTGTAGGTAACATAAGGCTGTATCGGAGACGCAGCCGCAGTGGAACGTGCGTGCTGCAGAGGGTGAATGGGCACTGGGGTATAAAAATGACCTAATCAAATACACAATGTGTCGAACGCGGGGGCGCCATAGCCGAAAAAACCGTTACATTTCTGCAACAAATTACACACTTATAAGCCTTACAACTCCTGAAGAGCACCGGTTTGAGATAGATGGATTATACCTACTATGGGCAGAGTGAGATCTCTCAAAAGCGACTACTTCCACTTGGATCGACAAACGTACTGCCGAGCTACGCCTCTGTGAACGCCGCACGCGAAGAGAAATTTAGTTCCGAGTGCGTAATGCGTGACGCGACAATGGCGCTATCTGCTCACGCGACACATGCATGATCGAGTAATGGCTTCTTTCCTTTACGGAGCAGTGCGGTTGCAAAGATATAAGCGATATTATTGTTACATGCGGTTTTAGCAAGCGACCACCTACTGACCGAAATGAAAGACGTTTCACGTCAAAAGCGCTCTGGTAGTAGACGATATGACCTTGAACTTAAAGCCCGGGCATGAGTCACAATAACATATTACACCTCGTCTCTGGAGTTTGGTAAATAAACATTGCACCCTCTGTCAAGTTCACACATCAGATATATAGTAACTATGAATAATAGGATTTTTTCGAGAAAAAAATAAAATAAAATAAATAATAGTTTCATAGATATGCTTAAGATGCAAATTGGATAATTTAAAGATATTAAATAAAAATAAATAAAATAAAAATGAGATCTCTTTTTGGTAAATATAATAAAAATAAGAATTCTTCCAATATTCTGTGGTAAGAACTTTCTCTTATCCCACTATTTTTTCCCCTTACATTAATTCGACAAGCATAATTATAAATATTTAATACATTCATATATTTATTTATATATATATATATATACTTTATTCTTACTGTACATTGCTATAAGTATTTTTTATTGCACTTGTTCGTTAGCTCAAACGAATTTTCTTTAAACAACTCTCTTCTGGATCTTTACTGTTATTGTTATTGCTAATTATATTATTATTGGTGCCATTCCTTTCCGAAAAATCAATCCCGCAGCTTTTCTGTAAATAAACAACAATATATAAATGTGATATTCATGTAATAATGTAATAATGAAACAAGATTTCAAAGGAATTGTCAAAAACGTCGTCTTCTCACTTGTATTCTTAATATTTGAATATAATTTTAAAAAAAATTGTCTAAATACTTTTTGCATATACACTCAACTCCCGATTTTCCAGAAACCGACAGTGTTGCGGCTAAACCGGAGTATTTTCCAGAGGGCGAAACCGACGGTGTTGCGGCTAAACCAGAGTATTATCATGCAGATGAAAAATGTTCAAATCTATAATATATATTAAAAGAAACTCTTCGTGTTTCTTTAAGAAATTCTACGCAAAAACTCAAATAACTATTAACAAGAAATGAAATTATCCGATGAAGATTAGTGAGACTATACCGTCCATGAGACAGGAAAAGATAATGCGTGGGGATTAAAAGGTGGATAAAATCCATTAAGATAAGGTTCTTTCTAATTATGAATGAAGAATATTTCTCAGCCCTCGATTCTAAGAGGCTTTCTCTTTATAATTTAAACTCAGTAACCTACATTTATAAAGAAAAAATATCCATGTTTACTTTAGCCCAGTAGTTCTAAACTAGTATACGTAAGAGGTGTTTTTAAAAAAAGAACGGGAATTTTCGGTTTTTGAAAATAATTTTATTTATTCGTCTACATCAATGTTATCCCATTGAAAATAGTCCTATTAGATATTATACACTTATGCCAGCGCTTCTTCCAGTCTCCGAAACACTTCTGCAACTCGATCTTTGGGATAGCAAACCAGTCGATTGAGTCTAGAGACCTAAAATTTAGTTGCTGGGGAAGTACATTCTCAAAGATTCACCAATTACTTTTTTATTTCATTAAAAAGTTTTTGCTGTTTTTGTAAGGTTTCTAAAATGGGACGCAAAATCACACGTTTTTCAAAATTAAAAAAAAAAAAAGTGTTACGTGTGTAGAAAGGGAACTTACAGTGGCCATAACAGCGATAGGACTGGTGCCAGTGGCGCTGGCAACCTGATGCTCCACCAGATAGAACATGTACTCATCGTAGAGGAGGCGGATGAGGTGAAAGGAGCCGAAACTGGCGGCAGATCGCAAAGTCAGGTCTCGGATCACCATGGAACTAACAATCATATATATGTACACATCAATATATGTATTTGTAGCTACTGTCAGTTCAGGATAGGAAGTCGCACCTTACATATCACACATCCACCCTCTTCCAATCCCAAACCGACTAGACATAACACATATTATATAAGGTAAGGGCATTGAAAATAGATGTTTATTTTACAGTTATTCGTTTGTTGTATTAATCAAAGTATGCCCCATCAGAATCTACAACCTTGGACCATCTATCAAGCAAAAGATGGATCCCACGAAAAAAGAAATCCTGCTTCTTTGAGGCAATCCATACATCTAGCTATCTTTTAACATCATGAAATGAAATATAATCTTTATTCTGGGACATACGTCCCCTAAGAATAATAACATAAAGAATAAACAAGAGTATACAAGTATCAACCAGTTGAGAAGAATAAAAATAAAATAAAAGAGGTCTCTAGGAATAAATATTAAATGTTAATAACAGGCAATGAGTAAAACAATATAATAAACTAGTGAAAAATGATAAAGAGGAATTAAAAATTAAAATTAGAAAAACAAGTAAGAATAATAATGTGAAACATGATAACAATAATGAGTTATATATGAATGAATTGTAGAAAAGTGGACTGATGAAACAGAAGAGTGACAATCGGTCCAGTGGAGTGAGACTTATAGGAAGACGAGAACTATCTCATAGGAGCCAGCCTTAGGAATCAGAGGTTTGCAGAGTTAGGAGATAATGGAAAAGTAGGGACTTAAATGAAAGGAGAGTAGGAGCATGGCGAATCTGGAGAAGGAGAGAGTTCCAGAGGGAGTAGGCCTGGATAAGGAAGGAGTTGTGGTAGGTTGTTGTCCTATGGGAAGGGAGGTAAAGATCAGAGGGACGGTATCTAGTGTCTTTCTGGTGGTATGGGATTTAAATTGGAGCATTTGGAAGATATAGGAGGGCTTTTGGGAAGATGTGGTTTGATAGAGGAAGGAGCCTAGGAAATATTGTCGACGAGAGGATGGGAAGAGCCATTTTAGGTCTGTATAGGAACTAGTAATAGAAGAGTGTCTGGGGAGCCCGAAAATGGATCTTAGAAAGGAATTCATGACTCGCATCATCATAAATAATGAAGTGCAGCTCGAAAAGGGCTGACTGCATGGACCGGTACAAATGGTAATCTGAAGGAGCAATATCTGGGCAATAAGACGGCTGCGGTAAAATTTCCCAGTTTACTCCTTGGAAGTAATTTTTCACGGATTTTTTAACATGTGGTCTGGCATTGTCATGGAGTAAAATCATCTTTTCATGTCTATTATCCCATTCCTGTCGCTTTTCGTTAAGATCTCGCTTTAAACGCATTAATTGCAGTCGATACTGGTCATCAGTAATGGTTTCAGATGGTTGCAGCAGCTCATAATATATTACGCCCTTCTGGTCCCACCAGTCGTGAATTCAAAACTCCATAAGGGTGATATTTATTAAGGGGGGTTCAGGGGCTCAATTCAATAACCCTAATAATTTATCGTCACAACATTTAGTATGAGGATTTAGGACCCCCTATGGAAGTCAACCATTGAATATTATCGCAAACTGTCGACTGGTATGCTCGTATTGCCGGTGATACACCGACTTTTTTTTTTTTTTGTTTTTCGTTTCACCCTAATAATAACACAGCTCATTTTATGGCAAGACAAAAAACGCCACATGCTAACAAACGAACAGTTAAGTTGGACGAAGGAGTCTACCTGTAAAAGGACCACTTGAGGAGAAGTTGACGTGCTGCGGTGGAGAAGCCCCTTCGACCTCGGTAAGGCTTGAGCACTGTGTTGACGACAGCTCGGAGCCAGGCGGCCCACTCCTCCAGAGAGTTCTGTGCCTGGAGGGTGGCCTTGAAGTCAGCCTCCAGCCTAGCCACCAGCCCGCTGTCACACTCACACACCCATGATGCCTAGAACAACGATATAACAAGTATTCAGTATTACATATTAATACAGTTCTGTACAGACGATAAAAAGGAAACCCTTGTGGAAAGCTCACGGTTTGTCACAGCTTTATAACTTTTGAACTGTTTACCCTAGACATATAGATAGGTCATATACCAGCGATAGAACGCATCCAACTCACTTAACCAGCATGCGAAAATTTTATTTTATTACACCGTCGAAAGTACTCATCAGAAAATTCTGAAAAAAAAACCCGTTAAAATATAGAAAACAACCGGAAAGTTTCGAAAAAAATAGTTTCATTGTTCTAGCACAGGAAAAACTTTGTGTGAGGGTAAAATGCTCTTGAATATCCATTGCATTAGCGTGCCTAGGGACCTAAGCATTCAATGCTCTTATCTCTTCCTTGTTAACTCTATACAAAGCAGCTTACCGAGTAAGAAAGGTAATTAACCTTTCTGTGTGTAATTAACACAATACAAAATGATAAATGCAGAGTAAAATGCAACACTGTAAATATAATTTTAACTCCATAACTAAAAACGTATTTCCCAGTAAGTTAATCCAATAACACGGTTAATAAGGCGCAGTAGAAAATTTCAGAACACCCGGTAAAAAATTTGAATGTCCAGTAAAAAAAAAAAATAGACTAAGATTTAAAAAATGCGCAGTACAAAATTGCAGTTTAGCGAGTAAATCCAGTTGATGAATTCTGGCAAATAAAATGTTGACCCTCACGTCGGTCCTTGTAGTGAAACAGTCCAGGTTCTCCTGATATAGAGAAACCCCATGGGGGAGCATAAGAAGTGTGACCAGTTGATACTTCTCTATATTATAATATTTCTTCATATTTGACATTGAATGGTACAGAAAAATAAAGATACTGGGTATAACAATTTATATTAAAGTGTAAGATAAAAAGAGATAAGATACCTGTTCCTGAACATTGTGGAAGTCGACCCTGTTGAGATCAGCCAACATTTGGTTGATCTGTACAGAGTTCTGTAGAACAGCCCTCGCTGCTTGGGCTAAGTGGTTCAGAGAGGTATATCGACGGAGGGTCTGTCCCAGGGCGCACACTGCTGACACCTACAACAAATAAACACATTAGATATATTTTAATGGATTTTTACTTCCTAAGGTATAGAGGAAGTTATGTAATCTGTCAGAAATTTTATATTGAGTTTACCAAACCCCTCATTCTAACTTAAGAAGAAAAAATTCATATCAGTCAATACGGTAACTCTTGAGTGGTTGAATATATTAACAAAAATGTTACGTATATGCAGAAAACTTATACGTTATATTATTTTCATCTCAGCTAGTATATGCTGAGCAACAGCGCCCTCCACCTGGTATGTGCTGAGCAACGCTTGTTACTCCAGCTAGTATGTGTTGAAAAACGGTCGGACAACCCAGCTAGTATTTTTGCCGAGCAACGGTGAACAACCTAGCTAGCATTTGCACAGCAACGGTGAACGCCCTCGTAAATATTAGCCGAGCAACGCTGCGTATCCTAGCTAGTATTTGTCTGTCAAAAACCTGTATAAGTAAAATTATAAAGTGAAGCATATTATTAATAAATAAACTTCATCTATTTTGTTTCTTTAATATGTCCCTAAAAGCCTAAGAAAGCCTAAGCACAAGGCCAATCGTTTTGAAGAAGGGGGAGACGACGATCGCCCGCATCGCCACCCCTCTGGATCTGCGCGCTTGCGTTCATCATGAAGTTCATTGGGTTGCGCACAATCCCTGGACCCTTGCAGCTCCACAACACTACAAATACGCCCTTTGAATCTGAAGAAATATTCCGATTCACAGGGCATAATACTATTAAAAAATATATTTTTATATTTACAAAAAACTTACAGCTGTTATCTCACCTTAATATCAACCATATCTGAGGGACAACCGGACATGGCAGAAGACAGCCAGGATTCAAGACCTTTGGCGAAATTTCTTATTGCCTGTGTCAAGGAACCTGAAATTTAATTTATAATTAAATATAAGTAAGAAACATAAAATAAACCTACCCCAGTTAAGGAAATATGTCACCAGTCTCACCCCATCCCCGACTTCATTAATTTATTTAAACATTACTACCAATAATAAAACATAATTTATACTCTTCAAAGAATCTTTCACATATAATACCATGATATACATGGTGTTCGAAGCTCTACATGCTACAATATCTAGAAATGAATTTTTATATGTGTATCAAGAAAATCGCAGGAGAATGTGAAACCAAAACTCTGTTTGCTGATTATGAATACTTCGAACAGGAGAAATAGCACCAAGTCTAGGGAGTGTTGTCACAACTAATAACAAGCCCCTCCCCCAGAGACAAATTATGCTTATTGCTTTTCAATATAATGTAAACATTTGATTTTTATTGCCCTAAATACAATTTTCGACATAAAATTATCAAAAACCATTTTGCAATATAAAATGTACAAATAACATTACAATAGTTACCAATTTACATACTAGGTATGGGCCGAAGAACGTCAGGGATAAGAACTTGAACCAGGTTTTGGTAAAACAAAAAATCCACCGTTTTGACAAACTCTTGAACGGGCCTCAGTTTGGAGATCATCAGAAGTTTCGTTCTAATAACATACAGAACAATTTATAAGGTTAGAAATTTACAATGAAAAAATTTATATATATGTATAATATAATATTAAATAAAATAAACTTACTTAGATAAATATTTTTCTTCTTCACATTCATCCCCATTGGCATTCTCTTGAGTTCTCCAAAATTCACGCCACAAAGTTTCTATAGTTGCAAACTCCAAATTGACGATTGCATCTAAGAAAGCCTAAACACAAACATGATCAATTTAAATGGAGAAACTGAAGGTACCAAGGAGTCAGTGTCAAATGAATGAAATTAACAATAATAAATAGAAGGCGCCGGTCGATCAGAGGTAGCGAGCTGGCATACTTAGCTCAAGCAGGTTCGAAACCCGGCCGAGTTCCTTAGGTTTTTCATCTGGGAAGTTAAAAAAAAAAACTGAGCACACCTTTCTTCGAATGGGCGTTAAGGGATGATACCGAGACTGTGCGATGTCAGGTCCTCATTAAAGACAAGGTAACCTTAAGTAACGAAACCTGGTTAGGCATAATTTAGGAATATATAGAGTCGCGCTCATCTCCATCAGAGCAACGAACGAGCGCTCTGTTTGTAGCCGATATGAGCTCGTAGTTAAAGCCCGGGCTTATGAGTCGCAATAACTGAAAATAATAATTAATGTTTTGAAGTGGGAAAAGGACATCATCTGAAAATTTATATAATATTTCCGTTAATAATAGTTATTGTGACTCATGCCCGGGCTTGAACTACTACCAGCATCGTTCTGGTGGACATGAGCCCGACTCTACTATGAGGGATCCTAAATTATTATTATTTCAATTAGGCCGGGTTACTTTAATAATATAAATTATAATAAAGAGGGCGCCGGGTAGCTCAGTGGTATGCATACCTGTCTTCTGAGCTCAAGAGCGTGGGTTCGAAACCCGAACGAGGCTCTTAGTTTATTTTATCTGGGAGGTAAAATAAACTTAAGCATGCCGTCCTTCGGATGGGACGTTAAGCGATGGTTCCGAGCCTGTACGATGTCAGGTACTCGTTAAAGACCCTAGGTGAATAAAAATTTAGGGTAGGCAAAATTTAGGACTCCCACAGTAGAGCCGGGCTCATGTCCACCAGAGTGACGAAAGAGCGCTCTGGTAATAGGCGATAAGACCTCGTAGTTAAAATCTAAATTATAATAATTAATTTTGAATATTCCAGCTCTATAATGAAAAACGCATTCTTAGGTTTTATTATCTGGGAGGTAAAACGACGACGTTGAGTACGCCGTTCTTCGGGTGGGACGTGAAGATATGGATCCGACGACCTTACGTAACTAAGCCTATGGTAGGCAACATTTAGAACTCTCATAGTAGAGTTGGACTCGTGTCCACCAGAGCGCACTTTAGCAGGCGATATGCAGTTAAAGTCAGTAACTCTATTGAAAACAAATGTTTCGTACAAAACAATGGCAAATGGCCCTTCTTACATGGCACTAAACAATTAAACATCTCACTATACCTCACAGTGTTCCCTGTATATAGATCTGAACGTGTCAATGTCCTCCAAAGAACAAAGATGAGGAAGCTGCATTCCGGAAGGAATCTCTATCTCTGGAAGGTCTGGAATGGCATTTGTGCTATCTCCAAGGTATTCCTAAAACAAACATTGAAAAACTACTGTTAAACACAAAAGTCCGCAACACGTTATTTGAATCAAAATAAACATATGAAGTGTGTTCAAAAAATACGCGGACGGTTTGAATTGCGCGGCTCCAGTTGGTTCCATGGGAATCCGCTTGGTGTCGCTAGGTTTGTACAGATCAGCTGGTGATAACGCTGTTTCCCGCTTGCAGATATCTTCATTTATTGATTAGCTACGCGGTTTTTTAGTAAAGTGCGATTTTTCGTTTGTCGGATTTCAGAATGAATGACCTGAATGAGAAACGATTTGTTGTGAAATTTTGTGTTAAACTTGGAAAATCTGCGACTGAAACATTTGCTATGCTCAACACGGCTTACGGTGATGTTGCTATGAAGCGTACGGCATGTTTCAAGTGGCATGAACGTTTTAAGGGTGGTCGACAGTCGATTGAAGACGATGAGCGTCCTTCCACGTCAACTGACAAAATCAACACCCTGGTGCGGGCAAATCGACGTCTCACCGTCAGGGAGCTTGCTGAAGGGTGTGAAATATCAGTTGGATCTTGTCACGAGATTTTGACCGAAAAATTGAAGATGCATCGCGTTGCTGCGAAATTCAGCCCATTCAGCCATCAGAACTCGTTGAGTTTTTCGCCAAACACTCGATCACTGTTCTTCCCCCCCCCCCCCCCCCCCCCCTCTCTCCCCCTACTCACCTGACCTTGCTCCTTGTGACTTTTTCTTGTTCCCCAAACTCAAAAGACCCTTGAAAGGAAGACGATTTGAGACGATTCCCGAGATTAAGGTAAATAAGGCGACGAAGCAGCTGAAGGACATTACAAAAGAAGCGTACAAGTTAAAACACCGTTGGGATAAGTGTGTGCGTTGGGGAGGAGAGTACTTTGAAGGGGACCCAGACATGTAACTTCTAAATAAAGTATATTTTGTTTTATGACGTCAGTCCGCGTATTTTTTGAACATACCTCGTATGAGTAAACTCACTAATTGATAATAATTATTATTAATAGATTGTCAAATGAAAAAAAAGTGTGAATACTAAGATATAAAATATAAATTGTTCAGACTATTCTATGAATACATATAATAACAAAATAAATGTTTTAGTTGTTAACAATATTGTATATACCTGAAGAGGTGTGGCCTGGCCGGACTCCTCCACCTTGGCCTGCGACATCCTGAACCTCTTGCCGCCTCTTGAGCTCCCCTCCTCCCCTAGATCCTGAGCAGTCTGAGTTAGCAGAGAACTCGCCTTCAGCCGAATACCGTAGTAATGGTACTTAGAATTTCCCCTGGAAATGACAAAGATACTTTGGATAAATTACTTTTTTTTTTTTAATTATTATAACTGTTTCAAAATGGTGATATAATATTCAAATTTTTTGGCAATTTTTCAGAAATTATTGTACTCAGCCCTTGAAAAATGGTAATAAAATAACAATACATCAAACAAGCAAAATTGTCATTTGTCTATATTGGATATTAACGACTGATAGACGGGTGCGATTAGGAGTCAAAACGGCGAAAGACAAAATCACATCCCCAGTCTTTCAAACCCCATCACGGAACGTATATATCTCATTCTGTTAATTTTTAGAAATGTAATAAGCAACAATTTTTAACGTTTTTGCGTGAATGAAGTAAACATCAAATAATGGGGCTCCAAAACGCAATTTTAGGACATTTTTCGGCATTTTTCTATTTCGCAAACCGAGGGGCCTATGAAAAATGTATTTCTTATAAAATGGGGCCTTTGTGTTCTCTACAACTTTTAGTCTATCTTATACTACAAAAAGATTTATGATTAGTATGATAAATAGAAATAGTATCTTGTAAGATGTATTAAGGCCCCGAAGTAAAGTCATCTTAATTTTCGTCTGAGTTCAGCCAAAATCTAATCAGACCTAAACTAGAACAAGTAACAATCTACATCTCAAATTTCGTAACTACAATCATTTCTCAGTTGGAGCGAGTGTGTTCAGAGAACATTGAAAAGTGAAATTCCATTGAAAGCTCAATTTCGGATTTTCACATGATAACAGTACTTCGTTACACTTAAGATATAAGAAAGTAAAAATATAAAAATATATAAGAATAACAAATAACAATAAAGTGATGTGACTTCTTTATTTTTTCATTTTATATATATATATATATATATATATATATATATATATATATATATATATATTTATATCCAGTTTATTGAATCAATTTAGTCTCTGGACAGCGGTAATGAAACTAATCTCAAACAATTCGATAAGGATTTTTGATGTTGGTATGACAACTGAACGCCTTAACCGATTGGACTCAAATTTGGAATGTAAACAATAATAAACATAACGCTGGATGAATTCCAAAATGGGCCTCATTCAACCGTCAGTAGCTCAGCGGGTGAAAAAACCTTAGTCCTTCGGATGGGACGTTAAGCGATGGTCCCGAACCTATTTTATCAGATATTTGAATGAAGATCTCTAACCTAGGTGAATAAAAATTTAGAATAGGTTAAATTTAGGACTCCCATAGTAGAGTCGTGATCATCTCCACCAGAGCGCACTGGTAGTAGGCAATATGGCCTCGTAGTTAAAGACCGGGCATGAGTCACAATAACTAACTAGAAAAGAAAAAAAAAGAAAAAATGACTGAATTAAAGATATATTAAATTTATTGCACAAAATGAAAAAAACAAAAAAAAACTATAATATTATACTAAAATAATTGAAGGGACGAGAGGATAAAGGGGTTAAGTGACATTTTTCAAATGTTGGAGTTTTTGTATTGAATAAAGGGTTTAAGTGCAAAGGAATCAAGTAAACCCTTCAAACATACATATATTTGGAGGAATATAAGCTGAAAAGTTCGTTTTAGTATATATTATAATAAAAAAAGTTACAGGGTGTTTAACAAAATAGGTTTTTCCTCAAAAACGTATTTTTGTCACATAGCCCCTTTATCCACTTCAATTGTTTTTAGTGTGTAATGTGACACTTTTAGAATCAAAATCCAGTTAAACTTTGTAATTTATTTCCTCCCAAAGCCGACATATTCTTTGGATTGGACTTCCAGAGACTTAATCTTACGAATAGTTCAATAAAAGTCATCGGATATCTTACTAATGTCTCTCCCTAATGAAAAATTAATATAATTCTTAATAAGAGTCAATAATGATTCTTTTTAATAAATAAAAACAAGCTATACGACTAGATTAAGTGAGGACTAGAATGATCATTGACCCGTAATCCATTCAAATCCACGAATCCCCTACTTGATGGATGATGCGGTTTAAGACGAGCAATGTTGATGTCAAGTGCCACCTCGCTATATACTTACCGAGTTCCAAGTCGTCGAGTTCTGAGACCAAGGAACACAGACCGTATCAGTTTTCCAAAAGAGGCCGCATTGACAGGGTCCAGTTTGCTCTCGTAGCAGTGTCTTAGGTAGTGGTTGTATAGTGTTGACCTGGGCAGTGAGACACCTTCCGCTGTCTCATAGTTCTCCAACAGCCATTGTACCTTCAAGATTAAATTTTAATAAGTTTGCATTCTTTAATTCGAATAGTTCTCTCTTAAAATATTCATTTCAATCCCCCCCCCCCCTGTAAGTTTTTCTGTAAGGAAATTCTTAATTAATATACAATATATTATTACAGCATCATTTCTCCCATTTATTTTTTGACTTCTCAAAAAATAGCAATTACAAACGTTTCCGTAAGCACTCCCATCATCATCAGTGTCTATAGTACATCTGTTCTTTATGTTAACTATTCCTTCTGTCAATCAGAATCTTCCTTTTATAGAACTGTTGACAATTATTACTGCAAAGTCCTATATCAACAATCGTATGCATTACGACTTTGACACAATCATCGTCGATGAAAATTATAGTTTTCTATAAGAAAACTTACTCAAATTCATTTTAACTGTCCCAAGTGAACTTTTTTTGAGTGAATTTTCATTCGAAAAATGACCCTTATAATAAAATAATATTTAGTTTTACAATATGTTTCTACAATTTAAGAAGGGGGCACTATATAACAAAAGTGCCTTAAATGACTATATATTTTTTCCGAATACTTGTTATCCACCATGCAGCACTTCTAACTCAATCTTTTCTCGGCATTATTTTAAGTTGACAAAAAATTGTGTATAATTGAAAATCACACACTCGACTGGTGAAGAGTTCATCAGTTTAAGTTAGTTTACCGAACTAATTGTTGAGTGATTTAGACTCAAAACATTTCAAAATGTAAATAACCTTTTTATACATGGAGAAAGTAATTAGAAATTGAGTATTGATACATTTTTTTAAAAATCTGATATAGGTACTACTACTATAAATATGTGAGAGATAACTAAAACCAATTAGTTAAGCAGTTTAGATCCCTTTGATGCGCGCGCAAAATGCATCAAGTCCACAAAAAGTCAATTCATTCAGATTAGTCTCAACTTGTGCTGTAATAGGACTGGGGAGGGCAGGCCACATTCCGAGGCTGAAATCCCACATTGGTGATCCCGGAGGGAAACAAAGGACGAGGAAGAGATGATCGATGGGAATGGAAGGAACATCTGAACAAAGGGGAAAACTCTAGAGACAAGCCATGAGCTCGCTGTAAGATGATGTATTCTCTACATTTTACTTCTCCATGTATAGGGGAAGTTATGTGATCGGTCAGAAATTCGAAGTTGAGTTTTCACCGGTATTTCAAGTTTTCTGATCCCCTGATCCCAACATGAAAAAAAAGTGTCTGTGAAAAAGATAACTCCCGATAGAATGAATGTATCGACACGAAATTTTATATGTGTATCAAGAACCCTTTAAGGATGCCATCTAATGATTTTCAGCCAATTCGCGCAAAGGGAAGGCGGAAATTAGAGGAAGGCTTAACACGAAAACCCTAATAACTGCCGATGTGTGGTTGGTATAAGCCCTGTAATGGGCACATCACATATTTTATTTGTTTGTTAATTTATATAATTGTTCATAAAAACTACCAATAATAACGAACATTTAATAATTCCTTGTTACTCGACACAATTTTATTTTGAAATATTTCCTATGTCAATTTATTTTTCATTCTTTGAGGCGCTATATCTTTTGTCGTTTTGATCCTATCTCTAATCTGAGGACACATTAGCGATTCGAAATTGAATAAGGAACATTCTTGGTAAAAATCAATTTTTCGTTAGGAATAGCCGTTTTCGTCATATATCTCAAAAACCGGTCGACCAACAAAAAATCATCATATATATAAAGCTGAAAATGTCTGTGCGTTGTACCGCTATAACTCACGAACGGCTTTATGGATTTGATTAATTTTTTTTTTAATCTGTTCGTCATCGTCTGTGGAAGGTTATAGGCGTATTAGTACCTCAATATCTGGTCCATCCCAGCATCCACCCACGCAATCTTTGTAACTCAAAAACCACTGCAATGATTAATGAGGAATCTTTTTGAATAGATAAGTTTTATCTACCGGAAGGTTAAGGTCTATTTTTTAATCAACCCCTGGTCCATCCCAGCATCCACTCACGCAATCTTTGTAACTCGAAAACCATTGCAACGATTAATGAGAAATCTTTTTGAATAAATTAGTTTTAGCTCCAAAGCTAGCGTTACTACAGTTGAATGACTATAAGCCTTATTCCGTATGAATAATTGAAAATTATAACATCATGAATGTACTGTCGAGGAACTGAATAGCCTTATAGGAGATATTGGGAGAAAAGTCAAAGTTCCCCGGGCAACGCCGGGTATTACTGCTGGTATTTTATATAAAAAATATATTCTATTCTTCTCTACAACTTTTACGAGAAAAGTATTTTGATTAGATGAAACATAAGCGGTATCTTTTAAATTGTACCTAAGCCCAGAAGTAAAGTGGGTCACAATTTTCGTCCGGTTTTGACCAAAATCAGATCTAAGTTAGGACGTGACCTCTTCATTCTAAATTTTCAATCTCATACACACACACGCATAGACAGACATCATCGCGAAAATGGTCAAAACGTATCAGTGGGACGTTGAAACGTGAAAATCCGTTGAAACCTCTATTTCGAATTTTCACACGATTACATTATTTCCTTATATATACCAAAAAGAAAGTGAAAATAATTAAAAGTATACATAATACCATCCATTATAAATATACATCACTGCCAAGATATGTATTTCACAGTAAACATTCTCTCCATCCTCCAGACTGATTGGCAGATAGATAGATAGTTAAATAAATGGACTTAGAGCCTGCTGATGAGAAAAGTGCCAGTGTTAATAATATTACCGTTGTGGCAGAGACCCGGGTGGCATGTACAATGTTTGGCTGGTTCGAGTTGGGTGTGGAAGAGTCAGGGGTGGACTCAGAGGTCACCTGAGAGCCTCCACTTGCATTCACCAGATAAGCAACATCCTGCAGAGGTAGGTTAAGAGAAGAAAGCATCCCATTAGCACCATCCGTTAGCCACAAACCATATCATATTAAAGCACACTTATTTATATATGTCACTGCTAATGTCGATATATGTACGAGTATATGCTATTGTCGATACTAGTAGAGTGGGCTAGTTAATGTCAGATCGATAGTCTGATAACAATTAATCGATATCACTATTGAAGTTCTGAAACATGAATTTCGAACAAGAAAAGCAATCGCCACTGTCCGGAAAAGAGTTCGGTTTCCGTAGGGTTGGCTATTCTGTCAGTAACCAAGAAAAGAGGTTTAGTTCTAATCAGTATTATCAGTTCCTTTAACCTACTTTGTTTACTAAGTGGATCTTTTTTTTGGTGTTATTCTTAGTTTGAAACTTAGTATGAAACGGAAAAGTCATTCGAATGTATGGAAGCATTTCGATAGAGACGTTGGGCTTAAGACGTTGGCGCGATATAAAGAATGCGAAAAGGAATACCGAACTTCAGGTAACACATCGGATCTCAAGAATCTCCTCAAACGAAAACATCCGGAAATTTATTTTAATACTACTGAAGACGACGGAAACGATCCATCAAACATTTAGATCAGTCACGACAGGTTCTAATAATATTAAACTTTACTTGAGTTCTATCAATGTTTACGAAAATTCAGTAAACTTATCAAGAAATATAGAGAATATAGGTGAGAAATTGGAAAGTGCAAGACTGCATTTCAAATTCGATAGTACAATTGATATCAAAGATAATTATCGATAATATTCGATTGTCAAATCTCACCGACTAATCGATACTACTATCGTGTCAAGATTAACAGTGGTAGATAGTTATTGCCGAGGGGTAGCCCACCACGGTATGCTGCGCGCCCAGAAGTTGTGGGATGAGGGCTACGAATGTGCAGCGCACTCATCATGGTTGGGTTGGCCCTCCAAGAGAGGGCTGACAAAAAACAACAGTAGCGGCGACAAGAGCTGCAGAAGAAGAGGCGTTACCAGCCACCTCACGAAGTAATGACAGGCCATCTGTTCCGCGGAAGGGATCAGGATCGTCGAAGGAGGGGTTTCAGTGGGTATGGGACGTTTTCATCAACTAGTTCACTTTGCTAATATCGATAATGGACAACTTAGTACATTAGCAGTATCATTGACATTGTTGGGCACCACTAAATCAACGATTAAAATGGCATTCTTGTTTGTTTTTTTATTCTGAAATTAATTTGAATATTAGGATTAATCCCTTATATCCGAAAAAAAATTATCTCTGTTATGAAATAGAGATGGAAAAAAATACACAAATCGTGAAAAAAAAGTTTCTTTTCTTATTTAATTTTCTTTATTTTTTGGGTATTAATACCAAGAGTATTTCTTTACGGCTTTAAATTTAAAAAAAAACAAAAAAAAAACGAGTTAATCGTGATTTTTTGGTTTCCAACACTGGTTATAAGTACATGCATAGGTATTCACAATATAATTGCACAACCAAATGTTAATAATACTTTAAAAAAAAAAAAAAAAGCCTATGTACAAGATTTAATAAAACATTTCATTATTATTATTTATTTAATTTTTTTTTTCAGGCACCAAATATTCCTGATAATAAATAAATTCAGTTCAAGAAAGAATGAAAAAAACAATTTATTCACTGATCATGATAATGAATTGCACTTCTCTATAATTTCTCTAATTGAATTTATTTATTTAAACATTAATACTAGGATTACTTCATTTCAATTCTGATGAAAGTATTGAAGAAGATGCCTAAATAAAAAAAAACATTAAATGTATAAATAAATGAAAAAAAAAAACATTATTCATCGGTTTATTCTCACCCATCACATCATGAAAGTAACCTCTTCAACCGTCTTTAACTTAGTATTTATATTAATAAAACAAATAATATTTACAAGATTTTGTAAACTAAGAAGAGATGAAGGATGGGTAGAGTGGGGGAAGTATGCGCAATAGCCGAGTTACCGCAACCACTACCACACTGCTATACATCTATTTTGTTAGACTAGCGACAAAAGCGAAATTTCACTTTTCGATAATTGGGATAACCTTACTGCAGTTTATCATCTCTCCTTGAAATGAAATGAAAAGAAAAAAATGAAAAATCATCTTTATTCTGGGACATACGTCCCCTAAGGATAATAACATAAAGAATAAACAAGAGTATACAAATATCAACCAGTTGAGAAGAATAAAAATAAAAGAGGTCTCTAGGAATAAATATTAAATGTTAAAAACAGGCAATGAGTAAAACAATATAATAAACTAGTGAAAAATGATAAAGAGAAAAACAAGTATGAATAATAATGTGAAACATAATAACAATGACTTATATATGAATTGTAAAAAACTGGACTGATGAAACAGAAGAGTGACAATCTGTCCAGTTGGAGTGAGAGACTTATAGGAAGACGAGAACTATCTCATAGGAGCCAGCCTTAGGAATCAGAGGTTTGCTGAGTTAGGAGATAATGGAAAAGTAGGGACTTAAATGAAAGGAGAGTAGGAGCATGGCGGATCTGGAGAGGGAGAGAGTTGCAGAGGGAGTTAGCCTGCATAAGAAAGGAGTTGTGGTAGGTTGTTGTCCTGTGGCAAGGGAGTTAAAGATCAGAGGGACGGGATCTGGTGACTTTCTGGATATGGTATTTAAATTGGACCATTTGGACGATGCAGGAGGGCTTTTGGGGAGATATGGTTTGATAGAGGAAGGAGCCTAGAAAATATTGCCGACGAGAGGATGGTGAAAGCCATTTTAGGTCGGCGTAAGGAACTAGTAATAGAAGTGTCTGGGGAGCCCGAAAATGAATCTTAGAAAGGAATTCATGACTCGCTTTAGTTTCATGTCGAGCTCACCAGAGTCCTCCATATGCGAGGCAAGTATAATCAAAGTAGGGGAAAACAAGGGCCGACATCCTTGTGATGTGAGAAAATGGGGGGGTGGGGGGCAGCCATAGGCACGGGCTCTATTTTCTCCTTTCTCTTCTTAGCTCATCTCTACAAGTAGAATAGACATAGAAAAAGGTAGTAAACGCCAGAATTAAACAACAACTATTGTAACTGAAAAGATTTAACATATCTTCACACCTTCTTTGGTAATACTTAAAATCAAGCTAGGGCGCCGGTTTAGCTCAGAGGTAACGTACTTGCAGACCCCTGCCCTAGGTGAATACAAATTTAGGGTAGGCAAAATTTAGGACTCCCATAATAGAGTCGGACTCCTGTCAAGAAGAGTGACAAAAGAGTGCTCTGGAAGTAGGCGATATGACGTCGTAGTTAAAGCCAGGGCATGAATCACAATAACTAACTTTAATATCAATCAACATATCATAAATAATGCTAAAATTCAAATGTATTTATTAGCTAATGTGACGCTTAGCATCTTTCTCATGTTCACCTAATGCAATACCCAAAGTAACCATTAGACTGTGATTAGTGAGTAGTAGAAAGCGTTAGGACATTGTTAAGCCCCATTAAGCTATTTGAACATGGCGGCTTACAGCAGATACAGCCTGAGGGCTGGCTCGAGCCAGCATACCGTCAGTTTCTACACCTTGCTGGATCAGGTAGGCAGTGTTCCCAATCAGCTGACCCGTTGTTCCTCCACTAAGACTATTGGCCACCTGAGCAAAAACAAGAAATCAAATTAATTAGTTAAGGGGGAAAATATATATAAATAGAAACAAATATAAATGATTCTAGAGGGGGCCGGTAGCTCAGTGGCATGCGTGCTTGCTTACTTAAGTTCGCGGGTTCTAAACGCTTTGCACGATGTCAGGTATTCGTTAAAGACCCCTGTCCTAGGTGAATAAAAATGTAGGGTAGACAAAATTTAGGACTCCCATAGGAGAGTCGGCCTCATGTCGGCCAGAGTGACAAAAGAGCGCTCTGGTAGTAGGCGATATCACCACGTAAAGCCCAGGCATGAGCCACAATAACTAACAAAAAAATTAATAAATATAACTTCTGCACCAGGTACATAATTTGAACTTGGCGTTAAAAAAGTTTTTTCGATACACATTATCTCTTATATTACTAGCCCGCCATCGCCTCGTTCAACATAACTGTTGTTATTCGACTGGAGAAACCAAAAAAAGAATTGAAAGGAAGGTTAAAACTAATAATCATAGAAATAAGGTTACTAAATTAGAGAAACAAAATGATAACGTTTCTAATAAATGTGCCAGACTGACACATTACGGGAAAATCTCAGACTTATTAGGAAAATGTTATAGAAAAGAAGCATATAATATAGTTTTTAAACCCAATATGATAGAGGCAGGGGTAAAACAGAAATTGGAAACAAAAATATAGTAAACAGCGCAAGACGTGCAACCAATTGTATATTGGACAGACTGGCCGAATTAAAGAAGACACGACAGAAGTACGGAACCGAGACAACCGGTCCACTTTCGCGACGCCAATAATCATACTTATGACACAACTGAAGGCATCAGACGCTTTCTTTTTTCTCCGTCAGGACAATCCCATTGCTGACAGTCCTATGGGAAAATTCCGTGCAGTTCATGTTAAATTGCTAACATTCAAGGCCATGATAATAGTTAGACGCCGTCTAGAATACCTGAGTATATGTGACGGGGGTGGTGTTGCCAGGACTGTAGTATTGACCTGAGCTGGGGGTGTACATGGTCCCTGAGTCTCCCACAGTATACACCGGGTACCTGCATCATACAATATACATACATTAGTAGAGATTAAATATGATAATTTTTTTCTGAAATCATACTTCATTATATTGAAAAAATATGAAATATATATATTTATTTTTTATTAACACTATATCTAACAGGCAACATATGGAAAGAAATTCTCAATTATTATGGAACGTATAAAAGCCAACCCATGACCCAAATGAAATGTATGGTAGAAGCGATTTCAGCTAACACTTGGATTTCCGATCCGACCAACGATTGTCAAGTGACATGAATATCTGAACTCTTTCTTTTGATCACTAAAGCAATAAATATTCGACAAACAAAATGTAAATATGAACTAAATACAAATTTAGTAGAATCGGATATATGTCCACCAGAGTGACGAAAGAGCGTCCTGGTAGTAGGCGACATGACCACGAAGTTAAAGCCCGGGCTAAAGTCACAATAACTAACTGTTAAGCAATATTAGTTTCCAAAACATAGCATGTTTTATAATATGTATTTATACTAGCAGGATAACGCAGCGATGCTCGGGAATAACTGCGTTATATTAATTTAAAGCTGATTACGTGCAATATCCGGGCAAAAAAAAATGCTCATTTATATCCGTTATATTTAACTTTAGCGGAAAAATGTATAGATCGATAGTAACTGAGAAATCATGAAATAACTTAATCTATCTTCAAATAAAAATCTCTCTCTATAAATATAAAACATATATACAAATATATACGAAATAACAAACAATTGCTACAATATCATTGAGGTGTTTATGCTTTACGCGCTTCATTATTTCATATTTTTTGTGTAGTTATTGTGATTCGTGCCCGGGCTTTAACAACGAGGTCATATCGCCTACTACCAAAGCGCTCTTTCGTCACTCTGGTGGACATGAGCCTGACTCAAAAGTGGGCGTCCTAAACAATAGTTTTTTAATTTTGAATAGCACAAGAGGAGTTATCTTGAGAAAATCTACCTCAAAGATAATATTGAAAAATGAAGAACTTTCAATAAAATATTACAATAATGACCGTTACGAAAACTTATCTTTTTGTACAAATTTTACCAACAATAATAAACTAGATAATAATATACACAAACTAAATTTTTAAAATATTCTATAAACTTGAAAAATGCTTACATTTGTCCATTTGAAGTAGTATATATGGTCTGTTCTCCTGTGCTTTCAATGTACTGAACGTAAGAATGGGTGACATCTTCAGTCCCTCCTTCTGAGGCTGTAAAAAATAAATAAATTACAAATAGTTATTTCAGATAGAGTTATTTCTTTGCACCATTAAGCGCCAAGTATCAATATGTTTTGGTTATAGTTGACAATTTTGTAACATCCAGAAAAAAATAAAATAAATAGATAACTTTTACTTTCCCAGATATATGCAGTTAAAACTATAAAACATTATGCATGACTAACGAGTCTTGAACACCCCCACACCCATTGATTTTCAACCAAATCAGTCAAAGAAAATGAGGCAGGGTCAGGAGGATTAACTCCAATAACTGCCGACGTAATGAATGCATCGGTACAAAATTGTATATGAGCATTCAAAAGTTTCTCTGTAAAACACCAACTGATTTTCAGAAAAATTGTTCGACTGGTTTTAAGGGAGAGCAGCTACTTAATTGATAAGTTCGCGCTGGAGAAGTACATTGCGCGCGATTCGCCGAAGACTCTACTTCAATCCTACTCATACGTTGTCGATGAATCCAAAATATATCTTAAAAATATACAAAAATACATACATTATTAATGGATAGAAAGAATTTAAGAAAATATTTAGAATATAAGGTGTTCTATTCATTGTATTGTTGAAATTAAAAAAAAAATCTCTTGAACAAAAGGATGCAATATTTTCCATGAAACTCCTTCCTATAAACTATATTGAACAGGGTTTCGTATCGAAGTTGGGATCTTGGAGGGGTAAGATCCATCTCATAAAATGGACACGACCAAAAAACCGATTTACACTAGGCGATTTCCAATAGGATTTGATAATAGAAGTGGTATTTTGAAAACTATGCCAATATCTTCAATTTTATAATTGTATTTTTTTATAATTTAATATTTCTTGTTTATCAATTATCGGTAGCTCAGAGTTAGCGTCCGAAGCCTATTGAGCTGAAGGTGGCTGGGAAGTGAGAAAACCTTGATCACGCCGTCCTTCGGATGGGACAAGCGATAGTCTTGAGACTGTGCGACGTCAGGTACTCGTTAAAGACCCACATCCTAGGTGAATAAATCTAGATAGGCAAAATTTAAGACTCCCATTGTAGATTCGGGCTCATGTCAACCCAGGAAACAAAACTTCGAAAACATCCTGTGCTTCAATAAAGGAGGGTAGGTAGTTACTAGCGAGGGGCTGCTATATGGGCCTTCAGGCTTTGGATAACATGGGTACATAACCCACCCTTGCAATCAATCCGAAATGGAATTTACTAAAAATTAGATAACGGCAGAAAACAAACATAAGAAGATAATTCTAAAACAAACATGCATAATTTTTATAAAAGTTAGTTATTATGACTCATGCTTCATTCTGGTGGACATGAGCCCGACTCTATAATGGGAGTTCTAAATTTTTATTCAACTAGAGAGGGGTCCTGTAATGAGTACGTGACATCGTACAAGCTCGGGACCATCGCATAACATCCCATCAGAAGAACGGCGATCAAAATAAACTAAGGCCTCGGCCGGGTTTCGAACCCGCGATCTTGAGCTCAGTAAGCATGCATGCATACCACTCAGCTACCGGCCCCCTCACTTTTTTATTAGATAGTTTCGTTATTCAAGATTATTTACATTTTATTTCATCTCAACACGACCACTTGTTCAAAAGTTAATGAGTGTTTTTTTACGGAAAATTGGACTAATATGAAGACACATAGTTTAATAAAAAATAAAATTATCTACGGGCGAGTGTCGAAAATAAGTACAAAATAAGAATATGAAAACAGGAATATTATTTTTGTAAACAATATCAACAAAAATTGTAATTTAATTTAACCATTACTATAAATATTAGGTAAGAGTTTGATCTTAAATTGCATTAAAGTGCTCAAAAATATATAAGTGTTGGGTGAAGTAAATTAGAAAAAAAATAATAATTTGTGTTTACAAAATAGAACATTACCTTTTCAAATCCTACTTATAATGTGCACAAGTGTACAGAAAATGTATGCATAATGTAATAATAAATTTAAGAATAAATAGGAGTGATTGGGCTCGAGAAGCTCGACTAGCTCACCCATAGATACATAAAATGTGCAATAAATAAAATAAAGTATTTACAACAAAAAAAACATGCGCACATTTAACATTACCCACCCTTATAAATTATATATCCTATATCTCAACGCAAAGTAAAAAAAAAAAAAAATTGTCGGTGAATCACCGGCTATGTACTTCGCCAGCACGAATCCATTACGTCGCTCTTCCTCCTAATCGAATCGACCGTTTGGGCTAAAACTCAACAATTGACTTACATAGTGACTTCTCAATTCTCATACTCAATTTTGTATCGATAGATTCATTACATCAGCAGTTAATAGGATATTTGAATCGAGTATCCCTTTCCTTTCACCCATTTCGCAGAATATAAATAGATGCTATTCATAAGTGGTTTTGAATTTAAGTATAAAATTTTATGTCGATACATACATTACAACGACAGTTAATACACGTTTTGTGTTAAACCATCCCCCTCTTCTCTTTGGTCTATTTGCCTGAAAATCAATAGATGTCGTTCTTAGAGGGTTCTGAATTTTGTGTCGATACATTCATATCGGTTTCACAGACACATACACACAGACGGACATTTTTTTTTCATTTTTTGTATTAATAGGTCGAAAAACACGAATTCCTGTTGAAAACTCCGCATCGAATTTCTGACCGATTACAATTACATATATTACAAAGAAAAATAGAACAAAAAAATAAGTCAATTATATATCATACGCAGATCTATCACAGAAAAATATTATTTATTATATATAATATTAAATATGTCTCTAACGAGTATCTGATAACCTACAGGGTCGAGACCATCTCTCAACAGCCCATCCGAAGGACGGCATTCTCAATGTTCTTTGACCTCACAGATAAAAAATCTAAGGGCCTCTGCCTGGTTTCGAACCCACAATCATGAGCTCAGTAGGCTGGCATGCTACATCTGAGCGACTGGCGCCTTCAGACATAGCCTGTTATTAATTTTTAATTAATTCAATATCTAAATCATTCAAAAATAAATTCTAGATTTTTAGCTTTGAAACATTTTGAAAAAGTTTTTTTTCTTTCCTGAAAAAATTACGTTTTTCGACATGCGAGGTTGCGTTTCAACATTATCGATTTAGAGTTAAAAAAACACATTTGAGAACGAATTCAGATAGTTCATGAATTTCGCCGCATAACAAATATTCTTCTGCTTGATAGAAACTTTTTTCCTTATTGTGATTCATGTAAGTTTACCTTTCAACTCAAACGGCCAATATAAAAGATAATAAAAAGTGATAGTTTAAAAACCGCTATTCGAAGTATAGACGAAGTTATGTATTCAGACAGAAATAAGGGAAGGCTTAACACAAAAAAACTCTAATAACTGCCATTGTAATGAAGGATGTAACGTCACATTCCTACTTGTTCGTTATTTCCTATTACTTCGCTAAGAAAAAATATCGGTAGGGAGTTCCTAAATAATAGTAATTCCTCGTTATTGCGTTCCTCTAGGGAACAGGAGAAATAAAATGAAATGAGAAGAAGAAGGTTCTGGATACACATATAAAATTTTGTACCGATACTTTCATTCTATAGGGAGTTATCGTGTTCACAGACAGACAGACTTTTTTCTTTTCCGATATCGCAGAAAATTAACAGGTGTTGTCCTCATGTATTTTTTAAATTTTTATTCAAAATATAAAACTTCATGTTGATACATTCATTACATCCACAGTTAAGGTTTTTTTTTAGTTGATCTCTCTGATCTCCAACTTACTTGAGGCAGTAAGCTGCCAAATATATTATTATAAACAAATTCAACAAATTTTTTTTTCTAATTATAACTCAAAACTTCCAATAACTGCCTATGTATATATCGACATAAAATTTAAAATGATTCAGAAGTCCCTATGTAAGTCAACTATTGATTTTTGGTCCAAACAATCGATTAGTATTGGAGGGAGAGCGACAACATAATTGTCTAATTCGTGGTAGGGAAGGACATTGCAGGTGATTCATCGACGACTTTTTTCTTCTACTTTTGTCACTTAGCCCGTCATTTACATACTACATAGGCCTTGACACGTATATAGTCATTAACAACATAGACAAAACATGCAGTGACAAACCTTGTGAAAATAAATACACAAATATGTACAAACACACAAAAAATAAACGAGCGACTATCTATTTATTTCTTAAAGTCAAAACTACTTTTAACATTTTCAGGGCACTGTGCTACATGTACCACACAAGCGTTAAAAAAATAAAATAATACAAAATAATATTTTTTTTAAACAATGCCATATTTGGCAAAACTTGAATAACGATTACGCAATGTTTTTTTCTGTTTTCAATTTTTTCGGTTTGTGAAATACATATTGAAAACCGTCCTGAAATTATGTCTGAAACCCCATTTTATTAGACGTTGGTTAATCCTATCGTAAAATACGTTCATAACAAAAATGTTCCTTAATAAATTGTTTACTATCAAACTGACCTCTGATTTGAGATGGGACCAATAAGAGAAAAATTATAGAGCTCTAAAGAATGAACAATACATTTCTGTAGAAAATAGTTCAAGTAATAAACACATTGTAACGCATCGCATGGAAACGAATTTTGAAATATGTTTTTATATGTGGTAGTTTTTTATTTAAAAAATAATAAAAATAAAATATAAGTGATGCGACAAGCGTTATAACAGGACTTTCTTATACCAAATACGTATTTTACGGATCAACCTCCCTCCTCTCAAACTCATTTCATACTGGCATTACTGGGTATAAGAAAGTCAATCTCATAATTACGTTTTACAATGAAACAAAGAAAACGCTGATGCCACAACACATTACTTTTTGAGAGTGGATAAGTTTCGTGGCTGACAAAACGCACTGAGATTCCGCTTAGCAAGGTGGAGATATGGGCAGAGGTGGACTTCAGTCTGGTTGAGTGAGTCAACCAAGTCAAATTGGTATCATTAGCACACTCAAAACTTGGTTTCCCGACAATCCTTTCCGAAGGTTGAGGCGGTGCTGGCCGAGAGACCTGCTACATTAAAGTAGCTATTATTTAGAGAGTGTTGGTCAATGGTCAGTTTCATGTATTCACTCAAACCCAGCTTCTCCTGCCCCTCTCGGTCTGCCACCACTGCATGTCAGAGGCTGGCAGAACGAGATGGTGCGGGGAATCACCCGGGCTACCGCGGTCTTCTCCACCTTCATTAAGTTGGAGGAATGAGGATGGCTTCACCACGGTCGTCTTGTATATATATATACCATTTTGTTTATATTTTATTTATTGTATATAAATATTATTTTGTACAAATGCTTAACCATTTTTGAGAACACCGGTAGCACAGAGGTAGCAGGCTTACCTTCTGAGCTTAAGATCGAGGAATCGAAAGCTGGCCGATTATCTGAGAGGTGAAAAAACCTTGAGTATGCTTTCCGATGTCACGTTAAGCGATGGCGTTAAAGACCCCTATCCTAGGTGAATAAACCTGGCTAGGCAAAATTTAAGACTCTCATAGTAGGTATGTCTACCAAAGCGACGAATGCGCTCGGCCAGTAGGCCGATATATTGTGGTTGAGGGCGCCAGTAGCTCAGTGGTATGCGTGCTTGCTTACTGAGCTCAAGACCGTGCGTTCGAAACCGAGACCCTTACGTTTATTTTTTCTGAGAGGTAAAATAAACTAAAGCACACCGTCCTAAAGACCCCTTAATCTAGGTGAATACAAATTTAGGATAGGCAAAATTTAGGACTCCCATAGTAGAATCGAGCTCAAATTCACCAGAGTGAAGAAAGAGCGCTCTGGTATTAGGCGATATGACCTTGTAGTTAAAGCCCAGGTATCACAATAACGAACATAACATTTTTATTGTTATTTATTAATATAAACATTTATTATTACTTTTTATACGATTGTTAATTTAAAAAAATTAGTTTCAGGAAATTAAATAGTTTTATCCACCCATAATCCATATACTTTGTATCCAAAAACGTAGTACTTCCTGAAAAAATTATGTTTTGAGAGCAGGGCCCCTCTAGACAGCATCGATATTACATATTTATGAGGAGCAGTAAGGTAGGAAGAGGCCTGATCGACATAAATCGATATAAATTTAAAAAAGAAAGACAAAACATTGCAAAAGGATCTTAGAGTATTGATACAATATAATGACACTCACACAATAAATAAATTGATAAAATCTCGAGCCCAAACTTCATGCTAATATAAGAAACAATTAAATACAACACAATAAATAACAAAAATATAAAAGTAAAAAAATTCAAATCAAACTCTTACCAGTATTAACAGTTGTCAATGATGTGTACGATCTAGGAGCTCCTGATTATATTGTATATATATTTTTTTATTTATTTATTATCATTATTTCGTGTAAGTTCGTGTGAAAAAGTGTTGTGTTTTGTTAAGGTGAGCGTGCAGTGAGGGGCAAGACATGAAAAAGTGCAATAACAAATATCAGAAATTCTATTATCTTAAATAAGCATACATCAAAATGAATACAAAGAAAAACAATTAAAGTTAACCCTTGATTTACTCAGGGAATTCGCGAGTGCATTTCGTTTGAAAAAAACAAAAAAAACAGGCTGTGTATGACCGGGTGCACTCTATAAACGATTCGAGGTTCTGACTAATAACATATGCGGAAGAACGCCTTGAACGATTATCGCAACTGAAAAACTTCAACATTACGACGTTCTTGAAATGTATCATCTTCGTAAAAGTTAGCTTTCATACTTCAACTTTCGTAAACATTTCGTATGTCTACAGCTGTTTGAAAATAGAGAAATAACAAGATGTCAAAAATTCGTATGTTTTATCTGGGCACCTCTATGGATATATAGAAAAGATCATATTAGTTATTATGACTCATGCCCGGGCTTTAACTACAAGGTCATATCGCCTACTACCAAAGCGCTCTTGTCACTCTGGTGGACATGAGTCCGACTCTACAGTGGGAGTTCTAAATATTGCCAACCCAGGTTTAGTTACCTGAGTGTAAGGGTCTTTAACGAGCATCTGACATCGTACAGGCTCGGGACCATCGGTTAACATCCCATCCGAAGGACGACGTGTTCAGGTTTTTTCACCTCCCAGATAAGGCCCTCGGTTGGGTTTTGAACCCACAATCTTGAGCTCTGTAGGCTAGCACCGTTGTACAGTTTGCAAAATGTAGTAATAAATCTGTTGTCCGTCGTTATCCGTAAGCAAGCAGTCAATAAACATAACCTAAATTAAGTTTCTTTTTTTTCTTTTTCTTTTCAGAATAGTTACATTTTTGCACAGGCAACGACGATATTCAGAATTCGGATTTACTTAAATACTTTTTCTAATTGTACAATATCAAAACAGATTTTACAAGGATCCCAAAAAACATTGTCTGCTAGTTCGGACAGAACGCCAGAAAAAAAACTCACTTCCATCAAAAATCAGGTAATTTCATTATTAATTTTAATTATGATACCAAACTAGATTTAATCAGAATTCCACAAAAACACCTTCCGTCACATTAGTAAAACGAGCGAATTAATAAATAAATTACCCGAAATTTGAGTACTGGAAGTGTGAAATCGAAGATTAGTTCGAATAAATCCTTGTGAGAAAATCATAAAAATAAAAAAAAAACTGCAATATAAACATCAAATAGCTTATGGAGTGTGAACTTAAGTATATTTTACATAAATACAGAATATATTTAACCAAAATAAGTTGTCAGTAAGTCAAAAATGAGCCACTAAATGGTATAAATAATAATTATTCGAGTAACAGGAATTATTTTGTAGCTAAATTGAAATTTTATAAGGCACTTGACAAAATATATTTTTCCAAAGAACAGGTGAAATGGGAAATGTTTTTAAAAATCCAGAATTGTTTCGTGTATGCATATACTAATAAGTGTAAAAATTGAGGAAGAGATAATGCATTGTTTTATTTTTGGAAGTGTATTCTGAATATTAATTCAACGATCTCAATAAATGTGGAAAATTGAAATATGGAATTGTTTTTTCACGTATACAACTTTATACTTTAGTTCACACTAGAAAGAACAATAGGATAGGAGAGACTGTAGATATACCACTGATCTCTAATACACACTGGAGAGCTAAGGGGTAGATCAAAATGAACAGCCCTTTGTCAGGTTTTTGGACACAGTCAATAGGGCGGCAAGGCCTTAAATTTAATACAATCAGTAATTTTATTATATTCTATTACTTTAATACTTCCCCAGCTATACGAAGTACAGAGGATGTTATGCAATCGCTCAAAAATTCGATACTAAGTTTTCAACGGAATTTCATTTTTCCGACTTCCATATTCCAAATATAAAAAAAAAAGTATTTGTGTGTGGGTCGGTGAACACAATTTCTGAGTGGAGAACTCTCTAACGACGACACCTATTGATTTTCAGCCAAATCGGCCAAAGGGAAGGGGGGGGGGGATTAGGGCAGAGGCATAACTCAATTCTAATAACTCTTCTTTTAATGAATGTATGTATTGTCAAAAAATTCTATATATGAATTCAAAACTCCTTAAGAACGTCACTTACTAATTTTCTGCGGAATCGGCAGAAGAGAAGGGGGGATGAGAGGGGGTCTCCATTAAAAACCCCAATAACTGTCGATGTAATGAATTTCTCGACCCAAGATTTAGTATGACGATTTAAGAGCCCCTATGTAAGTCAACTATTGAATAGTGGCGCAAATTTATAAATCATTAAATTGTATTTTACATTGAACAAATAATTTTAAATACGGAAGAAAGTGAAGATTCATTTCACTAAAATCATAAGACGAAGATAATTAAGCTCAACCAGTCGACAAACTGAGTTAGTGATTCATGCCCGGGCATCAACTACCGAGGTCATACCGCCTATTACCAGAGCGCTCTTTCGTTACTCTGCTGGAAATGAACCCGACTCTACTATGGGAGTACTAAATTTTGCTTACCTAGGTTTATTCACCTAGAGTAGGGATCTTTAAGAGTACCAGATATTGTACAGATTCGGGACCATTAACGTGTGTCCAGAGGACGGCATGTTTTTTTTTTTTTTTTTACCTTCCAGATAAAAAACTTATGGGCCTCGGCCGGCCCGTGATATATAGATAAAACTGTCATCAAAGAAAGAAGTGTGTGTGTCTGTGAACACGATATCTCCCAATAGAATGAATACATCGAAACGAAATTTTATATGTGAATCCAGAACTCCATAAAATGGCGTCACCGATTAATTTACAGTCAATATGACTGAAAGTAAGGAGGGAATTAGGGGGGATTTAATAACAAAAAGTGAAGAAATTATGAATGTATCAACCTGTTGATTTACAATAAAATCGGTACATTGGTTTGAGAGCGAGAGCTAAAACCTAGTTAGTTCGCGCTGGGGAAGTACACTGCAAGTGATTTACCCAAGACTGTTTTCAATAAGTCAATATTCCCCTTGTCAATATCTCTACATCTACAAATTCGCAAAATTTATATTTTTTTTTTAAAATAAAAATTAGATTTTTATAATGACCAAGTATCTATCATGAAATTAAATTTCGTTTCAGTAAAAGATTGTTCATTTGCAGGTTATTAACAGCGAACCTCAACACAAAAGTCAATATGCAATGCATTTTTCTAAAAATTAGTAAGTTGTTACTGATAAATCCACACTTATGTATTAATTTGTAATATTATTCTAGTTAGTTGTGACTCATGCCCGGCCTTTAACTAAAGGGTCATATCGCCTACTACCAGAGCTCTCTTTCGTCACTCTGGTAAACATAAGCCCGACTCTACTTTGGGAGTCCTAAATTTTGCCTACCCTATATTTTTATTCACCTAGGGGAGGGGTCTTTAACGAGTACCTGACATCGTAGAGTCTCGGGACCATTGCTTAACGTCCCATCCGAAGGACCATGCTTAAGTTTATTTTATCTGGGAGGTAAAATAAACTTAACCGAACCCTCGGCCGGGATTCGAACTTTTGAGCTCAGAAGGCAAGCACACATACCACTAAGCTACCGGCGCCCTCTAATAATATTATTATATTCACTAGTCTTGAGGTGATATTATATTTTTGTCCTTCCGCTAAACGGCCATGTTTTGACCAAAAAACTCACCTCAAGACTAGTGTTTGCTCCAGAGGTGAGGGTGGGTATATCCAATGCATATTACAGATCAGTGAGACATACCTTCATTAGCTATAAAGCTTTAAAATTATTATTTTTTTTATAATAATAATAAAAAAAATAAGCATATAAATACTCTTAGAATATGTAAAATAATAATAATACTGACCAGTAACAGTGATGTATTGTCCAGGACTGGTCTGACCCTGGATACCCTCTTCCGAGTTGCCCCCTGAAGACAGCACTCCACCTTCTTCCTGCAAGCAACCAACAATTTATTATATTGTCTTCAAGAATACATGTTACAGAAAATGTGCTTAATTCTCACATGGATAATAATCACATGATTATACCGCAGTAGCAGGTCCGGCCTTCTCTGTTTTATTGTTTAAACAAAATTTATATATCTTAGAAGCTATGAAGGATAAATATATACTATATATAAGCGTGTTTAAACAAAAACATATGCAGAAAACCTCAGTAATCTCAACCATTACATTTTCCTAGTAGGTTCACGAAGGCATCATTACCCGGAAATATACAAAACAGACAATTTTTTTAAAGACATAAAAATTTCCACTTTTTAAAAAAAAATTCCACTTTTTAAAAAAAATTCCCATGACTTACAATATAAAAGGGACCTACATGCAAATTTTCATACTTAGACCACATGGAAGTAGCTCAGGATTAGATTAATAGTATATTATATACGATGATAACTAGCCAGCAATTCAGTAAGCCACCATAAATAAGAAGCTTTGTTTTTAAGTTCTTCAAATCGGTTCTAAACGCAGCGAAGATAATTCTCGAGTTTTTTAACTCTCCGAACATATAAAAGTCAAGGGAGGGCGTCGGTAGCTCAGTGATATGCGTGCTTGCCTTCTGAGCTCAAGATCGTGGGTTCCAAACCCGGCCGAGGCCCTTAGTTTATTTTATCTGGGTGGTAAAAAAATTTAAGCACGCCCTCCTTCGAATGGGACGTTAAGCGATGGTCACGAGCCTGTACGATGTCAAGTATTCGTTTAAGACCCCTGCCCTAGGTGAATAAAAATTTAGGACTCCCACAGTAGAGTCGGGCTCATGTCCACCGAAGCGACGAAAGAGCGCTTTGGTTGTAGGCGATATGATCTCGTAGTTAAAGCCCGGGCATGAGTCATAATAACTAACTAAAAGTCAAGGACAGTCCCACTTGTGACAGATGTGGATAAGACGACACAGGAGCTCACTTCCTGGGAAGATGTCCTGGTTATCCTTTCAAGTCAAGTTAGAATGCTCCACATTCCCCTTCATGTACGAACCAGCCCACCCAGTATACATCTAATCCTCCGAAGGCAATAAAATATTTTAAAAAACATGTGAGTGACGCGAAATTCACGAGAATTCATATGTAAACAACTGTTTAGTTTCAAAATTTTATTGTGCACTGATTTTGATTAAAATTTGTTTTATAAAGTTATAATAAGAAAAGTAGTATGAAGAATTAAACTTTCAAATGTATTGTTCTTTAATTTCTTTTACACATGAAATAATAGGTTTGTGATAGCTATAATAATTGTATTTTCTTTCACCACAAATTTTATTTATTGTGACAAATTTAAGCGATCGAAGCATCTTAATCTAAAAGTTTCTTACCGAAAGATCATTTTATAGTTCGTAATATTGATATGTTAGTTAAATTCACTACAACGGTAAATATGATCAATAATATTGTAAAAATACAATGTTATATCTAATCAATTTTTTTTTAAAGTTGTTTTATTGTTATTGGTTTTATTATATATTTATCTTTACATTCATTCATCTAACGGAATATATTACACGATAATGCAGTCGAAATATATTACACACTTTCTTATTCCATGAACATAGAAATGCTCAAAAACAGCTGACATCATAAATGAAGAATTGTGTAGTTTTGTGTGTGCGTTGCGCGCGCAACCGTCCGACACACACACACATGCACAACAACGAGTCTTATGGTCACACGTAGGCCCTACCGAGAGCCTAAGACGTTTACCGATCAAAAATAATAATTTCTTTGAATTTTTCCAGTGACCCAATATATGAAACGTACCTATATGCAAATTTTCATATTTATAGGCCACTTTGAAAGTAGTTGAGAATTAGGTCAGTGTGTAGATCGTCTTTTAACCATTATATACAAATATCAAAGAGTTAACAGACCTGAATGGAAGAGGCCTGTTCCCCGGACAGAGAGATGGAGTGGTTGGAGTCGACCGAATTATCCGAGCACAGCTGTACACTGGAAGCCACCTGCAAGTCAACAAATTATAAATTAATTTTTAAATATATTATAGAGAAGTGTAATAAGAATACAATGTTCCGTAGGTGGACATCGCACTGATGTACTTCTGCACACTCTATCGGAAGGATTATAAAGTATAAAAAAATATATAGAAATTATATATAAGCATAAACCAAGCACCGGGATAATGCAAAGTGTAATATGTACGTGCTTGGTTTGTGGGCCCCCATGCCATTTTAAGACATTGGAGGAGGTTCTTTAAGATCAAGCCATTCTTATTCAAGTTTCCATTTCGAAGATAATTGTGTATTTTCGACAGTGCTTTAGATAATATTTGATAGTTCTACTATTATCAAAGGGGAGACACGCTTAAATTTATCTACAGGGATGGAGTCAGTTGAAAAGGGTTATAGAGAAGTCTAGTTTTGTATTTTGGAACGACCTAAAATTCTGATCTGAGGTGAAAACAACTGTCCAAAGTAAGTTGTATCGTTATTCCATACAGCTAGTAGCTAACAACAACAGTCCAAAGTTGTATCGTTATTCCATCCAGCTAGTAGCTAACAACAACAGTCCAAAGTAAGTTGTATGGTTATTCCATACAGCTAGTAGCTAACAACAACAGTTCAAAGTAAGTTGTATCGTTATTCCATACACCTAGTAGCTAACAACAACAGTCCAAAGTTGTATCGTTATTCCATCCAGCTAGTAGCTAACAACAACAGTCCAAAGTTGTATCGTTATTCCATCCAGCTAGTAGCTAACAACAACTATCCAAAGTTGTATCGTTATTCCATCCAGCTAGTAGCTAACAACAACTATCCAAAGCTGTATCGTTATTCCATCCAGCTAGTAGCTAACAACAACTATCCAAAATAAATTGTATCGTTATTCCATCCAGTTAATAGCTCAAACATAGAATACAATGTTATACCTGAAGTATCTGCGCTTGGGGGACAACGGTAACAGTCGTGTCACCTCCCTGCGACGCCATCTCCCAGTCGGCCTCTGAAAATAAATAAACACAAATAAGAGAGCAGAAATTCCAAATATGTAAACATATTAAGTGAAAACATTACATAAAGAAATTGTGTGAAATAGAACAAACGAACAATTTCTGAAGCAGACTCAATATTTCAGCTGTTTTCCTCTGAAAATCTACCAACATTTTTATAATTTATGTCACTTCAATTTTTGCCAAAGAATGAAGATTTACCATTACATTAATTTTTTTTCAAATATCAATGAGAATATCGACAGCAACTCATTTCGAACATTTATTTATAGTTTCCTAGACGAATTTCGTAAATAATATATAACTGAGCTTTGAACGACTAGAGTTCGATGGATATTGACAAACACATTTCATGTTGTCTTGTCTAGGTGGACATTCATAGTCCGGTAACTGGGATTCCATCCTGTATCCTGAAGTGGTGTCATTTATAATCAGGTTCTTGTGGACGTCTTCCATATTGACTACACTTAGCTGGATTTAGAGAAATGTGCGTGTGTTTTATTGAGTATATACAGAATTATTTTTCTCATTCTTCAAAAATAATAAAATTATCATGATAAAAAAGTCGTATTTCATACACAAAAACATTATTTCATATTGGTAACTAATATAATTTTTTTTATTATTTCTTTTCTATATTATGAACATTGTGACCTGATGATTAGAGGTAAGAACTTCCCGAAATATCATCGTGAAAGAGCACACTATCGGAAAAAAATAAAAATATTTATCATAATTTAAACTATAAGTCTAAAACCTTTTTGTATTTATGAATATTATTATTTTTATAATAATTAATTGTCTTTAATTTATTTAACCATTTTATTTTTACTATTATATACTTCACAACCATTTATATACTTAATATTTAACAATATGTATATATAATGTATAAGCTATCTTGATGTAAACATATTTGTGACGTATCCTATGTTATCTTGTTATAGTTTCAGGAAATAAATATTATTATTATACTCGACTTTATTTAATTCCAGCAATTCGAATCCATATACGAGTATTCAAATTTTTCACAGGAAAAAAGAAATGAATAAATAACTGAGTTTTTCTACTTTTATAAAAACAAATTCTTCTATTTAAAGATAAGAACTCCCACTAAGCACCATTATGCAATAAAAAATGTATTTAAAATCGACCCAAGAAAGGTAATGTAAAAAAAACTTTAAAATTGTCCAAAATAGAGGTTCACCAAACCAAATGTATCAGGTCTCCTTGTTCTTTTGTAAATAGTAGATAAGTAGTTATTGGGACTCATGCCCGGGCTTTACCTACGAAGGTATATCACTTTTTCGTCACTCTTGTGAAAATGAGCCCAAATTTACTCAGAGTCCTTCATTTTGTCTACCCATCAATTTATGATCAATATTATGACTCACAAAAAATCTAAAATAGCCTTATTATCTTTATGTTAGGGACATTCGTAGTTAATCAAAACGTAAAAGAGGTTTATATGGCCTCATACTAATGTTGATTAATATCCTGTAAGATTCGTCTATAGGTAAGAAAAATAAATAGATACTTTGTCTACGCTAAGCACTGGCGAATAGTACTTAAAAAATGCATACTATATTTTCCATTTCAACAACGTATTCAGCTTAATGGAGATATCATGAGCTTAAAAATAACAAATTCATTCACTTAAATACCCGTACAAAACTGATAACCAAACTTTAGTTAATATATTTGCAATCACGTTTGGGTGAACCTTAGCAGAATGCTAATCAAGTTTGGGTGAGCCTCAGCAGAATGCTAATCACGTTTGGGTGAGCCTCAGCAGAATGCTAATCACGTTTGGGTGAACCCTAGCAGAACTCTAATCACGTTTGGGTGAACCTTAGCAGAATGCTAATCACGTTTGGGTGAATCTTAGCAGAACTCTAATCACGTTTGCGTAAGCCTTGACAGAATGCTAATCACGTTTGGGTGAGCTTCAGCAGAGTGCTAATCACGTTTGGGTGAGCCTTAGGAGAAAGCTTGGGTGAGCCTTAGGAGAAAACTGCAAACCCTCAAAGACAATTTCAGCATCAAAAAGTTGGACTAATAAAAAAAAAATCCTTCTAATTACAAAACAATAAATGATACATAGAAACGCGTTAATAATCGAGAAATATACTAACTCTCACTTTAAAAAATATATAATAGAATTACGTTATTTGGATTAACAGAATTTTTTCAAGTAACTAAATAGTGTCAGAAAACAGATTTAAACATTTTTTATACTTACTGAAAGCAGACGTTTAAACGTCGGAACTGTAAACAACTTGCATATAAACGCAACAAAAAAATTACACGCTACGAACATAAAAATAGAGGTCAATTCACGGCGAAATTTGGAAATTTATGTATCTGTGAAGAAAAATATTAAAAACCCTTTTTTAAATACTTAGGAATGAAATTGAATAACAATGTTGTTACCCATTTAGCTCAAAGATCACTGCGCAATTGTTTCTTTTTTATAAACAAACTTTAAATAACTTCTGCGTAAGATAAATATATTGCGACGTCTACTCTTCAAATCAAATATTCTTAGGAATTATTAAACAAAATGCGATTTAGGAAAGTGTTACTAACCCTAAAAAGTTTTTCTTAAATAAATATTAGAAATGCGTCAAGTTGAAGCTATTATTAAACTTAGGAATGTAAATTTCTTGCGTTAGAATTATTGTTGAAACATTTATAGAACAAGAACAATTGCAAAATAATTCTTATACTAAAGAAAAATAACATCAACATTCAAATATATAGAAAAAAATTACAATATATATATTCCATTAAAAATGAAACATCAAGATGAGTCATAAATGTGAAATCGATAAGGATGTCATGCAACAAAATCATCTCCGTACTTACCAATTTTTAAAATTGTAAATCCCCCGTTGATGTCAATTTTGAATAGATTTAAATTAACACATATAATGAAAAAAAAATTAAGAATAAAAAAAAAAAAAGAAAAAAAAGTGTAATATGTAAACAGAATAGAAAATATAAAAGACTGAGAGAAGAAATATCCTGAAGATGGTAATTTTCGGTACCAGGGCACGATTTGTTGTTACCCGTTTCTATGACAATATGCGACTGAGAAAGAGTCGTAGAGAAAAAATCTATATTACCTCGTTCAGGTACGTTAACAGGACATGTGGCACACAAATGCAGGTGTTACACATTTGTAACAGTCATTTTTAACAACTACATAGACACACCTTGTCCATAATGTGCGCTAGAGGCTAATGAAAGCACTAAACCATGCGTAAAGACAGGTGAATTTGTTAAGAACACCAGATGTACATACGTACAGTTACCATTAATTTCTTGCCACATGTCCCAAGTTTTAATTATACAGCCAATAAACACACCACAAACTTATATAATCTTCAATAAATAACGTTAACCATTGGGAACTGATTAAAAAAAAATTACGTTATCACAATAGGCTGACGTGAGGTTTGCAAATAAATATTAGCCTCACTGTTTCAAAATTACAATCAAAAGGAAGAAAAAAAAATTGAATACAATAATATTATTTCTTTCGTTTATAAATCGTATTTAAACAAAATAAGGGAGGATATTTCAGTTCACGAAAAGTAATAATAGCTGTGAGGAAATTCATTGAAAATAAGGAATGTACAAAGTGCATATTGGTACAAGGGATGCCTTGTTGTGAATATTGTGTGTTTTGAAAGTTACCTATAAAAGAACTGGCCGTCAAAGGCGCCGATTTCTGGTGTCTATAGAAACCGCATCGGCCCGTTGCTAGGTTCTGTACCCCCACCACAGTATCGATTTCACCTTCATTATTTTTTTCAGTTTTTACAAGAGATACTCGTAGAATAATAGGGCTAAAATGATTTCATCGACTTTTTAACACTGTAATGATGTTCAAACTATCGTTAAAGCACAAAAAAAAACACGTACAGATAACAAATAAACACAAGTGCCTAGTTTATCAATAAAGTGCCATCGTGTAAGTTTCGCCAATTGGACGCTAGGTTGGGACACTTGTTCGATCAATATCAACCTGGGGTTAACAAAAAAAAAATTCATTGGCAATTTCATAATTTTGTTTGTTTTTAACTTGAATAATATTTATAATTTTCCATTATTATTTACAATTTTAAACGAACAGAAATATGGCTTTTTTTTAATACTGAAAAATTAACATGTTTCAGTGACACAAGTCACTTTAGTTTGTATTCGAATAAATATTTTCTGTAAAAAAATTATATGTACAGTGAAAGATAAAACTTGGATGTTTTATTAAGAGCTGTTAAAAATAGTTTATAGCAATATAGAACGAAGTAGACTTCACAAATTCATAATCTGGTCACCTACGACTTTCCGTTTCCGTCAGAATCAATGCCCATTCCGAATTGAACTTTCAAATGAAAATATATATTGTCTTACCTTTCTTTAATTTTTTTGGTCTTCCCCGTTTTCTTTTCTTCACTAAATGTTCCTGAAGACTTACTACTTTTATACAATCGTTCTTCTTTTCATACTCCTGAGTATAATCCTCATCAATAAATTCTACTTTAACACTCATGAATAATATAAGCTGTATATAATATTTGAATCAATTAATAAAATGTAACACCGTTGTCAGGGAAGAAAATATTAAAAACTAACAAAAAAAAAGGAAAAAAAAAAGAAGTTAATTAGAAGCTTCTAAGATTAGAGCGATCATTCAGTCGTCAAGACAACTGTTAGTCGAATATTCATAAACAACTGAGCATTCTCACAAAATGTATCATATGACCGGAGCAAAACCAATCAGTTGGGTTATTAGAGCTTCGTCCTTATGTTCTCCAGGTTAGGCGGAAATTTTTCATGGATCATTTGATCGAAAACTTGTTTTTAAGATAAAATTAATTTATTATATTAATTTTCAGGCATAAAAAAAATAGCTTTCATTATCAGTGCCGTTACGTATAAAATATTTTTCTTAACATCTTGGGTTGAAAATTTGAACAGCCATTGTTATAAGATAAAAATCTTTGCAAAAGTATGAGTAATAATATTAATAAAAGACAGAACAATAAATCTTAACAACTTCTAAGTTGAGGAACGCGGACATATTGTGGAAACTTGTAAAAAATAAATAAAACAAACTAATTTTTGAAATATTGTTTATTCCATTAAAGATATCCTTAGTGGAATAGACAATATTTCAAAAATTAGTTTGTTTTATTTATTTAATAAATCTTAAAATTGCCATGCATATGGCACACTCTAACAAATAATTTTTCAGAAACTAGAAATTCCATTTAAACATTTGACAATTGGAAATCTAGTTACAAACAGATAATAAATGTTTTTTCAAACTTCATTTCTTTAATGTTATAGAAATTCCTATAATGGTAAAATTTGGGAAGACATTCTCAAACGCGTCCCGAGCCTGCACGATGTCAGGTACTCATTAAAGGCCCTAAGTGAATAAACCTAAGTAGGCAAAACTTAGGACTCCAACAGTAGAGTGAGGCTCATGTCCACCAATGACGAAAGAGGTCTGGTAGTAGGCGACATGAACTTGTAGTTGAACCCAGGGCATGAGTTTTTTTTTCTTTTTTATTTTTGGCCTGCCTTATGTACAATGCATATTAGCCAAGTCACTGTGTTATCAAGTTATTTACAACATCCATGGCGCCGGGAGGGAGTTCTATCTACGAAATAAAACACACTCCCAGGCGGGATTCGAACCCGCAAAACCATGGTGAGACCATGCGACCTAAGCTCTAGCCCGCGCGGTATCTCGGCCTCTATTACAACTGAAGACTTGGAGTTTGAGCTCAAGTGTTTATAAGCCCAAGCCCCTCCCCTTTTTTTAGAGGTTTATTTTTGTGTTCTTTTTTTTTTTAATTTTTAATTTAATATTTAAAAAAAATTGTGGTGCATTTAAAATAAATTGGAACGTTTTTGAACTTTAATTACTGTAAAAAATTAAATAAATATATTATTTAAAAAAATAGAAATAATCATCGTTTTCGTGGTCCCCCAAAAAGAGCCGCCTTACCTGCTTACCCAACCTTCCCCCGGGCATGAGTTATAATAACTAACTACAATAAATCATAAACTAGAATGAGGATGGATTGGCCACGCATTTACTTTCATTTTTGTTGTAATTTTTCAATTACCAAACATGTTTGGTAGATATCAAATCCGTTATCTTTACATCCTCAGCTATGCGGTTTGTTTAGGAACTGTACATTCTGTGCCTTCTTTCTTTAATTGTTATTACTCTTGCAGTACCCTGCTAACATATAAGCTGTATGTAAGGGCTTCAAGGCACTTCATTATAGTAAAGTTAGTTATGTAATAAGATCTCACTATTTCTACAGCTATAACCGTCAGATTACTCAACATTGACGGCACTGCTTGCATCTTGCCTGCCGCCTGAGCTCACGATCGAGGGTTCGAAACGGTTCTTGGGAAGGGGACGTTAAGCGATGGTCCCGAGCCAGTAGGATGTCAGCAACGTCAGTAGAGAGGCTTCAACCAGATACCGTGATAGTCAATCATATGGAAAATATCTTCTTGTCGAATCTCTAAAAAAGTAGAAGAAAGAATATACAATGTTGGTGGTTTTTTGGCACGGATCCTTCATATTTTATGAAATAAACAAAAACATTATATCCACATTCTAAACTTCCGGCATCCTCACACATATAATTTTTTATACAATCAAATTTGTATAAAGCACTTTCTCTCCCACTCCCCCATCTCAAATTCATTTCATATTGGCATTTCAGGATATAGTCAATAAATAAAGCCAAATAAAGATTAGGTACAATGGTTTATAAGGAGAGCAGAAACTTACGTTTAAGTTTCGGTTAAGCCTTTTTAGCCCTCAAAAACACATTCGACAAACAGTAGAACGGCTTCAACCAGATACGATGTGAGTCAACCATAAGAAAATATGAATTGTTCTGATCTTTCGAACAAAAACAGCCGAGGAAGAAATATGGAATATGGAAGGTCCTTATGGCACGTATTCTTCATATATTCTGAAAAAACATTAATACAACAGTGTTGGTATCAGCCTTCAACCAGATACGAGTTAGTTAACCATAAGTAAAGATGAAAAATATATTCTAGTTTGTTCCTAACTGAAATAGCCGAGGAAGAATTAACAAATATAGGTGACCTTGTGGCACCGATCCTTTATATTTTCTGAAAAACCGTTAATACAGCAATGTCAGTAGATAAACTGAATGTTGAAACCAGATACCTTGATAATCAACCATAAGTAAAGATGAAAAATATATTCTAATTGATCCTAACTAAAAAAAAGTAGTAGAATAAATGCTTATTAATGCAGCTGAATCGAGTGTTGGTGAGTCTGTTCTTATATCAAGCCTAAACGGCGGGACTAATGTTCATGTTATTTCATACTAGCAGTAATACCCGGCGTTGCCCGGGGAACTTTGACTTTTCTCCCAATATCTTCTATAAGGCTATTCAGTTCCTCGACAGTACATTCATGATGTTATAATTTTCAATTATTCATACGGAATAAAGCTTATAGTCCTTCAACTGTAGTAACGCTAGTAAGTTTTTAGAACCCCTGGGCACTACAGCTAGTATGCGCCTCTCAACGGTGGAAACCACAGCTAGTGAATACTTAGCATCGCTGGACGTCCTAGCCAATGCGTACTTAAGAACGTTTGTGACCACAGCTAGTATGTGCCTTGCAACGCTGGGCACCACAGCTAGTACGTAGTTAGGAACGCTGGGCATCACAGCTAGTATGTGCCTTGCTACAACGGACCCCACAGCTAGTACGATATTAGGAACCCTGGGCATCACAGCTAGTAAGTGCCTTGCAACAGCGGACCCCACAGCTAGTACGTTTTTAGGAACGCTGGGCCCTACAGCTAGTACGTGCCTCGCAACTGCGGACCCCACAGATAGTATGTAGTTAGAACCACAGGGCATCATAGCTAGTATGAGTTTTGCAACGGCGGACCCCACAGCTAGTACGTAGTTAAATACGCTGGGCCACACTGCTAGCGCCTTGCAACAGCGGACCCCACACTAGTACGTAATTAGGAACGCTGGGCATCTCAGCTAGTAAATGTCTTGTAGGTGCCTTGCAACAGCGAACCCCACAGCTAGTACATAGTTAGGAACGCTGGGGCTGAGCACTACAGCTAGTAAGTGCCTTGCAACAGCGGACCCCACAGCTAGTACGATATTAGGAACGCTGGACATCACAGCTAGTAAATGTCTTGCAACAGTGAACCCCATAGCGAATACATAGTTACTACTACTACATGTGAAATTCATGACAATCCGATTACCCTTTAATCATTCAGCATTATTTTTATGCTTAGCCCCCCCCCCCCCCCCTCCCAAATTTTTAAGATGTCACATAGTGTATTTTTCTATTTGGCTATCAAGAATACTACATGTGAAATTCCATGACAATCCAATCATCCGTTAATGACCTATCACTATCTTCAAATTTAGGCCTACCCCCATAACCCCCCTCCCGTTCACAATTTTTTGACGTCACACATCCTATTTTTCTATTTGGCCTTGATGAATACTACATGTGAAATTTCGTGACAATACGACCACCCGTTAATGACTTATCACTATACTTATACTTAGGCCCCCATCAATCCATCCTCCCGTTCAAAATTTTGTGACTTATACACCCTATATTTCTATTTGGCTTTTAAGAATACTACATGTGAAATTCCATGACCAACCGTTAATGAGCTACCACTATATTTATACTTAGGCCCCCCCCACAACCCCCCCTCCCGTACAAAATTTTGAGCGGTCACATCGCCTATTTTTCTATTTGGCCTTCAGGAATACTATATGTGAAATTTCGTGACAATCTGACCAACCGTTAATGAGCTAGCTCTATATTTATACTTAGCCCCCCCCCCCCCCCCCCCCCCACAACCCTCCCTCCCGTTCAAAACTTTGGGTCGCCACACACCTTTTTTTTTTACTACATGTGAAACTTCGTGACAATGCGACCACCCGATAATGAGCTAGCTCTATATTTATAATTAGGCCCCCCCACAACCCCCCCCCCCCCCCTCCCGTTCAAAACTTTGGGACGCCACACACCTTATTTTTCTATTTGGCCTTCAGGAATACTATATGTGAAATTTCGTGACAAGACGACCAACCGTTAATGAGCTAGCTCTATATTTATACTTAGCCCCCCCCCCCCCCCCCACAACCCTCCCTCCCGTTCAAAACTTTGGGTCGCCACACACCTTTTTTTTTTACTACATGTGAAACTTCGTGACAATGCGACCACCCGATAATGAGCTAGCTCTATATTTATAATTAGGCCCCCCCACAACCCCCCCCCCCCCTCCCGTTCAAAACTTTGGGACGCCACACACCTTATTTTTCTATTTGGCCTTCAGGAATACTATATGTGAAATTTCGTGACAATACGACCAACCGTTAATGAGCTAGCTCTATATTTATACTTAGCCCCCCCCCCCCCACAACCCTCCCTCCCGTTCAAAACTTTGGGACGCCACACACCTTATTTTTCTATTTGGCCTTCAGGAATACTACATGGGAAATTTCGTGACAATACGACCAACCGTTAATGAGCTAGCTCTATATTTATAATTAGGACCCCCCCCACAGCCCCCCCCCTCCCCCCCCCCACAACCCCCCCTCCCGTTCAAAACTTTGGGACGCCACACACCTTATTTTTCTATTTGGCCTTCAGGAATACTACATTGGAAATTTCGTGACAATACGACCAACCGTTAATGAGCTAGCTCTATATTTATACTTAGCCCCCCCCCCCCCCCCCCCCCCACAACCCTCCCTCCCGTTCAAAACTTTGGGACGCCACACATCTTATATTTCTATTTGGCTTTTAAAAATACTACATGTGAAATTTCATGACAATCTGATCATCCGTTAATGACCCATCACTATCTTTATATTTAGGCTTCCCCCCACAACCCCCCCTCCCGTTAAACATTTTGGGACACCACACACAATATTTTTCAATTTGGCCTTTAAGAATACTACATGTGAAATTTCGTCACAATATGACCAACCGTTAATGAGCTAGGACTATATTTATACTTAGGCCCCCCCACAACCCCCCCTCCCGTTAAATATTTACTTCAAATCTTCGCCTGCTTTATTAATTTTGTTTACAGTATGTCCTTTAATAACAAAAACAAGAGTTTATCCACGTTTGGGGATTAAGAATTGTTGCATTAATACTGAAATCTCTTAGTCCTTAACCTTTCCAGTTTTAAATTCTTCAGTTTATTGGCAATTCTCTCGGTTGTTTAGGGCCTCAGTCACATTTCTTTCAAACATTGGAGGTTTTTTCATTAGCATAATGAATCTTAGCGTGGAAGAAGGTACCCGAGCTGTTGCTTTGTCCGAGGATGGACGATCTCTACGGTACAATGCACGTCGATTTGGAAGGCATCATTCCATGGTTTCTACAGTCTTAAAAAGATACAGAGAAACTGGAAGTCATGGTTTCTGAGGTTTCATGCACTTCAAAACCGGCAGTCAACAGCTCCCAGCCTCCAATGTTTGATTGCTGATGTAAGGAACCTCCATATTTCAACATCAACAATGAGGAGAAGACTGAGGAAGACCAACCTAGTGTCAAGAAGGCCAGCGTCACGGCCGCTTTTGACTAGACAACACCGAGCGCTAGACTGAGGTTTGCGAGAGAGCATCAGGCTTACCATAGAAGATTGGAAAAGAATGCTCTCACAGACGAGACCAGAGTTGCTCTGAATAGCCCAGATAGCAAAGCAAGAGCATGGAGAAGGCAAGGGGAGAGGTTCCAACCATGCCACATGTCCCTTTTGGTAGAGGTTCCAGCCATGCCACATGTCTCTTTTGGTAGAGGTTCCAGCCATGCCACATGTCCCTTTTGGTAGAGGTTCCAGCCATGCCACATGTCCCTTTTGGTAGAGGTTCCAGCCATGCCACATGTCCCTTTTGGTAGAGGTTCCAGCCATGCCACATGTCCCTTTTGTTAGAGGTTCCAACCATGCCACATGTCCCTTTTGGTAGAGGTTCCAGCCATGCCACATGTCTCTTTTGGTAGAGGTTCCAGCCATGCCACATGTCCCTTTTGGTAGAGGTTCCAGCCATGCCACATGTCCCTTTTGGTAGAGGTTCCAGCCATGCCACATGTCCCTTTTGGTGGAGGTTCGATAATGTTTTGGGGGGGCATTTCTTGGGAGGCGAGTACCGATCTGGTTGTGGTCAGAGGAGGTGCTCTGACTGCTTTACGGTGTATAGAGGAGATTTTAGAAGAACATGTGACTTCAATTATGCCCATCGTAGCCCTGATTCCGCTACTAATGCCAGGCCACGCATTGCTAGGTGTGTAACCGATTATCTGAACACTGCGGGTTTGAAAAAATGTGGTAGCCTGCAAGAAGCCCTGACTTGAATTGTTTTGAACACTTATGGGATATTCTTAAAAGAAGAGTTGGAGGACATAATCGCCCTACAAACCTCGTTTAGTTGGAGACCGCTGTTACATTTTTTTGTTAACTTTTGTAAATAAACGTATTGTTTAACTAAAAAGGGTGTCTATTTTATGAAACGTTATTGCCCATAGTCCTAAAGAAATGAGAGAAAAATTGGGTGTGTACTGAATTGGTTTATTCAACCAACTAGTTTGTTGGTTAATTTAACATCTGAGGCCTATCAGTAGATAATTTTCTTAAGAGAAATAAAGGGTAGATATTTAGTAAGAAAACGTAAAAAATTTCAATTAGATCTCAGTCAAATCGATCCATATATTATATTGAATGACAGGTAGTCAAGTTATGATCAATCTTATGAAAAGGTTGTTGACAACCACTTATCTGTTATCTTCCACTGTATCATGCCATCCTTATCAGCAATCCTGTAGTGACTATGCGATTTTCAAATGGCATGAGATGACGAAATCACTTTCAGGAGTGACGTTGTTTTACATATAAATAGACATGGCATTCGCAAGTGTCGTCAGTCTTCTATTCGCTCTAGACGTTTGACACTTCCACCAAAATGCCAGTAATCAGTGAGTAATTTTCAGAATATTAATATTATTTCTGTGTCTTGAAACTACAACCAATGCCAAATACGGAATGAATTGTTTTAAATAAAAATATGGAAATGTTAGTAGGGTTAAATATTATGACTCATGCCCGGGATTTAACTATGAGGTCATATCGCCTGTTGGACATGAGCCCGACTCTTCTGTGGGAGTCCTAAATTGTGCCTATCCAACTTTATTCATCTAAAGACTCGGGACCATCAATGTCCGAAAACCTCCCACATAAAAAGCTAGGCCGGGTTTCGAACCCGCGATTTAAGCTCAGTAGACAAATGTGTATTGCCACTGAGGACTATTTCGGCAGCTGGCTCATCTAGCTATCGATAATGATAGTTAGAAAGCATAATAATTATTAATTCGTGCCAAAAAATAACGAAAATATTCCAAAAAAAAAATGAGAATAGGCCAAAATAAATAATCAACGATTTTTGTTTTTTATTTAAGAAAATATAAGGCAATTATCAATTGATTGACCTAACAAGTATCTCTTCTTCCTATAAGTCTCTCACTCCACTGGACAGATTGTTACTCTTCTGTTTCATCATTTTTACAATTCATATATAAGTCATAATTGTTATTATGTCTTACATTATTATTCATACTTTGTTTTCTCTTCATTAGTTTTCACTAGTTTATTATATTGTTTTATTCATTGCTTGTTTTAAATATTTATTCCTAGAGACCTCTTTTATTTTATTTTTATTCTTCTCAACTGGTTGATACTTGTATTATTTTTTTTATTTCTTATGTTATTATTCTTAGGAGACGTATGTCACAGAATAAAGATTATTTTTCATTTTATTTCAAGTGTTAACAAGATTTTGAAGTAACAAACAAACTATACATAGTTTCCTTCCGTTTTGGTTTTTGAAATTAGTTGTTTTTCCTAGCGGCACATTTTGATTACTATATTTGAAAATTATTCTAAAATGTTATCGTAAACAGTTGACATGGTAATGAGGGGGAGGCTCCATTTGGAGATTTACTCAGATGGCAAAATGCCTCAAGCCCGGAGCCTTGACTCTTCTTATCTCAAATTTACTCCCCTTATCTCAAATTTACACTTGGCCCTCTTAATTCTCGCCATGTCCTTGAGATATTTTTCTAATCTGTACTTACTCGTTCTTAGTTATATGTTTTTTTTTTTTCGTTTTTTTTGTATTTATGTTATCTATGTTCAAACCTCCGGAGATCTGTTTGCATTTTTCAAGGCATGAATACAAATAAATTAAACTTTTTACTTCTCCATGTATTCGGTGAGAAATCCGATGTTTGAGTTTGCTTTGGAATTTAATATTTTCTGACCCCTTGATCCCAAAAATGTCCTTTCTGCGTGTCTATGAACACTATAATGTATTCACTTGACATTTTATGTATGTTTCCATACATAAGGTATTCACCTAATACTTTTTAGCCAATATGGCAAAAGGGAAGAGGGGGCTCAACTCAGAAACTATAGTAGTAACGGCGAGTGTAATGAATGTATCGACTATAATTTAGTCTGAGGATTCATAAGCCCCTGTGTTAAAAATTGAACCAGGTCTAACATTCTTTGCACCTTGACATTCTCTTCTTGTTCGGTCTCCTTGGTTTTTCTGACTGACTTTAGACTGAAACAAGACTAACATTCCTTGTACCTTGACATTCTTCTGATTAAGTCTCCTTCTAACTATTTCTTACTTTGGATTTAAATAAGTTAAAAATGTTTTTTGTACCTTGACATTCTCTTCATATTAAGACTTCTTGGCTTTTCATTCTTTAGACTGAAACTATTCCCACATTCGTTGTCTATTGACATTTTCATTAATCGCTCTTTCATTCTGTTTTCTAGGTTGTGAAGTATCTGCCCAAGAGGGAGCGTGCTGCAGAAAAACAACGTATGAAGAGGGAAAATTATGCTGTAGAAAAACATCAAGTACTAAGGGAAAAGGTTGCTGTGAAACACAGTCGTGTGCCAAAGGTGGAGCATGCTGTGCAACACAATCATGTGCCAAAGGAGGAGCATGCTGTGGAAAAACAACTACTAAGGGAGAAGGATGCTGTGCAACACAATCATGTGCCAAAGGAGGAGCCTGCTGTGGTACACAGTCATGTGCCAAAGGAGGAGCATGCTGTGGAAAAACAACTACTAAGGGAGAAGGATGCTGTGCATCACAATCATGTGCCAAAGGAGGGTCGTGCTGTGCAACACAATCATGTGCCAAAGGAGGAGCATGTTGTGGAAAAACAACTACTAAGGGAGAAGGATGCTGTGCAACACAATCATGTGCCAAAGGAGAAGCCTGCTGTGGTACACAGTCATGTGCCAAAGGAGGAGCGTGCTGTGGTACAAAATCATGTGCCAAAGGTGGAGCGTGCTGTGGAAAAACAACTACTAAGGGAGAAGGATGCTGTGAAACACAGTCATGTGCCAAAGGTGAAGCGTTTTATGAAACACAATCATGTGCCAAAGGAGGAGCGTGCTGTGGAACACAATCATGTGCCAAAGGAGGAGCGTGCTGTGGTACAAAATCATGTGCACAAGGAGGAGCTTGCTGTGAAACACAGTCATGTGCCAAAGGAGGAGCGTGCTGTGGTACAAAATCATGTGCCAAAGGAGGAGCATGCTGTGCAACACAATCATGTGGCAAAGAAGGAGCTTGCTGTGGTACACAATCATGTGCCAAAGGAGGAGCGTGCTGTGGTACAAAATCATGTGCACAAGGAGGACCTTGCTGTGAAACACAGTCATGTGCCAAAGGAGCATGCTGTGGTACAAAATCATGTGCACAAGGAGGACCTTGCTGTGAAACACAGTCATGTGCCAAAGGAGCATGCTGTGGTACAAAATCATGTGCCAAAGGAGGAGCATGCTGTGCAACACAATCATGTGGCCAGGAAGAAGCTTGCTGTGGAAAAACAACTACTAAGGGAGAAGGATGCTGTGAAACGCAGTCATGTGCCAAAGGTGGACCGTGCTGTGGTACACAATCATGTGCTAAACGAGGAGCGTGCTGTGGTACACAATCATGTGCCAAAGGAGGAGCATGCTGTGCAACACAATCATGTGCCAGAGAAGACCGCTGTGCAAAATCTTCAAGTTCCCAAGTAAAAACAAATAGGAACTTATCTTGCAGAGAACGTGAGGTGTGCTAATAAATCGTGGACCCTCCCAACATGCTGTAGAAAATCGTCTCACGATATTTTATTGAAATAGTCTTTAAAATTTGTTGAGAAAAATAAAATATAACATATTAATGATATAAGTGCCATTATGTCTAATGTTTTCATTCAATGGCTGTTATGAAATAAAATATATTTTTTTCTTCTTCAGATATATATATTTTTTTATTTCTTCCTGTATTGTATATACTTAATACCACTGCTCAACTTTAGGCCTTCTCTCGGTAGGTACACTGTTATTCGATTATAAAACTTTTTTTATTAATTAGACTGCGTGCAGGACACTAGATAATGCAATAAAAACAAAAGTTCCTCTCAAATCTGTATTAAAAAGCGCCACCTTGCGAAAAGTCAGACTATTTTTCATGCTGTGCAATCTCGAAAAAACGTAACAGCAATATAACACCAACAGCTACTCACTTATCTTTTCACAGGTCTTGAACAAGACAGTTCAAAAATAAACTGTGGTACCCGGCGTTCAACGGAAACTTAACTAAATTTCAAAGCATATTAGATCTTCTGGCAGCAAAATGTCGAATTACGACAGGAGAGTGCTAAATAAATTGATTCTATAATGAGGACACTCGATCTAAATGAATCTAATTTGGAGTATGGCCAAACATAGCAGAATTTATATACCTTAAAATGTTTGCTCTAGCTACCTACTGCAACCCGGTGTTGTCCGGGAAAGTCGCTATTGCTAGAAAAAATCACAAGATTGTCAGTTGATTGGAGGAGGGCCTCGATGGTTGAGTGGTTAGTGTTCTATCTCTAGGAGCGGCCATAATAAAAAATATTTTTGTATAGTATAAATAAATAATTAATTGACAACAGACTGACGTTGAGTTTGAACCAGGTATTTTGAGAATGATATTTAACATTTTTGCAGAGATATTGTGGAACAAGAAAAACGTACGTTTTCAAAAAATATATAAGTATGGGAGTACTTTCGGTATTGCTACCATAAATTTTGTGAAATATATATTTAAAAAAAAAAACATACGTTTTTCTTTATCTTGAGAATGGCTGACTGTCGTTTATCCACAGAGCTAGAATGCACGTCCTTTCCTTTCAATGTAAATCAAATGACATACATATAGGGCTCTACTATTAATTCAGATTTTGAAATCGCCAGAATTTCTATTATATTTGATCGATTTGAGTGAAACAAACTTTGTCGATGTAGTTGAACAGTCGTTAATTACAAATGGCAGCCCTAAAACAACCCATTATGTTCTTGTCAAGCAAAAGGTGCATAACAGAAAATATCAAGACAAGAGTACTCTCATATTCCTTCACATAAGACCTATGTGATCACATTTAACCTACTTGAAATAGCATCTGGAGACTTACCTGATTTTCTTTTCTCTATAAGTAGTCGGTCAGAAATTCCATGTTAAAATAAAAAAAAATCCTGTTTGTGTATGTGTGAATATGGTTACTCCCGATAGAATGAATGTATCTATACAAAATTGTATATCCAAAAAACCCATAAGGACGACATCTATTGATTCTCAGCCAAATGGACCAGAAGAAAGGGTAAGGTTAGTGAGTTAGTTATCGGCCTTTAACTACGAAGTCATATCGCCTTCTACCAGATCGCTCTTTCGTCGCTCTGATGGACATGAAATCGATTCTACATGTGTGTAATTTTGCCTTCCCAGAATTATTCACTTAGGGTAGGGATCTTTAAAGAGTACCTTTACATCGTACAGGTTCGGGAACATCGCTTAACATCTCATCTGAAGGACAGCGTGCTCAAGGTTTCTTCAGCTCCTATATAAACACCTAAGGGGCCGGGTTTCGAACCCGCTGTATGGTACATTGCCTGTGATTCAACGTCTTTTAGAATATGTGTGTATTTTTGGAGGGCAGAGAAAGAGAAAAAACATATACTTTTAAATAAAAATAAATATATTAATTATATCTTAAACCTAATATTTACAGACAATAATATAAATTTGGTAATTAATAAGACCAGAACATGTTGGGTAAATAATAAAAATTAAATCATTCTTTTAAAAAAACTTAAAACTTCTATAAAATTAGCAAATATTCTAATTGTATATCCGAACTTACTATATAATTTCATAAAAAAAAGTATTATTTTTCATGGAAAATCAAACGTAAGTTGAATTCTTGCAAAACAAAAACAGGAGACCTTGAACATGAATCAGTGGGCTTAACATCATGTATACAACAATAATGATCGATAGTGTCAACAGTATCTTTTCAATGTTAAAAGAAGTCGAGGATCTGTAGTGAAAAATAAATAAAAAACTTTATTTGGACAAAGTTTCGGAAACCAGTTCCTTCATCAGGGCCATGAGGGATGACTTGAGTGGATGTGTGTGGTGAAGATGTGAACAGATCACTACCAAACACAAACCACTTTCACTCCACACGTCCACTTTATTCGTCCTGACAGAACCTCGACTCTCTTTAATATATACAGATATATATTTCACTTAGAATTATTTAAAAAAAAAAAAAAAAAAAATATCCCTTACAATTAGTTGAAATAAAAAAAAAAAATGTAATAGTGAATTTATAGAGTGACCAAGAGAAAACGTCAGATTTACTGGGAAAAGCAAAACAAGAAAAATGTAATTAAAAAGTTACTACAAAAAAAGAAAAAAATGGTTTTGCGCCCAGCTCTGTCTTGATATTGACGTCTTCTAACTGCCTCGAATACAGACTAATATAAACTTTTTTTAAACAAATCATTTATACTCAATTAATTATTATTTTAAAAAAAATAAATCCAATTTATTGACTCCTATTTCAACTTTTATTAATTAAAGCAATCAACACAAACACTGCTCAAAGATTAAAGATATTCCAGCGAACTTTATTTCGAGATGAATATAACCGCGGTCTACCGACACACCCATTTAAGAACATAGTATCGTCTAATCCTAGTTATTTTTCAGATTATGTTCTATGACGATCTTAAATAGAAAAAGTAGTTATGTTCTTAAACTGGTCTATAAAACAAACTAAGAAAGAATTGAGCTGAGCTTTAATATTTTGGAAAGACTGAGCTGATTTTTTTTTACAAACGATAAGCCAATAAATTTTAAGATTGAAGAAATCGGTATTACGATGTTCTTAAATGAGTGCGTAAATATTAGTATTTTTTTTTTTTTTTCTACATAGTAACTGTTTAAGGAAGCTTGCTTTTCTCATTTTGATCTCGCACATACTATATAAGGTATTCCACGGAAGACTGCTTTTAAATTGATCTCAAAAATGTTTTAAAAAAAGTATACAAAATTAAAAACAACAAACTTGACTAATACTACAAAAACTAAATTGATTTTAGGGGGCGTTCAAGTATTACGTAACGCAATTTGGGGGGGGGGGGGAGGGGGGGTCTTGTAAAACGTTACGATGCGTTACAGGGGCGGGAGGGGGGAAACTAGGGAATTAAAATCTCCCAAGTTGGCAACGAAGAATACGATTTTATTTTGACTAAAATGTTTTATTTCAGTTAGGTTTCTGTTTCTAATTGCATTGCCAAAGGTTAAAATAAATATGTTATTTTATTTTAAGAGTTTATTAGTTAAAAAAAGCTAAAATAGGAGAATGCATGAGAAGAACAATGGTGGATGAAGCCAAAAATGTATGTAAGGACAGGGCCAAGTCAGGAAAACGGCCTTATTCAATGTAAGATTAGTAGTAAAATTTTATTAGGACTTAGAGCCCATTTTAACATATTTTAAACTTAAGCAAATGTTTATTACATTATGTATGATTGTTTATTAAATAACAATATGAATAAATAAAATAAACAACATACGCAGGTATTGCGAGTTAGAAATCTCTTGTTTTATTTATTATTACCGCAACGCGATTGAAACAATAACAAAGGTATTTTAGCGACTTTCCGTTACTTTGCGCAACATAATTGTAACTCTTAGGTAAAAATGGTCACTTCGTAACGTTTAGGGAGGTGGAGGGGGGTACAGAAAAACGTTACGGCGCGTTACATGGGGGGGAGGGAGAGTCAATCTTCAAAAATTGCGTTACGTAATACTTGAACGCCCCCTTATGTGGAATTAGAGAATATAAGTGATTTTTTTTAGACTCTCCACTATTTTGATACAGAAAGCAAAAATATATTTGGACATTTAAAAAAAAATACTGTTGATGTACTCCTCAAAAAATCATAAATAACTATGCATAACCTTGAATCACCTTCCATATATTTACAATACATTATACTAAAATTTGCAATTATAACAAATTATACTTATACTATCTATAGTATATAAAATTGATAAATTCACTATATATCAGATCTATTTATTATACATGTATAATATTATTATTGACTTTTTATTTAATAGGGTAACTAAACCCTAAAACTAATAGTATATTAGCTATTCTAACAGTTGGAACAAAATATAATGGAAAAGGAAAACTTGGATATAATATGATACTCAACATTTTTCGTTGAGATATTACGAAATACTTAATAATAAATATAAAGAATTTTTTTTTTTTTAATATATTGTTTATTTCATAAAATATATGGCAGTACTTTCGGTATTGCTACCATCTTCAGCCACGACTTAACAAATGAAGGTTAAGAGTCCTTCCAGTATCGAAACTACTTCCAAATATTTTGTGAAATAAATAATATTTATTTTATTTTCTTTATATTTTTGGATATAATATATGAATATGTCTAAATCAGTCGGATATATCCTCACACAACAAGAACAAAATAGGTTAGTTATTAATAACTGAAACAATTATTTTATTGAACTACAATGAATGAAAAGTTTGTGCAGGCGGAAGCTTGAGAGACGAACGTCCTATGGTTCAAATTAAAATCTCGACAATATAGTGTTTTCTACGAGCAAGCATTACGAGAAATAACTGTTTTTTTTTTTTTTTTTTTACTTTCCCGGCTATACGAAGTATTGGGGAAGTTATGTAATCAGTAAAAAATTCGATGAAAAGTTTTGAACGGAATTTCATGTTTTCCGACCTCCCGATTCCAAAGAAGAAAAAAATGTCTGTGTGAGTGTCTGTGAACACAATAACTCCCTAAAGAATGAATGTATCGACACGAAGTATTATATGTGTATCCAGAGCCCTCTAAGGACGACACCTATTGATTTTCAGCCAAATCGGTCGAAGGAAATAGGGGGGATTAGGGGGGAGGTATAAGACAAAAACTAATAACTGCCGATGTAATGAGTGTATCGACATGAAATTTCATATTTAAAGTCAACCCCCAATGAGGACCAAACCTGTTAATTTCCCACGAAATCGACCGAAGAGAAAAGGCGTTCAGGAGAGGTGGCTCAAGTCAAAGACCGACGAAATTAATTTACATTACACCAGCTTGGAGAAACCAGCAAACGAAACTATGTATACAATAAATAAAAACAAAGAAATTGTTTAACTTTCACATTGTCTAATTCCACAAAAATATAAAATATACATAGGCATTAAGTATACCGGTTTTGGTTTACGCTGTCAGCACAAAGTTGAAGAATGGTACAGCCTTAGGTAATCTCAGGTAACCTGAGGATTGTATAAATATGACAGACAAATACAAACTTAAACTTTGTGCTGACGATGGTATAACACGAAACTGGTACACTTTATGTATATAATTAAACAATATAAAAACTAAACAAATTCTATAATTTTTATTTATTTTATTATATTATATCTCTCCACTATATTGATACAGATCGTAGAAATGTATTCGAACAAAGATATGTACACGTCGGCATTAAAAATAAAAATTTCACATTTTACACCAGACATATACTGAAATTAATTAAAAATTATATTATTTAATGGGATTCCTCTCCTGATATCTTGGAATCTCTTGAAGTTATATAATTTAAACCGGACAAAGTTAAATGAAGATATGTAGTCAGCCATAAATCAATGGTAAAAAAATCATTGGGTAAATACAAAATATAAAATAAAATAAATACAAACTTCTAAAAAAAAATGATCAAATGCTGTTATTTTGACTAAAATATCGAACCTAGTAGAAAACTAGTCAACTAAGGTAATTATTAATTCATTTCAATATTTACCAGCTTTGCGTAAAATGATATATTATGCTATTTGACGGTGACATATATATATTTGCCGAGGGCGCCGGTAGCTCAGTGGTATGCGTGCTTGACTTCTGAACTCAAGGTCGTGGGTTCGTAGCCCGACCGAGGCCCTTAGTTTATTTTATCTGGGAGGTAAAATAAACTTAAGCACGCCGTCCTTCGGATGGGACGTTAAGCAATGGTCCGAGCCTGTACGATGTCAGGTACTCGTAAGACCCTTCTTACCCTAGATGAATAAAAATTTAGGGTAGGCAAAATTTAGGACTCCCACAGTAGAGTCGGGCTCATGTCCACCAGAGTGACGAAAGAGCGCTCTGGTAGTAGGCGATATGACCTCGTAGTTAAAGCCCGGGCATGAGTCATAAAACCTAACCTAACCTATATATTTTCCAGCCGATTTACTTCTTTTATTTTGTAAAGAAAAAATGATACAACAGGACAGTCATTTTATAGTAAAAACAACAAAAAAAAAAATATTTTTCGAAAGTGGTAATATTACATTTCTCTCGGCGAATCGTTGGGGAAATTTTGAAATGTGAAACCGAAACTTATCTGGCAGGTAAGAAAACTTTGAGGTCCCATATTTTAGAGAAGAAATTAAATTGCTTTCCCGGGCCTGTGCGAAATACTTCTACCCTAAGTAAAACTGGTAAAGCAAAATTTAGCATTTCCACAGTTGAGTCGGGCATGTTATTATGTTAAAAGCCCGGGCATGAGTCATAAAAACAAATATTTTATAACAACTTTTCTGGAGATATTTATTTGAAAATAATAGGCTAAGATTAGTTTTTAAACATTCTGGGGGAAAAAATAGTAATTGTCACTCATGCCCGGGCTTTAACTACAAGCTTTTTCGTCGCTCTGGTAGACGTGAGCCCGACATTACTGTGAGAGTCCTACATTTTGTATAACCTGACATCATACACATTCGGGATCATCGCATAAAGACACACCCTGAGAACGGCGTCCTCATTGTTGTTTTTTCCTCTCCTTCATCTTGAGCTCAGTACACTAGCAAGTACACTAACTCTACGCTAGCGGCGCCCTCCAAAAAATAATATATATATATATGTTTTCTTTACGACTCACTAGGACTCTAAACGGCGTCAGGTAAATTAATTTTTAAAAAAACGTTGGAGATTGTCAAAACAAATGTTATTAAGCAGAAAAAAATTATTTAAAACTATCAAACGTTGTTCTAAAGAATATTGACAATGGATATTAGTGAGAAAAAAGAAGTAACAATTAAGCCAAAAAGTAAAAATAAATTTCACAACCTCAAATTTAAGTTGCTAAATTGTTTATATAAACTACTCATATCAGCGTAATCAGACTAATTTATTACTAATAACTCGAACATATTTGTCGAATTTAAAAAAACAACATTATTTCGCAAATTTACTGCCTATCATGACATATTTATTTTTTGTTTATATTAAATCTTTGAAATTACTACTTTTTAAATAAATCAATTTCACATAATATAAAGCTGTTTGAAACAAAATAAGTTATAATTATAACATGTCAAAGAATTTTATTTTTTGTGCTTAGCACAATCCAGTACTTAAAAATTTTCTAATGACTGATCACTATGGGCGGCATAATTATGAAAATGTGATAATAACAATCAAACGCCATAATACACAACATTTTTAAATGAAAAGAAGAATTATTTTCAATGAATGCATTTAAATTGCCCGTTCATATATGACACTTTTGCTTCAAACAACCTAATTACATGCCTTAATAATTAATCGGGTAATTCATAATACATAATAGTGTAAGTATATATATTTTTATAAACGCAATTTATTTTGACTAGTTTACCCTGAAAATAAGAGAATGGGTATATCAGTTCCTTATTCTATAAGAACGATTATTTCATATCATATCGACCAATGTCTGAAACCTCACCTCAGGGATTTTCATCATTTATTCTTCATAAGTTGAGTATTGGATGGTTATAATAATTGAGAATGTATCTCACGATATTTTCCATGAAAAAAAAAATATTTTTTGAATAACCCAAAGAAACATTTTTTTTACAGTTATACGAAGTATACAGGAAGTTATGTAATCGATCAGAAATTCAATGTGAAGTTTTAATTTCCGATCTCCTGACTTCAAAAATGAAAAAAAAAAAAGTGTGTGATCACGATAACTCTCGATAGAATGAATATATCGACTCAAAATTTTATATGTGAATCCAGAATTCTCTCAGGACGACACCTATTGATTTTCAACTAAATCGGCCAAAGAAAAGGTGGGGGGGGGGGGGGGGGAGGGGAGGCTTAAAACAAAAACACTAATAACTGTTGAAATAATGAATGCCTTGACACGAAATTTAGATGAGGATTCAGAAGCCACTATGTCAGTCTAATATTGAGTTTTAGCCCAAATAGTCAATTGGCTTTGGAGGGAGAGCGAAAACAGCTGGGGAAGTACATAGCTGGTGATTCGCCGACATTTTCTTCTAAAATATGTTCTCTCGAAACTGGTAAAGTTTTAATGTGATTAAAATTGGTTTATGTGGAAAAAAATAAATGATTTGAATTGTCTAAACCTCCTAATAACTGCCGACATAATGAAATTTTGTATGTTGATCCAAAACCCTGAACCTAATGAAATTTTATAAGTTGATCTAAAACCCTGTTATAATAAGATATTTCAATTTTCAGCCTATACATCGTATATCGTATATAGGGGGAAAAAATTTGAAAATCTATACTTTTTATGCTATTCCTTAGGTTAAAAATTGAGATAAAGTCAATGGTATCAGACATTGGTTGAATTTGAATGAAATGACCCAGAAACAATAAATATTTTTAAATACAATTTTTATAATAAATAAATGATTAGCTCACGTAAATATGAAGTATGAAGTATGAAGTATGAAGTATGAAGACCACATAGAAAAAAAATAATAAAACATTCCTTAACATTTATAATAAAATATTGTGAAAGTTACATTTAACACCAATAAAAAAACGCTTTTTCTCAACAAAATATAATTGTACAATTAAGTTTCGGCTGTTATCACAAGGTTTTAACAAGAGTTAGATGCCTGAACTGAAGTTATACCTCTCAACTTAGAGTTAGAACTCAAGTTAGAACTCTAAACTGACCTCGAAAATGGCGTTAGATCTCTATAATAGACTTACATTTCTATGTTAAACATAGACGTCTAAATTAAAGTTAGAACCTTGCATTGATGACAACATAAAGCAGAAAGCTGTTCTGAACAATATTAATTTAAGAAAGTGTGTTTTTGTCAATGTTAAGTTCCCACAAGTAGAGAAAACAATTTTAGGTTAAATAAATATAATATAATCTATGTTCTAAAGAAATGTATGGATATAAAATATTATTTTTCAAAAGGAATTCGATATAAACATATGGAAGAACGGAAAGTAAAATTACTAGGTACTGAACATTTCTACATGGGAAGACGTGATTGTTCCACTGTTCGTTTTGCCATAATTCATTGTTTAAAATTGGTAACCTTTATAGATGTAGTCCCCGGTGTGAAAATATAAACTTTTCCTAAAAACTCGCGAATGCGCGATGCCGAGATGATCATTTTATTACCCGCCTCAAAAACACTGGAAATTTTGCAATTTCATGCTATCGATTGTTTCGGGAGTTAGGAATTAATATTATAAATTCCGTTCCAAGACCGACAAACTTTCATGGAGGGTTTCTCAGGTCAAAATAATAAGAAAAAAACAAATCATATGAACAATTCTATAAGAACTACAGCCGAATAACTTTTAAAAACACATTTTTTTTCATTGAAAATTGTGAAGAATTTCAAAGAAGTATGTTGAAAATATTATTTTGGAATAGAAGAGAAGGGAGGGGGTAAACATTTTGATATCTAATAAATCATGGTTTTCCATTAAAGAAAACAACCATAGTACTGAAAAAATCAACAAAACAGCAAAAAAATGCATATGTTACACTTTTGCTCTGGCACAGGGATGTGAGTTCATGTGTGCGTACGAATGTCCTGTGTACGTTTAATTCCAGGGATAATTTCAAATTCGCAAAATTTCATGAAAATTTGAATAAAATGTACTATTAAACAACTAAAATACAATTTATACATAATTTCGATGGCCTTAATAATTTATTTATCTGGGGTAAACTTGGAATGTTTGGTTTTATATTAAAGGGATTTTAAAATCATGGCCCGGCAAGACAGCAACTTGGCCATGTTTTTAGTATTATCTTATTTACCGTTTGAAATTTTTCAACACCAATAACATGAATAAATGTATACTATTGTGAATAAATAATTAATAATAAGTAAATAAGTGAAAATGAACAAAATAATTAAATAATAAATATGCTATTATAGATGGAAGGGTATCGGACTTTTTTTAATTCAGTACAAAACCGTCATTTCAAGGTCGTGATTTAAGTTTCACGCCGCCTACTAGACATAATAGGAAAAATAGGTTACTCTAAGGAAATCATTTTATATTGTTGTTTCTTTGTGGTCTTTTTATAATAATTTATGCAATATGATATCAATATATGAACTATAACTCTAAATATATTAATTAATGAACTTCAATTTCGTGTAAGTTCTTATGTTGAGTCCTTATATGTTGACGTAACTCGGGAAGATAATTTGATACATATTTACAATGAAAACACTCATATGTTTGAAACCCAGAGGTGGGGGTGATAGTTCCTTCTCCAGACGAGGGAAGAGTTGGGGAAGGAGAGGATATAGAAGAACATCTCCGGATGATAAAAGATGGCGACGATTGTCCAGGGGAGGTTGTTCCACTGTTCACAAGGGCTCTTCCGAAAATTCTCTTATTCGTTGGATTACTAATTCGAGTTACCAAAAGCTCACCGGATTTAACAACTGAATATTCGTATAATCGTTCACCAGCTGATTTGGAATCGATAGTAGCATTATTATTCATTGGAGTTTGAGACTCATTATTTTTTTTAATCATTGCTTTAAATTCTTCTGTTCGTTTCTGTGCACTTATTTCATAAAGACGAGTAATTTCTGACAAAAAATGTTCTGAACTTGTGATGCCTAGTTTTTTCCTTGGTTCACAGTGTGGACATCCAACCATTGAACCTGGAGGGGTTGTTTCATGTTTGTTCTGAATGTGTTTCTTGATATCGCTTAACTGTCCAGCGCGGTATCTAAGACAAACAAATAATATATGAAATAAATAACAATATTTAATAAGTCGGGGCAAGTGTGAACCAAAATTTACAAAGTTGGACTTGCAGCTAGAATTATGAAGCCATTACAGAGTGAACATCAAAGTGATGTACTTAAAATCCTGCCTTTGCCTGCGCTGTTCATATTTGAAACATTAATGGTTATATTAGGAAAAATATTTTCTCTCTCAAAAATACTAGTCAGAAAGAAGATTTTCGAATAACTAAACATTGCTCCTATCTGCTTGAAAAAAGTATAACTCATAAAGGAATTAATTTCTTTAATGCCCTTCCCCACTTCTTGAAGACAATTGTAACAACAAAATTTAAACCTTAACTAAAAATGTTCATGTAAAAGTAAACTCTCTATTCGGAAACGGATCTTTTTTTTTGTCATTGTTCAAAAATCATATATATAAAGCTGAAAATGTCTGTGCGTTGTACCGCTATAACTCACGAACGGCTTGACGGATTTGATTAATTTTTTTTTAATTTGTTCGTCATCGTCTGTGGAAGGTTATAGGCGTATTAGTACCTCAATAACTGGTCCATCCCAGCATCCACTCACGCAATCTTTGTAACTCGAAAACCATAAATTAGTTTTAGCTCCAAAGCTAGCGTTACTACAGTTGAAGGACTATAAGCCTTATTCCGTATGAATAATTGAAAATTATAACATCATGAATGTACTGTCGAGGAACTGAATAGCCTTATAGGAGATATTGGGAGAAAAGTCAAAGTTCCCCGGGCAACGCCGGGTATTACTGCTAGTATGTAATAAAAAAACCAAAATTAAAATTAAAAGTTTTCATTTTTGTTTTTGAATAGAGTTCTTCCACAGATTTCCTCCTTTAAGGTTTCGATTATTTTTTATTACTTATATACGTACTAATTTACTTTATTTCTCTTGGTTTTTTTTTATTATATATATATATATATATATATATATATATATATATATATATTTATTTATTATTGTTATTTTGTTTTCTGTATCTCTTTTATATTTCGCACATTGTGACTTGATGAAAGGACATAAGAAAATCCAAAATGTCGTCGTGAAAAAATATCTTTCTACTCTATTTATTAATTTTTATACTCATATTTTCAAGTATTTATTTATTTCATTTCAGTTTTTTGTAGTATTGTTAATTTTAATTCATGAGAGTCAGTATCTGTTTATGTTACTAATTTAAAAGATATCTCAATTTATGCATTCTTATGACGTATACTATTACCATGTAATGATTTAACAGAAATTAATGTTATTAATACTAGGTGTGCAATACATTCTGCTGTTTGCAAAAATTGAGCTGAGTCAGACATTTCTGTATAAAAAACTCAATTAATGTTTTAATAATTATCAGTAACTTCTCACCTTGTATGTTCTTTATGAATATATTAATACTTTAAATAGATTTCAATTGAATTCAATGGATTTTTTTCTAGCCTTTTTGTAGACGACAGCTGTGAATATTTTTATCGAAAAAAAGTCGAAGTTTGTACATTAGAACACTGAAAAAAACGGCTCAAAAAAAGTGGTGTCCGATGGTAAACCGAAAAGGGCGCTTCGCCCGGATTTTTACATTTGAAATCGAAAAATTCTATTTTGTGCGAGAATTTTGTCTCTCAATTGATTTCAATGGGGATTTCGTTTTTCGGTGATTATTACTCCGTGATATGTTCGCTTTCAGATTTTTTTAGTAGTAAACCATCGTCACCGTGTCCACTACCATCGTGGCACACATCACATTTCAATGTGATCGGTAAAGGGAGGAGTACGAGTACAACGAAATACATGAGTCGCCTAAGAAAGAAAGAGTTTCGTAAACTCAGCTCAATTATATGAATAATGTGGAGCATAACGCATCTAAAAAGTTCTTTATTTTTACGTATATTAGTCCCAAAGTGGAGCAAAGCAGTATACAATAATAAGTACAACTTACCCACAAACGGAACAGAAGTGAGGCCGTTCGCCGACATGCTGGTTGAGAACGTGCCGTTTGAGATGGCTCAAATTGATGGTGCCATAGTCACAAAGTTTGCATTTAAAGGCTCGCTCCGTCGTGTGTTTGGCAGTAACATGCTTCTTCAGGTTGCCAACATCAGCTGTCCGGTAGCCACACTCCTGGCAGGAGTAGGGCTTCACGTCCGTGTGACGGGACATGAAGTGCCGTTTGAAACTGCCGGACCAGGCCGTCGCATACGGACATACCTGGCACCGGTACGGCTTCTTCGGGTCGTCTATACGGCTTTCAGCTAAGAAAAAAATTAAAATCAATCATAATTTATGTTTTAGTTTCCCCACAAACAAGCAACTAGCGGATTTTCATGGTAATTCATATTGACTAGATACAAAGAAAGGGAACGCAAAACTTATTAGAGGTAAGTATAACCAAACATAATGTAATTCGAGCGTTTTGCATAGAATTAAGAATTTTCAATATACTGCCCCGTATTTCACCCCTTCTGTTGGTCCAAGTTTTCTGGTTAAACTCTTATACCTCCATTTTATTTAGTTAAGTATCAATAATAAATAAAAGAAAAACTACTAAATTTGAAGTTCATTTTATAATGAAACTTTGACTTAATTTTTATAATGAAACTTGAAAATTTCGAGAACGCAGTCCTTCGGATGGGATCTTAAGCGATGGTTCCGAGCCTGTATGATGTCAGGTACTATAGGTAGGCTGCAAAATGTACAACTCCCTCTGTAGAGTCGGGCTCATGTCCACCAGAGCGACGAATGACCGTAAGCGATAAGACCTCATAGTTAAAGCCCGGGCATGAGTCACTATAACTAACAAATATATACACTGAATTACACTTCACAGTCCAACGCACCAAGTGAACCAGTGTTGCCATGTTAGCGCTTGTTTTTAAGTATCCATAATGTATATGTATTCATTTTTTGGGTGCACCTTGTACGGGTGTAATATGTCGGTCGAACATTGAGGGAACTCGGGTTAAGAGTAAGGCTCGTAAGTGAGCCATGGCTGGGGGCGACGACCGGCAGATCAGTGGTCGTCTCCAGTCCGTTATACTGCTTCCTTCTGCTCCTGGGTAACTGGTCTCCGCAGGTTCAGTCCCAGGTAGGATCCGGTCCAATACATTCAATGACTACACGTTCTGCAGTATCCATGCCCTCACATGAACAGTTCGTGGTTGTTCTTCTTCATTCAGTATTTTTTAAAGTATTCAAAAAGCTATGATTTCAATTAATTACAATCTAAAAATTATTCTTATTTTGTTAATTGATTTTATTAATTTTTATATACGACAACACTCACTGAAAGTAGAACTGATTGTCAAAAGCTGTTTGCTCTAATAATTTTATTAAGTGACTTCTACTTGTTGGATCATAACCAAAAACAATACGTATCTGTCCAGTGAACTATTTAACATTTGTGCAAAAATGCAGCGTGCAGGCTCAAAATGTAACATCTAGCTCGGTCAATTTTGGAAACTTACTAAGGGTGGCCGGTGGTTCCTCTTTTCGCCACATGTTTCTCCTTTGTGTCTCTCTCGACTATTGAAGGAACTTCTCACCGCACTATTAAAGCAGGAAATCTTGGCCTGAAATTGGAACAGGAATATTGGAAATTATATATGAAAAACATATATGTACATATTTTAGAAATGTGAGTTTTATTTTCCTTAAGCTCTCTATGATCTGATAGCTTTTTTTAGCTGAACTTTCTATTACTGACATGTCAACCACTAAGTTCAATTACGCTTGAATAAATATTTAAATATCGAGGAGATAATTTTAAGTTCGCTTAGTTTACAACGTTCTTAGCATAATTTGCTCCAAAAATATGCCTTTTCTCAAAGTTTTTAATACCGGTTTGTGAATACTATAAGCATTAACCTAATGAGTATAAAATGTTAAAAAATAATTGATTTGTAGCAACTAATGATGCTACAATAGCAGCCAGAAACATATTGTCAAATCACATGATAGAAAGGATACAGAATAATTTGTGGCTCTCCCGAAGGAACTTTGGAGATAAAATATACACATTAAAACTTGTATTTCTTAATTAGTTTTTAGCAAAACATCTCACCAAAATGTATCTAACTCCATCTTTCTAATCTACGAAACTTTGACAGCGGCACATTTGTGGGAAACACTACAACTCTTTCAAAATCTAGTCCAGAAAAAAAAGTTACCCATTCCAAAACTACATTAGGTAATGAAAGTTTTACATAAGAATAACGGTTCCTCTGTAATATAGATCAATACTTCTAAAAACTTACAAAAAAAAAATTAAAATAATAGAATTATAGGAAGAAACACAATTAGAATTAAAATATTATTAATTTCTCCACTACGAATCACCAGTATTTTACCTTTACGATAAGGCAGGAAACTTTCCCTATTACTAAAAATCTACTTCCAGAAATTATAAAAAAAATTGCAAATAAAATTTTTGTGAATAACATTAGAGTGATGAATTATTTTTCAAGAAAACTTGAAGCCGATAATATCAAAATACACAAATTTGAAACTGCCAAATATAGATAAAAAAAAATCTAAGAGATAAAGATGGAAAAAAATTTATATAAAAATAAAATGTATAAAATGCACAAGTACCTCCAATATCTCTTTTCAGAGCATAACAAAATTGCGAATCCATTTGACACCAAGTATACGGTTTTTTTTTTTTTTTTTTTTCACTAACCTACATTAGAAATTATCGATAACTAAAAATATTGATAACTATTATCTCTAAATGTGAGAGTCATCAGGGTTGATGTCAATGAACAAACGAGAATAATCGAAGAGATCAAAAAATAAATTATAAATCCGTTAATAATTAAAGAAAAACACATTTATCCATCTTTCAATGAATTAATATTCATTACTACCTAAAATAAGTGTGCTTTATATTGAAAAATATGAAACATCCCCCCCTTTCTTTCATCTTTGATTTTACATTTTTTATTATTATTTTTAGTTCTAGATAAAGAAATCTAATGTGTTCATCATAAATGAAATTATTCAACGAATCCTTTCTGGAAATAAAAAAGGATTTTTTGACAAGATTCAAAGATATCGTGGCGATAAAGAAGCAAAGTTTCTTAAGAAAAAGTTTCCCAGAATTATTCGATCTGTCAAAACTTCGATGTACACGCGATAGGATTTCATGTTTCCGATCACCTCGATCCGAATATAGGAAATTAGAGTGGAGGAATATATTGAAGTTTAAAGGAGTCTATGTTCTACGCTAGGGGGTGTCAGAATCGTAGGATAGCGGCCCAAGTTTGGTTGGCGTAGAAACCTAAAGTAGATTATGATGCAGAAATTCCAAGGTAGTGAGTGAGTCTGAACGTAGAAAACTTCAACTTGACTTGATGATTTCAAATCTGACCTGAACCACATGGAAAACAAGGACCTCCCAGGTCACAAAACGGTTAACTCAGATTATTGTCCTATAGTGGATTAAGGCTACTACATAGACCTACCATAATTTTCAAAAGTTAACCCCGGACACTCCACAGCTCTATCAGAAAGAAACGATTTCAAAAAAGAAAAAAAAAAAAAAATTTCGGAAAGGAAAAAAAAATTATAATTTAAACATCCTCACTACCTACAGATCAGAAAATAATTAGTGTTTTTTTAATTTCGAAATAAGAATAAGTAATATCGATATCTATTTATTTGAATCACATATTATTCCATCTTGATAATATAATATATTTGTTATGCGCTAATGACAATCATTATCTTTGGTTGTGGTAGATTTTTACTTTTTTTTTTTTTTGTCATGCCATTCATATTTTTCAGATGATGTGATTTTATAAGGAAATTTTATTCTAGGAAATTTTTTATTCTGACATATTCTACATAAGAAGTAGGTACTAGAATTGAAATAAGAATTAACTTTTATATTTAACAATTCTCTGATTACTGGAGTTTTGAGATTTGTTTCGGGCGATTCACAAAATTGACAAAATAAAATACAAAAAAATAAAATAAATAATAATAAATTTAAAAATAATAATAATAAGTAAAACTAAAATCTAAGCTAAAATGTGGGAGTCTGCGGTGGGCTGTCCAATATTGAAGTGGACAGCTCCAGGGCTGAGGGGCAGGTTCTGGAGGAACGTCTGTCAGAGATCGCAGGTCCAGTTCTTTATGAATTATACTGCCTCTCACGATCCACTCATCAATGAAAATGACCGTTCAACAACAGCTAAGGAACCAGGCATACACATTACAAACTCAACTAACTTTATCATGTTACTTATTTCAGTCTATTTTTTTTTTAGATATTTCAAAGATTTGAATCCACTTTCCTTCTGTAGACATTGTTATCCACCCGTCTTCATTTTTTAATTTTTCTTTCTTTTGACTAATGTAATTTCATCGAATAAATCATCATTATTTAATGCATCTGGTACAATAGAGTGCAATACTGGGATTCTTACTTTCAATTCTTCCCACTGAATTTCAGTGTTAACAGAATCCATTTAAAGTCACATCACTAAAATTATTTTCTTTCCATTTTTTTATTTTGTTTATATGACTAGAGACATTCATAATTTTTGTAGGTTTAGTATTAAAAATTTTAGTAAACCCGGACCTTTTTTGAATCCGGACTGAAACCCGGACCAAGACTCAAAACCCGTCCGGGCGAAAACCGGATGTATTGGTAGGCCTACTTCTATACACTCAAGTTTCATGTCATATAAACGTAATGCCTAAACCATAAACACACTATGTGACAATCACCAATTTTTTTCCAACGGGTAAAACCTAATCAAATCATAGCCCAATTGATTAACTTCTCTTTTAATCGCGCTGATTGACTGAACAGTTGACAATGCTGGGAGCATGGGGCCGCTGGCTGAGACAGTTTTATGAGTATCTGCTACTGTCCATGTATTCTGTTTTACAGTTTTTTTGTTTTTTTTTTTGACAAGAGAAGCAGTTAAAATTCCAAGTTGAGATTGCATTGTATCGATTGACAAAAGTCAGTTAGTTATTATGACTCATGGCCGGGCTTTAACTAAGAGGTCATATTGCCTCTTACAAAATCGCTCTTTCGTCGCTCTGATGGACTACTGTGGCCAACTACTATGGGAATCAAAAATTTTTTCTGCCAAGATTTATTCACGAAGGGTAGGGGTCTTTAACGAAAACCAAACATTGTAAAGGCTCGGAACGAAAGGCGACGTGCTCACGGTTTTTTCACCTTTCAGATTTAAGGGTTTCGTACTCGCAATCTCGAGATCAGTAGACTAGCATGTTACCTCTGAACTACAAGACAGATACAACAACGGTATAACTGCCGGAATAACTGAGAGTGTAGAGGCAAAAGAGAAGCTCTAGGAAAATAGGGGAAACCGAGTAAAGAAATACTACTAACCCAAGATTTCAAGTGGGTACATGCATATGTGACCACCTCCCTCATTTCTTCCCGGCATATATGCTAATGAAAGTATTAATAAAATATAATATGCAAATGTATGCGGGTTCTCATACAGAAATATATGTGACAGAACTTCAAATACGATAAGAATGGAATAAATATTAAGTAATTCATTAAATTAGAATTAATACGGAAATAACAATTGCCATAATTTTCATTGACCTTGATACAAGCTTATTTACACTTCCTCTGCACTCTATTAATAGTGAATTATTTCAGAAATAAATCGTTACGGAGTTTTAAAATAAACGAAATAAAGAATTTTTTTGTGGAATTTAAATTTGATGTAAATATTTATATAAACTTTTCCCCAAAAATTGCATGGCTACACTGTTTGATAATAATTAGTTTTTGAAGGATCAAGTGATAACGGAGTGTTAAGGTTATTTTACCGATTTTTAAATACCTGTCAAAAGAAGAGGAATTTGTTAAGTATTCCATTGTAATATGATTGAAATTACGTTTTTGTGTATTCCGATTAATTTTATATATAGAAAAATGTACATTTTACTCAGTCCAGAGGCTAAAGTACGTCTAAAGGCATGTGTTTAATTGTACTTTATAAAAAGTCAAGGTGTTTTAATTTAGCCCTTGTTGAAATTAAAATGGATATAGCCTCTAGCTCTTTGGACACTTTAAAATTAGAACCTCCGGATGATTTAGGCTATAGTGAAGACGAAGATGATGTCCCAAGGTTAGTCCCCTTTATCTCATTTTTTTTCTTTTACATTTAAATTATCGCATAGTGTATTTTGTAGTTCAAGTTTACACACTTATTAAGTCGTTACTCTATTAAAGATCTGTTAATTACTTCACTTTTATGCTTATATTCTATGGATTTTATTCCTACCCGTATAGGTGTGGTGTTTCTTTAAACGAATTGAAAACCAAAATTAAAACAGAATATGAAGAAAATCCTCCGGAAAATATAATTCAAAATGAAGAAGTGGTAGAAAAGAAAACTCGCAGCAAAGTTTTACCAAATATGAGAGAAGAACCATTGTCAGATGAATTTGAGGTATATTTTTCATTATTATTACATTCTATTTGATTTCATTATAAACCATGTTTTGGGAATACATTAAAAACATAAAAACATATTTAAGGAATTAATTTTTATTTGAATTTGTTGAGCTATAAAGGAAGGTATAAATATATATAAATAAGTATAAATAAAAAAAAACACATATATGCATTTGCTGTACTTATGCCTGCAAGGGATTTCTCTTAAATCCCTAAATATTAATAATTTGATGTAATTGCTTTATAAAAAGTAAATTGGTTTAAAAAAAAAGGTGGAAATTTCCTGAACAGTTAGTATTTAAAAAAACAAAATTCTCAAAAAGTTTTAAACAAAAAATACAATTTAAACTCTTTTGAATTTTAGTTACAGGTCTAAATTTATGATTATCCGTATATGGCTGAATTTAAAGTTAAATTACATACTAGATTGCTACTCATTCGTGTACTGAGCATATGAGTAATGGTTAATGTTGACACAAATTTATCAAATAAAAAGAAAGTTTATTGACATTTTTTCAATTGTTCAAATTAGTAATAATATATTGTGAAGTTTTGGGGAGAGGCGTTCTCAAGGTCAGCTGATATCGCACACCTAATTCAAAACAGACAACTTTAAGTGTTCATTTCGAAAAATAATCTTCATCATTTTTATGTGGGGGAAACCATTAGGTAAATATCATTATAATTTGATGTTCTTTCACATAAATCCGAAAATAATGAAAAAAAAAATTTTTTTTAAATATTATGCGGCAGGAAGAATGATTTATGACTTTGCTAAGACTGAATATATTTTATTATATTGCATTTTGAACTCACCGCACGATTAGTATCCCATCTCAAATTGCACAACTTTTTTTTCGGGGCTCATAGGAAAACACTTTTATTAAGCGTACAATTACTTTATATTCATAAAGTTTGTTTGCCACATTGTGAGATGAGTCACCTGAAATAAAGTACAAAACTAATTTTTCGTGAATTATAATTTCTTTGGAGTTACGGCGATGTTACCATTAGAAAGAACATAATTTTCTCCCTATCACTCAAAATCGTATTTTTGTCACTCTGGTGGACATGAGCTCGACTCTACTGAGGGAATCCCAAATTTTGCATACCTTATATTTTCATTCACTCTTAGGGTAGGGGTCAACTTTTTAGTTTCAGTAGTGTGGTCCAACTACAAAATATAGGTAGGTGAAGTTATGTAATCGGTCAAAAATTCGATGTTGAGTTTTCAACGAAATTTCATGTTTTCCTACATTCTAATTCCAAAAATGTATAAAAAAAATGTCTTGTGTCTCTCTGAATACGATAACCCCGGATAAAATGAATTTATCAACACGAAAATGAGTATGATGATTCAGATATCCTTGAGTAAGACTCCCATTAATTTTCAACCAACTCGGTCTATTGGGTTCAGAGGGAATGCGAAAACGTAGTTTATTAATTCACCAACTTTTAGATTGAAATATAATGATATTTTCAATTTAATGAGATTAATTTACTCTTGTAAATACTTGTTATTATCTATTAAATAATTGGAGATTCAATACCAATAATAGAATGTAGAGTACTATACGTTCCAAACAAGAGTAATTTTTAACCGTTATCTATACATATTATCAATATTCTCTGGTTAATAAATAAACTGACATTATTGCAGAGATATTGTGAAATAATTCAAATGAACTTGACTGAAATAAAACTCGTTTATTTGTGGTATTGTCTAATTTCGCAGAATATATATACATGAGAGTACTTCCGTATTTCTACCATCCTCAGCCAACATATAAAAAAAAAACACAATTTAAAAATAGGGTAAAAGAACACATATCAGAAATAGGGCTAAACACCGACGTATCATACAACTCAGTAAAATCAACATTCGCACAACACATCAACGAAAACAAACACCATTTCGACATAAATACAGGCATACAATACCTACATTTTTGTGACAAAGGTACATTACTCAACTCACTGGAACAACTAGAAATAAACAGAGCGCTACAAAAAGGAAATTGTATGAACGTTCAGACCAATCTCAAATACTCACCCCTTTTATCGCCAATAATATAATCCTCCAGTCTCTGTGTATACGTACTTATTCTCTCAAAAAACTGTATATTTTATTTTATAAAACTTTTTATTTTATTTTTATTCATATATTAACAATTGTTATCTTTAATTCACTTCATATATGCATTTAATCAACACATAGTATTTCAAATTTTTTATTTTTAAGATCCCAATTTGGGACGAAATGTCATTTTTTATGTTTTTCCATATTTCAAATATTAACTGTACAGAAAGGATAGGAAAACCCCGTAGGGGCTGAAAAAGGATACCTACCTACCGCTTAGATTGTAAACTACCTACCGAGTTGAACTTCAATTTAGTATTTGTTAAGTCGTGGCTGAAGATGGTAGCAATACCGAAAGTACTCCCATATTATATATTATTTGTGAAATAGACAATATTTTTAAAAACATACGTTTTCTTTATTTTTATCAAGTGTTTCACAATATCTCTGCAAAAATGTTAAGTATCAAAAAAAAAACATATGCTTTTGGCTGAGGATGGTAGAAATACTTCGGTACTTTCGAGCACTCCCATGAATATATATTCTATGAAATTAGACAATACCACAAATAAACGAGTTTCATTTCATTCAAGTTCATAATAAATAAACGATAAATATTGACAATATCCATGCTCCATTTGTATAGTTTTAAACAGACTTAGAGAGTAGATACTTCCATAATTTTTTCAATTTTATTCTGAAGTCTTATTGAAAACCTCTGCCATGAGCGCGGGATTTAAGATATATATATATTTTTTCTCTATAGAAGTAAATAATACTTTTAACATTCTGCATCAAAATTGCAATGTGAACGCCTCCATTACAGAGCGTGTTAATGCAGTTTTTTTATTATCCTAAAACCTCAACCAACGTTCCTGTATTCGTTTCCTGCCTGGTTTTGTCTATTTTATACATAATATTTCTTTACGGATTCCATTTACGATTTAATGCTGTGATATTCCTCGTTGAAAATGACTTAAAATTATACTTCCAATATCTGAAACCTACATAATAATAATTATTATTATATATATTAATTTTTTTAGAATGATTTTGTTGTCAGCTCTATAAAATATTTGTTTATGTTTGATTGCAGGATGAATTAGAGTTCAAAGTAGCCAGTTTTTTAGCAGAAACAAGTTCTAAGAGAAGAAGAAAGAAGAAAGGGAAGAACACAACGAAATCATCCTGCAAATTTAAATGCAATCAGTGAGTAGTAATGCAGTTGTGCAATCTTAGACTTTAATCATTATATTAGTGTAATATTTGTGGAATTTCACTCACATCATTGCCCAACTTTGGAGTCCTGAATAGAAGAGACTTGAACAAATATTTCGGGAAAGGCTGCTTAGAAAAGTATGTCTACATTGCAGATGTGGCTCCCTGTTCCGGTACAAGTCGACCCTCTCCTACCATGCCAAGTCGAGTTGCGGCCGTGGCCTGCTCACCCAGGGTAATGCAGTGGTCAAGTCAGCTGTGGCCTCCTGTCATATCTGCGGTCGACGACTCTCCTCCCGCACGAGTCTCATGGTCCATCTTAGGATACACACAGGTACGTACCACTCATGGCTTCTACTTCACTAACTTTTTTACTTTCTCATTTTTCAGATAGGGATAGAAAAAGTTATAAATCGTTAAAAAAAAAAAGGAATGTGTGATTGACGCGGTACTCACGAGATTTGATGAGTAAACATCTGCTTTAGTTTCAAAAACTTGCTGTCGTGCACTGATTTTGATTGAAATTGATTTTATAATGTTACAATAAGATAAGTAGTATGAGGAATTAAATTTTCGAATTTTCAATTTTTTTTATACATGAAATTATAGGTTTGTGATAGCTAAAATAAGATATATACAACTGTGATTGCAGTGTCTCTCATGCTTTGATTCGTATTCATTTGTAGATTAAGTTTGTCATTTAAAAATGAAATATTTTTGAACAATGAGAAAAAACTTATTTTTCAGAATAGAGGGCTTCCTCTAATATAATCATTTTTAGTTGAAGATTAAATTTTCTTATTGTTTCTATTGTCTTCAATAAGTGGGAAAGGGCGTTAAAGAAATAAATTCTTTAATGAGTTATTCCTTTATAATTTTTTGAAAATATATTTTCCCACTAGCAGTCATACCCGGCTTTGCCCGGGGAACTTTGACTTTTCTCCTAGTATCTCTAGTTTAGGACCGCTGGGCATCACAGCCAGTATGTGCCTTGCAATGGCGGACCCCAGAGCTAGTACGTAGTTAAGACCACTGGGCATCACAGCCAGTATGTGCCTTGCAACGGCGGACCCCACCGCTAGTACGGAGTTACTACTACTACATGTGAAATTCCATGACAGTCCGACCATTCGTTAATGGTCCAACACTATGCTAAGGCCTCCCCCACAACTTCCCCACCCGTTCAAAATTTTGTGACCCTATTCTTCTATTTGGTCTTCAGGAATACTTCATATGAAATTTCGTGACAATCCGACCATTAGTTAATGACCTAGCACTATATTTATACTTAGGCCTACCCCCACACCCCCCTCCCGTTCACAATTTTGTGAAGTCACATACTCTATTTTTCTATTTGGCCTTTAAGAATACTACATATGAAATTTCATGACAATCCGACTATTAATTAATGAGTTAGCACTATTTTTATGCTTAGCCCCCCATTACAACCCCCACTCCCGTTCGAAATTTAGGGACGCCACATACCCTATTATTCAATTGGGTTCGACAGGATGCTACATGTGAAGTTTTATGGAAATCCGTCAAGCCGTTTGGGCGTGATGCTGGAACAAACATACAAACAAACCCTGTTTCAGCTTTATTAATATAGAAGTCGGTGGAAGAGAACGGGTAGATAAGAGAATCTGAATACAAAAATCCCAATAACTGCCGATGTAATGAATGTATCAACATCAAATATTGTATTTAAAATTAACATTCACTGAGGACATAACCAGTCAAATTTCAGCGATATCGGCTGAGGGGAGGGGGCTCAATTCAAAAATCCCAATAACTGCCGATGTAATGAATGTATCAACATCAAATTTCGTATTTAAAATTAAAATTCACTGAGGACATAACCAGTCAAATTTCAGCGATACCGGCTGAGGGGAGGGGGAGTTCCGGGGAGGGGGCTCAGTTCAAAATCCCAATAACTGCCGATGTAATGAATGTATCAACATCAAATTTCGTCATCAAATATTTAGGCCTACCCTATTTGGTCTTCAGGAATACTACGTACGAAATTTCGTGACAATCCCTCCATTAGTTAATGAGCTAGCACTATATTTATACTTAGGCCTACCCCCACAACCCCCCTCCCGTTCACAATTTTGTGACGTCACATACTCTATTTTTCCATTTGGTTTTTAAGAATACTACATATGAAATTTCATGACAATCCGACCATAGTTAATGAGTTAGCACTACTTTTATGCTTAGTCCCCCCTTACAACCCCCCCTCCCGTTCGAAATTTAGGGACGCCACATACCCTATTATTCAATCGGGCTCAAAAGGATGCTAGATGTGAAATTTCAGGAAATTCTGTCCAGCTGTGATGCTGGAACAAACACACAAACCCCGTTTCAGCTTTATTAATATAGATTATGGTGAATGCTTTATACATGTAGCAATAATTGAGTTCTTCTCTACAAACCCAATGTAGATATTGCGAATTTGTGCTAACCAGATAAAGATTTTTTCTCTTTTATAAATTAATTTGATGAATGTTACCCATTGATATATTTGACACGATGAATGTATTGATTGCTAGGTGAGCGTCCTTTTAAATGCGGGGAATGTGGACAGGCCTTCACTCAGAACGCCCACCTGAAGGACCACGTGGCTCGACTTCACTCAGAGGGGGAGATCTTTTTGTGCAGGGTCTGTAACAAGACGTTCCCGAACCGAGGTCGCCTCCGGGAGCATGCTGTCACCCATGAGGGTCTCCGGGGTCACCAGTGTCAGGTGTGTAGACAGTTATATCTTTCACAGCTTTACTATTCTCCCAATTTATTTCTTGGTTTATACAACGATCCAAAGAATACAAACAATTCAAAACAGATTGCTATGACTAATCACTGGAGCCCCATGGTATGTCCAAAATACAATTTTTCATAATGACTTAGACATCCCACTTGTAGAAGACAGCGTCAAGGCATCATACCAGCGACTTCATGATAAAATGAGCTGTCATCCAAACCCAACAACAATTCATGCAGCCAGCAACTTACCACCGACTCGACAAAGACGTCCACTTAAAAGAAAACACCACTGTGATTCACTTGCATGAGAAAATGTCTATACGGACTATCAAGAATGTGAATAAACTCTAGACTAATTTTCTAATTATATATAAATTATTGATTGTAAAATTAACTGTGTCATTACTTATATATTTTGTTTAAATAAATTCAAAACCTATCAATTACGGAGGACATCCAATGGGCTGTTACGTCAAAGCATGTTATGTATGCATGTATCAATTATTTAAGTTACGAGCAAAACTGTAAAACACTAGGTTAATATAAGTTTAATAAAGATATTCTAATAAAAAAAAAAAAAGAAAAAACCTAGGAAATAGACGTTTCGGGAAAATTTCCCTTCTTTATAATTTATTTGCTGTTCTTTACATTTTTCCCTTATATTGGTCATAATATTAGTCTAGTCCAAGGGTTATAACATAGAGGTCGAATCGTAAAATATGTTCTGCATAAAGAATATTATGATCTAAATTGATTGAGGAAAAAAGTGTTTACAATAAAGATCAGAAAATAAATTAAAGTTAGTGATGATGATGAGAGTTCTTCCCGAAACGTTTATTTGCTAGATTGTAAAGAACAAAAAAAAAAAATGGTAGGAGAATAAAGTTGTGGAAAATATATATTATTATAAAAAAAAATAACATGTTTAGGCTAGTCCAGTTGTTCATTTTTTTTTTTGTAGTCTGTAAAGTAAATGTAGAAATAAAAAATGTAATCATGGAGGTAAAAGTAATTTTTTCAGAATAGTCCATAACATATACCAGCAGATTATTTAATTTGTCATATTCAATTCTGAACGAAAATACATAATAGAAGTTTTTCTTGAAAAAAATAAAAGTTTAAATTCTATGTATAACTACTCCTAGCGATGCAACTTATATTTTTTTAAACTGTTCTTTAGGAGTGTGGTAAAAGATTTCAAACAGTTGAAAAACTGGAGTCGCACTCTCATGAGACGAAGCCGTACCCTTGTCCTCTGTGTGCGGAGGTGTGCAAGACGAGATCCGGACTCCGCAGCCACATGTCTCGTCATACTCCTCCTCTGGCCTGCCAACAGTGTCCCATGACCTTCCCCACCGTCCCCGCCTGGAGACAGCACTCCAACAGAGCTCATAAGTAGGAGAAAAATACTTATTTCTATTTATTTTGGTAATGTTTCTCATATTGTTTTGAAGAGTACAGACTAAATGACAACCCTGAGAGCAATGTTCGCTATTAATAGGAAATTCATCTTTTAGGTATTGTCTTCGGCCTCATGTATACATTCTTGAACATTAAAAGAAGGAAAACATAAACAAAATCATAGAATATTAAAATAAAGTAATAGTAATATAACACAAAAAAATGGAACAAAGCTCATAATAAACCAATAAATATAACACTTCTTATACAATTGTATTCTAATTAAGTTCACTAATTTTTAACGCCATCACCATTGTTGAGATTATTGTTTGTCTTAATGTTGAAGGGGGGGGGGGGGGGGGGGGGGGGTCTTGTGAGATTGTGGGTTGCTCAGTGCTTCTTTGTTCGCTATTTTATCATGAACTGAATCCTCATTGATACTCTATATATATAGATTTTGAGAACTCTGCCAAAATTAATTATGATAGATTTTCTAAACTTTGAAATAGAACGAAATTTAAATATTGTCAGAGACTTCCAACTTCTATTTTTGTCATAATAAAGGATTTAGTCTCTTTGTAAACTCATATTTTGAGTTGTTTTATTCATCTAATGTTCAATGAGTAATTAGCTTGAAATTTGCTGGGGACAGGGGATCTTAGTATCCGGGTCCACAACAACTGCTTCATAGATGTGAAGGTTCCCGAAGACTCGGTTATTCTTCAATTTGTACAATTAATTAAACAACTATATTGAATTAAGGTTTATTGAGTTGCCATTGCATAGAACCAGGAGAGGGAGTTGGGAGTACAAAAGGATTAAACCAAACAATAAACAAACTATATTCCTGCCGGCTACCCGTGAGTGTGCAGAATATAAATATTATACAATTATTATATTTTGTCTTTGTTATTGTTATTATTATTGAGTAATGGAGTATTGTGAACAGACTGTCTGGGTGTAGGGCGACCCGCAAGTGTGGGTTCTGTGAGCGGACCTTCTCTTCCGACTACGACCTGCGGGTTCACGTTCGGTCCCACACAGGGGAGCGCCCCTACACCTGTGAGTTTTGTGGCCGGGGCTTCTCCAGAAAGTCCATCCTGGGGGTGCACCGGACCCTCCACACCGGACAGAGAGACTTCGCCTGTCCTCAGTGTGGTGAGGCCTTCAATCGCAAGTCCAAGCTGGATGTACATCTCGCCTCTCATCTTCACACCGCACTCCCTTGTCAGGTGAGGCTTCATTTTTTATATATATTGAATCTAAAGTACATTGAAGGACTTATTTGAACTTTAAGTGTTCAGTCTTGATATTGAAAAAAGGTAAATTTAGTTGAGTTCATAAAGACATATAAAAATTAATAGTTTCAGTTCAGTTGAGAGCACAAGTGATCCAAGTCTGCGAAGAACGCTGCAAAATTAAACACTGCAATTTCGCAGATGCTTGGGCGATACATTCGCGTCAGCGTGACCATTCTCATTCACTGCCATGTACATCGAGTCAGCGTCAACGTAGCCAAGCGGATTGTTTGCCAAGGTGGAAGTGTAGGATAGTGACTTTATAAAATATTTAGATGAAAATGGAATAGAAGAAGAATAACTCTTTGTGTACGTTATCAGAGGAGGATCATTGGAAATACGCCGGGGGACCTTTCACTAGAAGGATTATTAGTTATTGTGACCCATGCCCGGACTTTAACTACGAGGTTATATCGCCTTCTACCAGAGCGCTCTTTCGTCGCTCTGGTGGACATGAGCCCGACTCTACAGTGGAAGTCCTAAATATTGCCTATTCAGGTTTATTCACCCAGGATAGGGATCTTTAACGAGCACCCGACATCGTACAGGCTCGGGTCGCTTAATGTCCCATCGACAAGACGTGCTCAAGATTTTTTTCACCTGCCAGATAAACAACTCTTGAGCTCAGAAGGCAAGCATGCTACTTCTGACCTACCGAAGGATTGTATTCTGTTTCTGTTGGAACTCTGTGGGTTGAACATTGTATGTCAGAGGTTGGGGGAGGATTAGTACTTATATAATATATTTGAAATGTTGATTGCTCTATATATATTTCTCTTATGGTCTGATTTTTTCTTCATCTTTCGCTAACTTTACTTTTTAAATTGTTTGTTCTGTTGAAAACAGGTTTGTAACAAGACATTCAAATGTAAAGCATACCTGGCGACCCACATGAAGACGCACGAACGCCCTGCGGATGTTACCTGTCGTCACTGTGGTAGGGGTTTTGGATCAAAGCGTGCTCTAGTACAACATGCTGCCAAACAACATGCTCTGGGCGCTGTTCCACCTCTCCTGGCCATTCCGGCCAACTTCTTCGCGACGGACGTCCTCCGGGAGGAGGAACTTCTTGGACCGCTTGCTCTGGTGAAGACGGCTCGAGGCGGGGAGTCTCCCCTCTCCCTAGTGAAGAAGGAACCCCAGGACGTGGATGAGGAGGACGACGAGGAAGAGTATGAGGAGGAAGCTGAGGCTGTGGAGATGGGAGGCCGAGCCAGCCTCTTCCCTGGTCTCTTTGCCATCAAACAGGAGCAAGAGGAAGAGGAAGTGGAAGAGAATGGCTACATGACCGACCCTGAAGAGGAGGAGGAATATGATGACGATGAGGAGGAGTCTGTTAAAGATTTTTCTATGAAATCAACACTTTTTTCTATGGTAGGTTGTTAGGAATTTCAAATAAAATTGATTTTTTAGTAAATAGGGAACTGCACCAATCCCCAGTCTGAAGGATGTCTCATCTCGTGAGAAGTCGTTATTATAGCCGGCTTTCGAGGTCGCCCCCGTCAACAGGCCTCTACAAAAAATAATGTGTTTAGCTTGCGCCATAATTTAAAAGTTTTACATCACAGGTTTGATTCATGGCGGTTATATTGTACTGTCTGAGATAAAAAACTTAAAACACATATAAATTTAGGTTCTTTTTATAATACTCATTCATTTAATAATATTTATTTTACATTTATAGTTTGCTATTATGACTCGTGCCCTGGCTTTAACTAAAGTAAAGGTCATATCGCCTACTACCAGAGCACTCTTTGGTCACTGGTGAACATGACCTCGATTATTATGAGAGTTTTAAATTTTGCTTACCCTAAATTTTTATTGACGTGAAAACTCTATTCGCTCGTTAAGCACAGTGACTGCCGGTCAAACTTTCTTGTGTTACAAAATACCATCAGATTTCAATCGATAATAACTACGAGACTAATAATGCGATAACAACGGTTGAGGTCACAATGGATAGAGCATGTCTGTACGTGTTTGTTGTGCAGTGTTTGTTTTGCCTGTGCCGTTATCGGGCTAGTGTGGGCGCCAGCGGATGATTGTTGCGAATTAGCGTTGTGTAAAATTAGAAATTAGTGTAGCGTGATAACGTGTTTAGATAGGACGTTGATTCGGGTGTCATTGTAAAGAGCTTGAGGAGCACTACTAGGACTCAAAGTGAAACAGTAAAAATATTGGCCGAAATGTATGTAAAAATCGGTAGTAAATTGAAAATATGTCGTCTCATATGAATAGTAAATAGGCGCGGAATTATAGAAAACGCAAATCAGAGGAATGCTCGCATCAAAAGGAATTTAAAAAAACTAAAAAGTCTAGTGCCGAGCAAATGCAAAAGCTATGGCAGCATCGAAAATAAAATGAAAAATGATTTTATCCAGACGTTTTCATGGAAAATCTACGGCGTAGACATTGACTACGCCTTAATGTTTCTTTATTTACTTAGGGAAGGGGTCTTTAACGAGTACCTGACAAATCCTGATGCGGGACCATCGCTTAACGTCCCATCGAGTACGACGTTCTCATGGTTTTTTCATCTCCCAGATTAAAAAACTAAGGGCCTGCGCCGGGTTTAAGACCCGCTATCTTGAGCTCAATAAGCAAGAGTCCGGTGTCCTCTTTTACATTTATCTTAACAACAACAACAAACTAATACATATCAATAACACGAAAACGAACATGAAATCAAAGTTAAAACCTATAAGCAGTCTAAACCAAAGTGTGCCTGAAGCAATACCAAAGTGTGCCTGAAGCAAGGCCAATGTTGCTAGGCCAAGATTTTTACTACCTGGAAAAATACATTTTTCAAATATATATTTTTTCTTTTTTTATTATATAGAATGTCTTTCCACGCGCTGTGTGGGTAACATCGAGAGTACGGATGCAACGAAGAACGTCATAATTTGAACGCTTATATCTTCGATACTAATAATCGTAAAGTAATAACTAATACATAGTTTGATAGCTTTTCGAGTGTTTATTTATTTATTTATTTATTTTCCGGCATTTCTTCCAGAGATGTCTTCTTTTTTCTTTTTAGACAATATTTCGGGACAGAAAAAGGGACGTGTAAGTGTCCCGAAATATTGTTTAAAAGAAAAAAAAGACACCTCTGGAAGAAATGCCAGAAAAAAAAAGAAAAAAATCAACATTTCAACATCCCAGAGAAGTTTAAGAAACACAGCTTATAGGGTTCCATTTATATAACAAAATATATTCAACTCTCCACCTCTTAACCCTTCGATACTACAGAAAGAAATTGTATAACTGAAAATAAAAAAAATTAAATTCTCATCGTTCGCTAATGTGCCGCGACCTACAACATCGATTTACGCCAACTGTCCCTCGCTGAATACTTTAATGACCTAGAACTGCCGGGCCATAATTTTAACTATATACTTGGAAAAATAAATAATTGTATATTCTTTATATCTCTATATATTAATATTCTATATACCTATCTCTATATATTAATATTCTATAATCATATATTAATATTCTATATATCTCTATATATTAATATTCTATATATCGCTTTATATTCTTCCGTTTTTAATTAATTGTTTATTCTGTGTTACAGGTGCAAGAAGAGCCCCTATCGATGGTTATTGGTAAGAGACCCTCCTTTCTAGAATCTAACCATGAACCAATTTCTATGGTGACACGAATTAAACAGGAACCTTGAGAGTGGTAAGTTCCAACTGGTTTTCACTATTGTTAGTTATTGTGATTCATGCCCGGGCTTTAACTATGAGGTCATATCGCCTATTACGAAGGCGCTCTTTCGTCGCTCTGTTGTACATGAGCCCGACTCTACTACGGTAGTTCTAAATTTTACCAACCCCAAATTTTTATTGACATAGGGTAGGGATAATGAGTATCTGACGTACTGACTCGGGTTCATCGCTTAGCGTTCTGAAAGACGGCATTCTTAAGGTTTTTTCATCTCCCAGATAAAAAAATTAACAACTCAACCGGGTTTCGAACACGTAATCTTGAGGTTAGTATACAATCATGCCCTCAGTTTCTCACAATCTCACTTTATACTCTAGTTAACAGAACCTTTAAATTTAGCTATACCAATTATAGGGGAAGTTATGTAATCGGTCAGAACTTCTCCCCCCCCCCCCCCCCCCCTTTCTCTGATTCCAAAAATAAAAAAAAAACAAGTATTTTTGTGTGTGTGAACACGATAACTCCGGATAGATTGAATGTTTCGACACAAGAGGTTATATGTTTCAAGTCCCCATAAGTTGTTAACCAATAATATATTGAGACTAGTTAACAAGGCTAATATATTGGTGGCAATCTGAAGTGACAGTTGTTTGATAACCACTCTAACATACAACAACTACCAATCGTTAAAAGTTAAAGAAAAAAAAATTGAAGAGATTCTGAGAGGATGAATGATTTTCGTTTAATGAGTTGACATTAAGTTATCCTTCTCCAAATGGCTACATGTATATGTCAAGAGCCATGAATCATATTTTCCTGAGGAATACAAAATTTATATAATAAAAGAAACAAGAAAAAAACCTTGAAATATATTAAAAAAATTAATAATAATAGTAATTTACATAAAAACTTATTGAAAGAGAATCATTCCAGAATAACAAAGAGAAACAAGGGTGAAATAACAAAAAAATAATGTATCTATACACATATTTCTATACGACACATAGATATTACTTCTACATGCCAGTGGCAAAGTGAGACGGGCTGGGCTCTCCAAAAGTAAAAAAAAAATTTGCCCAAGAAAAAAAAGGCCGATGCCAGGCATTCGCAAGTATTCAGTTTTACTTTCTCCAAATTATGTAATCGGCCAGAAATTTCACCAAAATTGATTTTTTTTTCAACCACCTGATTCCAAAAATGAAAAAAAAAAGATGGCTCTCTGTATGTGTGGCTGTCCGTTTGTTAACACAATAACTCCTGACAGAAAAGTCAAATCTCTTATGGGGTCCCTACTATTGTTTTTGAGTCAGAGGAAGGGAGGGGGGGGAGGACACTAATAAAAGCCATTGTAATAAATTTATTGACACAAAATTGCATATGTAAATTCAAAACCTCTTACGAAACCTAGTAATTTTCCGTGAATTGGCCAAAGAGGGGTACTCAAGTCAAAAATCTTAATAATTTCTGTTGTAATGAGTATATCCAGACAACATTTGATATGAGAATTCAGAAGCCTCCCTATCTAAGTCAACTATTGATTTTTACCCCATTTTGATTATATCGTGCCGGGGCTTATTTTCAATTGAATAAACCGGCATTTCGGGAATCGATCCGGGAATCTTCATGAAGCTGCCGATCACCATAGCTAGTCTATTGAGCTCAAGATTGCTGGATCGAAACCCGACTGAAGCACTTAGCAAGCCTTCGGATGGGACGTTAAAAGATGGTCCCGAGTCAGTGAGATGTCCGGTACTCGTTAATGATCACTATCCTAGGTGAATAAAAACGTAGGTAGACAAAATGTAGTACTCCCATAGTAGAGTCGGGCTCATGTTCACTATAGTGACGAAAGTGGGCTCGGGTAGTAGGCGAAATGACTTCGCAGTTAAAGCCCGGGCATGAGAGATAAAATTTTAAAAAAACTAAAAGTGTGCCTCACCCACATAAGCGCACGGTTGAAATTAAACTTATTTTTTCTTTCTATATATATATATATATATATATATATATATATATATATATATATATATATATATATATATATATATATATATTATATATATATATATATATATATATTAGGGTGGTCCTTAAAGTGAAAAAGTTGAAATTTTAAAACGTCCTCCCCCTAGGTCGAAAGTAGTTCCCAAAAAACATTTTTTGGCGCCGAAAAAACGAGAAAACATATTAAATAACCCGTCCCCCATCGAGGTTGAATTTTAAATGGGATTCAACATGGGTTTCAAAGTTTTCTTCAGTCGATCGATTACTGAGCCGTTTATTTCCATCGCATTAAGGTAGAAAATGGTACTCAGGGGTTTTCGGGGTCGCTGAAGCAGAATATGATGTTAAAAACTCATTTTAATACATGCCAGCTTTCAAAAAACCTGTCATTATCATTTAATTTTTTCATAATCATGGTTTTTTCAGTATTATCATTGTCGACAGCTGTAAAGTGTGAAAATTATTTTTAGAAATTGATTAAATATCGAAAAATGTTTTCCTTACATTTTTTTAATCGAAACTAGTAGACATTTTTGTTTAGAAACTGGTAATACTCACAAAACCGTGATTATGAAAAAAGTAAATGATAATTACAGGTTTTTTGACAGCTGGCATGTATTAAAATGAGATTTTAACATCATATTCTCCTTCAGCGACCCCGAAAACCCCTGAGTACCATTTTCTACCTTAAAGCGATGGAAATCAACGGCTTAGTAATCGATCGACTGAAGAAAACTTTGAAACCCATGTTAAATCCCATTTAAAATTCAACCTCGATGGGGGACGGGTTATTCAATATGTTTTCTCGTTTTTTCGTCGCCAACAATTTTTTTTTGGGAACTTCTTTCGACCTAGGGGAAGCACGTTTTAAAATTTCAACTTTTTCAATTTAAGGACCACCCTAATATATATACAGTAGAGCGTCGGTTATCTGAACGTTTAATTATCCGAACTGGATATTTTTTCCACTGAATCCTTTCCATTCGTATGGTCGGTTACCAGTCAATACTCTCAGTTTCAAATCATTCATTGTGAGGTCTACATTGAATTAGTTAGTGGTCACATATTTTAAGTAAAACTGACAACATGTCGACAAAAAGGAAACGAGTAGTGCTTTCATTAAAAGATAAAATTGAAGTTATTATGCGGGTGAAGAAAGGTGAAACGGGTCAGGCATTAGCTATCAAGTTCGGTGTTGGTAAATCAACGATAAAGAGATTAAAAAATAGTATCAATGAAGGACAATATAAATATTAACCTAAATACATTTATTAGTATACAAACGTTAATGTGAGTATGTAATGAATTTATATTTTTCAGGTTATCATCGGAATGAGCACCGAACCAAGAAGTTATACATGAGGTATACTTAAATATATTGGTTTACTATTATCATTTCCTTTTATTCAGTTCTCGAGGAAGTTAGTATATGATTTAGAAAGTAGAACGAAACTAACGAAAATAACTGAAAAAAATAATATAGGCAAAAGTGCACTACACACTACAAGCTAAAACAATTCAAAAATCACCAAGTTCCAAAATGAGGAACACTAATTTTATTTTAAAGAGTACCTTTCACGATGTTATTTAGTATGTATTTATGTAATTATTGTTTTGAAATAACTTTGTCAAAAAAAATATATATATGTTGTTTTTAAATGTATATTTTCATGAGCGTAGCCATGGTTCGACATGAGCCTCATCTAAATTTTGGGATAGAGGAGCAATTAAAGAAATGTAATTGACAGAAATCTAAAAACAAAATATCTGTTGATATAATTATTTGTGGCCCCCCTCACTCTCTCCCACAGTTATGATCCTGGCTACGCCCACGTATATTCTCCTGCCTATAATACATAGTGAACGAAATATTTGGTAATTAGTTATTTTTATAGTCATTTCGGGTTTGAATTTTATTTTTGCATACCAATATACTGGCAGTATTTATTTAAATATTGTTTTTTGTATAGGATGGGAGGAAAAAAAATATATAGTATTTTATGAGGTTATTTTATTTTTATTATCCAATTCAAAATTGGATAAATAATTGCTTGAATTATATTAATTGTTGCTTAAAAGTTACTTTTCAAAAATACCTATTTATGTATATTACCAAGAAACTAAAATGAAACTAATTATACAATTATTGTTACTATGTTCCTGTAATGGAATTAAAATAATACTGTTTCATTATTATTTAAATTTCATTATTATTATATTATAATAATTAATATGTAAATATTGCATGTATAAGAAGGGATGTTGATATCCGAGTATTTAGTTACTCTTGCATTATGGTATACAAAATTAAACAAAAAAAGGTATATTTGTACAGGTCTCTCGTTATAATTTGAAAATATTTATGAAGAGTTTAATGGATTGAGCAGCTATGTAATTTTTCTCGGGTGTTTGGGCAAAAGAGCTTAAGTCAGCAAATCTGAATTTTAGGAGGGGAATTTCTGAAGGTTTGAAAAATTCCTGCAAATCAGTTTAAACACTTTTTGTTACTTGAAATCTTATTTCAATAAAATTATTAAATATAAATAAAGTAAAATATTACAACAATCAGTATGGTAAAAAAATTTAAATTCACTAAATCCTTTGGATCACAAAACTTATTCTGACTTAAGCCCTTTTGCCCAAACACCAGAGATTTATCAAGTTTGAAGGGAAAATATGTAGATAGTGTGTAACAGCTGACTACTTGAAGGGAGTAATTCAAATTTAAATATATATATATATTTTTTTTTGGCCTGATGTACCGTGCATATTGGCCAAATTTATTAAAATGGATGAGGAATGGTGAAATTTTCAAAATCCACCATCATCAAATTTAAATAGTTCGATACTTATCTATTTTGGAATTGTAACATTAACATATGAATTTCTGTCAGAAAGTTTCAAAAAATTGTCCTTAGTTTCTTTATATTATTTCGGGCAAGTTCTAATAGTCACCCATTGAACTAAGAAGAGTAGGGAATTTGGATAGTAACATGTGAAATTATGTCCAATTAATGCAATTAAGAAGTGAAAAGACGAATATAATAATAAAAATTAAAAGTTAGGTTAGGTTAGGTTTTATGACTCATGCCCGGGCTTTAACTACGAGGTCATATCGCCTACTACCAGAGCGCTCTTTCGTCACTCTGGTGGACATGAGCCCGACTCTACTGTGGGAGTCCTAAATTTTGCCGACCCTAAATTTTTATTCACCTCGGGTAGGGGTCTTTAACGAGTACCTGACATCGTACAGGCTCGGGACCATCACTTAACGTCTCATCCGAAGGACGGCATGCTTCAGTTTATTTTATCTCCCTGATAAAATAAACGGAGGGCCTCGGTCGGGTTACGAACCCACGTTCTTGAGCTCAGAAGTCAAGCACGCATAACACTGAGCTACCGGCGCCCTCTAAAATTAAAAGTTGATTACGACTTTATACTGGGAAGATCTCCCGGTATTGTATCATTCTACTATTCATTTCGTTAGCTGCAGATCGGTCATTAATATAAAAGACGAATGGGATGACAGTTACAAGAGGACATCTTTGTTTTACACCCTTAATTTTAGGTGATTATGTGGTAAATTTACATAAAAAATGTTTCCAATTTCTAGAAGAAATGAGATATATAAAGTTTAAAATTGTTGGTATAGTTTTCTAATCGTGGATTGGCTATGTCAAATGTTGTTGTTGATGAATGGCGTCCTTTAGTTGATCAGTTGTTGACTCTTGGATAATATTTAATTATTTTCTTCTCACGTAATAATACATTAATACTTTATTTAATAAATGAAATTTACTAAACTATATTGCGCTGGTCATCAATTTGCGTTTCACTATTCAGATTGTCCACTTGTTTATGATACTTAATATTTTCTGCAGAGGTATAGTGAAACAATAAAAAATGAGAAAAACGTATGTTTTTTTTTTTTAAATATTGTCTATTTCACAAAATATATGAAATATATGGGAGTACTTTCGATATTGCTACCATCTCCAGTCACGACTTAACAAATACTAACTCGTGGCAGGAGATGGTAGCAATACCGAAAGTACTCCCATATATTTTGTGAAATATGCAATATTTAAAAAAAAACATACGTTTCCTTTATTTTTGTCTACTTGTTTGTTTAACGAATTGACTACTGGAGTTCGGTCGAGGAATTTAATGGTTCATAACTCTTAGAAAATTATATTATTTTAAGGTGATTTTTATAGAAGAATTAATATAATATATAAATTGTGTATTTTTCTTTAATTCTTTGGTAGTATTGACATATACAAACTGATATTATATGATTCCTTTCTTAAACAATTGTAATATAAAATTAGAAAGAAGGTAAACAGTAAAAGAATTATATTAATATAAGAGAGACCTGAATTATTCACTCGTTTGTTAAAATAAACGACTGTTCTTAGGTTTGTTTACTCAATGATTTATTTTTATGATTTTTAAAATTAATTAGAATTTGATTAGAAGCCAAATTATAGCTTTGCCCATACACTGTACAGCAGTGGAGGCAGACCAAGAGGAGGTAATAAAAGAGTCATTCACGGAAGCAGCCGATCTGTTTAAATTACAAATTGGCCTCATACAATAATCATCTTACACTACAATTTTTGTACTAATATTTTTTCACAGACGTTAAAGCCCTTTGATTACCAGTCCAAGACCCTTAAGGGAGTAAAGTACAATATTAATTAATATTTTGTATTATAATAATGAAGAAATTTTGCTTCTAATTGAATGAAATTTAAAATAATATCATCCCAGAGCTGTGAATTACAATAAGGTATTGTGTCTCATGTCCGGGCGTTAACTACAAGGTCATACCAGAGCGCTCTTTCATTACTGGACATGAGTGCGACTCTATTATAGGAGTCCTAAATGTTGCCTACCCTAAATGTTTATTCACCGAGGGTGGGGTCATTAACGAGTATTTGACATCGTACAGGCTCGGGAACGAAGGACGGCGTGCTCAAGGTTTTTTCACCTCCCAGATAAAAAAAAAACTAAGGGTTTTGAACCAGTGATCTTGAGCTCAGTAAGCAAGCAGGCATACCACATACAATTATTTCTGCTTGAAAACTATTTTATTGTAATTCTATTTGAGATATCCATTCAAGTCTGATTTTAAGGGGAATCCAATTTCAGTAATGGCGGAGGATGCGATTTATTTTTCATTGGAGGAAAGCCTGACTAGCTTCACTGACAAAACATCAGAGGGCACGAAAATCACAATATAAATGACAGAGTTGACTTTTATTGGAAAATAAAACGTATACGATACTTAACATTTTCTGCAGAGATATTGTGAAACACTTAATAAAAAATAAAGAAAAACGTATGTTTTTTAAAAATATTGTCAATTTCACAAAGAGTATATAAACTATATATTACTACCATCTTCAGCCAGGACTGGACAAATACCAAACGAAATTCAACAATTTTACAATCCAAAGTTTCCCTTTTCCAGCCTCCGCGGGGATTTCCCTGTCCCTCCTGTACAATAACGTCATAAAAACATGGAAAACATAAAAAATTAATTAAAATCTTGATAATAAAGGAATTTTTTTTAAATTTAATTATAATTAGCACATACTATTTCAAACATTTCTTTTATTATTAAGACGTTATTGTACTGGAGGGACAGGGAAAAACCCCGTGGGGACTGGAGAAAAGGGACAGTTTGGATTGTAAACTTGTTGAATTTCGTTTGGTATTTGTTAAGTTGTGGCTGAAGATGGTATTAATATATATTTTGTGAAATAGACAATATTTTTAAAATCATACCTTTTTCTATATTTTTTAAAAATATATGGTTGCTATAGACAAAAAGTTTTAATTAAAATCTATTCTTAACATATAATTTTGTTAATTCATTCTGGGATGATTTTTATTTATGTTTTTTATTATATGTATGTAGTTTCTTTCTTTTGTAAAGTTTATAATTTGAAACAAGTTTATTAATTGAGACAAAAATAAAAATAATTTAAAATTGTTAACGTTGCCTCATAAATGCAGTAAATAATGTAAAAACTGCATTTTCCTTAACATTTTCTTAGCCTTAAGGATTTTATAGTTATATATAAAAATAAAATATGAAAAAATATATAAAAAAACCAAAGTTCCTTCATCTTAGATGTGTAGTATATACTATTCAAGAAATGCCTTATGTTAGTTTTTTTCAATAGTTCATTTATTTCCTTTATTTTACTAGAGGTTTAATTATATAAATATAATAATTTTAGTATATATAAACTTAAAATATATATATATTTTATAGTGCTGAAATGTAACAATTATTAAAACTTGTATAAGTGTAATGAAAGAAGGAAAAATAAAAAATAAAATATATTAATACTCGCTGTAGGTATAGAAAAACAGTTTTTATTAAAAGAGAGAAAGAATTTAAACAAATTTTAAAAAAATATTATAAATTTTTATCATTTGTTTGTTATTTTGTTTGTTAAATATAGTAAGGAAAATCTTTGGTGCTTTTTGAAACAAAATTATAAAAATGAAAATTTATGGTTATCAGCATTTGTAGTTACCAATTTGTGTTTTTAAAAAAACACATTTGTGATGAGAAAAGAAGAAATGGACATGAGATATCAAATTGTGAAATAGCTAGTCATTGGCAGTTGAAGTTGAGATTTGTATTTACATAAAATTTTAATTTTGTTACTTTTTAAAAAGCAAAATTTTTTAAAAGATTGGGTAAATGGTTACCTTGGAGATCGAACATTTTAATAGAAGAATCATTGTCAACATTTTAAAAATAATCAGTTCATATTTTGCGTTACGATATTTGATTAGTTTTTCTCCCGTTCAGAGCGCAGTGGTAGCTTCAGAAGGACATCATTTGTTGGACCCTTCATATCCTTATCTGAAGCATCAATATAAAGTGGCTCACCCCCATTTTGTTGAAGTTATTCAACATTTATTTTGTTTAGCAATAGTTTTTCAATGCAAGCCTGGTAAGATCGCATAGATTTTATTTTTTGAACCTTATTTTCTTTGTAACTTTAAACTTTGCCAAATATTAGCTTCTAAAAGTTTATTCTTTCTGAGAATTTCTTTTTATAGTAGTTTATTTATACATTTTATTATTTTTTTGTGTGTATAATAAGACAATATTTCAAAAAATAAGTTTGTTTTATTTTTTTGTTTACGTCGGGTGAGTTATCATCTAAAACTAACTTCAAACAACTATAGCTTATGAACTAACGATAATATTTAAAAATACATTTTGTACTTTGGGATGGAAATTAAAGATACTTTTAAACTATAAAAATATATTTGTAAGTCAGATGGAAAAATAAAAAGTAGTCATACAAAAAAAAAAAAATAGTCTACCTAAATTTGTTTGAAGAACCATTGCTTTAAAAGAATATTTTTTATTCTCTATAATATATTTTTGAGAGCTATACTATTCTCCTATTTAGTTTTTGGCCTCACAACATATTGAATCATAGATGTTTCGAGAAGTTAAATAATAATCATCAGTGTTTTATGAGTTTGTAGTTTATGTTCTTTGTCCATTATTTTAGTTAGTTATTGTGAGTTATGTCGGGGCTTTAACTATGAGGATATATCACCTACTACCAGAGCACACTTTGGTCGCTCTGGTAGACATGCGTCCGATTCTACTGTGGGAGTCTTTTGGCGTAGGATTGAGGTCGTCGAGAGGTCCCATCCGAAGGACAGCGTGCACAAGATTTTATTCACCTTCTAGATAAAAAAACCTAAAGGCCTCTGAGCTACCGGCGACCTCAGGAGAATAGTTGCCAAAAATATATTATTTAAAAAAAATAAAAGTCCAAAAATCTCGATAAATAAACAAGTTATATGTGTCGGTGGGCCACTTTTCTAAGTCCCTCTGTACTATCTATATCTGTATATAAATTAAAAATTTGGCAGTGCACCAAAGTTCGACTTTTTCTGATGAAGAAAAATCACTGTTTAAAAAAGTATATATTAGATTAAAGCTCTACAAGATCCGGATATTAGTCAGAAAAGAAATACGGTTGCGTTGTTTTCTAAACAGATGAAGAGGCTGTGACGCCGCGGCGCATGCACAGAAAAATACTGAAAGACTTGTCTTTCCTGACTCCAGTTCAGCGATGTCTTCTCGCCTTTACATTTTTTATAATTGCTATTATTATTATTTTGTGCAGATGTCATTTCGAAACAGAATGTGTTATTTGACTAAAAATGTGTTTATTGTATATTCTTTAGTATGCTTTCTCTCTTTGGTATCTGTTTTTCTCACAATGTTGTAGTAATTAGGTACTAGTCAATTGGAAGAAGTGAAAATTATAAGACATTAAATGAAACAGAGATAAAAAAAAAAAATGTTATGATATAAAAACATAATTATACATGTAATGTATATGTTTATAAATTATATAGCATTTGTTTAAAAATGTAGATGCAAATTTTTATTTTATTATAATTTTTTTTAATTTTCTTTTTGAAATTACTAAACAAAAATAGTAATGAAATAATAATTTTTGGTTGGTCATATAATTATTATTATTATTATATAATGTTAATAAAAATTTCCAAGATTTTCTTTTTTTTTTAAATGTTTACCATCTATTAAAATAATTGTATTTCTTTTCTTTAAAATCATTTTCGCAATGATTGATCGATTTTATTGTAATTCACAATGTAACTAGGGCCTGGAAGGAGCAAACAGAATCCGCGTGATGAAATTTTTCATTGGGCAGATTGTAGAGCATACAATTCACAAAACCAAAAGAATAATAACTATTTATAGTTCCAGAGCACCTTTTTTTTACAGTTTTTCTAATTTTGTAGTATAATGGTTTTTGTCGCAGCGGTGGGTGGTGGATATAAATTAAAGAAGACAGTGTACGTGAGGAACCTTTATTATGAACGAATTAACATTTATTATTTATAGAATTAACATTTTATAAAATAGTAAAGAATGTTACAAAAATTAAAGTCAACAAAATAGAAATCATGTGTTTTAATAAATTCAGTATGATAGAGCGGATCATCCTGTTTGGGGAGCCACGGGAGGTAGAGACCTCTAACAGCCATTACGGTGGTCTTGAGGCGATCTTCCAACATGTGTGCCACCAACTCCGGCTCCTCAAAGTGTCTACTCAAGAACCCCTTGTACTGGATCGTTAGACCATTGCCCAGGATGAACGTGATCGGCCAAGGTTTCCGACTGATCAGTTTCCCAATTTTGTCTAAAGCTGTCGTGAACTTCTCATCGTCTGCTATTCTCTGCTTGAGAAGGATGCCTCCCACAGTGGCTGGGATGTATCGCTGTAGGTTTGTCACTGTCTTTATCGCAAGCTGTTGTGCCCAACGTGATAATGGGTCTCGATTGTCTCCTATATAATGACAGTAAATTATACCCTTCAGAGGTACATTATAATCAGCAAATGATTTAAACATAGTACTTAGTATATCTTCAGTTTCATCTTCTAAAAATTCATATTCTCTGTACAATTCATTTGTATAAACAATTTCAAAAATTGGAACAATTTCATTTGATAAACACATAGCGGCAAAACGTGCCATAGCATTTGAATTTAATGTAATAATCTTGAATGATTTTTGGGATTTATTTAAATTGGTTATATATCGCCATTTTGCAAATTTATAACCGAAACTTTTAACCGTTTCACAACGTTCCTGTAAATCGTCCAGTCCCTCGAATAAGAGTTCCGACTCTGGATACCAGCAGGCCTCAATATAATTTCTATCCATCGTGATACCAATAAGTATACCTATCTTTTTTATTTTATCTTCAATATTTATACCAATTTGTTCTTCCACCATTTGTATTATAGTCTTTTTGGGTAATATTATACCTGAAATATATTGGCGTAAAAATTTCTCCTCTAAATTGAAGAAATGTTTACAAAATTCTGAAAACCAATCTTGACAACACTTTCTTTCAATGTGACACATATAGTTTTCCCAAGTTTCATAAACACCTTCCAAGTCTAGAATTCCTTTTTTGTTATTAATAAGTTCGGAAATTGTTTTTTTAACAGATTCTAGTGTTTCATTCTCTTCCATGTCTTTGCTGAATGTTATTTATTTTGCTTGGATTATAAAATATCAGTAATATAAATTTATATTGCTATAGCAACGTACTGTGTCCATTGAATTATGATTTTTTACTTTGCCATATGGAAAGTTGTTAAATACTATGATTCATCTCCGGAATTTAATTACACACATTTAATTAGTCTGTCCATTTATGGAGAGAGAGTCTTACGGGAAGACGAGAACTATCTCAAAGCTAGGAGCCTCAGGAATCAGAGGTTTGCTGAGTTAGGAGGTACTGGAAAAGTAGGGACTTAAATGAATGGAGAGTAGGAGCATGGCGAATCAGGAGAGTTCCAGGAGTTAGCCTGGATAAGATATGGCATGTATTCCTTCACGCTGATGGCTGGAAGGACTCATTAGATCATAGGTAGCGGCGCTGTCCACCACACCTCAGTGGTCCTCCATTATTATATCTTTCCATAAACTAACATATTTCTCGTTAATAATTATATTTGTATTTATTATTTATTTTATATTTTTACTTTCTTATACCTACGAGGTCATATCGCCTACTACTAGAGCGCTCTTTCGTCACTCTGGTGGACATGAGCCCGACTCTACTCTGGGAATCCTAAATTTTGCCTTCCCTGGTTTAACGGCCCATCCGAAGGACGGCGTGCTCAAGATTTGTTCACCTCCCAGATAAAAAATCCAAGGGCCTCGGCTGGATTTCGAACCCACGATAATTAAAAGGTCAGTGGGCTAGCTCGCTAGCTCTGAGCTACCGGCGCTCTCGCAAAAGTAAAGTTGTGTTATCATTTTAAAAACTCCTATGAATCACCGGCTATGTACTTCCCCAGCCATTAATCAATTAAGTTTTCGTTCTCCCTCTTTGGCCATTCCACCGTTTGTGCTAAACCTCGATATTTGACTTGCATAGTGACTTCTGAATTCTCATAATAAATTTTGTTTCGATACATTCATTACATCGGTAGTTATTTGGGTATTTAAGTTGAGACCCTCTTCTTTGGCCGGTTTGGCTAAAAATCAAAAGTTGTTGGCCTTTTTTTTTTTTTCATTTTTGGATTCAAGAGGTCGGAAATCATGAAATTTCGCTGAAAACTCCGCATCGAATTTTTGACCGATTACATAACTGGGGAAGTTAAAATTAAAGTTTTTTTTAAGGTAAAAGCCAATAAAATTTATTCGAAGGCTTTGTTATAGGTAGCGAGCTAGCCTACTAAGCTCAAGATGCGGGTTCGAGGCCCATAGGTTTTTTTATCTGGGAAGTGAAAAAGCCTTCAGCTTGCCGTCCAGTATGATGTCAGATACTCGTTAAAGACCCCTATCCTGGGGGCTAAAGTTTAGGACTCCCACAGTAGAATCTTACATCCACCACAGCGACGAAAGAGCTCCCTGGTAGTAGGTAATATGACCTCGTTGTTAAAGCCCGGGCATGATTCATATTAACTAATAAAATGAATTCGTTATATTTTCAAAGAAATTAACAATAGCTTTATTTCTTTATTGACAGAATTATTTTTCAAAAAATACATATTTTAAAACAATGTAAACAAAATAAAATAAGCCTGAAAAATTGAAATGAAGTAACGATGTATAAACAATTTAATATTAATCAACAGAGAGTGTTTTAAAAGTTCCATCGAGTCCAAAATCAAGAATTTCTTTATACGCTGACTCTGGGGGTCGTTTGTTCTCGTCTGAACACAATTGGGAATTTTTCAAAAACCAGTCTCGTTTTTCTTGCATCAAATTTAACCAATAATCTGTAAAATTTCATCGAATTAATATGTGAATAATAATAAAATTAAGATACAATTTTTGCAGACTTATACAAATAAATATAACATATCCAGATTGTGTATGTATAAAATCACCATTTAATTCTTTCACAGATTTTTGATTTCCCCCATAATCACTTGGCAAGTCTTCCAAGGGAATGTGCTCTTTTAAAGCATCTATACCACCGCTAGATACATAAATCTGAAAAAAAATAAATGCTGTTAACCTGTATCTTTTCATTTATTTTATAATTATTACTTTCTTATACCTACAATAAAGTATTGTCATCATGTGAAAAACTGAGATCGAGTTTTCAATGGATATTCACATTTCAGGGATGTTCAGATACTCTCTAAAGACGCCTATCCTGAGTGAATAGATATAAGTAGGTAAAATCATGTAGTCAGGGGCGTACCTAGGGGAGGGGGAAGGGATCAATTCCCCCGAAATTTAACAAAAAATGTCCTTTTTGTAAATAATAAAACTATTTTTACTTGCATGGAATAATTTATTGGCATAAAACATTTTCCTACTAGAGGTCGTGCGAATCTTGGTGAAGCTTGACCTTGGGCAGAGAAAGCAGTTAGAAAAAATGTTATTTCAAACCTAAAACATTATGACAAGAACGTTTTGCCAACAATTCACAGGTTTTTGAAAATTGTAGTTACACTTCCAGTTTCTGTAGCAACAAGTGAACCCTTAGACGCATAAAAGCTACCTATATCAGAAATAAAACTGGCCAAGACAGATTAAATGGATTAGCTCGGATGTCAATACACAGCAGACATTCATCTAGATCCTGAAACAGTTTTAAACAAGCTTGCATAATCAAAAGTTGTAAGACTTGAATTAATTTTGTAATGACCCCAAAACAATTAACTATGTATACACACACACACACATATATATATATCCCCCCCTCCCCCCTCCCTCCCGAAATAAGAAACTGGGCACGCCCCTGCCCATAGTAGAGTCCATCTTATGTTTACCGGAACTAAAAGCTATCCCTCCCTAGAAAGTTTCACAAATCGCATTGCCACCAATCTCCCGAAGTAAACGACAATATAACAACTATTTTCACATTTATTTTATTGTAATTTAAATCCTTATTTTTAATGTGTAAACAATTATTTTTAATGTAATTAATTTTTTTCTGTTCATATCAAATACAATTTTAAATAACGCATATTGTAAGTTTCGAAACGAGATCCAGCCTTTGGACTGTAATAATAAAAATAAATTCCTTGGTCAGTATATTTCTTAGTGATAATTAACTAAATATTTTCAAATTTACAATTTGTTAACTTTGCTATATATTTAAAGAATAATGACAATTCAGTCATCAGAAAGTTATTATTGACGTTATAGTTTTTTTTTTAATTTGAAGGGAAACATGGAACTTACTCTCTCAGCTAATTTTTTTTTCAAAAAAGGTTTTATCATATTGTTGACAACAACTTCAGCAAATGGAGGAGCATTGATCACAACAACTTTTTTCAGTTTCATTGGTATTGCCTCCTGTAAATAAATAGAATCATAAACATGAGAAAAGGTTCTCATTATTACATTATCATAGATAATACCGTGAAATATATGTTCGAATCTAGGATAAAATTCATCCCTATCATCATATTTAATGATTGGCGAGAGAACTGGTAGTACAAAGGTAATACGCTTGTCTAATATACTCAAGATCGCAGGTTCGAAGCCCTTCCCAGTTTTTTTTTTTTAATCTGAGAAGTAAAACACCTTGAACACGCCTTTTTTCAGATAGGGCGTTAAGCAATGGTCCCGAGCCTGTACGATGTCAGATACTCGTTAAAGACGACCCCTAACCTAGGTAACTAAACCTGGGTAGGCAACATTTAGGACATTCGGGCCCTTGTCCACCAGTGCTATGGTAGTAGGCGATATGGCTTCGTAGTTAAAGCCCGGGCATGGGCCACGAAAACCAACAATATTTGGAGAATCTGGTGCGAACCATTCTTATATATCACGTTTGGAACTTTAATTTAGAAATTCCCGTGTCTGCAGTCATTTTTTCTTTATATATTATATTTATGTGATATGTGTGAAATTATGTTTTTTTTTACATTTAACAAAAATGTTGTTACCTTGGTAATGAATGGCTTACACTAACTAACATTACTACTACTAGGTAAATAACATTACTAACTTACGTTAACTAAACCTGACGATGCTGTAATGCCGAAACTGGTAGTAAAATATTTTAATTAGTTTATTAGTTTTGTGGAATATACAATATTTCGAAAGGAAGTTTGTTTTATTTATTACAAGTTTCCTCAATAAACAAACACTCAACTTAAAAATATTCTTCTCTAGAAGAAAACCTTGAATACAACATCAATACAATCCGTGACAAGGACGTCCGAAATTACAACAAAATGTGTCTCCGTATCACATATTATGAGCACAGCAAATTGCATCAAAATCCATGATGTGCATATGGAATTTGTTTTCTATATTCTTTGGCAAAAATCCCTTTTTTTATATGGTACTGTTGAAAGTTTTAGAGGAAACCTGAAACCAATGAAGAACGGCTGAGAAATGTGCAGGTTTGAGCTGGCCCAGAAGTGAAGGGCTGGCCCCACGACAGTCGTAGACAGACATGACGAGGGGAAGTGTGGGCTCCAGGTGTACCATGAGATCTATAAGCATGCGGAGACGGAGTGCAGCCTGGAGATGTGAAAACTTGTTGAGATCTGCCAGACTGATCATCTTCACTCGACATCCTCCAGGACTCAGCCCCGGCAGGCAGTACATCCTCCTGAACAACAAAACAAATAGCATCTCCCACTTTGCAAGTTCCATAAAGGACATGAGATCAAAAAATATATCTACACTCCAGTTCAAGAGGAAAACAACTCCAAGTTTTTGTCCGTACTAACGTAATTAAACTGATAATCATTTCTCGAAAACACTGTGGTGGGTATTGAAATTTACGGGAGAAGATCTTTCTTCGATAATATGGGTTAATTTGTATTTTGAATAAACAAATAAAAACTTATGTTTTAATTAAATCAGAACAAAGGCTTTGAAGTTGTTTATCTCTTTGACTGGAGCGTTAATATCAGGGCTAGTGAAAGGTCGGATCTACCCGGAACCAGTTCCTGGCGCCTGCAGAACCGGCATATGAATGTTTGGGTACCCAGTTCTCGGTTCCAGTCCCGTAACCGAGTCCACGGTTTCAAACCCATTTTCATTAGATTCCCGATAAGGTAAATATATATAAACCTGTAAATTTATTAGCGCACATTCGAAAGTTTCCGCACTCCCTTTAAACCTTCGATCTTTATACTTTATATATCTTCTTTTTTGCTCTTTTGAGGTTTCTTCGATCTCTGAATTTAAGACAACACCCCGACTCACGCGTAAGTATCCGCTCTCCCTCTAAACCTCTGATTTCTCTATTTTGTGGATCTTTAACTTCTGTTTTGGTTTTTTGAGGGTCCTTCGATCAGTGAATTTTTGAACGTTCGATGCTTAGGTCCCTCGGTGTACACATCAACCCTCCCAAATAAATCTGTCTATGGTTGACTACCATCGTTTCTGGTTGCTGTCTATCTACCGACATTGCTGTCCTAATGTGTTCTTCAGAAAATATGTGAAAACGGTACCACAAAGCCCACGTGCATTCTATGTTTCTATCTTGACAGTTTAAGTTCAAACTAAACGGAAACTTATTTTATCTTTACATGTGGTGTCCAATGAACTGGGTTCGCGAGTTGGACATCTATACAAGGTCTTAGTTGTTTTAACTGGTAAGTGAAAAAAATCTTGAGCACGTCGTCCTTCGGATGGGATCTTAGGCGATGGTCCCGGGCCTTTTCGAATGTCAGGTACTTGTTAATGCGTCGTATCTTATGTAACTTAACCTGGGTAGGCAAATTTTCAGTCTCCCGCTGTAGAGCCAAGGAGGAAGGGATAAGAGCGTTCGATGCTTAGGTCCCGAGGTGTACACAACCCTCCCAATATATCTAAATCTGTCTATGGTTGACTATCATCGTTTCTATCTCCCGACATTGCTTTCCCAATCTGTTTTCAGAAAATATGTGATAACGGTACCACAAAGTTCACCTACATTCTATATTTCTATCTTGACAATTTTAGTTCGAACTAAGCGGAAACTTATTTAAATTTACATATGGTGTCTAATAAGCCGAGTCTCTTGTGTATTTAATTTGAGAGGTGAAAACCTTGAGGACGCCGTCTTGAGCGGACCCCACCTAGTCCGTGCGTTGCAACGGTTGACAACCAAGTTTAATCGCTTACTAACTAGTTTGTGAGCCGTTGCAACAAAATGGGCACCATAGCTAATCTATTCATTTTTTTATTTAAATGTTAAAACCATCGATATGTTGCTTACTGATTGGTAAGTTACTAAAAGAGGACAATGAACAAAATAGTACTTACATTATGTAAAGGATGCGGATCTACTTACAATGATTTAGAAGCTTCAATAAAGTTGAGATCATCAGGATCTGGGTTGCCTAATATTTGCGAAATTGGTTTTTTCAAACTAAAATATGCATCAATTTTTCTCTTGGCAATTTCCAAACTTTTTGTTCCCTTCACTTGAGCTATAAAAATTTCTTCATCTAGGAAATAATGAAACATAATATTATAATGTCGCTTTTGGGTTTGGAATGGAGATCCTAAATTTATATCAATATATATTTTCACAGCTTTATTCTTCTTCCAATTTATTTATTGGTATTTACAACCTAGCAAATAGACATTTTAGGAAGAACTCCCACAATCAGTATCTTTATTTGATCATAATATTTTTTATACAAACTTAAAAACCTTAGTCTAGACTATGAGAGGTCGTCAAGTATACTCTGCATAAAAAATATTATGATCGATAAGAATTTTTTGGGGGATTTATGTACGAAGCATATTAGCCATGATTCTATAACGGTGTTATTTGATTATTTACACAACGTCCATGTTGAGTTCTTTCTATAAAATATAACTCTTCCGGACTAGATTTGAACCCGCAACCATGCTAAGACCCTGGCCCCTGTACAACAGAGCGTCAAGGGTTTTACTTGTATAGGCAAAATATAGCACGCCCATAGTAGAGCCGAGCTCATGTCCACCAGAGTGACGAAAGAGCGCTTTGGTAGTAGGCGATATGACCTTGTACTAAAGCCCGGGCATTTGTCATAATAACTAATTAATATTGAAATATAATTGTAATACCATGTGACCTGGTAACTAATATTCGATTGCTGAGGCATTTAGGTTTTTTTTTGTCTATCCTAAGTGAATAAACTTAAAATTTAGGACTCTCATAGTGGAACCGGGTTCATGTCCACCAGAGTGGCTGGTAGTAGGCGATATGACTTCGTAGTTAAATCCCGGGCATAAGTCACAATAACTAACTTAAAATTAGCACAAATTAAATTGGCAAATATTTATATAAATCATTCATAATGGAATCATATTTTTGAACAAAAAACCATGGGCTCATTTTCAGATTATACGCAAAAATTCATAGGTTGTTTTAGTTGAGGTATATATGTAATTAGTAAGTTAGTTTAAGTACTCACCAATAAGTCTTGGTAAGTGTGGCTGCTTGAAGTACCATTCCTTTAAATGTTCCACGTCCCTCAAGATAGAAGTTTTTTCATCCTTGTCTCTTTCATTGAATACCAACTCTGTTTTTTCCATCTGTTTCATGTATTTCTTTATTCTGCCCAACTTCTTTATATTTGCTTGTTTTGACCTTAATTTTATTTTCAGTTTACTCGACCTAATATAAAACGTTATTTCTCTAGCTGATGATCTAAGATAGGTTCTCCTTACACAACAAACTGAAAAATACAACACGACAATATTTTATACGTTCAATTATGTACCTACTTAAAAGAGCATAATTACACAATTTTATGTACAATGTACTGGCATTGTTACGATAATAATGTCTATTTTCAGGTAGTTAGAACCAAAATGAGGCCCTGGGAAATAAAATGAAAAGAAAGCTATTTTCATTAATTGAGCTATTAAATCCTTTTTAAGTGTAAGGATTAACCTACATCCAGCTTTAGAAAATATAAGATTATATATTTTTTTGATATGACTGTCTTAAAGAATTTTGAAATATTTTAATATATTAACCAAATTCGAGAAATGGACTTGGAAGTACAGAGTTAATGCATGGTGCAAATAGCTATATGCAACAATTTATTGTACAACAGATCTTGAGTAATGACACAGTAAACGAACATATAGCGCGAAGCATGTAAAAATACATTTATTTAATTATAACTATTAGTTAGTTAATTATTATGACTCAAGCCCAGTTTTAAACTACGAGGTCATATCGCCCACTACCAGAGCACTCTTTTGAACATGAGCCCTACTACTGTGGGAGTCCTAAATTTTGTCTACCCAGTTTTATGCACAAGTATGAGAATTTTGGAGCCCATATGTAAGTCAACTGTTGAATATTAGGGCGAACGGTCGACTGGTTTTGGACGGGGAGTGAAAAGTTAATGGATTAATTCGTTCTGGGGAAGTACATTGATTCATCTACTTTTTATTTTATAACCTGTGAAACCACATGATGTCAGAAGGATAGTAGGAAGAATATAATATAAAGAACAGTATTTCAAAACGACCTTTGTGTCAAGTACAATCCCCTTTGGGAGACCTGCGAACAAAACTAAAGCTCAGTCGACTGCGATAGCAACTCTCCTTTGATAGCAGTTGAGTGTTATCACAACTACTGCTATAACTAGAAATATTTCTTACTTTTTATGTAGCAATAGCCTCGCAGTGACTTTTCAAAATGGCGATATCTACTAAATCTATGAAACGCATTGCATTCTCAGATGAGAAAATATTTTTTATTTATATCGACAGAATGAATGTTTGTGGAACATTAAGTCATCTTCCTACAAAAATAATGCGCAACGAAAGGCAGCACTCTCAAATATTTCAGAGAAACTGGAATTACCTGAAGAAATTGTAAAGAAAAAATTCTATATGCGCAACTTACGCATTATATAAAAAAAAATTACTGACAGCTGTATTACAGGAAGAGGCACAGATGAAGTAACGTTCCAACAATTCCATGGTCTATTGTAAATAATTCTGTTAATAAATTACTTTCAAGTCAAAACAAGGCCTGTTCAATATGATGTTTTCACCCAAAACCTTTTCTTATTTCGTCTACACTTTATACTATTTTAAAAATATAAAGAAAAACGAATGTCTTTTTAAAATATTGTCTATTTCACAAGTTATATAAATTATATGGGAGTACTTTCGGTATTGCTACCATCATCAGCCACGACTTAACAAATACTAAATGGAAGTTCAACCAGTTTACAATCCAAACGGTCCCTTCCTTCAGCCCCCATGGTGATTTTCATGTCCCTCCTGTATAGTTAGTTATATCTTAAAACATGGAAAACACTAAAAATAAAATTTCGTCTCAAATTGAAATCTAAATAAAAGAAAAATTTTAAAATAGTATACATACTACAAAGATTGACATGTGCTGATTAAAATACAAATATATATATGCAATATATGAAATAAATCTTTAGATTACAGTAAAGATTACAATAATAAATATATGAATAAAAATAATAATACATAAAACAAAGATTGACAGTTTTTTGAAGAAGTAGTACGTATACTCCCAAATAATTTATATAGATAACATTTTTAAAAACCATTCGCTTTTCTTTATATTTTTTTATTAAGTGTCGAAAAATGTTTATTATCATTATACAATTTAATTTTTTTCAACTAACAAGCAGCACAATAGCAGAATTTATCAGTTTTTTTTTTGTTCGGAGCCATTTGCAATGTTACTTATATACACTTTTGCAAATATTGTCAAACACAACATTAATAACCATTTGAAGCATCCTCCATCAAAATTTCAACTGTTATAGCAGTCGACTGCTATGTGAAACTGCAGTTAAGAAGATCAATGAGATGTCGAAAAACTACATTATAAGGATTATAAAATAATCACTTGGTTTTCTAATTTTTTACTAATCCCTGTTTATTTTGTCAAAATATAACATAAAGAAAAATAAAACGTAATATTATACTATTTTTGGAAAGCTTTTACTAGCTAAATTAAACCAACTTTAAAATGAACTAAAAAAAAAATTTAATGAAACATAATAACGAATAAATATTCAAAAATGATTAGTAAGCGCATTTCTACTTTCTTATTTTTAGCAATAATTCTAACCATATGTTAACAATAAATCGTAAAAAAGATATACAAGTCTCCTAAATCTTCAGGATGACATATTTCATTCTTATACATATTTCATTTTGTTTTATTTTATTTTTTTAAATAAATAAATATTATACATCAATATCAATTTATAATATTTTCTTTTAATAATCAATTATTATAATAATCAACAATTATAAAATAAAAAATTGAAAATATCAATAACTGAAATAATAAAATTTTTATAAAATATAACGACATAAAAATAAATACATATTAAAAACATAACAAAATATTACAAAAAAAAAAATTTCATATAATAAAAATGGTGGACTAAATGCAACATTTTAAAGGGGCTATCAAAATCAAAATTATGCAGAATGATGGCAATATATTATTATCTATAAATCGAAAACAAAAATAAATTATATAATTTTAAAAAAATCATGGAAGTTTTTTTATTACAGTTGATTAACAAATAAATTCCAGATAAAACGAAAACAAAAAATGAATAGGACAACATACCAGATGGAGAGTACAGGGGAAGAACTAACAGAATAGAATCAAAATCACTTCAAGTACATTCAACAACGAATTTTGCACTCAGGATACATTTTGATAAAATTACACATGTTTAAGAAAGCATAAAATTCTTACAGATGGCCGCAACTCGGCCTGAGAACCCATGATTTACACTTCGCCAACCAACCTGTACCCTTCGAATAATAACAACGCGTATATTATATACAAATAAAGAGAATTACATATATACACAGGAATATGTAATTTTACAAATGTCCAATAATTGAAATGTTAATAAAAGAGTTGAATGGATTATACATAAAAAATTCCCAATAGTATTGATCTCACAAAACAAATGGAACTCAATAAAGTGAAAACATCGAACTGTACATTTATTAAAAATATACAACTTGTATAGCAGACTGACGACATTGTACTATAATACATATTATGGCGAACCATTCTCAAAGTTGAGAGTGCGCAAAGCTGAGTGCTCTGGCGGAATTGCGAGTTCCTAGAGAGCTGCAGACAGAGGGGATGAAAGTATGATATTCATCTAGGTTAAATACTGAAGAAGCTGTCGCAACTTGACATGGCCTCAAACAGTGGATCCTTCGAGGATTTTCAGATATGAAAATTTATTTGCACATTGGAAAATAATTTATATACAAGAGTGTTGTATAGTTATGAAGAACTTTTTGACGGAGTTAATCATATTTTGTGTTAAAATTTAAAAAAATGCGCTCATGGCGGTGGCTAATCTCTATTTTCAGACCGCCGTGTACTAGCGTCAGACTCATGATATGACCTGTTAGTTAAAGCCCGAGTATGAGTCATTAAAACAAAGAACACAAAATATTTAAAATAATATGATCCCATGAATGTATTAATATAGTCATTTTTATGACATTTAAGCTATATATCTCCAAATGTATTTCAAGCCATCGACTTAATCATTTTAACGATAAACTCCTCCCATCCTCAGTAACGATTCAACATCAATTGATTTTTTTTGTGAATCAACATACAGAACTTCCAAATTGACGACTCACAAAACAAAATTACTTTTACCATAGTATTAATGTAAATATTTCAAAAATTATTCTGACCGACCTTAAGAAGACCTAGCTTCGAAATAGTTTTTAACTCTTCCCGTTAGGGTCAATTTTCTTTTTGAGAATAAGCGAAAAATTTAAGTTCAAACTAAATACTTAGGGCTTTCGACTTTCTCAACATCAAAAAATGTCAAGTTTTATCAAAATCGCTTGAATATACGTTAAAAAAACATTGAGAATCGAAATCATAACTTTACAAACTGCACTTACAACTACACTTTTTGGCTTTCGTTATTCATACTTGGTACGTTAATGTTTCTTATTAAATTCATTTAAATTTCGTAATTACAAAAATTTCCTCAAATCAAGGAGAACGTGTCCACTGAAAATAACTACCAAGATTTTTTAAACCAAAAATACAGTGCAACTCCTCTAAAAGCCTCATCTTTCTTGGAACCTATTTCAAATTTCCGACAATTCAAAAAAGGTTCAACGTATAATGTTAACTAAAGCCAAGAAAGAGAAAAAAAACAAGTGCAATGGCAGTTAATTTAATACTTATGTGACTATAATTATAGTTAACTATTTTGTCCAGCTTTAGGAACATCAACAATTTTAATTCGCTTTATCTAAGGTAAGAATTTGTTAAAAGTCCTTTTTGTCTTATTCTAATTAAAAAAACATAATTATGAAAATATTTAAGTTCAAAAAAAAAATATAATAACCTTAAATACAAGTTGGAATATTAAATAGGACGATAGACTGTCAAACTCGAAGTTTCATTAGACACAGAGCAAAATACAATAATAATAATTACTGAAAAGAGGGAATTTTATTTTAAGCATGATCTGCTAATAAACGTATACAAAAACCACATTACGTTTTGACAAAAAATCATATTTTACTATTTTTACTTTAAAAATAACAAAATTTAAAAGGAAAAGTTTCTTCAAAACGGTTATAAGGAATTTCGTAAATTTTTAATATATTGAAGAGCAAGGTCTCCAGTACAAATTTTGGTTGAAATCAGTTCAGCGATTATTCGAGAAAAAAAAAAGTCTAAGATCACTTCGTATTTTACTGTATTAAAATGTATTTAATTAAGTTAGGAGCATGCAGCAAGATTTCAAAAACGTATTCAAATGCTCTATGGGAATGTTCCGTGCAGCACCAATCTGCTAAATTTTTGAAAAATAATTTCATGTCAATGTACAGAACATGAAAACACAAAGTTCAAAAAAAAAAAAAAACAGATCACAGATAGAAGCGAGAGTATGTTTGAAGGAAGTCGAGGTTTAAAGAAGTCTCCACCTCCTTTAACACTCAAGATCATAGTTTACAAAAGATAATAATAATAAAAAAAAATACAGAAATTGTGAATCAGCTTTCCCAACAACAAACTATATATATGTAATAATAATTCAAATAACAATTATTTCTTATAAAAAAAAAAAAAAAAATTATCTTCTACAAAAAGTGAATTAAAACGAAAAATTTGAAATACATAGTTACTATGGCTAATATTTGGTGCATTTTTTTGCTTCGGATCGGTACAATCAAAAATAAATAAAACAAAAAAAAAAATAAAAGCTCTAAGAGTTTTAAATTTTTGGAACAGCTAGTTCTAAAAAAATGTGATAAAATTACCCAATTTTTTTTTTAAAGTTAGAAAAACTATGTAACTTTATTTATACGTGTAATGTTTCTGGGATGACTTATATATTATCAACCAGCCCCATGGTGAAGAAAATAGGAAATAAAATAAAAAGTTAGAGAAATTTACAGAGACAAAATACAATGTAAGGAACTTTGTTCAAAATAAATGGTATTTTGAGCCTCCTGAAGCTTCATTAGGATACATAAAAGTACGTAATACACCATAATATATTAAACTACATACACATGTTACATAGTCAGTTAATTACAAAATAGTATTTATCAAATTCCTGGAAATCTCTGAAATGTCTTTACCTATCTCGTCATTTTTAATTCCACAGATTTTACTGAATAAATTATTTTGAAATTTCAATTGCTGCTCTATTTTGTCCAACATCTAAATTATAAACTATTTATTGCAGTTCTGTTTGAAGAAATTGTCTAAGCTGAATTGTATGAATTTTTACTTAAACGGATTGGTTAACAGGGGTAAGTCAAACAATTATATAGACTTCTCACAGTTTTTTGTATTAGTGGAGGTTAGCCGGCTATCGGGGTTTCCCCCGTCAAAAAATAAATAACTATAAAAACTCAACAATTTAAAATTTCATGAAACATTTTTATGGTAAATGTTTCCTGTTGCTAATCTGAGCCACTACTGGCAGCATAGACTGCGTGAGTATGGACAAATGTTATGTCCTTTCTAGAGTTGAGTAGAAGCGACTCCATTATTTGTTTGTATAATGTCCCACCTTCTGATTTCTGGATACTGAATCATACACAAGTCAAGGGCCTCATCTCCTATTGTTGCAAGGTGTTGGAAAAAGTCGTCTGATGGTGGGGGAAACCTCGAAAGCCGACTAGCCTCCACAAAAAAAAAAAAAAGTAGCCTCTGCACACTAAATCAGAGGAAATTTATGGGCCGTGTATTAGGACTCAACAAAGGTGGCATTTCTAACGGAGTGCGGCCCTTGAGGTCCACACGGCAAACTTCCCAGCATGATATCAATATCAATAATAACAATTACAGATGTGATATTTCATCACGATCCGACCATCCGGTAATGAGCTAGAACAATTTTTATGGTTAGCCTATCGTACTTAGCAACAGGTGATTTGAGTACCGTAGCAATGAAACATCTGTTTTGTCTTTATTCATTTATTTTTTATTGATGAGAGCCAGCACTACATTTACACTCCCGTTAGGAATTTCTGAGACGTCACACACCCTATTTTTCAATTGGCTTTTAAAAATACTACAATGTCATGTAAAATTTCATGACAATCCGATCATGTTAGAACAATTTTTATGCTTATCCCCCTCACAACCCCCCTCCCATTCAAAATTCTCAGACCATATAGCCTATTTTTCAATCTGGATGCTACAAGTGTATCGATTGCCACCAGAACAAATTAGATCGGATAAATCTTACTTTTTTTTGCAGTATTTTTGTTTAAACAAAAAAACGGGAGGACCGAATTTGATGAGATTTGATGAGATCCTATTTACGTTGATACGCTTCGATTAGCACCAAAGCGGAGTCGACATTATTTTTCATTTGCGAAAAATCGTGTAGGAAAAATTGACCACGCACATACTTCATTTGTGTACCTTGAAACATAAAAATATGATGAACATTTTCTGACCCATTATAAGAACTTCCATATATGCTGGGAAGTTGAAAATGTTGATCAGTATAACTTTAAGCTATCACTTTGAAAAATGAGCAATAGATATTTGATAAATACTATTCTGTAAGGATAATAAAAACCAAAATTATTAACAATTAGTAGTCATTAAAATGAAAAACTCAAGATGACAGAGGAGAGAGGAGAGGGGGGTGGAGTAGGCTCGGGGTTAGTTGGCCTCGAAGCGGGCTCGGGTCCGCTTGCCCAGCGCGGATCAGGAGGTTGTGGAGGCCAAGGCAGGGATGAGCCTCGTGTAGATTTCCAGTCCTGTCAGGAAAGTGGCCTCGCTGAGGTACTCATCATGGTCGTGAAGAAGAACCGGCGTCTTGTTCATGGGGGAGAACCCGAAGGCAGGGATACCCATCTGCAACAATAGATATACAGAATATAGATATATACATGTGTATTTCCGCTAAGTGATATAAACTATTAACTATTAGCAATATGTAGTTGTATAATGAAAGGTTTAAGAATCTTCTAAAAAATTTTTTATACCTATATACCCACACTATTCAGGTATATATAGAATTTAGATAATAGAAACAAGAGAGATGAATGCATCAAGACTTAATTGTTTCAACTTTCCTCAAATCCTTTCATCATTATAATACCCGTTTTGGACGATAATAAAACAGAAGATAGTTAGTTATGAAGGTTCCACTATGAATAACAAATTTTCCTGAATGAATTTTCTCTCATATATTTCTGTGGCAAATTGCAATAACCAGTTGAGTGACATTTTTTAAAAAAATGAGATTTTCTGAGAAAAATGTGTATTTTGATCTAAATTTTCATTTCCCACATGAGTCCATTGTTTAAATTGATATTTATGACTGTGATTTCAGGAAAACCGAATCAGTTAACTGGAATTATTTTGTAATAACCAGTTAACTGACATAAATCGTGTACACTTTGAGGTCATGCATGAAAAACTTTTTTTCGTGTTTTTTGGGGTCTATTAGTCAACCTGAATAATATTTTGTCCATAAATTTACTTAATATGTTTAATACAGATTTTTTTCTCTCGAAACTTTAAACATGAATATCTCGAAATCAGGTTCGTGTCAGTTAACTGGTTATTGCAATTTGCCACTGATTTATTTACATTGGACAAAAAATTTCTCAGTTTTTTCTTTTTCAACTAGGAAAAATTATTCTATCATAAAAGCGAGTAGGGATAGTACATAGTAAGGAAGTAAGGAATGTTAGCCGACTGCAATCCACATTTATATATATATATATATATATTTCATTATTTCCTAAGTACCTACTTGTTTTTTTATGAAATAGCTATTAAATAATCAAAAACTGTTTTATTCATATTAATTTTATTAATAAATAATTTTATCATCATAATTATTATTATAAAACTAATGTCACGGAAAAATTACTTTAAAGAAAACACCACTGTGATTCACTTGCATAAGAAGATATCGATGCCTTAGCTCACAGATGTGTTAAGTGTAAAAAATAAATTTTACAGGATTCAAAATTGAAACTTTGAAATCACGAAACTAGTATTAAAATTTGAGTTTATTAAGTGAAAACGAGTTATTCGCATAATCTTTGTCTACATTGGCACTTGCGACATGTGTGCACTGTAACAATCTCTATCTGAATGCTTTAAAGATGTATTTAACCCATTTGTGCAAAAAATTGCACTTAACACATCTGTGAGCTAAGGCATCTATATGGACTATCAAGAATGTGAATAAACTCTAGACTGATTTTTTAACTATATAAATTATTGATTGTTATTTATGTTGTTTAAAATTAATTGTTAGTCATTACTTATATATATTGTTTTAGTAAATTCAAAACCTATCAATTACGGAGGACAGCCAATGGGCTACTACCTCAAAGCACGTTTCATGTCAATTATTGACCATGTCCGAATATATATCTGCGATCTATGCCGATATAATAGAAAGCTAATAAAATAAATAAAAACAAAGAACTTAGTAACTTTTATATTATCTAATTCCACAAAAATATTTACAAAACTTGTATATACAGGTTTCGTGCTTATGTCATCGACGATTATATGTTTTTTCATTTTTATGTTATTATACAATACAAAAGTTAATCAGGTTCATTGTTTTTATAAACTTACTGACCAACTGCGCTAGTGCGCTTTACATGACAACCAATTATACAACTTGAATGATGTTTAATATAATACAACTTACAGCACGAACAAAACGACTATCCGTTCCTCCAGGAAAAATTGCTTCCTTCAATTTCAACCCTCTGAAATAAAAAAAAAAATTATTAATAACTTGAAATAAAATTAAAACATCCTTAATTTTATGTTTTTTTATATGTAGTAGGCAAATAGTACTCAGGTAATCAAAAGGATCTTATTTAGGAATATTTTTAAAATCTCATTTTAAAAACGAAAGAGTACAGTAGATTTATTAATCGGTGTTCGATGACAAGATCTTTTACGGCGTGCAATCCTGGATTAGAGATTAGATTCTGTAGTCAAGTTGTCGCCTGAAGGTGTCTTGTGTGGATCCATCTATCTGGGGCACTCCTCCAGGATGTGGCTTACTGTGAGAGGCCAGTTCCCACATTGGGCTGCCAACATGTTGATGAGGTGGCCAAGGGTTAGCCGAGTGTGGCCTAGACGGAGCCACATCAGCCACAACTCCTGCCTATCCCGCCTTTCTGAGCTCTTCCATTCCTCGATATTTTCTTTGAAGGATGACTTCAGTTTTATTTTCCACTGATATGTCGAAACACATTTCGGCCGCCCAAGTTTTTGTTTCATTTTGTGAAATCTGACTCTCTCATCGGTTGTCTAGTCAGCAATGATGACTCTCGGTTACATCGAAATAAAATTCTGATGTTCTCGAGAACCAGTACTGCTGCTATCTAGTGTAGACTGGATATAGAATGGTATAGAGGGGGCCAGTAGCTCAGAGGTAGAGTGCTAGCCTATTGAGCACAGCAGGGTTTTTTTCATCAGAGAGAGAGTAGGAAGTGGAGGATGCCGTCCTTTGGATGGGAAGTTAAGCCTGTGCGAAGTCAGATACTCATTAAAGACCCCTACCCTAGGTGAATAAACCTAGGTAGGCAAAATTTAGGACTCCCATAGTAGAGTCGGGCTCTTGTTTCACTTAAGTGACGAAAGAGCGCTGTGGTAGTAGGCAATATGACCTTGTAGTTAAAGCCTGGGCATTTGTCATAATAACTATTAACCAACTAGAATGCCTACGACATATACAATAATTATAATCATCTAGCGAAAATAATTCGACACTTGCTAGAGGAGTATCTCTTGTATCATGTTGTTAATTATTTTTATGTAGAGATCCCCTTTATTTTTCAATTTTAATTAGAATAATAAGGATTGAATAATTATTCTTTACATTGAGAATGGTTATATGGTTGTGACTTACAGCCGATCGCACTCTTTCTTGAAGACGACCCAGTAAGGATTGGACGTGTCCAGCTTGGTGAGTGCCTTGGCGTCCTGCTTCTGCTGGAACTCCGGGTAGACCTCCTTCCCTGCCTTCGAGCACACATCCTGAAAACAAATAACATACATTACTATTCTAATTCATCATTTACCAAATAGAAATCCCCAACTCAATTACAAAATAAACTTATATTTTCCAAGGGATGAATCAATAAAAAAATAATAATAAGTAGGAATGTGATATCGAAGACATCAACTTGAATTCTACTTCAGTTGTTATTGTTAATAAAATGACGGCCACCAATGGAAAGGAAGTCATACAATTGATATAGAATCTATGAATTAACCACCAAATTAAACTTATAAAAGCCTCCTGAATATAATCATTTAGTTTTTTCCTACCCTTTCTATGCCAAAAAGTTAAACGTTTTCAAAAGATGAAAGAAAAAAAGAAACATGAAATTATTTTTAAAAATAGAATTCACTGTGTTCAAGAAATATTACGGCTTTGAATTTTCGAATCATCCGATTTATGAAATTTCGTGTCAATACATTCATTACAACGGCAGGTATTTAAGTTTTTATGTTAAGCCTCCCCCTAACACCTCTTCCCATGGGCCGATTTGGACTTCCTATAGATAAACATGAGGAAATATATAAAGGCTAGGACGCACTGAGATTCTTTGTTCGGACTCTTTGTCGCAGACGCTCGGATTCATGTCGCAGACTCTTTGCCCCGCAACATTGTCGCTCTGGAAATCGTGTGCGCATCTAGTTTGAATCTGAGCAATGTCGAACGAGGTCGCGCTTTCGGGAATTGCAGTAGCACTTTACATAGCTCTACGGAGTAAAAAAAATGCTACTAAAAAAAAAGCCACCGCGTTGGTGGATGCGTGATTTATTCAAGGATCGGAATAACCATGGGTACGATCTTGACACACTGAGATTGGAGGATGGAATGGGTTTTCACAAGCATCGCCGCATTTGCAAATCCTCTATTAACTGCAAAGTTGAATCTGTGGTCCACATTATCAACAGATAAGCGATAACAACAAAGATGAATGCGCGAGGACGGTGAGAGGCCCATTCTGTTCGAGATTCACGTACGCACTGACTCAATGTTGCGCGACATTGTGTAAAGAATCCCATTCCGGATGGGATTCAAAAAATACTAAAACGCAACACACGAGATGCAAGATTCATTGTCGCGGAGCGTCCCGGATGCAAGAAAATGAATCCGAGACGCAGCTCCGCGACAAAGAGTCCGAACAATGAATCCCGGTGCGTACTAGGCTTAATATACACACACAAAAACGCAAGTTATGAACCATATCCGGTGAAGTAAATATTTTCGCAAATGTTTCTATAAAACTGCTAATTAAATAAACATTGACTACAAAATAAAAAAAATATATATATATAATATCAAACTATCCAAAATTAGAAGAAACTTACCAAAATCCACTTTTCAAATGAGACGAAGTCTGTGGTGGGTGAGAGACGACAGTCAAATCCAACGATGAGCTCTGGAGGAACCACGTTGTTCTGGATGCCTCCCTTAACAATAACTCGGAATGAAAACAGACAGACGGACACACACTCCTCCCTCACATCGAGTGTTGCCATCACATTGCACAAAACCCAAGGTGCGCCCAACCCAACACAAACCAATACCACTCTTAGAATTACACTCTACTACCAGAGCGCTCTTTTGTTGCTCTGCTGGACACGAGCCCGATCCAACTGTGGGAGTCCTAAATATTGCCTACCCATGTTTATTCACTAACGGCAGGGAGTCTTTAACGAGTACCTGACATTGCACAGGCTCGGAACCATCGCTTAACGTCCATCCGAAGGACGGCGTGCACCTCCCAAATAAAAAACATAAGGGTCTCGGCCGGGTTTCGAATCCAATGCTAGGTATATATTCTGCATTAAAATATGTTAATATTAATTGAATACTGAATATTTTAAATGAAAATGAATTGAATATGAACAGTATATATAAAGGAGGTGCACCGTAGACTGTGAGAGAGAACGGTTTAAACGTAGACGGTGAGAAACGGTGTATACGTATAGCGTGGATTGGGGAGATAATGAGGTTAAGCCCACCCCGCCATCCTCAATATCCCACCTCGCTTCACAAAAATGATGTTTATTCCACTTATATCTAACTTTAGCGAAAAAATATATAAAACAAAAAATGTTTAAAATAAAAATATGATTCATACTGAGTCTGTAACATTTTCTCGTATGATCAACGGCTACTTTTTCTGTCTCCAAGTAAACCCCATACATATTCAGTGTTTTTGAAATTGTATGGATCTTAAATGTTATTTCTGAATAGGCAGATTGTTTGAAATATGTCATTTTCCCGGGATGAAGGAACAAACAGACAATCAGAGAAACAAACAGATACGAAAACTAACAATTTATATATAAAATGATTTGCATTTGTTTTTCTAAATACAGAATATGCAGAAATTATTTATGAAAGACTACATTATGTGAATGCCTCCCATTTTCGGCACCAACTTTCAATGCTTCTAATTGTTTCTGCCTTAAGAGATGAAAGTGATCTCACAACCCATTCATGGAACCCAGTCATTTGTATCCTATTTCTGACATTCAAATGGTTGCGATATGCCTCTTTCAATAACTAAATACTGCTTATAAAATTAAATTGCACGATTTCGGTTCGTTACAGGGCTGCAAACTTTTACAAAATTATTTCTTCAAGTGTTATTTAAAAATAAAATGAAAAAATATTAAACCCCTTAGTGACTTATGAAATAATCCGTAAATGTAAAATGAAGTTTGATTTGGTACAATGAGTCTAGATTGGGCACCTCTTTGGTAGACCAACGTACAATTCAAACGACAAATATCTTCAATTTAATCAACCTGCGACAGTGAAACATCAGGTAGCCAGCTGGTGATGATAACAAGGTTTTGCACATTAATAGGCTGAGTGAGCAACAGTAAAAAGGCGACTGGTTCCCAAATTCTATATTTTTTTCAATTCAACAAATGTGGGGGACATTTACAGTCGCGACAATATAATTAACAATAACTAAATTTCATTCATATTATACAATACTGCAAAATCGGGTTAAAGAAGTAAAACATGCGATTTGGCAGTTATTTTTAATATATATTTAATTTATGTACTAAACTACACAAGAATTGTACGTTGGTGATTTAAAATAACGATCATGCAATGAACATGAAATAAAATGAACAATCCCATTTTTTACCTTCACCCCTCCTAGCCATAATGTTTTTAATAAACCCACACAACAAATTTTCCAAACAAAACTATTACATAAAAATAAATAGATTGTGGAAACATGAGAACAATTTATCAAATATACCTAATAATTTTCCTGGAAAACAAAAAAAGGTACGCTGTACTTTTCGAAAGGATAATTTTCAAAAGTAGTACACAAGAATAAATAATAAACGAGCTTTGCTTTTACGTTATTAAATAGAAGAATGACAATAATAAACGTGTAACAATGTTATAGAACAACAATTAGGGGAATGTTATGTGACCGGTACTAACTTTCCCAGAGGTTTTATTCAAAATTAAAACACCATATATTAATTTGACAAGGGGGGGGGGGGGGGGGGTCCCAGTTTATAAACACATATTTATAAATGTCACTATAGATTTCTCACATGTATTTTTGTGACTGTGTTAAAATTGATGAATTAAACAAAACTGGGTTGAATTAATCGATCATGTTGCAGCTCTATATGAAGCAACACACATTTTTTTCCCAATGTTTCTTTTTATGTTATCCCAGAGGCTGTCAGAAGAAAATTCTGAAACAGTATATGAAATTTAAAAAAACAATGTCCATGATATTGTCAAAGATAAAACAAAATAAACAGAAAACCCAAAAAGAAACAAAAAAAATATAGAATAAATAAATAAATAAGACACGTAAAGGAACATAAAATTAATGAACTTAATAAAAATAATAAGAATAAACAAAAATAAAAAAAAACATGATATCAATTAATTATAATAAAATAAATGAAATTGATACTTTCAGTTTTTTAAAGTTAATATTTTTTAATTTTTTTTTCTTCTTCCCAAAAATAATGATAAAGAAAGGTTTTTACATACCTCTCACTAAGGCTAGACATGTAACATTACAGACTGATTAAACAGTTAACACAAGAACACAAAAAGAATGACAGTGACAAAAAAATTAAATTAAAATACGATGAACAAATAAAAATATAAAGTAAACTAAATGAAAATATATTTAAACACGATTTAAAAAAAAAAAAGAAAATTATTAAAAACCTTTCTCATAAAATTTTAATAATCTTTTTTAAAATTAAAATAAATAAATAAAACAATTTAAAAAATGACCAAGGGTAGCGGAGAAAATTTTCAAAATTCAAGGAGAAAACACATATTTTTCTTAGTCAATATGCTAATTATATGCAAAATGTACGTCCGAATTTTGAGTAGGATTATTAACAAACGTGATGATAATTAGTGTTCATCCAAACTAATATTAATAACATAAAATGTCATCATTTACGTTATTTAATTATTAAACACAAATTTCTATGATGTTATTCAACTCTCCTTCTTATCCCCTTATGTTAAGGAATTATTTTAAAAAATATATACATAGAATATATTTTTATTTTTGCAGAAAAGTGACGTGTTGTAAGTGCTATAAAAAATATATACTCGATTAGGAATGAAACATGTCCATTTGTTATTACCTTTTTCCCCAAAAAATTAACATTTTGGAGCGTTATTATAATAAATTGTCCCTTATAATGAATAATTTCTTTAAAAAATACAAAATGTCATTTTGTAATTCCTCTAAAGAATAAATGTATATTTTCAAATATTTAAGACATATAGTCTATTCTATGTTTATGAAAATGATATGTTCATACGTGATAGTAAGGATGTTGTGGGACGAGAGTTCTAATAGAAATAAAATTCGTTGTCTTCCCACTGTTTTATTTCCAACAAGAACCGACTTTCAACACAACTGCGTCATCACCAGTGGCATATTCCACCATGAGTTTCTCATTAGACTCCACACTGTACGAGTGGGATGTGCCACAGATAATGACGCAGTTGCATTGAAAACCGATGGTAGTTGGAAGACAAAGTCTTTTATTTCTTTGAGTGTACAAAAGTTATAATACTTCTCTCTATTTTTGTTCATGTAAATACAACAGTGGTTACAAAAAAATATATATAAATAAAATGTAGACAAAATAATAATAAATGGTAATTAGTAAGTAAATACGGAAGTAATAAATAAATAGGTTATAAATATCGGTTACTTGATCCTGCCCCTAATGTTGTATTGAAATCTATGTGTATTTTGAACTATGCCCTTTGTTACTCCCCATAATTCCAAATGAGGACACTGTCCTATAGTTCTGTTTCCTACCCTCCAGAGTTGATCCCGGTCCCAACACACTGCCACCCTAGTGAACCAGGCCAGTCTGACAATCCACGCAAGTTCTCACTCATCACTTTCCATCTATAGGCCCCTGTACCCTAAAAATTGCTATGAAATTATTGGAAGTGGCCCACGTATAGATGAGAAATTAAAATTCCCAATTTTTAAAAATTCTTTTGGATAATTATATTTAACCCGTGCCACATCACATTCAAAGTTAGTAAAATCATGTTCAACTTTTGTTTTCTTTTTTGATAAATGGAAATGACGTTAATTTATTACTAACAATTATTAACGCTTGATAATTACAAAGAGCTTCTCGACTCATCTTGAATTTTCCGCTATCATTAATACTAACAGGACGCAGCTATTGAAACACCGTAACAGCGAAAACGCGGAGCCTTTCTAAGCAACGGTGGATATAATAGCCGAGGCTCTTAAGTTTTTTATTTGGAAGGTGAAAAAACCTTGCGCACGTCGTCCTTCGTACGAGACGTTAAGGGATGGTCCCAAAAAACCCCTAACCTAGGTGAATAAACCTGGGTAAGCAAAATTTAGGACCCTCACAGTAGACTCGGGCTCAAAACTGCCAGAGCGACGAAAGAGCATGTAAATCATTATTATTGATAGCTAATTATTTTGTGTTAATTTAATTTATCTAAAAAAACATCGCCATTTAAGAAAACAAAAGAAGAACAGAAATGCATTTAAAGGTTATGAATGTTAATTTGCTAATAAGCATGTCAATGACAGTTACAATAGTTAAATAACAATTTGTTAATCATAATATCTGACAATAATCCTACAGAGGTTTGGTTGAACGTCCTCAAGTACTCCGAATCAAGGCAGGAAGAACAAACTCTCTACATGTTGTTGGCCCAATTTATTCTCATTTGAACATATTAAAGAGATCATAACCAGCTTCTCAGGGAATCGAACCCCGAACCTTCACTTCATGAAGCAGCTATTTTAGCCACTACGCCATGAGGCCTTTGCAGTTATAGTTTTCGTGTTTTTTATTAACCATTATAATTATAGCTGTCTTGCTCTAACAACCAAACTTATAACTTACACTGAATAGCAATAAAACAATTTCCCTATCCTAATCTAACCTCTCAAAATTATTTTATTCTTGTTAATATAATTTATAAATGATAATAAAGTGTTATTATTATTTATTTTTCAAATCAATTAGTAAACAAATGTAGGCGTTTTATTCAAATCTTTCAACAATACCTACACTTTCTTCTAAGATCTATAAACACACACCTATAATGACAACTCACCTCAGAATTTCATATGGGTAAATCACGGAATTATATTAGTAAAGACTAATTAATACTATAAGCCACTATTATGAAACGAGAACTAATACTAGTCCCTAATATTATTCATATTACAAGCAGTAATTTCTGTTCTGGATTATGAAACAGAATTTTACAACAGGCACCTGGAGGAAAACTAAGAAAGATCTGGATGGAGGTTTGAGGAGAGCAACACGCCTCATACGACAAATAAATGAATATAGGTATTCATAGGTTGTAAATATAATAAAAAAATATATACACTCGATTAAGAATGAAACATGTCTTCCAATTTTGCAATTAATTTTTCCTAATTTTCAAAAAGGAAACATTTCTGGAAAAAAATGCCGGAAAAAATCAACATAGTAACATCCCAGGGAGTTTAAGAAACACATTTTCAAGAAGAATCAACATTTTGGAGTGTTATTACAATAAATTGCAGCTTCTTCAATTGTGAATAATAATGAAAAGACTGTTTTCACAAGTATTGTAAAAAATTGGGGCCGTATGGGCTAGACCTTGGTTGCATGGGATCACCACGGGTGAGGGTTCGAATCCCATCAGGGGAAGAATTTTATTTCAAAGATAAAATGTCTCTCCAGGAGCCATGGATATATGTAAATAACACCGGTAATATAGCTCACTTCTGGGGTGCCAAATTAAAAAAAATGAGGCTACACTCTCCCATCCTCTAAGTGCCATAAGGAAGGAATTTCCATAAGGGTGAGCGTTATTAAAAATAAAATAAATGAATATTTAATATTAAGGAAACACAAGTTCATTTGATGTTAATAAAAATTTGTAACCAAAGTTACAATACTTTAAAATACACAAATGGTATTTTATAGTTTTAATTGAACATTAAATATTTCGATGTCTCATCTCTTTATTTTTGTTCATGTAAATATAATCAACATAGTTACAAAAAATAATGTATATAAATAGAATTTTGACAAAATATTAATAAATGGTAAATAGTAAAATAGATAGTTAATAAATAAATAGATTGTATCTGAAATCTATCGGTATTTTGAACTATGTCCATTGTTACAACGTACTAGTCAAGTCTCATACAAATAAATATGTTCTCAAATCAACATGTAGAGAGCCCAATCTTTTTGCCCCAGTCTGGGGTTCTTAAGGAGGTTAAGACCAAATAACAACAAGTCTCCCACTACACAAGAGAAGTGTGGGGATGATGTGTTGTGTGTGTTACCTTGACTCGAGTCAGGTTGATAGTGGTAACATCACCAATAGTAAGGCCCGCGTTGGACTCCAGCTTCGCCTTCTCCTTCGCCCGGTAGTCCATGAAAGCATCTATCACATAGCGCACTTTCTCGCCAGCTGTGTCCGGCAGCAGGAGAGAGCCATGCCCTGGCGTTCCAGGACAGTGAATGTGCACCTCTAAAGAAAAAAAACATACAACACAAAATGAGAAGATAACAAAAGTTATCGAAATAGACTTTTGAAGTGAAACTTCTTGAACGAGACTAGTGAATCGGAATGATCTTGACATAAAAAATCAAATATGAAACGCTAGAGAGAGGGGGACTAGTAGCGCGGTGACAAGTCAACTACGAGTTTAGGTCAGTGTCGATCCAATAGCTGTTGTGTGCTACATATTTGTATACGGTTTATGTGTTAAAATAATACGTTTGATTATTAATACGTTTAGTTTTATTTTGAGTAATGTTAAATAGTTAAAAATGCCAAAAACTTCAACGCATGTTCGACAATTCCGTGCAAGACAAAAGCAAATACAGTAACATAAAGGTAATTTTTAATAATTACGCTCCATATATATATTTTAATTATTAAAATTATTGATTTAATTTTAATTATTGATTAATTTTTTTCTATTCAGAATATACAGAAAAACATATATATATATATTAATTATAGAAATAAAAGACGTTGTCTTCCCACTGTTTTATTTATACCAGAACCGGTTTTCGATGCAACAGCGTCATCATCAGTGGTTCATCTATCATAGAATAACAAAAAATATACAAATAATAAAAAGTATAAATAATTCCTAAAGCATCAGGGTACAGAGTAAGAAAATAAAATTATAAAATTAACTTACCCCACCCACACAGCACAGCGGTTGGAAGACAACTGGCATAGCTCTAAGGGGTGGGGATAGCCAGGTTCACTCACTCTCTCAACATGCAAAAACCATTCATTCTAATATCTGCCATTCATTCTAATAAAAGTCTGTACATAATATAAAAAGTTTTCACCATATAGCCAAAGAAATTATTGTTGTCATAAAATATACATAAAAAATTAAAATAAATACATAAATAAATACAATGTTAAAAATATTATCATAGACTTGAAATAAAATACACAATAAATATCATATAAAAACCAGCCAAAACATATTTACACTACATCTCTCACAGGACAGCTACTTCCCTTAGTTTGGATCCAGTCTCTCACACCAGGTAGGTCAGGCAGCAGAAGGGAGTTCTGAACCTCTATTTTTTTGTTAAGACTTTTCGAATCCTCATATAAAGAAAGTCGGATCTCCAAGCCTTCTAAGATATCTGTACGTCTTCCCTTGGTACCCTCGTGCAACAGCGCCACTCTATGGGTACCAGGATGGCCCTTATTTTGACAATGAATAAAGAACTCGGAATCCCTTCTTCGTAGATGTCCCTTAGTCCGTATGTGTAATTTCCTTCCTGTCTGTCCAATATATGTTGCATTACAATCACCACATGTCAGTTTGTAAACACCGGATTTGTCCCTGAAAGGTACTCTGTCCTTCAGACTGGGGAAACTATTCCTTAAAGTTTGGTCATTTCTGTAGGCCACCCTGACTCCGTCTCTAGTAATAGTACGACCCATCCTCTCGGACACAGGCCCTAGGTAAGGGAGTACACACCAATTCTTGTATACATCCTCATTCCTTTTCAGGCCTCGGGGCATAAGCTTATTCTTAACTTTTTTCTTTATCATTCTCTCGACCAACCCCGCGTCATATCCGTTGACTTCTGCGATATGTTTTATGCAATTTTTCTCCTTATCGAAATTATCGCTGGTCAGAGGAACATGAAGCAGTCGGTTAGTGAGAAAATGAAATGCCGCCATTTTGTGTCCATAAGGATGGGAAGAGTGTCCAGGTATAACTGTGTCAGTGGAAGTAGGTTTTCTGTAAATGTCAAATGATATCGTATTGTCTGTTACGTACAAAGTCAAATCTAAAAAATTTAATTTGTCACCTCCTATTTCCAAAGTAAATTGTATCCTAGGATGGCACATGTTTAAATAGTCCAGGAGTGATTCTAATCTGGAAGGTGGCCCATTAAATACTATAAAAATGTCGTCCTCGTATCTCTTCCAGTAGAAGACATCATCGAAGAAGGGGTTCCGTTCATTCAATACACTGGTTCTTTCCAGATGATCCAAAAAGATGTCCGCGCATAAAAGGCTTAAAGAAGATCCCATGGCCAAACCTCCCCCCTGGTTAAAGAATTGGTCCTGGAAGGCAAAATAATTCTGGTCGAGGCAAACGTCAAACAGTGTACAGAGTTCCATGCCGTATATCTGATCTGTTCTCTGTTTAAATACAATATTCCTGATGAGAGTTTTAATCTCATCAGGGGGGACACTAGGAAACAGATTCACAACGTCAAAGGAGGCCAATATGGCTCCATCAGGTATCGACATACCTTCAAGATCTTTTATGAGTTCTCTGCTACTGGTCAACGAGTGCCCCGACCGAAAATCAGTGAAATTTTTAAACAACGTCACTATTCTCTTAGAAACTCGTCCTGAAGGGGCTGAGTTAAAGGAAACTATGGGCCTAATAATAGGGTTGTTATCTTTATGTAATTTAACAAGAGAATACATCCTAGGAGCTTGGGGGTTCATCTCTACAAGTGTCTTCTTTTCGCTGGGTTTAAACTAAATAAATAGGACTGCATAAAAGTGTAGAAAAATAGTAAATTAACAATATACAACTTTAAAATGTTTAATCTAAAACTAAACACAACTCACTCGATGGTCTATTATTTGAGTATATTTTTGGTTTCTAGAAGAGAAAGTGTTAAACTCACGCCAAATGGACCTCTCTCCGTAGAAGAGGATGTAAGTTTCGTCTTCGCTGGCCATACCCTCGTCCAGAGCACAGCCGATGTTGAGGTTCCTGAAGTCCTCAGTCCGAACCCACTGAGCCATACCATCCTCTCCTCCAATCTCCTCATCTGATAGGAACATTAAAAATCAAAATAATAAAACTTTAAAAAATAAAATCAAAAAGTCGTCAGTGAATCACTCCCAAAAACGAATTATTCAATTAAGTTTTCGCTCTCCCATCAAAACCAACCGACTGTTTGGACTAAAAAACAATAGCTGACTTACATAAGAACATCTGAATCATCATAATAAATTCTGAGTCGATACATTCATTAAATCAGCAGTTATTGGGATTTTTGAGTTGAACTCCCCTGTGATCCCCCTTTCTTTTGGCCGATTCCGCGGAAAATTAATAGGTGTCCTCCTTATAAAGCTTTGAATTTACACATAAAATTTGGTGTCAGTTATTCGAGCCCCGACCAGACATGGACGTGAGATGTACCTGGTACAAAGGACATGTGAATGGTCCTCTTGAGTTGTACACGCTGTTCTCGAAGGAGGCGAACCGCCTCTATGTACTGGATCCCAACACACTTCATGTCCTGAGCACCCCGAGCATAGATGTTCCCATTGGCATCTTTCTCCGCACCGAACGGATCGTGGGTCCACTTTTCCTGTACAAGCAAATAGTTAAATAAATGTACAATAATAATTTCATATTAACAAAGTGAAAAAATTGAAGAAATGGACAACCAAAAGAGGGCGCCGGTAGGTCAGAGGTTGCGTGCTTGCCTTCTGACCTGAAAATCGCGGGTTGCAAGGACTTTAGGTTTTTAATCTAGGTAGTAGTAAAAAACCTTGAGCATGCCGTCCTTCGGGTGGGACGTTCAACGATGGCCCCGAGCCTGTACGATGTCAGATACTCGTTAAAGATTCTTCCCTACCTTAAGTGAATAAAAATTGAGGGTAAGGAAAACATAGGATCCCACTTTGGTCGGGGTCATTTCCACTAGAGTGACGAAAGAGTGCTCTGGTAGTAGGCAAAAAATTATAATCTATAAATTATTCTATTTCCTTCCATTTGCTTTATTACTTACTATTTATTCATCAAGATGTCAAAATTCCCATTATTATTATTTCTGTAAAACGCCAGATTGAACTGGTGACATTTACACGTAGCTCATTAATGTTAATAGCTCAACCTCTACAGTTAGTTAGGTCTTCTAAATTCAAGATTGCGAGGCCGAAACCCGCCAAAGCCCACCAAGGTGAAAAAACCTTAAGCAAGCCGTTTTTCGGATGGGACGTTAAGCTATGCTCGAGAGAGCCCTATAAGCTTCGCTATACGAAAGAGCCCTTTGGAAATAGACGATATGATCTTATACTTAGTTAAAGCCCGGGCATGAGTCACAATAACTAACTACGACCAAAACACAGATAATAAGGTTGGGCTTGCAACCCGAAAATATATATAAAAAATAAGTTTTTGGATAATGTGGGAGCAAAAACGATCTATAACTATTGTTGAGGTTGGGGGACGGAAGGGTGGTTGTTTGTTTTACAACTACAATGTCTGGCACATGGATTCAAAGCGAATGACGAGAAGAATTCGATAATATATGTATAATTTCTGAGATGTATTCTATCTGTAACGTGCTAATTTTGCGCACTGACTGTCTATATACTCCAATACGATCTGCACAAACCGCGTCGTCTACCTTCTGTCTTAAAAAATGAAGATGTACTTACAGGGAAGACGGGGACAACGTCCATATGAGAGTTGAGAAGGATGCTTGGTAGGGAGGGCTCAGTGCCTTGCCAGGTGATGAGGACTATAGGCTTCTTGGGTCGAGGATGGTACACCTTAACTGGGAGATTGAGGCTGGCCGCCTGTTTCTTTAGGAACTGGACACACCCGTCTGAAACACAAGAAACAGGAGGGATGTCAATACAGATACACCAAGTCGAGAGAACAAGCTAAATACGGAAGGTGGCGCGGGTAAAATACGACATAGAAATGAGGACAGTCTGAGCTTACAGTTACAGTACCTTATAGTTACAGTAACAGTTTCTACTTTTCCTGCTTTAAGTGGTATAGAGCACGTTACTGGTTAGAAATTCGATGTAAAATGTTCCCAATTTCATGTTTTCCGACCCTCTAAATTTTTCCCCTTAAGTCTGTGTGCATGAAAAACAAATAATAAAATGTATTAGTAATTCATATTTTATATAAAAATTCGATAAAACACTTAATAATTTTCAGCCAAATGGATCAAAGAAAAAAGGGGGCTCAACTCTAAAACCTCCAAAAAACTTACAATACAATGATTATGTATCCACAAAATTTTATATGTATATTGAGAGCATCGATAGCGTTGCCTACCGTGTTCAAGACCGGCTGGGTCCCTTCGGTGTTTTTATGTGATACCAAAACCTTGAGCATGCATTCCTTCGGCAGGGATGTTAAAAGGCGATCCAGGGCCTGTGTTATGTCAGGTACTCGTTAAAGACCCCCAGAGTAGAGCTTACAGAGAAGAAATGGAATCCCTAAATGAAAACATCATCCCATAAATCTTATATGTGTATTCATAAGGTCAAAAGTAAAGTATCTGCTCATTTTCAGCCAAATGAGAACAGGAGAAAGTAGTTTTTCTAAATAATTCGACCTGGGGAACTGCATTGCCAGACTGTCGTCATTCTCATAGCAACTCTTTGCGAAAAATAACATATAGGACGAAGACAGCTGTCCCTAGTTAAAATACCGAATTTTGCAAAAAATGAGTAGACATTTAAGAAATCAAGTAATTTTGAAAGTTTAATGAGTTTTATTAAATAATATTAATAATAACATAAATTCCAGTGATCATTGTTGCCACTCAGACTAACCAAAAATGTAGTACGATGAATGTTTTGAATTTGAAAACTATGGCAGAAATTTGTGGCATCGCCTAATTAACATGAGGTAAGCAATTCGCTCTAAATTTTGCAATGAGCTGGCATTACCCTTCGTGAATTTCCTATTATATAATACAGAACATTCATTTGAATATTTAACCGCCACACATCACAACTCAGATTTTTGGTCAACAATTGGGCTCAGGAAACATTTTCGAAAAGTTATATATTTGTGCAATTAAGGCTATCGCAATATCTGTCAGTTCTGAAAAATTCACCTGTTTCACTTATTTTTCAATCTATTGTTCTTATTTTGGTATCAAAAGAACACTATGTTTTTTTTCTATTTCATAATTAAGTTATAAAAGTCATATTAATTGACAGAGGAAAGTGTCACTGAGAGTTCAAAGAGAAGTTTAGCTATTATGTACGTTGGTAGGTTCGATAAGTAGTAACTCGCAAACCACATCCAACACATGCATAATTTTTTTGTAGAATGAAATAACTAATGAGCTTTACTTGTTATGTTTTAAAAATGAGAAATAGTGATTTGTATCATCCGAGCTATATTTAGTGATACAACAAATAGAAAGAAGGCTTCAATGGGCATATAGAAAAATTCATAATAGATACTGCATGTTTGTTTTAATTTTCAGTCCTAATTAATATTCAGCTATTTCAGTTTTCAAAACTAATAATTAGTGTTCTCTAAAACTCAATTTTTCACTAGCCTTTTCCTGGATTGTATACTAAAACTTTCATTTAAAATGGAAGGATAGTCTTGATGGAAGATTTATGTAATGAACCCACCAAACAGTTTGTGTCGCGAGTCAGCTCTTATGTCGTTCAGGAATAACTATTTCATAAGAAATTACGATAAAGACCTTTAGAATTATAATAGATAGGAATACAACAAATGAATGGCAACTTTGATATACAATATATGCAGTATAAGATCATCTGGCATTTAGCAAAAACATATTGCGAGAAATGTGCTTAATATTATACACTTTAAACTTCGCTATCATAAATAGTGAAGTCATGAACTAAATTATTCATGAAAAAAAAAAAAAACTCAAAGTACGAAACTTCCTTCATAAGTAAAGTATAAGAATCATTTCGTAATATAAATGGGAAAAAGGAAAACAAGCAAGAGATACATAAATTGAGTCAGAAACATGAGAACAGAAAATTTTAATTTTTTTATCAATAATTTGAAATGTACAAACTATTTATAAACCAAAGAGTTTAAAAAATATTATAGGGACTTCGAGCATCACATAAACATTGAATAATAGTTTTAATTGAGTATAATACTCTTTATAAACAAAAATACCGGATGAAACTAATTGACGTAAAAGGAAATCAATGATTTTTCACTTACCATAGTTAACGTTGGGTTGGACGGATGGAATCCTCAGATATTCTCTGAAATTCCTCACAGCTCCATGTTCTGTCATCGTGCACAAATATAAATGTCCTAATAACAGGAGAAATAAAATATCAGAAAAAAATCCCCAATATACCTAGTGGCAGAGAGAGATTGTCGCCATTTATAAACAGTCAGTGTTGCCTCCCCACCCCCACTTCGTTCCTCTCTCCCCTCCCCAACAGGTAGAGTTAACTGTCAAACATTTTGTTACATCAATTATTGTTTATTTTTTACTTTTTCGTTTTTGGGTATTATTAATTGACATTTTATAGTTCAATGTATTCAGGGTAAATTTATTATTTCGTTTATTAGATATTTTTGTGAAAGTTGGGGCTCACCCGAACCAACAGCATATCTGTCATTTCTCGTTGGTTCACTGCCATCTTAGCTGCTGCTGAATCTTCCATACATCTTCCATTCACCATGTTACTCAAATTGAGAACTGGTGCAACATTTGGAAAATTAAACTCAACACGGACAAATCGCAACACATAACATTTACACTAAGACGAAATACATGTCCCGCCGTTTTTATCTACAACAAGCCCCTCCCTCAAACTAACACCGTAAGATATTTGGGACTTCGTAATACACTAAACAAACGATTTAAAATGCTTTATTCTCTTCTGCACACATTCAAAATTACCCTTAACACAAAAGCGAAACTCTTACACATTTCTACTGAAACCGCTCTGGATGTATGGCTCACAAATCTACGGTTCGGCTAAAATATCGTATCCAGTTTTTCCAGTCGAAGACACTCAGACTCATTGCACAATGCCCACCATACATAAGTAACATAATACTCCACAATGACCTCATGATAAATAGTACACGACACAATTCAGGACCTTTACAGACGTTTCCACAGCAAATTGCATTCATACCCAAATCCACACATCCACTCACTGTCTTCATCACATTTGCCACACAATCCTCCCAGGAGATTGAAGAGGAGGTGGAACCGTGACTTACTATAATCCCAAATTGCAACCGCCTACTTCTCGAAACAGAATCATAATATCCCCACAAAATCCATTGATAATAATCATAATATATTAATTTTTTTTAAATTTCGCCCTGAAGAGCTACCGCTTGGGTGTCTATTCGGATAACTCTTTCGACACAGGATTAAATTCAGTGGTAGTATTGAGGCGAATTAGAAGGTTGGCATAATTTAAACTTCTTGAATTGATTGGTCCCAATGTTATCAGATAAATAGTCCAACGAACAGGTCTCTGGATAGTCTGTGGCTCAGAGAGAAAGTTCTAGATGGGAGTTGCAGCACTAGTTGAATTAACTTTATGTTAGAATCTGACACAAATCATTACTTCCCAAAAATTTATTACATTCATCACGAAACCATCTCTGACCTGACTCGGTGATTCATTTCAACATGAACTCATTTCATTCTCCATGTGACTAGATAATAGTGTACCGCAGAGATCAATAATACCTCCCCTCTAGTTCTATTTTCTGTCTATTATACCAAGTATTGAAATTTACAAAAAAATAATTTCTTTTTAGTTTTTTAGAATCATAGGAAGTATTGAAATCGTGCAAAAATCTAAGATCGAGTTTTCAACGGAATGTCACGTTTCAAGGTCCCTTCAACACATTTTGAACATTTTTGTGATGATAACTTAGATCCGATTGGTTATAGCCCGAAATCAGACGAAAATAAAAATAAAAATAAACCAAAACCTCATTTTTTGAAATATTGTCTACTCTACAACGAGAAATGTTTTCGAAAAATACCGAGTTCTGCATTATACATCGTGAGGCTTAGATAGATATATTGGGAGGACTGGTGTATACACCTAGGGACCTAAGCATCCAATGCTCCTATCCGTCCCAGCTCTACTAGGGTAGGGATCTTTAACGAATAAAAAACTGCTGCGGATGCAGTAGAGGTTAGGTTAGGTTTTATGACTCATGCCCTGGCTTTAACTACCTGACATCGTACAGGCTCGGGACCATCGCTAACGTCCCCTCCGAAGCACGGCGTGCTTAAGTTTATTTCACCTCCCAGATAAAATAAACTACGGGCCTCGGTCGGGCTACGAAAGGGAAGGGACCCCACGATCTTGAGGTCAGAAGACAAGCACTCATACCACTGACCTACCGGCGCCCTCTGCGGATGCAGTAGAGTTTAATGTTAGAAAAAGGCAGCACCGAGAACTCGTCATTATTGTCATATGCAGTTTTGAGAGTATATAAGGACGTTAAACAAAACAAACGAACAATAATAAGTAATTTGCAATCAACTTTGTATCTTTAGGACATCCATAGAGGAGTCGGGTTGTTTTCATATATAACCTTTTATAAAAACATTAGAAACAATTTGAGAGTCTATATATCTCGAATTAGTTCGATATTTACAAAAAAATGTGATATAAATGTTATTTGAAGCAAATCTTTAAGTAACCATCTGAATTCCTAAAGCTTTATCGAAGGAAGTTTTGTAATGGTGCAAAAATTCGAAATCGCGGTTTTAACGGATTTTCACTTTTCAAGGTCCCCTGAATACGTTTTGACTATTTTCGCGAGGATGTCTGTCTGTGTGTATCTGATTGGAGACTTATGGGGGCTCTACTGCAAAAACGATTGTAGCTATGAACTTGAAATTTCGAATGGAGACGTCACATGTGCTAACTTAGATCTGATTAGGTTTTGGCTGAAATCAGAGCAGAATTGAGACCACTTTACTCTTGGGCCTAAGTACTTTTTAAAATTTACCGCCTATGTTTATGATCTAATCAAAAATATTTTCAAATAATATTTGTAGAGAAAACTGAAATACATATTTTATGTTAAATACGATTTTTTGTAGGTCCTCCGGTTTTCGAGATACATTTCGAGAAATGTAGTTTTGAAAAACATATTTTTAGACGTTTTCTTGATTTACCCAAAAACGGTTTGCCCTATCGAAAAATTGCTTCTTACAAAAAATGTTCCTTATTAAATTTACAATCGCTAATATTGACAAAAGGTGTATATGTACCCAAGGAATAATAAATAAATTTCTATAGGAAATGTTTCAAAGGTTAGGTTTTATGACTCATGTCCAAGCTTTAAGTACGATGTCATATCGCCTACTACCAGAGCGCTCTTTCGTCACTCTGGTCGACATGAGCCCGTCTCTACTGTGGGAGTCCTAAATTGTGCCCACTCTAAATTTTTATTTACCTAGGGCAGGGGTCTTTAACGAGTACCTGACATCGTATAGGCTCGGGACCATCGCTTAACGTCCCATCCGAAGAACGGCGTGCTTAAGTTTATTTTTTCTCCCAGATAAAAAAAACTAAAGGCCACGTTCTTGAGCTCAGAAGTGAAGAGGAAATATTTCAAAATAATGTTAAATTGTATCGCCAAGCAACGAATTATAAATTATTTTTTCATTATTGATAGTGAGGGCGCCGGTAGCTCAGTGGTATATGCATGCTTGCCATCTGAGCTCAAGATCGTGGGTTGGAAACCCGACCGAGGCCCTTAGTTTATTTTATCTGGGAGGTAATATAAATTTAAGCACGCCGTCCTTCGGATGGGACGTTAAGCGATGGTCCCGAGCCTGAACAATGTCAGATACTCGTTAAAGACCCCTACCCCAGGTAAATAAAAATTTAGGGTAGGCAAAATTTAGGACTCCCATACAGTGGAGTCGGGCTCATGTCCACCAGAGTGACGAAAGAGCACTCTGGTAGTAGGCGAGATGACCTCGTAGTTTAAGCCCGGCCATGAGTCATAAAACCTAACTTAACCTATTATTGATAGTTTTAATGAAAAATTATAAAAAATAAGAAAAATAAATATATTTTTTGGAAAATTAGACAATATAAATGTTGAAAAACTTCTTTGCTTTTATTCTTTTTTCAGGTTTATAGACACAGATCGTTAAAAATATTTTCTGCTTTATATTTCCTTTCTACTAAATTATTTTTGCCTTTACTGATCTTTCGCCAAGTCTACGACGTCTATTTTGTATGAAGTTTAAGTTATTAGTAAACTTCAATAGTTAACAGAATAACGGAACCTTAAAATTTTAAAAATGTTTGTTAATCTTACATAATCCAGTTTTTACATCTAAATGACTTAAAGTTTACCGTTTGCGGACTAGAGCCTAGGACATTGGTGATCTCGCCATGTTTTGCAGGTTCGAATCCCATCCGGGAGTGAATTTTATTTCACCCCGGGGCCATGGATATTGTAATAAATAACTAGATAACACAGAATTGAATCTTATAATCACAAAATATTTTAGTATGTTTTAGGGATTTTTCTTTTACCACCATGGTTCTTTCGATAGTATAGCTTCGCAAAATTTGGGCACAAAAGGTTTCCAAAATTAGGAATTTCATGGAACCCAAAAATGAGCTAGACCAGTAAATTTCCATGACAGGGAATTAAAGCATTTATAACATAAAGACACTCTACAGAGGTATGTAAAGACAAACAACCGTTAACTGAACAAACATTAGATTGTAGATGTCATCGTGAAAGATACATTATTAAATATTTTATCTTTAAAGTAATTTAGAATTTTTATCTTCCAACCTTTTATTACTTTCTTACTTTTTTTAAAATGATAGTTACATTTCTTTATTTTTAAGTCAATATTATCTTATTATACAATAGAAGCAATTTTTATCTGTACTCGGTGCGCTATTAGCTTCAGATTTATAAAATCTCAGAAAAATGTAAATCCGTTTCTACTTCCCAATCTTTACCAAGTTATGTAATTATTCAGAAATTCGATGTTGTTTTTTCAACGGAATTTCATATTTTCCAACCCCCTAAATCCAGTAGTTGAAAAAAAAATTATTTCTGTGTCTGTGAAAACGATAACTATCGATATACATATACAGTAAAAGTTCTTTATTCGCGGGGTATATGTTCCATAAATATGCCGCGAACACAGAAACCGTGGATATGGAATAGTAATTAGTATGGAATCATAGGGGATACGTTCCAAGGTTCCAAAATAAAACCAATATGTATCAAAATAACATCAATTTATTGAGAAATTCGCAATTAAAATCAATCGTTAGTCAGCTTTAGGCAAGGGCTGAAAGAATTTAGTAATCTTTTCTTGTTTTTCCGCCGTTTTTAAAAGGTCTTTAAATTCAGATTGATATTGAGCTGTAGCATTAATAATTTGCCTTTTAAAAATAAGGCTCCTGGATCAAAGTTCATTTGCCATACGTGACCCTTCACTCAGATTTTTCAAGTTAAAGGTCACCTTTTCAGTGCTCGTTGAAGGCTCTTCTTTAGTGGAATGTGGAGTTAACATTTCCTCCAAGTCAGTTTCGGTCAAGTCATCCTACGAATCAAGCAACTTCTGAATGTCACTTGATTCTATCCGTTCGAAGCCATCTCGTCCTATTCCAGTTGTAACTTGAACAACATTGTCAATTAAAGTTTGAATTTGCGCGGATTCTTCATCATTTCCAACAGTCAAAACAGGCCACAGTTTTTTCCAGCATGGTGTCAATGTGTCTGCCTCGGCACGTACCAGCAGTACTCAAATCCCTTTCTATTTACCGATTGCATCCGCGAATAAAGAAATTTTTAGCCGCGAATACAGAAACTGGGTTGCAATTTTTTCACCCGCGAATAAGGAAGTTTTACTGTAATGAATGTATTGGCACGAAATTTTATATGTGAATCCAGAACCCCATAAAGACGACACCTATTGATTTTGAGCCAAGTCGACGAAAGGGGTTAGGTTAGGTTTTATGACATGCCCGGGCTTTAACTACAAGGTCATATCGCCTACTACCAGAGCGCTCTATCGTCACTCTGGTGGACATGAGCCCGACTCTACTGTGGGAGTCCTAAATTTTGCCTACCCTAAATTTTTATTCACCTAGGGCAGGGGTCTTTAACGAGTACCTGACATCGTACAGGCTCGGGACCATCGCTTAACGTCCCATCCGAAGGACGGCGTGCTTAAGTTTATTTTATCTCCCAGATAAAATAAACTAAGGGCCTCGGTCGGGCTACGAAAGGGAAGGGACCACTACTGAAATTATGGAAAAATCACAGCACACCGCACATCCTTACAACACATTTTTTTTTCTTCTATTCATTGTTCTTCATTTTGTTATATTTTCGACTTCTTTCTTCTCATTTATATTGAGAAATTATTTATCAAATTATGTTTTCCATGGTGAGCAAAAAAAGAATATTGTTATTATTTAGGGTTAACCTTGTTATGTATTCAGACTACAAGCTCTCCCTTAACATGATACCATCTTCTCTACCTCCAAAGTTGACTATAAGCAACGGTAGATCCACCTTGACTTATTCAATTATTTTTTAAATTTTTAATTATGCAAATAAAAAAAAAAAAAGGGATTCAATCCCGAGACCTTATCTAAATCTTACGCTGTAAAGATCTTTGTTTAGTCGGATATTCTAATTATCTTTACATGGAGACATTATCTGTTATTAAGGGAGCAACAACCGATAAAGGTGACAAAGTCAGAATTTAGAGGTCATCTCGCAACACTTTCCTAGTCTTGATCCAATCTTGTCCATCAGTGTTGGGAAAATTGTATTGAAAATAACGGAGAGTGAATAATTAATAAAACTGTTATTTCATTCAAGGATAATTTATTTATTCAGTTATTCAATGAATGAACATTTTGACATTATTATTAAAACATTTTTAATTATTATTTAAATTAAATAGAATAATCTTTTATAGTTGAATAAATCATTTTATTATTTTTTTGAAGTATTAGAATAATTTCTTCTTTGAATCATTTTATTCATATGAACTTACTGCCATTTGTTGAGTCATTAAAGAATGAGAGACCTGAAAACAGCTGATGTTCTTAGCTTTGTAGAGGTTAATAAGCAACTTGTAGATGTCAAGTGATCAATCCGGCGTTTTATAGAAATAATTTCCTACCCAAATGGACACTTTTTAGGGGTTGGCACGTTTAATATTGGTAGAAAATATTTTTGAACAAAAAATAACATCCTAATGAATAGTAATGGAGGAAATTGAATATTATTATACCATAGTTCTCCTGATCATTGTAATTTTTATTTTCTATAAAAAAATCAAGAATTGTTAAATATTTTTCATTTTAGTGTTACGTTTAGAGATTACGTTGGTTGGGCCACGTAGAGACTGAACAGACCCTCTACGGTAGGCCAGGCGATGCCAGGAGTAGAGGAAAACCTAGACTCCGTTGGATGGAGGATGTCGAAGCGGGTCTCCGAGTGTTGGGCATCAAAGGATGGAGGGAGAAGGATTTAGATTGAGACGAATGGAAGAGGATTGTGATGGAGGCCCGGGTTCTTTCAGGACCGTAGCGCCGCAGGAAGAAGAAGAAGAAGAAGTCTTGTTTATAATAATTACAGCTATTGTTTAATTTTTAGAGGATTCTCCTCTAAACGCTATAACTGATAATGAACGAAATGAAAATAACGTAAAAAGTAATAAGGTGACGTAAAAGTAACGAAAATAGTTATGTAAATAGAATGCTTTGATAATTATCGCTATAATGCACCTTTATTTATGAAAAAAAGGATTCGCTCTCCCTCCGAACATTCGGACTAAAACTCAATATTTGACTTATATAGTGACTTCTGAATCTTCTGTGATAATGATTGATTTCTAAAGTAATTTCCGAAAAGGGCCCTAAAAAAAATATCAAAAGTTCAAGACGTGCAATTTTTTAGAAATTGCATGTAGATTTAAAAAATTTCAATTAACAAAATTTTCATTTGCATTTCTAAAGAGATGCCATATTGTTTTTCTAAATGTTGAAATTTTTTTTTTTTTATTTGCAATCTATATACAATACGTACATAATGAGCAAGTATGTGGACAAAAGAAAAAAAATAAATAACGTCACTTGATGGGAGAAGCCAGCCAGCGCTGACACTCCCTCGAAAGTTAATTTTCACCATTCACTATCCTCAGAGAAGATCGCGAGGCCACCTCCTGTTCAAGCGGCGGGGAGGATTGTCAGGATGGGAATGATAGGATAGGGCTTGAGCAAGAGGATTTGAATGATAAGAAAGGTTTCTGTGAAATGTTCGGAATCGGGATTGGATTAGTTCGTTGACAGTGGGAATATTGAGATCTCTATGTAGGACTTTATTGGTAATGTAGAAAGGAGCGTTGATAATTCGTAGATAATACGAGAACAAATAATTGGGTTTATTTACTTAAACTACATAATAAAATTAATAACTAAAATAAAAAAAAAAAAATCAAATTATCTACAAAAAGAAATCTCAAGCTAATTTTTACATTTACGTTTTAGTCCCTCTTCTGTATGGCCATTCTTCAAATTTAAGTTATTTTAGGGCATATAAAACATATAAATAAATTAATGTACCTCCTTTGTGCATCTATTTCAATTAAAACTCTAATTAATCACAATCAATTCACTACAACTTAGTTCTCCACACCTTAAGCCTAAACTGTCACTCCATCTCAACTCAGACCGTCTCACCTCAACCCAGACCTCGACTCTTTTACACTAATTAACAACAGCTGATGGTCGTGTTTTGTTTTTTATTCATGGGTTGTTTTAAAACAAAATGCATTCATATTATTATTCACTAATTTAGTTGCTTCTTGGATTTTATTTTATACTAATAAATATAGTTAATTTAATAATATTAATAATTTGAATGTGTGTATTTTTTGTACATCACACTAAAGTTTGTGTCGATACATTCATTACATCGACAGTTATTTGTGTATTTGAGTCGAACCTCCTTCTCTGCTTCCCTTCCTTTCAACCGATTTTGCGGAAAATGCATAGGAGCCATTTTTATGAGGTTTTGAATTTTAATACATATACCATTTCATGTCGATACATTCATTCTAACAGAAGTTATCGTTTTCACATACATGCACACTAACACATACAGACAATATTTTTTATTTTTTATTTCTGGAATCAAATGATCAGAAAATATGAAATTCCGTTCTAAACACTGACCGATTACATAACTTCTCCTATACTTCGTATGACTGGGGAAGAAAATAAATAAAACAAACTTAGTAAATTTAAGCCCTGTTCGTCTATTACTAAGATCATAATATAATCTTCATTGTTATATATCTTATTGAAATACTTGCCTTCAATCAGGAACTGTCTCCAAACTAGTTAGTATTTGTCGCCCACACGAACTTGCCCCACGACAACTCCCCCACCACCTCGTCCCAAATATCCCCTCCCCTTCACTCCTCTCCTTATAAATACCTCTACACCATATTATATAATATCATATTCAAAATTTTCTTATACATTCTTTTTTAAATATATATAAGTACTGTTCCAAGTGATAACATCTTATTCTTTTAACAGTAATGGCTCCTCTTCATGAAGACAGAGCAGTGTCTAATTTTAGAGATTATTTAAAAATTGTATCTGTTCACCCCGAGCCAGATTATGGTATATTTTCAATTTATTTTTTTATTATAATTAATTATATTTTAACTAAAAAGGGATGTAATAAAGCTCATATTATTTTCCATAGGAGGGCGCCGACTCGAAACCCGGCCGAGGCCCTTAGGATTTTTATCTGGGAGATGAAAAAAATTTGAGCATGTCGTCCTTCGGATGGGATGTTCAGCGATGGTCCCGAGCCTGTACGATGTTAAAGACTCCTTCCTACTCTCGGTGAAATAACCCTGGGTTGGCAATATTTTTGGATTCCCACATCTCACATGTCAGCTCTGGTAGTAGGCGATATGACCTCATAGTTAAAGCCCAGATATGAGTCACAATAACTTATTTTCCATAGTTTAGCTGCAAGGTTACATTTTTTGTTGAATAAATATACTTTTAATAGATTTGATGTTTATTTATTTTTAGAGAAGAATAAATATGAATCTAAAATAATCATTTTAATTTTTCAGGACTCCGTAGAGTTGAATTTTTTTTTTTTTTTTTCTGGTATGTTAGTTAGATGTGGGGATCAAAAACATGGTTAATAATTGCCCTCCACCCACACAGCCAATTGGGTCGCATTAAGTCATTAATTTTATGTTAGGGGAAATTATATTATTTGGGGAAGAAGGGGAAGTGTTAAAAAATAAAATTGAAGGATCTCAAGAAGTGGGGAATAAAATGAAAGGTCAAAATGTGTAGAATCAGTACATTTTTGAAGTGGCGGTGTGAGATTCTCAAATTTCGAAATGCAGAGTCGGTATGTTTCCTAAAACCTTTACCATGCTACCTGGCGGCATTGTGGTGAACTAATGTGAAACTCTTCTGGAATTATTGTATTAAAATCACATTAAAGGCCCCCAAATAAATGACATTTGGAATATATCTCTTAAATTTTATAATCCTCTTAAATACCATTTAATGTGACTTACTACTTACCTTTAATATTTTAAATAAATATATCACTACTGCTCAGTCAATGAATATAGAATTTGGTTAAAGTCACACATATAAAATGTTGTGTAGTATTAATTCATTTTATCGGCAGTTATTAGAGTTTTTGTGTTAAGCCTCCCCCCTAATCCATTTGGTCGATTTGGCTGAAAATCAATAAGTGTTAGAGGATTTTGGATTCACATATAAAATTTAGAATTGATATAACTATTTTATCGGGAGTTATCGTGTTCACAGATTCATACACACACATCCAGACAGACATTTGTTTTCATATTTCGAATCTGGTGGTCGGAAAACATGAAATTCCATTGAAAACTCAGCATCGAATTACATAACTTTCCCTATAGTTTAAATAAAGTTAATAATTACCAATGAGGTACCATGCACAAAATATTAGTATGTTATAACAAAATAATCAACACAAATTTAAATCAATCATTACAATTTTCAATAGTCGTCATCCATTCTTATACAATAAGTAGTAGTAGTAAGTATCCTCAATTAAATAAGCCTTAATTTTTTTTTTTCAGCAAATCGGTCCAACACTTTTTCTATTTATAAGTTTATATATATATACATACTATTTATAACTTTTTTTTTGTTGTATTTTTCAGATGGCTGTGTTAAGTTTTTGACAAAACTATCCCAAGAGATTGGACTTAAAGCTAAAACTGTACAGCTAGATGGCACAAGACCGTGTCTGATATTAACCTGGGAAGGATTACAGCCTAACCTGCCTTCAGTTCTCCTCAACTCTCACATGGACGTTGTTCCCGTCTCTAAAGTAGAAAACAAAATCATATTTGTATAGATATTCCTTTAAGTTATGACTTCCGTTTTGTATAAAGAATTCTGAAAATGAGGCAACATTGTTAGTGACATAAAAATAAATAAAACTAACTTCTTTTTTGAAATATTGCCTATTCTATAAACAAAGGTTATGTGAACTTATACATTTTTCATAAAAATTCGTTGTGACTCATAAGTCACACTCACGTATAGGGTGAGAAACTTGGCTATACCATCCGTGACTTGAATTCGTTATTTTATTTTTCCTCAGTTTCGGGTACCTCAAGGGTTATAGACGACTTATCTAACATCACATGGAGTCATTTATTGGAGGGGTGGGTTTTTGAACCAATGTTATCGAAAGCCTAAAGATCCATATTACAGCCTCTCACCTACCAACTCCACCCACCCATAATGCCTCATACAAGATTCTCCATCGGAAGTGTGAATGACTCTCTTTCCTCCATTTCGACTACTGATGCTGGTCTATAATGATCTGAGCAAGGAACGCGATAACAACAGATTTGTTTTCAATGTCCCTAGAGAACACAGTCACAGTCTCAGTTAGCTCCAGAATTGTATAAATAGGTCAAACTAGCAAACTTAAATGTTACTGATGAACTTTCAACAATGTTTTGTTGCGAAGGAAGGGTGGAGCCATGATCCTTTCGGTGCCCACAAAGACGATAATGGGAATATATTCGGACGAGGAGCTCAGGACATGAAGTGTGTCACTATAGCCCAGCTGGAGACGGTGCGGAGGCTCAAAGAGGCTGGAATCAGACTCAAGAGGACTGTACACCTCACCATTCTCCCAGGTAACGCCGCTCCTACACTTCACCTTATAGTCACTATAGCCCAGCTGGAGACGGTGCGGAGGCTCAAAGAGGCTGGAATCAGACTCAAGAGGACTGTACACCTCACCATTCTCCCAGGTAACGCCGCTCCTACACTTCACCTTATAGTCACTATAGCCCAGCTGGAGACGGTGCGGAGGCTCAAAGAGGCTGGAATCAGACTCAAGAGGACGGTATACCTCACCATTCTCCCAGGTAACGCCGTTCCTACACTTCACCTTATTGTCACTATAGCCCAGCTGGAGATGGTGCGAAGACTCAAAGAGGCTGGAATCAGACTCAAGAGGACTGTACACCTCACCATTCTCCCAGGTAACACCGCTCCTACACTTCACCTTATTGTCACTATAGCCCAGCTGGAGACGGTGCGAAGGCTCAAAGAGGCTGGAATCAGACTCAAGAGGACGGTACACCTAACCATTCTCCCAGGTAACGCCGCTCCTACACTTCACCTTATAGTCACTATAGCCCAGCTGGAGACGGTGCGGAGACTCAAAGAGGCTGGAATCAGACTCAAGAGGACGGTATACCTCACCATTCTCCAAGGTAACGCCGCTCCTACACTTCACCTTATTGTCACTATAGCCCAGCTGGAGACGGTGCGGAGGCTCAAAGAGGCTGGAATCAGACTCAAGAGGACTGTACACCTCACCATTCTCCCAGGTAACGCCGCTCCTACACTTCACCTTATTGTCACTATAGCCCAGCTGGAGACGGTGCGGAGGCTCAAAGAGGCTGGAATCAGACTCAAGAGGACGGTATACCTCACCATTCTCCCAGGTAACACCGCTCCTACACTTCACCTTATAGTCACTATAGCCCAGCTGGAGACGGTGCGGAGGCTCAAAGAGGCTGGAATCAGACTCAAGAGGACTGTACACCTCACCATTCTCCCAGGTAACGCCGCTCCTACACTTCACCTTATAGTCACTATAGCCCAGCTGGAGACGGTGCGGAGGCTCAAAGAGGCTGGAATCAGACTCAAGAGGACGGTATACCTCACCATTCTCCCAGGTAACGCCGTTCCTACACTTCACCTTATTGTCACTATAGCCCAGCTGGAGACGGTGCGGAGGCTCAAAGAGGCTCGAATCAGACTCAAGAGGACGGTATACCTCACCATTCTCCCAGGTAACGCCGCTCCTACACTTCACCTTAGAGTCACTATAGCCCAGCTGGAGACGGTGCGGAGACTCAAAAAGGCTGGAATCAGACTCAAGAGGACGGTATGCCTCACCATTCTCCCAGGTAACGCCGCTCCTACACTTCACCTTATTGTCACTATAGCCCAGCTGGAGACGGTGCGGAGGCTCAAAGAGGCTGGAATCAGACTCAAGAGGACGGTATACCTCACCATTCTCCCAGGTAACACCGCTCTTACACTTCACCTTATTTCACTATAGCCCAGCTGGAGACGGTGCGAAGGCTCAAAGAGGCTGGAATCAGACTCAAGAGGACGGTACACCTCACCATTCTCCCAGGTAACACCGCTCCTACACTTCACCTTATTGTCACTATAGCCCAGCTGGAGACGGTGCGAAGGCTCAAAGAGGCTGGAATCAGACTCAAGAGGACGGTACACCTAACCATTCTCCCAGGTAACGCCGCTCCTACACTTCACCTTATAGTCACTATAGCCCAGCTGGAGACGGTGCGGAGACTCAAAGAGGCTGGAATCAGACTCAAGAGGACGGTATACCTCACCATTCTCCAAGGTAACGCCGCTCCTACACTTCACCTTATTGTCACTATAGCCCAGCTGGAGACGGTGCGGAGGCTCAAAGAGGCTGGAATCAGACTCAAGAGGACTGTACACCTCACCATTCTCCCAGGTAACGCCGCTCCTACACTTCACCTTATTGTCACTATAGCCCAGCTGGAGACGGTGCGGAGGCTCAAAGAGGCTGGAATCAGACTCAAGAGGACGGTATACCTCACCATTCTCCCAGGTAACACCGCTCCTACACTTCACCTTATAGTCACTATAGCCCAGCTGGAGACGGTGCGGAGGCTCAAAGAGGCTGGAATCAGACTCAAGAGGACTGTACACCTCACCATTCTCCCAGGTAACGCCGCTCCTACACTTCACCTTATAGTCACTATAGCCCAGCTGGAGACGGTGCGGAGGCTCAAAGAGGCTGGAATCAGACTCAAGAGGACGGTATACCTCACCATTCTCCCAGGTAACGCCGTTCCTACACTTCACCTTATTGTCACTATAGCCCAGCTGGAGACGGTGCGGAGGCTCAAAGAGGCTCGAATCAGACTCAAGAGGACGGTATACCTCACCATTCTCCCAGGTAACGCCGCTCCTACACTTCACCTTAGAGTCACTATAGCCCAGCTGGAGACGGTGCGGAGACTCAAAAAGGCTGGAATCAGACTCAAGAGGACGGTATGCCTCACCATTCTCCCAGGTAACGCCGCTCCTACACTTCACCTTATTGTCACTATAGCCCAGCTGGAGACGGTGCGGAGGCTCAAAGAGGCTGGAATCAGACTCAAGAGGACGGTATACCTCACCATTCTCCCAGGTAACACCGCTCTTACACTTCACCTTATTTCACTATAGCCCAGCTGGAGACGGTGCGAAGGCTCAAAGAGGCTGGAATCAGACTCAAGAGGACGGTACACCTCACCATTCTCCCAGGTAACACCGCTCCTACACTTCACCTTATTTCACTATAGCCCAGCTGGAGACGGTGCGAAGGCTCAAAGAGGCTGGAATCAGACTCAAGAGGACGGTACACCTCACCATTCTCCCAGGTAACACCGCTCCTACACTTCACCTTATAGTCACTATAGCCCAGCTGGAGACGGTGCGAAGGCTCAAAGAGGCTGGAATCAGACTCAAGAGGACGGTACACCTAACCATTCTCCCAGGTAACACCGCTCCTACACTTCACCTTATAGTCACTATAGCCCAGCTGGAGACGGTGCGAAGGCTCAAAGAGGCTGGAATCAGACTCAAGAGGACGGTACACCTCACAATTCTCCCAGGTAACACCGCTCCTACACTTCACCTTATAGTCACTATAGCCCAGCTGGAGACGGTGCGAAGGCTCAAAGAGGCTGGAATCAGACTCAAGAGGACGGTATACCTCACCATTCTCCCAGGTAACGCCGCTCCTACACTTCACCCTATTGTCACTATAGCCCAGCTGAAGACGGTGCGGAGGCTCAAAGAGGCTGGAATCAGACTCAAGAGGACGGTATACCTCACCATTCTCCCAGGTAACACCGCTCCTACACTTCACCTTATTTCACTATAGCCCAGCTGGAGACGGTGCGGAGGCTCAAAGAGGCTGGAATCAGACTCAAGAGGACGGTACACCTCACCATTCTCCCAGGTAATACCGCTCCTACACTTCACCTTATTGTCACTATAGCCCAGCTGGAGACGGTGCGGAGGCTCAAAGAGGCTCGAATCAGACTCAAGAGGACGGTATACCTCACCATTCTCCCAGGTAACGCCGCTCCTACACTTCACCTTAGAGTCACTATAGCCCAGCTGGAGACGGTGCGGAGACTCAAAAAGGCTGGAATCAGACTCAAGAGGACGGTATGCCTCACCATTCTCCCAGGTAACGCCGCTCCTACACTTCACCTTATTGTCACTATAGCCCAGCTGGAGACGGTGCGGAGGCTCAAAGAGGCTGGAATCAGACTCAAGAGGACGGTATACCTCACCATTCTCCCAGGTAACACCGCTCTTACACTTCACCTTATTTCACTATAGCCCAGCTGGAGACGGTGCGAAGGCTCAAAGAGGCTGGAATCAGACTCAAGAGGACGGTACACCTCACTATTCTCCCAGGTAACACCGCTCCTACACTTCACCTTATAGTCACTATAGCCCAGCTGGAGACGGTGCGAAGGCTCAAAGAGGCTGGAATCAGACTCAAGAGGACGGTACACCTCACCATTCTCCCAGGTAACACCGCTCCTACACTTCACCTTATAGTCACTATAGCCCAGCTGGAGACGGTGCGAAGGCTCAAAGAGGCTGGAATCAGACTCAAGAGGACGGTACACCTCACCATTCTCCCAGGTAACACCGCTCCTACACTTCACCTTATAGTCACTATAGCCCAGCTGGAGACGGTGCGAAGGCTCAAAGAGGCTGGAATCAGACTCAAGAGGACGGTATACCTCACCATTCTCCCAGGTAACGCCGCTCCTACACTTCACCCTATTGTCACTATAGCCCAGCTGAAGACGGTGCGGAGGCTCAAAGAGGCTGGAATCAGACTCAAGAGGACGGTATACCTCACCATTCTCCCAGGTAACACCGCTCCTACACTTCACCTTATTTCACTATAGCCCAGCTGGAGACGGTGCGAAGGCTCAAAGAGGCTGGAATCAGACTCAAGAGGACGGTATACCTCACCATTCTCCCAGGTAACACCGCTCCTACACTTCACCTTATAGTCACTATAGCCCAGCTGGAGACGGTGCGAAGGCTCAAAGAGGCTGGAATCAGACTCAAGAGGACGGTACACCTCACCATTCTCCCAGGTAACACCGCTCCTACACTTCACCTTATAGTCACTATAGCCCAGCTGGAGACGGTGCGAAGGCTCAAAGAGGCTGGAATCAGACTCAAGAGGACGGTACACCTCACCATTCTCCCAGGTAACGCCGCTCCTACACTTCACCCTATTGTCACTATAGCCCAGCTGGAGACGGTGCGGAGGCTCAAAGAGGCTGGAATCAGACTCAAGAGGACGGTATACCTCACCATTTTCCCAGGTAACACCGCTCCTACACTTCACCTTATTTCACTATAGCCCAGCTGGAGACGGTGCAAAGGCTCAAAGAGGCTGGAATCAGACTCAAGAGGACGGTACACCTCACCATTCTCCCAGGTAACGCCGCTCCTACACTTCACCTTATAGTCACTATAGCCCAACTGGAGACGGTGCGAAGGCTCAAAGAGGCTGGAATCAGACTCAAGAGGACGGTACACCTCACCATTCTCCCAGGTAACACCGCTCCTACACTTCACCTTATAGTCACTATAGCCCAGCTGAAGACGGTGCGAAGGCTCAAAGAGGCTGGAATCAGACTCAAGAGGACGGTACACCTCACCATTCTCCCAGGTAACACCGCTCCTACACTTCACCTTATAGTCACTATAGCCCAGCTGGAGACGGTGCGAAGGCTCAAAGAGGCTGGAATCAGACTCAAGAGGACGGTACACCTCACCATTCTCCCAGGTAACACCGCTCCTACACTTCACCCTATTGTCACTATAGCCCACCTGAAGACGGTGCGGAGGCTCAAAGAGGCTGGAATCAGACTCAAGAGGACGGTACACCTCACCAGGGTATATCTAACTTTTATAATTTTCTTTTCAGATGAAGAAATAGGAAGTAAAGATGGTATGGCGAAGTTCGTTCTAATGAAGGAGTTTGCTGATCTGAAGGTTGGCTTTGATCTCGACGAAGGCGGTCCTTCTCCTACCGATGTTCTGTTAATATTCAACTCAGAGAGATGCAATTGGGGTATCTTCATTTTTTATTTTATTATATTGATTATTTTATTTTATTCATAACGTAGTAGGGTGGATTCTGGCTCTTCGAGAATATTTTGCTCAAAAAAACCTTAGAAAGTTTGCAATATCTCCTGATATATTATGTAAATTGATGTCCTGTGAGACAAAATTCATTAATAATTCCACATAATATATTTTTCCGGAATTTATCCGCCTTATTTAACAAATGATTAATGGATAGAACAGCTATGGCTGAGGAATGAGAGTAATAGAGGTTGTAATGTGTAGGTATGAAGCTACACTGCGAGGGGGCAGCTGGACATGGGTCCCTTCTTCACGAAGACACCGCTGGAGAGAAGCTCCGGTATGTGATAGACGAAGTGATGGACCGCAAGGCAGAGGAGGCAGCCAAGGTGGTCCCAGGCAGTGTCATGAGTCTGGCTCAACTCACCACCATTCATCTTGTTGGGCTTTACGTAAACACCAAACTCACTTTCACTCCCACTAATAGTATTGGATTTGTGACATATAAAATGTTCGCTTCTCTTCACATAATTTAAAGAAATGTAAATGTTAAATAAATATAAAAATAATTGAATTAATAAAACAAATAAAACTATCACATTTCCTGTAGAAATGATATCTGGTCTTTTACTGAAATTTCCGAAAAAGGCCCTCAAAAAATATCCCAAGTTCAAGACGTGCAATTTTGAAGAATTTAAAAAAATTTCAATTAACAAACTTTTCATTTGGATTTTTTAAATTTACTAAAGAGATGCCATATTGTTTTTCTAAATTTTGCAAACATGTTAAATCTAATCCAAAGGTTTAAATTATCTTACTGGGTTAGCAAGGAAAATGAAAAGCATAGGATAAGAGAACAAATATTTGTTTTTATTTACTTCAAATCTACATTATAAATTTATTAACTAAATATTGAAAAAAAAAAAAACATGAAATTAATTTTTTTTAAGAAATCTTATAAACTAATTAGGTAGGTACTTAAAACTATATCAAATGTTATTTTGGGCATATATATATAATATATATGGCGACGAAAGTAGACAGTTCAATGAGTTCAAATCATTTTTCAGATTCAAAATCGGATGAATGGATGAAACGGAAACAGAAAAATACGAAATATGTACTGGGGGGTCCGGGGGTTCGAGATGAATGGTGGGGGAAGGGTTGTTTTGATTTGAACGCAACACTAATCCCTTTTCTCTATCGGCTTTGTTTACATTTGAAGGTCCGCCCCGTTTTATGTTCATACTATACTAATTCATATGTTGTCTTCGAACACATCCTTCAGTTTGAAATCATAGTGAATTGTGGATTTAAGTGATTTGTGAATAAAATTTGGTGTCATGAGTGCGAAGAACGACAATAATTATGATGTAATTTTTATAAGGACATTTTTATTTTGACGTATTCTATCATAAAAAGTATAAAAAGAATCACTGTGAGGATACAGAATAGGAATATATCCTGCCGTAAATCATTGGGCAAAACTAAATATGCCCAGAGAAGGAGAAACCCTCTTGCTTGTGTGAAAACTGTCTTTGTCTAGAAACGGGATTGCTGACCTTGAAAAAGAGACTCATGGCCAATCTGCAAATGCCAGGTGGTTTCGAAGAGCATAAGTCAAGACTGACTGCCTCGAACTTTGGAATTGTGGCAAAGAGGCGTCCAAATTCAAAATGGTCGTCAGTGGTAAAACAAATCCTGTACACAAATGTTACCACAGTTGCAATGTAGTACGGGCTAGAACACGAGGGGACATCAATAAGGGCCAGTTAAAAATAACAGAAGATTTAACAAAAATTAAGCAGTTTTGTTTAGACAAAAGAACGGGCCTCTTAAAAAAAACCATAGTTATTATTATCAGATTCAAGGGCAGCTGCAAATAGCAAATCGCAAATATTGCCATTTTGTTATATTTACGCAGCTTGATATCCATAACAAAACAATAGAAAGAGATGACGCAAAGTGGAAAATTATGTTGCCAAAATTGATTTATTTGTACAAAAACATCCTGGATAAGAAATCATAGACGCTCGTCAGTGGCGAAATATGCCTCTTCGAGAGGAATAATCCGTGAAAAACTAATTTAAAATAAAATAGCCCTTATGGGTGTATGGAGAACTTTATTCATACTAGATTTCCATAAAAATGTATCCCTGTATATACAGTCAGTAACAAAAATGTTCGGACGGTTTGATTTTTCAATAAAAAATTATAATAATTAAATGCACAAGTAATAAAAAATAATTTAAAAAAATAATTAAAGCCATTTTTCAATCAAGAATAAGAATTCAAAAGTGGGTTAGGATAAAGGAAAAACAGCTTTGATTAGAACAAATAAATATTTTAATTTAATAAATTTTATAACAAGTAATGTAGGTAACAAAAATTTTCGGACAAAAATGTAAACAACTATAAATAAATTCAATGTTTTTTTTACGATTTCACAAATTCAAAAACCATAATGTTAATTAATATTTGGTTGGGTACCCTTTTTGTGTAATAACATCTTTCATTCGATTCGGCATTGATGATGAAACTAATTTTTTGGTGAAATTTGGAGATATTTTACCCCACTCTTCTAATAACTTTTGTTTCAATTCGTTTTTTGAAGCAATGGGTGTTAATCGAATTTTCCTGTCGAGCTCACCCCATACGTGTTCAATTGGGTTGAGATCGGGCGATTGGGGGGGGTTTCATAACTTTAGGGCAGTTATACAAAAGCCAAGTACGTACCAATTCACAGGTGTGTTTCGGATCGTTGTCTTGGTAAAAATGAAAAGTCCGTAAAATCCCAAGTTTTTCAGCACTCTTTTTCAAATTGCTCCTTAGTAATTCGGCATAAACTTTTCCAGTCATGTTGGTTTCAATGAAAACCAGTTCACCAATTCCACTAGACGACATACACCCCCACACCATCACTGAGCCACCCCCATGTTTTACTATTGGTTTTAAATTTTTTGGATTCAGCTCCTCATTACGCCTTCTCCAAATTTTGTCGCGACTGTCGGGACTAAATATATTAAACTTACATTCAAAAGTATTTGCTTGCAATAGAACAAACCGCAATAATAAAATATTCTTGTATCTTGTAACTCTTCACAACATAAAAAGAAATCTCAGGTCATGTAATGTCAGAAAACTAGATTTTTGTGATATGACGTTGGAAGAGAGCGACAGCAGCGCTGACCCTCGGCAGAAACCGTCCCTTCCCCCTACTCTATCCCCTCCACCTTCCCTCTAAAGAAACTAAGTACCCAATTTTTCTAATTTAAACGTTTTTTCTCCGATATTTCGACAAATAAATGTTTCCAGATCATGTCCGTTTACTTCCATGTAATATATGTATACATATACTATTACTTTACTTTTGTTTACTTCCCTATACATATAATATATGTATACATAATAATATGTACTAAAAATTTTGTAATTGTGTGAACATCAGAGATCAATTGCATGCGTGTGTTTATGTGAGAGCTCAAACGCTTTGACCTGACATCGTACAGGCTCATGACCATCGCTTAACATCCCATCCGAAGGACGGAGTGCTTAAGTTTATTTTACCTCGCAGATGAATGACATTACTCCAAAAAATTTCTGAATGATTCTGGAACTCTTTTGCGAAGCTCAATCTTTTTTTTATATTTTTTTCACTCACAAACGGTTTTTGGTACTCTCCCATTATATCCTGCTTCTTTTAGAATTCTTCGAACATTTTGTGGGTGAACTTTCTTTCCCGTTTCTCTGTATACCTCGGCGACGATCTGAGGTGCACTCCTCGAGGGCTTGTTTTTAATTTTCCGGACAACGCTACACCTTTCTCGGTCGTTTAATACTCTTGGACGGCCAGAGGAAGATTTCAAATCTATCCGATGCTCGTGCTTATACCTTCGAATTACATCGGCTACGGTGCTTTTACTTCGGCCTACCATACCACCGATTTTGCGGACACTTATTCCTTTTTCATAATTAAAAATTATTATCTGTTGAACTTCGAAAGATGTTCGACCCATCTTGACAGCAGGAAATACAAATAACTACTGAATGCAGTAATAGAAGGATATAAACACATTTCATTTGTTCGGTATTAGCGGTTGGTTGAGAAGGGATTAAAGATCATGATCAGAGTCGCATTTGTTTACAAAACAAACAACAGGTGTCCAGAAAATTTTGTTAAGTGAATTTCTTGTCTTCAATTATTAATGCAAAAGTTCCTATTAGCTGTAAATGTTTAATTAATTGTTTTACGGAGTTTTGAAATGATTGATGATCTCGAAATTTAAAACTTTGCTTGAATTAAATATTTTGCCATATAACTGTATATGTGTAACTGCAAAAGAAAAACAAAATTATAAATTGTCCGAAAATTTTTGTTACTGATTGTATGTATAATAAAAAATAAATCTGAAATTATTTTATTTTAATATTGTAAAAATTTCTATTTTAAACTTACACTATTTGTCAATAAAATATTTCAAATTAAAAAAAAAAAACTAGGGATTTAAGTAGTTTTATTTTGAATTTTGAATTACAACTGAGTTTTAATTACCAAAACAAAATGTAGAAAGGTAGATTTGTCAGTGTGTTATTTTATGTTTATTATTTCGGTGTTTTCAAGTGAACACAATGCAGTGGGGTGGGAGGTATATTGTGTTCAATCCGCCCCGCGCCCGGACCCCCAGTACATATTTCATAATTTTCTGTTTCCGTTTCATCTGTTCATCCAATTTTGATTCTGAAAAAAGATTTGAACTCTTTGAACAGTCTACTTTCGTCGCCGTACCGGTAATTATAAAAAATAAATAAAAATATTACATGTAAAAAAAAAAAAATAAAAAATGATATTCGGAATTAAAAAATTTTCAAAAAAAAAAAAGGAGTGTCACATCAATTCTACATTGCGCTCTTTCGTCACTATGGTAGACATGAGCACGTTTTTATTATGAGTGTTCTAAATGTTGCCTGTCTAGGTTTATTCAAGGTTGGTTTTAAACGAATACTTGAGATAGCTCGAGACCATCGCCAAAACGCCCAATCCGAAGGACGGTGTGCTCAGGGCCGGGTTCCCAACCCGTGATCTTGAGTTCAGTAGACTAGCACCCTACCTCTGAGCTACCGGCACCCTCGAATCTCCACTAAACTTGATTGCACTTAATCAGATCATGTATCGGAAGAATATTTGTGTTCACTAACACTGTTGAGTGTGTAATAAAAATGTAAATAAAACAAGCTTATTTTTTGAAATGTTGTCTATTCCACTAAAGATATTTATAAAAATACAACTACCTATGTTTGTTACTATCTGTTATTATTATAGGTTTCCATATATATGTTATTATCTGTTATGTTTTTTAGTTTTATTTTTTACTTATTAGTCAAAAGATGTTATTTTATGTAAATTAAGAAAAATTAGTGTTTTGTCAAATATTTCATGATGTAGCTAACGGTTAAGCCGGGGGATTCCCTAATTGAAGTGGCACCTTTCACCAGAGAGGTATTGGAGGGGTCGCACTCTGCAAACTAACTTAGTTCATAACTAGACCTGACGATGGTGTAAAGCCGAAACCGTTAGTTGTATTTTTATAAATATCTTTAGTGGAATAGACAACATTTCAAAAAATAAGCTTGTTTTATTTATTTATTACAAATTCCACAATATGTCCGCGTTCCTCAACTTAGAAGTTGTTAATAAAAATGTATTTTGAAATAAGTTTACTTATGTTTTGAAATGTTTTAGTGTTTTCAAAACAGTAAAGTAACTTTAAAATCCCTTCTCAAAATCCCTTTCCTTGTATATAGCCATTACCGGGTATAAGAAAGGCACACTCAGAATTATGCTGTACAATGAAAGAAAAAAATAGCGTCGACGCCAACTCATTACTTTCATATATCCAATAATGTCAATATGAAATGATTTTGGGAAGGCGGAGGGGGAAATAGAGTGGTTGGTAAAAGATAGTCCTGTAATGGCTACAACACATATATTTTTTTATGAGCTTGCATATGTTTGATGTTTCTTTCAGGGAGGTGTGCAAGACAATGTTGTTCCTCCTGTACTTACTGTTGAATTCAATATGAGACTCTCAGTGGACCAAGATCATAAGAAAATGGACGACTGGATCCAGGTTAGTCTGCCTTATATATTTGCTATTCAATGAGAATTCGCATGGGATATATATTGTTTTCTGTTCATATCATTTATTTCAGAATGAAAAAAGAAAAAAGTATGTTTTTAAAATATTGTCTATTTCACAAATGATATATAATATGTGGGAGTACTTTCGATATTGCTACCATCTTCAGCCACGACTTAAGAAATACTAAATGGAAGTTCAACAGGTTTATTATCCTAACTGTCCCTTCTCCAGCCAGTCTCTGTCCCTTTCTCCTGTATAGTAAAGTCAGGGAGAAACCCTGTGGGGGCTGGAGAAGGGACAGGGAGAAACCTTGTGGGGGCTGGAGAAGGGACAGGGAGAAACCCTGTGGGGGCTGGAGAAAGGACAAGAAGAAACCCTGTAGAGGCTGGAGAAGGGACAGAAGAAACCCTGTGGGGGCTGGAGAAGGGACAGGGAGAAACCTTGTGGGGGCTGGAGAAGGGACAGGGAGAAACCCTGTGGGGGCTGGAGAAAGGACAAGAAGAAACCCTGTAGAGGCTGGAGAAGGGACAGAAGAAACCCTGTGGGGGCTGGAGAAGGGATAGGGAGAAACCCTTTGGGGGCTGGTGTCACCTTACCAACATGTTGACTCATTGCGCCTTGGGGAATTTGAGGACATTCCAACCTCATTTTTTTGGGGGGGTTGCATGGACTCACCATGGTCGCGGGTTCGAGTCTCGTACGGGGGAGAGTTTTATTTCATATATAAAGACCTCTCTCGTAGAAGTCTAGAAGTTTATTGCCTTTGATGTAAAAATACATTTTTTTTTCTAATTTAATTAGTGTTCGTGTATCTTTCATGTCTTCCAGGGAATTTGCAAGAAAGCAGGACGTAACGTACATGTTGAATATATCTTGAAAGATCCAGAGGTGCCAGCCACTAAACTTGACAACAAGAACTTGTACTGGACTGCTTTTACGTCTGCACTTGATCAGTTGTAAGTTGTGACAAAAATTTATCATTACTTTAAGGCCCTTATTAGATGTAGTAATAATAATTGTTATTCGTACATAATAACGGTAATAATAATTATATGTAATCTAATTGCCTCTAATCTGGTATCAGAAACTCTCATTACTGCTTTGCTTCTCGTAACACCGTTACATGACCAGCCACCACCGTTACATGTCAATTCAAAGCCTCGTAAGTGCGACACCTATTAATTTTCAGCGGAAACACCCGAATGGGAGTGGGGATCAGAGTGGGACAACTCAAAAATCCCACTAACTGCCGATGTAATGAATGTATCATCACAAAATTTAGTACGAGGATTCAGAAGCCACTGTATAACTCAATATTGATTTTTAGCCAGAATGGTCGATTGGCTTTAGAGGGAGAGTGAAAACTTCAAAACCGAAGACTTATTATTATTTTTTAATAAAACTTTTATATTATTATATTAATACAATATTTCTACTATTGCAGAGGTTTGAAATATGTGGTTGGTGGGTGTTTTGGAGCTACCGATGCAAGATTTGTTCGTGGTGTAAGTAACACTTTATTTAGTTCTGTTTAACTTAACATGTTCAGGAATTTGTTCAATTAAAATATTCATTAGAGATGAGCCAAAAATACATAATGAACATTTGAGCGAACGGAGAAATCTTATTTTCACCGGAGCTTGAGCTTTAGCGATTTTATTGTTTTCAGTTATTTTTAATAATTATTAATAAAGAGCAATACTTCGAACAATGGTTAATAAACAAATACAAATATAATATATTAAAAAGAACAGAGGAAAGTGGATTGAAAGGAAGAAAATATAATTTCATAAGCGGTAAAGTTATGTATGTAGTAATAAGTGAAAATCAAGTTACTTTCCAATTGGGCTGATGAAACAGAACTGTTAGTCTGTCCATTTATGGAGAGAGAGTCTTTCAGGAAGACAAGATCTGCTTAGCTAGCCAGGAATCAGAGGTTTGCTGAGTTAGGAGGTACTGGAAGAGTAGGGACTTGAATGAAAGAAGAGTTGGAACATGGCGAATCTGGAGAGGGGAGTTAACCTCGATAAGATATGGCATGTATTCCTTCACGCTGATGGGTGGTGGGACTCCAATCCCGATGGTGTGGTTCATAGGCAGCCGCTGCCACGCGCTGTCCACCACACCTCAGTGGTCCTCCATTATTATATCTTTCCAAAAACTAACATATTTCTCGTTAATAATTATTAATTAGGTATATTTTTATTTATTATTAAATTATATATTTTTACTTTCTTATACCTACGAGGTCATATCGCCTACTACCAGAGCGCTCTTTCGTCACTCTGGTGGACATGTGCCCGACCATACTGTGGGATTCCTAAATTTTGCCTACCCTAAATTTTTATTCACCTAGTGCAGGGGTCTTTAACGAGTACCCTACATAGTACAGGCTCGGGATCATCGCTTAACATCCCATCCGAAGGACGGCGTGCTTAGGGCCTCGGTCGGATTTCGAACCCACGATCTTGAGCTCAAGCACGCATACCACTGAGATACCGGCGCCCTCCAGTATAAGAAGGTATTGTAAACGTGCGAAAATCCGAGATCGAATTTTCAACGGATTTTCACGTTTCAAGGTACCCTGAATATGTTTTGACTATTTTTACTATGATGACTGTCTGCGTCTGAGCACTCTAACGCAGAAACGATTGAAGCTATGAACTTGAGATTTGCAATGAAGAAGTCACAAGTGCTAACATAGATCTGATTAGATTTTGGCAGAAATCAGACGAAAATTTAAACCTCATTACTTCGAGGCCTAAATACATTTGTCAAGATATATCTGAAATTTATGATCTAATCAACAATATCTTCAAGCAAAAGTTGTAGAGAAAAGTGAAAGATACATTTTTTATGAAATACGATTTTTCGCACTTCGAGAGACATTTGCCCAAAACCATCTTGAAATGTCGTTTTGAAACCATTTTTTTTTTATATGTTGCTTGATATACGCGAATAGTAATTCCATCGTAAAATTGTCTCGTACTAAACATGTTCCTTATTAAATATCCAGTCGCTAATATGTCTTCAGATTTGACTAGTGTGACCAAACAATCTATATATATTTTTTTTTTTTCAGGTTGGAATCCCGGCAATAGGGGCTTCTTTGTTTATAAACACAGAAACTCTCATTCATGGTAACGATGAATATATGAATGAAAAAATATTTTTAGATTCAATTAACTACTATGGGAAAGTTGTAACAGCACTTGCCAATGTATAATTTATTTTTCTTGTATAGTTGTTTATTTTAATTTATCTTGGAAAAATATAGATTTTATTGATGTTTTGAAATTTATTTACATAATTCCTTTCTTCATCATTCAAATGTGTTGGTAGTTTTATCTATAGTCTTGTTAACTTGGATCCTACTCGAAGCTACTTGACTAAATAATTGTAAGATATGATTACATATTTGAAACCAACAAATAATTTAATTTAATATTTTTATTATTAATTAATTTATTTTATTTCCTTCATATTTTATAGATTATTTATTATATTACATCGTTCTACTCATAGGAGCATGGAGATTTATATTATAATCAGATAGTATTTTGCTGAGTCGGTTCCCATTGGCATTGATTTTCTTGCATCCCCAGTCGGTATTTTTTTTTTTTTTCTCAGTTATGGCTTTATGCTGAGGCATATCGGCCAGCTACCACGATGATCATTTTGGAAAATTTTTCATAGGCACCTTGGTTTAAGGACAAAGCAATTAAAGAAAAACAATTGAAAAAAAAAAAAAAAAAAAATTGAAAAAGCTGTAAGCAATAATTTTGTAAAGAAGCAAGATACGGACGCGCAATGCCCCCGAAGAGGAATGGGGCCACCACACATCACAGTCATGAAGGCGAGCAGGAAGCCGACTCGGCCGCTGAAAAGCCGGACGCCAGAAGATCACACAGCAGAGGAGCGGAGGCACCGAACCGGCCGCGACCCACCAGGGTCCCAAACCCGTCGAGCACACAACCCCGAAATACAAAACCATCACTTTCCAACTTGGGTAACATAACTCCATTCAGGTTTTGAGGGAACTTAATCCCGCGCCAGTGAACATCACTCATACCGTTGTTACCAATACAGTACACCGTTCTCCATGTGTGCCCGACCGACCCGGAACCCCGAGGAGCCCCTGCCGAATCCGGCACCCCAACCCACCCACCGCGCAGCCAACCGGCGCACGGTAGATCGAAGGGCGGCAAAAACAGATACATAGCTAATGACATATGAATATATACGAAGTTCAGACCCTGCGGCCAGCATAATTTAAAAAAGTTAACAGCGCCTCTCTGACAAGAGGGCTGTTCCAAGCAGATAAAATAGCTAGGTATGTTCGAGGAGCTACTCTCTAGGTTCTCCATAAGGAGATATCTTTCTGCACTGTAATGTGGACACTGCATCACTATAGGCTCCAGATCCTCGTAGCCCCCGCAGTGGCGGCAGCTAGAACTCTCACTCAGACCAATCCTATTCAGGTAGGCATTGCACAGTCCGTGGTTGCTTCTTAAACGGCATATGGTCTTACACTCAAATTTCGATGTTGCTTTGTCCCTAAACCACGGTCTGGTTCCTACATGGGGTTGAATCGACTTAAAGAAATTGCCTTTGCAAGAGGCCTGGTACCTGTCCTGCCACATTGTCAGAACGGAGGTCAGGATACCCTCCTTCAGATCGCTAGCCGGGATGTTGCCTACTATAGGCTCCCCCCTCTCCACCGCCAGTTTTGCCAATCCGTCCACCCTCTCGTTCCCTTTAATTCCCGCGTGAGCTTTCACCCACATTAACACAACTTTTTTCTTTTGGCCAATAACCACGGCATAGTTTTCTAGTAATAATAATCTTTATTCCATTTGAAATAAAATACATTTCATTGGAAGGAGTTCAGCCAGCCTTCTTAAATAAAATTGAAAGATATAAAAAAAAAAAAAATATATATATACAAGTGAGAATACATTTTAAAAAAAATAAGCTAAGAATAAGCTACAGTGAAAAAAAAATAAATGAAAATTGACATGGTTAAGTATTGTGATGAGATAATTATATTTAAAAAATGGATAAATATGGAAATACAAATTAAAAAATTGCTTCCTCTTGACTTTTGAAATAAGGCAATCAATAATAATATTTAAAACTATATTACAATAAATCCTGAGAATAGAAAAAAAAACTAAAAAAAAAATAAATAAATAAAAAAATAAAACACGTTCACAGAAAAAATTGAAAAACAAAGAATGCAACATTATTGCTTATATAGATACCAATCTCTGAGCAAGGTTTGACATTATTGGTCCACACATAAACGGTATATACATATACATATACATACTCATATATATGTATAGAGACAGATATAATATATAAAAGTTTATATATCAAAAGAAAAAGAAAATATATATATATAAAAATATAAAAAATACAGTACCATGAAATAATATCTATGAGCTACCCAGTATTGCTTTTCTATGTTGGAGAGCAGTTAGGTAGAGATAGAGAGAGGTTTCTAGTATGTCGGCTATTATGTTATCATAGATAGATAACTTGTTTGTGCAACAGGAATCTAACTTAGTTAGGGCACTCAATGAATCTGTAACTAAAAGAAAGTGTTCACTATCGAGTAGGGAGACATACTTCAAAGCTTCATTTATTGCTACTAATTCAGCAGTGTAACTAGAAGCAAATTTCGGAAGTTTGAAACTCCGACTGAAATTTTTGCTGTCATCAAGAAAGGCGCAACCTGTACCATTCGTCGTTTTTGATCCGTCTGTAAATATTGGTACATATGACGACCACCATTTCCGTTTGATCTCTTGGAACACCGCATTAACCATGGAAGGAGGGACACCAGAGAGATCCGGTAAGTATGTGATATTAATGTGATGAAGAAGATTACGAAAATTAATATTGAAATTTGTTAGAATGTGAGAACTGTATACGAAAGGGGCAAACTTAGCGTATTCCGGGAAACTATCAAGCAAAAGAGGATAATAATTCTTTCTAACCCAGTAAGATGAGGTGAAGTTAAGTACAGTTAGCTGCCGAACTTTGCTATAGACAGGACTATCGGAGGCCAGTAACTTGCAGAGGTACCTGCCAGCCAACATTCTCCTTCTAAGGTCTAGCGGCATCTCCCCCGCCTCACGCAGTACCACATCTACAGGTGTGCTGTTCAGGAAGCCCAGTGCCAGACGCAGACATTTGTTGTGAAGGACATCCAGCCCATGTAGACTGGTCTTGGCCGCTTCACCATAGAACACTGAGCCGTAGTCCACAACTGCCCTAATTACGTTTCTATAACATAGTAATGCAATACTAGGATCTGCCCCCCAATTTCTGTTTGTTATTAGTCTAAGGATATTAATATATTTTTCTACTTTCTGGATTATGGAGGAGAACTGGCTGTTCCAGTTTAACTTCCGGTCTAGAACCAAGCCTAAGAATTTAACCTTGGCCACGCAAGGGAAGACCAATCCCCCCAAAGCTAAATTCTCCCCGAGTGGGAACCTATGTTGTCGCGAGAAAGGACAAACGGCAGACTTTGACTGAGAGATGCTGAGACCATTGTCGACCAGCCACGGGAGCAGCGATGTTACGGCCGGGTCCAAGCCTGTCTTGCAAGAATCCACGGTCTTGTGTTGGGTATACAGGCAGATATCATCTGCGTACAGCAATATACTTATGTTGCGAGGAATACATCGACACAAATCCAAGGAGTAGATAACGAATAGAAGGGGAGAGAGAATTCCCCCCTGCGCCAAACCCAAATTTGTAACCCTGGAACTATGCAGTGAGCTGTTTATCCATAGATGAAGGCGTCTATTCGAGAGTAAGTTAATGATCCTGTGAGTAAAACTGGCTGGCAAGTCCAAACTTAGCATCTTGTTCGCTAGAACAGGAAGTTGAACAGAGTCATAGGCCCCTGTGAGATCCAGGAACAGTGCCAATGTCTGATGACGATTAGTAAACCCAGTGTGGATATCTAAGGTGAGGGAGGCTAAACTGTCATAAGTGGACCTGCCCTTCCGAAACCCGAACTGGTAAGATGCGATCTTGTCCTGCGACTCCAGCCACCTCTCAAGCCTGTTCTTCACCATTTTTTCGAAGGTCTTCAACATGCAAGATGACAGGGCTATCGGTCTGTATGAAGCTCCATCACTGTGCGATCTACCCGGTTTTAGCAATGGGATAACCAAATAATCCTTCCAATCCTCCGGGAAGACCCCAGAAAGCCAGATCTCATTAAATGCCTTCAACAGGTGGAGTTTGGTTGTGACCGGCAAATTCCTGATCATGTCATAATGGATCCCGTCCATCCCTGGAGCCGTATTCTTACTGTTGGATTTGATCGCCATGTTCAGTTCGGCCAGTTCGAACCTGTCTGTTAGGAAGTGTCTCTCTGATATCCTGTCCATTGCTCCCACCCACGCCGGAACGAAGGGAGGGGCCAAACGTTCCATGAAGTCCACACACCACTCTCCCGTCTCTAAAGGGGGCTTATTACTTTTCTTCCTGTTTGATAGTTTTTTTTATTTTGTCCCAAATTTCTTTTACAGGCGTACATCTGTTCAAACTACCACAAAATTCGCGCCAACTATTAATTTTACTTTCTTTTACCGCCTTCTTAAATTCCGCATCCGCTCGTTTATATTTCATGTGATTCCCCAAATCCGAATTCTTTTTATAATTATTGAAGTTGGCTTTTCTTTTGTTTAACAAATCGCTGAGGTTTTCATTCCACCAGGGACGATTAAATTTGGGATTTATATATTTTCTAAATTTCGGGATTGCTTCTGCAGCTGCTTCATTTATAACGTTAATGCAATGGTCATACCCTTCATTTAGACTACTGTCTGAACTCCTGAAGTTATCATTCATGGAATAACTAAATTTTTCCCAATCAGCTTTTCTAATGTTCCACCTTCGAAAGGGTGTGACGAGGAGTTTGTTAATAGAAATATCATTTAAAGTGATTACAATGGGGAGGTGGTTAGAGCCGTGAGGGTCAGACAATGTCTCCCAATCCACTTTACTGGCCAAACCTGAAGAACAAAAAGTGACATCCACCGCCGAGTTGCATTTCTGGGCAACGTTATTAACATAAGTAGGGCTGCCATCATTTACAACTATCATATTGCTGTTTTCAACAGCCGCTAAAAGATTTTTGCCCTTCTTGTCACATCTATCGCAACCCCAAGAATAGTGGTGAGAATTGAAATCACCTCCAACCAAGGTAGGTTTTGGAATGCCTCGCAACAACCGGTCCCAGTCTGCCTCTGCCACTTGGTTGTTGGGCTCATTGTAAATAGAGATGATACTGATGGCAGAATTGGAGACTAACCTAATCTCCGCTCCTACCACCAGCACATTCCTCACCTTGTAAAAATTAGTGATCTGGGTGTAGAGGATGCTACTCCTAATGAGGAGCGCTACCCCGAACCTGGCGTCTGCTCTGTCCTCTCTCAGCACATTGTACCCCGGGAACCCGACATACACTCCTGGCCTGAACCACGTCTCAGACACAAGGGCCACGTCGATACCGTGCTTGTGCAACATCCACTCCAAACTGGCTTTGTTGGCTACAGCAGAACGAGCGTTCCATTGAAGGATCTTAAGAGTTCTGTCCATAATAAATATTTAATTTTTTATTAAATCGCCCAACTGGACTGAGAAGAGAGCAGACTAAATATGGAAGTATGCAAAGAATGGAAATTCTATTAAATAGTATGTAAATGGATTTGTATGTAAGTACACCCAAAAAGGCGCACGTAAACACGAGAACCAGGGGGAATTCACAACTAAAACCATAAACGCAGGAAATTGAATTATTATTTACAAATAAGAAAAGAGGCTTCAGTGAATTGAGCATTCCTTGAAATGATTTTGGAAATAAACTCATTACATTAATTGGATACGGACCTATCATCATTTACTTTAAATTTTTCCACATTTTCTGAACCGTCGCTTACCAAATTGTGCAGGGTCATTGCCAGCAACTCAACGATCTGGTCCATGGACAGTGAGGAGTTCTGGATCTTACTAATTAGGTTAGACAGAGATTCCACGAACCTCTCCATGAAGGAGGCCGCCTGAGGGTTGGACTCGATCGGCTGGAGAGGTAAGGAAGGGGTCGAAAGGACAGGCCACTGCGAGCCTTTAGGTGCAGCGTAAGGAGAAAACCGTCTCACTTTAATTTTAGTTTTTTTGCTAAGAATATTAACAGTATTATTTTTGTTTTCGGGGGAACTATTTGAATTACTGTCCAAGACAGGAAATTCCGACATATTTTCTAATAGGTTAAATTTATTTTTGGTAACGGTCGAATAGAGGGTTGTGGAAATAACAGACTGTTTTTTCTTTTCGAGGTTTGCGACATAGACGGGACACTCCCGATAGGTGGCCTTATGGGGACCTTTGCAATGGACACAGACGGGGAGGGTGAAGGTACATTCGGTGGAGGCATGCTTGTCCCCACAGATCTCGCATCGCACAGAGCCTCGGCACTGCGCCTTGACATGACCAAAGTTCAGACATGAGTAACACTGAAGAAGGGGGGACACGTAGGGGGCCACCGGACACCTAGCTCCGTAGATATAAACGTATTCTGGCAGTCTTTGGCTGTCGAATGTAAGAACGCATGTACCTAGTTTAATGCGCTGAGACGGATCCTCTTTCTTGCCTCTTGTCATTCGTTTAATTTCCACTATTTTTGATGGGGATTTCACAACCTGCAAAATTTCATCATCATCCAAGGAAGTGTCCACCCCGCGAATGACACCCCTCTTATTAATTAAATGGCGCGGAATGAACGCATATGCATGTTTTTCCTTCAAAAATTCCCACGTTATAAAACTATTAGCGGCCACAGAAGATATAAGAATAATAATTTGTATTGTTTAAAGGGATCACCCCTATACAATTGAGTCAGTGACCATTACTTTTACAATATTGACATTAACATTTCCAAAATTATATATTGGTCAGCTGGAAAAATATGACATACATAATTACAGGAACCTTTAACAAGCTAAATAAATAACATGAATAAATAAAGTATAAATAAAATAAGTACTATACTATGGAAGTTAATAATAAGTTATAATAAGAAGTTATAATAAGTTAATAGTAATATACTATGGAAGTTAAATACATTATTCATTAACAATGAATGATCTTAGTTTCAGAGCGCTGATTATATAATGAAAAATGTTTGAGATATCATTCTTATTATGGGCCAGAAGTAATGTGTGAAAGCTGGATCGGTCTATACTGACACTCTGAGGCAGGAAGTGGCTTCTAATGGGGGAGTAGATCGGACAGGATATTAATAGGTGGTATAAGTCTTCCAATTCGTTTTTGTTGCAGATCGTACAAAATTCTTGGGGATTAAGGGTGTGTACATTATTTTTGTAACTGATTTTTATATAATACTTTCTGGAATGAAGATATAAGAACACAAACTAACGAAAGAACCAACTGAACTCAAATTTAAATTGAACTAGTAAATATTTGAAAATTACTTAGAACTAAAAAAAAAAAAAAAAAATTGTTTTTTGTAAAATTCAAATGAATAAAACCAAAGAACTAGTTAAAGTCAGTCTGAACTCTGTGCTGACGGCATAATCCGAAACCAGCGATCTCTGTTAGAAGGCATGGAAATCAACAAATACAACAAAGACACACATTACAAACTCCCCCAGTCGGTATGCTTCCTGTTTAAATCGCCTACTACAGTTGTTGTTTTGATCTCGTGGAGTATACATCAGCTCTTGGGGATTAAAAGCTTTACGGTGAGTCCGTTCCAACTTCTATTCAATTAATTTTAGTTTCGTTTTATTATTATTAGTTTTTCGTTTCTATTATAATTTTAGTTTATTCCTCATATAGGTAAGTGACCTTTTATTTTATTAAAAACCCTGGGGGGGGGGGGGGGGGGGGGGACCTGGGCCCCCCAGAAATAACGTTCCAATGGAAGAAAACCCTTCCCCCATCAACTGTGAGGCGAATGTAGGCATAGTGGATCATTCTACTATCCCCAATGAGAATAAAGAGGTTAATATAAAACTGGAAAAAGTTGGTGAAGTACATTTCTATAAGCCTTGGGACAAAGGTCCTTTCCAAGTTTATATTGAGAGTAAGCGGCTCGAAGGTAAAATTGGACGATTGCACCCAATGTCCATAGGCAAAATCATATTCAATAACCACCCTCTTATTAAAAATGATGTATTTGAAATTTCTAAAGCCGGGTATAATAGAATTAAAATAATCCTTCGTATGCTGATTGAGTCTGATTATTTCAAAAAAGAAAATATTGAGGTGTATATTCCCTCGTTTCTTATTAAACGGCAAGGTATAATTAGGGATGTTGATATCTCTTTATCAGAGACCGAAATAGCTGAGTCATTACACCATAATCTAGGTCAAGGATGTAACCTAATTTCGGTTAAGCGATTCAGTAGAAAAGTTAAGGAAAGTAACGGAATGATAGAAAGGCCAACCTCAACAATTTTGTTGATTTTCAGAGGACAGCTAATGCCGGACTACGTGTATATTCATTTTGTACGGAGACCGGTTGAACCATACGTTCAACGTGTCGTCGTGTGCTAGAAATGTCTCCGTTTTAATCATGTAAGTGCTCAATGCAAAGGTACTGCCAGATGCAGTTTATGCTCTGGCCAGCATGAAAAAAAAGATTGCCCCAATCCCACTGTTTATAAATGTGTGCATTGTGAGCAAAATCATTCGTCTCTCGACTTCAATAAATGCCCCCCTTGAATTTGAAAAACAAAAAAAAATTAAAACGTTTATGGCTAACGAAAATGTTCCTTACAGTGAAGCTAGAGAATTAGTTGAACGCAGAAATTTCTCAAATGTTTTGGCTAAGCCTTCTCTTAAATCTCAGACTGACTTTCCGACTATGCCCTCGCCGGTTATAAACATTCCTGTTACAGATCCTACTATAAAACTAGTGTTAAAAGACCTAGACTCTTTTCTCCTCCAAGACCAAGTCAGTCAGACTTTAGTAAAGACTTATATTCTGTTCCTACTCCAAGGAATTTGGAGGGGGGGCTTATTAAAAACCTTTCTCATACGAATTCATTTAACAATGAAGATAAAATACATCTCAGTTTAGATGAAATTTGTGACACCTTTTTAAATATAATAAATTCTTGGACAAATAAAGATAAATTAAATATTTCTGATCATACTACTCTGAAGGAAGTCTTAAAAAATAAAGTTAAAGGCTTAATTAAAAAATAATGCTTCAAAACTTAAATATCGTTCAATGGAATGCCCGTTCGGCCGTTTCAAATAAAGGATCTTTAGAACAATTTATGTCAAGTAATAATATTAATTTGGCTGCACTATCCGAAACTTGGTTTTCCCCATATAAATACTATAACTTTCGAAACTTTAACATTTTAAGACACGACAGAGTTGATGGGAGGGTGGGCGTCGCTCTCTTAATTAAGGACAACATCCCTTTTCGAGAAATTAAAAATATCTACAAGTTGCATGGGGTATTTTGTGTCGCGGCTTCGATTACCACTCAATATAATAGATGCTTGAATGTGGTTTCACTGTATAATAGCCCTTCAAATAATATATATTTAAATTGCAGTGGTCCCGATTTTTCATATCCCTTCCTTCTCCTGTTTTAGTTTTAGGGGACTTCTCTTGATAATTTATATAATAATATAATTATCTTAATAGTTCCAAATATACACACAATCCTGGTAGGCGATTTTTTTTTTTTTTTTTTTTTTTCTTTTATTATGCCATAAGACTAATTGTAGTCCTATAAAGCCGGAGCGAGTATGTAGTAGTCTATTGATCTTATTACAATTCTATTTTTGATTTGGTAATAAATTTAATGAGTTTGTTAATGTTTTCTATGTTATTAATGTTATCTATTGTTTGAAGAAATGTGTTTTCGTTGGATAGTAGTGTCTCATGTTGTCTCTGGTTGTCGTATTTTTTGCAGTTAGTGAAAATGTGGATTACGTCCTCAGTCTCATTGCAGTGTTCAGAGTTGGGGGATGGTTTTATTTTGATTAGATGTAAGTATTTGTTTGTTCTGGCATGTCCGGTCCTCAGTCGTGTCAAGTATATGACCTGTTTAGTCGTCAGTGTCTTACTGTGTGGGTGGAACCATGGCTTTGTCGTTATTGTCTTCTGTACTCTGTAGTGGTGTTGTCCTTTGATTTGGGATATGTCAGTATAGTTGGTTTGCCATTCCGTGAGTGTCTGGTGTTGTAGGATGGAAAGGGTGTCTTCTAAGGTCAAGTCGATTCTGAGTGTCACTGTGTCCTTTGCCGTTCCTCGCTTGGCTAGGTGGTCAGCTCTGTCGTTGTCAGTCAAATTGATGTGTCCTGGAATCCATTGAATGTAATAGTTCTTATTAGATATATAGATATTAGATAGGTATTAGATTTTTTTTATTAGGGGGATTATAGTCAGATATAATATGAAGAGGATGTTCAGCCTGTATTATTATTGCTTTGCATTCAATCGACTCCAACTTATGAAGAGGGAATTCAGAATCTTCCAACGATTTTTTTTTAAATCATAACAGCAACTCCTCCAGCGGTTTTATTTGAATTTCTGTCAGAGCGATACACTTTATTTAATTTATCTTTCTGAGATAAATGATTTTCGGTGATACATGCAATGTCTATTATGTTCGATTGCAGATATATTAGAAACTCTGACCATTTGCATTCTAATTTAGTAAATGTTAGTTCTTAACTGTAAGTGGCATTGTAAATTGTAGTATTTAAGTAGGGAAGCATATTTTTTGCGATTGTCATAAGTAAATTAAGCTTTGAATACGACACAGAGCTCTTACTTCTCTAGATGTTTGCTATTCTAGAGGATAACATCCCCTATATATGGAATAGAGCAAAATTTTTTTTTGTATTTGATACCCCCCCCCCCTTCTTGAACTTTGTTTTGGGGAGTGGGAGGCAATCTGATTGTCTGCCAAAAACAGCCAGTGTCCATCTGGTCCCTGATATGTGTCCACTCCTTTGACCTCTTCTTCATCTAATAAGATAATTTGAGTTTTAATTAAAAATATTTTAATTATTTGTTTTAAAATTTTAATATTAATGATTGAAATGAGTTTTGATTACTCGCAAATTCTAGACTATATTGGTTTATGTATGTTCAGATTCACCACCAGGTTAAAATAAATTCTGATTACTTATTTAACAAGGAAGTCCACTACATCTGCCTACCACCAAGAAATATATTGCCATAAGTATGTTGTGCATGTTTACTTGGTTATATGTTTTTAAAATGACTATAAAGATAAACAATGCCTTCACGGGATGTTTATGTTGGACAGTCCTGACAGGAAGGTGATAACTTGAGGTAAATAAGGGATCAGTTGCAGTGCCAGATCAAGCCAGCGAGGGGCCTGTATCAAATTCTGTCAAGAGGCCCTTGGTTTGCTTTAGGTTTTCAAGTTTAGGGTATTAAATAAAACAAAACTGTTACAAATAAACTTTTCTGGATTTAATATGGGCAAATTTAGAGATAACACTTTCAATATCGACTTCTTTAAGCAAATCATGCTCTATATTCATCAAAGTGAGATGATTAAGACGTTCTTGGCCCATCGTGTTCCTTAACTCATTTTTAATACGTTTTAATGTTGAAAAAGAACGTTCGCCACTGCAGTTAGTGATCATGAGAGACAAGTAAATGCTACGTTTGGGAAACACGATTCTAAAGAATTATTTAATAAAAGTGTATAAAATTGCAGTTCCAGAGGCTCCTGTTTCTTGCTGTCAATAACAGTAGCCACATCTGTTTTCAGTAGCTCAGCCAACTGCACTAATTCTTCGCCTAGGCTGTTCTCCAAATCATCTTCGTAAGCACTGACCATACTTGAGGTTTTTTCCAAAATCTCTTCTGTTGTAAGAAATTTTAGCTGTCGAAATACTCCAAAAACACTAGTAATTTTATGATATGCTTTCATACGTTTAGTTAAAGCAGACACTACGTTATCAATAATGACAATAAACATCTGAATCTTCGCGCTTAAGGCATGCAAAATATTTTTACGTTCCTATCTAAATTGATATTTTTTTACGGTCAGACAGGCGTTGGAGCGCGGGGCCCCCCAATTCGCGGGACCCGTAGCATTTGCTACTCTTGCTATGTGGCTAATCCGGCAACTGATTCAGTTGTACTACTGACGTGAGGGGAGCTACATCAGGTCCCTCCTTCACTAGAGGCCTGCTTCTTATATTAGCCGTGTTTTCTTTATGTGCTGGGTCTCTAAACAAGATATTTAACATTTTTGCAGAGATATTGTGAAACACTTGATAAAATAAATAAAACGTATGTTTTTTAAAAAAATATTGTCTATTTCACAAATAATCATATATGAGGAGTTTGGAGCCAGAGCGGACCAACCCACAATTTTTCGGAAAATGAGTTATTACCATCCTGATGTTGGCATAGGTTCCCTTTTTCAAAACCAGTGTGGATCACTTAGTTTCTTCACTTCAGTGATAGATAGCAGCACTTTAAGTTTAGTCCACAAGTATTTTGTGCATATATTTTCAAAGTCGCAATGGATCATACGTCCTTCAAAAACTTTATAGAACACAAAAAGGGATCACTCATCCAATACTATTCTAAAATTTCAAATATAAATAAATATTTGGGGCCCATTTATGGAAATAAACAAAATGTACTCAATTTTCAATTGCCATTTTCTACCTGTTCAGTTTCAACCAGTTGGTCCGCTCTGGCTCCAAACTCCTCATATATAAAGCTGAAAATGTCTGTGCGTTGTACCGCTATAACTCACAAACGGCTTGATGGATTTGATTAATTTTTCTTTTTAATTTGTTCGTCATTGTCTGTGGAAGGTTATAGGCGTATTAGTACCTCAATATCTGGTCCATCCCAGCATCCACCCACGCAATCTTTGTAACTCAAAAACCACTGCAATGATTAATGAGGAATCTTTTTGAATAGATAAGTTTTATCTACCGGAAGGTTAAGGTCTATTTTTTAATCAACCCCTGGTCCATCCCAGCATCCACTCACGCAATCTTTGTAACTCGAAAACCATTGCAAAGTTTAATGAGAAATCTTTTTGAATAAATTAGTTTTAGCTCCAAAGCTAGCGTTTCTACAGTTGAAGGACTATAAGCCTTATTCCGTATGAATAATTGAAAATTATAACATCATGAATGTACTGTCGAGGAACTGAATAGCCTTATAGGAGATATTGGGAGAAAAGTCAAAGTTCCCCGGGCAACGCCGGGTATTACTGCTAGTATATAATATGGGAGTACTTTCGGTATTGCTACCGTCTTCAGCCACGATTTAACAAATACTAAATTGAAGTTCAACTAGGTAGTTTACAATCCAAACGGTAGGTAGGTATCCTTTTTCAGCCCCTACGGGGTTTTCCTATCCTTTCTGTACAGTTAATATTTGATACAGTTTTTTGAGAGAGTAAACGAACTCAAAAAACTGTATATTTTATTTTATAAAACTTTTTATTTTATTTTTATTCATATATTAACAATTGTTATCTTTAATTCACTTCATATATGCATTTAATCAACACAAACTATTTCAAATTTTTTATTTTTAAGATCCCAATTTGGGACGAAATGTCATTTTTTATGTTTTTCATATTTCAAATATTAACTGTACAGAAAGGATAGGAAAACCCCGTAGGGGCTGAAAAAGGATACCTACCTACCGCTTGGATTGTAAACTACCTACCTAGTTGAACTTCAATTTAGTATTTAGTACCTAAGTCGTAGCTGAAGATGGTAGCAATACCGAAAGTACTCCCATATTATATATTATTTGTGTAATAGACAATATTTTTTAAAAAACATACGTTTAATTTATTTTTTTACTCTAAACAAGGATGAAAAGGTTCGTTTCTCACTCACCTTGCGATATGTTTTGGCTGGCTCCTGAGGATTAATTCTAATAACTGAAGATAGGCCCCTTCGCAGATTATTCTCTAATACGTTTCAAATTTTACCAACCGGTCATTGAATCAGATCATCAGTAATTACCATATAACATAATTAATTCTCGGCTGTTTGTGCAAAAAGGGCTTAAGTCAGAAAATCTGAATTTTAAGAGGGGAATTTTTGAAGGTTTGAAAAATTCCTGCAAATCAGGTAAAACACATTTATGTTACTTGAAATATGATTTCAATAAAAGTATTGCCATGGAAAAAGCCATGGTGGTCGTGAGAACTAGAGCGTAGGGCTTTGGTCGCATGGTCTCACCTTGGTTTGCGGGTTCGAATCCCGGGGCTATGGATATCGTAAATAATTAGGTAAAACACCATTATAAGAGTCATGGCTAATATGCATAGTACTAAAGTCAAAAAAATATATAAACGAAGTAAAATATTCCAACAATCAGTTACATAATAAAGTAAAAATATTTAAATGCACTTGGCCTTTGTATCACAAGACTTATTCTGACTTAAGCCCTTTTGCCCAAACACTAGAGAATTGTTCTTGTTCAGTGGCGGCGAGTGGAGTCTAAAATTGGGGGGGGCAAAGCCACCGGGGGGTATGGAATACTAAAATTTATTTAAAAATTGGTGCAATTTAGTGGGTTTTTAAAGCGATCTAGATACACAATTTTGTATCAGCATACTTAGTTTTATTTAGTAAAACACCTAGTTTACCTGAAGTTACTAAAGAACTTACTCTATACAATACACCAGTCAAATTTCAGCGATATCGGTTGAGGGGAGGGGGGAGTTCCGGGGTGGGAGCGATATTCATTTATACTTAGGCCCCCCACAACCCCCCTTCCCATTCAAAATATATGGACGCCACATAGCCTATTTTTCAACTTGGCTTTTAAGAATATTACAGGTGAACTTTCATGATAATCCGTTCATCCATTAATGCGCTAGAGCAATTTTTATGCTTAGGACCCCGCTTACAACCCCCCTCCCCTTCAAACGTTTGGGACGCCACATAGCCATTTTTTCAACTTGGCTTTTAAGAATATTACAGGTGAACTTTCATGATAATCCGTCCATCCATTAATGCGCTAGACCAATTTTTATGCTTAGGCCCCCCTTACAATCCCCCCTCCCCTTCAACATTTTGGGACGCCACATAGCCTATCATTCAATCGGGGTCTAAAGGATGCTACATGTGGAGTATCATGAAGATCCGTCCAGCGGTTTGGGCGTGATGCTGGAGCAAACCCACAAACAAACCCCGTTTCAGCTTTATTTTTATAGAAGATTATGAAGGTGGGTGGAAGAGAACGGGGAGTTAAGAGATTGCTCAATTCAAAATCCCAATAACTGCCGATGTAATGAATGTATCAACATCAAATTCCGTATTTGAAATTAACATCCGCTGCGGACATGACCAGTCAGACTTCAGCGATATCGGTTGAGGGGTGGGGGCCCTTTTCAAAAATCCCAATAACTGCCGATGTAATGAATATATCAACATCAAATTTCGTATTTAAAATTAAAATCCACTGCGGACATGACCAGTCAAATTTCAGCGATTTCGGTTGAGGGGAGGGGGGAGTTTTGGGGTGGGGGCCCTTTTCAAAAATCCCAATAACTCCCGATGTAATGAATGTATCAACATCAAATTGCGTATTTGAAATTAACATCTACTGCGGACATGACCAGTCAAATTTCAGCGAGATCGGTGGAGGGGATTAGGGAGTTCCGGGGTCGGGGCCCTTTTCAAAAATCCCAGAAGACAACATTTTTCAGCTATAAAAATATAGGGAATTCGAATATGAATATCGGAGCCTTTTTTCAGAATTGTTTTCTCTAACTCTCTTGGAAGTTGCAACGTTCTGGACTTCTTTCTTTTTTAATTAGAAACATTTTTACATCAAATAGTGCCCTGAGTTTGGTATCCAATATTTAAGGATTAGAGAACATTTTTTTATTGTGAAATATTGAAAACTTTTTTTTTTTGCGGAGGGGAAGCAATCTAGAAAAACTCGGTTTCCATTTTTTTCAATATTAAAAAAGTAATATTTTGATTCGGATTATGGGGCCCTCCGGAGGCAACTGCCTACTTTGTGTATTTATTAATCCGGCACTGGTTATATTACGGTAACGCTCCTTGGTTACATTGATATTGACTCTAGTCCTCTCGAGATAGATGCATAGCACCAAAAAGAAAGAATGACACAATATTGTTTTCTCGATAATTATTCGATTATAGCCATCAGTACTGGAGGTTATAACTTTGTTATGTTCACATGTTTTTGTTTACTGTGATCTCAATTTTCTGTTTGATATTTATTATTGTTATTAAAAATATGAATTAATATTCAGGTAAGTTGAGGAATTTTGATTATCATTAATTTATTGTTACTAGACGTTTATGAACCTTACTTATTGGTATTATTATATAAGCTGAGAGATTAGCTTAAAGTTTTTTGTTAGTTTTATTTTGAGTGAAAAATTATATCAGTAAGCCTAATTATGTTTAAAACAATTAAATATTATTTTGTACTGAAAAGACAAGTAAATCGTAGTAAAAATGGTTACATTTGTAATTAGAGTACAGTTATAACCAAGGAAAGTTTTTGAAAACGTAAGTTTTTCGTTAGAAACTGGTAGTACTTCTCATTGGCTGTGCTATCATGGAAAATAAGATCTTAAATAGTTCTTTTTCGCTCACACTAAATGGAAATTTCTTTAATTGAAAAACATGAAATATCTTGGCGCTGATTCGGCTGAGTTCCACCAAATAAATTTCAGAAAATGGTACATAAGGATTTTTTGATTTTAAAAAAATGGGAATTTTTTTTATTAACAGTGTTATATTGAGTTTGCATGTTTATTTCTGATTGTTATTTATTTGTTACAGTAATGGAAAATATTAATGATCTACAGAATTTCAAAGCTGTGCTTATCGGATGAGGAGTGAAAGAACTGAGTATTTTGCAGACGTCGCACACTGGTTCATATTTGAAAAATCCTGGCCAAAATATCAAATTCTAATCAATTTCAATGTATACTCTTTCTTCACTATTTGTAAGTACTTATTATTTGAAAAAAAAATGTTTTGTTTGTAAAATAGACTTTATATATATATAGTAGTAAACTTTATGTATATAATTAGATAATAGAGACAATATGTATATAATTTATTTATTTTTTTAAACCAAACCGAGTCACTGCATTCAACCACAATACGTTTTTTTGAAGAAAACGCGCATTGTTTTGGCAACATTCTTTCCATTTATTTAATAAAATAACGTTGAAAAAAATCAAGTTTAAATATTGCAATGTATATATTTTGTCTACTATGCAGAATTTAGAGGCTAAGAAATCAACTAAACAATTTTTTTTAAACTTTTTTATCGTTAGAATCGATTTCTAAATATTTATCAAGTAAATCGCTGCGAAGAATTTGTAAATCCATGGTTTTTTATTAGTCATTTTTGATCACTTTTAAATAAACGAAAAACATCTCCTCTATCATTCACACCTAATAATAGATTGAGGTTTGAAATGCGAAAGGAATATTTTTTTTATTTTTTTACAAATAGCTATTTACAACTAAGTATACAAATAAATACAACAAGCAAATGTGCTAATAAAGAGATAATGGGAATGTCAAAATGTCATGAGGGGAGAAATCACCGAGTGGTGACATTCCCTGTGAAAGGAATATAAATCCAAATAAGTAAACATCACAGTTTCTAATTTAATTTGTTTGTCAAGATCAAGGTAGCAGGTGGATACAGCTAATGTTTATTGAATTACTTTCCAATCCTTGTCTTCTTAATGCTCATTGTAATTTCTTGTTATCTAGACGTGTCTTTCCTAATTAATTTGTCAAATTTCTAAAACACAAATACATTTTTTTATTTATTTATTAGTAAAATAATTACCTAATTAATTTTTATCTAAAATGTTACATATTATTTACGAATTATCACGGCAGATATTTTATCTGACTTTTGCGATATATAATTTTGCCCTAAAAGCATTTTTTTTTAATGGAAAAATAATCAATAGACTCTGGTTGCATGGGATATAGCGGTTGTTCAACTTGGCACACTTTGATGGGTTGCACGGAGCTGCAACTGTGGACAATCCATCTAACATTTCAGATAATAAATTGTTATTACATTTAAAAAAAAAATGTTTTTACATTTCTAACTGATTTGGGAGCTAAAACAACGTAATCTATAAAATTAATTTTGGCCAGGTTTTTTTTCAAATGGACCAGTGTGTGCAAACCCTCACAGTTTGCAATGAAATTCTCACTTTCTTTATTAAAAACAATGGTGGGTCTTCCTATCTGAACTTATGTCAATATGGACTTGAAAAATAAAATAAAACTTGTTTATTTGATATATTGTCTAATTTCACTAACTATATACATATACATGGGAGTACTTTCGGTATTTCTACCATCCTCAGCCAAAAGCATAAGAGATAAGACTGATAAACTTCAATATATATTCTCAAATACTCAGCTAGTTTCGCCGTGTTAAGGCATTATCAAGAGTCGCTTACAAGAGTTTGTAAGTGACTCTTGATAATGCCTTAATACGGCGAAACTAGTTGAGTATTTGAGAATATATAGTGAAGTTTGACAAAGAAATTGTGTATTTTAATTATCTATTCCGTATATCATGTCATTAAGAAATTGCTCTTTGGGACTTAAAAATGTAGTGAGCATACGATTGAGTTGATATTTATGAATTGAATAATTGATTCAATTAACTTAATAGAAAATTACATACAAAACATATATACAATAATGTGACCTTTTATGAAGACAAACTCAATGGCTTAGCCTTCTTGAGAAGTCTAGATTTACATAAATAATATTATAATATTATTTCTTATAAACTTATTAACTACAAATTTTTCTTTCTAAAATACAAATGAAAATAAAATAATAAATATATCTTTATTCCTATTTATTTATTTAATTCACAGTTTCTGAAATCGTAAGCCTTTTTGCAATAATTTACCAGTAGTTGCCAATCTTTACCATTAATAATTCCAACATAAATGAAGTATCTATGTTGTTTTTAAATATTTTATTTTTTAAATCATCATATTTGGGCAGGTAATGAGGAAGTGATATAGATCTTCTTTACAGAGACTGTAACACATTGGACATACAAAGTCCATATCCTCGGAGGTATATTGATTTATAGGTGTATAGCTTAGATGCAACAGTTCACCTCTAAGTTTAATTATTAATCTAATAGTTGACAAAGGTAGGTCACTCTATATCTATTATGTATCATGTTTTATTTTTTTGTTATAGGTGGAAGAATGATTCAAAAGACAGATATCGTAAAGTAGGAGAAATATCGACATTTCCTTTTTTGAGAGTACAGTTACAACTAAGAAAAGTTTTTGAAAACTGTAAAAGCAGTTAATTGAAAACGGACAATACTTCTAGTCGCCTCTACTACCATGGAAAGTAAGTTCTCAAATAGACTTTATTCCTTCTCAAACGAAATGGAAAGTTCTTTAATTGAGAAAAAAAAAACATGAAATATCTTAAAAGCGGGGAGCTTTAAGAAAAAAAGAAAATTACAAATACAAAAACGTGATGTGGCCATAACAGGACTTTCTTATACCAACCACGCTTTTACATATCACTCTCTTTCCCCCTTCCCTTCACTGGCGTTACTGGCTATATACTAGGGTCGTAATGCGTTGGCATCAGCAGTTTTCTTTGTTTCATTGTACATATAATTCTGATAGTTACTTTGTTATATCCAGTAACGCCAGTATTATATGATTTTGAAAAGGCGAGGGAGATGAAAAGCTATCTATAAAAGTGTGGTTGGTACAGAAAAGTTCTGTTATGGCCATATCTTATTTTTATCCTTTTTAATGAAACACTTCCAATAATAATGATATGTTTTACAATTCATTGCTATGCGAAATGATATGTTTTACAATTCGTTGCTATGCGAAATGATATGTTTTACAATTCGTTGCTATGCGAAATGATATGTTTTACAATTCGTTGCTTTGCGAAAATGATATGTTTTACAATTCATTGCTATGCGAAATGATATGTTTTACAATTCGTTGCTATGCGATATAAGTTAAACATTACTTTGAAATATTTCCTACTATTGGTCTTATCTCAAATCTAAAGACAGATTAGCGATTGGCAATTTAACAACGAACATTTTTGGTGAGAGCCAATTCTTCGGTAAGACTAACCGTTTTCTAGTAATTCAAAGAAACGTCTAAAAATATGTGTTTCAAAATGACACTTCAGGTCGGTTTTTGGCAAGTGCCTCGCAAACCAAACGACTGCGAAACATCGTATTCCATATAAAATGTATCTTTAACTTTTCTCTACAACTTTTGCTTGAAGATATTTTTGATTAGATCATACATTTAAGCGGTGTCTTGAAAAAAGTCTTTAGGCCTCGAAATAATGTCTTAATTTTCGTCAGATTTCTGCCAAAATCTTTTCATATCAATATTAACACATGTAACTTCTTGAATCCTAGTTTCGAGTTCATAGCTTCAATAATTTCTGCGTTGGAGCGCTCACTACCTTTTCAATCACGTACATATAGAGACATCATTGCGAAAATGATCAAAAAGAATTCAGGGAACTTTGAAACGTGGACATCCGTCAAAAACTAGACCTTGGATTTTCGCAAGATCACAATATTTCTTTATACTCTAGGTATTTTCGCACAATTACAATACTTCTTTATACTCTAGGTATTTTCGCATGATCAGAATTTCGATATAAGAAAGTAATAATATTGCAAACAGGGAGACGAAGTAGCTAAAATCTCATTCGGTAAAGAAAATTATACCATTTCATTAGGAAATTCCTGTTTCGGGTTTTCTTTAAAAGTCCGGTTCAGAATCTTGAGCGCCGATCCCATCTCACCCAAAAAAGGGATGTTTTTATTTTGAAATAACCAATCTTACGCAATTTATTTCAAATATGTTTCATAATGATTTACTTTTTTTTCTTTTACAGATGGGAGAATGATTCGAAAGACAGATTTATTAAAAATTGAATCGGCCGTAGCTGATTGGCGAAAACTTGCTGAGTCTGCTGAAAGTCTGTTTGTGAAAATTGTGAAGGAAGATGAACTCCTGGAAGAAAGTAAGAAGCAAGTTGAAGACTGGTTGTCCTCTGCAAGAGATGTAGATGGCCACTCCCGGTCCTTCAATCAATCAGATGGAAATTCTTCTGAATGGGAAACAGTGAACGAATGTAGCGATAGTGGTGCGGAGAGTGATGAAAAATATGTCAACAATGGTGGAGAATCATTGTGGATTAATAAAATGTGTAATTTAAAAAAAATGCTATGTGAAAAAACAGACATTTTAATTATTAAAAGTTTAGAATCTGATATTAATTCAAAAATTGGGAAAAATGGGGATTGTAATCCATCAAATAATGAAGATTCAGGCTTTGAATCAGTGAGTAATTCTTTAAAGAAACCTGATTCTGGTAATTTCATGGCAATTTTGTGTGAGTCGACAAATAGTTGTTCTGAAACAGTAAATGGGAAGACTTCGAGGAAAGATAAAAGAAAGAAGAAGAAACTCAAAGCTGAAGAACAATTACACGGGGACTTCGATGTACTGAGAAGGGAAAAGGAATTATTTTTAGGGCGAAGGAAAGAGTTGGATGAGAGACTCAACAAAGACAGAGTATATTCATCAGCTGAAGAAAAAGAGTTCCTTCTCTTGGACGAGACCATCGATGCCATAGATACGACTATGGAGTTGAAAAATGGAAAACGTTTCATCCTTCGTGGAAGTGGAAAAGTAGAAAAAATTCTACTTAACAGAGCGGTAAGACTGAATGATCATGAGACACGTTATCTCCTTTATAAATATTTCAGGAAAACGTTAGATCTTCGGGAAGTTGGTAAAAAATTTGATGACATGATGATGAAATTGGATCGAAAATGTGACGAAAATGATTTGCAAATAAGACAACTTAGGAAAACTTTAAAAGAGTCCAACGAGGAGGTGGAAGAAAAGCTTTTGTTGTTGGGGAAGGAACACCAAAATAAATTTGATATGATGATGAAGGGTTGCATTGAGGACAGAAGTAAGGACGGAGGAAAAGGTCAGGAAGAGACAAGAGTCGGCAAGAAGAGCAAAGTGACTAGGGTCAGGAATAAACTGATAATAGAACGATTGTCGGAACCAGGGTGCATAGTGTGAGCAATGGTGTCTTCACTGGTGAAGAGGGGCATTGTTGGTCTCTCTGGACAGATCGGTTGGTGAAGGGACGAAGGAAAACGACGGCAAGAGACAAGAAGAGCAAAGGGACCAGGGTCAGGAATAAACTGATAATAGAACGATTGTCGGAACCAGGGTGCATAGTGTGAGCAATGGTGTCTTCACTGGTGAAGGGGGGCATTGTTGGTCTCTCTGGACAGATCGGTTGGTGAAAGGACGATGGAAAACGACGGCAAGAGACAACAGTCGACAAGAAGAGCAAAGTGACCAGGGTCAGGAATAAACTGATAATTGAACGGTTGTCGGAACCAGGGTTCATAGTGTGAGCAATGGTGTCTTCACTGGTGAAGGGGGGCATTTTTGGTTTCTCTGGACAGCTCGGTTGGTGAAAGGACGATGGAAAACGACGGCAAGAAGAGCAAAGTGACTAGGGTCAGGAATAAACAGATAATAGAACGGTTGTCAGAACCAGGGTTCATAGTGTGAGCAATGGTGTCTTCACTCGTGAAGGAGGGCATTGTTGGTCTCTGGACGGAGGGGATAGGGAAAAAAGAGAAGAGGGATAGAGCGAAGCAGCTGGCACCTCCTACCGCCCCATCCCAACAGGCAGCCCGGACAGCCAGGAATGGCAAAACGAAAGGGAAAATTTTGGATTGAATAAGGGCCGCCCCACCAGACCCCTCAAAGAAACGGCGCTATGTGGCTGTGGTGGCCCCTACGGAGGGGCACACGGATGAAGCCTTCAGCAAGTTGACCCCAAAAACCATAGGGGTCAACGTAATAGCCACAAGAACAGCTAGGAGGAGGGGGGCTCATCCTGGAGGTATCCAACGAGGAACAACTCCATGCACTCACCACCAGCCAAGCACTTAAGGAGGCTGGACTAGGAGCGGTAGCGGTAGGCAGGAGGAATCCCCGCCTGTTAATCAGGTTCGTCCCTGCGGACTGGTCATCAGAGCAGTTTGAGGGGAGGTTTAGGGAACAGTATCCCGATATGGACCCCCCAAACTGCTGCTGTACAAGAAAGGCCCAAAAGGCCAACCACATGTACACTGGGTGGCCGAGGTGACACCGGCCACTAGGACTGCCCTACTAAAGACAGGAAGGATAACGGTGGGCTGGCACTCCTGTCGGGTGGGGGACTGCCTGGACATCACGAGGTGCAGGAGGTGTCTGGGGTTCGGTCATCCGGAGAAGGGCTGCACCAAATCGATGGTGTGCGCATGGTGCGCTGCCAAAGGACACGATATCGCTGCCTGCCCGAGGAAGGGTGATCCTCCCAAGTGCAAAAACTGCGGAGTGAAAGCCCGCCTTCATGGAGCGGGCAGTGATTCGTGTCCAGCCTATATAAAGGCCCTGGAGAAGAGGCTCCCGGACCGACTATGGCGCATAGGAGGGTCGGAGACCTGCGCCTGTGGCAACATAAGATGCACAGACGCAGAATCGTGGCAGACGAACTGCGCACCCTGATCCCCGAAGTGTGAACTTTTTCTGCAAACTAGTGTACAACTGTTGCGTGACTTCGTGTAAGAATGGTATGTTGAAATCGCGGTGTAATGTTATGTTCGAAACGTAGTATGGGCACTGTATGATTGTTCGAAAAAAAATTTGTTTTGAATGGCATGAATTCTTTTGATATGAGATGGGTTAGCAGAACCCCAGAGCTGAACGCCACGGTCTGAATCGGTCTTGTAGAATCATGGTGAGGACCGACAGAGCGCAGGGACATAGCCCTTTGCCCTAACGTCCTTTCAAATGCCCACCCCCTTACTCATGGTGCTCCAGATATGTTCAGTATGGTTTAGGGCCAAGGTTAAGAGTTTAGCTGCAAAGAATGAGCAATAGGTTTTGGAAGGAAATAGCAAGTACTTTTTAAATTGTAATCCATGACCACGATTTTTAACATTTTTATTGTTAGTCTTTTATTAAAAAGAATCAAAAATAAAGAGAAAAAAAATGGCCATAACAGAACTTTTTATTTCAACCACGTTTTTGTCAGTTGAAGCATATTATATTATAACACAAAGAAAACCTCTGATGCCCCAAATCGATACTTTCTGACACCCCAGTAATGCCAGTTTGAAATGAACTTGGAAGGAGGGGAGCAATCTGTAAAAACGGGTTTGCAACAAAAAATTTCTGTTATTGCTACATCAAATTTTATTTTTTGCAATGCAGACCGCATTTGAAACTTTAAATGTATTCTTGTCTGTAAGACTGTAAATCTGTAATTTCAATTGTATAGCTACACACACAGTTGTATCGAGTTACTAAACAGTAGCGACATATATTGCATTTCTAATATTTTCAGATGTAAATTTATCATCTGTTAATTACCAGCTGAAGTGAAAAACTTAAATTGACCTCTTGACTTATAAAATAATCTGTTAAACAGTCTTAAATAAGAAACAAGTTGTGATGCGAATTTGAGTTAGGTGATTTTTAATCAATCTAGGGAGTGTCATCACTGGCTGGCTTCTCCCATCAATTGTACATATTTATTTCCTATTCACTTCTTCTACCTATTGTAAATTTTGTACAGATTGTAGAATTAAAAAAAAAAAAATCAATCGAAATTGTTTGTACAGTATTTTTAGTGTTCATTGTGTGTACATTCTTTTTAATATATTAAATATTTATTACTTACAAATATTGTTTTATTCTTAGAAATCTAAATTTTCTTTTTGGGTTTATTTTATTTTATCATTTGGCCTCATGTATCGTGCATATTGACCAAAGGAGATTCTTAATTCACATACAATATATTACTGCAGCATCAGTTCTCCCATTTTTTTTTTGCTTTCTCAAAAAAGTAGCAATTTTTTTTTTTTATTGGCATTTATGTACGATGCATATTAGCCATGTCGCTGTAACAGTCTTATTTTATTATTTATTACATCCTTAGCTCTGGGAGGAAGTTCTATCTACAAAATAAAACTCGGATTTGAACCCGCAACCATGGTGCCATTCGACCGAAGCCCTACGCTATATCTCGAATGGCCACCATAGCCCCATCGAAAAATTCCAAAAGTCCTTATGAAGAAAAATACATTTCCACAACAATAATATATAATCCAACGATGCACTTCAAACTGTGTCACGTTGCCAAAGGAACACAAATAGAATTCGAGGATCGTCTGCTCATCGGCCACTATTTTTATCAGGAATTTTTAATTTTCAAAAAACGAAATTTATAAGTATATTTGAAAGTGAACGGTTGTGGCTGTGTTTTCTGTTTTTGTTTGAAGTGCATAGTTGGATTATATTTTTTTTGTTATGGAAATTTATTTTTTTCATATGGACTTTTGTAATTTTTCGGCAAAACAGCAGTCTCGGCGAAAGATGTTTAGTATTTTATCCAAAAAATCGTGAGAGCTCCTCTTCCTAATCTCTATCCTGTTCTAGACCTTCCGCTCCATGCTCCTGCCAATCAGTTATTGCAAATAAGATAATCTCCGCTCCTTCTCTCTCCCGCACTTGCAGTTGAGCAGAGAAGTGATGCGACATTGCGCTACTCCTGGCCTGCTTTACAACTGGAAGACCACTCTTCGCTCATAGCTATGTACATTACGCTTTTTGTCTTGACTTACCTGGCTCGAATAACAAGTTCAGGGCATTGGGTCTGTAAGTACTACGAACTTCAGAAAATGTAATTTTTATTTTATTATTGATTTCTCTCATATGAAATATTTTTGTACAAAGTTATTGGAATTTATGTTATCGGTCAGAAATGTGACGTTGAGGTTTCATTAAAATTTTGGTGTTTTTCCGACCACTCATTCCAAAAATGAAAAAAAGTCTTATGTGTATCTGTGAACACAGTAACTCCTTCTAGAATTAACGTATCTACACAATGGATCTAAGAGCAATGACAGGGCTGATTACAGGACACTGTCATATGAACAAACACCTACAGAATATGGGCATCGCTAGAAGCCCTCTGTGCAGGAAATGTGGCGAGGAAAATGAGACTCCGGTTCATATTCTAAGCCGGTGCGGGGCACTAGAAAGCAGAAGATTTTACTGCAGGTAGTGGAAGGAACCTGCAGAAGAATCCTGGACTTTATTAGAGATACAGGGCTGCTTTAGGGACCAGGACACACAATAGGCCTACTCTGGCCGCAGTGACAATCAGCCCTCGGAAGAAAAAAAAAAAAATGTATCCACACGACATTTTATATGTGTATCCAAAACTGAGAAAAAAAACCTCATAAGGACGACATCTATTAATGTTCTGCGAAATGGGCTGAAGGGCAAGCGGATCAGAGGGGGGCTCAACTCTAAAAACTGTCAATGTAACGAATTTATTAAAGTAGTGATTATTTCAGAGAAAATAATATATAAATAACAATGAAACAATAATGAATAAATAAATAACAATGATTAGAAAGGAAATGAAAAACGAAAAGAAACCTAATTGTGGTGCATGATGGGACAATAATAAAGTAATCTAAACACTAATGCAATTTCCGAGAAGAGTTTTATAGTTGAAAGGGCTAGGGACAAGAGGATAAACATCATTGAAAAAATTGTTTCTCAGCGATTTTTATTTAAAATAATCTAATTTTACCATATTCTTATACTTACAAGAAATTCATAAACTGTCCACTTTATGGTTAATATTCAGTTATTGGAAAGATTATCGTAAAAATATGAAAACATTTTTATTAAAAATTAATCTTCTCATTTAAAAGGGGAACCAGAGTAATATGTTGAAAAGGAGGACTTTTTGGTTGTCCTACTTAGGCTAATGGCGGGACGGGTTGGAAAGTGCTTGAAAACAAACTTTCCCGCAGCAAACCGAACACCCGGAAACACAAACCTTCTGAAGTAGGAACCTCTACAAAAATAATTCATTTTGAAGTCATTATTCTAATAAAATTTACTTTTATTTTAAAAATGTTGTATCTAAAAATAATAACTGAAAGCTGGTTTTTTTTTTTATGATTACCTTATATCGAAAAGGTCTCGGATGTCACATTTCCGACCGACTTAACGTATTACCCGCCATTCCCTGAGTTGCACTTTGTCTCTTGGCGTCTCTTTGCTGCCTTATAATTCTTCATTTATATTACCGACAAATATTTGTGTTTTGTACATTTTCGTGAAGAGAAACAGTTCAGTGAAATCATTCCCTGGTTGGAGCACCATCATTTCATGAAAGATGGAAATTATTGACAACTTTGAAGTTTTTATTTTCAAGAATAGAATGGAAACGTTGAATTTGATTGTGCGACATGAACTTTTTGGTCATTGAAGCTACTTAAGTTCCTGTTTTGAAAAGGATATTCTTCTTGTAATGTGAATACACAATTATCACCAGTATTTGTTTTGCCTTTAGCATTGATGTCTCTAGTATCGAAATGTAAAGGCTTCCAACTTAGTTACTTTATCACAAGGGTACATGAGACATTTTATATGCGAATAGTTCCTTATGTGGATTTGTTTCGTTCTCTGATTTCATATGAAATGAACAATTATTGTGTTTAAAACCTCAGGATTATGCTATTCGAAGGCCAACTTTTTGTTTTTGTGCAGTTTTGGATTCCAATGAGATATGTGAGGTCATGGATTGGTTCTTTCCTGATATTTACTATTTTATTCAATATGTCAAAATTTTATGAAGATTATTTCACTTCGTATAACATAATGTTGCTCAATAATTATAGTGATATTTCCTTCACCTTTACGTTAACATACATTTTGTGAAATTTAGTACATAATAGTTGGAATTACGACATAGGAAATTCGCAAGTATTTTAGTCTTTTTTTTACGAAGAACATTCGTCATTTAAGTGTTTCAGATTCATTATTCTTTACTTGATACTTCTCTTGAGAATGGAACTTATTTTGTGTCAATCTGTGATAACGCTATGAAGAGCTCTTTGAAGTTACTACACTTTCAATTTTGGATAAAAACAATTGACATTTTATGAATATTCACTTGGATAAATGAGTAGACATGAGATTATATTCCAAAGTTATGGATTTACTAAATTTATTTGAAGAACGACTTGGAATATTGTTGAAAAGCCCCATTTTGAGGCTACAAATGATGCCGGTTTTTATGAAATGACAATATGCGTGATATGTAATCACCTAATATATTCTTCTCATGTCATTTACATGTCTGTTAACGGAATTATTTCATATGATGGCCAATACTTACGAAACATACCTTAAATCTAGAAGTATACTTCTTAAAATGAGACGAAGTTGTCTTGTTCGACATACTGCATTACTTCATGGCCAATATTTTGTTATCGTATATTCTTAATGGCATGGATTGATAGTGCATATTTTTCCTTTGATGTTTCTGATGGGATGAACTTAAGTATGTGTTAGATGGCCTCCGAAATTATTTGTGAACAACATTTACATTCTGCTGTCTTTAGTTGACTGTTTTGATTGGAAGTATTCACTATTTGATACATTTCTTCATGGATTGTGCACAGTCTATATTCCAGTGTGCGAATGCTAAAAACGATTGATGCAACTACTGAAAAGTTTCAGGAAAAACTGAAAAAATTAGACGCTTTTTTTCCAAGTTGAAGAATGGCTTTGATATTTTATTTTACGAAATGCCAGTCATATTGGTAACAAATATTTACGACTAACTTTCATTATTTATTGTCTTTCATGGAGAAGACAAATTATATGTTGCGTTCCGTTCTATTAACGCATTTTTATATGATGGCAAATATTTACGACAAACATTCATTATTTATTGCCACTTGATGAAGACAAATTTTATGTTGCGTTACATTCTACTAACGCATTTTTATATGATGGCAAATATTTACGACAAACTTATTGCCTCTCTTGATGAATACAAATTTTATGTTGCGTTACATTCTACTAACGCATTTTTTATGATGGCAAATATTTACGACAAACTTATTGCCTCTCTTGATGAATACAAATTTTATGTTGCGTTACATTCTACTAACGCATTTTTATATGATGGCAAATATTTACGACAAACTTATTGCCTCTCTTGATGAATACAAATTTTATGTTGCGTTACATTCTACTAACGCATTTTTATCTAGTGGCAAATATTTACAGTAAAAACTCAACTGCGAATTTCTGTCCGATTGCATAACAATACTTGTTACTGCTGGAGAAATAATAAAGGAATGAGGAATAATTAATTAATTTGGACTGGCATGCTATGTGGCTCGTACAAAGTGATTAGACTTGAACATGGAAATAGCATTATACGAAGGAATAGTTATAAATATTGGTTAGCCCGGGCCTTGAATTGGTGTCAGAGAGAGAGCGAACACTTAGTTGATTATATGAATCATATCATCATTATTTGTCGGGTCTTGACGAAAACAACTTATATATTGCGTTCCATTCTAACAACAACTTTTCATATAGGTAGTGGCCAATATTAATTATGTTTGGTCTTGATGAAAACAATTTATATATTGTGCTCCTTTCTACCAACAAATTTTCATATAATGGCCAATATTCGTCATTTGTTGGGTCTTGATGAAAACAACTTATTGTGTTGTGTTCCATTCTACCAACAAATTTTCCTCTAATGGCCAATATTCACCCCAAATATTCATTATTTGTTGCATCTTGATGAAAACAACTATGTATTGTTCCATTCTACCAACAAATTTTCCTCTAATGGCCAATATTCACCCCAAATATTCATTACTTGTTGCGTCTTCGTCTACGAAAACAATTTTCATGTTTCACACTAATAATGCATTTTCTGGGCCAATATCTACGATGCATATAAATTTTTAATTAATGGCTTGGATTGAAAGCACTCATTATTTTGTTGTCTCTCTTGATGAAAACAAATCATATGTTGTGTTCCATTCTACTAACAAATTTTCTTATAATGGTCAATATTTACACAAAATATATATTATGTGTTGCCTGTTTGAGAAAACCGAGTAGTATGTCATATGAATGGCATGACTGCCAGTGTATATGAAATTTATTTTCTACTCAATATGGCAGTAGTGCGGGATCAATCAGTACTGATTGGAATATTAACTTTTGTCTACAACTATATTTAATTAGTAGAATGTTGTAATTATTTTGTAATTTGAATGTAATGCAGACGAGAGTAAATAATATATTTTAAATTGCTAAGTATTTAATTTATTCGGTGGAATTTGAGCAACCCATGTGGTCGAGGCGTACCCGGACAACTGAAAAATATGCATAAATCGTTCGGCCATCCGAACTTCGTGATCAACGTTGTTGCCATTTTTCTACTATCCATTCCTGAGCAATGTCCTTGCAACGCTCTGGTCTGGACAGTTATAATATAGACATTTACTATGAAGTGTTACATGGGATCCGTCCTCCGGAATTTGATTTAACAATGTACCATAAAATATATTAATATAAAATTCTTTAGTATATTTAGTTATTATGACTCATATCCGAGCTTTAACTACGAGGTCATTTCGCCTTCTACCAGAGCGGTCTTTTGTCGCTCTGATCGACATAAGCCCGACTCTACTATGGGAGTCATACATTTTGACAACCCAGGTTTATTCACCTGAGAAGTTGGGGAGTACCGGACATCGTACAGGCTCGGGACCATCGCTTAACGTCCCATTCGAAGGAGGGCATACTCAACTATCTCTTGTTATATTGATTTGATACTCGGAATTCATCATTCAGATAGGTACTTGAATCCACACAGTTCCCCGAAGAACATTTTGAGTGTATATAATTTTTGATACATTGGGCGCTATAAAATAATTTTTTTATACATTATTTCAAAACATACTATATACTGTTACAGAATATCCATGATTAAGTTACCTTCTCTGACTAGCATTGTGAAACTGTCATTTCCTGTTTGGGTGAGCTACCGGCAAGTCACAGATATTAATAAATAACACTTTGAAGAACTGTGATTTTTAATTAATATTTTGTATGACTAATTTATAATTTTGCATAATAATTAACTGACTTAATTTCATATTTGAATTATTATTTTCGTATTGTACTTACATAAAACTAATTGATTACAGATTGAATAAGTTCGAGTGGCGTCTATTAAATGTTATTTGAACTATTAATGTTATATAGATAATGTCGCTTGTCGCATATTCAATATAATTTAATATTAACATTTTTTATTTGAATTAATATTTTCGATTGTTACCTACATGCTTATTATGAAAATTGACTTATTTTAATATATCTTATTTGATTTCCTATAGAAATATAACATTCTGGCCACCAGAGATATGTAACGAATCCAGCTAATGGTAGTTTTGACTGGCGAACGTTGTCGACTCCCTGCATTATTTTCTGTGTGAAGGATAACTGCACTTTGGAGCAAGAATATTCAGAAGATGGATCCTATATTCGTATGTCTGAGGCAGAGTTGCGCATTAGATAATAATTTTTTTTAATTAAACTAAAAATTAATTTAAAAAAAGTCAATGTCCCCCAGAACGAATTAATCAATACATTTTTCGTCCTCCCTCAAAAACTAGTTGATCGTTTGCGCTAATATTCAATAGTTGACTTACGTAGGGACTTTTAAGTCCTCATACTAAATATTGTATCGAAAAATTTATTACATCGGCAGTTATTAAAGTTTTTGAATTGAGCCCCCTCTACTTCGGACAATATCGCTGTCGTTTGACAGGTTACGTCCTAGTTTGGCTTTCACTTTAAAATATGAAATTTCATGTATATACATTCATTAGAGCAAATGTTACTGGATTACTTTCCTTGAAAAGTTGACAATCGTATAAACTTCCTGAACTGTTGTACATCCTCCATCCTCAATTCCTTTACTAATTTTGAGCAAGCTCCTGACTTCCACGTTTCACCCATTGCCTGTTATTTTTTTTTTTTATGGCATTTCAACCACGAGGGTCATTGATGCCTGACTGTTCAAATAAGTACGAGATCCCGCAGAGAAACCGGGGGGCGAACGGAGGGGGGGACCCCGCATAGGACACCGGGGCACCCAGTGAGCGTCCCAACCAGGCCAGGGGACAAGCAACGGCACAACTGGGCGTCTCTCTTTAGGCATTGGGCTTAGGCCCCGGTTTAGCTAGGCCTGTTAGAGAGGGTGTGCTTGTATGTACCTATTGCCTGAATCACGTCTCTTTGTTTTCTCCGTTTTTGTAAAATTATAAACCCTAGTGCCTGATGGTCATCCATGACGTCACTCACGAAATCTCACAACTGTCGGTTATTCTAAAGTCGACTCGGAACAGACTAGTCTCGGAGCCTATCCGTTGGTCTCCAGAGACCGTGATTTGTCTCAAATGGACAAGCTTCTGAGAGAAATCTCTTTCTCTTCGGAGACTTAACGTTCTATGTTCTCTGCTACGGCTGATTTTTGTCTAAATTGTGCTTATGGTTCATACTCAAGACGATTAACTTTTCCAATGCTCCAAGCTAAAACTCGGATGTGCTTTTGGCCTTTGGAACTGGCCATATTATCATACAATTATTACTTGTTCACGATTAATATTTTTTTACATTACGTTTGTATTACTTCAGTTAGTTATTGTGACTCATGTCGGACTTACCGCTTACTGTTATTACAATTAGAAGGCCAATGTATTAAGTTATATTTTTATTTTATATTTTAAAAACAAGAAATGATTTTTGTAACGTAAACATATAGAAAATAATAACATATGTTTTAATAATCATTAATGTCCCAAGAACCCTTCGCCGGCAGCGCACATGTCAGCCGGTCTATCTGTATCATCGGTGCTAGGCGAATGTTGGACTCTGGTGCTGCACCTGGTAGCTTGCGGCGCCTCTTCCTCTCTGTAGGCTCCAGGAGCCATGTCTTCCTCAGCTGCTGGTTTCCTTGTAGATCTAGCCGATGAAGTGCCCGACTCCATTACTTGAGGTCTGTTCAGAACGCCTGCCCTGCCTTGATCCAGTTGGAGCTGATCAGTGTTCCTCTTCCAAACGGCACCACCCATCCTCCACTGCATAGTATCTTTGGCCAAACTTTCTTCTTATATCGCCTCGTTTCCATCTTGCCGAGTAGTGTGACCTGACCAATACTGGTTTCCCTTTTACGAATTCCATGTATTTTTTTCAGTTAGTCCCAAGACCTTTTTCTTCTTACCAACCTTGGTCCTCATAACTACCTGAGTTGAAAAAACGCTGTTTTTTGGTGGGCATGAGCAGGGGGGGGCAGTACCGGGTTAAGCGAATAGGAGGCCCTAGGCCCTTGAAATTTTTGCCCCCCCCCTTTTTTTAGAAACTGCAATAAAATGTTTATTTCTGCATTTAACAATGGATTTATATTATTTCTAAGGTATAAACATGAAATAAATTTTATTTTTTGTTAAAGTATATATTCTTTTCAGAACTAAAATTAAGTACAAAAACATGTTATAAACAATATCAATTTATAATATAAACGTTGATATAAGATTTGTCTTTAATAATCTTTCTTTCTACACTTGAAGTCGCTAAAATCATTGATGATGTCTTCAAAATCAATTCGACGAAGAACATCTGATTCAATGGACATCTAACTCAGCATGTCTAATCGTTCTTGATGCATAATGCTTCTTTGCTCGCTTTTGATTCGTTTTAATTTTGAAAAAGAGCGCTCTGCAGAAAAATTTGTTATCATGAGCGAAACAATTTATAATTTTGAATTTTTCGGAATAAACTGTTTTTTTAAAATCCATTTTCGATTTTTACGGGGGCCCCAGGCCATGGCCTAGTCCGGCCTATTGGGTAATCCAGCACTTGGGGGGGGGGGGGGGGGGGGGGGGCGTGTGCCCCCCCTGGCCAGAGCAAACATCCAAGATAAAAATTAAATAACCTAAAAAAAATAGATTGCTTGCAAGTTACCAATAGGATCTTCAAATTTCCATGCGTCTGATTCCTAAATCAGCAATCAGCTGTTACTTAAATGTACATGTACAAAACAAGTCATATTACATTTATTTAAATATACATGAATTCGATCATTTCATTTCCTCGCTCAAAATCGTCATTTATGTTATACTTTATACTCTTAAAGCTGATTTCACAGGCACAGTAAAAATGCCAAGCTCTGCAGCATCAAGTGCACGCTATTGGCTGCAAGTCATTTAATTCTAAAAGCACAGAAACCACAGCTTGCATTTGCTGCTGCTGCGCTTTGCATTTTTGCTGTTCATGTAAAAATTTAAGTATTACAGTCAGTGGTTACCTCAGGGGGAGCTTCTAGAGGTCCGAGTCTCACGAATTAATAAGAAAAGTCTGCAACGCTAACCACGGAAACTGCGGGCTGTGCCCCCGGGAGTCTATACCCCCCACCCTCGTAGCCTAAATTTGCCCCTCCCCCCCCCCCCCCCCCCCCCTTGCTCAAAATCTTGAACTCTTGGCTATGCCCATGGACGAGTCTGACTACTGTGGGAGTCGACGCCATGGTTCTTCGGCGTTGGATAGTTGTTTTGTCAGTTGAGTTGACAGATACAAAGCAGCACCGAAGTGCGGAACGCTTTCTCGTGTTGTTTGACGTTGGTTGAAGAGTCGCGTTTATGAGTCTGATCTGTTGGAACCTGTTGAATAATAGTTTGGCCTTGAGAGCCATCTTCGCCTATAGCTGATATGGTGGAGGTGAGGTTCTTAAAAGTTTTTAGTCCGGCAAGCAAGTCTGAAATTTTTGAAATGAATAAAATGTTCATCCCCGTGTTGGGAATGGTGCTTGGAAAGGACGTAGCCGTAATATTTGTACGTATGGCGAAGTTCTTGGCTTCGTTTCGTCTATATCCTAGATTCTTAAAACCAGGAAGGTTATTGCTAACCTCGTTGTCGGCTGAGTCAAGTCTGGAAGTGTATCTACCAGGTGGTGTAGCGCTTATTGCGTTGCAGACGGCATCACAAGCCACGCCTAGACAAGGAATCTCCTCATACAGGTTGTGGTTGTTGACTCAATGTGTCGTTCTTCTTCTGTTGATGGGTAAAACCCACCTACATTGGTGATGGTCTTTGTGGGTAAGGATGGGTACTCAGGTGTTACGTGAGTGTGCAGCGCAGTTTCTATTTTCCCAGAAAATTTTAGTACATGGGATATAGGTCGCGGGATGCAGAATGCTCTGACCTCAATTTGAGATGGAACATTTAGCTCAGTCTGTGTTAGAGCCTGAGAAGTTTTGCGCTTTAAGTCTATGAAACGCATCCATAGTAAAGCTGTGGAGTAATAATTTAGATACTCTGGAAGTAGAGTTCTGTCAAGATGGTGGTCGTCTGTGATATATTGATCATACATCAGTTCCACGATTTCAGGAAGGGAGTCAAATCTTTGGTGAAAATGACAATAAGGGTCCTCTTCCCTAATTTCCATATTGGAACTGAACATAGTCAGATCCTTCTGGGTCTCTTCTTTGGTTAGCACACTATCAGTTGGTCGTTTGTGCGATGGACCAGCAAGAGTGAGTGGTGCCCCCCCCCCCCCCCCTGCTTGAAATCTTGACTATGCCCATGGACATGAGTCTGACTACTGTGGGAGTCCTAAATGCTTTCTACCCAGGTTTACATACAAAGACTAGGGAGGGGTCTTTAACGAGTACCTGACATCGTATAGGTTCGGGACCTTCGCTTAATGTCCCAAGGTTTTTATTACCTGCCAGATAAAAAACCTAAGGACCTCGACCGGGTTTCGAACCCGCGATCTTGAGCTCAGTAGGCTAATAGGTTAGTGATGAACAAAAATATAGAAATTTCGGCAACGAAGCTTAATCTGTGAAGTAAAAGCCTGGTATGCATATCATTTTGTTTTAATAGTTTTGTATATTGACTTCTGAGTGTTTCATATACACTATTAGTTTGAATATAATAATGTTAGTAAACTATTTTTTCACTGGAGGGGGAAATGCCAGTCACGCACATCCAGGGAAGATAGCCCTGGATAGTGTGGGGCTCGAGCCGTTTCTCCATACCCACTAAAACCCCCTCCTTCGCGGAAGGGAGGAAGGGTGGCTGGTAACGCCCCTTCTTCTGATCTTATTGCCGCTACTGTTGTTCCTTGTCAGCCCTCTCCTGGAAGGCCAACCCACCCATGATGAGCGCTGCAAAATCGCAGCCTTCATCCCACGACTCTTGGGAGCGCAGCATAGCGTCCACGTAGCTGGTAGCAGTCAGTGGGGCGCCCATGCTGCACTCCAGATTTATCCTTCCCTCCTCAAATCTGGGGCATTTGAAGAGGACATGCTCCGTCTCACCAAGGCACGCGGGGCAGTCTGGTGTTGTTGCTGCCCCGATGTAAACTATCTATACACTATTATTATGTTCAAACTATGGGTTAGAACGATATAACGACTGAGTTAGAACAATGGATTCTATAGTGATTTTCAAACAGTGAGAATAAAATGTCGGTTGGGCTCTCCTGCATATTATAGAAGTCATTGTATGCAGTTTTAATATATAAATACACTATAGTGTTTGAAAATTACTATAGAAGCCTCAATATTTAGAAACCATTGTATACTCGTGTCTTAATATATATGCATGGTACAAACAGAAAATATACACTATTGTCGTATAACTCGCCCTAATTAGTTCTGGTTTTTATAACTATTTGTTTTGCCCAGCTTATTTCGGAATAATTCCCAACAGTTTTATTGATCAAAGACAATATCTCTCAAAAAGGATGAAAAGACCAGACGGAAACTAAACTTACACTACCGAGTGAACTCACTGAACACACCGTGCCGACTGTACTATCCGTACCTACTGAGCACATTGTGCCGACTGAACCCCGAGTCTTATTTCGTGAGGGTTCTTATAGTTAAGATTTTGGTGATTCATCGTTTCATGACCCTTCTCTCTGGTTTCATACAATAGACCTCGGACTTTGTCCTTAGGAGATTACTCTGTTTTCCACTGTGGAGGGCCGATTTATATAGAACATATGAGATTGTCTTGAATGTGGGCTTTGTCAAACTATCTTAACTTGGACACAAGTTGTTTGCTAGAGGGGACAATGAATTACAGATAATCAATTCTTATTGAATTCAGATAGTTTCCGAAATAAGCTGAGCCAAAACAAATAGTTATACATACAAGAACTAATTAGGGCGAGTTATACGACACTACATTATACATTACAAACACTATAGTCTTTTATGAATATATTAAAATAGTTCATACGATGACTTTTATTATATGCTGGGAAGCCCAACCGACATCTTATTTTCACCCAGCATTTCTAATTCTAATTGTTAAAACAATTTGGTTACCTTCTCGGTGGGCAGACTCGAACCCAACTCGACGATAGAGATGTGGCCGTTATACTAAAGTTGCCAAATATTGATTCATGACAAATCTTTCAACTATTAACACTGTTGATAATGTTATTCACTTAATATATATAAAATATATCAATAATATAATATATAATAAAGTAATACATTTTATATATAATAATGTATTATACTTAATATATAATAAAGTTATTCACTTAAAGCAAGTTCCTCCATATTGGTAACTCCTTATTCTGATGCTTTACATAAGCTTTATCACATATTTCTTCTCTTAGGTTATTTATATTATCGTTTAAAAGGTGAGATTTCGAGAGTTGTCTTTTTCTAATTAAAGTGGGAGAAAGTAAGAATGGCACTTCATTCCCCTGGGCACTAATACCAACCACTATTTTACAAGATCACTCAAATTCATTTCATACTGGCCTCAAAGTTTTGTATCATTGTACAGCGAAATTCTGAGTGTGACTTATACAAAATGATGTAAGCATGAAATGAATTTGGGAGGTAGACTGGTCTAACTGAGCTCAAGATCACGGGTTCAAAACCCAGCCAAGGCCTTTAGGTTTTTTTTTATCTAGGGAGAAAGTCTCGAGCCTGTACGATGTCAGGTACTCGTTTAATACCCCATAGATCGCTCTGGTAGTAGGCGATATGACTACGTAGTTGATGCCCGTTCCACCGACTTCTGGATAGAGAAAGTCTACTCCCTTATTCAATGTAGACTATGGGGGAAGTGAAAAGTTAATTGATTAATTCGCTCTGATGAAGTACATTTGCGGTGATTCAACAATTTTTTTTTTCTATTCAAATTAAATTGATTAATTGATACATTTTCCTTATTTGGACAATGGTCCCGAATTCAGTTGTAGCTTTTAATAGGCGTTAAGAAGCGTCCAATGGCCTATAGTTTCAGTTTCAATGGTTTTATCCTCGTAGAAATATAATTTCTCCAATTTGTAAGTTGCAACTGTGAACTCACCCCTAACATGTATTTTCCATCTAACCCCTTTGATACATTATATATATATGTATATATATATATCTCAAAAGAACAAAACTTATACAAAAACTAAGAAAAATTATTATATATATAATAATATTTCTTAGTTTTTGTATAAGAAATTCTGTTCTTTTGACCCTTGCAAACTAGACTTAAATAGCACCAAATATGAAAAAGTCAACAAAATGACCACCAGTTCTACATTGCTCGTTATGTTTTTGTGTAAGAAGTTATGTTATTACTTTTGCAAACTGGACGTAAATAAGCTCCAAGTATGAAAAAGTCAACTAAATGACAATCATCAGTTCTACGTTGCTTGGTAATGTTTTAGTATAAGAAGTTCTGTTGTTTTCACTTTTGCAAACTCGTCTTAAATAAGCACCAAGTATGAAAAAGTCAACAAGATGACAATCATCAGTTCTACGTTGCTTGGTAATGTTTTAGTATAAGAAGTTCTGTTGTTTTCACTTTTGCAAACTCGTCTTAAATAAGCACCAAGTATGAAAAAGTCAACAAGATGACAATCATCAGTTCTACGTTGCTTGGTAATGTTTTAGTATAAGAAGTTCTGTTGTTTTCACTTTTGCAAACTCGTCTTAAATAAGCACCAAGTATGAAAAAGTCAACAAAATGACTAATCATCAGTTCTACGTTGCTTGGTAATGTTTTTGTATAAGAAGTTCTGTTGTTTTCACTTTTGCAAACTGGACTTGAATAGCACCAAGTATGAAAAAGTCTACAAAATGACCACCACATCTACGTTGCTCGTTATGTTTTTACTCTCTTGAACCTGCAAGATTAGGAATTATTGTAATCGTGCGATTTGCAAAAGTTTTTTACGTTTTAAAATCCTCTTAATACGTTCTGATCCTTTTTGCGACACAAAAAAAAATTGTAGATTTGTTGTATGAACTTGAAATTTGAATTGGAAGATGTCACATGAACTAACTTAGACCTGATTAGATTTTGACCGAAATGGTAAATTGAGACCTCTTTACTTTATTTGGGGGCCTAAGTACATTTTACAAGATACCGCTTATGTTTTTGACCTAATCGAAAATTTTTTCAAATAATATTTGTGAGGAACATTTAAATACATATTTTGTATGAAATACTATTTTTCACAGGTTGTCCGGTTTTCGAGATACATGCCGAAAACCATCTAGAAATGTGTATATGTAAATGTTTTGAAACATATTTTTTGATATTTCCTTGATTTACCCGAAAACGGTTCGTCTTATTGAAAAATTGGTTCTAACCGAAAATGTGTCTTATAAAATTTTTAGTCGGTAATAATCCTTAGATTTGGGATACGATCAATACGACAAAAGTTATAGCGCCTCGAATAATGTTAACTAAATGTCTATAAGTAATATATCTAATTTTAATGTTTAAATCGTCACTCATAGGAACGAATATTAAAATGTGGTTTTATTATAGTTTTTTTTTTTTTTTTGAAAAATAAAATATAAGTAATGTGGCCATTAGCGGACATACCAACCACACTTACAGATCCTCTCCCCCTTCCCCTTTTTAAAATTATTTCATACTGGCATTACTGGGTATAAGAATGTCTAATCTCAGGACTCCGCTATAAAGAGACAAAATGAAATGATTTTGAGAAGGGGGGGGGGGGGGGATCTGTAAGCGTGTTTGGTATAAGAAAGTCCTGTAATGGCCATATAACATATTTTTATAAATGTATAGGTTGTGTGGCCATAAGGGGATTTCATATACCAAACACGTTTTTACAGATCACACTCCTCCCCTCACCCCCCTCATACTGGCATTACTGGGTATAAGAATGTCTAATCTCAGGACTCCGCTATAAAGAGACAAAATGAAATGATTTTGAGAAGGGGGGGGGGGGGGGGGATCTGTAAGCGTGTTTGGTATAAGAAAGTCCTGTAATGGCCATATAACATATTTTTATAAATGTATAGGTTGTGTGGCCATAAGGGGATTTCATATACCAAACACGTTTTTACAGACCACACTCCTCCCCTCACCCCCCTCATACTGGTATTACTGGGTACAGGAGTATAGGAAAGTCGTACTCATACTTTCACGTACCCAGTAATGCCAGTATAAAATGAATTTGAGTGGGGGGAGGACTCCCTACATTACAAAATTGATATTTTATAGACAGACATTTTCAGTTTCGATAATCTGGATCACTTTCATAACTTGCATTTCCACTGGATGTATATTGATTGATTTAATTTTTACGACCGAAGAATAGAAATGAGTGTCTAATTTGAGCTCAAAATAAAAATGGATTGCATAAATTCTTCAGAAAAAATTGTTCACATTAAATGTAACAATGAAAATTTATATTTATATATATATATTAAGAACAGGAGGAAAATGTGTACGCGTGAGTCTACGAATCCACCTCTCAGGACCTCTTCTGATTTCAATATTGTCCACTAAATGTTGATGTGCCATCTGTTGACTTCTAAAAGTATTGTGTATATTTTGTATTCTGTTTTGATGTTGTCATCTATTTTCCATGAACTTTGGATAAAACTCAATCAAAAATTCGAAATACTCATAACGAAACAATTTGGAAAGTGTTCTACATGGTATATTTTAGTGTTTAAACTTTTTTTTTTCTCTTATTCCTGAACCTATTCATTATTTTGTTAAATGGATTTAGATTTTATTTTGAGCCCTTTAAAACGGAAGTTATCGATTTATACAATTACTTTTCCGATTGTAATCTATATTTATATCGGTTAATTGCTGGTATGTCGATTTTATATTTATTGTATTTAATTCTTTTAAATATGTAGACCTAAATATATTATTGAAGCAAAAATTCTGAATCGATAATTGTTTGGAAATAAATACTCTTTGTCCCAGTTATCGGGATTAGGGGTAGGCTTAACAAAAAAACTCTAATAACTGCTATTGTAATGAATGTATGACACGAGCAAACCCCCATAAGGGCGGAATCCCCATTTTCCGTCATTGAAAGGAGAAACGAGTATGGCGTGGCCACATATTATTTTAATATATAAGTAACAAATCGCCTCCAGGGGTTTCTCTAAGCTTGGATCCGGAACGTGGCAGCCGACAACTTCTTCAATTTCCTGTAGGGTCCCTCTTAGGGTCGGTGCAATTTGGCACTCCTGCCTCGCCGCACCACAGCAACTACTCTTTAAACGCCAACAATGAGATAGGTGCACGACCTCTGCATTCTGATAACTTTCAGTCAACATTTTGTTTTTTCAGTTTCAAATGAATCCACGATATACATTATGGTGTACTGTAACATTTCAAAATATAAAAAAGTGCCCGATAACTGGTATGTTTACTACGTATCTACTTGGCATTCTTGAATTTAATGAGTATATATATATATATATATATATATATATATATATATATACATTACATACATATACATAGCGGTAGCGTTCTACTCTACTGAGCTCAAGATCTAGAGTTCGAAACCCGGCCGATGCTCTTAGGTTTTTGAAGGGAAAATTCTTTAGCGAGACTTCACATTCGGAATGACCTCAACATAAAAAATCAAACATGAAACACTAAAGAGAGGAGAATGAGTAGCGCTTGCGTACAAGTCAACTACGGGTTTGATTATTAACTTAATATGTTTAATTTTATTCTGTTACGTTTTAAATAGTTAAAAATGCCAAAAACTTCAACGGAACGTGTTCGACAATTCCATGCAAGACAAAAGCAAATACAGCAACAAGAAAGTCAAAATGAAGGTAATTTTTAATTAAATTATTAAAAACATTAAAATTATTGATTAAATTTTATTACAAGATATCTCCACAAAGTTAATACAAGAATATTTATATCGCACTTTATTTATCACAAACCACTGGTAACATTTGTAACAGTGAAGAATAAAATAGAATTTTTAAATATTTTTAGGTTTAATATTTTTATTGTCCTTTATTAACCTAAAATTTACCTGCTTTAAAATGGTTATATATTTATATTAATTTGCTTATTTAATTCGCATGGTTAATGAAGACAAAAGAAGTTTCACTTCAACCGTGCGCTTATGGGGGTGAGGTACACTGTTTTTTTTTATTATGTCCACCGCTGTGACGAAAAAGAGCTCTAATAGTAAGCGATATGACCTCGTAGTTAAAACCCGGGCATGAATCACAATAACTATATATAGTATATATTATACCCATTAAATTCAAAAATGCCAAATGGGTACAGAGTAAAGTACCAGTTATCGGGTAGATATATACAATCAGGGGCGTGCCCAGGATTTTATTAATATATATGTGTATATATAGTTAATAGTTTTAGGGTCATTACAAAATTAATTCAATTCTTCTAACTTTTGATTGTGCAAGCTTGTTTAAAACTGTTTCAGGGTCTAGATGAATGTCTGTGTATTGACATCAGAGCTAATCCATTCAATCTGTCTTTGCTAGTACTATTTCTGATATACCTTTTCATACGTCTAAGGGTTGAGAAAAACCGTTCACTTGTTGCTATAGAAACTGGAAGTGTAGCTCCAATTTTCAAAAACCTGTGAATTGTTGGCAAAATGTTCTTGTCACATTGTTTTAGGCTTGAAATAAAATATTTTCAAACTGCTTTCTCTGCCCAAGCTTCACCAGGATCCGCACGACCTCTAATAGGAAAAAATGTCAATAAATTATTCAATGGAAGTAAAAATACTTTTATTTTCAAATAGGACAATTTTTTTTTTTTTAATTTCGAGGGGGATTGATCTCCCATATCCCCCCTCAGATGTCTCTCTATACTCTAATAATATGTATATACACACACATACTTAAGCCTAATTCACATGAGCTATATATAATGGCTGTCCACTCAAGATTTAGTACGAGGATATAGGAGCCTATATGTAAGTGTAAGTAGTAAACTATTTATTATTATTAGCACAAACGATCGAGGAGTGAAAAATTAATTGATTAACTCATTGTGGGGAAATACATTGCCGGTTATTCCCCGACGACTTTTTAATTTGTGAAGTATTCCAGGCAATATTGGGTGTTATCCTAAAGAAATACTAAAAAATAAAATGTAATCTGATGAAAGTGTGACGAAAAAGTGAACGGATTTATTAAATACATGTTGTGGAGGGGATAAGTGAGTCCCCGTAGTGATTGTGACTAGCTCTAGTTCTTATGGCGCTTTTATTTTGTTGTGTTACTACTAAGGGGCCATTCATAAATTACGTAAGGCTTTTTTAAAGCTAATTTGACCCTCCCCCCCTAACCCTTGATAAGAAATTTTCGTAAGAAATGATCGTATTGATAAAATAAAAGAGTGATTAAAAAATATTATTTATTGCAATTATACTTCGATTAATCGTCTTAACTTTTTCATTTCTGCATTAAATTACTTCAAATAAAATATATAAATAGCGTAAAATATATAAATGGATAATTAATCCAAACTTTACTTATTTATTTATCCATGGACTGACTAACCAGTCTGATATTGAATTAATCACAGAGATGACTGGTTCATTATTTTGTTTTTCAGGTTCTTCCAACCTTTCAACATCAATTTCATCATCTTCATACCACTCTATATCGTGAACATTATTATTGGTGTAGGGTACTGACTGAGACCATATGATTTCTGTAGGATTCAATACTGAATTTGAGAACTAAGTACAGATGTCGCTATCCAATAGCGCCATTTCTTAGCGCGAAAGTAGTAGATTTTAAATTCAAAAACTTACTTAGATCAAATTCTTTACACCCCCTCCCCTACAGTAAGTATTAGTAATATTGAGCTTTATAAGTAAGCCATAAAATAATGGTAGGTATATAATTGATAGATTTACACACGAGCATTAAGAAGAGTGGTTTACAATAAACCGGAATAAGTGTGATTTGTTTTCTATTTTCATTTTGTTTTCTATTTTCATTTTGTTTTCTATTTTCAATTATTTTTGTCCCGAAGTGCTCGATCCGGTTTCGATGCAGAATCCAGAAGTAGCCAAAAAAAAAATGACGTCGGTGAATCACTGGATCTATACTTCCCCAGCAATTACGTTTTTGCCTTCCTTTCAAAGCCGATCGACACCATAGTGGCTTCTGAATCATACTATATTTCACCGCCTTACACATATACAATTTCAGGTTACATTTATGCTATCGGGAGTTATCGTGTTCTCAGACCTATAGACATTTATTTTTTCATAATTGGAATCAAGATGTCGGAAAACATGAAAAGGTTTTGATTACATAACTTCCCCTCTACTTCGTATAGTACTTAGTTAGTTATTATGACTCATGCCCGGGCTTTAATTACAAGGTCATATCGCCTAACAAAGCTGTTTCGTCACCCTGGTGGATATGAGCCCGACTCTAGACCTAAATTTTGCCTATCCTAAATTCTTATTTACCTAGGGTAGAGGTTTTTAATGAGTATCTCCCAGATAAAAACCTAAAAGCATTGGCCGTGTTTCGAACCCGCGATATTGAGCACATCATGTTTTTGAAACCCGGCCGAGGCTCTAAGGTTTTTATTTGGGAGGTGAAACAACCTTGAGGACGCCATCCTTCAGATGGAACATTAAGCGATGGTCCCGAGCCTGTACAGTGAGGTACTCGTTAAAGGAAGGAAAATTATTCTGTTTTAATCCATATTAGTATTGGTGAAAAGAAAAGAGATGTTAGTACTTAAGGGTTAAAGAAAATTGAGAACTTGCTAGATTGAATAAAGTACCAAGGTTGAGAAAGCAAGAGTTGTTTGTCGACGGAGGGTATCTGTTAGTTTTACAAACGAGGTGAGTTAACAAGCTATCCAAACAGACAAGATAAAATTACAGAAACAGTATGGCTACGTTTAGCCAATCAGGAGTCTTGGAAGAGAGAAAGGGGCGGGGCCTAGAATAGGCGTGGTCTCAGTTGTTCCGCCCACACTCAGTAGGAGCAATCATCTCAAATATACCTAATCTCGTGTCGAATGATTTTAAGACGTGTGAAATACATAATTACATTGTGTATTGGTTTTCTGGGGCACTAATAGTTTGTCGTCCTTGAGGTTGACGCTTGTTTAAGGTATGTTTGGTATAAACTATAATAATAATTATTTGATCGAGCATATTTCCTTCAAATGCTCAAATCAAAAATTGTTTTCCAATTTTTCCTCTTTTTGTAATTTAACCTCCCAGTCAATAATTGACAATTTTAATTTAATTTAAATAATGAATTTCTACCACCAGTAACCATTTAGGTGTTACATTAAATGGGTGTCATATACATTTTAATTTTGCAGTTTTTCATCTCGCTTTTCCAAAAGATTCATGTTTTAATATTTTTTCTTGAAATTTTATAATTGTTAATTTTACTTGCCCAGCTTTTTGATTTAATGGGGATTATTCACCTAGGGTAGGGTTCTTTAACGAGTACCTGACATCGTACAGGCTCGGGACCATCGCTTAAAGTCCTATCATAAGGACGGCGTGCTTGCTGACCTCCCAGATAAAATAAACTAAGGGCCTCGGCCGGGTTTCAAACTCACGATCTTGAGCTCAGTAAGCAAGCATTACCTCTGAGCCACCGGCACCGGATTACAATACTTTTATATACTATGGGTATAGTATATCCTGAATAAATGCGAACTTATGTTTTTCCGATACAAAGTATAGGGGAAGTGATATAATCAGTCGCAAGTTCGATGCGGAGTTTTCAACGGGATTTCATGTTTTCCAACCTCATTCCAAAAATGAAAAAAAAAAAAAAATACCGGTCTGTGAACACGATAACTTTCGATAGAATGAATGAACTAACACGAAATTGTATGTTTATTTAGAACCCTCTAAGAACGACACCTATTGATTTCCAGCCAAATCGGCCTAAGAGCAAAAAGATTCAATTTTAAGGATTTGTTATTAATAGAATGTTTTGTAATTACTTTTTTATTCAAATTTATTTTTTATTCATTAAAATGTAGTCTAAGAAAAATAAACCCAATATTTTGTACTCGAATCACAGCTATTAATTTTCTCTGTCAACTGAACTCGAGACGGACGTTTGGATTTGAGTATATAAAACTTGAAAATTTGGCATCCTTAAACTATATTTTTTGGCAAAAACAATCATAAATTGAAATTTATTATCTGACATTCAAAAATCCATATAGACTGTATTAAATATTTCGACTCGAAATATGAAGATTCAGAAGCCAAAAAAGCGAAAACTTATTTAATTCATGCTGTGAAATACATAGCCAGGTGATTTACCGCCTTTTTATTGTATCATACTATTGCTACTAAATAATATGAGATATCTGAAATTATTTTATTATTTGGAAGTTAATAAAAAGTAAGAATAATGTGAAATATTAGTAAGAATTAGTAAAGGCTTTACCCTATCAACATTTTGTGTACAAAGATTTTGGAATATTATCAAAATTGCTAGCCAATTTTATTGCATTTGTGCTCACTAGAGTTCAGGGTTGTTCCTCTCGTCTATGCCACATTTATTTTCTAGTAATTTATTAAGATTTTTAAAACTTTCCCTTTTCCGGCTTTTTGTTTCTTCCGACCATTTTTTGCCCTTAACCGGTTTCAAATGCTATTCGTATTCCCGATTAACTGTGATAATGGTGGAAGGCGGATATCAGGGGTAGGTTAATGAGATGACACTTTTCTAAGGGTTGACAAATATTCTTTCATTAATAGAATCTTAGTCTTTTTTGAATCTTACTCGGTCGCCCTAATCTTCGGATCATTACGCCATTCTTTCATATTTTGTTATGAAACATTTATACATTTTATTTGAGATTTTTTGCGGAAGGCTTTGTTTATTTGTTTGGAGGTTTTTTTCTCTTCATCGTCATCGGATTATAAATGTTTTTATCATCGGTACAAACATTTGTCAAAAATAACACGGTTGATTCGCTTCTAGAAAACCGCTCTTTTGTCGCTCTGGTGAACCATGAGCCCGACTCTACCTTGGAAGTACTAAATTTTGCCCGAAGGGATGCTTAAGTTTATTTTACCTCCCAGATAAAATAAACTAAAGGTGTCTCGTCCGGATTTCGAACCCGCGTTCTTGAGCTCAGTAAGCAAGCAAGCTTACCACTGAGCTACCTCCGTTAAATAATTGTTGAGGCATTTCGTCAAAGAATTAGCATATATGCATGGACAATAGACGGGAAAAAATATATTATTGTGGCAAGAAACAATGTTTTTCGAGCAAAAAAGTTTTATTCTGTATTTTGGGTCAGTGATAGGGTATAGTAGACACCACCAGGTGATTCTCTCGATGAGAATAGTTTTATTACTCAAGATATACAAAATATGAGGAATTTTTTTAAATTTAATTCTGTAAGAAGATAATGTCAAGAAGATATCTTCTGGCCGCAAGAATATAGTTTTTTCGTGTGCTTCGGTGAGAGATTAATGTCAAGTGGAAGATGGGAATATGAAGATGGCTGATGTAGTGAGAAGTGATTATTTCACAGATTCTAAAATAAAATGTAGTATGGACCTCTCACAGATTTTTATTAGAAGTAGCTTTCGGGATTTCCCTCATACACATACATACAGTAGTTTCCGAAATAGACCCTAAAAAAATATCAAGCTGTGCAATTTTAAAGAAAGTGCAGAAAAAATTTCAATTAACAAACTTTTTATTTGGATTTCTAAAGAGATGCCATATTGTTTGTTTTTTTAAATTTTGCAAACATGTTGAAACTAATGCAAAGTTTTTTTTTATTATCTTACTGGGTCAACAGGGAAAATGAATAGCATATAATTTGAGGACAAATATTGGGTTTATTTACTTAAATCTACATTTTAAAGTTAACTAAATATTGAAAAAAAAAAAATTAATTTTTAAAAATAAATCTAATAAACTAATTAATATTGGCCCTTCTTCTTATCAGTAATTTAGGGCATAGAAAACATATAAATAAATAAAAGTACCTCCTTTGCGCATCAATTTCAATGTTATTTCACACCTTTTTTTTTTTTTGGTTCATCACACCTTAAGCCTAAACACAATTCTCTGTCCACCTTAACCCAGACCGTCTCAACTCCACCACTTCGGCTTACACCTAACTACTCAGCTTAGAATGGTCTACTCTAATTAAAACAGTTGATGGTCGTCTTTTGTTCTTTACTCATTGGTTCGTTTTAAAACAAATGCGAATTCAAATAATTATTCATTAATTTAGTTACTTTACTGTTTTTATACAAATAAATATAATTTATTTTATAATATATTAATAATAATTAAAATGTGTGTAATGTTATACATCACAGTACATACAAGATACTTCATTGTTTAAATAATAGTACCTCATAACGAATTATGAAATGTTTTTTTATTGGTACTTTTTTATTTAAAATAATTAAGAAAATATATGTGATGTCATTACAGCACATTCTTATACCATCTATACTGTATATTGTACAGACGACTCATTCATACTGGCATTGCTGTGTATAAGAAAGTCACTGAGTATTACCCCATACAATGAAACAGAAAACCGCTCTCACTGTACTTTCATATACCAAGTAATACCAGTATGAAATGAATTTGAGAGAACAGATGGGGAGAGAGTGAAGTGTTCAAAGTCCTGTAAATGACATATCGCAGATATAGTGACTATTGATTGTTCAAGAAAGACGGATGAGCGGTGAGGTGACTGGGAGTGGTGGTAGACGGCCGAAGTGCGCCCGATGTAGGAACCATGGGATCATCAGTTGGCTGAAAGGTCATAAGAAGGAGTGTCCATACGGCAGCTGTTCCTGTCCCAAGTGTGGTCTCATCGCTGAGCGGCAGAGGGTCATGGCTAAACAGGTACTTGCTACATAACGCTAACCACTTCTACACTTTTGACCTGAGGAGCTACACCCCAAATGCTTTGCCCATTAGGCATTTCCCTCTCCGCAAAGGAATTGAATTAAAAGGGTGCCGGTAGCTCAGAGGTAGCGTGCTAATCTACTGAGCTCAAGATCGCGGGTTCGAAAACCGGACCTTAGGTTTTTTATCTGAGAGGTGCAAAAACCTTGAGCATGCCGTCCTTCGGGAGGGATGCTAAGCGCAGGTTTCGAGCCTGTACTCGTTGAATAAATCTGGAGTACAAGTTGAATAAATCTGGAGTCTAAATTTCGGACTCCCAGAGTAGTTCATGTCCATCAGAGCGACGAAAGAGCTCTGTGTTAGTAGGCGATATCACCTCGTAGTTAAAAGCCCGGGCATGGGTCATAATAACTAACTGAATAATTTACGGATAGTTTTGCCTGGAGTAACTTAGATAGTAAGCAGGTTAGTTACATTATTTGCCGTTAGTAACTTATTGAGTCATATAAGTTAACATTTTAATTTTTCGAGCCGGTGTTTTGTGACATTCGCCCCCACCCTCCCCCCATAAGTGGAAATTTCTGATGCCTCACAATATAATTGTCTACGCTCTGTCAATATTTTAAGAAGGTAGCGTGATTGAAAGTTAGTAGCAACAAAGAACCTGTTGCACCTGAACTTTTCTATTGTGGTAATACCACAAAAATATATTTGTACATGATGTACGGATTCCGGTTTAACACCATCGACGTTTTTTTTTTTATCAGGGAGGTCAAAAACATTGAGCAAGCCGTCCTTCGGATTGGACGTTATGCGATCGTCCCGAGCCTGTACGACAGGTACTCTTTAGAGACACCTACCGTAGGTGAATAAAGCTAGGTGTCATTTAGGTCCTCCCACTGTAGAGTCGGGCTCAAGTTCATCAGTGACGAAAGAACGCTCTGTTAGTAGGCGATATGACCTTCATAGTTATATTAAAGCCCAGACATGAGTCACAATAACTAACTTAAAAGATATTTTATGTTCATATTTAGAATCGCTTACAAGAAACCATAGGTAAAGAATGAATAATGGTACATATAAATATATATAAAAAAGAATGTATAAGATAATAAATATATACAAAATAATAACATTTTTAAGAAGCTTAAATGAAATAAATTATTATTTTGAATTTGGTTAAATAAATGAAAACACTGTCTTCAAAACCAACTAAACCTTTATTCTTTAGAAAATATATATTATAAATAGTGTATTATATTTCCTGGGCTCAATACATTGAAGGAAACATTAAAATTATTAATACATTTAAAGAAGTGTTGGTCTTTTACAATTCTGATGGGCACATAGAATGTACCTATTAAGAAGTTAACAATATTACGGTCAAAATCGGCTTATATTATTTTTTTCAAGCTTTTGCTTGATGTTTGAGTTTCTCTTAAGTTATATTTTTTTTCCTGCCATGTACTTTTCATACTCTTCAAATGCACTTTTTCCATGGCGCCGCTTTAAATCATATATATAAAGCTGAAAATGTCTGTGCGTTGTACCGCTATAACTCACGAACGGCTTGATGGATTTGATTAATTTTTTTAAAAATTTGTTCGTCATCGTCTGTGGAAGGTTATAGGCGTATTAGTACCTCAATATCTGGTCCATCCCAGCATCCACCCACGCAATCTTTGTAACTCAAAAACCACTGCAATGATTAATGAGGAATCTTTTTGAATTAATTAGTTTTAGCTCCAAAGCTAGCGTTACTACAGTTGAAGGACTATAAGCCTTATTCCGTATGAATAATTGAAAATTATAACATCATGAATGTACTGTCGAGGAACTGAATAGCCTTATAGAAGATATTGGGAGAAAAGTCAAAGTTCCCCGGGCAACGCCGGGTATTACTGCTGGTGAGAAATAAAATTTGAAGATGAAAAGCTACTAATTTTAATTTTAACCTCATTAGGTTGGCACTTGACACATGTTGATTTTGTTCAATTTCGTTCTAGATCAATAACTGACAATGTTGACAAACCCATATTCCCATTGGTGTTAAATTTCATTCATTATAAATATTAGAAGAAAAAAAATTGAACTCCAGAAAAAAGTTAAAACATATATTTTACTTTTGTTGTAACTGCAGGAATGAACACTCAACACTTATGTATGATGTTTATCGATAGAACCTCAATACATAAACTATTTGAAAAATAATATCGTGAATGATCATAAATACAACAGTTGCGATCCCCAGAAATACCATCCTAGTACTAAGTGGAGGTTGTACCTCCCGGATCTGCCCTTTGTCTACCAGGGAGGCAGACCAAGACGAACAGGAGAGCTGAAGACAGGCGACAATAAGGGACGAAAATGGCCACTTTCTCTTATATTATACCAAGTCTCTCGGCCACCACCGCTTCAAACTTCCTATATATGTATATATTATGACTCATGCCAGAGCGCTCTTTCATCAATGGTGGACATGAGCCAGACTCCACTATGGGAGTCCTAAATTTTTACTCAACTAGGGCAGGGGTCTTTAACGAGTACTTGACATTGTACAGGCTCGGAACCATAGCTTAACGTCCCATCCGAAGGACGGCGTGCTTCAGTTTATTTTATCTTCCAGATAAAATAAAATTAAGGGCCTCCTGTGCAAACAATGTTACTGTCGTACCTTCTGCTGACCGTAAACCAGTGGCGGATCCAGAAAACCTCTCAGGGGGGGTGAGTTTTTTTTGTAAGTTACTGAAACTTATGATTAAGGTGAATTAAATAAGAATTAGCGGATGAATATTATAAAAACGGCAGAAACGTTGATGTTATTTTCATTCGTGGTTATATTTTCATTCGTCATAATTATTGAATATGTCATACTTACTTTTTTGATAATAGAGAATATTTATCTCATTTACATAACATACGTAAAATACTACTATGAAATATTTAGTTATGACGCCACGCGAATTTTTTGCTTAACTGTAGCGACTGTAGCTTTAGACTCATCCACCCACAACTAACTTCATGCCATGTGAGTGGCAAAACGTTATCAAATTTCGTAAAAAATCCGACAGATGTCACTCGTTATGGCGCCAAAACTTAATTTTATTTAAATATCAATTTTTTTATACGATAAAACGAAATATGAAATTTTTATTTATTCATCTGTAATTTGACAAGAAATGATATCTTAAAATTTAAAAAAACCCTCATGGATCCGCCACTGCCGTAAACATAAGTAGACTCAACGACGGCTAATGGTATGTGCAGGTGGCACTGAAGCGGCAGCAGGCTGCTGAAGACCGGCTGGCTATAGGAGTGACACAGGCTGTCACCGGCAAGAAGTTCTGCTATCTGCCTCCAGGGCCCATCCTCTCCACCTTACCACAACCCTCCAAACAAGGTACGTCATTATATCATTCCAAGATCTTTGAAGGGCCTCACAATACTAGGTATAGGGGAAGTTATATAATTGGTCAAAAAATCGATGTTTCTTCATTCAAAGCCTAATCGACCGTTTGGGCTAAAACTAAAATTTGACTTACATAGTGGCTTCTGAATCCTTTACTAATTTTTGTATCGATACATTCATTACATCGGCAGTTTTTAGGGTGTAGCCCTTCTTCTCTGGTCCTCCCCTTCCCTTCAACTGAGCGGAAAATTAATAGGTGCCATTCTTAAGGAGCTTTAAATTTAAATGAAAAAAATTTCATGTCGATACGTTTATTACATTATTACAATTTATGTATTAAGCCTCCCCCTTCATTAGTTTATTCTTTTTTCCATTACATTGGCAGTTATGCCCCCTCCTTTCTGCTGATTCCGTTCAAAATTTATAGATGTCCTTATAGAACTTTGAATTTACATAGGAAATTTCGTGTCAAAACATTACGTTAGTTTTTGTTTTTTTAAACGCATCGGCTACTATGGCCATTATCAGGAGACACTGAGTGAGGTGGGCAGGCCCAGAGCTCTCACAATGTATGTTACTACAGTTTCTGTTAGGCATCCCCCCTAATCCCCTCTTTTCTTTAGTCGATTTGGCTGAAAATCAATAGGTTATAGTCCTTGTATGAATATACATATGAAATGTGTCAATAAATCTAGTTATTTACGACATCCATGGCCCGCGGGAGAGAGTTCTATCTGTGAAATAAAACTCACTCCCAGACGGGATTCGAACATGCGACCAAAGCCCTACGCTCTAGCACCCAATACATATATTAAAACGGCCGTTTTATGTTAATCCGCCCTCCTAATTTCTTCTTCCCTTCGGTCTATTTGGCTGAAAATCAATAGGTGTCGTTAGAGGTGGGTTTCTAGATACACGTATACAATCTCATATCGATACATTCCTTCTATCGGAAGTGACATTTTTTTTTTTCTAATTTTTGGAATGACCAGATCAGAAAACATGAAAGTCTATTAAAAAATCCGCATCTTTCTATTCGATTACATAATTTCCCCTATAATCATACGACACTATCTACCTATTAATTTTTCGCGAAATCGGCTCAAGACAAAGTGGATCAGAGGAGGAGGGGGCTCGACTCAAAAACTACTGTAATGAATGTAACGACACATTTGTACTTAGTAGGATTATGTAAGTGAACTATTGAATTTTAGCCCAAAGGGTGCATTGGTTTCGGAGGGATGTAGTGGGGGAGTCCATAGACGGTGATTCACCGACAACTATTTCCATCCTCTCATCGTTGCTATTTCGATACCCAACGCAATATTTAAATTTTTTTATTTTTCTTAGTATTACACGGATTACTTGTCTTGGTTAATTAAATGTTGATTTTACACATTTTTATTAATATGAGCAAGTTGTTTTGTGTATATCTTACTGATTTTCAGTTTCTTTATGTGTAAAGTAGCATTATTATTAAGCAATGGAGAGATCAATCAGGCTTGTGGATAAAAACAAACTTGTATTTTTGCCAAGCTTTCGACACTGTGTGCCTTCTTCAGGACCTGTATTGACATATCGCTACCTCAGAACAAGAACTTTTTTTCCCCGAGGGCTGATTTGTATCACCGCGACCAGAGTAGGCCTATTGTGTGCCCTGTGTGTGTTGGTCCCTACAGTAGCCCTGTATCTTTGATAAAGTCTAGGATTCTTGTGCAGGTTCCTTCCATTACCTGCTTCGGTTCTGTTATGGCAGACCCGAAGCTGTGGAAACGTCTGCTTTCTAGTGCCTTGCACCGGCTTAGAATATGAACCGGAGTCTCATTTTCCTCGCCACATTTCCTGCACAGAGGGCTTCTAGCGATGCCCATGTTATGTAGGTGTTCATAGGACAGTGTCCTGTTTTCGGCTCATAGATCCATTCTGCTTATATTCAGGAGCTCTCGGCCCCTTTTCTCTGAGGGTTCCGCTATAGAGTTTTGAATGTCTTTGCTTTGGGACCCCTCTCCAGAAATGGATGTGATTCCTGGTCAGCCAACCATTTATTGCCGCCCTTGCGGTGCTCTTAGAGATCCCGCAGAAGGGTTCCGGTCCTATAAGTGGTAAGTATCCCCGCCTGTCACTGATCTTTAATGGTACTTATCTTTTGATTTATTTAAAAAAGAGCAATAAGCTTTTACACTGTTAATAATACTTACTTTTAAGCCAATTTTACTTAGATTTACCATCGTAACACCATTTAAAGTCCAACCTTTTTGTACAATGGAAGACGCGACACATCTGCTCTCTGGTGGCCAGCATTAGAATTTACAATTGCGACACTTCCATAAAAAGTATATCATATTACCATTCTTCCTATGAGTTTAGTACGAATTCTATATTTTTTGAGTTGTGACAGTCTTGTTCTGAGGTAGTATATATAGGTACATTATCAGTAAGGTTATATAAGCTAGAATTGAATAGTTTTTTTTTTTTTTAACTTTGTATTTACAACTATATATATATACAATATATATATATATTAAGCAAATGTGATACATAATAAATAAATATCTTGTATGTTGAAAGAGAAATCATTCAAAAATGACAGAATAAAGATATAATAATAACACTTAATGTGACTAGAAAGCCTTTGGAATAAACCTTTGTCCTCTCATGATGTAAGTAGGTTTGTTCAATCATTTTAGCTTTTTATTTGATATTCTAAAGTTTTGTATAATTTTAGTTCTATTTTTGTTTTTATAATTTATTGAAACGTAGGTTCATCGTTCCTCTCATAGACGTTTCTTTTAATTATAATTGTTTATTTTGTTATACTTAGTATAAATAATTTTAAAATTATATTCGCTCTGGATGGAGGTTGTTTTGTGACATTTAATTTTATTGTTATATCTTTACGTATTGTAGCTTATATAACCTTACTGATAATGTATACATGCTAGTACAGGCCCTGATGAAGGCAGCCTCAATGCTCTGGAAGCTTGCCAGAAATTCCACAAGTTTCTTTTTTTTCGACCACTAGCCTCATCTCCTTTCTATTGCTTCGTAGCTCAATGCTTCCCTAATTGATTATTATGTACGGATTATCTACAGGTAAAGCTCCCTATTCTAAACATACCAAGTGTAGACGGCAGGAATGTATGTATATTATAGTAGAAATTGTAAGATTCCCGGATATTAGAACTAAGAACGGTATTCCTGGCAAATTTTGACTTTGTATAAATATTTTATTTCTTCCCTTTTCACTAATGTTTACATTCTAAAACGCTTATTAATAATTAACACTCCAGACATTTCCAAAAATATCCCAATTTTATATTCAATTTCAATAAATATTTTTAAATATTTCATGAAAGGCCATAAAAGGTATGGTGTCGCGCCCTCGCTGACGAAGTATTCAACAGATTTGAATCTGTCTGCAACAACGATGAGGCTCGCGTCGGCATGATACACCGCCGACGTTAGGCATAGCAATCCATGTGTAGGAAAATCTTTTCCTATCAAATCAATCATTACGATCGACATGGTTATGCTGGCAAATCCAAGCAAAATGTCCTGTAAGCCTGCTTCCTGTGATATCCAAACCACTAGAGAGACTTCTACTGGACAGACTAACCTACATCACTACACAAGACAACCTTCTCCCAGACCATCAATTTGGCTTTCGACAAAGACATTCGACAATACACTAGTGCCATCGTTTGCTCGATTACATCGCCACCAGCTTTGAAAGAAAAGAGTTTTGCACAGGCGTATTTCTGGACATTGAAAAAGCGTTTGATCGTGTCTGGCACCCAGGCCTGCTCTACACACTTAAATCTCACCTTCCTCACACATATTATTTAATACTTAAGTCATTCCTAGAAAACAGAAACTTTAGGGTATCTGAGGGATCTTCCTCATCGCATTTTTTGGAGGTCAAAGCTGGATTCCCCCAAGGAAGTTCCCTCAGTCCCCTACTCTTCTCAATCTACACAGCACACATTCCACAACACGACAACACACTACTCGCTACATACGCAGACGACACAGCCATTCTCTCAACACACTCAGACCCAACACAAGCAAGCTCACACTTACGGGAACATTTACACCAGCTAACAGATTGGGCCAACAAATGGAAACTAAAAATTAATAGAGACAAATCTCTGCAAACCACATTTACTCTCAGACACAACACTTGTCCACCAGTATACATTAACAACCAGCCCATTCCTGCATCAGACACTGTCCGATATCTAGGACTTCATTTAGACAAACGTTTAACTTGGACAACTCATATCAGACTGAAACGCACAGACCTCAAAAGACGATTTGGACGACTGAAATCAATCATCGGACGACGATCGACATTATCGCTTGAAAACAAACTTCACATTTACAACACTATACTAAAACCCATCTGGACTTACGGAATCGAAATATGGGGATCAGCCAAAAAATCAAACATACAACGCCTTCAGTCATTACAATCCATCATACTACGCCACATTGCCAATGCCCCATTTTACGTTTCCAACCTCACATTACATAATGACCTCAATATCCCATTCATACCTTCTGTTATCAAGACACGATATCAAAATTTTCACGACAAACTCCATCATCACGCCAATCCACTTATTCTCCAATTATCCACGAACACTCTCCCCACAAATCCACCAAGATGTCTAAAGCGGGCATGGCAGAGGGACCTGCTCCAGGACTAGCCTGGACTCCTCTTCGGTCACGTACCTCAGCAGTACAGCGACACACTTGCCACAGCACATCATCACGATCACTAGTGACAAATGTTGTCGTTGTGAATATGTAAATAAATAAATATTTTAAATTGATAATTATAGAATTGATTGGTAAATTACCTTTTTCAAAACCTTTGACTTTATTACCCCTTTCATTTTATTTAGCTCTGCCTGATCCTGATGAGATTTGTATTACTGTTGTAGCTGAGAGAAATGGACATGAAGAAGAAGTGAGCCTCACTCGGAAGACGAGCATGGAGATGTTAATGAAGTTGTTTCCTGATCGGAAACGGTCCGTACTAGAACTCGTCTTCAACCGATGTGACCAAGAGCTCATGTCTGCTATTGAACTCTGCTTGTCCTCTTTTAAAGGTGAGCTCTATACTATACCTAGTACGGTGAGAGGTTGTCCTAGAGCTCGTCCTCAACCGATGTGTCCAGGAGCTCATGTCTGCTATTGAACTCTGCTTGTCCTCTTTTAAAGGTGAGCTCTATACTATACCTAGTACGGTGAGAGGTTGTCCTAGAGCTCGTCTTCAACCGATGTGACCAAGAGCTCATGTCTGCTATTGAACTCTGCTTGTCCTCTTTTAAAGGTGAGCTCTATACTATACCTAGTACGATGAGAGGTTGTCCTAGAGCTCGTCTTCAACCGATGTGACCAAGAGCTCATGTCTGCTATTGAACTCTGCTTGTCCTCTTTTAAAGGTGAGCTCTATACTATACCTAGTACGGTGAGAGGTTGTCCTAGAGCTCGTCTTCAACCGATGTGTCCAGGAGCTCATGTCTGCTATTGAACTCTGCTTGTCCTCTTTTAAAGGTGAGCTCTATACTATACCTAGTACGATGAGAGGTCCTAGAGCTCGTCTTCAACCGATGTGACCAGGAGCTCATGTCTGCTATTGAACTCTGCTTGTCCTCTTTTAAAGGTGAGCTCTATACTATACCTAGTACGGTGAGAGGTTGTCCTAGAGCTCGTCTTCAACCGATGTGACCAGGAGCTCATGTCTGCTATTGAACTCTGCTTGTCCTCTTTTAAAGGTGAGCTCTATACTATACCTAGTACGATGAGAGGTTGTCCTAGAGCTCGTCTTCAACCGATGTGACCAGGAGCTCATGTCTGCTATTGAACTCTGCTTGTCCTCTTTTAAAGGTGAGCTCTATACTATACTATACCTAGTACGGTGAGAGGTTGTCCTAGAGCTCGTCTTCAACCGATGTGACCAGGAGCTCATGTCTGCTATTGAACTCTGCTTGTCCTCTTTTAAAGGTGAGCTCTATACTATACTATACCTAGTACGGTGAGAGGTTGTCCTAGAGCTCGTCTTCAACCGATGTGACCAAGAGCTCATGTCTGCTATTGAACTCTGCTTGTCCTCTTTTAAAGGTGAGCTCTATACTATACTATACCTAGTACAGTGAGAGGTTGTCCTAGAGCTCGTCTTCAACCGATGTGACCAGGAGCTCATGTCTGCTATTGAACTCTGCTTGTCCTCTTTTAAAGGTGAGCTCTATACTATACTATACCTAGTACAGTGAGAGGTTGTCCTAGAGCTCGTCTTCAACCGATGTGTCCAGGAGCTCATGTCTGCTATTGAACTCTGCTTGTCCTCTTTTAAAGGTGAGCTCTATACTATACTATATCTAGTACGGTGAGAGGTTGTCCTAGAGCTCGTCTTCAACCGATGTGACCAGGAGCTCATGTCTGCTATTGAACTCTGCTTGTCCTCTTTTAAAGGTGAGCTCTATACTATACTATATCTAGTACGGTGAGAGGTTGTCCTAGAGCTCGTCTTCAACCGATGTGACCAGGAGCTCATGTCTGCTATTGAACTCTGCTTGTCCTCTTTTAAAGGTGAGCTCTATACTATACTATACCTAGTACGGTGAGAGGTTGTCCTAGAGGTCGTCTTCAACTGATGTGACCAGGAGCTCATGTCTGCTATTGAACTCTGCTTGTCCTCTTTTGAAGGTGAGCTCTATACTATACTATACCTAGTACAGTGAGAGGTTGTCCTAGAGGTCGTCTTCAACTGATGTGACCAGGAGCTCATGTCTGCTATTGAACTCTGCTTGTCCTCTTTTGAAGGTGAGCTCTATACTATACTATATCTAGTACAGTGAGAGGTTGTCCTAGAGGTCGTCTTCAACCGATGTGTCCAGGAGCTCATGTCTGCTATTGAACTCTGCTTGTCCTCTTTTAAAGGTGAGCTCTATACTATACCTAGTACGGTGAGAGGTTGTCCTAGAGCTCGTCTTCAACCGATGTGACCAGGAGCTCATGTCTGCTATTGAACTCTGCTTGTCCTCTTTTGAAGGTGAGCTCTATACTATACTATATCTAGTACAGTGAGAGGTTGTCCTAGAGGTCGTCTTCAACTGATGTGACCAGGAGCTCATGTCTGCTATTGAACTCTGCTTGTCCTCTTTTAAAGGTGAGCTCTATACTATACCTAGTACGATGAGAGGTTGTCCTAGAGGTCGTCTTCAACTGATGTGACCAGGAGCTCATGTCTGCTATTGAACTCTGCTTGTCCTCTTTTAAAGGTGAGCTCTATACTATACCTAGTACGATGAGAGGTTGTCCTAGAGGTCGTCTTCAACTGATGTGACCAGGAGCTCATGTCTGCTATTGAACTCTGCTTGTCCTCTTTTAAAGGTGAGCTCTATACTATACTATATCTAGTACGGTGAGAGGTTGTCCTAGAGCTCGTCTTCAACCGATGTGACCAGGAGCTCATGTCTGCTATTGAACTCTGCTTGTCCTCTTTTAAAGGTGAGCTCTATACTATACTATACCTAGTACGGTGAGAGGTTGTCCTAGAGCTCGTCTTCAACCGATGTGACCAGGAGCTCATGTCTGCTATTGAACTCTGCTTGTCCTCTTTTGAAGGTGAGCTCTATACTATACTATATCTAGTACAGTGAGAGGTTGTCCTAGAGGTCGTCTTCAACTGATGTGACCAGGAGCTCATGTCTGCTATTGAACTCTGCTTGTCCTCTTTTAAAGGTGAGCTCTATACTATACTATATCTAGTACGGTGAGAGGTTGTCCTAGAGCTCGTCTTCAACCGATGTGACCAGGAGCTCATGTCTGCTATTGAACTCTGCTTGTCCTCTTTTAAAGGTGAGCTCTATACTATACTATACCTAGTACGGTGAGAGGTTGTCCTAGAGCTCGTCTTCAACCGATGTGACCAGGAGCTCATGTCTGCTATTGAACTCTGCTTGTCCTCTTTTAAAGGTGAGCTCTATACTATACTATATCTAGTACGGTGAGAGGTTGTCCTAGAGCTCGTCTTCAACCGATGTGACCAGGAGCTCATGTCTGCTATTGAACTCTGCTTGTCCTCTTTTAAAGGTGAGCTCTATACTATACTATACCTAGTACGGTGAGAGGTTGTCCTAGAGCTCGTCTTCAACTGATGTGACCAGGAGCTCATGTCTGCTATTGAACTCTGCTTGTCCTCTTTTGAAGGTGAGCTCTATACTATACTATATCTAGTACGGTGAGAGGTTGTCCTAGAGCTCGTCTTCAACCGATGTGACCAGGAGCTCATGTCTGCTATTGAACTCTGCTTGTCTTCTTTTAAAGGTGAGCTCTATACTATACTATACCTAGTACGGTGAGAGGTTGTCCTAGAGCTCGTCTTCAACCGATGTGACCAGGAGCTCATGTCTGCTATTGAACTCTGCTTGTCCTCTTTTAAAGGTGAGCTCTATACTATACTATACCTAGTACGGTGAGAGGTTGTCCTAGAGGTCGTCTTCAACTGATGTGACCAGGAGCTCATGTCTGCTATTGAACTCTGCTTGTCCTCTTTTGAAGGTGAGCTCTATACTATACTATATCTAGTACGGTGAGAGGTTGTCCTAGAGCTCGTCTTCAACCGATGTGACCAGGAGCTCATGTCTGCTATTGAACTCTGCTTGTCCTCTTTTAAAGGTGAGCTCTATACTATACTATATCTAGTACGGTGAGAGGTTGTCCTAGAGCTCGTCTTCAACCGATGTGACCAGGAGCTCATGTCTGCTATTGAACTCTGCTTGTCCTCTTTTAAAGGTGAGCTCTATACTATACTATACCTAGTACGGTGAGAGGTTGTCCTAGAGCTCGTCTTCAACCGATGTGACCAGGAGCTCATGTCTGCTATTGAACTCTGCTTGTCCTCTTTTAAAGGTGAGCTCTATACTATACTATATCTAGTACGGTGAGAGGTTGTCCTAGAGCTCGTCTTCAACCGATGTGACCAGGAGCTCATGTCTGCTATTGAACTCTGCTTGTCCTCTTTTAAAGGTGAGCTCTATACTATACTATATCTAGTACGGTGAGAGGTTGTCCTAGAGCTCGTCTTCAACCGATGTGACCAGGAGCTCATGTCTGCTATTGAACTCTGCTTGTCCTCTTTTAAAGGTGAGCTCTATACTATACTATATCTAGTACAGTGAGAGGTTGTCCTAGAGCTCGTCTTCAACTGATGTGACCAGGAGCTCATGTCTGCTATTGAACTCTGCTTGTCCTCTTTTGAAGGTGAGCTCTATACTATACTATATCTAGTACAGTGAGAGGTTGTCCTAGAGCTCGTCTTCAACCGATGTGACCAGGAGCTCATGTCTGCTATTGAACTCTGCTTGTCCTCTTTTAAAGGTGAGCTCTATACTATACCTAGTACGATGAGAGGTTGTCCTAGAGGTCGTCTTCAACTGATGTGACCAGGAGCTCATGTCTGCTATTGAACTCTGCTTGTCCTCTTTTAAAGGTGAGCTCTATACTATACCTAGTACGATGAGAGGTTGTCCTAGAGGTCGTCTTCAACTGATGTGACCAGGAGCTCATGTCTGCTATTGAACTCTGCTTGTCCTCTTTTAAAGGTGAGCTCTATACTATACTATATCTAGTACGGTGAGAGGTTGTCCTAGAGCTCGTCTTCAACCGATGTGACCAGGAGCTCATGTCTGCTATTGAACTCTGCTTGTCCTCTTTTAAAGGTGAGCTCTATACTATACTATACCTAGTACGGTGAGAGGTTGTCCTAGAGCTCGTCTTCAACCGATGTGACCAGGAGCTCATGTCTGCTATTGAACTCTGCTTGTCCTCTTTTGAAGGTGAGCTCTATACTATACTATATCTAGTACAGTGAGAGGTTGTCCTAGAGGTCGTCTTCAACTGATGTGACCAGGAGCTCATGTCTGCTATTGAACTCTGCTTGTCCTCTTTTAAAGGTGAGCTCTATACTATACTATATCTAGTACGGTGAGAGGTTGTCCTAGAGCTCGTCTTCAACCGATGTGACCAGGAGCTCATGTCTGCTATTGAACTCTGCTTGTCCTCTTTTAAAGGTGAGCTCTATACTATACTATACCTAGTACGGTGAGAGGTTGTCCTAGAGCTCGTCTTCAACCGATGTGACCAGGAGCTCATGTCTGCTATTGAACTCTGCTTGTCCTCTTTTAAAGGTGAGCTCTATACTATACTATATCTAGTACGGTGAGAGGTTGTCCTAGAGCTCGTCTTCAACCGATGTGACCAGGAGCTCATGTCTGCTATTGAACTCTGCTTGTCCTCTTTTAAAGGTGAGCTCTATACTATACTATACCTAGTACGGTGAGAGGTTGTCCTAGAGCTCGTCTTCAACTGATGTGACCAGGAGCTCATGTCTGCTATTGAACTCTGCTTGTCCTCTTTTGAAGGTGAGCTCTATACTATACTATATCTAGTACGGTGAGAGGTTGTCCTAGAGCTCGTCTTCAACCGATGTGACCAGGAGCTCATGTCTGCTATTGAACTCTGCTTGTCTTCTTTTAAAGGTGAGCTCTATACTATACTATACCTAGTACGGTGAGAGGTTGTCCTAGAGCTCGTCTTCAACCGATGTGACCAGGAGCTCATGTCTGCTATTGAACTCTGCTTGTCCTCTTTTAAAGGTGAGCTCTATACTATACTATACCTAGTACGGTGAGAGGTTGTCCTAGAGGTCGTCTTCAACTGATGTGACCAGGAGCTCATGTCTGCTATTGAACTCTGCTTGTCCTCTTTTGAAGGTGAGCTCTATACTATACTATATCTAGTACGGTGAGAGGTTGTCCTAGAGCTCGTCTTCAACCGATGTGACCAGGAGCTCATGTCTGCTATTGAACTCTGCTTGTCCTCTTTTAAAGGTGAGCTCTATACTATACTATATCTAGTACGGTGAGAGGTTGTCCTAGAGCTCGTCTTCAACCGATGTGACCAGGAGCTCATGTCTGCTATTGAACTCTGCTTGTCCTCTTTTAAAGGTGAGCTCTATACTATACTATACCTAGTACGGTGAGAGGTTGTCCTAGAGCTCGTCTTCAACCGATGTGACCAGGAGCTCATGTCTGCTATTGAACTCTGCTTGTCCTCTTTTAAAGGTGAGCTCTATACTATACTATATCTAGTACGGTGAGAGGTTGTCCTAGAGCTCGTCTTCAACCGATGTGACCAGGAGCTCATGTCTGCTATTGAACTCTGCTTGTCCTCTTTTAAAGGTGAGCTCTATACTATACTATATCTAGTACGGTGAGAGGTTGTCCTAGAGCTCGTCTTCAACCGATGTGACCAGGAGCTCATGTCTGCTATTGAACTCTGCTTGTCCTCTTTTAAAGGTGAGCTCTATACTATACTATATCTAGTACAGTGAGAGGTTGTCCTAGAGCTCGTCTTCAACTGATGTGACCAGGAGCTCATGTCTGCTATTGAACTCTGCTTGTCCTCTTTTGAAGGTGAGCTCTATACTATACTATATCTAGTACAGTGAGAGGTTGTCCTAGAGCTCGTCTTCAACCGATGTGACCAGGAGCTCATGTCTGCTATTGAACTCTGCTTGTCCTCTTTTAAAGGTGAGCTCTATACTATACCTAGTACGATGAGAGGTTGTCCTAGAGGTCGTCTTCAACTGATGTGACCAGGAGCTCATGTCTGCTATTGAACTCTGCTTGTCCTCTTTTAAAGGTGAGCTCTATACTATACTATATCTAGTACAGTGAGAGGTTGTCCTAGAGCTCGTCTTCAACTGATGTGACCAGGAGCTCATGTCTGCTATTGAACTCTGCTTGTCCTCTTTTAAAGGTGAGCTCTATACTATACTATATCTAGTACAGTGAGAGGTTGTCCTAGAGGTCGTCTTCAACTGATGTGACCAGGAGCTCATGTCTGCTATTGAACTCTGCTTGTCCTCTTTTAAAGGTGAGCTCTATACTATACTATATCTAGTACAGTGAGAGGTTGTCCTAGAGGTCGTCTTCAACTGATGTGACCAGGAGCTCATGTCTGCTATTGAACTCTGCTTGTCCTCTTTTGAAGGTGAGCTCTATACTATACTATATCTAGTACGGTGAGAGGTTGTCCTAGAGCTCGTCTTCAACCGATGTGACCAGGAGCTCATGTCTGCTATTGAACTCTGCTTGTCCTCTTTTAAAGGTGAGCTCTATACTATACCTAGTACGGTGAGAGGTTGTCCTAGAGGTCGTCTTCAACCGATGTGACCAGGAGCTCATGTCTGCTATTGAACTCTGCTTGTCCTCTTTTAAAGGTGAGCTCTATACTATACTATACCTAGTACGGTGAGAGGTTGTCCTAGAGCTCGTCTTCAACCGATGTGACCAGGAGCTCATGTCTGCTATTGAACTCTGCTTGTCCTCTTTTAAAGGTGAGCTCTATTTCGATACGGATTTTCAATGGAATTTCATATTTCCGACTTCCAGATTCCAAATATGAAAAAAATAATTTTCTGTCTGTGATAACTCTTGATTGAATGAATTTATCGACAAGAAATTTTATGTGTATTCAGAACGGTGAACTCATTCATTCGATCAAGAGTTATCAGATAGAAACTTTTTTTTCATATTTGGAATCTGGAAGTCGGAAATATGAAATTCCATTGAAAATCCGTATCGAAATAGAGCTTACTTTTTTATTGGCTTTGGAGGAAGAGCGACAACGTAATTGATCAATTCGTGTTGGGTAAGAACATTGTAATTCACCTACTTTTCTTTTTTCATTTTTGGATATTTCGATTCTTAATCGATTTCGTAACTTCGTATCGATATTTTTTCAATACATAGTGCCAATATATTCTTTTTGATATGTATCTCTAGTGGCAACACTGTATCCTACGTATTGACTGCCACACACCACGCTTCCTACCCCTAAAATCCTAGGAGACATGTTCCACCAGCCTGACTCCAGTTGACAGGGGAAACAACTGATAATAATCCGAAGATAACGTTTTGACATGATTACAGAGAACCCTTTTTATACAAAGCCTCGTGATAGTTCAGCTACATATACTTTGTTTTTTTAGTTTAAAGCTGAGGATTTTTTTTTTTTTTTAAGTTCTGTTCCGATTATGTTCCCAAAAATGTGTACTCTTCCCTCCATGTAGCATGGTTCCTTTCATCACTTCACGTCTGCAGAACGGTACCGTTTTTTGAGTGATGATGTGTTAGCCGTGCCAATTAGAGTAACATGGTTTGAAACGAATCACCAAATTGGCCTTCGGTCTCCGCTAAAATTTATTTTGATTTACTTTCGCCATTTTTCAGGCACTGTTCAAGTTTTTGTTACTAAACTAAACAATTTATATCCATTATATTACTTCCCCATTTATACGAAGTATGGAGTAAGTTAAGTAATCTGTCAGAAATTCGGTTCGGTTTTCACCTGATTCTAAATAAGAAAAAAAAATGGATGTCTGTTGTTTAATAGATTTTATAACTCAACTGACCTTATTCGCAAGATTTTTGAAAAGTATGAATATATACATATATCTGTGGCCACAGGGAATAAATTAAGTCTATTAACTTTTCAGAGCAGCACTTTTTTACTTTTGCATTAATCGTGTAAATCGAGTTTTTGGAATAAATAAATTATATTTGCATTATTATTAATCATATACCTTCTAAATCTATAGGAGTGAATGAAAATGAATATTGTTAATCCTTTCTTGGATTTTCTCTTAGTTACGTAATCATTCCCCACCACTTACCTAATTATTGACCATACTTAATAATAATAATTTTTAAACACACCTAATAACCATACTTCTTCATCAATCAATCAATTTACTTGAGCCGGCATGCGAAGTGCCTTACACAAAGTGAATAACATGAAACATTGTACAAAACTAACAATAATAATAAAAAAATAGATCTTGGTATAGGCGAGCCTTGAGTCTTCTCTCTTGAGTTATTTGTCCAAGACCGTAGACATCAGCTCCGGAGGTGAACTGGAGTGGTGGAGGTCCTTCAGTTGCTCGAGATGCTCCCTGATGGGTGGCAGACCCAGCTCTTCTTGGATTTGAGAGTTCCTAACGAACCAGGGTGCATTGAGGGCCACCCGGGCAACTTTGTTCTGAAATTTCTGTATTGCTGTCATCAAAACGGGGGAGTCGTATGTTAATATGGGTCTAATGAGTGATTTGTACAGAAGTATCGTGGCTTTGTGTTTTAAGTGGTGTTTTTCTGTTAATGAGAGGGTAGAGTTGGTTGAGTCTACTGTATGCTTGTAGTTTGGTGTTAATGTGTAGTTTCCAGGTGGCCCTCGTATCCAAGGTTACCCCTAGATACTCTACTCCCTGGTTCTTAGGATTCCATGGGATAGAGACGTCACCAAGAGCTAGTGTTCTCTGTACTTCCAGCTGAAGCTTACGCAAGGTGAATATCTTGGCTTCCGTTTTTTCAGGGTTCAGAATGGGGTTCCACTTGTTGAACCATTCAGTCAAGACATTTAGTGAGGTCTGAAGGGATTCGATGGCTTCGTTCAGGCTACTCTCCTGGGTAGCGATCATTGTGTCGTCCGCGTATGTTGCAAGCATTGAGGAAGGAGGTACTGGCAGGTCGTTCCAGTATAAATTAAACAGGAGTGGGCTGAGAATTTCTCCCTGAGGAACGCCGGATTTAATTTGCCGTCCCGTACTCACTGCAGAATTTACTCGTACTTGGAACGTTCTGTTGAGAAAGGACTCGATAATCTTGAAGAGGTAGGAGGGGGGCCATGTTTGACGCAATTTGTACAGTAGCCCTCTGTGCCAGACCGCGTCAAATCCATACTTTTTGAAATACTCGTGATTGATGCTTCTCTAAAGTTGAGCAAGTTGATTTAACCGAAAACACCCTCTTCCCTTGGAATAGTCTTCCGTAGTGAATAAGTGGTTAAATGCAGTTATCTCGTGAATGATTCCTCAAAGAAGTAGGTATATTTTTTTAATATTCACAAAACTATGTACAAGGTTTAGTGGAAAAATTACCTTTTTTTTTTAGAAAATTTAGGATTGTGTAGAAAAATGTATGGTTATATACAAAGAGAGGAAATTTAGCGCCATTCCGTAGTATAGTATAGGGGAAGTTATGTAATCGGTCAGATTTTCAGTGTTGAGTTTTCAAAGGAATTTCATGTTTTTCGACCTCCAAATTTCAAAATGAAAGAGAAAGGTTTGTGTGTCTGAACACAATAACTCCCAATAGAATGGATGTATCAACATGAAACTTTAAATGTAACAAGAACCATCTAAAGACAGCTATTGATTTTCAACGAAATCGGTCAAGGGTTATGGGGAGATTTGGGGGAGGCTTAACAAAAAAAAACTCCAATACCTGCCGTTGTAATGAATGTATTGACACGAAATTTCATATGTATTTCAAAGCTTTATAAGAACGTCACCTATTAATTTTGAGCGGAATCAGCCAAATGGGAGGGGGGATTTAACTCAAAAATCTCAATAACCGACAAGAAATTTTAATTCAAAACCCCCATAAAGACGGAAGTCAACTAATGATTTTTAGACCAATATGTCGATTGGCTTCGGAGGGAGAGTGGGGAAGTAATTGCCGGCGATCCACCGTCGAGTTCTTTTATAATAATGTTAATAATTGTAAAAACATATTTTAAAATATTACTACTCATTGAGAAAGTTGATGTATGAGTAGTTGCACCCCCGTGTACTACTCTGAAGATCTGTTACAGAAGTGGATAAGGCCGGGATGGATGGCTCCGACTTGTCACTACACACATGAAGTCATCCTCTGTCAGCAGTTCCCATTCTTATGTTAACATTTAAAAAAAAAAATGTGTAAGTGACGCGATACTCACAAGAATTGATGTGTAAACATCTGCTTCAGTTTCAATAATTTGCTGTGAACCGATATTGATTTTTTAAAAATGTATAAAGTTACAATGAGGAATTAAACTTTCAAATTTATTGTTCTTCAATTTCTTTTATACAAAATTATAAAAATACAGTAGGACCTCCATATAACGAAATTGAAGGTTCCAAAGTAAAAGTTCGTTACATAGAAACTTCGTTATAAAGAAATTATATTTTTTTACAGTTTAAAAAAATTATAGAAATACATACATAGGTAGTATGTACAAATGTATTTAACTTGTGTTTTTATGAAATGTAACACAGGATGTTATGTATACACCTATATAAGGTTAAAAATAAATAAAAACACTCAATTAGAGAAAAAAATATACATACATATGTATTTATCTGCATGAAATATATGTACATAATAAAATACAAAAAAATTTACTACATTTTATGAAGCAATAGGGAAATGTATACATATCAATTGGTACGTAATTTATTGAACTGGGAAATATTTTCTAATATCTTGTTGAACACGTGTTTGTAACTTCTCATAGAAATGTTCACAATCGTTTAGCATTTGGAAAACATTATCAGGCACTTCTTCAATGACAGCTGGCGGGTTCTTCTATGGAGCCTCCCCTTCTCCCATTGTCGCCATTACATAATTATAATTTTAATAATAAAAATTACTTTTTAGATTTTTGTTTCGGAGCATTTTAATTCGTTATATGGAAGATTTTCTTCGTTATCTGGAAACATTTTATAATGGAATTTCATTTGTCTTTAAAATAAAATTCTATATATAGAAGTTCGTTACGTAGAGGTTCTACTGTATATACAAAATTATAAAAATATATACAAAATTATAGATTTGTAATAGCGAAAATAAGATATATACAACTGGGATTGTAGTTCTCTAAATACCGCGAGAATACAGCGTCCATGATACTGATAATTCTTTATTTTGAATATTTATAATCGCTATAAACCATAAGTAAAGATGACTTAAAAAAAAAAAATGAAAAGATTGACGAATAAAATTTAAAAATAAAATGATAATAAAAATAAATAAAAAAAAAATATATATAGAAAGCATTGACATGTATGTACTAGCTGTGGTCAACCTCTCTGTTACAGAAGTGGATAAGCCCGGGATGGGTGGCTCCGATTTGTCTGCCTTCTCCCCGCCAGCAGCCCACCAGGCCTCCAGACAAAGCCAGCCCCTCCCTACCCAGACTCCGTCCTACATCAAACACTACCCCTACGTACCACCTCCTCTCCAGATGCCATATCCGTAAGTAGATAAACTGTCATTTTTCCAAAATAACAACTACATATAAGAAAATGCTGTAATAGTGCGAAAATGCAAGATCGACTTTTCAATGGAATTTCAAGGTTTAAGGTCCCCTGAATGTTCAAGTATAGTTATTGTGTATCAAGTATACTACCAGAGCGCACTTTTGTCGCCGGAGTTCTTAAGTTTGTGTACCTAGGTTTATTCACTTAGGTTAGAGGTCTTTAACGAGTACCTGACATCTTACAGGCTTGGGACCATCACTTATTTCACCTCCCAGATAAACAGAACAATGGGAGGGGTGGCCGCTTCATAGTAGCTATTAATTTTCCGCAGAATTGGTCGAAGGTAGGGAACGTGAGAACCGCTGGATTTGTTGGCTATACAAACAATATATACAATAAAAATATTCTATACGAGAACATACACGTCTTTTCAACTATGCACTAATTCTTAAACATTACTTGGAAGACATGTTTAAGAACCATCAAAAGATGCAGTAAGCAAATAGTAGTTACTTGAGTAGATCACGAGCATCTCTCATTACTTGAGGGAACAATAGATACATTCAGTGAGAGCAAAATACAGTCACTGGTACGCACTGGTAAGTGGGGAGAAGACTCATTACACATTGGAGTAGCTAGCATTATTCTCTGGCTGAGATAATAAAACAATAATAGTTTCACAATCATATTTTTAGTTTAAATTTAATTAAACCTAATAATTACCAATGAGGTACCTTACACAAAATATTAGTATATATTCTAAAAAAATATATTCTAAAATATGCAGTTATGTCTTAATAGTCTTTATCTTAGGTAAACACTGCAACGCCGTGCGGAGTTTTTGGGAGAGATTTTAAAATTGCGCGTTCGGTAAACTCATACTTCGCCTGTTGGCAGCATTCGTTGGGAGTTCAAACTTTAAGAAAGCGTAATTTAAATTCGAATAATTTGTGACTGGAAACTGAAGCATTCAGTATCCTTGTCTTGACTGTAATGTTTGTGGTGGAGTTGTTATATATTATAATTATTTTTTTAAATTAGGTACATTAGATTGCTACCTCTGCCCCCCATCCTCTATCAGCAGTTCGGGTTCCGATGTTAACATCTTATTGGAGGTCCCTTTGTGTATTGTCTGGTCTAATACGAGTATAGTCCCTCTTATATTGAGAGGGTGCAGGAACCAAGAACACTTGGAAACAGAAAACTTGGAAACTTTAGACGGTTAGGTTTTATGACTCATGCCCGGGCTTTAGACAGTTTTGTGTCTTTTCCATGAGATTTCTTAGAATAATTAAAAATAATAAATTAGATTTATTAGACTAATTATATTAATTAAAAATTAGGCCCTTAGGTTTGTTTACAATTTGAAGAAAAACAGAGCAGGTAGAAAAGAATAGACCCAAATATGTATCCGCTTTATCATCTTAGGTTCGTCTCTCTTGAATGACATCATCATCCTCGGCGCTACAACTCCATTCAAGCCTTCGCTTCCTCCAAAGATTTCTGTCCAGAGCAAGCGTTCTCCAGTTTTACATCCGAAGGTTTCTTGCGTCCCCATCGACTGTGACTCTGAATACCTCGAGTATTTAAATAGTACCACCATAGTACCAAACCAGTAGTAATGCATTAAACCGCTTTACCTTGATAATCAGACACTGGAATATCCTGGACACTTCTTGACTTCTGATTGTCTGGATCACAGCAGAATACCTATAAAACGGGGGACATATTTAACATTTCATTTCTTCAATTTAATAAAGAAGTACTTCTTTCTTAGTTTTATAAAGACGAGAGGGTTCTTTAAAAGGTGAACTTATGAGCTATTGAAAAAATATAATAAGTTGTTCGACTACCAAATCTTATTAGTCTATTAAAAATATTATATAATTCAATAAATAAAGCTTTAATTGGGCATTTCTTGGGGTTGAGGTTCTACGTGGCTGCTTACTTAAGACATCGAGATGAAAAAAATGTGTTAGATCCTTTGAAAATTCTAGCGAGGTGGGCGCCCTGGCAGCAGAGAAGGGGTTGGTTTTTCAGACGCAGCGTCATATATATAAATTCATTAAATTCAACATATAGTATAGTGATTTGTTTTTTGTTTTTTCACTGCGAATAAAGTATATGATTGTAACTTGCATATTATGACTCGTGTTATAGACTTTATCTTATATGGATCTAAATGAATAAAACAAACTTATTTTTGAAATATTGTCTATTTCACTAAAGTTTAGTGGAATAGACAATATTTCAAAAATAAGTTTGTTTTATTCATTTATTACAAGTTTCCACAATATGTCCGCGTTCCTCAACTTAGAAGTTGTTATATGGATCTGTTAACTAGCATTATTCCAAATTCTGAGTCGACTTGTGACTTAATAAATAATCAACTCTTCAGTAAGTAACTCGTTTACACTATTTCCAAATTGTAAGCGTTTAAGGAATCGGCCAATCCAAAAGTAAACGACACAACTAAATATGTGGAGGAAACATCTTTACATAACTAAAAAAAAAAAATGACTTTTAGTTAGGTCGATAAATCATGTTCATCGGGCCTGTAGTCCCAAGGTTGCCATCCTTCCCGGTCTGTAGTAGCATTGCACTCCCTTCTCAGTCCTGCCGTTTTATATTTTTTATTTAGTTTTCATTAATTGAAAAATTCATCTCATTAAACGGAGAAAATAAGGCAGTTTACCAAAAACGATAAACATAATTCAAGGGGATTCATGTGATTAAACTTAGGTTTAAAATGTGACCCAAAGAGGAATGATGAATATTTTGGTTTTAACATTTTTAAAAATGGGAGACATTTGAGTAGGTAGTGGAAGAAATGAGCGGGTCAAAATGACAAAATAGGTGCGAAAGCATCTCAGCTCATCTTCACCCCAATTTTCAACGGTTTGAGGGACATGATTCACTGGCCTAAGTCAAAAGTAACACAACTTACAATTAAAAAAAGTTGATTCACAACAACACTAGTGTAATTAAATCAGTATTATCTCGGCTTCAGTATGCTTTTTTTTTTTTCGGGAATACCAGAATTTGTGGGGCCAAACCACCATAGAGGGCATTTAACTATATTATGGTGCTGTGGAATATGGTATGTCATTTAAGAAAGTAACTTGCATATTATGACTCGTGTTATAGACTTTATCTGATATGGATCTGTTACCTAGCATTATTCCAAATTCTGTGTTGACTTGTGACTTAATAAACAATCAACACTTCAGTCAGTAACACTATTTCCAAATTGTAAGTGTTTAAGGAGTCGGCCAGTCCTAAAGAAAACGACACAACTAAATATGTTGAGGAAACACCTTTATGTAACTAAAAAAACACTTTATGGTGCTATGGCCGGCTGTAGGACCCCGCCATTCGCTGGAGCGGAGAGCTCTCGGGACCAGGTCATCTATGTTAATCCGCGAGCTGCAGCCTGGTCCGAATGTAGTAGAGGAGGCTGGCAGACCTTGGAAATTTAGGATTTTTGTCTGAAAATGAAATATCTAGCTCCAGATGGATTTCGGTATATCCGATAAACCAGTGTGCGTTCAGCGCTATCCGGAGGTTTTGAAATGTTTTTAGTCTTTATTATGTTAGCATGAGTAGTAGTGCAGAAGCTTTATGGGGCAAGAGTAGATTAAATGTGGAAGTACAGTGCACGTCGCTTAATGTGATCACATTACTCGAGTAACACTAAGCAAAAGGCACCAGGGGAGCCAAAAACTATACATTATGTAAAAAACAATGTTTATTAGTATTTATGTCCATACTATGTGCATAAATCTTTAGGAACAAACCTAATAAGTATGTACATAGATATGTATTGTACCTATACATATGTATGTACAGTAGTTATGCATGTTGTATGTACACATGTACAATCTAAAAATTGTTTTATACGTAGAAAGAGGTTCGTTAGATCTTAAGAATTTTAATTTCTCTGAAGTGCTGAGGTCACGATTGTTCGTTTATTTAAATCCGAATGGTTTAATTTCACAAAACAATTCGTGTTTGCACGGTTGACTTAACGATTGATAAGACAATAAAAAAAAAAAAAAAATTGACTAGCGGTGGGAGAAGCGGATGTTTACTTTAGCTCCAGTCTTTTCGCTACTCAGAAAATGAAACAAAGAACCAGGTCCGAGATGATCACAACAGCAATAGCTAGTTTTTTTGTTATGTATTCCTCGTTACAATCTCGATATTGATCACAATAAACGAAATATTGATAACAATAAACGGTAATGCATTGGTATTGCGTGGGCCCGTTCCAAGCCATTTTGATCAAAAAAGCGGTTTATAACATTAACCGTGATTACATTAAGCCGCGTGCACTTTATTAATGTTTTGTAAGGAAGGTATTTCGGTTTATGACTGGATAGTCATGGGTATACTTGTAGATGTAGACGCCTTGTTACTGTGTTACTGCACATTGCTACACTCCTTAGAGATCGAGGCCCCCCCCCCCCCCCCCCTCCCCGTCTTTAAATTTAGAAGGAATTTGGAATTTTATAGTCTGAAACGAGAAACAGGGTAAAGAAGATTTTATCCACTTGGTTTGCAAGCAGTCGATGGCTCAGAGTCGTCAGCATGTATTGTCATGGTTGCAGACAGGTTCTGGTATATCGAAAGAAAATAGGTTAAATAAAAGTGGACTGACCATCCCATCTTTCGAAGCTCCTGCTGTACCTGCAGCTAACAATGTTTACTTTTATTTAAATATAATGTTATTTATTATATATTATAATATATGAAGTATATAAGTTTTTTTTTTTTTTTTTTTCCAGTGGATATCCATTCTACACGCCTGGGTTCCAGTTCAACTCCCTGCTTCTTCCTCCGCCGCCCTATGATCACTACGAACACTGCGACCAATGCAACAAAAAGGAATAAGCCCTTGTACATCGTTGTATGGTCTGTTATATAAATGATCGTCCTCGAGGTGGGGCGTTGAAAGGGTGCCATGTTTTAGTTTATTCTAAAAACACAACTATTTTCAGTGATTAATGGTAGTCAACTGGTGACTGACGTGGTGATTTTTCTCATTATTTTCTCTTTATCATTTGAGGAGTTTGGAGCCAGAGCGGACCAACCCACAATTTTTCCGAAAATGAGTTATTACCATCCTGATGTTGGCATAGGTTCCCTTTTTCAAAACCAGTGTGGATCACTTAGTTTCTTCACTTCAGTGATAGATAGCAGCACTTTAAGTTTAGTCCACAAGTATTTTGTGCATATATTTTCAAAGTCGCAATGGATCATACGGCCTTCAAAAACTTTATAGAACACAAAAAGGGATCACTCATCCAATACTATTCTAAAATTTCAAATATAAATAAATATTTGGGGCCCATTTATGGAGATAAACAAAATGTACTCAATTTTCAATTGCCATTTTCTACCTGTTCAGTTTCAACCAGTTGGTCCGCTCTGGCTCCAAACTCCTCATTTATACGCTATTATAGAAAAAACATTTTAACAGAAAAATTGATAAAAAAAAATAAAATAATTTTTTTTTTTGAAGTATCCTCAATCTATATATCCTTCCTACCAATATTAAACCAATCGACCGACAATTGACTTTCATTGAGAGTTCTGAATCCCATTCTAAATTTTGAGTCGATACATTCATTACTTCAGGAGATATTATGATTACTTGCCCATCTATACAAAATACAGGGGAAATTATGTAATCTGCCAGAAATTCGATGCTGAATTTTTAACGAAATTTCATGTTTTCCGCCACCTAGATCCCAAAAATGTCTATGATCTCGACATTTTATTGTGTATCCAGAATTTTCTAAGGACGACCCTATTGATTTCCAGCCAAATCTATCAAAGGAAAAGGAGGGCTTATAGGGAAGACTTAACATACATAAACAATAACAGCTGTTACAATGAATTGAAAATTTAATTTGTAAATTCACAACCCTACAAGAACAACCTATTTCAATTTTCAGGCCAAATAAATGAATATAATTTTTTTCATTTACGACAGCTTTCAGCATCTGAATTCTATTATAAGCACTAAACCTTAACACTCGCCGATGTTGTTAGTTATTGTGACTCCTGTCCGGGCTTTTAACTTCGAGGTCATATCGCCTACTACCAGAGTGCTATGAGCCCTACTCTACTATGGGAGTCCTACTAGTTTTGTCTACCTAGTATAAGAGTCCATAACCTATACCCATAAAATAAACTTAACCATGCCGTCCTTCGGATGAGACGTTAAGCGATGGTCCCGAGCCTGTACGATGCAGAAGACTACTACCCTAGGTGAATAATAAAAAAAATTTAGGTTAGTCAAAATTTAGGACTCCGATGAGTCGGGCTCATGTCCACTGGAGTAGGCGATATGACTTCGTAGTTAAAAGCCCGGGCATAATATCTAACTATAAGATGTCTTCCTGAGGTTCCTCCCAGGGTGGTTTTTTTTGCCGCTTCTCAGCTTCCTTCCAACTGTCGAAACACCTTTTTTTAAAAAAAAAATAATTTTTTTTGTTCTATAAACAGTTTCCTACTCTACTAATGGACCACCCAAGTTGTGGTTTTTTGAAATGTAGCAATGGTCATTGTTTGGATTGCACTCGTCATCTTCAGAGTACACTCCCTAAAAAATGTTCACTATTTCTTTTACCTCGCCTAATTTTTGGTTTGCTCCTTAAGGATATAATATAACCCCCAATGTACTTTTTGTTATGTTATGAATAATTACTTCCCTATATAGATGAAATTTTATTTGTGTATCCAGCGCTTTGTTCAATTCGTTCTGGGGAGGTACATTGCCGATGATGCAACGACTATTTTTTTTTTTTCATTTCCTACTCTCATCACTCTCCCCTCGTAATTCTTTGCGTCAGCCATTTTCTTTGTTTCATTGTACAACCTAATTCTGAAAGTGAAGTATAGCCAGTAATACAGGTATGGAATTAATTCGAGAGGAGGTTGTGTGACCCTGTAAAAATACGATTGATTGGGAAAGTTCCAGTCATGGCGACAAAAAAAATTTAAAAATAAATTTTAAAACTACCAATAAAAAAAATTAAATTCCTTTGCGTTAGAATGTAGAGATTTACCTCAAAATTATTTCCTACGAAAAGGTGTACATTGGTGAAGAGTGGACAGCTGTTGTGCCTCATGCTGCCCGGGCTTCGAAATGAAATGAAAAATAATCTTTATTCTGGGACATACGTCCCCTAAGAATAATAACATAAAAATAAACAAAAGTATACTAGTATCAACCAGTTGAGACGGAATAAAAAGAAAAGAAAAGAGACCTCTAGGAATAAATATTAAATCTTAAAAACAGGCAATTAGTAAAACAATATAATAAACTAGTGAAAAAATAATGAAGAAAAAAAAAATAAATAGAAAAACTAATATGAATAATAGAGTGAAACATGATAACAATAATGACTTATTATATATATGAATTGTAGAAAACGACTGAAACAGCAGAATAACAATTTGACCAGTAGAGAGAGAGACTTATAGGAAGACGAGAACTGAGAACTATGTCATAATTTCGTCGCTCTGGTGGACATGAGCCCGACTATTGTGGGAGTCTTATATTTTGGTTTTTTTCACCTAGGGGTCTAACGAGTACCTTACATCGTACAGGCTCGGGACCATCCCTTAACGTCCCATCCGAAGGACACCTCCCAGATAAAACACCTAGAAAGAGACTTTATATTATCTTTAAATGATATGGAGTATTAACTTCTAAAGAGGGGGGGAGGGGGGTTCTCTCAATTTAAGTGTAGTTTTGAAACTTAGCAGAGTAGTGTTGGTCATTTAATGTTGTGGATGTTGGCTGTCTCATCAAGTAGCAGGTATGGTATGTTGGTGTGAAAGAGACAAACCACAGCTTCCGATGGAGTAGCCACCATAGCCCCTGGGGGACCCGCTCGGACACCCCTGGAATAGTGAACATCGCCTCCCCTCCAGGGATTACTAATGAAATCCGAGCCTCCAGCCTCTGTTTGTCTTCCGAATCATTTGTCCCAACTTTGCCATCCCATCCCACTGGTAACTTGATCAGATTTCATTTGGTAACCTCCGCTTCCTCCCTTCATGTTTGCTCACGTCTGTTGACTTTTGTTAGATCTTTTCGTCTCTATTTCATCTTCTTGTCTTCATTCGGGCCTCGTGTTGTCTTGTAATTCGTCAGCTCCACCTCCCTCGAAACAGAGTAGAGATAGCGTCAACTACTGACTACTGATCATTATGATACTTAACCTCAAACTGAAATCACCGACAATCTACATCCCCAGAGTGGAATAATCAATTAATTTTTCGCCTACTCCAAAACCGTTTGCGCTAACATTCTTTTTAATATATATTATATATTTATATATATGCTTATGAATCACTCTCCTACTTTGTTCACCTCTCTCTCAAATGCCTTAACCCTAAAACATCTCTCTCTAGACTGTGTAGACTACATCTTAACCGTAACGCAACTCCTTCAGTCTCAGTTCAACTCAACTGTAAGTTTAACTGAGACAAATAAAATGTCAATATTTTAAACTGAAAGGATTAACTGAACTGAGTGTGTGGGGGTTCAACTGTACAGTTCTCAGTTCAATTTGTGTCGAGCGAGAGTGCGTATCAAGTCGCGTAAATAGAACAAAGTGATGGTTGATTTCATTGCGATATATAGATCTGAACCTTGCCTATGGCAAGTTAAATCTAGCGAGTAAAAAGATGCTGCCTACATGTTAGCGAAGAAGTTACAAGAACTAGAACCTGGTGCGACAAAGAAATCTGTTGTGTCAAAAATAAACAGCTTAAGATCAAAATTTGAGACACTCATACGACCGTCCTGTTGCTATAAATCTCAAGGTTGCAGATAATCTTTCATGTGGAGATATTGCTGTTCTCATGACTGTATATTTCTTCATAATCAAAGGGGAAACCAACGAAAGCAGTTTTTGGTACTGTTTGAGTCATGCGCAAATAATTGAGGAAATCTATAGGTTCTTCACTCAATTCTTTTAATAAATGTATGTGGCAAGATAAATTTCGTTTTTGTAACCACTTCTTGCACCACTGTTTACGCTTTTTCTTTTTTTTTTAATTACAAAAAGTAAACAGAGAGCGTCCAAATCGTCCCCCCCCCCCCCCCCCCCCCATCCTCGTTCGAATCCATGGAAAAAACTGGAGGATTGAACTCTACGTGTGTACATCTCAGTTCACAGTTGTTAAATCTGACAGTTAAAACTGTACGTGTGTGGCTGGCCTATTTTTAACAGCTGATCGTCGGCATTTGTCTCCATTCATTAGTTGTTCACCATTAGTTTTTAAACAAAATACGACTGGTTCAGTCTTTGTATATTTTTATATTGACTGATTAATTTACTGATATCCTAACAGCTGTTTTTTTTATATATAAAAAAATATTTCAGCCGTTATCAGAAAAAATTTAAAACTTCGCCGGTTCTCTTCTTTAAAAAATAATAATAAATTTAGGAGTATTTTAATAATTATAATGTATGTATTGTTTACATCACATAATAAACAGGTATGTGACTAGTCATTAGTGAATAATCATCGGGAAAAGTGTAAACACCAAATTTGGTGAAGTATAAAACCTCTTGTTTGAGGTTTGAGTCTACGAGGTGATGTCGAGGTTTGTGGGTGGTCTTGGAGGCCCCATCTGTTACCTTGAGTTGTTGATTGAAATAACAGACATCCATTAGGCCCCTCGCCAGTCACATCGACCTAGCTACTCCATCAATGACGCAACTACCAGACATATCTGACAAACTCATTTTAAAATTAGCCTATTAGTATGGCACTCACCTTACAAAACTATAATCAGTGCCTTCTTGATTAGAGGATCCTATCTTCACTTCTGTGAAGATAATAGTAATATATTCATTTTTGTTAAACTATAACAATATATACATTAAGAGCTTACAAAAAGCTTATAAATTAATGGAAGAAAAATACGGAATGTATTCCAGATCACGAATGTTTTTGATTATTCTAGATGAATGTCGGAAAAATGTTACCCTACCTTCAGATATCTACTCTGTGTTTTGGCTACATTACCTGTTTCCACTGATTTCTAAATTGAAATATCTTTCTCTTCGCTCAAAAGAATCAAAGCTTTTTGGGGAAAAGAAATTCTTGCTATCCACTATCCATTATAGTTTGTCTAGTGCTGACTGTGATAGGAAGAACGGCTAAGATTGTTGCTCTAAAAGAAATGTGTATTATATAAGTTATTTATGTTATTATTTTACTAGAATTAAAAATGCAAATTACGTTTTAGATAAATTATCATCTTTTTATTATAAAATCATAGTTGGATTCAAATAATAGTCTAATCATTACTATACTGGTATTACTTCCGGGACTTACCATTCACTTATTTATTGACGGTTTAAGCACCATTAACAAAGATTTGCTGGTGAATTAACCAGCACTAATTCACAAAATACTCTATATTTATCTTCTGTTCTCAGTTGTCTATTAATATTCTAGTGTCAAGTTGTCTTGTTATGAAACTAAATGCGATGTCGGCAAGAACGCAATAACATTAATTATTTCCAGGAAGGTAATATTTTGGAAAATATGAACTATTAAGGATTTCTTACACAGGTCAGTTCCATGGAATAATTAATAACCATTAAAAAAAGAAGTATACTATTAATTTTGATTTTTGAAAAATGGATTATTTTCAATTTCAGAAAGCAGATATTTGCAAGGACGTTTTTTTATTTTTTTCAGTCTCTTGGCTGTATGGTTCATTGATTCGTCATTTTTTTCCCTCCCGTTGTCTTTTCCTTCAAGTTTATTTTGGCGGTAACAGGTTTCTACGGGCTACATTAGGTAAAAACTATTATAAAAACTGTATTAAAAAGTTAATTTATTTTCCAGCATCCCCTCGAACTATCATGGAAGAAGAATGACTCCTTTGGAAAAAACAAAACCAACGAATCTATGAACCATGTAAGTTGCTGCTATCGTCTGGGAGAAGCTTTAATGAGTTTCTACAAGAACTGGATATCGAGTCAGGAGAGAAGATCAATGGGATCAAAACACCATCACTCTTTTATTTGTTCAGAAATTAAAAATAATATGAAGCTAAAATGTTGTTGAAGTTTTATTATGGGTGAAGTTTAATATCGGTGAGAAGTCGCTTGAGCTGACTGAGGTTGGTAGCTTTGGCTCGATTGAGGTTGTTCATTTGTTGTCTGGATCTCTTCTTGATCTGAAAGGCCCTCCGGAGGCTGTCGTCTGCCATCGCCTCCACGCTGGTCAGTATCCTCGCCTTGTTGGAGATCTCTTCTAGGTCTTGTCTGATGTGGACCGCTGTGTCCAAGGCTTGCTCAGGAGGCCGGCTGGAGGCTACAAGCTCCTCCAGACTCACCTCTACTGTACCCACCTGCGCAAAACAACGAGTTGATCTGTGACTAAGGAACAGCAGGAGATATCGGAACCTCAGGACATCCAGGAATTTTGTCCTTGACTATATGTACTAACTTAAAGATATATTAAACAGCTTCAAAATAATATCATGGGAAGCCATGGTGGCCGTGCGGGCTAGAGCGTAGGGCTTTGGTCACATCATGGTTTGCGGGTTCGAATCTCGTCCGGGAGTGAGTTTTATTTCGTAGATAGAACTCCCTCCCGGGGCTATGGATGTCGTAAATAACTATATATAACACATTGACATGGCACCGAACATAAAGCCAAAAAAAAAAAAAAAAAAAAAAAAATATGAAATGATTCAAGAGATTGTCCCTTGCGAAAAATCTTAGTAAAGAAAATTATAGCTCCTACCAGTCCTAGATAAAATTCTAGAGAAACTTCTTTTGAAGCGCATTTATCCTATTTTTGATTCCCTTAATATCATCCCAGATCACCAATTCGGCTTCCGTTCCCAACATTCCACAATCCAGCAATGTCACCGTGTTGTAGATGCCATAGCCTCCTGTCTTGAGAACAAGGAGAACTGCTCCAGTGCCTTTCTCGATGTTGAACAAGCGTTCGACAGGGTTTGGCATTCGGGGCTGCTCTGGAAACTCAAAAATATCCTTCCTCAAACCTACTACCTTATTTTAAAGTCCTACCTTATAGATCGCTACTACTGTGTTTATCACGGTAGTGCGCAATCCTTCCTTCCTCAGCTAGCTGGTGTTCCTCAAGGGTCTATCCTAGGACCCATCCTCTATACAGTATACACGGCCGATATTCCTTCCCATCCTAATACCTTGCTATGCACTTTTGCGGATGACACCGCCATCCTTTCCTCAGACAGTGATCCACAAAAAGCTTCCGATTCCCTTCAGGAACATCTTTCATCCCTTGAGACATGGTTCCGCAGGTGGAGGATCAAGGTCAATGATAAGAAATGTACACACATCACCTTGCACCCTGCGACGTGCAACCTGTCCCCCTGTCAATCTTTATAACACACCCCTTCCCGTTGCGAATCGGGTCCGCTACCTTGGGTTATTTATTTACAAACGCCTGACATGGAATCCTCATACTAGACTTAAAAGACAAGAACTTAATCGACGATACAAACTCTTATTACGACTTTTAGACAACAGATCGAAACTTACATTAAGTAATAAAAGACTCATTTACAACCAATTACTGAAGCCAATATGGACGTATGGAGCTGAACTCTGGGGCTCAACTAAACCTTCGAATTCTTATAGAATCCAAACCTTACAATCCCGTATCCTTCGTAAAATCAGAAACGCTCCATTCTACGTCTCAAATGCCATCCTTCACAATGACCTGCAGATTCCCTTTGTGAGGGATGTAATTAAATCCCGCTACAGAAAATTCCACTCTACCCTTTCCTTTCACCCTAATCCTTTAGTCCGCAGACTAAAAAAGAAAATTATTTTGTGTGAATTAAGATAATTGATCAGACTTTCTAACGCCTTATGGGAAATCTTCGTATAACCCTGACCTATCTCCTTAAATGAATTCTCCCCAAAAAATTCTATATTTTGGGGGCGGTAAAGTAGGGAACCCCCCCACTAAATTAATGGGATACCTCTATCTTGAGCTCGAGATGATTGGGCTGAGTGGTCTCTGCCAGATCCTTGTGTACCGTCTTCCTGAAGAGGGAAGATTTCCCCTTGACTCTCTTCTTGTTGCTATATCCTCTGGTAGACTCCGCTGCCAGACAGCACTGTGTCTGAAACATGGGTGGACGTTCTGTCGGAGCCTGTACCACCACTTCTACAGGGTTTCCTCCACCACATCCGAAGCACACACATCTACCATTCACCTGTTTTTTTTATTTTTTTTCAATTAAGACAGATTAGTTGAATAAATAACCGAAAAATGAATTTATTTACTAAAAAAAAAATGTGAAGATCTTAAACAAATCACTCTGCCTCCCCACTCAAATTCAGTTCATACTGGCATTACTAGGTATATATTACGACTTTCCGATACCCACAATATCAGTATGAATTGAATTTAAGATGGGGGGGGGGGGGGGGGGGGAGAATGATCTGTAAAAACGTGATTGGTACATGAGATCCTGTTAAGGCCACATCATATACATTATTAAAAATCCTTATTAATAAATATGTGCATTACAATTCAAAAATTACTTTCAAATATTTTCTTTAACTTTGGTAATATTGTTCCATCTCAAATCTGAGGACACAATAACAATTAAAAATTTAATAAGCAACGTTTTTGGCAAAAAACAATTTTTCGATAGGACTGATTGTTTTCGCTTAAATCAAGCAGTCTAAAAAAATGGTTTTCAAAACTACATTTTAGGACAGTGTTCAACATGAATCTTGAAAACCATTCGACCTTCCAAAATCTTGTTTCATATAAAATGCATCTTTCACTATTCTCTACACCTTTTATTTGAAGAGATTTTTGATTAGGTCATAAATATAAGCGTTGAATATCTTGTAAAATGTGCATAATCCTCGAAGTAAAAGGGTTTTATTTTTGTAATTTTCTGCCAAAATCTAATCAGTTAATCTTGTGGATAATGTCCGAATAGATTTCAGGGATATGTATTGATAAAATGGAAAGTTAATATAATAAATAAAAAGTAAGAACTTTTATAGTGTCTTAATTCCAGAAAAAAGTATACATATAGTGTACCGGTCAGTAGTTCTAGGTTCAGAGGTGACATTTAGGTTGGCTAGGTTGTCATTTTTATACAATCATCAGGTTACCTGAGGATGTGGCACCCTGTCCCCTAGGAAAGTCCTCGACTCGACGTGGTTACAGCCTGACCACTGCATGTCCCAGATATTATCAGGTCACGGAGACTTTAACACCAAACTCTTCTTCTTTAAGAGAAACAAGAACCCAAACTGTTCATGTGGGGGCATCGAAACTGAAGAACACGTAGTCCTCGATTGCCCGCTGTATGACCAGGCCAGGAGTTGATTCGCGGGACCGGATCATACCTGGGACTGGATCTGCGGCAGCTGGGGACGGAGACCGACTACCCAGGGTCAGTCGATTTGTCGGCTCCTGGCGGGAGCAGAAAAAAGCGTTGACGCGATGGGACGAACAACGATCACCATATGTTGGTCATCTGATGGTCGCTTCCGGCCCGCCATAACCTCACGAGCTAATAACCAGATCCCGAGCTTAAAATAATAATAAAATATGGCATTGTCAAAATGTCAAGAGAGAAATCACCCAGTGGTGACACTCCCTAGGCACTGACTTCCATTCATTTATATCCCACTGTCACTGCTGCTGCTAAGGAGGTCTCTAAGCCATTGGCGCTAAAAGCGTCGTTTGGGAAAGAGTGGCAGAATGGAAAACACGGACTACAAGATTACTGTCTACTTTTTGTACATGGATTTAGCTACTTCGGTGACGAAGGGATTTAGTCCACATCCGTTTTGAAATACGCAATAAAACACAAATTTAGGTTAATGACCTCAAGTAAGCAGTCTCCTTTCTTGGATTCGCGTTTTCTCAGTTGATGCGATGAGATGTTAGCCGTTACGTCAATACTCTCGCAGAACACCAGTGAGGTTCTTCCAACGAAAAATCTGAAAGCAATATAACTAATTACACCTTAAAAATTTTGATTTTTCGAACAAAAATAGATTACTAAATTATTGTAGGAATATTGAGGGTCAGTCAAAGATAGAAGAAAACACTATTCAAATGCCAACGTTTCGATATATTTTATATCATCATCAGGGCCTACAAACATGCGGGGGAAATCAAGATTAGAATCAAATTTCCCTCCCATGTTTGTAGGCCCTGATGATGATATAAAATATATCGAAACGTTGGCATCTGAATAGTGTTTTCTTCTATCTTTGACTGACTGAATATTCCTACAATTAGAATCTACAGTCGCTAATCAACAATTACTAAATTATGTATTGAGAAAAATAATTTTAATAATTTATTGTAGGGTACTCGAATCTACCAGCGCCTTCTAATATTATATATATATATTGAACAAATATAAATAAAAGGGGGGGCCGGTAGCTCAGTGGTATGCGTGCTTGACTTCTGAGCTCAAGGTCGTGGGTTCGTAGCCCGACCGAGGCCCTTAGTTTATTTTATCTGGGAGGTAAAATAAACTTAAGCACGCCGTCCTTCGGATGGGACGTTAAGCGATGGTCCCGAGCCTGTACGATGTCAGGTACTCGTTAAAGACCCCTACCCTAGATGAATAAAAATTTAGGGTAGGCAAAATTTAGGACCCCCACAGTAGAGTCGGGCTCATGTCCACCAGAGTGACGAAAGAGCGCTCTGGTAGTAGGCGATATGACCTCGTAGTTAAAGCCCGGGCATGAGTCATAAAACCTAACCTAACCTAAATAAAAATAGTTAATGGGTTGCAATACATTGTTTCAAATCTTGTATATTACTGTTCAATGAGATGCACAGATTCTTGTTTTATGTAATTGAAAGATGTCCGACGAGACATAAATGTTCATACATGTTAGTAACAATGTTGTGGCACCTTAAAAATTATAGGAACCAAACTTACATTTTTTAAAAAATGAAGTATTCAATATACTACATTGCGGTTACATACTTGGGTGCGCAAAATTAACACCTACACAGTAGAGTCGGGCTCATGTCCACCAGATAGGTAGTATGACCTCTGTAGTTGATGCCCGAACATGTATAACTTACTGGGGTAGTGTGCTTTCCTTCTGAGCTCAAGATCGCGGGTTTGAAACCTGACAGAGCGCTCTGGTAGTAGGCGATGTGATCTCATATTTTTATTATTTAAAAGCCCGGGCATGAGTCACAATAACTATTACAAGGAATGTTAACCAATTGTACATGGCTGTCATTAAATAAAACATGTGTACATATGTTTGATAGAGGAATATTTATACAAGATTCCTGTAATTTTTAAATGTATAAAAAAGTTTGTAAAATAATCAATAATATATTTTGGACCACTTACATAAATATCAGCTTGATGAGAAAATTTGCAAACATCATTACATAGGTTTTAAAAAAAAGTTTTTTGTCTTATCGTTCAATTATAAATATTTTCTCTTTTTAACACAATTTTAATTTTATCCCATTGCTATCACACCTGATAAAAGTCTCGTATCACAGAAATGTAAAATAAATAATTTAAAAAAAAATAACCTAGAAATGTTTGAGGCAAAGAAAAACTAGTTATTATAACTCATGCCCGAGCTTTAACTATGAGGTAATATCGCCTACTATCAGAGCTCTCTTACGTCACTGGTGGACATGAGCCCGACTACTACTGTGGGAGTCCTAAATTTAGCCTATCCTAAATTTTTATTCACCTATAAGGAAGGCGTGCTTAAATTTATTTTACTTCAGATAAAGTAGACGTAAGGGCCTCGGCCGGGTTTCGAACCGATGATCTTGAGCTCTGTAAGCAAGCACGCATACCACTGAGCTATCGGCGCCCTCTGAAATTAAACTAAGACTTCCTTTTAATTTGTAGTTTTCTCAATACTTTCAGATATTAGAATATCATAAATATTTATTTATAAATTTGTAACAAAACTGGAATAATTGATTCCCAACTCATTCATTTTTTTTGTTTGTTTTGACCTTTTCATTGCATATCAGTCATGACACTAGTAAGTTATTATGACTCATGTCCGGGCTTTAACTACGATGTCATATCGCCTACTACCAGAGCACTCTTTCGACTCTACTATGGAAGTCCTAAATTTTTATTCACCCAGGGTAAGGGCTCTTTAACGAGTACCTGACATCGTACATGCTTGGGACCATCGCTTAACGTTCCATCCAAAGGACGGAATGTTCCAAGTTTTTTCAGCTCCCAGATAAAAAAAGGTAAGGGCTTCCTCGGCTGGGTGTCGAACCTGTGCGATTTTGAGATCAGTATGACTCTAGTGGACTTTGAGACTAGAGGGGAGGGGACTAAATGATAAATGAGGACTAATTTATAAATATTTGACTAATTCAAGTAACTATAAAACTAGGTATATCGATTCCTAATATAAAATTGAAAAGAGCGTGAAGGCTCTGTTTTTAATTACTAATTATCAATCTGATAGGAAGACTTTGGAACATTTTTCGAACCCCTGAGATGAAGATTGCGGGTTCGAAGCCCTTAGGTTTTTTAAAAACCTAAAAAGACGCCGTCCTCCCGATAGGATGTTAAGCGATGGTCCCCAGCCTGTAAGAAGTCAGGTACTCGTTAAAGATCCTTATCCTAGGAAGGCAAAATTAGTAGAGTAGGGCTCATGTTGACGAGGGAAGAAAGAGCACTCTGTTAGTAGGCGATATGACTTTGTAGTTAAAACTCGGACATGTCATAAAAACTAACTATGGAACAAATTGATCCTCTAAACTTTTGATTTTATGAAGGTGGAAAGTTTAGTGTATAGTTTTTTACCAGAGAAAAGGGACTCGACTTTGACTAATTCACATGAGACGATGTATGTATCGACACAAAATATAGTATGGTTCAGAAGCCACTATGTTGGCTTTGGAGGAAGAGCGAAAACGTAGTTGATTCATTTTTGCTGAGGAAGTAAATCATAGCGTGTGTTTCACCGACGACCCCTTTCACCTTAAGGGGTCAGTAAAATATTCTTGGGGTATATATTCATTATAATTCCAATTCATATTCACACTATGACAAGCATTTTTATTTGAATGCTGCACGTTTCATTTTCCATTTTCTTTCGTTTAATTTGCGCATCCAAGGAATTTGAAATCCGTGGATTCTTACTGTTAAGCTGTGGCGGTGGTAGGGTAGATGAGAGGTTGGCAACCTGTAGAAAGGCAAGTGATAGCCGAGCCGGTGGCTATTGACCACCTCTCGACATATTGATTCTTGAAGGCAGCTGTCCCTTCTGATGTATTATAATGCCCTACAAATATTGTCTTTATGTTCTCAGGTTGCTGTACGGCTGGATCACTTGTTCAAACATTCCTTCATCTCACTTTCAATATTCTATTTGATACTCCGTTCATCAGAAATATAATGAAATCTGGTAGTTTATAAAAAGTCGAATCCGTTCTTTGCGTTTTTCAGAGTGAATGTAAGCCAATTGAATGACAGGTAGGGCTGGTGTTAGCTCAACTGTGGGAGTCCTAAATTTTGCCTACACAGGTTTAGTTACCTAAGTTAAGGCTCTTTAACGAGTACCTGACATCGCACTTCGCTCTGGGCCAGGCATCAAAATGTACCGGGGGCTGGCTTCCGGTAACCACAGCCACTACGAATCCAACCTCAGTTGGTGCCCCCGTAGTACCATTTTAGCTAAGGCTGTGAGAACCGCCCCCTCAAAGTCCAGAATAGGGTTGTGCCGGTCCGGGAAAATTCTGTCACAGGTCCAACTGCTCCAGTGACGATGTTGAAGCAGTGACAGTCACAGAGGAGAGACCGGAGCAATTATGTTGCCCCTGCGCATATTCGCCTATTCAATCGGTCCGATTCGATTCCCGCCTCCCGAACTCGAGTGTTCCTTCGTGGAATTCCACGCTGGTTCCATGTAGATATTCGAACGATTGATGTATACCAACTACCGAGTAAACATTTTGTTTCGGATTGTCCAGTCACAGATCCTAAAAAAACAGGAGGGGAAACTGGAAAGTGACGGCGATCTCGATCCGAGTACCGGTACAGCGGAACAAGAGCAGAGATCGTTGAGAAAATCCTCCCTCCCAAGGTCTGTGTCCACTGCTTCTGCTCCAAACTGTACCGGTAATTTCAAACCAATGGAGCAGGTGGCAACTGCTCCGGCCCGAGATTAGGTGACACGTCACTGCTCCAGCTGTACCGTCCCACCCCTGGTCCAGAATCGTGACTGACTCGGGATGGCAAGCATTTGCCTATCATCCCTACAAGAGGAGAGGGGGGGGGGGATTAGCCGTAGTATAAAAAAGTATTGTAATCATGCGAAAAGCCGAGATCGAGTTTTCAACGTATTTCTAGGTTTCAAGGTCTTCTGAATATTTGTCGATCATTTTCGCGATGGTGTCCGTGCATGTGATTGGAAAGTTGTGATCAGTCTCCCCCATCCCCTTTCCAAAATTATTTCATACTGGCATTACTGTGTAAAAGAATGTCTAATCTCAGGTTACGCTGTTTAAAGGGACAAATTGAAATAATTTTGAAGGGGAGGGAGAGAGACGTGGTTGGTATAAGAAAGTCCTGTAATTGCTACATCACATATATTTTTAACATATATGAAAAGAGTTGCTATGTCTAGCATTTTTCAAAGTGAGCTTTCCTTCTTATTGACGTTCAAACAGTTACTGGTAGGGGCGGTTAGATCGATTTGACGATAACGCCTTAACTAAACATAAGATATATTCTGACCCAAAGATGGGGTTCATAAGTACACTAAGAGATTTTTAGTATATTTATAAACCTCGACGATGGAGCAGCCATTTTTGTTTTTATGGAATAGACAATATTTCAAAAAAGAAGTATGTTTTATTTATTTTTTACGTTTACACAATATTAATGAAAAGATGGCTGATGTAGTCAGAAGTGATTATTTCACAGGTAAAATAAAATATAGTCTGACTTATCACATATTTTATTTATATTTGCTATCCGGCTTTAGAGGTTGCACTCATCATCAGGCAAGGCAATCTACAAAAAACCATCATTAAGCAACAAAGAAACAGGTTCTTTTCGTTACAGTCCATGAAATATAATGGCATAAATATAAGTAGAATAAATGAATAGAAAGTAAGAGAATAAAATGTATACATTTATTTTGTTACTTTTTATTCATTTATTGTACTTATATTTATCAAACCCTTTATTGTCATTATATTTTATGGACTGCAACCAACAGAACCTGTTTATTTGTCGCTTAATGATGGTTTTTTTTGTAGATTGCCTTGCCTGTTGATGAGTGCAACTTTGAAAGCCGGATATCAAATATAAAAATCTGTGAGAGGTCAGACTACATCTTATTTGACAACCTGTGAAGTTTCTCAACTCCTATTAATCTGGAAGTTATGCCGGAAAAAAGTAACCAACAATAATAGAGGAGAAGCCAAAGAAACATATTTTTTGTTATATCTTTACATTTTGTTTTACCACCAACCTCCACAGGATATCGCTACGTTTATGACCTAACTTCAAATCTTTTCAAATAAAGTTTTAGAAAAAATTAAAATACATATTCTACATGAATTCAATTTTTTCAACTCTGTCCTGTTTTCGAGATATATTCCGAAAACCGTTTTGAAACATATTTTTAGACGTTTCCTTTATTTAACCGAAAATGGTTAGTCCTATCGAAAACGTTCTTACCAAAAACGTCCCTTATTAATTTCCAATCTCTAGCAAGTCCTCAGATGTGAGATAGGATCAATAAAAGTTAAAGCGCCTCATACAATAAAAGCAAATTACCGTTCGAAATATTTCAAAGCAATATTTCTATTGTATCGCATAGCAACGAATTATAAAATATTTTTGTTCGAAACGAGGTCCGAGGCCTTTATGTTTTTTATCTGGGAGTTGAAAAAACCTTGAGCATCTTTCGGATGGGACGTTAAGCCATGGTCCCGAGCCTGTACGATGTCAGGTACTCGTTAAAGAACCCTACCCTAGGTGAATAAAAATTTAGGATAGGCAACATTTACGACTCTCACATATGATCAACTTTACTAAATGTTTTTCCAACCATCACATGCTTAATAATTTAATATATATGTATACAATATATATCTATACATATAGAGAGCGCCGGTAGCTCAGTGGTATGCGTGCTTGACTTCTGAGCTCAAGGTCGTGGGTTCGTAACCCGACCGAGGCCCTTAGTTTATTTTATCTGGGAGATAAAATAAACTTAAGCACGCCGTCCTTCGGATGGGACGTTAAGCGATGGTCCCGAGCCTGTACGATGTCAGGTACTCGTTAAAGACCCCTACCCTGGGTGAATAAAAATTTAGGGTAGGCAAAATTTAGGACTTCCACAGTAGAGTCGGGCTCATGTCCAACAGTGACGAAAGAGCGCTCTGGTAGTAGGCGATATGACCTCGTAGTTAAAGCCCGGGCATGAGTCATAAAACGTAACCTAACCTGTTAGTCATTTTTATGAAAAATAATAGAAATTAAGAGAAAATATATATATATATATATATATATATATTTGATACGTCAATTACAGGACTTTCTTATACCAACCACGCTTACAGATCACTTTTAATTTCTCTTTTAAAATCTTTTCATACTGGCATTATCGAGTATAAGAAATTCACTCAGAATTACTCTGTACAATGAAATTCCGCTGACGCCAACTCAGTATAATAAATGATTTTGAGAAGGGGGAGGTGAAGAGTGATCTGTAAGCGTATTTGGTATAAGAAAGTTATGTAATGGCCACATTTTATTTTTATTTATAACAATGTAATAATTGATTTATTTAGAAATTTAATGTATTTACATTTAATTATATTTTTTCCTTCAGTATATCAAAACAATTCTCGTTACTTCATATCTTATAATGTTATAACTAAATCAATTATTACTTGGTCGTTATGAATATAGTGGGGTACGATATTTTTTAATATTTGTTCACTTTCTGTCTTGTTTGTTCCATTTAATCTCTCTCAAGAGGTCAGTATGCCTCAGGGCCCCACACTGTTGATCCGCCACTGATTATAATGGTGTACTTAGTTTCGACACCAAATAACAGGGATTTCATTTTACCTTCATGTCACAGGAGAGCAGCACCAGTCAACAAAATTGTCAACTTTTTTTCTTCTGGTAACTTGTGTTTTGTAAATTAGGCGTTTATTCGGCCTGAAGCTAAATTGTAAAAAAAAAAAAAAAAAAATGATCTGAATCTTTCGTCTCACACAACTGTTAACGAATATTTTAGATTAACGCAATTATTTTAGGTTCTCATTAGGAATTGTATTCGAGGTCTTAAGGAGTATCGAAAAAAAACACTGAAAAGTTTCCAGAATTCGCAGTTGTAATGTTTGTGTTGTGTGATTTATTGTTTTTATTATAAATTAACTGGAATTTAATGATGAATTCGAAAAGGATAGTCTTTATTAGTTTAGCCTATACGTGAAGATGAAGGAATAAATGTAGTGACCAGTGCTACTAAAAGAATAAATATCTTGTTTTATTTGAGGAGTTTGGAGCCAGAGCGGACCAACCCACAATAAATATCTTGTTTTATTTGAGGAGTTTGGAGCCAGAGCGGACCAACCCACAATAAATATCTTGTTTTATTTGAGGAGTTTGGAGCCAGAGCGGACCAACCCACAATAAATATCTTGTTTTATTTGAGGAGTTTGGAGCCAGAGCGGACCAACCCACAATAAATATCTTGTTTTATTTGAGGAGTTTGGAGCCAGAGCGGACCAACCCACAATAAATATCTTGTTTTATTTGAGGAGTTTGGAGCCAGAGCGGACCAACCCACAATAAATATCTTGTTTTATTTGAGGAGTTTGGAGCCAGAGCGGACCAACCCACAATAAATATCTTGTTTTATTTGAGGAGTTTGGAGCCAGAGCGGACCAACCCACAATAAATATCTTGTTTTATTTGAGGAGTTTGGAGCCAGAGCGGACCAACCCACAATTTTTTTTTTTTTTTCGGAAAATGAGTTATTACCATCCTGATGTTGGCATAGGTTCCCTTTTTTCAAAACCAGTGTGGATCACTTAGTTTCTTCACTTCAGTGATAGATAGCAGCACTTGTAAGTTTAGTCCACAAATATTTTGTGCATATATTTTCAAAGTCGCAATGGATCATACGGCCTTCAAAAACTTTATAGAACACAAAAAGGGATCACTCATGCAATACTATTCTAAAATTTCAAATATAAATAAATATTTGGGGCCCATTTATGGAGATAAACAAAATGTACTCAATTTTCAATTGCCATTTTCTACCTGTTCAGTTTCAACCAGTTGGTCCGCTCTGGCTCCAAACTCCTCATATAATCTTGATTTGTTTCTTTTATGCTGGTTGCTTGCACTATTTTTATTAAAGAGCATGTCCATATTTATTTTAATATTATTGGCATCTTTTTATTTAGTTGCTATATTGCTTATTTTGTACAATTATATATATATAGATATTTTTTATTTTATTTTATTTTATATAACTATAAAAATATGTATTTTGTAAAAAAAACAAAAAACTGTTGTAATCTTTAGTTATTATATTATAATAAAGTTTATCTATCTATATAGAAACTGCGGTACCTACTCAATTTGATTCAGAAGATTCAGCTCCACCTGGGAAAGGTCTTGTTGCGTCTTACGCTTTAAGTGAATGATGCGCAACCAGAGAAGGTAAGTACAATGGAGTATTGTAAGTACTGAGGAGTATTGTCAAGCTGATGTTCATCACAGAAGAGCTGCTGATACATAGTGAGAGTGGAGAGTTTGAATAGGGCGAAACTTCATATGAGGTTCTTCCTCTCGGATCTCCATACTCGCAGTGAACAAGGTAAGATCTTTGTGGCTAACCTTTTTGGTTAAGACCTAGGTGGAATCCTTACGATGTGACGTCGTTGGTAGAGTGTGGGGCCTGGGTCTGAACACTCGCAGGATTGCAAGGGATGCCAAAGAGTAAATGGGTTAATGTATGATGTTAATATTAATTATTTGTTACTCTAATAAATAATATATAAAATTATCCATACAGGGAGTTCGCCATTTTAATAATATAATTTTATATTGATAAATGTTAAAATATATGCAATTTTAGGTCTTTTCGGGGTTGACACGTTCTTAATTACAGACAAAGATACACATTTACAGAAGTAATAAAATGGAGAAAATAGAAAAACAACAAATGGGTTGCTATGGTATTATTCCCCCCCCCCCCCCCCCCCCCCCCCAAATAATTCACACCTGAAGGTCAAGCACCTCCTGATGGTCACTCCTGAATCTGGAGATCTTGGCCCTGCCCAGCGGCTTGGTGAGGATGTTCGCTACCTGGTCTTTAGTGTCTGTACTGTAGGGCGAGCTCTCCTCTCTCCAACAGCTCCTTGATGAAGTGGAACCTCAGGTCTATGTGCTTGGACCTCTTGGTCTCAGTATTCTTTCAACTCTCGAGGGTCTCCCACATTTTTGAAGTCGTTTCTTCCTTAATCACCTCGAGGATATCGTGAATGCATAACACTAATAAGGCCTTGCCTTTCATATCTTCTGGTGTGCCGCTGAACACTTCGGCAAGGTCTTTCGCTTCGAAAATAGACAACATTCGTTAGCCGCCACTGGGCATAGTCGGAGTCGTCAAACTGCCCCACTCGGTATTCGAACTTTTCGTCAACCTACATTTTAAAATACTGGTAGTTTATAAGTAATGGGAACAAATAAAAATTAGCAACTTACGTGACTTTTTTTAATCTTCAATAATAATACCTTATTTGTCTGGGGCCATAAGCTGTTAAAATGTATGCAATTTGACGTCTTTTCTGGGTTGACACATGCTCTATTACATACCCTAACAACCTAACCTAATCTAACCTTTACAAAGGTAATAAAATCATATGCAGAAAATAGAAAAAATAACAAATGGGTTGCTATGGAATTATTTCTAACAATAAATAAAAATCAAAGCTGAAGGTCGTGGGTTCGAAACCCCCCTTTATCTGTGAGGTAAAATAAACTTAAGCACGCCGTCCTTCGGATGGGACGTTAAGCGATGGCCCCGAGCCTGTACGATGTCAGGTACTCGTTAAAGACTCCTGCCCTAGGTGAATAAAAATTTAGGGTAGGCAAAATTTAGAACAGTAGAGTCGGGTTCATGTCCACCAGTGACGAAAGAGCGCTCTGCTAGTAGGTGATATGACCTCGTAGTTAAAGCCCGGGCATGAGTCATAATAAATAACTAAAAAATCAAATTGAATTTAATAACTGATGATTAACAAAATTTAATAAAACATTATCTGAGTTTAGCTCCAAGATTTGAAATAAATAACTAGTCAGTGAATTGATTCTACGTTACTTTGTACCAAAATATATTTAAAAAAAAGATGGATGCATTAGGTACGTCAGGAAATTAATGATTTAATAAAAAAATGTCTCACATGGTACTTTCTCAAACGTGTCGGTTATTTGAAGTCGCAAGTCCGAAATTAGTTCTGAGAGAGTTCCTTGCCGAGGAGCCCTTTCCGACCACTCTGTACCAACCAGGCACTGACCAGCAGTGGCGGAAGACCAGAAGGCGGGGCGACAAAGGGCTGAGGATTGTGCGGATGCTGTGATGAATGTATCTACACAAAATTGTGTACCCCATTAGAATGATACTTATTAATTTTCAGGATGGATTGGAGGAGAGGGCTGAACTCGAAACTGTTGATGTCAGAAATGTATTAGATGATTCACAAAGCCCTGAGTAAGACGATTTTCAACCAACTCGGTAAATTGGTTCTAGAGGGAGAGAGAACACTTAGTTGACTAATTGGTGAGACGGGACTACAGAGGAGGGTCGAGTGAGACGGAGCTCAGTTTGGTTCCTCACCTCTCGTTACATAACCGGCCGACTGACCCATACTCACAAAGCCACCCAGTTTTTATTTTATTTCCCATCTCTCACGGTACGGTACCCTACCCCTCTCCTCAGGATCATCCCGGACAAAAACTGGGTCTCCTGGGCTCCCCCCCCCCCCCCCCCCCCCCACCATCCTCCTGTTCAGGAGAAAGGACGAGGCGAGAAGAAAGTCGATTTCAGTGTGGTCCGGGCAACTTGGCCGCTAGCACCTTCCTCATAGTTTCTCATATCCTCCTTATCGATCTTTGTGTTTGTGTCTTGTGTCTTCATGTGTTTACACAACTTGTTCTCATTGAGATAATTTTTTTTAACAAGACATGCGACGTCCAGAAACGTAAGATACTATCTTTATATCGATATATTTGTCATCGATTCATAAGATTTTTATTTCGTTCCTGATTATTGTTGGAATTTTAATTACTTCACAATAGAAATATTTCAAAACAAGATTTCATTCAATTGCTTCTGATGTGTTCCAGTTTGGGTCCAATTCGTTGTTTTAAAAAGCTTCTGGCAAGCCGTGATTATAATATATGCAACACAAAATTCTTGGTTACTCAAATTGTAGAGAAAAAAAATTTATTTTCTTTACCACATTTATTTTTTCCATCTAAAAGTTGTGTTGAATGCAATTAAGAGAGAAAAATGTTTTTGCTAAATAAAGACGATTTTTGCTCTAATGCCTAGTTGAAAGATGGAGAAAATAAATACTTTTCAAAAAAAAATCGCTTATTTAGCACCTGAGCATCCGTTGTGCGACAAACCAATTTGTATTTTTTCTTGGTATAACTAAGAAAAATATGCGCAAATGGGGCTTTTATTGAGCTTCTGGAAGTAAAGAACACTCCGAATTAGATTAAATAAATATAATTTAGTAATTTAAGTTTTTTGTCTGAGAGATGAAAAAACCTTTGAGCACACCGTCCTTCAGTTGGGACAAGGCAGTCAATATTTAGGACAGTAGAGTCAGGCTCTTGTCCACCAGAGCAACGAAAGAGCGCTCTGGTAGTAGGCGATGTGGCCTTCAAGTTGAAGCTGGGCATATTACAATAACTGACTAAAATACTAATTTTCCAAATATATATTAAAAAATTCTTAAATTCTTAGACATTTAAAAACATATTTTTTAGTTGATCGCCTATTAGGTACTTGGTGAACTTTTGTGTAACACTGCTGAAGTAAAATTGCACACTTAAAAAATAATCAGATCGAAAAACGTCTTTCATATTCATGAATTATTTCCAAAACTTGCCATTTATGGATTATTTTGTAAATCAGAAGATTTGATTTTAATAGCGACGAATAGCCACAAATTTCTTTGAAAAACAAAATTTGTTTGGACGAAGATTTTTTAATCTTCCTCAAGAATTTTCATAATAAGAAGAAAATGTACAGAAACCAGTTCAGGAAGTCAGTTACATTAAAATTTTGAAATATTTTTAAACATACTACAAAGTTACGTGTGGCACTTATCAATGAGATTCAAAACAGACTGACAACCTTGCTTCAGACATCAGGTGATGTTTAAATGAGATGAATGCAGTTGAAATAACCCGGTCGACTGTGTCAACTTCCAGTTGAACGATCGTTTACACTTGATTGAATTCCTTGTTTACACGGAAGAGACCTTGGAACGACTTTTGATCGATTGATGGAAATTCGCCTAATTTCGCCGCTTTAGAGATGAGTGTGCTAGTCGAGAGAGTAGGCCAGCCCGTCAATGTAGGACGAGTGAGTAAGTGAGTGTTCGAACCGTTACGGTTTCCACTATTGAAGAGGGTGTGTACTCGAGTGTTCTCTGTCTGGTTGGGAACCACTGACCCCTTTATAAGTTTCGCAAGAATACCGCACAACATACTGAATACCTCAAAAAAATTCTTATGCAGATTTTGCCAAAAATTTGACATTTTTGATTTGTTGTCACTTTGTACAAGATTCTTCCATAGGCGTCGGTACCTCTGCAATTTGGAACCGTGAGGAAGTAGGGTACATTTTACTTGCGCAACTGTATGATGTATAGGGGAAGTTACGTTATGTTCAGAAATTCGACGTTGAGTTTTCAGCGGAATTTTCATGATTTCCGACCCCTCATTCCAAAAATGAAAAAATATGTGATGTGGCCATTACAGCACTTTCTCAAAATCATTTCATACTGCCATTATTGGTTTTTCATTAAAATACTAGCTATAATAAAAAATATATTATAATTCGTTATGAAAATTATTTTGAAATATTTCCTACAGGACTTTGTTTGAGACACTGTAACTTTTGTCGTTTGATATTATTTATATTTGTCATTTTATAAGGAACATTTTTTGGTGGGAACCAATTTTTCTATATGAAACCGTTTTCGGGGTAAATCAAGGAAACGTCTAAAAATATGTGTATCAAAACTACATTTCAGGAGTTTTCGGCATGTATCGTATATATGTACACCAAACTTCTAAATGACTGATAAGAGTACATATTTTGGCAATAGATCATGTAACAGTTAAAACAAGTATGGTTACGAAAATATGGCTACGATTGTTCAGCTGTTTACAGTTTATAGTTCAGCTCCTTCAGCGGATTTTTATTCAGCTGATCCATCTTATAATTGTTCGGCTAATTATTGTTCATAGGCAGCAGCCGAAATCATACATACAGCTGTTTTAAATGTTAACAGAAAACATAACGCAAAAACTGCCAAAAGATGTATTCTACGTCAAGAAAAAAATTTATATATATAAATAAATAAAAAAACTATATATATGTATATAAATAAATAAAAAGAATTAGTTGGAGGTTTTAGCCGAGAGTTTTCCTTCTAGGCTAAGAAGTACAACTATAGTTCGTATGGAACCAGGTGGTTTTCTGCTGCAAATTTAGGTACCCTTCTGGCCACCGCACAACGGCTTATAAAACGTAGTTAAATAACTACCTGTAAGGTCTTATATTTTATTAAATCCACATATTTAAAAGAATAAGGGGATTTTGTGACACCCCAATCCATTGGAAGGGGGATGGGGGTGGGCTGCCACGTTTCAGCTTGACTCGCTCGTCAAGTAACCCTTCAATTAACTGTTATCGTTTCCTGTAAATAGACTTATTTTCTCAATTTTATAAGAAACAATAACGAACAATTGATTTTTTTTCAATTAACTAGAAAAAAGTCAAAACGTCTCCTATAATACAATTGAGAAGTGAGGCGAGAGTGCAATGCTACAACAGTGGCAAGGTTGCCAACTCAAGCCAACATGACGTTTTTACCTCTCCCTACCGTTTTTCCCCTTCCATTTCCAACTGATCTACAGGCTCGAGAGAAATGATTCACCGGCCTCACTCTAGTTACTGGCCCGAAACACTGTAACCTACTAATCATGAATATCATTTTTATTTATTAATGTTATTTAGGTGCGCCATCTTTAGTACAACGGTTTATCCAGATGTCATTAAATTCTATATTACAAAACTGAAGACGTTCATTAATCAAGAAGCAATTTTTATAATAATCTTTTACTTAGTTATTATGACTACGAGGTCATATCGCCTACTACCAGAGCGCTCTTTCGCCACTCTGGTGGACATGAGCCCGACTCTACTGTGGGAGTCCTAAATTTTTATTCACCTAGGGTAGGGGTCTTTAACGAGTACCTGACATCGTACAGGCTCGGGACCATCGCTTAACGTCCCATCCGAAGGACGGCGCGCTTAAATTTATTTTACCTCCCTGATAAAATAAACTAAGGGCCTTGGCCGGGTTTCGAACCGCCGATCTTGAGCTCAGAAAGCAAGCACGCATACCACTGAGCTACTGGTAATGTACTTCCCCGGCGTGAATCATCATTCAAAAGTTTCATATTGATTAATTCGTTAATCGACAGTTATTAGGGTTTTTGAATTAAGCCCTATTTTTTGATCCCCCACGGCCTTATGTATCGTCTGGATGATCCCCCCACGGCCCTACGTATCGTCTGGATACACATTAGAATTTCATATCGATATATAATCATCTGGAGTTATCGTGTTCACCGACTCATACACACACCGATAGTGAATTTCACTTCTTCAGCTGAACGAAATTTGAAGGAATTTATGTTATCGGTCAGAAATTCTATGTTGAAATTTTCACCGATATACTGCCGATGTAATTTTTGTAAAATTTTTGAAAAAAAAAAACATGAAATTCTGTTGAAAACATTTCTGACGGATTACATAAGTGCCTATTCGTTTTAATGCTAGGGAAATAATTTCATTTCTCATTATTTTAACCCAGAAAACATAGCTGTTACTGCATCTTTTATGCACATGTTATAATTACATATTGTCCTAAATGTATGTAATCATTACATGATAGTTACGAGGGTTCACCTCACATATAACGTGTCGAACTTCCCAACTTATAATGATAAACAGGAAGATTGGGTGGCTCCCATGAGATAGCTCTTCTAACTCAACACTAAACACTCTAAAGTGGATAATGTATGTTATTTTGTTTCCAATGAATTATAGTTCATTCTCGACAAAACTATGGCGTCTAGTCCTTCATTTTAGAGTCAATTATAACATTTTGAATGTCGTAACATTTCATATAAACTTCCAGAACTTGTTTTTTTTTTATTTCAATGACGGCTGTAGATATCGGCATTTATTAAACTAGATTTAATACTTTCGAGAGGGGTTCTACATTGCCATTCGAAATTATTTTTTGTGAATTAATTTATTTACTTCGAAATAACTGTACAGGGCAGGGGCGTAGCCAGGATATTATATTTGAGGGGGGGGGGGGGGGGGGGGGGGGGGAATAGACTCCCGGGGGCACAGTGCGCAGTTTCCGTGGTTAGCGTTGCAGACTTTTTGTTATTAATTTGGGAGACTCGGACCTCTAGAAGCTCCCCCTGAGGTAACCACTGACTGTAATACTTAAGTTGACTTTAAATGAGCTGCAAAAATGCAAAGCGCAGGAGTAGCAAATGCACGCTGTGGTTTCTGTGCTTTTAGAATTAAATGACTCACAGCCAATAGCGTGCATTTGCTGCTGCTGCGCTTTGCATTTTTACTGCGCATGTAAAATCAGCTTTTAAAAGTATAAAGAATAACATAAATGACGATTTTGAGATAGGAAATGAAATGATGGATTTCATATATATATTTAAATAAATGTAACATCACTTGTTTTGTACATGTACACTTATATAACAGCTGATTGCTGATTTAGGAAATTTGAAGATCCTATTGGTGTCCCCCCCCCCCCTCCCCGACTACGCCCTTGGTACAGGGTGTCCTGTTTAGATGGACCGGCTGAATTTCTCTTATTCTTCTACGTTATAGAAAAAATAAAAAATACGTACTTAATAACGTATTACGGCATTAGATAAAATATTTTACACTTTATATTAGATCCAGTTTAAATGACCGTTAATGTACAGGCTCCGTACTCCGAGGGTCTGTACTCGAGATTACATCTCCCCATATTACTTGACATTTTTTTATTACAGACAATGTAATATCTTAATTAAAATGTAAAATTATTGTATTGCTAGATGGAGTATATGTAATTTTATGTCAAGATCTCTATACATTTCTGAGAGGGGTCGAAATTTCGTAAAATTGGTTTATTTGCGAAACAGATCATTGTAAAAAAAAAATGTTGATTTAGTTATAGAACCTAAAATTTTACGGAAACATTTCGGAATATGTCTTCTATCGGATTGTTGTTGCAATTCACGTGTGTTGTTCCATGATGTGAAGTGCGTTATAAAGTAATACGTCATTGGATAGTAGTCCCGTTTACTAAATACATGTTTGATTCCTCCACTCTTGAACTTTTCTATACAGTAGCTCTCGAAAGTTTCGCGTGATTTTTGTTTTCGCTACATGCGTTTTCAATGTTGATAACTTATGAATAAAGAATGAAGCACATAAAATATTTATTTTATTTCTTAAAAAGTGTATATATGAAAATATATAAATAAGGGGCACAGTAGCGAATGTGCCACAACCTACAACGTACGGCTGCGTAAACTGTCGTTTGCTGATGTCATAATATGTCATTATTCAGCAAACGACAGTTTACATGTTATGTTTGAGATAGTGCTATGAATTAGTGACGTAGTTGCGGCATAGTTGACTTAGTTAATTAGTGACGTAGTTGCGGCATAGTTGCTACTGTCCATTGAAGTTTCCGGGAAGGCTTACGTGGCATTCTATTAGCGTCGAAAACATTTGTAACTCCATATATATATGTATCATTTTTTTTTTCTCCCCGAATAATAACTAATAATTCTATACATTGAACTATGTGTATGTAATTTCAGAGATGAGGGAGGGGAAATGTCTATGATTTAGTTATATAGATAAGATGGCTGTCCTGAAGTTTCTAGAGAGCACGAACTGAATATATACTGTACTGAGTACAGCGGAAAAATGTTCAACGGACTGAGTACACTATTAGTTCTATTTCATGATTCCCCCTCCCATAAGGTTTGGTAATAATAATATAAGGTATAATATATCTTATGGGAGGGGGAATCATGAAATTATATATACATATAATATATAAAAGGGCTTAAGTTAGAAAATCTGAATTATAGGAGAGAAATTTCTGAAAGTTTGAAAAATAATGTAAAAATTCCTTGGTAGAACAATTATATTTCATTTATTAATATAACAATAATATCGATATAATAATGTATGTTTATTATATATATATATAATAAATATTAGAGGGCGCAGGTGGCTCAGTGGTATGCTTTCTTGCCTTCTGAGCTCAAGATCGTGGGTTCGAAACCCGACCAAGGCCCTTAGTTTATTTTATCTGGGAGGTAAAATAAACTTAAGCACGCCGTCCTTCGGATGGGACGTTATGCGATGGTCCCGAGTCTGTGCGATGTCAGGTACTCGTTAAAGACCCCTACCCTAGGTGAATAAAAAATTTAGGGTAGGCAAAATTTATGACTCCCACAGTAGAGTCGGGCTCATGTCCACCAGAGTGACGAAAGAGCACTCTGGTAATAGGCGATATGACCTCGTAGTTAAAGCCAAGGCATGAGTCTTAAAACCTAACTTAATTTAACATATAATAAATATTATTTTTTATTATATATATATAAATATAGATTACACACATTTTTGTTTCGCATTTTACAATAACGTTAGTACTATGTCAAAAAGACAGTTCTTTAGTGTCATGGTAAAGATGGCAATGCTTTATAAATTCGTTTACATTCGATTATTGAAAAATATGTACGTATTATTTATATATTTTTTAAAAATAGATAAAACAAACTTTGTTTATTGAAATATTGTCCATTCAAGCACGAGTTTGAACATTACACCGACAGTCATATTTAAAAATACTACAGCATCTCTTCTCCCATTTGCTTTCTCAAAAAATATTACAAACTTTTCGGGAAGCACTTCTATCATGAGTATATATAATACTTGTGTTGTTTAGATTAACTATTTATTCTGTTTTATTATTATATTATATATTATTTTATATATTCGAGTCGACTTATATATTTTAACACCTAGTCAAAACAAGTGAATGAATATTGCAATTTCATTTGAGAATTTAGAACTCAATGAGGACATTACCTATCAATTTTCAGTGGAATCAAACGATCTCAAAACTCCAATTACTATCGATTCATTCTTAGCGAATCTACACATATGCGTGTTGAGAAGCCTTGTAAGTTCGTTGTAACTATTGTTCCAAAATAGTTGATTAATAGTTTTCATTGACTCGTGGTTGGAAAGTTGCCGTTGAGATGCCAATTTTTTTATTTTTTTCTTGTTTTTTGAGGGTGTAGAATTTAAATGTGATAGTAAAAGAAAATATCTCTATATAAAAATTATAGTTTTATTAATTACTCTTTTATGAGAATATACTGCATTATCTTAGATGCATATGGTTTATTAATAATAATATTGTCAGATATATTCAATCCAAAATACATAAAATCTTCTCTTTCCAGTTTTAGACTCCATACACAAAACCAAACAGACCCGTCTAATTTTACACACTTTTTGACATTATGCACACTAATCAAAGAATATTAACTTAAAAATTTATAACGATAAGTAGAGGCTTTTAATGCAATATTTTTGGTACAATGTCAAGAGAACTGTTATTGTGGTGATACTGAATGAAATGTGTATCAGAGAGTATATATCTTCATATAACTTATTTACGTGACAAAGCCTAGTTAAATACATAAGTTTGCATTCTGAAAATTTTATATATCAGATTTATTTTATTATTTTCTATGAATACTTCTAAGGCAAACTAATAAAATAAATATTAATTCCCGTTAAAAAATTCTGTTGGCCGGTGTAATTTCAGTGTATAGAGCAGAGAATACTAACCAATCAATTATTTGTACTAAAAACCAATAGCTTATAATAAGTTTGGTAATCGATTTAACATTTTTATTTAAGAAAACACATTACTACATACATATTTATATTTTGAAAGCATTTTTTATTCATATACAACATTATGAAAATGGAGCAAGCTGTCCTTCGGATGGGACGTTAAGTCGTTATGGGACTATGTCATGTACTCATATGTGACATGAAGATGTTATGATCGGAGATTTCTCATAGAAATAAAAAACGCTGTCCCACTGTTTTAATTTTTGACTAGAACCAGTTTTCAACGCATTAGTCATCATGTGTGGCACATCCCACCCGTACAGCGTAGAGGCTAAAGGACTACTAATTTTATCTGTCATATTTTAAGACATAAATGTCTATAAGATTTTACATATGAAATTTCGTTTCATACATTCGGCAGTTGGAGTTTTTGTGTTATGTTTGTAATCAGATCTCATCGAACTTCTCCCTTTGTTGAAGTTGTTCCGTTTTGGCTTTTACGCTGTCGATATATATATTAATAATATCGGTGAATTAGCCACTATCGACTACAGCTTATTGTGTAGTAGGTATAAGAAAGTATTCTAATCGTGAGAAAATTCGATAACAATTATGATAAAAACAGTTTATAAAAAGAATCTTGATATTTTTCTGTATGATTTTCACTTGTTATTAAGAACAAAACTTATCTTTGATAGAAGTTACATTTTTAATATCATCTAATGGTGACAACAAACCTTTGAAGATGGCTGATGTGGTGAGTGAGAAGTGATTATTTCACAGGTTCTCAAATAACATGTGTGACTTCTCACAGATTTTTATTTGTATTAGCTAGCCAGCTTTCGAGGTTGCCCTCATCGTCAGACAGTCTGATCAAATACATTTTTTTGAAATTTGAATGAAAATTAAAATATATTATAATACAATTCAAGATTTCATGGATGGGGACAGGAGTAACTTATCCATGAAATTTTAAATTGTTAAAGTTTTTAGATGGTTTTATTCATTTGTTTTTATTATATAATTTTTTTTAAATTTTGTTTACTAAAATATTTTAATTTTCATTCAAATTAAAAAAAATCATATATTATCAGACTACCTGATGATGAGGGCAACCTCGAAAGCCGGCTAGCTAATAAAAATAAAAATCTGCGAGAGGTCAGACTACATTTTATTTTACAACCTGTGAAGTTTCTCAACGATTTTCTCTGGTAATGCGATTACAGAGTCATCGTCTAAGTAGGTTAGGTTTGGTTTTATGACTCATGCCCGGGCTTTAACAACGAGGTCATATCGCCTATTACCAGAGCGCTCTTTCGTCACTCTGGTGGACATGAGCCCGACTCTGCTGTGGGAGTCCTAAATTTTGCCTACCCTAAATTTTTATTCATCTAGGGTAGGGGTCTTTAACGAGTACCTGACATCGTACAGGCTCGGGACCATCGCTTAACGTCCCATCCGAAGGACGGCGTGCTTATTTTATTTGTGCTTACCTCCCAGATAAAATAAACTAAGGGCCTCGGTCGGGCTACGAACCCGGCAAGCCAGACTCCAAAATCGTCTAAGTAGATGTCTGCTACAATCCATCTACCTGTCATTTCATACACTAGGTATCGCATGACGATTGCGTTAATAATGGAGTCAATTATGTTGGTGAAACCTAGTCCTGAGGGGACACCTGAGTGCTTAATGTAGCGTTCTCCATTGCTCAGTCGGATTGGAGTATCAATGAAATAATCAATTAATTTCCTCCTCCTTTTGGATCTATTTGGTTTACGGGCCAAATCTTTCCATCTGTCTTGTACGTGCTCCCAGTCGATTGCCTCTTCTAATATTTTAAAGGCATCTCTGATGAGCCAGGCGGGTATGGTTTTGTCAAATTTAGACCAGTCACCCATGAGTATAAGTAAGCTGGAGTAACTGCAAACCATATCATTAATATAATTCATGCCTCCGGTAGCGATCTCTGCTCCATTGGCGATGATTGGTTGAGGGTGGTTCTTGAAGACATCTAATAATGGATAGAAATATGCTCCTTCAGCCAAGTAGACTGTCGGAGAATATACCCAAGTGGCGCGAACTTTATTAGTATCGCGATTCCAAATTTGTGCGCGGACATAGCATGCTACATCGGGTAGTTCAACATCTATACCTTGTTCAATGCGGTACCATATACATCTAATTTCGTGAAGTACATCGGGTTCCAGCGCTGCTGCAGATTTGGTGGCTAAGCCTCGTCTTCCATGCTAGCTAGACCAGGAAAGTCGGGTTCTTAGCGCCGGTGGTTAAGGGTATGATTTTAGTGTTGTAAAGTCCAATATCGGGGGGGGGGGGGGGGGGGGGGGGGGGGGGGTCCTACTAGACGGTTTTGGAATATCAAACTCAAGTAAATCTTTCTTGAGATCATCGAAATTTAAATGGGCCCTGTGATATTGCGGACGAGTGGCGCTCACAACATCAGGAGGGAACACAGAGTTCATAGTGAACAATGCATTTCGGTCAGTCCTAGAGGACTGATATTGGAAGGGGAAGCCTTCTCCATCAGGAAGTCTTTCGAGCATATGCTTTCTAGATTCATGATGTTTTGTTTTAAACTTCTTCGGTTTATACATTTATAATAAAACATATACAATTTAAGTGTGCGTGTTGTGTTTTAAAGCGAACTTCGCAAACCCAAAATGGACATTTTTTTTTGGACGCTGATGACTTTTGCTGTTTTGCGTCCTTAAACTCCAAACAAAGTATATAATATAAATATACTATCAATGTTTACATGTTTATCCCAAGATGAAGAACGTTTTAATCTTAATGGTCAATTTGATAAACAATTAATGCCAAAAATTAAATTTTCCTAAGCCCAATGAACTGTAAGTTTTATTCCATTTCAGGGAGTTTATCCATTATCACTATCAAAATCTAATGGTAAGTACGTTACAGTCCTAAATCTTGTATCTAATGTGTACTGTGAAATTTATATGTCCCACACGTCGGCGGGCTCAATAAGAGATGCTATAATTGGAGAAAAAATAGTTCAAAAAATTCAGTTTATTCATTATCACTATCAAAATCTAATGGTAAGTACGTTACAATCCTAAATCTGCGATTTATTGTTTCTAATGTGTACTGGGCAATTTATATGTCCCACACGTCGGCGGGCTCAATAAGAGGTGCTGCAATTGGAGAAAAAATAGTTCAAAAAATTCAGTTTATTCATTATTCTTGCCCATTACTAATCAATATATATATATATATATTTTTTTTTACGGAATTTATTTAGTTATAATGACTCATGCCCGGGCTCTAATTACGTGGTCATATCGCCTACTAAAAGAGCGCTCTTTCGTCGCGATTCTACTGTAGGAGTCCTAAAATCTGCCTACCCTACATTTTTATTCACCTAGGGACCCTCGTTTAACATCCCATCCGAAGGACGGCGAGCTCATGTTTTTTCACCCACCCGGTTTCTTTATATATTCATGCCAATTACTAGCTGTTAGCTTTGGTATTTCTGTGGCTTGGTTCTCAAATAGCCAAGTAAAGAGCAGTAGTTTGGCGAAAAACAATTTTGAAATTTACGATCCAAGAAGGAACTCACCATTAATTGTTTTAGGGACCATCACTTCACTCTTACACTTATCTTTGTTGAACAACAAAGTAAGCTGCGAATTGATGACCTCCCAATTCTCTGGAATCCTAACGATCTGGGTGTGCACTATCTTGGAGTACTTTTGGATACACGACTCACACATGGAATCTACACATTAACAGAAAACTACAGTTAGCATACTCAGGACTTAACACTCTCTACCCTCTCATAAACAGAAACACGCTACTTGAACATATATGTTCTATTCTGCTATACAAGACACCCCTACTTCCACCTCTAACTTCTGTCCAGTCTAGGTACCAGCAACACGTAACATGAAACGACTACAAACATTTCAAAATAAAATACTCCGAATTGTAACAAACGCACCCTGGTTTGTCAGGAATCACAAAATCCTCGAAGGCCTTGTGCATTGTTCCAGGGCTGTACACTACAGTCTTGGTGCGCCTACTCCTGGGAGGCGACTCAAAGACTGTACCAGAACTTCCTATTTTAAATTTCTTCCTGTATATATTTGTGCATAGCATGTATTTTGCTGGACAAAATAAATGTTGTTTCTTTGTTAAATTGTCATGCCCATAACAAATGAAAAAATTGTTTTTTTTCTTAAACGGAATTTATTTATCTTTATTTTTGTAATTTATCTTTAAATTGTTTTATTTTTTGTTTTATAATATTCTCTCGAGGGCGCCGGTAGCTCAGTGGTCAGCGTGCTTGACTTCTGAGCTCAAGAACGTGGGTTCAAAACCCGACCGAGGCCCTTAGTTTATTTTATCTGGGAGATAAAATAAACTTAAGCACGCCGTCCTTCGGATGGGACGTTAAGCGATGGTCCCGAGCCTGTACGATGTCAGGTACTCGTTAAAGACCCCTGCCCTAGGTGAATAAAAATTTAGGACTCCCACAGTAGAGTCAGGCTCATTTCCACCAGAGTGACGAAAGAGCGCTCTGGTAGTAGGCGATAGGACCTCGTAGTTAAAGCCCGGGCATGAGTCATAAAACCTAAACCTAATATTCTCTCGTATTAGTTAAAGACGCTACCCTCTAGGTGGAATAAACCTGAGTAGGTAGGCAAAATTTCGGACTCCCAGAGTAGAGTCGGGCTCATGTCCAGCATAAAGACAAGAGAGCGCTCTGGTAGCAGGCGATATGACCTCGTAGTTAAAGCCCGGGCATGAGTCATAATAACTCGTCGTAACTGCTATTGGATTGCTACCCTTGTGAGTCACAGACGACTCCCCGCTATTAGGAGAACACGAAGCCTCTCGTATAAGCCCTGGCTGAAGATGGTAGCAATAACTAAAGTACTCCCATATTTTATATATAATTAGTGAAATAGACAATATTTAAAAAAAAAAAATTTCCTTTATTCTTTATGTTAATAAAGCTGAAACGGGGGTTGTTTGTTTTTTGTTCCAACATGCCTAAACGGCTGAAAAGATTTTTATGAAACTTCACATGTTCTTTTGAGCCCAATTGAAAAATAGGTTATGTTGCGTCTCAAAATGTTGAGCGGGAGGGGAAGTTGTGGGCGGGCCAAAGCATAAAGATAGTGTTAGCTCATCAATGGATGATCGGATTGTCATGGAATTTCAGATGTAGTATTCTCAAAAGCAAAATGGAAAAATAGGCTATGTGACGTCTCAAAATAATTCTTAACTGGAAGTATGATTGACATAATGTAACATTTTTATATATTATTTTAATTAGCTTGTTGGTAAAGCCCGGGGATGAGCCATAATAACGTATTCTGAATTTAGAAAGACGGACATATTGGGAAAATTAATACTAAATTAATATAATAAAGTTTCATTTCTTGAAATATTGTCTTATCAAAAAGAAATTTATACATAAACTACCGTTTTCGGCACTCCACCATCATCAGATTTCGTTGAGGGCGTTGGATGGCGGTCATTGGCAGAACTAAACCTGATGATGCTGTAATGCCGAAACGGTCTACTCGCCTCCTACCTCTTTATTGGAGCACTCACCTGTGTTGAGGAAATCGCCCAGGATGTGTAGCGTGGTTTCCTCGACCACTACATATTCAGGATCAGGAACAGGACCCATTTTAATGATATGTTTTCTTAGTGAGTAGGGTTTTGTTGAAGAAGAGTTTTTTTTTTATTGTCCGGTCCTTTTAATCAACTTTTTTTGACTGTCGACAACTCGGTCGTTCGTGTCATCATGATTTTCGCCTATTTTTCCAGGATTGTTTCCCATAACGCTTTTATCATCCCTATTCAGAGGTCGGGTCCCATAAGGTCCTTCAGTTGTTCCACTTGCCAGTGTGTCGGCTGGTTCATCTATGTCCTGGGCAGTCGGGATTTCTTATACACTCGTTCTTTCATTGAGTGAGTCTGCACACTCCTTGATGAGCCCAGAGATTATTTCGAATGATGTTAATGCAGGTAAGGCTGCTTGACCACCTGAACAAAATAACTCTTGTATACACATTCACTTCTGTTTGAAATATTATAATAATAAATTTTATTTTCGTTAAACCACATAACATGGTAATAGGATACCTCTTAAGAATGTTTACATTAAAATATCTTATAATTTAGATACTTGAACCTGGATGTGTAACCCTTAAAACTCAAGCGAGTGAGTGTAAGCCACGAAAATAAATTACAACTACAATTTAAATTTCATTTTTTAAGGAGAAACGTGATCAAAATAAGTAAAACGAATAATTATGAACATTTTAATGTAATTTTTATTATTTATTAATACTTGATGACAAGGGTAGCTTACATTTTCAAATAGTCTTTTTTATATATAAATTATTGAGGGCGCCGGTAGCTTGCCTTCTGAGCTCAAGGTTGTGGGTTCGAAACCCGGCCTAGACCCTTAGTTTATTTTATCTGGTAGGTAATCATAAGCACGCCGTCCTTCGGTCCCAAGCCTGTATGGTGTCAGGCACTCGTTAAAGACCCTAGGTGAATAAAAATTTAGGACTTCCACAGTAGAGTCGGGCTCATGTTGTGACAAAAGAGGGCTCTGGTAGTAGGCGATATGACGTAGATAAAGTCCGGACAAGGATAACTAAAGGAAGTAATTTTCTTTTTGTTTACACTAAGCAAAAATTAGAAAATTATTGCTGACTGGTTACAAAATCACATAGTTATTAATAATTAGTAAAAATATAAAAGAAACTAACAGCGTGAACAAAAATAATTAAACAAACATTCAAACGAAAATATAAAAATAAAATAATATAGAATAAAAATTACAGGACACACAGAAGTGTATACCCCAGTAATATTTACGAAGAAAAGTTACGTCAAAGAGTCGTAAAAAAACCATCGTAAAAATTACTGGTAGACTTACCGATTTTGAGTCTCCAGGGAGAAATGTTCAAGAGCATCATGTAGCTGACAATGGCAGCAGGGATTGAACCTTGTCTGTTGCTCGAAACATAGCTAGAAATACAGCCCTTTACCTTCCACCCTTTGTCCGCTAGAGAGCGCCAATTCCAGATAACCGTAATAATTACGGAGGTCTACCCATCTAGGGTTGAACAGATATTAACTCGAGTCTGACTCACATGGATTAGAATTAACAATACTACTAAAAAGTGAAAATAAATAAATACTTGAAAATGCGTACAAAAATAATATTAAACAGTAGATAAAGTATATAATAAATACAGTAGATACATTTTTTAATTTTATTAAAATTAAGATAATTTTATAATAATTGTTATATATATGTATATATAATTATTGGTATACATATATATATACACCAATAATTGTTTTTCTTTTTTATGTACTTTTATTCGCATTTTATTTATTTATTTCATATATATATATATATATATATATATATATATATATATATATATATATAAATATATATATATATATATAAATAAATAAATAAAATGCTAATAAAAGTACATAAAAAAGAAAAACAAGAGAAAATAAACTAGTATATAAATAGTAAAAAATAATTATTAAAACGTAGATTGGTGGACCTTAAAGGAGGATACCTGTGACAGCCTTCGCAAGTTCAACTTCCGGTATTCTTTCTTCTAACAAGTCCACGGTCCCTTTTAGAACAAAGCCACAGATTTATTTTTTATTCCTTGATTTGGGATTTCAACAAGACGCTGAAGATTAAACAATCATTTTACTTATTACGATCAATGGTGATTTTAATGCCATGTTGAAATAATTTTTTTTTATCATGATTAAAATTCATTAATGTTTGAAATCACATATTACAATTGTATTATCTACTTGTGGCACATGACTTTACTTTCAGAGCCAGATTTTGACGTAGAACTTCGGCTTTTTTCGCGCTTGATACTGGTTACAATTCTTCTGTAACAGATAATATCTCATTAGATCTTAGTCATTTTTATAAATAAAAAAAACAAGTTTCAACACCACTCTTGAACTTTTCTATACAGTAGCTGTGAAAAGTTTCGCCTGAGAGCCGCATTCTATAGCTGACAGTCACGAGCTAACGGACATATCTGATGAACCGCATTGAACAACTTAAAACATTTAGTTTTATTTCTAAAAAAATTGTATATATGAGGAAAAAATCAAATCAAAAGCGAATATGGCAACCTACAACATAGGGCTACATAAATTGTTTACGTTGTAATGACGTAGAACATGTAATTCTACATTGTAAGTTGCTATTTCCCCCTTTGATTTTTTAAAAATATAAACTTTTACGAACTGTATAATTTCTCGTTGTCAGGTCATTTGTGTATTCATCGTTGATCTAGAATGACTCGGAAGTTCCGTTTTGTAATATTAATATTTGAACTTTTCCTCTCATAATAGATTTTTCTATGGTTTTTAATTCAATTCTGTTTATTTCAATTCAAATTAGCTGTTTTGGTCGTTTCGTGTTTAACAGTAATTTTCTTCATTTTTTAATGTTATTAATTTAAAAGATGGTTTTGGATCGAGTTCTGTGAAATCTGAACGATATGGTTCTTGAGTTTTAGTAAATCCTATACATATCGGGTAAGATAGACGGCTGTTTTATGAATTATGTTTGTTGTAAATAGTTGCTTTCAGAGTTTTGTTGATCCAGTTTTCTATTTGTTTGTGAATTAACTTTCAAAATGATAAGTAATGTTGTTTCTTTCGAACGAGTCATTTTTGTTTTCTCCACACATTTTATGTGTCGAAGTATCCAATCCAACAAACTTATAGAATCCAAACCCTAAAATCCCAAACGCTCCATTATACGTCTCTAATGCTATCCTTCACAATGACCTGCAGATTCCCTTTGTAAGGGATGTTATTAAATCCCACTACAGAAAATTCCATTCTACCCTTTCCTTTCACCCTAATCCTTTAGTCTGCAGACTTGCCACAAGAACCCTTCCTAATGTTTTGTTTAATTCGGAGACTGAGGCGGCAATGGCCTCGAGACCTACTAGTGGATTGAAGACTAATCATCTACAAACGTTTTATATTTCTTTATCATTTAACTATTTTTTTTAAATATATATTTTAATTTCTCTCATCTGTAATAAGATAATGGAGTATCATTATTGAATGATTTCTCTTTCAACAGCCAAGACATTTATTTATTATGTATCACATTTGCTAGTAAATATAAAATTAAAAATAAAAAGAAAAAACGTTTTCTTTTGGACTGGCCTGATTATTAAGTGTGTACTATTTGAAAATAGTTACTCACTATAGTGTGGATTACTTATGAAGTGAGAAGTAGACTTGGAAACTTGACAGGCGTGAGTGAAAATGAGGGAAAGCAGAGAGCTGTGTAGGTTAGTGGGGTAAAATAATAGAGTAATGCAAGATGGCTGATACAGTGAGAAGGGATTATTTCAGAGATTGTAAAATAAAAAAGTAGATCTCACTCATTTTATTATTTATGTTAGCCGACTTTCGAGATTGCCCCATCAGTCTATCTACAAGTAAAAAGTTTTTTTTTTTTCTTTTCTGGCCTTACCTTTTTGCCATACATTGCAAACCCAAATGTGTGACATTCAAATGAAATATGTGTGTGAATTCTTGTAGACACATTTTACACTAATAAAAATGAATGAAATATTCACACATCGAATTCATATGAATTTCAGTACTATAGTGTGTGAACTTCAGTCATACCATGGATGAATTTCAGGTACTTAAAAAGTATTACCCTAACCTTATATTTTATGGTTAGGTTAGGTTTTATGACTCATGCCCGGGCTTTAACTACGAGGTCATATCGCCTACTACCAGAGCGCTCTTTCGTCACTCTGGTGGACATGAGCCCGACTCTACTGTGGGAGTCCTAAATTTTGCCTACCCTAAATTTTTTATTCATCTAGGGTAGGGGTCTTTAACGAGTACCTAACATCGTACAGGCTCGGGACCATCGCTTAACGTCCCATCCGAAGGACGGCGTGCTTAAGTTTTTATTTTATCTCCCAGATAAAATAAACTAAGGGCTTCGGTCGGGCTACGAACCCACGACCTTGAGCTCAGAAGTCAATTTTATGGTAATAATATAAATTTGACTATATCAATTGCACGTACAGTTTTATTTAATTGCAAAATATGCTATCACAAATATTTTTAGTTTTTTGTAACTCCTTTATGGCATCTTCAACATTCGATTTTGTATGAGTTTGAATTGATCTGAAACACAAAAAAATATTATATATATATTATATGTTATCTATATATATGGATTATTATATGAGTAAATGTACGTACGTCTTCAAAACAATTTCTGCAGCTTGACTTACTCTCTTTTTTAACGTTTAGTACTTCACTTTCTGCAGCTTGACTTACTCTCTTTTTTAACGTTTAGTACTTCACTTTCTGCAGCTTGACTTACTCTCTTTTTTAACGTTTAGTACTTCACTTTCTGCAGCTTGACTTACTCTCTTTTTTAACGTTTAGTACTTCACTTTCTGCAGCTTGACTTACTCTCTTTTTTAACGTTTAGTACTTCACTTTCTGCAGCTTGACTTACGCTCTTTTTTAACGTTTAGTACTTCACTTTCTGCAGCTTGACTTACTCTCTTTTTTAACGTTTAGTACTTCACTTTCTGCAGCTTGACTTACTCTCTTTTTTAACGTTTAGTACTTCACTTTCTGCAGCTTGACTTACTCTCTTTTTTAACGTTTAGTACTTCACTTTCTGCAGCTTGACTTACTCTCTTTTTTAACGTTTAGTACTTCACTTTCTGCAGCTTGACTTACTCTCTTTTTTAACGTTTAGTACTTCACTTTCTGCAGCTTGACTTACTCTCTTTTTTAACGTTTAGTACTTCACTTTCTGCAGCTTGACTTACTCTCTTTTTTAACGTTTAGTACTTCACTTTCTGCAGCTTGACTTACTCTCTTTTTTAACGTTTAGTACTTCACTTTCTGCAGCTTGACTTACTCTCTTTTTTAACGTTTAGTACTTCACTTTCTGCAGCTTGACTTACTCTCTTTTTTAACGTTTAGTACTTCACTTTCTGCAGCTTGACTTACTCTCTTTTTTAACGTTTAGTACTTCACTTTCTGCAGCTTGACTTACTCTCTTTTTTAACGTTTAGTACTTCACTTTCTGCAGCTTGACTTACGCTCTTTTTTAACGTTTAGTACTTCACTTTCTGCAGCTTGACTTACTCTCTTTTTTAACGTTTAGTACTTCACTTTCTGCAGCATGACTTACTCTCTTTTTTAACGTTTAGTACTTCACTTTCTGCAGCTTGACTTACTCTCTTTTTTAACGTTTAGTACTTCACTTTCTGCAGCTTGACTTACTCTCTTTTTTAACGTTTAGTACTTCACTTTCTGCAGCTTGACTTACTCTCTTTTTTAACGTTTAGTACTTCACTTTCTGCAGCTTGACTTACGCTCTTTTTTAACGTTTAGTACTTCACTTTCTGCAGCTTGACTTACTCTCTTTTTTAACGTTTAGTACTTCACTTTCTGCAGCTTGACTTACGCTCTTTTTTAACGTTTAGTACTTCACTTGATTTTCGTTTTAAATAGCACGTCGATTTCGTATACTTGTACTTATTTGATTTTTTTGTAGTTTCTACATATAAATAAGAAAAAAGAATATTATTCAACTCAATATATTTAGGAAAAGTTAATAATAAATATAATATCAAACAGAATTAAGAAAAACAATTAATTGATTACTTACAATATCATCTGATTCTCCTTTAAACTGCGGATACACATCAATAATGCTTTGAGCATAATTTGTATAATCATTTCTACTTGGTTCTCCATTCATTTTTTCACTTATTTTACATAATTCTTCCTACGATATTAATGTATTCGATATTATCATATTGTTGTAGCGATTGTAAACGTTAATAAGTAATTAATCATTAAAAAAACAAAAGAGTTACTCACCTTATAAAGATCTTCTGTAATTACTGGAATTTCCATTGTCTCAAAATCGCTGGCTGGTAACACTTATTGTATAAAAGTTTTTTTTGTTTTTTATTTTATTTATTTATTTGAAATCTGTATAAAAGTAGAATCATTTTCTGTTCGATCTATATAAATGAACAATACATTAATTAATTAAGAAATTAATGCAGGTATTGTTCATTAAACGTATAGCTGAGCAATTCGATGTTTGACCATCATCAAGCAAAATAAATCGGTTTGCATCGTCCCCCAAATAAACAATATACTTTTTTTTATCATTTTTAATAATATAATATAACATATCTATTTCTGATCACTGATAGATAACTTTAAACGATTTAAGCCTTTGTTACTAACTGAATTTGAAGGTTATACTCGCCCGAGACTATGTGGTGGGACAACGACTCTAGTTTGCTCTGGCGGCTAACTTTCACATTTCATAATTCACAAGAACAGATGAAGTTCAAACATCAGTGGTATTATCGTATTGAATTTCACACACTTCTTTCAATTCACACAGAATAAATCCGTATGATATCTTTCTATGTGGTACTCGCTACAACTCATAATCATGTGTTCCAGAGTGTTTACCTCGTCACAATGCCTACACTTGGAGGTTTCGGTCAGACCTATTGTGTGCAGATACCATCCACAAATACCGTGATTAGCTCTGTCGGCAAACTGACCTACAAAAGTCCTTTGTTAGATTTTTCCCATGGTTTGGGCTGAACTTGTGGATTAATTCTCTTATAAAATGATCCCAAGAAGCGTTCTCCTGCTCCCAATCGAACCACAATCTGCTCCTCACCTCTCCAAACAAGTCTATATAGGGAAGACAGGACTAGCCCAGGGCACCTCTCTCCTCGCCAAACTGTCCGCCATCTCATTGCCCTTAATACCCGCATATCCCTTTACCCAAACAAACCTAACTCTTGTTCCTTAAAAAGGGTTAAAATAAATATATGATTGTTTTATGACCGATTATATAACTTCCCCTATACTTCGAACAGCTGGGAAACTAAAAATCAAAATAATCGTTGAATTATCGGTCAACGGAAGACAACTTTTCTGAACGACATATCTCGGCTTCTAATAAACATGAACAAACTTACATAGTGGTCACAATTTTTAGCATTATTGACTTTCTCTAAATAGATCATAACATGGAACTTGCAAATTGTTGACAATTTCAATACATTCTCTATCTGATTGATAAAAAATAAGAAATAGGTAAAACACCGGTAATTGTACTTCCCCAGCAATAAATATTTATATTTTCGTTCTCTTCAAAACTAATCGACCGTTCGTCCATTCAAATTTGAATCCTCATACTAAATTTTCTGTAAAGGTTAGATTTTATGACTCATTTCCGGGCTTTAAATACGAGGTCATATCGCCTACTACCAGAGCGCTCTTTCGTCACTCTGGTGGACATGAGCCCGACTCTACTGTGAGAGTGTTAAATTTTGCCTACCCTAAATTTTTATTCACCTAGGGCAGGGGTCTTAAACGAGTACCTGACATCGTACAGGTTTGGGACCATCGCGTAACGTCCCATCCGAAGAACGGCGTGCTTAAGTTTTTATTTTATCTCCCAGATAAAATAAATTAAGGGCCTCGGTCTTGAGCTCAGAAGACAAGCAGGCGCCCTCTCTTTTCTGTAGATACATTCATTAAATCGATTGTTATTGTCGTTTTGTAGTTCAGCCTCATTTTTGGAATGAGGGGGTCGGAAAACATGAAATTCCTGTGAAAACTCAACAAACTTCCTCTATACTTCATATAGTTAGGAAATTAAAATAAACAATAATAATTATTGTTTATTTTACCTATTATAATAATGATTATAATGGCTGACAGGTAACTTCCGACCTTTCCGTCATGCTCCAGTTCCTTAATATACTTCTATTTGTGAAATGAACCGTTCATTAACCTCTCAGTTTTGTAACTGGCTGGCCTTGTAATACTTTTTTATGTAACATTTTTTGATTTAGGAAGATGTGACTTTTGTTTACTGTTTTTATTATTATCAATTGTATTCGTTATTTACTATTTATACATTATAATATATACAGGGTGTTCATTTTATCTTGACCCAGGTAAATAACTCGAAAAATAACGATTTCCCCAAAAAAGCTTTGTTGTAATCTAATTTTCAAACAAATGAAAATTTTTTACGTTTTCTATAAATTAAAAAAAAAAAAATTTTTTTGATTCAACTTCTTTTATTTTTGCATATTTAGATTCATGGGGAATAATTAAGACATTTTTTTCATTAACTTGAACTCGTTCAAGCGCCCACTGACAGAATATAACACGGTTATTAAAATCTTCATCAGATAGAGCGCAATGAAGAGAAATATGGTTAAGGTGAAATTTATGGTTCTTCAATATTTTATGAACACTAACAGAAATCCTAGAACCTTGAGACATTTTCCGGAACAACTTCGGTAAATGTATTGAAGTTGCAAGACATCAGTTCGAACATTTACTACAATCAAATTCATTAATATTGGTCTAACCAAAAAATGTCTCATTTAACCTCCCCTTAATTTTTTCCCAGGAATCTAAATATGCAAAAATAAAAAAATAGGTTGGTAAAAAATTTTTTTTTTGTTTTATAAAAAACGTTAAAAATGTCCATCTTTTTAATTAAACATTAGATTATAGCAAATAATGCGGTTGAGAAAATTGTAAATAAAAGCACGCATTTGATCTCTCAATATAATCTGGAAGAATTTTCATTACAAGTTATATATCATATATGTTATATATCATGGGGGCCATGGTGGCCGTGCGGGCTAGAGCGTAGGGCTTTGGTCGCATGGTCTCACCATGGTTTGCGGGTTCGAATCCCGTCCGGGAGTGAGTTTTATTTCGTAGATAGAACTCCCTCCCGGGGCCATGGATGTCTTAAATAATTATATATAACACATTGACATGGCTAATATGCACCGTACATAAAGCAAAAAAAAAAAAAAAAAAAAATCATATGTTGTCCCAGTGGTGACGTCATAATGTGTAAATGTTTTTGTTTTCTATATTTCACTCTTTGTCGCCTGAAGTATCGTCGTATAAGAAGACTTATTAAAAAATAATATAAAAATATTTTTAAAAAAATTTTGTTGGACTTATGAACAATAGATAATAGCCATGACGCTTTACTGCGGTTATCGGTTATTTTCATAATATCCATGCCCCCGAGAGATATGTTTATCTATGAAATAAGAACTCTCGTACGGTATTCGAACTCGTATTTTTGGTGGGTGTGCAACCAAAGTTTTACGTTCTTGCCTATACGGCCGCAATATATATAAATAGATATATAATAATAATATGTATACCTATTATATAATAATACATTTTTATTATTTAAAGGGATCACCACTGTACAATTCAGTCACTGACAATTACATTTACAATATTAACTACTAGTCATATCGCCTACTACCAGAGCGCTCTTTCGTCGCTCGTTGAGCCCGACTCAACTGTGGAACTCCTAAATGTTGCCTACCCAGGTTTATTTACCAAGAGTAGGGGACTTGATCTCTTAACGTCCAATCTGAAGGACGACGTGCTCAGTTTTTTTCTCTTGATAAAAAACCTAAGGGCATCGGCGGGGTTTGGAACCAGCGATTTCGAGCTCAAAAGGCAAGCATGCTACCTCGTGAGTTACCAGTCAGCCTCTTCAAAAGTATTGGATATCTGTTATTTATTTTGGACAAGAATTAAGGTATTGAAGTTGGATCTTTGTTGACACTAAGGCTCGAAGTGGGAGAGTGGGACAGGATATCAACAGGTGGTATACGTCTTCCAATTCGTTTTGTTTACAGATTGTACAAAGCTCCTGGGGATTAACGTGAGCAAGTACTTTGATGTGTGAGAAATGATCATTCAGGTTTAGATGGTTGGAGTTGACTTGTGTTGTATATTGAGACAACTAATTATTCTATGAATTGATTAGTTTCCTACTTTAATTTATAAATCTAACAAAAACAACAGGGGTGGCATTCTTTTCCTTATTTAGAGTGCTTAGGTAAAAATGAAGGAAAAATGATAACTACATTTTTAAATCATAAGGTTTTATAAGTTGTATATTTTTAATTTCTTTTTGTAAATGGTTTTAAAAAAAGGTTAATGGGTTAGTAAACTATTATAATTTTTTGACAATAGATTAAATAAACCTCCTATAAGTTAATTTAGACAAAAAAATGTACTCTTGGCAAATGACAACAAACTATATGGTTATAAATATGGATTATAAAATTTCTGGCAACTCACGGCATCCTATATCCTCTTTTGTATCTTTCCTTCTTCGTAACTTTCTTCTCAGCCTTTTCTTCCTTCCATATACAAAAATTTAACCTTCTCGGGACTTTTCTTTATTCTTCTTCCACGACAATCCTTCATATAAATGTGCTATCTTCCATCTTCTACGCTCCTTCTACGCTCTTCAAAACACCCGACACCTCCTCCAAGTTCCTCCAAAAACAGACTACACCTCCTCCAAGATGCTCTAAATCACACCACACCTCCTCCAAGATCCTACAAAACCCTACTACCATGAGTCGGCTCCTTCTGCCCTTCTCGCCATCTTTTCCCCCACCCAATGTCATCAGGTTAGTCTTTTCTTTTACAATTAATCATATTTTTTTTCTCTTACTTTTAATATCTTTTGCCAAGATGTACCTACATTTTTATTTATGTGTACTTACTATTTTTTTTTCTACTATTTTTATAAAGAATAACAATTTCTTTTATTCTTTGTGACCCCCCCATTCTACACGTCACAATATATTAGGATAAAATATGTTGTAACCGCATTTTAAAAGGTAATGTGATTCATAAATGCGACCAAAACCCTGGGAAGGCGATTTATTAGAATTACCAAGTCTAATGCACATAAAAATAGAATCTATTCTATTTAATGCGTGCATATTGAGGTCATCTGGTCGCTGATACAGAAGTTGGATCCGTCGTCTGGAAGTAAACTTATTTAGGATGATGAGGAGCAGGCTTGGAATAAAGATAAGTGACAGGATAAGAAACAGCGAGGTTCTACGGAAGGTGAGGCTAAGAAGCCTCCAGAAGGAAGCACACTTGATGAAGTGGAGGTGGGCCAGACATGTGACAAGGATGGATCCTCGACGATGGGCTAAAGTCTGCACGGAGTGGATTCCTAGAGACAGAAGAAGAGGAAAAGGAAGACCTGGACTGCGGTGGAGAGAATAGGGGATGGATGGTGCACAGTGGCCAGCAACAGAGAAACATGGAACAAATGTGTTACAGTACTATTTAAGAACTGATTTCCTTTCGGATTGTGCTTTACTGATTTCTTCCGTCGAAAGAGCCGTAGACTCAAAACCTCCATAAGGAGAGGCTTTTGTTCTAAAGGAATATCAATAAAGTTATTTTATTTTGAGGTGAAGCGGGCGTCGGCAGCTCATAGGTAACGTGCTAGCCTATTGACTTCAAGATCGCGGGTTCGAAACCCTTACTTTTTTCATCTTTGGATGGGTCCCGAGCTTCTACGTTTTCAGGTACTCGTTAAAGACACCTCCCTACCTTAGGTGTACACATCTGGGTAGGCAACATTTTGGTAGTAGGCGATATGAAAATACAATAACTAAACTTCATTAATTTTTATTACATTGTGTTTGTATTCGAAGGTTTAATAGATCTTATAAGCTATTTTTATGTACCAAATTGTCTTACCATATCAATAACCATGTTATGGTCTGTTTGTTTTTATCACTCAAGCACGGATTTAAACTGTGCAGTCTAACCGACTACTTACGGAACGCTTTTTTGCGCCCTGGTGTACATGAGTCTATATTTTGCTTTGTGGACGGCGTACTGAATTTTTTTTACCTCCCAGATAATGGAAGTAAGGCCCTCGGGATGTTGAGCACAATAGGCAAGTACGCTATCTCTTCGCCACCGCCACCCTCCTTGTTACGGTTTAACGGACATTAATATTATTAGTTAGTCATGCTCCAGTTTGGTCTTCTTATACATTCGTAAAATAACTCGTTCATTAACCCCGCCTCTATTTTGCAACAGGCTGGCTGGCCTTGTAATTATTTACTTCCCCAGGTAGGTATAGGGGAAGTTCTGTAATCAGAAACTAGACGTTGAGTTTTCACAGCAATTTCATGTTTTCCGACACAATACAAAATAAAAGTAATCTGTCTATGAACACGATATTTTTCGATAGAACGAATGTATTCACAGGAAATTCTAATAGATTTAAATGATACAAGAAAATTCAGCGAATTTTAAGCGATGCAGAGCTATAGAGAGAAGTAATGCGAATCCCGGCCTGCTTATGACGGCGACTTCTGCATCCCCGCCCCCATCCAAACGACACCGATTGATTTTCAGCCGAAGGGGGGGATTAAAGGCTTAACAACTCGAATAACTGCTGCTCTAATGAAATATATCGACACAAAATTTCATATGTAAATTCAAAACCCCAAAAGGACGACACTTATTCGGCGGATTCAAAAACTCCATTCACAAAACATTAAAAAATTTAGTATGAAGATTCACAAGACCCTATTGATTTTTAGCCCAACGAATCAATTGGTTTGAGAGGGAGAGCGAAAGCTTAATTGGTGATTAGGAAGCACAGTGCCGGTGACTCACACCAAGAAAGTGAACAAATGTATCGATTTTAGCTCTTCTGCCAATGTTTCAAGAATGTTGGCGAATGCTATCTTCTTCCATAACCTCCAAGGGACTCCTCCAGTATGTCAGCTCGGGGGATGATGACGCAAGTGGGTCACGCATGTCATGACCTGCTATCTCCAGGCAGGTCCTCACTGACCCACGCAAGCTCCACTCGAAACGCTGGATCTGCCACCCCCTCCATACCCCGGCTGTTAGGTTTTTAATGTCAGTTGGATGGACAGAGATGACGTAGGGGTGTAGATGCAGAATTCATCGCCATAAGCAGGCAGGGAATCGCATTCCTTCTCTATAGCTCTGCATCGGTTAAAATTCGTCTGCGCACTCAGGATTCCATTATAAGACCGCAGGGATTTTAGGTTGCTTCCTCCGACCTTGGGGATTGTATTCTCTGCTATTCTTCTTATCTCAGTAGTAAAGTTATCAATATCCATGAGACGTGACCAGGCTGTTAATGTCATATCTAACAGGGGTTCTGTGGGCGACTAGTGATCGCTATGATACAGCTCTTCCAAAGGTGCCCATTCATGAACCCTAATCACCATGGAGGGGGAAGCAATACGGCAGTCCCGCTAATCCGGACTAGATGGGACCGGACCCCGTCCGGATTAAACGGAATTTGCTGTAAAATGCTGAATGATAAGTAGTTTAAAATATTTTTTTAAATAGCGTAAATATTTAGCGCGCCGTTTTTTTTGTCGGCACTTTTTCATCATAGCCAACTGAGTAAATCAAGTCTACTGTATTTGAATAATGCCCAACACTGATGCCCACATACTTCTAATTAATCAAAATTGTACGTATGTTGAGGGAAGTCGAGGTTCTGTCAAATAATAAAAAACTCAGTATTTGACCAACGTTTTTGAAACTATTTATTTCCTTCTTCAGGGCCTTATAATGTCTAGAGTGGATGTGTGTGGTGTGTGTTTTTGTCTGATAATGAAGAACATATACCTACTATACGTCCATTCGAGTCACTATAAGGCCCTGAAGAAGGAAATTAACAGCTTTCGAAACGTTGACCACATACTGAGTTTTTTATTTACATGACAGAACCTTGACTAGCCTCAACATTGAAAAGATACTGTCAACTCTATCCATCATTATTTGTCAGTCCGTTGTGCCTCACGAGGTGTTAGTGGCAAACGTACGACGGGGTCAAATGTTCATTTTTGTGTCCGTTGTAATATTTATATTACATTTATAATTTATATATTGAATTCATATATTACATACTTAGGTATATATATATATATTTTCCATTCTTTGTTAGCACTTTTTCATCGTAGCCAACTAAGTAAATCAAGTCAAACCCTCTCTTTGAATTATTTTCTTACTTACCGCTAGCTAAATTAATTTTTTTAGTTTACTAAATTTGAAATTGTTTTTTTTTTAAATCCCGTCCGGATTAACCGGATAATAGTTGTCCGGATCAGCGGGACTACTGTACTCAGATTACACTAAACCTTCCACAAGTGGGTTTTCGCAACGCCGTTGAGAATCAGATTTTTCCTATTATCCTCCCGTTTTCTGCCTCCCGCGCCTGTTACCTATCCTCATCATGTGTTATGGGAGTTGAAATCTCCGCAAATTAACATCGGCAATGGCCAGAACCTGATTTATGGCTACAAAAGCCCTGCTTGTCACCAGTTTTCTTGCTACCAAGTCATGTTTTGTTCCACATTCAGCCGCTGTACTTCCATCTCTTTGAAGACTAGAGTGCGACGATCTACGTATTATTGGTTCCTTGCTGTTCACACATACTCGAAGGGATTCCGCAACCATACAGGGTTTGGCGCCGTGGATCGTTACACCTCCCGATAGGGTTGGCCGAGTTCTAGGGAAGTAAATCAGTGGAGTGAGTTTGGAATGTACTCGTGGCCGCACTGATGAACCGAAGGTAATCAAGGAGGGAGTAGGTTGACCCCCCTGATCAGACAACTCCAGACTCCTTACAAGTCTCGCCGAATTGTTCAGTCGTGCATTTGATATAATATGAATGTCATCCAGCAAGTTGCCTGTAGTTTGCGGGTTTGCTGAACATCAATTGTCTCCACAAGAGCCTTGCCTTTTGCTATCTTTTCTAATATTTGCTAATTTGCCAATTACTGCATGCACCATTTGGCAATTTTAATGGGAAACATTTGTGAGATATTTCCGGCTCTTTAACAAAAAAAAAATTAGGCCATGCTTCCTCTTCTATATTCAAAGTGTTTTTTCTAGATATATTATATGTTTTAGATACTTAGGCGTACGTCTCCTTGCCTTTCTCAGGGTTCACCCGTCTTTTCGAAAGGTCCCACGACTCTTAGAGAGGGCTAGTATTGGGAGGAGACTGGTCGGCCACGGGAAACAGCACTTAGCAACTAACGTGTCTCTTATTATTGTTACTATCTACTATCAGTCACAAAAATATATATATATATATTTTAAAGGTCGGCGTGCTCAAGGTTTTTTTTATCAGGGAGGTGGAAAAACCTTGGGACGCCATTCTTTGGATGGAACGTTAAGCGATAGTCCCGAGCCTGTACGATTTCAGGAACTCCTTAAACACCTCAACACTAGGTGAATAAAAATTTAGGACTCCCACAATAGTTGGGCTCATGTCCACCAGAGGCGACGAAAGAGCGCTCTGCTAGGAGGCGATATGACCTGATAGTTGCAGCCCACAAGTCACAATAACCAAGGAACCAACATTTTGAAGTTAAGAAAGGAAATGATATTCTCTACGCCAGATGTAAAGATGATGGGTACTCACCTAGTTTCTTCGCTCTAGCAGATTTGAACGAACTCAAAACAATTGTTTGAACAAGAACTGTTTTACTTATATGAGACAAATATCTTCAAGAGTAAGAAAAATAAGGATCAATAAGAACCACCATTTAATATTATTTTTGCCATCAATAAATATATTTATATGAAAAATGTGAGTAGTCGACGTGAAAAAATGTACTTTTTCCAAGTTTCGAATGTAAACAGTTTTGATTCGACGATATAACAGAATAACTGGATACTAGATCTATTACTACGAGAGTTCTATCTCTTATTATAGGAGATTTCTATATCTATTATTATGGTTGCCTGGATCCCAGATGAACTGATGAATGCCGGGGGAAGAGAACAATCCTATATCTATTATTATAGGAGAGTTATATATCTATTATTATTATGATTGCCTGGATCCCCCAGATAGACTGATAAATGCTTGGGATGAGGGGGGGGGGGGGGGGGGGGGGGGAAGAGAACAGTTAAATCTATTATTATAGGAGAGTTCTATATATATTATTATTATGATTGCCTGGATCCCAGATAGACTGATAAATGCGGGTGAAGAGGGTTCTAAATCTAGTATTATAGTCATACTTAACATTTTTGCAGAGATATTGTGAAACACTTAATAAAAATATTAAGAAAAACTATTTTTTTTTAAATATTGTCAATTTCACAAAATATATGGGAGTACTAGAAGATTGTATCAATACCGAAAGTACTCCCATATATTTTATATATCTTGTGAAATATACAATATTTTTAAAAACATTCGTTTTTCTTTCTATTCTAGGAGAGTTTTATATCTATTATTATTATTACGATTGTCTGGATCCCAGATAGACTGATAAATGCCGGGGGAAGAGAACAGAGCTCTATATATATTATAAGTGAGTTTTATCTATTATTATAGGAGTGTTTAATATCGTATTATTATTATTGCATGGATCCCAGACTGATAAATACCGGTTGAAGATCATACGAAAAATAGTGAGTAGTCAACGTGAAAAAAAGGAATTTCCATCAAGTTTCGAATGAAAAAATGTTTTGGTTCCTATGACAGATAAGAGAATAGTTGGATAAATGCCGGGGGGGAAGAGAAGAGAGTTCGTCCTTGAGACGTCTTGAGGCCACTCCTATCTGGGTTGGAACAACTGATTTCTCTTCAGGCAGCCTTTAGAAAGTTGATTGAGGAGACTGCCTCTGCAGCGAAAGCCAATTGCAAACCAGACCTACTGCAATAAAAGCTTCGTCTTAAACAATGAGTGCAACACGAAGTCGTCACGTCTCCCTAGTGTCTAGTGGCTGCCTAACTTGTGGAGACTCCAGATCTCCGTGTCAGGCCGATTTATAATGAAAATAAATGTGGTACGCCGACGCTGGTTCATCAGCTCGTCCATTTTCAAGATATATAATGGATGATTTATCCATTTTTTTGCTTAATTCATTCAAAAACAGTTATTTCTATGAATAAACAAAAAAAATGTCATTGCAATTAGACAGGGAACTAGGGATGTAAAACTATCGAAAGTTGACTTTCGATAGTTTCAATACTATCGATAGTTTAGGCAATAGTTAAGGACTTTGTATTTCTGGGATTCATTGAATAGAAGGAAGGTTACATTTATACTTTTAGTGTTTCGGAAACTATCGATGGCCTCGATAGTTTTACACCCCTACATGCAACCCATACATGAGACTTGAGAACAGAATTTAATCGACGATGTGGACTGCTATGACGCATACTTGGAACAAAATCTTAACTTACCAAAACAAATTATCTATTTATAAGAAAGAGCGCCGGCAGCTCAGAGGTGGCTTGCTTGTCAGACCGGAGTTGGTTTTTATCTGGGAGGTGAGTTTCAGCGGATCATCTATTTATCCTCTATATAAAAATTTATTTTAAATGCAATATTCATACATTCTTGGAAGTTTATGGGTAGTTATGTAATCTGTGTGCGTGAATATGTCGTGTGACCACAACGATGATAATGTACTCAGATCCCCATAAGGATGACATTATTAATTTTCCCCAAAATCGGCCGAAGGGATGGAAAAGGGAATCAAAGGAGTGAGCTCTACTTTTGAACCCATAATAACCGATGTAATGAATCTATCATCACAAAATTTAGTATGTGAATTCAGATGCCCCTATGTAAGTAAATTATTTATTTTTTGCCCAAACGGTCGTTGTTTTGGAGTGAGCGAAAACATGATTGACTATTTCGTACTGGAGAAGAACATTGTCGATGATTCCCATTTTCCCTGTTTCGTAGTAAATCATAGTTAAACCCGGACATAGTTTTGAAATGACGCCATATATACTATGATGGAGGATATGGGGTGGTATCTGTCATTAATATAGCCTCAACTAATGGAATTTTAATGTTTGTTACAGGTCCGAGCTTGAACCATGACATCCTGGTTATTTTTGAAATTCGTTCTTCTATTTCGATTTGCTGATAATGGTAAGTTTGAACAGAATTATTAACCGTTATCATTAACTAAAGCTGATTATACAACTTTTTTTTTTTTTTTTTTTTTTTTTTTTTTTTTTTTTTCGGGTGCTCCTGACCCCTTAGGGGGGTCGGTCACATCACCCTATGTTCTCCCGGCTTCTTACGCCGAGTGATCGCGGGATCTTATCGGGGGTTCTGTTCTGCCTGTGTCCCGGAGCCGGGGGCAGCCGCCGCACGCCTGTCGGTGGTCGGTGGGGCCCCCGGCACCGGGTTAGTAGGCTTTCTTGATTCTCCGCCAGGAGGAGACGAACCGACCAAAAGCCAGGTAGCCAGCCTCTGTCATCAGTCCCGGCAGGTCCAGTCCCAGGTACGATCCTGTCTGGCGAATCAGCGCCGCCCTGGGCACGTCGTATAGCGGGCATTCGAGAACTACGTGTTCCGCAGTCTCGACGCCGCCACACGAGCAGGCTGGGCTGTTCTTCTTCTTAAAGAAGAAGAGCTTGGCGCTGAAGTCGCCGTGACCTGATAGCATCTGTGACGTCCAATGGTCTGGTTGTACCCATGGAGAGTCAAGGCGCGTCTGGACGTCTGGGAAATAGGTGAAGGTTGTACGGCCATCTGTCGATTGCGCCCAACGCTGTTGCCATCTTTCTACGATCCATTCCTGGACAATGCCCCTCAGGCGATCTGGTCTCGCCCGTCCTTGCATCTCCCTTTCCAGGGCTTGACGCAAGGCCATGTCCGTGTCTGCCTCTATTGGTAAGCCGCGTCTACAGAAGTACGAGGCGACGGCCCCATCCAAGACAAGGTCTATGGGTGGGGCCCCCGCCAGCACCTGCAGCGCAGCCGTGGAGACTGTACGGTAGGCTTTGGTAATCCTGAGGAGGGCTGCTCTTTGAGCTTGAAGTAGCAACGTACGCCGTCGCTTGGTGGGGTGAACCCACCATCCGGCAGCGGCGTACCTTGCTACTGCCTCGAAAACCCCGGTGTAAATAGTTTTACACGCGGAGTAGCCGAGACCCCACGTCGCTCGGGCTAGGTAGCTCAGAGCGTTAAAGGTAGCTGTTGTCCTATCCTTGATGGCAACAGCGTGGGGCGTGACGTTGAATCCCGGCCCAATCCCCACACCCAGGTACGTGATCACGGCCGGAAATTCAACGCGTCGGTCGTGTACTGCAAGAACCAGGGGGTGGCGGGCGTCAGTTTTTCCTCTCATCAGCATAGCCGCTGTCTTGCTGGGAGAGAGGGTTAACTTGTTCAGGCGGCACCAAGTGTCAGTAGAGTCGATCGCGGCTTGGGCTCGGGCAGTCAGAGTGGCACGACTATCAGCGTGCACCGTGACCACTAGGTCGTCAACATAGGCTATTGCCCTGTGTCCACGAGTCTCGAGGTCACGAAGCAGTCCATCAAAGAGTATGTTCCAGAGTGTTGGTCCGAGGACCGAGCCCTGGGGACACCCTCTGGTGATGTTCACTGTAGTGCTGGTGAATTGCTGTCTCACCGTCGCAGAGCGCTCGCTGAGGAAGCTGGAGATGAGCCCGAATAGGTTCCTAGGTATTCCCACAGACCGTAGTCGCAAGAGAATGGCAGGCCACCAGGCGCAGTCGAAGGCCGCGGCTACATCGAAGAAGATGCAGAGAGAGTATTTCCCTCTGACCTCCTCGACATCCGCCCTTAGCATTCTCAACGCATCCTCAGTGGATCTGCCCTTCATGCATCCGAATTGTCTGTGCGAAACAAAGGCCTGTACCCGGGCCCGAATTCCCGACAGGATCAGAGTCTCCAACACCTTGCCGGAGACTGGGAGTAGGCTGATCGGTCTGTAGCTACCCGCCAAGGAGAGGTCCCTGTCCCCAGGCTTGACAAACGTGCACACAAGTGCCTGTTTCCAAGCACTCGGGAAGTGGTATGTCCTTAGGCAGGAGTTGACCAGATGAAGGAGATCCGCCTTTATGGCCGGGAATGCCTTCTTGATCATGGCGGCATCTATGAGATCTATCCCAGGGGCGCCGCCATTCCTCTGCCTCCCTACCGCCAAGCTTAGATCTAATTCATCCCAGTCCGGGGCGTCCTCTGTATCCGGCAAGGCACGGGCAGTCTCTCTTATAATTACCTGGGCGGGGGTATCCTCCATCGGGTCGTCCGCCGGAAAGGCCACCCTCAAGTACATCCTTCCTGCCTCCTCCAGGGACAAGGCGTAAACGTCCCCGTCCCTGATGGAGGCCACCGGGGCGACCGGCCTCAGCCTCCCGGTGGCGACTCGGTAAGGGATCCCCCACGGGTTTCTGACACTCTCCTCCTCTATGAAGTTCCTCCAACTTACCTTCTTCGCAGTGGCGATGCTTCGGTTGTAGGCATTATTCAGTTGTCGGTACTCTTCCCGTCTTAACATCTTCAGAAGCGGGTTCCCGCACCGTTGGTACCTACGCCTGGCGCGGTATACAACCTTCTTAGCGAGGGTAAGCTCCTCACTCCACCAGGGAACCTTTTTGAGCCTGTTTACCTTCCTGGGGATGGTTTCGTCGGCAGCTCGGAGTAATATGCTACCGAGCTGTGCAACTCCCTCCTCGATCTGGTCAACAGGGTCAAAGCTCCCGAGGCCTTCCCAATCCTCGTCGCAGGAGTAGGTAGCAACGGCGGTCACAAAGGCGTCCGAGATGGCCTTGCGTGTGGCAAAGCGCGGGTCTCTAGGCCTGACCGCTGGAAGACCCGGGTCAAAGAGCTGAACATCTATGACGCAATGGTCGCTAGATGTGACTTCTCTGACACGCCATCCTCCCACGGCCTGGCCTAGTCCGCCGGACACAAGTGTGACATCTATATGGGATTCTCCCATTGCACCACGAAATGTGGGCGGGGAGTCCGGGTCGTTGACAATGCGAAGATCATGGCGGGCTATCACATCCAGTAACCTTCCACCCCGGCGATCGGTGCGAGCCGATCCCCAGGCGACTGACCAGGAGTTAACATCCGCCAAGATGATCACGTTGCCCCCCTCGAGTTCATCAAGTATATGATCCAAGTGGCCTAATTGTCGTTCTATGTCCTCAGAAGGCGGAAAGTACCCGCTGATGACATAGCAGCTCACGTTTGCATGCCTGACACAGGCCACCACCATATGGCTGGTGGACAGATGGTGGAGTGCCATCACGTCCACCTGGGGGTCAGTCACAACCAGTGCGGCCATAGGCCGCTGGTTGTCCCTTGCCCCCACCATGATCCTGTGGCCGGTGCCTAGGCCAGCCACGGAGCCTCTAACGCAATACGGCTCCTGGAGAGCAAGAATCTGGATGTTCTCCTGGGATACCATGTGCCGTACTTCCGCAGCCACGACTCTGCGCCTATTCATGTTGTGTTGCCACACATGAAGACCGTCCCGCTGCCTACCGGCCATAGTCCGTGCGAGCGACTAGGGCCTCTATCGCCCGGATATATGTCGGGCAAGTATCACTGTTTGCACTGTGATTTGCGGCGGACTTTCCTGTGCTGCAATTGCAACATTTCGGCGGCTTAGTGTTTCTGTTCGGGCACGCGGTGTCGCTGTGGTTCTCCACTGAACACCACGCGCACCTCTCCTTCGCCTTGCAGTATTTGGCGATGTGACCGAAGCCTTGGCACTTATTGCACCGTGTGACATCCAAACAGTCCCTGACTCTACATGGATACCACTTACCTAGTGTGATGGTCCCTGCAGAGACGAGCTCTCTCCGCACGTCAGACGGGGCTTCTGCTACCCAGTTTGTGGTCGGGCTGCCCTTTGGGGGGCCTTTCCTATAAACTGGGGTGACCCCCTTGTACAGTGGGTTCACAGTTTGGAGCCTCCTAGAGAGGTCCTCCCCCGACCAGCTGGCAGGGACGTCGAAAAGGACGACCCTGGGTCTTCTTCTGTTGAGTGCCTCGGCCCGCAGGCCCGCTGCCTGAAGAGCCGGAGCGCCCAACAGGGACTCCAGCTCGGCCGGGGTGGACACCTGTAGGAGAAGCCCCCCTCTCCTGGCGGGTTTGGCAGAAGTCACCGTGATCCCGAGGTCATTCGGGTCCACCTGCTGATTATACAACTGTATTCCATGCTGTTTTTGTGTGTACACCTCCGTACAGACTTGTGTACACCTGTATTTTTGAGCACGAATTTTTTCTGAGACCTCCCAACACAATGCAAATACATTTTTGTTTTTTTAATTTTTACTTTCTTATACTAATATTATTAGGAAGTACTACAATCGTGAGAAAATTTGAGATACAGTGTAAACTCCATTTAACGCCACTCGATTTAACGACAAACTCCTCAAAACATCGAAATTACTTGAACCTGGTTGGTTTACCTTGTCCATACAATGATATACTCTACGTAGCATCACATCCACTCTAAATAACGACAACAATACGTCATTACTAAGCAACAAACAGTACTTTCAAGTTGCCGAAATTAATAAGAACTGCAGCTGTGTAAGTTCTTTTGTTTGTTATTTTGTTGCTTTATTATCTAGCACGTATTACCTCGTCGGCATCATACGTACCGAAGATTCTAAGAAATTCGTTCATTTGTTTGTTGTGATTCCTTAAAATACTGGAGCAGCAAAAAACGTCAGACGAAGATAACACTATACACAATAAGCGTTGTTATTTGTATCACTATTAATGTTTGTTGTTTGACTCTGATCGAAATTAGAAGAAAATTGAGACCACTTTACTCCTGGGCCTAAGTACATTTTACAAGATAGCGCTTATGTTTATGACGTAATCAAATATCTTTTCAAATAATAGTTGTAGAGAAAACTAAAATACATATTTTATTTTTTGCAGGTTGTTGTTTAGTTTGCTAGATACATGGCGAAAACCATCTATAAATATAATTTTGAAACATATTTTTAAACATTTCCTAGATTCACCCAAACATGGTTAGTCCATCAAAACATTTGTTCCTACCAAAAATGTTCCTTATTAAAGGATTTCAAATCGATGGAAGTCCTCAGATTTGAGATAGGATCAATAAGACAAAAGATATAGTGCCCCAAACAATGAAAAATAAATTTATGTAGGATATATTTCAAAATATATCGCGTAAATGTAGCGCGTTGAAACAATTCATAAAATCACATTTTTTTAAAAATGTTTTAATATTTCATCCCTGTTTTCCCCAAATACAGATCTATATGTAGACTGCTCCACAAAAAAACAGGCGCACTCTGAAAATTTCATTTTTGTTGTAATTCTGTTTTTTTTGGATCAAATATATAGTGCAGCAAATTTCATATGAAGATTCGACCATCTGATCTACGGAGAGCAAAATGGGACTCGATCTGAGAAGAGGCTGTTGCTCCAATCTTCTTCCGTCCAATTACGGTGCTCTCTAGCGCTCTTCGGTAGTCTGCGGTCAACAGAAGCCCAATACGGCTTCCTGGGTTTAAGTTCATCTCTTCTTACTGTCTTGGCACTCACTTCCACTCCACGGATAGAGTGTCTGTGAAGCCTCTGAAACAGTTGAAAACCTGTTCCTCAAAGTGTGGACCAACAAAAATCAGTGGTCATGCGGACCAGTACTTCTCGGTTCTGTCCTGAACCCTGTCTGCTTCCTTGTGTACTGTCCTGTCACTAAAGCACGCGCCGCGTAACTCTGGCTGCGCCCATCATCCACCAGAGTGACAGCTCGGGCCACTTGTTCAGGTGTCAGCATTAATTTAACAAGAACAGATCTTTCTCGGACAAAACCACAAAAGAAACTGGAGAAAAATGCGAAATACAGAGGATAAACGATCAGTGTATAGTTATCGAAACATCAACTTTTAAGGATTAATTTCTCCCTATAGTTTCCCTAACAGTATGCATGCTAAACAATATTTGGTCCAAACAAAACAGAATTACAACAAAAAAATCAAATTTTCAGACTGCATCGGTTTTTTCCGGAGCACTGTATATAAAAAAAAAAATGACGTTTTCTTCAGTTTATAATATTAGGAAAACGTAACTATTAAACATTTGTTTTCTATTTCTCGTTTCGGGCTACATTGGTCCCGACTTGTTACTCCCGGTCCATCTTTACTCTTTACTCTCCCCAGTAGAAATCCTCTATGATGTATTACGTATTCACAGTTATCCTTATGGTTGGAAACCTCAATATCCACTTTTCTTCTAATTTTTTACAAACGGAATTAGATGTCTTTTGAAACGTCTTAAGCGACAGGACTGCCGGTACTTTACGGATGCAATGTCTCCACAACAAGAACCCTCCGTATTGACCTGGTAGAAAACGTAAATTTCCTCTATTAACGAAAAAAAAAAATGTAATGTGGTCATTATAAGACTTTTTTTTTATACCAACCACGCTTTTACAGATCACTCACTCTCCCCTATCAAATTCATATAACAGAAATGCTTTGGCATAAATCTAAGTGGTATCTTGTAAAATTCTATAACATAAACATGATTGCGAAAAATGATCAAACACATTCAGGGGACCTTGAAACCTGAAAATCCGATGAAAACTCAATCTCGGATTTTCGCACGATTAAAATACTTTTTTATACTACAGGTATCCTGTAGAAGTAAAAAATAATGATAAATATGTAAAGAAATATCTAATGGGCCGTCACAGGACTTTCTTATACCAACCACGCTTACAGATCACTCACTCTCTTTCCTAAATCATTTTATACTGGCATTAAGCGGTAGCTTAGTGGTATGCGTGCTTGCTTACTGAGCCTCAAGATCGCTGTTCCGAAATCCGGCCGAGGCCCTTAGATTTTCCCTATCCTAGGTGAATAAAAATCTAGGGAGTCGGGCTCATGTCCACCAGAGCAACGAAAGAGCGCACTGGTAGTAGGCCATATGACCTCGCAAGCCCGGGCAAGAGTCATAATTAACTATAATTTTTCTACACCAAATATCTTTACCCACTTCAATAGTTCTCTCCTTGACATGGTCTAAATCACATTTTTTTAATTTTATTTTTTGTAACATCCATATTACAGTATTTATTGAAATTTATTTTTTAATATATATTTTTTGTGCAAAATTCATAAATGCAAAAAACACGACCGAGCGTTACCAAGTAGTGATGACTGGGCGCCGGTAGCTCAGTGGTATGCGTGCTTGCTTACTGTGCTGAAGATCGCGGATTCGCAACTCGGCCAAGACCCTTTAGTTTATTTTATCAGGGAGGTAATTGGATAGAACGTTAAGCGATGGTCCCGCGCCTGCACGATGACAATCGTTGATCTCTACCTTACACAGTAGAGTCGAGCTCTAGATATAGAAATATTAGAAATAAGAACTTTAAGTGAGTTGATTTTATTATTGGCGGGTAAACAGTTGTCATTATCAGGATCCAGTGAATATGAATTGCATCTTATCAGTTCAATTTAGTTTTGGAATCAACAAAAAATGAATTAGGGTTTATTTCTATGGAGATTAGACGAAAAGTTCAAATTATTTCCCCATTCTCCACACACACACACACACAAACGTGTTACCTCATAGTCTTTTCGAAATTATTTATAGCTGTTTCATAAAGAATAGAGGAAACAGATAGTCCCGCGGCTCTTACTAAACTATGAGAAACTTTAATGACAGGTCAGAAAGTGTTAGTTGTCTGACCTTGTTCCGGATAGATGCCATCGTCCTCTTGATGACAGCCAGTCTCTCAACAGTACGAAGATACTGGAATAAAATATATAAATATAACATTTATATATTTAATAATAATAATATTCTAAATACAATTGATTATGACACATTGACGTAGGTCATATCGCCTACTACTGTTCGACATGAGCCCGAATCCACTGTGCGAGTCCTAAGTTAGGGGTCTTAGTACCTGACATCGTACAGGCTCGGGACCATCGCTTAATGTTCCATTCGAAGGACAGTATGCTTAAGTTTTTTTTACCTCCCTGATAAAATAAACTAAGGGCCTCGAACCCGCGATTTTGAACTCTGTTTGCAAGCATACATACGACTGGGCTACCGGCGCCCTCTATTCTAAACATATAATGTCCGAAACAAAATTTCTGGATACAATTTCGGAAATGCTATGAAAAGCGTGTATCGGTAGAACGGAACAAGTATGTAGAATAGGACAGAGTAAATGTGTAGAATTGGGAACGATGTAAAAAAAATCCTTCGGATAGGACGTAAAGCGATGATCCCAAGACTTTTCAATGTCAGGTACTCTTTAAAGACCCTTAATCTAGGTGAATAAGCAATAGGCAATATGCCATAGTAGAGTCCAGGCCGGACTCATAAGGCCTATGTCCACCAGAGAGATGAAAGAACGCTTTGGTAGTAGGCGATTTGACCTCTTAATTAAAGTCCGGGAATGAAAGAACAATTTTCAAAAATCAAAAAAGTATAATTTTACGGTTGTTGAGGAAAATTGGTATGCTAATTTATTGAGCTCGTTGTCCTGTTCAAATATAATTGTAATATATGGTTTAGTTCTGAAAATTGTTTTGTAGAAAACCGTCAAATTTCAAAAGTTCTCGGTCCCGTCCCGTCTAATCGGTACAAATATACGTTTTTTTCAGCATTCTCAAGGAATATAATTTTTTTTTTTTTTAATTATGAAAAACTTGCATAATCTTCATCTTCATTTGCAATATTATGCACTTAATTTCCATTTTCATTGTAAGTAAATAAATGGATTTACCATCCTTCGCTGATTTTTTTTTTTTGCATAATTCTCTTTGTCGATCTGTACTTCGGAAGGAATCCCCAAAAGGTCTGTTGGTCTTTTCCCATTAATAAACAATGTGTGTTGTCGCTATACTTGGGACTTTAATAAACAATGTGTGTTGTCGCTATACTTGGGACTTTAATAAACAATGTTTGTTGTCGCTATACTTGGGACTACAACTTTTTTCCACATCACTCTCTCTACCCCTTCTCACGTTCATTTCATACTGACGTTACTGGGTCTATGGATGTAATGTGTTTTTCTTTTTTTCCATTGCATAGCTTAATGCCTTGTGACTTTCTTATACCCACTAATGCCAGGGAGGGGGAGTGACGTGGGGTTGGTATAAATATTAGTTTTTGAGTAAATCGAGGAAAAGTCTTAAAAAGTGAGTTTCAAGACACCTTCGAAAAATGGTATTTCATATCTGCAAGCTTCTTTTCCAAGAGATTTTGATGAAAGTCGGTAAGCGACATCTTATAAAAATATTTTCGGCCCCGAAGTAAAGTGTTTTTAATTTTCAAAATCAGGTGATGTTTATACTATCCTTTAAAATTTCAAGTGGATTGCTAAAATCGTTTCTGAATTAGTTATTGTGGTTCATGTCCCATGGCTTTAACTACGAAATCAGACATGAGCCAGACTACTGTTAGAATCCTGAATTTTGCTTATTCAGGTTAATATCTTTAGTTTTCTTCAGATCCTATCCCAAATCTGAAAGTATTTTGTTGGATAAAAATTTATTAAGGAACAATTTTGGTAAGATCAAATTTTTCGAAAACACTAACCATTTTTGGGTAAATCAAGCCGACGTCATAATAAATAGATTTCAAAAAGATAATATCTATATATTCTTCGAAAAATAATAGTTCCTATAAAATGTGCTTTTCAGTTTCCTCTACCTTTTTTTTGAAAAGATTTTTGATTATATTATAAAACTTATTATATTTTATACTTAGTATAAGCGGTATTTTGTATAATGTACAGTCCGATTTCAGCGAAAAACTAATATCTAAGTTAGCACATGTGACGGCTTCATTCCAAATTTTAAGTTCATAGCTACAATCGTTTCTGCGTTAGACTCACTTTACATATAATAATAATATCAGATTTTCGAACGATTACAATATTATAATGTATAAGAAAGTAAAAATAAAATATATGTGATGTGGCCATATCAGGACTTTCTTATACCAACCACCTGTTACAGATCATTCACGCTGCCCCACTTCCATCTCAAAATCATTTCGGGTATGAGAAACTCACTTGTCAGAACTACGCTGTACAATGAAACAAAAATGTACCGCTGACGCCAACTCATTACTTTCTTATACCCAGTAATGCTAGTATGTAATGTTTTTGAGAAGGGGAAGTGGAGAGAGATCTATAAGCGTGTTGTTGGTATAAGAAAGTCCTGTAATGGCCACATCATTTGCCTGGAGCCCCCTTACCCGGTCTGGATGTCACACATGACTTGTTGAAGTCAAGATGATCACTCTCCTGACTAATCAATAGTTCATGGTTCGTGTCTTATCTTCATGGCAGTCAACGTTCGTGCACTTCCTGCAATATGCCTAGGTTTCGTAACCTGGGCCGTATATCAGATTGGGAAAATGTTTCAATATACACTAATATATGCAAACATAACATAGAAAGGTCATAAGTCATATCGGTTAGTTCATATGTGACTTGTCTCGGCCGTTCAGTGTTTTCGTGACTGTTCTCACTGATGGAATCAATGTTTCATCTGACTCCACGCGAATCGCTCCAGAAAGCTATGGAGTCCGATTGAAATCGGAAGGGGTCGTGCGGGGTGAGTATGTGGATTCGTATGGATATCCTACCATTCTTGTTTCTTCGACTGTCGAATGTTAAAGCAAGAATTTAGAGATATCCTGGTAATAAAACAGCAAGTCCATTTTTTTCGCAATCTCGTCATTTGTATGAGGCAATCATAGTATTGCATTAGGGATTGCAACTGGAATCCGGAGTGTTTTCTCCAGGGTTAGGTAGGCAGCTTTCCAAAGTTTACCTACATCCATTGAGTGGATCTGCATGAGCCTCCTCCCACTGACTTAGTACCGGACCAGGCAGCTTTCCAAAGTTTACCTACATCCATTGAATGAATCTCCATGAGCCTCCTCCCACTGTCTTAGTACCGGACCAGGCAGCTTTCCAAAGTTTACCTACATCCATTGAATGAATCTCCATGAGCCTCCTCCCACTGACTTAGTACCGGACCAGGCAGCTTTCCAAAGTTCACTTTCATCCATTGAGTGGATCTGCATGAGCCTCCTCCCACTGTCTTAGTTCCGGACTAGATTCTCCGTTCCTTTTCCCCTAATGTTTCCAGGACTAGGTAAGCAGTTCCAGCCTTTCTCGTCAGCTTTCCAAAGTTCACTTTCATCCATTGAGTGGATCTGCATGAGCCTCCTCCCACTGTCTTAGTACCGGACTAGAATCTCCGTTCCTTTTCCCCTAATGTTTCCAGGGCTAGGTAAGCAGTTCCAGCCTTTCTCCAGTCAGCTTTCCAAAGTTCACTTTCATCCATTGAGTGGATCTGCATGAGCCTCTTCGCACTGTCTTAGTACCGGACTAGATTCTCCGTTCCTTTTCCCCTAATGTCTCCAGGACTAGGTAAGCAGTTCCAGCCTTTCTCCAGTCAGCTTTCCAAAGTTCACTTTCATCCATTGAGTGGATCTGCATGAGCCTCCTCCCACTGTCTTAGTTCCGGACTAGATTCTCCGTTCCTTTTCCCCTAATGTTTCCAGGACTAGGTAAGCAGTTCCAGCCTTTCTCGTCAGCTTTCCAAAGTTCACTTTCATCCATTGAGTGGATCTGCATGAGCCTCCTCCCACTGTCTTAGTACCGGACTAGAATCTCCGTTCCTTTTCCCCTAATGTTTCCAGGGCTAGGTAAGCAGTTCCAGCCTTTCTCCAGTCAGCTTTCCAAAGTTCACTTTCATCCATTGAGTGGATCTGCATGAGCCTCTTCGCACTGTCTTAGTACCGGACTAGATTCTCCGTTCCTTTTCCCCTAATGTCTCCAGGACTAGGTAAGCAGTTCCAGCCTTTCTCCAGTCAGCTTTCCAAAGTTCACTTTCATCCATTGAGTGGATCTGCATGAGCCTCTTCGCACTGTCTTAGTACCGGACTAGATTCTCCGTTCCTTTTCCCCTAATGTCTCCAGGACTAGGTAAGCAGTTCCAGCCTTTCTCCAGTCAGCTTTCCAAAGTTCACTTTCATCCATTGAGTGGATCTGCATGAGCCTCCTCCCACTGTCTTAGTTCCGGACTAGATTCTCCGTTCCTTTTCCCCTAATGTTTCCAGGACTAGGTAAGCAGTTCCAGCCTTTCTCGTCAGCTTTCCAAAGTTCACTTTCATCCATTGAGTGGATCTGCATGAGCCTCCTCCCACTGTCTTAGTACCGGACTAGAATCTCCGTTCCTTTTCCCCTAATGTTTCCAGGGCTAGGTAAGCAGTTCCAGCCTTTCTCCAGTCAGCTTTCCAAAGTTCACTTTCATCCATTGAGTGGATCTGCATGAGCCTCTTCGCACTGTCTTAGTACCGGACTAGATTCTCCGTTCCTTTTCCCCTAATGTCTCCAGGACTAGGTAAGCAGTTCCAGCCTTTCTCCAGTCAGCTTTCCAAAGTTCACTTTCATCCATTGAGTGGATCTGCATGAGCCTCTTCGCACTGTCTTAGTGCCGGACAAGCCTCCATTGTTCCTTCGCCTCTAATGTCTCTGGTCTCGTATCTTCTCTTCAATAGAGACCCTACTTTCGTTTTTATCTTGTTAGTGAAAGGGACTCGCTCTCTCTCTATAAATATATTAGACAGGTGGTTGTGTTCATAAAGAGGTAGCCAGCTTTGTGGCCTACTTCACCTCATACTGGACCTCCTAGAAGATTCTCGTGCGGTAAGGTCAGTGTTTTTGAAGCATATGTTAGGGGCTAGAGGTTGCCCGTAGCTCAGGTAGCGTGCCTACTCAGCTCAAGATCACGGGTTCGGAACCCGGCCGAAGCCTTTGAGTTTTCTATCTGTCCTTCGGATGGGACGTTAACCGATTGTCCCAAGCCTGTACGATGTCAGGTTATAAACCTGGGTTGGCAATATTTAGGACTCCCATCGTAGAGTCGGGCTATCGTCGTTAGTAGTAGGCAGTAGCGATATGACCTCGTAGTTGAAGCCCTTGACATGAGCCGCTATAACTATGTTATGGGCTATGCAGACATGGTGGGAAGGGTTATGATGAAATTTTCAGGGAAATCGGTGTGGAAAAACATGGTTTTGCTCGACCTGATATTTGAAGTATTTCTCATAAGGATTTGAATTGTAATTTTTTTCCCTTTATATTAAATCCAATACATTTTAATTGTATTTTGAGCTACGAATCAAAATACAAGAATTAAGCACATTTTAGTCCTAGAAAAACATGTTCCCGTTCTGATGTTGGGAAATTTCCGGTACGTACTAATTCCTTCAAGCTGAAATTCTAATTTCCCCAGTGTTATTCTCAGTAAATTGTTAATGTCGGGAAGTTGTCTCTAATCACGAATCGTATCACCTATTGTTTCTTTTTTTTCGTCTTAACTCTTTTGCTGTAAAAAGGTGGCGGTAAAACTTTGAACCAATTAAATTACCATGAAATATACAAATTTTCTGATTTTTATGCTTTTTCCATTTGCGAGAATTATGGGAAGCTAGATGTAGAAACATCTATCCTACATTAATGAGAAAACAATTTTGAAACTTTATTTAGAAAACTTGTGTTGTTCTTCCTCCCAAAATCTATTAGACTGCTCTTTAAAGAATTAAGAATGTATTTATGTAATAATATATGTTGATATAATTAGTACTTAAATACGTACTCGTAAACACGAATACGTAAAAAATCACGGATTCAAAACCTGAGCGAGGCTCTGTTTTTTTGAGCACGCCGTTCTTCCAAGTTTCAATTAATTGAAAGTTGTCGAGAAAACTGACATTTTATATCAAAGAACATCTTTCTCTGGTCGTTCGGTTTTCGAGATAAATGCTGAAAACGGGCCTGAAATGTTTTGTTAAACATATTTTTAAAAGTTTCCTTGATTTTCCGAAAAACAGTTAGTTTTTTCGAGAAATTGTATCTTACCAAAATTGTTTCGTATTAAATTTCCAATCGCTAATGTGTACTCAAATTTGAGATGGGATCAATACGACCAAACTTATTGGTTGCGCTCTCTAATAATGTAAAATTTTCCTTCCGGAAATATTTTAACGTAATGTTTACATTGTATCGAGTAGGAACTAATAAATAAAATAGTTTTTATTTATTTATATTTTTAATAAAAATGAAATATATGTGATTTTGGCCTCTATAGGACTTTCTTATACCAACCACGCTTGCAGATCAATCTCTCCTCCCCCGTTTAAGATCATTTCATACAGGCAATACTGAGCTTGAAAACTTTCAGACATGCTGTACAATGTAACAAAAAAATACCATCTCATTACTGTCTTATACATAGTAACGTCAGTATGAAATGTTTTTGAGATGGGGAAGTGGAGAGAGATCTATAAGCGTGTTGGTATAAGAAAGTCCTGTAATGGGCACATCATTTGAAGTACTTTGCCTGGAGCCCTCTAACCTGGTCTGGATGTCACACATGACTTGAAGTCAAGATGATCACTCTTCCGGAAAGATGATGTTCAGTTATTATCGTTCCTTCTCACTAAACAATAGTTTATGGTTCGTCTCTTTCCCACCATTTGCATGGCAGTTTGTTTTACAGTTGTTTACAGTTTATTATCACTTGTTGTTGTAAATGTCAATATATAGGAGCGTCAGGGGCGAAGGAGGAAAAATGGAGAACGTTCTGCTCAACAATACTGCATTCTACAGAGATGAAGATTGAAACCCGGCCGTGTACTTTAGGCTTTCTATCTTGAAAGGTGAAAAAAAGCCGTCTTTTGGATGGTCCCAAGCTTCTACGTTGTCTCATTAAAGACCCTGAAAGAATAAACCTTTGTTGTCTAGTAGTCGGGCTCATATCCACCAGAGCGTCCAGTAGTCGGGCTCATATCCACCAGAGCGTCCAGTAGTCGACCTCATATCCACCATAGCGACGATAGAGCGTCCAGTAGTCGAGCTCATATCCACTAGAGCGTCCAGTAGTCGACCTCATATCCACCAGAGCGTCCAGTAGTCGACCTCATATCCACCAGAGCGACGATAGAGCGTCCAGTAGTCGGGCTCATATCCATCAGAGAGTCATAACAGTAATTTTACTAAATTATTACAAAAATACCAGTACAGTTGATATTCAGAACATTATAATGCAGCAAGCAATAAGGAAATTTTGATATTTTTATTACAATTATTTATTGCTTGGTGTTATAGTTATTACTACCCTTTTCAAATTTACTCACCCTTTTTATTGTTATCATTGACAGTCGGCGAGTAACGTTTAAGATAACTTTGGAATAACTCTAATAATGAGTTAAATGTCTCTTATCCAAAAATTTCCGACCGTAATATATTGATAGTATATTTTTCTATAGTATGGAGAATAAACTTCCTAGTTCAGATAGTTAACTAATAGTCTCGTAGACTTGTACAAAAAAATGTGGAGAAAGGAGAACATTCTTATACCAACCACTTCTGTACAGATTTTGTCTTCCCTTTTCCTCCTCTTTCAAAATCATTTTATTTTAGCATTACTGGTTGTACGAAGGTAATGTTTGGGGGCCGAGTTTTATTTGTTTCGTTGTACAGCATAATTGTGAGAATGACTTTCTTATACCCAGTAATGCATTTATGAAATGAATTTGAGAGGGGGTAGGTTTTATCCTTTTTAATAAAATAATACCAAAAATAAAAATTTGTCGGTGAATCACCTGCAATGTACTTCCCCAGAACGAATTAATCAATTAACTTTTCACTCCTCCAAAACCAGTCGACTGCGCTAATATTTATCAGTTGGCTTCCAAATCCTCACACTAAATGTGTCGATAAATTCATTACATCGCCAGTTATTGGGATTTTCTGATCTTCCTTCATTTCTGCCGATTCCGCTGAAAATTGATGTCTCGCCCTTCGATACATTCATTACAATGGCAGTTATATTAGAGTTTTTGAGAAGATTTGTCTGAAAAATAGTAAAAAATAGTTGTTGAACGGTTCTGTATTTTCACATATAAAATTTCGTGTTAACACATTCTTTCTCTCGGGATTTATCGTGTTCACAGACATCCTTTTTTTTTTTTTTCATATTTGGAATCTAGAGATCGGAAACTCCACATTGAATTTTTGACCGATTACAATTTCCCCCCTATACTTCGTAGAGCTGGGGAAATGTCGCAATGTCTTGCAATTTCGAATTTTCGTAAAATACATTTCGTGACCGTTGAGCTCAGAAGTCTACCGGCGCCCTCGGGGAGGGGATTCGAAAACCCTAATAACAATGAATTGGGCACAATATTTAGTATGAGGATTCAAGAGCCTCTATGCAAGTCAACTGTTGAATATTAGAGGAAATGGTCGACTGATTTTAGAGGGGGAGCGATGGTTAATTGAATAATTCGTTCTGGGGAAGTACATTACTGGTGGTTCATCAAAAAAAAATTTTTTTTTATCATATTTTTTATACATTTTTTCATCATCTTTTTATGCATTCTTGCCCTGTTTCTGTATCAATTTTGTTGCAATAATAAGGAAAATACTAACACAATTAATTGAATGGAACAAATTACGAAAGCAGAACGTTTTGATGGCTAATATATCTGTGTAACAATTAATTTTTTTATTCTAAGGAGGGGGCCTCTAAAGACGGTCTCTCTAAGGAGGGGGCCTCTAAAGACGGCCTCTCGCGCCTTTACACTCTTGTAGTGTTACCTGGAAATGTAACCTCCACCTATAACCTAGTCATTTGTTACGAAACGTATTAACAAATGTTCGAAAATATGTGAAGGATGTTCACTTTTGACTATATTATAGTCTAAAATGTCCTAATTTGGTTATAAACAAGTCCAAGGTTTCTAAATTTAAGTTTTTTTTTTTCTTTTCTTCTCAATTTCATCCAAATCGACTTACTCAGCTATACGAAGAATAAGAAAAGTGTAATTGCTCAAGAAATTCATGTTTTCCGACCGATTCCAAACATGGAAAAAAAAAAAAAAAAAAACTGTGTTTGGATAATTCACACGATAACTCCCGATTGTATGAATGTATTGACACCAAATTTTATGTGAATATCGAGATTTTCAGCCAAATCGGACAAGGGGGTGGAGGGGATTAGCGGAGGCTCAACTCGAAAACTAATAACTCCCGATGGAATGAATATCTTGACGCAAAATTTCATATTTAAATTCAATGCCTCATAAGGATATTATTTTTATTCAAATCTGAAGAAGAAAAGGTAGGTTTTTACACAAAATCTTTAATAACTGCCGATGTAATGAATATATCGATATGAAATTTTATATTTAAATTAAAAACTTTATGACAACATCTAGTGATTTTCAGCCATAAGAAGTCTAGGGGTGGGGGGGGGGGGGGGGGGGAGGTCCTTGTTTTTAAATTCCAAACCCTGAACAACTGTAGTAGCGTGTATTCTATTGATTCTAGCAAACAGTTGATTGGTTTTGCAGGGAGAGCGAGAACTTAACTCGTACTGGGGAAGTATGTTGACCGTGATTCGCAACTCGAATGTTGTTTACACTAGTTTATATTTTCCAAACTGCTCGCAAATAAAATAAAAAATCCTGTGTAACTGAACTCGATCTCGTAGAATGGACCCATCGATACACACTTTTATAAGAGCCTACCGAATCACTTTAGGACCACATTCATTTTCATCCAAAACGTAACTGAGCTGAGTTTACGAAGCTCTTTCTTAGGCGACTCATGGTATTTCGTTGTACTCGTACTCCTCCTAAACCCCTTTACCGATCACATTGAAATTTGCCACGGTGGTAGTGGACATGGTGACGATGGTTTACTACTAAAAAAAATCTGAAATCGAACATACCACGGAGGAATAATCACCGAAAAACGAAATCCCCATTGAAATCAATTGAGAGACAAAATTCTCGCACAAAGTAGAATTTTTCGATTTCAAATATAAAAATCCGGGCGAAGCCCTTTTCGGTTTACCATCGGACACAACTTTTTTTGAGCTTTTTTTTTCAGTGTTCTAACGTACAAACTTCGACTTTTTTTCGATAACATTGTTCACAGCTGTTGTCTACAAAAAGGCTAGAAAAAATCCATTGAAATCTATTTAATATATTCATAAAGAACATACAAGGTGAGAAGTTACTGACAATTATTAAAACATTAACTGAGTTTTTTATACAGATTTAATTTTTTTTCAACGTTTCAGCAATGGTCAGTTATTTTATACAGGCATTAAATGATGTAAGAATGTCTACTCTCAAGATAACGCTGTGGCCATTAGCGTTTCCGAGATAGGATTAGCGGTGGCGACTGGAAACGTATGGCGAGAAGTGTCGGACACTCCAGTGGTAGCGTCGTCTGGAGAACGGAAGGAGAGGTTTCATGGATGGTAGATAGAGATGGCAGATTGGACAACCATCCAGCCTTGCACCAAGTCTAGGGTGTTGTCAGAACGGATAGCAACCCTCTTGGGGGCCAGAGCGCTTCCAATGCCGCCAGTCCTTCAGTAAACCACCACCTAATGAATTTCAACTCTTCATATCTAAATATGCAGGAATATATGGCTCAAAAATTTAATTAGGTTCCGAAATGTTGGTGTTCCCTCGCAAAATATATTTTGGAATGTTTCGGGCATGTTGTTTTCCCGATACTTCTGACAGTCCGTCAGAAACTTCCCTTAGAGGGCACCTTGGAGGTCTCGTCCCCCCCAGGAGGTATCCATAGGGCACTCGGTATTTCCAATGGCCACTCAACACTATTTTTTCACATCGGGAAAGTTCAACAGAAGTTAATGGGTAATAAGTTTGGCTTTAAATGTTTCAGTTGTTAATTTTATCTGGGAGGTAAAACAAACTTAAGCACGCCTTCCTTCGGATGGGACGTTAAGCGATAGTCCTGAGCCTGTACGAAGTCAGGTACTCATTAAATACCTCTCCCTATCCTAGGTGACTAAACATTTTGGACTCCCATGATAGAGTCGGGCTCATGTCCACCAGAGACGACGAAAGAGAGCTCTGGTAGTAGGCGATATGACCTCGTAGTTAAAGCCCGGGCATGAGTCATAATAACTAACGAATTTGCGCTTGGGAAGTACATTGACGGTGTTTCTCCGAGATTTGTTAGTCTATTCTTGACATGTGTTTCTGAATGTTGAAAGGTTGTCAGTTGCATGATGTTTACCAATATTTGATGTCGAGATCTCTGAAAACCTGCTCATTTCTGTCATTAACATCGTTTAGCTAACCTCTGAAAGGTTTACTCAAACGTTTAGTTAACGATTCCGAATGTCCAAAACTTCAACAGTCTGAATGTCTGAATTTAACAGTCTCTCAGTAAAATTCCCGACTAAATATGAAAGTGGTTTGGAAAAGTGACAACAACGGCGTTTTGTTTTTACTTCCCCAGAGTTATACGAAGTTGTGTAATTGGTCAGGAATTCGATAGGATGTTTTTAACGAAATTTCATGTTTTTTTCGACCTATAAAAAAAAAAGTGTAAGATGGGCATTACAGGAATTACTTATATACCCACCACGATTACAGTTCACTCTATTTCCTCCTTAAATTATTTTATACTGGCATTATAGGGTATAAGAATGTCTACTCTCAAGATGACGCTGTTCAAAATTCAAAGTGCTCTGTAAGAGTTATTGGTTTGGTGCAAGGAAGTCCTGTATTTTTTTCATTATACCAATAATAGGTTAGGTTTTATGACTCATTCCCAGGCTTTAACTACGAGGTCATATCGCCTACTACCAGAGCGCTCTTTCGACACTGGTGGACATGAGCCCGATTCGACATTGGGAGTCCTAAATTTTGTCTACCCTAAATTTTTATTCACCTAGGGTAGGGGTCTTTAACGAGTACCTGACTTCGTACAAGCTTGAGACCATCGCTTAACGTCCCATCCGAAGGACGGCGTGCTTAAGTTTATTTTACCTCCCGATAAAATAAACTAAGGGCCTCGGTCGGGTATACCAATAATAAAACCATATTTTGAAGTTCGTTGCTATGAGACAATTTAAAAATTACTTAGATGTATTCCTTATAGACATTTAGTTATATTTTTCCGGGCGCTATAACTTTTGTCCTATTGATCCTATCTCAAATCTGATGACTTATAGCGATTAAAAATATTATGAGGAATATTTTTGTAATGGTTACTTTTTCGATAGGACTAACCGTTTTCGGGTAAATCAAGGAAACGTCTAAAAATATGTTTCAAAAGTAAATTTCAAGATGGTTTTCGGCATGATGGTGCTCTGGGGTAGTACATTGGCTACAATTCACCTATTTTTTTTCTTCAGATGTCTACAGGGGAGGAAGGAGTTTTGCAATGAGGAAGAGACAAGGAGAAACGCCGTTATAAGGGGCTCGTGTTTGTTGATTCTATTCAATTTCGTGACTTGGAAGATAAGAAGAGAAAAAAAAAAAGATAAAGAAGTGTATGCCACTTTCACATTTGACGAAGTGGCCATAAACGTGGGGGCTATAAGTGATGTAACGGTACCTGCTTGCGGTCTCACAATTACACATCCTCCAGTCATTCATCATTCATAAAAGTTTTAAAGTGAAATATTAATGTGATGATGTACCCGGTCCAACTACCAGAGCGCTCTTTTGTCGCTCAAGTACAGGCTCGGGATCATCGCTTAACGTCCCATCCGAAGGACGGCGTGTTCAGGTTTTTTCACCTCGTAGATGTAAACTTATAGGCTTTGGCCGGGTTTCGAATCCGCGATCTTGAACTCAGTAAGCAAGCCCGCAAACCTTTGTAATTAAAATTAAATTAATGAGCTAAAAAACTTAGACACAAGAAGGTTACAATTTAGCACAAGTGAAAATGTCTACGGATATATTAGGACGTTTATTTATGGAGATTACTTTCTTACCAGGCCCAGATTACATTAGGCTAAGATTTTTCAATTTTGGGATTAATTTAACTCTCATTGCCCCGGGTACGCTACGTTACGATACATCGGGTGGGGGGTCTTCCCTGGCTATGTTACGATACATCGGGTGGAGGGTCTTCCCTGGCTACGTTACGATATATCGTATGGAGGGTCTTCCCTGGCTACGTTACGATACATCGGGTGGGAGCCGAGGAGGGTCTTCCCTGGCTACGTTACGATACATCGGGTGGGAGCCGAGGAGGGTCTTCCCTGGCTACGTTACGATACATCGGGTGGAGGGTCCTCCCTGGTCACGTTACGATACATCGGGTGGAGGGTCTTCCCTGGCTACGTTACGATACATCGGGTGGAGGGTCTTCCCTGGCTATGTTACGATATATCTGGTGGAGGGTCTTCCCTGGCTACGTTACGATATATCGGATGGAGGGTCTTCCCTGGCTACGTTACGATACATCGGGTGGGAGCCGAGGGGGGTGTTCCCTGGCAATGTCCCTTACAGACTTTTGAGGTTGCCCTCATCAGGCTCCTACATTTTTATAACTATTTTTAAAAAGTCGGCCAATCACCGGCTAAGTACTTCCGCAGCATGAATAATTTATGTTTTCGCTCTCCCTCCAAAGCCTGTTTTGGACTAAAACTCAATATTTGACGTAAATAGTGGCTTCTCAATCATAATAAATTTTATATCATTACATTCATTACATCGGCAGTTATTGGTATTTTTGAGTTAAGCCTTATCTTTCCGCTGAAATTTTATATGTAGCTTCCTTAGAAGGTTTTGAATTCTATCGGGAGTTATCATGTTCAGACAGATTTTTTTTTCATTTTTTGGGTTAGTAAGTCGGAAAACATGAAATTCCGTTAAAAATGTACCGAATTTCTGACCGATGACATAACTTCCCCTATACTTCATAGGTATAGCTGGGGAAGTAAAATATAAAATTAATAAAAGTATGTTATAATAAAAAATAACATTACTCAAAAATTAACTATTTAAAATTTCATTGATGAGTACTGATGTTACAACTCATTTTATTCATTTACTTTATTGGATTGTTACTTTTCTAAAATGTTTTATCAGACAACCTGATAATGAGGATACCCCGAACCTGAAATAATGAAATCTTTGAGAGGAGACTAAATTTTATACTCAACCTGTCTTTCATATTTCTTCCAATTTTAAATTTGATGGTCATAATTTATTAGTTTCAGTAACCGATTTCTGAACAAGTTCAACTTTTTATATTTGATTAATGCGGAAGATAATTCTATGGTTTTTCCCCATAAGTGTTTTATAAATTTGTATTTTAGGATTATCTTGAGAAAATAGCAACAAAGGATTTAGAAATCATATTGTGTAAAAATCCCACTAATATTGTATAAAAACCATGCAGGGCGCGCTAAGGGACCTCATCCACCACCAACAGGACATGCCAGGCGGTGAACCAACAGACGGTTTGGCCTGCTCTATCAGCTGCTCAGCAGACAATCCAGACTTTCTATTGAAAACAAACTGACCATTTACAAGACTATAATAAGACCTATATGGACATACGGACTGGAACTATGGGGTTGTGCTAAACCATCTAACATCAAGCGTATCCAGTCCTTCCAATCCAAAGTCCTAAGAACAATTGTCGATGCACCCTTCTATGTGTCCAACCTTACCCTCCATAATAACCTTAAAATTCCTTTTGTTATTGACCTCACCAAGTCCCGCTTCTCCAAATTCCACTCTAACCTCTCCTTCCATGTCAATCCCGTCGCTCGACACTTGTCCTCCATCTCCCACCCAGATAATCCTCCCAGAAGGCTGAGGCGGTGCTGGCCGAGAGACCTGCTAGGTTAAGATAGCATATACATATAACTGGGAGTGCTGGTAGTGACCAGCTTCTCCCCTCATGAACTCGTACTTTCAGCTCTTCTTTCCTTCTTGGTCTACCTCCAGGGTGGAACAAGATGGCGAGGGGATCACTCAGCCTCCCCTGCCTCCATTAAGTTGGAGGAATTGGGATGGCAGATAATCGGGGTGTTTCGAGGGGTCTTGAGTTGAAAGCTATTTTATTATTATAATTATTTTGTATATATTTTATCTTAATTTGTGTATATTGCCATTGTAATTATTATTATTATTTTTATTTATTTATTTATTTTACTTATTTTATTATTATTATTATTTATTTTTTTCTGTAATTTTTTATTTATTTATTATTATTATTTAATTTTTTATTTATTATTTTTTTTTTTTTTTACACTCACTGTTATCAAATTTACTTATAGTTATATTATAACTGATTGTAGATATACCAAATAAAAACCTAAAAAAAAAAAAAATATTTGTTAAAACTGATGAAAAAAAAAAAAAAAAAAATATTGTATAGTTATGAGTCCTTCATGAATCACGTGTCAATGGATCCCAGTGAAAATAGTTTGTAATAAATAATGTTTAAATAAGGGGGAAGCCTAGCGCTTCCAGGGAAGGGATAAGAGCACTGGATGCTTAGGTCCCTAGGTGTCAAACACAGCCCACCATACATATATTATATTAATAAATTGTTTCCGCTCTCGCTCCAAATCTTTTTTTGTCTAATTTGGATGAGTATCAGTAGGGTGTCTTATGAACTTTTGAAAACTCATATAAAAATTGCTGACGATATATTTATTTTTTATAATATAGAATAGAATAATTTTATTTGTCGGCGTTCAATGGCTTAGATTTTTGACGCCGTACAAATGATTAAATTATTTCGATGAGGCGACTTGATTTCATTGCAGATAGGACGGCTTCTATAGTCGAGTTGTCATCTCCTAGCATGTGTCTTGTTCGTAAACCCATGGTCATTATTCTTCCTTATATCCAGGGCACTCCAGGGTGTTGCTTACTGTGAGACACCTGCATCTATATATATTTTTTTTTTCACAGCTTTATTTTTTCGTCTTTACAACCTAGCCAATAGACGCCTCGGGAAAAATTCCGATCAGTCTATAATTTATTTGCTGATATTTATTATAGTCAATTGTTTTCCTTTTATTGGTCATATTCTTTAAAAACAAAATATTTACGATTTGATCTCGTTTGTTAAAACCCCAAATGAAGGCAGACTGCATATTCTGCATAAGAATATGTTCAAATAAAATGTAGATAACTCATGTATTTTTGCTAGGTTGTAAAGACCATAAAATTAAGTGGCAGAAAAATAAAGCTGTGATAAAATATATATATATTATAAATTCAGAATTCCTTACACAATCCAAAAATTATATTCATTTTTAGTTATTACAATTTTGGAATCAATCATGCTCTTTCATCTCCCCTAATCTGAATGGAATGGTAAGAATTCAAATAAAATTGCATGTCGATTCTATCGGAAGTTATGAAAGAAAAGTCGAATTTTCCCCCTTTTTTTGATTCAGATGCGTCAGTATAGATGAATCTCAACTTGGAATTCTTGACACATTTGACAAATCCCCAAGAAGGGTTCTAAACGCAACTAGACTACAACCGAAACTCGTGATTATCCTCGTATCGTTTTTAGGGTTCCTTGAGTCGGAGGAGGCATCTACGAATCGTATTAAGGGGTATTTGACATCTGTCCGTCTGCCCTGATATCTATTGAAGCTATATAGTACTAAAATTAAAGGGTAAACTGAGAGCAGAGCGAAAAATCAATAGGGCAAAAAATCATTTGGTAGAATAAAAATATTAAGCGAGTTATGAGATAAGTAATTGGAACCGATTCAAGATGTTTAGACCCATAAAATTTTTTCTATGATTTTGTACACCAAAATATTGAGGAAAATATTAAGGAAATAACTACACTTTTATGATTTCACAACTAAACATCTAGTATAGTACCTACTCTAGTGGTGGAGTTAAGAACTATAGTCATAAACACAATCTTGACTTGCGAGTTTAGATATATAGATCGACTCAATATGTTCTGGAGAAAGATTTTGTCATGGAAAAAATTTGTTAACATACAGTACTCACCGATACGTTAGTAATTATTTGGTTATCAGAACCAAAAAATAAATATAATGTAGCTGTAATAAATATATATATATTGAGAATCTCCTTACACAACTCAAAATTTGTGTGTCTAATTTATATCGCGTCTTTGTATACAATTTGTAACTATATGTGTCTAATTTATATCGCGTCTTTGTATACAATTTGTAACTGTATGTGTCTAATTTATATCGCGTCTTTATATACAATTTGTAACTGTATGTGTCTAATTTATATTGCTTCTTTATATACAATTTGTAACTGTATGTGTCTAATTTATATCGCGTCTTTATATACAATTTGTAACTGTATGTGTCTAATTTATATTGCTTCTTTATATACAATTTGTAACTGTATGTGTCTAATTTATATCGCGTCTTTATATACAATTTGTAACTGTATGTGTCTAATTTATATCGCGTCTTTGTATACAATTTGTAACTGTATGTGTCTAATTTATATCGCGTCTTTATATACAATTTGTAACTGTATGTGTCTAATTTATATTGCTTCTTTATATACAATTTGTAACTGTATGTGTCTAATTTATATCGCGTCTTTATATACAATTTGTAACTGTATGTGTAATTTATATCGCGTAAAGACGTATATAAAGATATACAATTTTTTATGATGTATTCTATTTAACCATTATATTATTTATTGTGACGCCCGGGCTTTAACTTCGAGGTCTTATTGCCTACTTCCAGAGCACTCTACTTAGCCCGACTCTATAGTGGGAGTCCTAAATGTGGCCTATCCAGGTTTATTCACCTAGGTTAGGGATCGTTCTGCTTTCTGGCTACTTTTCTATGCTGCTTATTCAAATAGTAGATGTTGAACTAGAAAGTGGGACTAGACATTTTGTGTAATTTTGATAAATCTACACTTAAAAGGATTGAAGATTTGCAAGAGACCGGAAGGTAGAAAATGAGGTCAGATTAAATTTTTGTGTTGTGTTACATGTGGGGTTCCGGTTGGTACATCCCGTGTTCCACACTCGGGTACACTTCCGCTCTGTATCCACGACTAGTACCGCTAGAAGCTCCATCTATGTCACCAACTAGGACGACTACCGTTCATATCATCCAATCTGCCGTCCAACACTTTTGCAATCAAAAATTGAAAAAAAAAAAAAAAAAGGTTTGACAAAAAAACATATTTTCGGATTTGAATACTTGCGATGTATTATCGACTTTTTAAGGTTAATTTTAACATATGCATATGAATTCTTTACAGGACTAAAATCCTCGAAAAATAATATGAAAAGTTTAACTTTAGTTTATTTCAATGGATATTTTGATGTTATAATGTCTCCATTGATAGTTATTGACCGCCAATTATTGTTATTTAAATAATTGTTTAATACAACGAAAAATCTACCGGTCTTTCAGGATTGATATTAGGTCGGAAACCCTGATGTGGGCAGAAGGAAGCCCGCCTTCACATAATATGTACATTTCCCGGGGGTGGATCATCCCTGTTGCGGATCAACCGGTAAATAGCAATTAAAAGGCATGAATTATTTCATTAGATTTGTATTGAAATTTTCCAATACAGATTAGCGGGACTTGAGTTGTCTAGCTAGCTAGCTAGATAAAAACATGAGGATACGATAGGTAAGCCAGCTAGCTTAACAGGAGAGTAGGATAGGATAGCCAGCTAGCTTAACAGGAAAGTAGGATAGGGTAGCTAGCTAGACAGGAGAGTAGGATAGGGTAGCTAGCTAGACAGGAGAGTAGGATAGGGTAGCTAGCTTAACAGGGAAGTAGGATAGGGTAGCTAGCTTAACAGGAAAGTAGGATAGGGTAGCTAGCTAGACAGGAGAGTAGGATAGGGTAGCTAGCTAGACAGGAGAGTAGGATAGGGTAGCTAGCTTAACAGGAAAGTAGGATAGGGTAGCTAGCTAGACAGGAGAGTAGGATAGGGTAGCTAGCTAGACAGGAGAGTAGGATGGGGTAGATAGCAAGACAAGAGTGTAGGATAGGGTAGCAAGCTAGACAGGAGAGTAGGATAGGGTAGCAAGCTAGCTAGACATGCGACTAGGATGGGGTAGATAGCTAGCTAGACAGGAGAGTAGGATGGGGTAGATAGCAAGACAAGAGTAGGGTAGCTAGATGCTAGGTCGATGCCGTGAGAACTGGGTAATGACCTCACTCGTGTCCCACAATTCAGTATCTCCCCTCTTCATTGCTTGACACATTGCAAAAGCAGGGGTCCGCAAGCGGTCTAGTTTTTCGAAAGATCTAGTCTGGTTATAATCTCAAGATATTCAGTTTTTCTTTTTTACTTCCCTATAGAAGTTTCTAATCGGTTAGAAATTAGATTTCGACATTCTAACAGTTTTCCGACCTCTTGATTTTAAACATATATGTGTGAACTCAGAAAACTTCTGATCGAATGGATACACATCAACACGAAATTATTATTTTACAAACTATGAGCAATGAATCATTCGCCCTACTAAACGAAGTATTTTACGGTTCAACATATGTGGAGCTTTCTCCAAATATTTTAAAATAAATTATGATCTCGTATAACTACCGAAAACAGCTAAAAGCGATTTTTCACATTGTTTTTTGTTGACTCACAATTTTACTATTTTCCCATATAAAAATGTTATATCGTGAATTGTTTTTGTTTCCTAGTTGCTTGCACTATTTCTTTTAAAGAGCATGTCCATATTTATTTTTTTAATAGGTTAGATTAGGTTTTATGAGTCATGACCGAGCTTTCAGAACGCTCTTTCGTCACTCTGGTGGACCTGAGTCCAACTCTACTATGGGAGTCCTAAATTTTTATTCATCTAGGGCAAGGGTCTTTAAACGAGTACCTGACATCGTACAGGCTCGGAACCATCGCTTAACATCCCATCCGCAGGAGGGCGTGCTTAAGTTTATTTTACCTCCCAGATAAAATAAACTAAGGGCCTCGGTCGGGTTTCGAGCCCACGATCTTGAGCTCAGAAGACAATTTTACGCATACCAGTGAGCTACCGGTGCCCTCTATTATTTTTATATTATTTGTATCTTTTTATTTAGTTACTAGAATATGTATTATGTAAAAAAACATTAATTGCCATAAAAATTGTATTCTTTAGTGCAATAAAAAGTATATTTTCTCATTGATTTTTCTGTATTTCCTTCGTTTCTTAAATGAATAATTTGAGTTCAAGAAATGAATATAAGATGCATTTGTGGCAAAAAAAAATAATGGTAGTTACTACGAGATTCCGGTACCTCAGTTTGCCAATTAATTTACGAAAAGGTAGAATATGGAAAACAACTCAATAATATTCCACAGTGACAAAATAAAGCTTTTTTTTTTTTTTTTTTTCTAAAAATGACTGCTCTGGCGATAAAAAATTAATTAAATCTATACAAGATGAGACAAGACAATTCTTTACAAAATGCTCCTACTAAATTTTTGTGAAAGAAATAATTTGGAAACATTTCTAGCATCAAGATATTTATACCTCCATTTATTAGTTCGTGATTTTTTTACTGTTTTCTCTTAAATTACTGCAGATTCTTTAAGAAGTCACACGACCACAATTGTAGATAATTATAATAGTAATATTTCTTTGAATTAAACCATAACATGGTTATAGGATACGTCATAAAAATGTGTGGTCTCGGGTTCGATACGCGGCCATTCATTGCATTGAGGAGCTGTAACGTTTGTCGTATTGATCCTATCTCAAATCTTGAACACTTTTTTTGCGATTGGAAATTTAATAAGGTACATTTTTAGTAAGAACCAAATTTTCGACAGGACTAACAGTTTTAGTAAATCTAATCAAAAAGTTAGCACTTGTGACCCCTTAATTTCAAATATTCTTCGATCTCGGAATTTTGCACGATTACAATTACTTCCTTACTTGTAAAAAAAAATAAAATTATATTACTGAATAGAGGGTTCGTCTTAAAATAAAAAAAATTTATTTGAATTTTAAATTGTTTTATTGTATCTATTGCATTCAAGGAGTGGGGAAGGGCATTTAAAAAATCTACATAGTAACCATAATGGGTCACTGCCTCTTAGATACTAGGCTAGACTAGCTGTGATGCAAGTAGTGCAGGTCATGTCATCTGGAGAAAGCTTATTTTCTCTTTGTCTCCTTACACTTAGTTCACTTCCTCTCATTCATCCTCTTATGCACGAGCCTGTAGTTCAGTCCAAAATCCGTTATTATCCATTACAGGAAATGTAAAGAAAAAAAGTCAGGGAATCACCGACAATGTACGTCCCCAGAACGAATTAATCAATTAACTTTGTCGCTCCCCCTCCAAAACCAGTGTAATTAAAAATTATTGTTAAATAAATATGAATAATAATTTATTTAATAATAATTAAATAAACAATAAATTACCACATTTCCTGTAGAAATTTTATAACTGGTCTTTTTAATAAATTTTGATTTCTACAGTAATTTCCGAAAAGGCCCCTAAAAAAATATCAAAAGTTCAAAGCTTGCAATTTTTAAGAAATTGTACGTAGATTTAAAAAAATTCAATTAACCAACTTTTCATTTGGATTTCTAAAGAGATCTAAATTTTACAAAAAAAAAATCGAATCCAAAGGTTTTCAAATTATCATGATGGGCCAACAGGGAAAATGAATAGCGTAGAATTTATGAGAACAAATAATTGGGTTTATTTATTTAAACTACGTAATAGAATTAATAACTAGGTAAGTGATAAAAAAAAATCAAATTATCTACAAAAAGAAATCTTACAAGCTAATTTTTACATTTATGGTTTAGACTTTTCTTTCTAAATACTGGCCATTCTTCAAATTTAAGTTATTTTAGGGCATATAAAACCTATAAATAAATCACACATTTAATTCACTACAACTTAGTTCTCCACACCTTAAGCCTAAACTCTCACTCCATCTCACCTCAACCCTGACCTCGACTCTTTTACACTAATTAAAAACAGCTGATGGTCATGTTTTGTTTTTTTATTCATGGGTTGTTTTAAAACAAAATGCATTCATATTATTATTCACTAGTTTAGTTGCTTCTTGGATTTGATTTTATACTAATAAATACAGTTAATTTAATAATTCGAATGTGTGTATTTTTTATACATCACACCAGTTGACTTAAAAAGCGACTCTTAAATCATCATACTAAATTTTGTCGATTAGGTTGAAAACGGACCAAAATTAAGACCAGTTTACTTCGGGGCCCAAGTTCTTTTACAAGATACCCTTATATTTATGACCTAATCAAAAATAGTTAAATAGGTGTAGCGAAAACAGAAAATACTTATTTTATATAACAAAATTAATTTTTCGCAGGTCGTCCGGTTTTCGAGATAAATATATTCCTGAAAACGGTTAGTCTTATTCAAAAAATTTTCCTTATTAAATTTCGAATCGCTAATAAGTCCCTCGATTTGAGGTAGGATCAATATGACAAAAGTTGATAGCGTCTCAAATAATGAAAAATGAATTTATTTAGGAAATATTTCAATATATTGTTTAAATTGTATAGTCTAGAAACGAATCATAAAATATATTTACATAATGCGGCAAAAGGAAATGGTTAAGCAAGCGGCTGAGTCATCAGAATTAAACCTTAAATTTAGAAACAAAATGACACCTGTACTCATTTTTCATGCTTTTTTTTAAGGGATCCATTGGTCGAAATTAGTTGTACCTCCACATGCAGCTCGACACAGTTTTTAAAGAGAAAAAACATATACTGTAGTACATAATTCATGTTTTTAGCAAATAAAACCGATGTTTTTCAAAATATCATCTATCCTTCAGCCACGACGATAAAAACTGCAAAAATGTTGCCGAGGCCCTTTACTTTTTTTATTTGGAAGGTCAAAAACATTGAGCATGCTGTCCTTCGGATGGGGAATTCAGCAATGGTCCCGAGTCTGTGCGGTGTCAGGAACTCCCACAGTATAGCCGGGCTCATGTCTACCAGAGCGCTCTATCGTCGCTCTAGTAAGCGATATGATCTCATAGATTCATATAGTTATTTCTGAGGGATTCATTGGCTTAAATTAGTTGTTCCCCTAATCGGCATTAATTTGAAAAATTATCGTACAGCTTGTAGAACCACTCGGTGGGGGATATTAATTAAAAAAAAAAAAAAATAATTTATTTAATACACAGCGATCAAACCAAATTATTACAGTAATAATTAGTAAGCTCAAGATATAAATTAATAATAATAATATTTATAATACAAAATAACTAAAATAATCGCAGTAAGCCCTTTATGGCTAAGTTGGTCTGATGACGCTCCTTCCGAAACAATATCACCGCTGCTAGTAACATTTATATATTCTTTTAAATGAAATATTCAATTAATAGAGTATAATATGTCATAATTAATAAATGATGTTAAATGAAAAAAAAAAAAAATTAAAAATAATAAAATTACCACATTTCCTGTAGAAATTGTTGCTGGTCTACTAAATTTTGCTTTCTACAGTAGTTTCCGAAAAGGGCCCTAATAAAAAATTTCGAAAGTTCAAGACGTGCAATATTGAAGAAATTGCACTCATTTAAAAAAAAATTCAATTAATAATTATTTAAATTGGATTTCTTCTGAAGATAATAAAGAGATGACGCCATCTTGTTTTCCTAAATTTGCAAAAATGTTGAATCTAATCCAAAAGTATAAATTATCTTACTGGGTTCACAGGGAAAATGAATAGCATAGAATAAGAGAACAAATATTTGGGTTTATTATTTACAAGAAAAACCTTACGAACTAATTTCTAAAACTGTTTGTCTCTTCTTTTTTTGTTTGTGGCCACTCTTGAAAACATCTTATTTTGGGCATATATACATATCAATAAATAAAAAGTATCTTTTCGCATCTACGTACTTTCACTGATATTTTTCACTGCTACTTTGATCACTTCTCTCACTCAGACTCCTTAACCCTAAAACATCTCTCCTTATATCGTGCACAATACATCTTAACCCTATTTATTCACTATTTAATTTTATTACTTCACTCCTAACAGCTGTTTTTATACAAATAATAATAATAATTGATTTTGTAATATATAAATATTGTAACTTATTATTAATAATATGAATATATTTATATTATATTATTATAATATATTATAATTGTGTAACTTATTATTTTGAATTTGAAAGATAGTCTCTTGTACACAGATCCTGATGGAGGCACTCAGGGGGTTGAATGCTTTGGGAAAATTCTTACGAGTTTTCATTTATCAATCACAAGCCCTCTGTTTCTACTATCATCGTTGGTAAATTCAGACAAGAATTACGGCAAAAAAAATGACAATTTTTGGTAAGAATCAATTTCTCGATAGGACTAACAGTTTTCTTGTAAATCAAGGAAAAATTGTATTTTACACAAAAATGTCTACAATTTTTATTTTAAAATATTTTTAATTATGTTATAAATATAATCTTGTAACATTTGAGTCAGATTTCAGCCAGAAACTAATCAAATCTTAAGTTAGCACATGTGACTTCACAAAACCAAACAAATGTTGGCCTTGGATTTTTAAAAATCCCCTAAATCCTTGTCACTCGTCAACTGACGGATTTTTATGAAACTTGGTACATGAGGTTTAGTATGTTGTTCTATTTAAAATTTAGCAAAATCTGTGATAATGAAGTGTTGTTAACCTGCAACAATTTTGGGTAAAAATATAAAATGCAAATAGCCATGTAATAAGCCATATGACATGAGTATATTTTGAATGGATGAAAGAGTTATAGGCAAACCCAACACATGAAAAGCTAGTTCTTTGACGCTTGAATGGAGTTTCATGATATTTCATACGCATCCTCATAAGCCCAGCTGAAACGTAGGCTAACGTCGACAGTATCTTCTCAATATTAAAGGAAATCGAGATTCTATTGTAAATAAAAAACTCAGTATTTGGCCAAAGTTTCGGAAATTATTTAATTCCTTCTTCAGGCTCTGACAGAATATAACAAACAAATTGGTTGGTTTTTATAATTGTGTTATGACCTCATTGGGATTTGACTTTTAAGTATGAAATTTCATGTCGATACATTCATTACATCGGCAGTTGTTCGGGTTTTTCAGTTGAGCCTCCCCTCCCTTCTGCCGATTCCGCTGAAAATTAGTAAGTGTCGTCCTTATGGGGTTTTGAATTCACATATCAAATTTTGTGTCAACACATTGAATATAAGGGCAGTTATTAGAGTTTTTGTGTTAGGTTTCCCCCCACCCCTTCGACTGAAAATCAATAGGTGCCGTCCTTGAAAAGTTTTGGTTACACATATAAAATTTCGTGTAGATACGTTCGTTGTATCGGGAGTTACCCTGTTCACGGACATATGTAGACATAAATTGTTTAATATTTGTAATTGGGAGGTCGAAAAAAAAATACAATTCCGTTGAAAACTGCACAGAATTTCTGACGGGAAATAAAACACCATTTTCATATAACAATCCGATGATGTGGCATTATAGAAAAGTGGCTAGTTACAAAAACCACATCCTCTTTTCTATTTGACCACAAACAGAAAACTAATTCCGTTTTTATTTGTGTCATCCATTTCATCACATTCTAGTTTGCAGTTGTTTTTTTTTTTTACTTACAAAGTTAGGTAAGTGATACCTTATCGTTCCCATGTGATGAAAAAATTGGAATTTAATTGGTATTTGGATTTCACAAGAATACCGGTTGAAATTGCGAACCGTTTCTCCCTAGTTCATATCCAAGTAGAATTTATTTTTTCAAACTTTATGTGGTGTGGTAATTAAAAAAAGAGAAAAATAAAGGCTTAAGACGATTTAAATGTTAATCTTAAATAAATGATAAATAAATAAAAATATTATATAGTTAATAATAATAAAATAATAATAATTTAATAAACAATAAGAATTACATTTCCTGTAGAAATTTGATCTCTTTTCTTTATTTAAATTTTGATTTCTAGAGTAGTTTTTCGAAAAGGGCCCTAAAAAATATCAATAGTTCAAGAGGTGCAATTTTTAAGAAAGTGCACGTATAAAAAAAAATGCAATTTACATACATTTCACTTGGATTTCTAAAGAGATGCCATTTTAAATAATATTAAGACTAATCCAAAATTTTTCAAATAATCTTACTGGGCCAACAGGAAAAATGAATAGAATAGAATTTTAGATAACAAATATTGGGTTTGTTTTCTTAAATCTACATTATTAAAAATAAAGAAAACAACATTAAAACAAACAAAAATTCTTAAAAACTAAATTATTGAACTTATTCAATCTTTTTGTTTTATATTTTGGGCCATTCTTTAAAATTAAGTTATATATATGTAAGATGTTTTTTTTCAACGTGATTTTATTCTGTAATAAAAGTACAAACAAACAATATTAAGATACAATATTTAAACACAATAAACATACATTGATATATGTAGCATGTTTACCTGTAATAAAAGAATTAAATTTCACGTTTCTTCAACGTAGTAGAAAACGAAATACAATAATCAATTAGAACACAACCTATAACAATGCTGTAGGTTACAGCTGTGAGGCCAGCCTTTACACCTCCCCCCCTGAAGTCGCTTCGCGCGGGGTAAAGGGAAACAGCTTACTGGAGTGGAAGAAATTGGAAACCCTCTTTTTTTTTTCACAAGCAACTTCATAAAAGGACTGTGAAATCCGTCTGATAATGGGAAAAGGCCCAATTCGAACAGGGTCCAACTTGGTACGATTCAATTTACTACCATTCTCGATATAGACTAAATCATTAACGTTAAAAGTATGCTGACGCCGATTCGTATCTACACGGTTCTTATTAACCTGAAAAATTTTCATAGAATTCTGGAAAGCTAGTTTGCGATCTTCCTGTAGCGTCGTTTTGCTGTTATCTGGAAGAGGTGAGATCGTAGGTTTCGTACCAAGTAGTAGATATGATGGAGCAAACTGTGTGGAACTATGAGTTGTATCGTTGTACTCGTCGACACATTCCTGTGCAAGGGTTGACCAGGCTCTTCGATTAGCATTGTTTATTTTACATCGGAGGCGATTTACCAATGTTTGATTTAAGCGTTCATTTAGTCCATTAGATTCAGGGTGATCAACGCAAGTAAATACGATATGTATTCCTGCTTTGTCTAAATAGGTTTTAAAAGCGGTAGAATTGATACCAGTATATTGATCAGCTAAGAGTATCGAAATATTATTCTGTTTTGCAATCGGAGAAAGTAAATTTATGAAGTCTTGGGCATTTTGTCCCTTTGTGGTGGAAATCCACGCATATCTGGTGAAATGATCTACCAAGATATGCATAAATCGTTTGGGAGAACGGTTCCCCGCAAATCCTCCTACACTATCTAGGGACATGATTTGAAAAGGCTCTGTAGCAGGACCCATTTGCGAGAGGAGGCCGATAGCACGACTACGACGAACCTTGTTTTCAATACAAATCTTACAAGTCTTACAGAAGGCATGTATAGCTTGGTTGAGACCCTTGAAGTAATAATGTGGTCTGATCGTAGCGATCATATGTGCTGGACCGATATGACCATAATGGTGATGCACAAGTTCAATTATTTCGTGACCTAAGGTCGGAGAAACAAAAATCCTTGACTTTTCTTTTAATTTCTTAAGCATTATTCCTTGTTTAAACTCTATATTTTTAGCAGTTTTCAAATCAGAAAGATGTCCAGCTTGGTCCTCTAATATAGTAGGTAGATCTATTAAGTTTACAACCTGGATCGCATCTTCATTCTCGAAATATTCAAGGACCGGATTTCTGGACAATAGGTCCGCGAGAATATTTTCTTTGCCTTTTTTATATATAATATTGAAGTCGAATTGTGATAAATACAGAATTAAGTCTCCAAGGATTTCATCAGTTCTGGCTTTTGTCCTTAAATTTTCTAACGGTTTGTGATCACTGCAGACAGTAAAATGACGCCCAATTAAGTAATATTGCCAAAACTTTATTGCATCCTTAATGGCCTTGCATTCCAAGTGAATAACGTCCAATCGTTTTTCTTTATTCGAAAGCTTTCGCGAGTAATAGGCTACAGGATGTAGGATTCCGTCTTCTTGTGGTTGTTTCAGCGTGGCACCGATACCTTTGTAGCTGGCATCTGTCTCTATGAAGACGGGCTTCTCAATATCATAAATGGCTAGAATGGGTGTGGAGCACAGATAATCCTTGATCACATTGAAGGTCCGTTCACAATCATCAGACCATTTAAATCTGACATCTTTCCGCAATAACCGATGTAGTGGTTCCAGTTTCTGAGTACTATTTTCAATATACTTCAAATAAAAGTTTATGGAACCCAGAATACTACGCACACCAGTCTTATCAGAAGGCCGTTGAAGGTTTTGGATCGAGAACAAATTCCCTTGTGCTGGCGAAACCTTATTCTTTGAAATGACATGCCCCAGATACTTTACTGATTTCGCTGCGAACAAACATTTGACAAGTTTCAACTTAAAACCTTCAGCGTCAATAACCTGTAAGAATTTTTCAATATGTTGAAGATGATCTTCCCAAGTCCGGGAGAAAATCAAAATATCATCTATGTAGTTAACGCAAAATTCATCTAAATTATTTCTTCGGATAATATTTGATAATATTCTTTGGAATATTGCTGGTGCATTCTTAAGACCAAAGGGAAGAACCCGGAACATAAACTTTCCATATTTTGTGACAAAAGAAGTCTTTTCTTGATCTTGCAATTTCAGTGTGATACACCAGAACGCAGAGTTGATATCTAAAACTGTAAAATATTCACAATTGACAACTTTGTCGATCACATCTTGGATCGTAGGGAATGGAAAACATTCTGGTACCACCAATTTGTTTAACTTTCTGAAGTCGATACATAAACGAGATCTTCTCCCATCATCTTTCTTGTACGCAAGGGTAACAGGAGAAGCAAATGGAGAATCAGATTCCTCAATAATTCCCGCATGTAATAATTTCTTGATTTGAGTCCTTATTTCTTCATCATCTGGGATCGAACATTTATATGGGCGAGAAGTGACATATTCGTCTCTAAGTAGTTTTATCTCTGCTTCTTTCGATCGCACTTTGCCAATATCGAATTTGTCTTTGGCAAACAGGTGCCTATAGTCTTCTAAAAGTCGTAAAATCGTTCGTTTGTTATCATTATCATCCATATGCTGTAAGTCAGCTTCAAATTCGCATGTATTTAAATTTTCATTGAAATTTAACTCAATGTATTCATGAAAATCTTCGGTATCATTTGGAATCTGTATCTGATCATCATTTGATCGTTGAAAAAAAAATGTCTGATCACTATTGGATCGGTCTCCCTGTAGATCTATCAATTTGCCGCTATCCATGCGCTGGCAAATGCGTAAATTGTCATATTGAACCAACTTAAATTTCTTAATAGCATCGATACCAAGTAAAATATCATAGGAGAAATTATCATTTTTGACAACGTAAGTTGTTAGGGAATCTGTTATGTTTCCAATACGAAGCATAATTGTAGCCCGGGCTGAAGTGAAATTAGGTCCGCTGATCGTTTTGAGTACATTCTTTTGTTCTATTAATTTCAACTTTAGCAAATCAGCAATTCGTTGGTTAATTAATGTGACATTAGAGCCGCAATCATAAAGAGCTTTTAATTTGAATTTGTCATTAATAATTACGGTTAATTTTATCAACGGATCTAATTCCGCCCGGCTATCTAGTTTAAATCGTTGTTAGCAAGATCAATTTTCAGTGCCTCAAATTCGTTAAGATTCGTAGAATGTCCAGGCATAGTCGATTTTTGTTTTTCAGTTATGAAATGTTTGTTACGACATTCAGCTATCGGATGGTAACGATTCGGAAAACCAAGGACCGCACAATTAGGACACGGTTGTCTCCGTTGAGGTTCAATTTTGTGATAAGAATTTGGAATGGATTTTTTTATCAACTTCGGACTTGCCGGCTTTTCTTTTTTTTTTCTAGCAAAAGCATCCTCCAACTTCCGTAGTTCTGCATATAGCTTATCTACCCTAGTTATCTCTTCTCTATCCAGCTCGTCTTGCGCTTCAATTGGCAAACCAAAAACTATCTGATTGATCCGGGATAGTTCAGTTCCGTTGGGTTCTACTTCGAGGCATAATTTCTCTTTTGTCAGCGCGTAATCAATTAAGGATCCCCCCAAATATTTGTAGCTGAAAGCTTTTTTAACAATAAACCAACCTTTATCAACAAAAACGTTCAAAAAAGATTCCTTCCACATTTTCCAAGAAGCTGTTAGACCAATCTTCCTTAAATTAGTTTCATACCAGTCTTTTGCTGGGCCAACGACGAAGAAGCGTAGAGCCTGAATTTTAACACTATCCAAGTCAATCTGGAACCGGTGGCATTCGTCTTCAAATCTACCTAACCATGCCGCAGAATCATATTGTCTCTTCTCGAATTTGTCTAAAATAAATTTATTCTCAATGTGTTGTAATTTTTTTTTCGTCTTGAGTGGAATGAAGTTTTAACTGATGCTCTAAATTTCTAATTCTCTCTTCTAAGTCATTTTGTTGAGGTCCGGTAGTTCGAGGTTCCGGAATAGGAAGATATTCTTCCAAAGGAAATTCCTGAAAACAAACATTCTCCGCCTCATCAAAATATTCCTTTCGAATATCATCGTCAACCTTCACAGCAATTGTTCTATAATCATTTATATTTTTTATAACAGCTGTTGCATTTTGAATTGATTTTTTTCTTGATAACATCGTGTGAACCTTTAAACTCTTAAGTTCGTCTGGTAAAACATACCACAACTTCTTATCAATAGAAATACCTTGGATTACAAAGTCCTGGGTTTTCTTCACAACTTGAAAATAAAGCTGAGCCATCTTCTACCAGTTGAAATCTTGAAATTTAATTTGTAAGATGTTTTTTTTCAACGTGATTTTATTCTGTAATAAAAGTACAAACAAACAATATTAAGATACAATATTTAAACACAATAAACATACATTGATATATGTAGCATGTTTACCTGTAATAAAAGAATTAAATTTCACGTTTCTTCAACGTAGTAGAAAACGAAATACAATAATCAATTAGAACACAACCTATAACAATGCTGTAGGTTACAGCTGTGAGGCCAGCCTTTACATATATCTGGGCATATATTCTGTACATAGAAACGAATAAAAGAACCTTCTTTTTGGATCAGTTTCACCGACAATACACTTCTATTTAGTTCATTTCAACATAAGCCTAAAACAACGCTACATTTTTATTCAGACCGCCGCCATAGCTAGGCCTCGACCTCTTCACTATACACACTAATTAAAACAGCTGATGGCCGTGTTTTTTTTTTTTTTTATTCATTTGTTTTAAAAACAAATTTGCTTATATAAAAAAAATAAATATAATTAATTGTTTTAAATGTTTATAACTTAATTATTTTAATGTGTGTTTTTATATATCACAGTGGAAATTTCACGCCAAAACTTTCGCTTGTCCGATATAAAAAATAGGTTTTCGATATTTAGCGTATTTATGGTTCCAAATTTGAGTTTACTTATTGCTTTTTTATATCTATTGTATAAGGCAGTATTGCAATCTTACGAAAGAGTTCAAGGTCCCCTGAATAAGTTTTGACAATTTTCGCGATGTATGTGTGATTGGAAAGTTGTTGTGAGCGCTCTACCACAAAAACTATTGTAGCTATGAACTTAATCGGATGAAATTCTTCACTTCGGAGCTTAAGTACAATTCACAAGAGACCGCTTATGTTTATAACCTAATCAAAAATCTTTTTAAATAAAGGTTGTAGAGAGAAAACTGAAATGCATATTTTATATGCATTATTTTTCGCAGATCGAGGTAAATACCGAAAACCGTCCTGAATTTTGAAAAAGATATTTCTAGACGTTTCCTTTATTTACCCGGAAACGGTTAGTCCTATCGAAAAATTTATGCTTAACCAAAATTGTTTCTTGTAAAATTTCCAATCGCTCAATCAATAGGACAAAAGTTATACCGCCCCGAAGAATGTAAACTAAATGTCTATAACGAATAGGTTAGGTTTTATGACTCATGCCCGGGCTTTAACAACGAGGTCATATCGCCTACTACCAGAGCGCTCTTTCGTCACTCTGGTGGACATGAGCCCGACTCTACTCTGGGAGTCCTAAATTTTGCCTACCCTAAATTTTTATTCATCTAGGTTAGGGGTCTTTAACGAGTACCAGACATCGTACAGGCTCGGGACCATCGCTTAACGTCCCATCCGAAGGACGGCGTGCGTAAGTTTATTTTACCTCCCAGATTAAATAAACTAAGGGCCTCGGTCGGGTTACGAACCCACGACCTTGAGCTCAGAAGTCAAGCACGCATACCACTGAGCTACCGGTGCCCTCTCTATAACGAATATAAGTAATTTTTAAATCGTAACTCATATCAACGAACTCTTAAAATATGGTTTATTTTGGGAGGCTTTTTATGTACGATGCATATTAGCCATATCACTGTGTTTCTAGTTGTTTACAACAAACCTGGCCCCGTGTACAAAACCGTGGTGGGACCATGCGACCAAAGCCCTACGCTCCAGCCCGCACGGCCACCAAGAAAAATAAGTGATGTGGCCATACAGGACTTTCTTAAAAAACAACGCTTACAGATCATTCTCCTGCCCTTCTGAACATCATTTCATCTTCTCTTCGAACAGTGTAATCTTGAGTGTAGACATTCTTATACACTAAAGCTAATATGAAATAATTTTGAGAAGAGGGAGGGGGAGAGAGTGATCAGCACTTGTTGGTATAAGAAAGTCCTGCAATGGGAACATGACATATGTTCTCTATACATTATAAAGAGTGTCATCACTCGGTATCGAACCCGCCAGAGGGAGCCGGTAGCTCAGTGGTATGCGTGCTTGGAGTTCCCTTAGTTACCGAGGCCCTTAGTTTATTTTATCTGGAAGGTAAAATAAACTTAAAACACGCCGTCCTTCGGATGGGACGTTAAGCGTTGGTCCCGAGCCTTTACGATGTCAGGTACTCGTTAAAGACCCCTGCCCTAGGTGAATAAAAATTTAGGACTCCCATAGTAGAGTCGGGCTCATGTCCACCTGAGTGACGAAAGAGCGCTCAGATAGTAGGTGATATTACCTCGTAGTTAAAGCCCGGGCATGAGGCATAAAACCTAACCTAACCTTGAACCCGCCATATATTTTTACTTTACTTTTTTGCAATAGAACAGAAAATCGATGCTGAATGTTCAACGAAATTTCATGTTAGCCAACTTCCTAGTTCCAAAATTGAGAAAAAAAAAAAATTGTGTGAACACGATAACACGCTGTCGATAGAATGAATTTATCAACATGAAATTTTATGTGTATCCAGAATCCATGACACCAAATTTTACATGTGAATTCAAACCACTCTTAGTTCGACCAAAGGGGAGGGGGGAAGTCCAAATTTCATTCAAAAATGTTATATTGGAATTCAAAACCCCATAAGGATGCTACCTATTATTTTCCCTTTATCGGTGGTGGGAAGGGAGATCAGAGAAGAGAAGCTCCATTTCCTTATCAAAGTACCAGGATTCACTAGTCACTTCTTCTTCTTCCTGCGGCGCTACGGTCCTGAAAGGACCAGGACCTCCGTCACAATCCTCCTCCATTCGTCTCGATCTAAAACCTATCTAAGTTACAATTGGACGGACAATGGTTTTATAGACTATTAGCTTGGCCCTCCACGTTAATGTGCGGAATTTGAGTATTCTTTCGACCGCAAATAGACATCTGTTCCCTGCAGCAATGCGTGCTCTTATTTTGTGGCTAACGTCATTATCTTCTGTGATCAGAGCCCTGAGATATTTGAATTCCTTGACTACTGGAAATTGGTGCTCATTGATAGAAGTAGTCAGTCACTAGTCACTATGTAAGTCAAATATTGAGTTTAAGCCGAAATGGTCCATTGGATTTGGAAAGAGAGCGAAAACGTAATTGATTATACATGCTGAGGAAGTACATAGCCAATGATTCACCATCTATTGTTTTTAGAAGAACCTGCATTGTCATTTTTAAAAAAATCATCGGGAGGGCCATTTTTTTTTTTTGTGATACAAAAAATGAATTATTCATACATCATGTATCGGGAAGAATACAATTATGACACCGTCCCAATTGTCCTTTTAGGGACGCGGTGCAGGTCCTCCAGGAAAAAAAGTGGGTAAATTCTCGTTATGAATGAATGAATGAATGAAAATAAATTTTATTCTGGGACCGAGGTCCCCTAAGAATAAATACATGACAGACACTGGACAGAGTAACAAATAAAGTGAAATATCAGTGATGGGATAAAGGTGCTACAGTGGATAAAACCAAGAGCAAAATAAATAAAACTAAGTAAAAAAAATCATTGAATAAAAATAAAATAAATAATTATGATAAAATTAAATATAAATAATAAATAAGTAAACTTAAAAAATAATAGTAAAAAATGAGTTAAATTACAGATTCATTAAGAAGACATCAAGATAGGATAAATATATCTAAATAAATATGTAGAGGATAAAATAAAATAAAGAGAAAAAACAGTAGGTATGTATATAAAAAACAAGCTTGTGGAGGAGGGAATCTCTCGTTAAGTACAAAGTGTGGTTTTAGGAAACCTATTTGTCTTATAGTTAAAAGTATTGTCCTTTTTACCTTTGTTAATGTAAAAGGCTGGAGATATAACCCACTCATTATAAGGCAATCATTCAATCAATCCTCTCTTCACTAGATTATATTAGAACGATAGAATAATTAGCAAAACAAAACTAAAAAATCAATAGAAATTAATATTGATTGCGTTTCTTAATGTATTGTCCAAATGTGAATGGGAATGTCGAGTTGGGAGAAATATATTAGTCTGGTTACGAAGGCGAACACAAATGTTCAAAAATTAAAATGTCTTGAAACAAACCAATCATAATCATAAAGTCATGGACTTCAATTATACATCCCAGGGATTTTAATAGTTAACAACATGGCCATCAATCATATATCATATATTTTTCAACCATAGATTCCAGGGATTTTATAAGAATAAATCACATGGATATCAGTAGCATGTGACATGGTAGTTTATCGATGTGACATCCGAACTTCTGATAAATACCTACATCAGAGGGTGCCGGTAACTCAGTGGTATGCGTGCTTGCCTTCTGAGCTCAAGGTCGTAGGTTCGACACCAGGCCGAGGTTACCTCCCAGATAAAATAAACTTAAGCACGCCGTCCTGCGGATGGGACGTTAAGCGATGGTCCCGAGTATAGTCGGCTCATGTCCACCAGAGTGACGAAAAGAGCGCTCTGGTAGTAGGCGATATGACCTAGTAGTTAAAGCCCGGGCATGAGTCATAATAACTAACTATACCTACATCAAATTTTTCACTTTAGGACGCGTTGAATAGGCGAGGAATTAATTAGGTGTCTAGAGATCAATTTATAGTACAAATAATTATTATTAATATTGTTATTGACAGGACTTATCATTTACAATTTGTTAAGTATACTTTAAATACATTTACAATATTAACATTACCACTGTGGGAGAACAACAATAATTAAGCTTGAAGTTGAGTTATTATGACTCGGGGTTTAACAAGGTGATATCGGCTACAAATATTTATTCACCTAGTGTAGGGAGGGGCCTTTAACGAGTACCTGACATCGTACAGGCTCGTGACCATCACTTAACGTCTCTTCCGAAGGACGGCGTGCTTAAGTTTATATTACCTTCCAGATAAAATAAACTGGGTTTTGAACCCGGGATCTTGAGCTCAGTAGGCAAGGATACCGCTGAGCTACTGGCGCCCTCAATTCAATTTAGCTCAAGCTTGAATGTTCAACAAGAAATAATATTAATACAATTAAATTGAATAGAAAATAAGTTATAATTGAATCATATATTTATAAATTGGAGACAATAAGAAAGAAATATGACAAATTTAGGAGAAAAAAATAAACAATTATTTAAAATAGATAACAAAACACAAGCCAAGTAAGTAGTAATAATAAGTGCATAAACTAAAATGGTACTAATAAGAACAATAGTAATAGTTATACAATTAATAATTGAAAAATAAATACTGTGAATAATAAAAACAAAATACTAAGTTACTTTAGACAGAGGAAAAATATAACTATATTATGACTACGAGACATCAAATAATGAAATAGTGATAATTACATAAATACTAGGTATATTATTTAAAAAATATATTATATATGTGATGTGGCCAATACAGGACTTTCTTATAACAATGACCCTTACAAATTAATTATTCCCCCCCTCCACCATCCGAAAATCGCTTCATTTTGTCTCTTTGTTCAGCGTAATCTTGAGATTAGACATTCTTTTACCCAGTAATGCCAGTATGAAATAATTTTAAGAAGGTTGAGGGGGAGAGTAACTGTAAGTGTGGTTGGTATAAGAATGTCCGCTAATGGCCACATTACTTATATTTTATTTATTTCTTAAATTTCATAATTTTTGAAAACAAATTTCAATAATAAAACCATATATTGAAGTTCGTTGGTATGAGTGAATATTTAAACATTCAGATATCTTCCTTATTGCCATTTAGTTTACATTGATCGGGGCGCTTTAACTTTAGTTCTATTGGTCCTATCTCAAATTTGAGCACTCAGATTTTAGCAAGATTACAATACTTTAGGTATAAGTAAGAATTCTTCCTTATAATATGGGTATAATAAGAAAGTAAAATAAAAAAAAATGCTTTTTAAAACTTATAATAAATAACATTTTGAAATGTGTGGGCTGGAGCGTAGGACTGGTCGCATGGTCTTCACAATGTTTTGCGGGTTCGGGAGTGAATTTTATTTCGTAGATAGAACTCCCTCCCGGGGCCATGGATGTCTCGTAAATAATTAGATAAGACAGTGACATGGCTAATATAAACCGGTACGTAATGCCCAAATGCAAAAAAAAAAAAAAAATGTGCTACAAGTGGAAAAATAATACTGTAATTATTGCTAATGTTTGATGAAGTGCGTATAGAGAATAACAGATTGTATTTTCGTTAAACGCTAACATAGCTAACAACCAGTGAATAATACAAAAAGAGTTTGAAAAAATATAAACCTAAATAAGACATTTTTACAAACTGCAAAAGTTCCAATTTATTGCAAATTGGTGTCCAAAATTAATAATAAGTGTCTCAATTTTTGAATTTTACTGGCTTCCCGGGGAACGTGAGTGCTGCCATCAAAAATTCCAATGGTTTAACCGGAACGCCAAAGTTTACCTAATATCCAAGAAAGGGGATGTCCGCCAGTACCTCGCTCTGCACAGACTTCTTCACATACAACTTCATTCGATAAGAGCCGCTCAACCAGCTCCAGATTCAATGGCCGGCCGGATCCAGAGATCGAATTGTCACCTAGGACGATCAACTTCAGGGGTGTAATTCCTTGACTCTCCAAGTAAAACCACGCACCAGGAGATAACTGAATCAATGAGCTGCGTGAAGTAGCTGCCACTAGCAACACCACAATCTTTCTGGTACCGCACTCCGTTCGCCATCCTGAATTTCGTATTCATAAAGTAATTACGACAAGCTGGGAAAATCTGGTTCAGCTTCCGAAACCCACTTTTCGGGGACTCAAATCCAAAAGCAAGGGGGCGAGTGCGATCACTCATTCTCTTATACTACTCAATGACGGGGAGGACACAAAATGCCTCACCAATAGTCATTGTCGCAGGATATCCCCACACGACTCACCTTGTCCTCTTTCGGCCAAGTGTGCTCTAACGTAGTTGAACAATCGGGAGCGCTCATCCCGTTGCCACGTTTGATCTTATGCCAGAAGAGCCTGATTTTCCTGATAGCGTCCGGATTATTCCTGATTTCAGATTTCCTCGTATATCCATACTGAGTCCAAGGCAGGTGACTTATCCCAGATATCCAGGTCTGAATTGAACACATTGATGTGCCGCATCTTGACAAGGTCTGGAAATCGGAACGCCTGTAAAGTTTTGACTATTCCAATGTCAGGAGCTAGAGACTCCGGTCGGTATAATTGCAAAATTTCTTCAAATCTTTATAGATTGAAGTTTGCGTTACCGGTGATCTCCATTGGGCTTCAGGCGCGGTCGTGTAGGTTCGTGCTGGGTATTCAGGCGCGTTTCCTAACCACCAATTCAATGGCATTGCGACCAGCAATCCAGGGAAAATGTGAAAAGTGTAGAAAACTTAAGGTTGTCCTCAATTATTTTTCGACTTATATGTTCTTGCTTCCTGGGCTTAAGATCGCGGGTTCAACAAGGTAATGGAGAAGTTTTCCTGTAGAATAATAATACACATAAAATTACAATGTTAAATATATTTAAGTTTGAAAGTACACGACATGCATACATAAGAAAATCTGAAGGTTTAAATTTTGATCAGATAGACCTGCACCTGAAGTGGGCCAACGAGAAAAGACTACAAGCCCTCCTTCATAATAATAATGATATCCTTCATATATTACTTGAAGGTGATTTGAAACTATCTACAGATTGGCTTTCGGTCTGCCAAAAATATATTTATAATCTTTTTGTTAACGTTTCCTCATTAATCATTATCAAAACTTTTGTGACTAATTCAAACAATTTATAGCCATGATATTTTATATGGCAGTCAATATCAAAATCAATTAAACACCAAAATCAATTAAACAACTAACTTGATTGATCAAATTTTAATATTGACTAATGGTTATAAATTGTTATATTTTGTCACAAAACGTTTTTTGATAATGCCTGAATAATGGCGAAACGTTAATAAAAATTATATAAATATATTTTGGGGAGACCGATGTTTATTAAAACACTGGCGGCTCGGAATCACTTCGCTCATCAGGTTTTCATTATATATATATATACAAAACTCACTCGTTACAAAAATTGAGATGACAGCAGATTCTAAAAGATGTTTTGGCGCTTTATAAGACTAAAACATCAGATTGTATCAAAACTTGTTCTTTCCAATGGTTTTAGGTGACTGAAAATTGCAGTTAGTATCAAAACTGATTCGTTCCATGCATGTTTTTTGCATTTTCTCAATATTCGGCTGTGTAACGAGCGAGTTTTGCATCTCACACACATATATATATGTTTTTTTATTAAAATAAATTAATATAAACAAACTATTTAAATAAATATATGAACGGCGAACGAAATTATCATATAAAATGATATCTTAAGAGTTCTCAGTTCTGGTTTGCGTTTCTACACATCGTAAATAATACTTAACGATGATTTTTTAATCGTATTATTTAAGGGGGCAAGTACAGTGTTTTCACATTTCTCTATTATCAAAAAAATAATAAGAATGAACATTCGAAAAGTTACTATTTCTAATATAAAAAAAGCTTTCACATTCATCATTTTGTATGGACCCCTGAATAATAATAGATAATAGATTTCTTCAAAGTCATCAATTTCACGGTAAGAAACTAATGGGGTGACAAGATATCAAACGGTAACTTCACTAAACTTAATTTATGTAAATAATTCCAAAAATAACGTATAAACAATTCAGTTACATAAAACTATGGTCGTTGCCATTTTGATATGGTATTATTTTAGGAAAATATCCGTATGATTTTTATTTTTTTTAAATTAGTTTTAACTAAAAAGCCCCGAATGAATAATCTTCTTCGACAAGTTTCAATTCTTATTGTTCAATCTTTACGTGAAAACAGACACATCGAAGCTCTTCCCTGTATGTATTTAATGAATAAATATTCGTTCTATATTTCCTTTTGGGGGGCATCGGACCTATTTTACAGATGGATGACCTTGAAATACATTATGTATGTACATACACTAATTACTCTATTTGTGACCAGCACCCAGATCCCTTTCCTCAACCCAAAATAAAGAGGATTGAAATTTAGATTTCATAAAAACGACTTATAATCAAAACATTGGACATTACAACAGTTAACTATGGAAGTATTGCCATTCTGAATTTATAGATGAATTATTTTCGTAAACGAAAAAAAAAAAAAAATGGATTCAGTTTGTTCTATCTATATTTACCACACTTGAATAATTGTTCAAATCCCTCTCCGCAGCAACACGGATTTTAGCTTTTGTTCATCGGCCGTGGCGCCTACAGCTTTCATGTATTCACGTTCAATTTATCATCTCCAAATTGTTCTGAAAAAAAAAAAAAATGAATTAACCACATTCAAAGATGTACTACCATAATTATAATTATTTCATAGTGTAATCGTAAACAATTGAAGGTATCATATCAACATTTTTATTCTTCAATATTTCTGATTTATTTAGATCATTGGAATAGAATTATAACGATTATTTCGAAACTTCAATCAACTTCGTAGGAGTATGTTCATGACGTACTTACAATTCATCAAAATATTATTATCAGCTTTATCAAATAAGTGATAAATGTATAATAGGTATTTTAAATTACATCCTGAAAGATTTGAAGAAAGACAAACAAGTGACTCCAATTATTTTAATTATACATAAATAATTCGACCTACCTGAAGTAAATATATTCCATGTTTATAATAAATATTTTTTCATTAACGAGATCAAATTCGTTGAGATATAACGGTTGATGTTGCGGAGTTCTACCGCAAGTAGCGCTGCAGTCGCAACAACTGCCACATAGGTTCTTCTAGCATATCATTTTTACTTTCTCCAATCTCTGTTATTTTTATTTACTAGTAAAAATCAGCTGTTATTTTTTTCTTTTTTAAATTCTGGTTTACTTTTTTGGAATTACGTTTTTCTTTAATGTAGAAGTTTGCCTTGTTGGGTCTATGATGGCCTACCTGATGTAACCTATTTGTTATAAGTGATGTCAGGTTAGGTTGAGTGTTGTGTGGTGAAAATAGTGTTACGCGTTAACACAATTGTGTTTTTGGTTTTTTTTTTGTGATATCTACGTTTATCAACATGTCAAAAGACGTTGCTGAAGAATATACTTCATCTTTAGCTGATCTGACTGTTAATAGTAAACCGTTGATTAATATGTTAACAATGCTAGCTGAAGATTATGTAGAACATGCACCCATTATTGTTAAAGCTGTTGAGGCTCATTTACAAAAGGTAAGAGGAGAAGTCAAATTACCTGTTTTATATCTTATTGATTCAATTGTGAAGAATGTCGGTAAAGAATATATAAGTCTTTTTACGCAGAACATTGTATCAAATTTCTGTTCTGTTTTTGAAAAAGTTGATGAAAAAATACGAGCTCAAATGTTTAAATTAAGACAAACTTGGAGTGATGTTTTCCCATCAAAAAAACTGTATGCTCTTGATGCTCGGGTGAATGCAATAGACCCAGCTTGGCCAATAACAGCAGCACCTCCACACGGTAGAATTCATGTTAATCCTAAATTTTTGTCTCCTGCTTCTAGCCCAGGAAGTTTATCTCAGTCGACTTCTGAAAGTGTTTCTATTATAACTGACGGTACTATGCAAGAAGAACTATTAACTAAGAAAAAAGAGTTGTTAGAATTACAGAAGAGAAAAGTTGAATTAGAACTATTACAGACGAAAGCTATTCTAGAAGAACAGCAAAGAAAGTTAGAAAGTCAAACAGCGGCTTTAAAATCAGAAGCAGCTTCTCATAGCAGTATTAATAAAAAAATGGCTTTTAAGCCTGAGAGTAAAAAGCCTGAAATTAAGGAATCCATGAAACCTAATACTAGTTTTGTTGCAGAAATGGTCACAGAAACAAATCCCCAGCATCAGAATTTTTTTATTAAAGGCAGTATCCTCCGCCGTGACCCAAGAAGGAGACTAAGGCCGGTTAATGACCAGAGAAGCACAGTGTCTAATTCAGCCAACTCTCAGCCTTCTGTGGAAAACAGTGCGCCCAAAGCCAAAAAAGCAGACCCCGTCCCAGTGTTCGTTGATGAAAACAAGGATGACAACAGTAAGTCTAAAACAGGTGGCAGCCATGCACCCAGTTCTTCGTCGTCCTTCAAGAGGAAATCGGAGAGGGTGTCGAAGAAACACAATAGAGACCTCAAACCTCACCACGTGAGGATGTTCTACCAGAAGATCCCAGGAGGTGACAAGGGAGGACAGCAGTTGTTACGAGGGGACGGCGGAGTGAAGACTGCCCCGCCGAAAACCTTCGAGCCAGTCAGCACCTCTTCAGAGCCTGCCAAAGTTGAGGGTGTCAAGAGCTCTTCTTCAGAGAGTAGCTTGGGAAAAGTGGGAAGAGTTCAATCTAAGAAAGAACGGGAGGGTAAAAAACGTTCTGACCGCAGTGACAGGATTAAGAAATCAAAGGCCAGTGAAAAATCTAAACTAAGATCTACTAGTATAGAAAGGGACAAGTCCGAAATTCGTAAAACTGAGAAAGAAAAACATACAGAAAACAGTTCACCGCAATCTGCGAGTCCTCGTAAACCTGAAAAATGTGATAAACGAAGTGATTCGCCACAAACTGAAAAGATGGATGAGGAAAGTAAACGAAGTGTTACAAGTGCAGAAGAGCCTCAGGATATGGACATTGAAACAGTCGCTGCAGAAACTACTTCTTGTGATCCTGAGCCGGCAGAAGAACCAGTAGCAGTGGAGGAACCCAAGGCATCAGTTGAACCAGTTAGTCTTCCAGAGCCACCAAGTAAAAGTGAAAGTGACGTGGATTTGAGGCTATTACTTTCACCTAATTCGGAGACGGATCAACCCCCTGAAAAAAAGTCCAAGTCTGAAATAATTGACAAACTCTTCGGAGAATCTGACGTAGATCTAAGAAAGTTCCCTCCACGGCCTCCGACCCCTCCACCACCAGTCATTTCAAACCCAATTGATTTGACTAGTGAAGAGGAGCCTAGCCCCAACAACAGGAGTTGGGCAAATATAAAGAGATCAAATCCGGAGTTTGCCGAACATCAGACCTGTTCAAAAAAGAAAAAATCATTCAGTTCTCCTTTCAAACCGTCTGCTTTTATTGTACGTGAAGATACTGACGAGGATGTACCTTGCGCATCGCCTCGGGAAGATATTCACGCACACAGTGACTACATCTTGAAACAGGCCGAAGAAGAATTAAAACATGGTAATATTACATTCTTTCAATATAATCAAATGTTGAAAGATGTCATGAATTTAAAAGAAAAGAAACGAATTATAGAGAGCATGGAAGCTTTAGATTCTCCTGTCAGTTTTTCTGGCTCGAGTGTTAGTTCTGATTCGACCATTTGCGATAAGGAGTATCAGCCATATCATGATACTGATGATCATAGTAGCACTGGAAAATCCTCTTCTCCGCGGAAGTCGGATAGAGTTTCAGACCAGTCTCTGGAGGACGGGCAAGGGTCTGCGGATATACCTTTCTCAGATAACGATGGCACGTCGAACAAACGTCCATTTTTTGGTAAAAATCACGATCAGCAATTATCAAGAAAAGAAATGAGAAATAGGTATCACGGGGCTTATCCAGAGTTCTCAGGAAGCAAGCCTTGGATGTCACGTCCAACACCTGTGCAGCAACACCACAGTAAGATGCCATTACCCCGAGATTCCTTTTTCAACCAACGGTGGGTTGGCAAAGCTCCTTTAGGCAGAAGTTTTGATCCAAAGAAACCAGGTTTTCAGTCCCGTTATGGTCCTCCAATGAGGGTCAGAAATCTTCGGCATCCTCAAGATTTACCTCCTGCAGATCCTGCTGTTCTTGAAATGATTAAGAATGATCCAATGGCACTTGTGAACGTCGGAGGAGCTGTGAGGGAAGTCCGTTTCTATGGTGAGAGTGCTGTCATCATGATGGCTTGGGATGATCCGAGAGACCTAACCTTTCAGTCTGGTTGTCGGCGCGTTATTTTCGACGATGTGGACGTGTTGTCACTTCAGTTCAACGCTCCATACAGAGACTATACCTTAAACGATGGGATCAGAATCAAGATTCGTCTAGGTGCACCAACGCGAGAGCTGTTCATAGATGGTAGATTTTACGATATCAAGTTCGGAGGAGCTCCTATAGAAGCTAGTCTTAAAGGTAGGATCCACAGGGTTCAACTTGAAGGGCCGATTCCCTTTTTGAAAATAGGTCATGTGAAAAGAACCGACTTGGTTGTTGGTAAAGTGAACTTGATCGTTGATGCCAATGTCAAGGACATGTTTCCCATTTATTTAGACGCCAAGCCACAGAGGTTTGACGTGGGCGGTGTACCTTTCATACTAAGGTTCGTGGAAGCTCTCCAGACGGTTGTTATCAACGGACGCCCTTTTAAAGTTGATTTTGGAGGCATGCCATTTCCCATTTACTTTCATGGTGATAAACATTTTCTCCGGATGACACATCTGCCTGAAGGGGTGGTGCCAGGTTACGTGAACGTCCTAAACATGGAAGGGGGCCGCATACCGTCTCCACCTCCGAATCTCCTCCCGCCAACTCCACTTCCACCGCCTCCCGCTCCCTTCACAAGTCAAGGTTTGTCGATTGATTCTGCGGCGGCACTTCCTCAGCCCCCCTATTTCACGGGTCCTGAGAAACGTTTCGAACTTTTGTCAAGTTTATTGCCTTCACAACAAATACCACCCTTCCCAGTTCAAGCCTATAACATTGAACAGTACCAGGAGCCTCCAGCCACAGTTGAGACCACCACTACCACTGCTACTTCAGCTAGTAGTGCAGTGAGTAACACAGCCAGTACTATGAATTTGTCCGAACTGATACAGAGGCTTGTCGAAAGCGGAATTGTCCCAGCTGTCAAAGATAAAGATGATGAGACGCAAGATGATAAATTTTGTGTTAAGGTGGTAGATTTTGGGAAATCTGAAACCCTTAAAGTTAAGCAGCCTGGCTTAATCAATAAGCTTTACTCAGGACTTCAGTGTGGAACTTGTGGAGTGAGGTTTCCTCCTGAATTCAGCGTAAAATATAGTCAACATTTAGACTGGCATTTCCGACAAAACCGAAAGGAAAGAGACTTCTCGAAAATTGCCATTTCTAGGAGATGGAACTTCGACATTTCTGATTGGATCCAGTATCAAGAAATAGAAGACATTGAAGATAGAGCGCAGAGTTGGTTCGAGATTCAAGAGAAGAAAAATTCCAAGGAGGAGGAAGAAGAGCAAATGGAGGAATCAACTGTACCTGCTAAAGGATTGGGTGAGCATCCTTGTTGTAGTGTTTGCCAAGACCGGTTCGATCAGTTCTTTAATGAGGAAAAAGAAGAATGGCAGCTAAAACGTGCTGTGTGTATCGAAGATAAGCTCTACCATCCTCTTTGTTACAGAGACTTTAAGGAGAATCCTGGACATCTTATACCTATGTTGCCTCTTCCTCCTCAAGAAGAAATAGCTGAAATTGTCGAGACTATAGTTTTAGATGACTCAACGCCAGGAGTCAGTAGTGAAGATGAAAAAATGAAAGGATTAGAATGTGGTGAGGTGGATTCAACCAGTGCAACGACTGAAGATGTTACTTCTCTTGACAATGTTACAACGGAGGAGACATCTAGTAAATTGTCAGGGGAAGAAGGAGATAATACAGACAAAGATGACGAAGCCAACACGAGCATGGACGATGATCTGGTGGTAGTGGGAGTGGTGCAGCCTGTGGTGGAGCAGTATGAGATCTTGGACGATGACGATGAGGAAACTATAGAACTGGAAGAAACTAAAGAGGATGAAGAGGAGCTGAGAGAAGGTGATGAAGTTATGGAGATGGACGAAGCGCCGCCTCCGGTACGGATCAAGACGGAGAACCTGGATCTAAGTCCCCCGCACATAGGACCTCCGGCCAGCCACCCCAGTGAAACAGTGAGCCTAGATGGGAACTCTGAGTTTACAGCACTTACCACTGTTGTACTTCCCAAAAAAATCAAAATAACCATTTCTTCTCTTCTCCCTAAACCTACTTTAGCTGCGAGTACTGAAGAACCACAGACAACTAATTCTGACAGCAGTGATGTGTCTTCCAAAGTACAAACTGAAAATACAGTATCCTTACAGGATGATTTTATGGAACCTTCACTTTTAGCTGAAGAACTTTGTCCTGTTCAAATTAAACCAAAGATAGTTAAAAGCAAGTTGATTGATATGCCACCCATTTCCCAGGGAAAAGAAATGTCTGGTCTTTGTTCCATTATGTAATTAATACTATGTATATATTTATATATCAATAATTGTGAATAATTTCCAAATCGCTTCTTAGAAATTGAATTTCTATATAATTAATAGGCAAAATTAATATTTATGTATATATATATATATATATATATATATATATATATATATATATATATATACTTACATAATGCCATAACATTATATTTGCATGTATGTCTTGTATAAAACAAGGAATAATTTGCTGAAGTCTGTAAATTATAAAAAAAAGTAATTCATGAGAAAAACAACAAAATGTTATGTACAATTATGCACATGTATATATTTATATGCATACACTATATTTGCTATATACTATATATATAGATATAGTATGTACGTGGGATGCTTTCTGTATGAAACAGTTATTTATAAGTGAGATCATTTCATGTATGTACAACATAATTAGTTGGTGTCATGTGAAATTGAGATAATTTTTTGTTCTGTTTTGTAAAGCAATATATTGAGCTATATTATTTATTTATATAAAATAAAATTAAAAAAACAAGAAAAAAAACGAATTATATAAGCAAGAATGTATATATGTACATATACTCAGGTCGCGATTGAATTTTTTTTTTTTTTTGTTACATAGTTCCTTATTTCACCGCCAGGGCGCGGTTTTGTGATTATATTGATCATTTTTTTTTTTGTAAATATGTAAATATTCTCTATAAGTCATTATAATTCTAGATTTAAATGTATTACAAGTTTTAACAAAATATGTTGAAATGGAAGATAATATTGAAAATGAATCACACATTATATATGGAAGGTTATATTTGTAACCTTCATTTTTTTTGTATTAAATGTCTCAACTACTTGACTTCCTAGTGTTTAATTTTGGATTCTATGAGTATTGTTAGAAGTGATAATTATTTTAATTGTAAGTTGGATTTTAAATATTGGGCGTTGGACTTAATAACGTTTTTATTTATATTTTCTGATGGAACAAAGATCAGCTCATATTTTAGGAAGTAGTTCCGTTCATGCGTGCTTTGATATATAAGTGTATATGTCATTTTTTTTTTGTTTTGGAAAATTCAGTATACTATTACTCATTTTGATTATGCTGCCTAATATTTTTTAGTTTCAAAATTCACTATGTGCTTTTCAAAATTACTATTCAGACTAAAGATTTTTTTTTCTTATTCCCTCATTAAATGTGCCGTCATTAATTACGAATAACTTCCAGGAGATTACAATGTATTATATTGTATAATTTTTTTTTTTTTTTTTCTTTTTAATTTAAGAATTTGTTATAGACGTTACTAGTCATTAATTTTGAGTTGTCAATTTGTAAAATATTCATTATTCTTTATGCATATTATATTTTTGTACATTATTTGGTATCCAATAAACGATTTATAATTGTAATTTTAATTTATTTTTTCTACCCCCAACCTTAATTTTAAATGTTTTGTTTTTTTGTTGTAAACTTGATATATATATATATATATATATATATATTTATAGTATGGGAAAGTAGGTATTGTAATCGTGAGAAAATTCAAGGTTCCAACGGATTCTCACATTTCTGTCCATTATAACAATATTTTTTTTAAATATCAACCACACATACAGATCACTCTCTCCCCCTCCCCGTTCTAAATATCGTTTCAAACTGACATTACTAGGTATAAGAAAGTCTGTTAGAATTACGCTGTATAATTAAAAATTATAATTGTGAATTTCCCATTTAAACAGATGCCCCTTTACAGGTCCCCCCTTATTGCCCTTAAATTTAAATGTTCAGAACATGATTGAGGTACGTATATAAGGTCTGTGATGTTAGCACATGTATTGAGGTAACTTTGAAACGTGAAATTCCCATTTAAACAGATGCCCCTTTACAGCCCTTATTGCCCTTAAATTTAAATGTTCAGAACATGATTGAGGTACATTTTTAAGGTCTGTGGTGTGCAGATATTAATGGGGAAGTTATATATTCGGACGGAAATTCCCAATTAGTTTTCATCGAAATTTCTGATTTTTGTTTTTCAACTCCTTATTCCAAAAATGACAAAACAAAGTGACAAACACGATTAACTTTCAAAACCCCATAAAGGCGGCATATATTAATTTTGGGCGAGATCGACCAGAGGATGGGGTAACTTTGATGTAATGAATGTTTCGTAAAATAATGTATGAGCAATTCAGAAGCGTCTATTAATTTTTAGGCAAAATGGTCGATAGGTTTTAGAGAAAGAGCAAAATCCTTTTTAATAAATTTGTACTGGGGAAGTACATTACCGAGGTGATTCACACTTTTTTTTAACTAACCATGTGTAAAAGAACTTTTTATAGTAATAAAAATATATTTTTATTATATAAATCAATATGAATTTAATAATACCTTACTACTTAGTTTTGATTTTTTAATCTGGTAAAATGAGGCAATTAGGTATATTTATTTTCAATAATACTTTATTTCGTTATCCTTAGACGTTTCACCTTACAAGTCATTTTCAATTCCAAAATACAGATTGATCATAATTTATTTTTCTATTCCTATATTCTACAAGAGGAATGTCCTCAAATTTATATATTATTTCACATTTATCCAAAATAAAACCCTACATCTTTCAAAAAAACCAATTTTTTAGTCGAAACGTCTACGGATAATGAAATAAATATACCTAATTGCCTAATTTTACCAATATTTTTATTATTAGTTTTTATTAAAAAGGAAAAAAAATTAGAAACAATTTTACTTTTATATAGCAGCTATGCCAATGTGAAATGATGATTTGAGAGGGGGAAGGGGACGGAGAGTTATCTGCAAAAGCGTGATTGGTATAAGAAAGTCCTGTTATAGCCTCATCACATAGTTTTTATTGCTGCCCAAAATGCCGAGTGTTAATAACTCGCCTATGATTTTTTTTTTTTCACCTATATTATAAGGAAATATTGTAGTAGTGCGAAAATCCTAGATGAAGTTCAACGGATCCTTCACGTTTCCAAGGTCTTCTGATTTCGTTTTTACCATTTTCGCGATGATGTCTGTCGTTCTTGTGATTGGAAATTCGTGCACACTCCAACACAGAAACGATTGAAGCTATGAATTTGAAATAAAAAGGACTCCACATGTGCTCAATTAGATCTGATTAATTTTTGGGGGCCTAAGTTCATTTTACCAGGTACCGCTTTTATAATATTTATTATATAATATATTATATGACCCATCAGCTTTTCTATTAAACGTTTTCGTGACAATTGAAATGCAGATTTTATATAAAATATATTGTTTTTTGAAGGGCGCCGGTAGCTCAGTGGTATGTGTGCTTGTCTTCTGAGCTCAACAGTGGGTTCGAAACCCGACCGAGGCCCTTAGTTTATTTTATCTGGGAGGTAAAATAAACTTAAGCATGCCGTCTTTCGGATGGGTGAAAACTGTCTCAAAATGTTATGAAACTCATATTTTTAGACTTTGTCTTCATTAACCCCAAAAACTGTTGGTCCTATCGACAAAATGTTTCTCGTCCAAAATCCTCCTTATTTCTTCCTAAATTTCGAATCGCTAATATTTACTCAGATGTGACATAGGATCAATATTAAAGTTATAGCCCCCCAAAAAATGAAAATATGTCGAAAGTAATATTCAAAATGTCTCTTATAGTAGAATGTTTTTGAAAATGGAACAAAGAAAATATGTCAATTGTACAACAGGACTTTCTTATACCAACCACGCTTACAGATCTCCACCTCCTTTTCCAAATCATTACATACTGGCATTACTGGGTTCAATGAAATAAATAAAATTATTTTCATGTACCCAGTAATGCCAGTATGAAATGATGAGGGAGGGAGTGTGGTCTGTACGAAAGTGGTTGGTATAAGAATGTTCTGTAATTGGCACCACTGTTTACTTCTCCATCTATACAAAGTTTAGGGGAAGTTATTCAATCGTTCAGAAATTCCATGGTGGGTTTTCAAAGGAGTTTCCATGTTTTCCGACCTCCAAATATCAAAAATGTATTTGTGCGTCTATGAACACGATAACTCCCGATAGAATGAATGTCAACACAACATTTTCTGTATCCAGAAGGACGACATCTATTCATTTTGAAAGAAATCCGCCAAACCTTAAGAAGAGGCTTAACAAAAATTAATATCTGCCGTTATAATGAAAGTATTGACATGAAAGCAGCCAAAGGAGAGGGGGATTAGGGTTGAGGCTTAACTCAAAAACTCGTAATAACAGCCTATTTATGAAATTTATAGAGACAAAAGAATTTAGGAGCCCCTATGTAAGTCAACTATTTACTATTAGATCAACAGACGACTGGTTTTAGAGGGGGGGTTAGTTTTTTTCTGGGGAAGTGCATTTCGGTTGATTCATTACTTACTGACGACTTTTTTTATTTACAAAACAAAATTTGATATACTTGACATCCAACCAAAGCAAGAAATAAAATTAAATGATTTTCTTTAAATGTAACATTCTAATGCCAAATGTTAATAAAACGCTTGCATCTAACTTATAATAACCGGTTGCTGACTCCTATCTGACTTTTAATCACCGGTTGCTGACTTCCATCTTAATTTATAATAACCGGTTGCCGACTCCCATCTAACTTATAATAACCGGTTGCCGACTCCCATCTAACTTATAATAACCGGTTGCTGACTCATTCGGTTCTAATATTAACGATAAGGTTGGCAAAACCTGGCGGAATCCTCACCAACCTTACAAAACAAAAGGTCGTTCATAGATTTTTTTTGAACCATTGAACAAAGAAGTTTCGAATTATTTAACTTTGCTTTAAAAAAAAAATATTACCTAAGAACTCATATAGGAATTTTTTTTTTTTAATTCCTTCGTTAGAGGAAACTTTTTACTCGGTAATTGACTTTTTTTCTCAGTGTTCAAAAATAATAAAATTACCAAGATAAAAAATCTTGTTTCATATCCAACCATGTTATTTGATACAGCTTTAATGTAAATTTTTTGGCCAGAGTTCCTCCAATCCTTTAAGTCCTGTCGAATCGTATTTTTATTAATTATCTTTTATTACTTATAAACTAATCTATTTTATTTCTTTTGGTATATTCATTTGTATATTTTTTTTTCATTTAAATTTATTTAATATATACATATTTGTTATTGTTATATTGTTTTATTTGTCTTTTCTATATTTCGCACATTGGGATCTGATGAAGGGACCTAAAACGTTCCGGAATATCGTCGTGATAAAAACATTTTTCAAAAATAATGAAATAACCATTGAAAAAATCGAGTTTCCAGTATCCAAAAATATTATTTGATACATTGCTTTCATTTTATTGACAATTTTTCCATAGTCTTGATCTCTCCCCATCCTTTTAAAAAGTTTATGTATATAATAAATTATTTAAAATATCCTATATGAAACAAAATATGTCTATACAAAACGTTATTGTTTCTCGACCACAAGCATGATCCTTACTATTACATCGTTGGTCAAAAATATATGTCTTTATTTATATTATTTTCACTTCATTTCAAATCACTGGAATACATAACGATTTACTGATTCATAACTTTTTAAAGTCCTTGTCAAGCTCCATCCCTAGAAACAACCTATATTGAGGAGAGATGGATTGTGAAAAAATATTAGTTTGTTTTATGATTCACTTCACGTAAGCCTTATGCGAATTGAGTAGTAACATACCAAAATTAGTTGAACTCCTAACAAGATCGATCACTTCTTTTGAAAGGTAATACTAAATTTAAGGAAGACTAACCCATATTCTAAAAGAAATTGAAAAAATTGCCACGCTAACCAGTTGGCTTTTTTCGGCAGCTCGTCTAGTTAATCGTCATGGCAATCAGAAAGCATCGTATGAAGAAATTTCAAAGAAAACTTAAAAAACATATAATTAGTGTATGATTAGCATATTGTTATATTATATTTTAAATAAAAATAACATAAATTCCAACGTAATATCGTTGACTCATCCCAAGAAATCTCGATCGTGTTTCCACGTCTCACATCCGCTTAATTCATCTTCAGGCGGGGCAGGTCGCAGCTGATCCACGCAGAAGTCCGTTTGCCAGTGCATTCGTCGATATGCTCCGGTCCGTTCCTCCCAGTCAATGTCCGATAATACATATAACGATTAAACATATACAAAAATAATTATTAGTTCATAATACAGTCGCTCTGGTGGACATCAGCCTGACTCCACTATGGGAGACATAAATTTTGCCAAAACCCTATCCGAAGGACAGCATGCCAGGATTTGTCGTCAGCTAGGAGTTAACATTATTTAGTGTTTTCTCAGGAACGGATAAAATATGAAGGAATTTTACTTCAAAGTCGAGTTTACCATTAATCGATATCACTGCTTGCCCAATATAACCACTGTGCAACCTTCCAAAACTAAGGAGCTTGTAATTTGAATGTGGTGTTAAGTGAAAATATAGTACTTGAGGTAATAGTTGATAATAGTCATAATGACTTACTTTAAAATTTTCAATATATTGTATTTTCATCCTAAGGGTTTTCAATAATTTCAGAGTTAACTGAAATAACGTTCACAGTAGCTTTGTTAGTTGATGTTCATATAATGTTATATTTTTGTAGATTCCTGGTTGAAATTCGTTGCTTTGATCTTCAATAACGTTAATTCTGTGCAGTTATGTAGTACCTTTTGAAACAGATCACTAGCTCAATTGAATTGTGAATCTTATTTTATTTTGTGCAGAAATGTTCTTTCTTTTTTTTTTTTTTTTCAAATAATTAACTAGAATCTTTTATTATTCAACTGATATTCTTAATAAATGATTTAACAGTAAGCTGTCAGGGAGGTGGAACTGCGTGGGCCACTGCTGAAGAGGAAGCTTTGGATGAAGTAAATGATCCTCAACTGTTCAAGGCTGTTGTTGACTCCATCCGAGATTGGGAACTTAAACACAACCGAACGTAAGTAAGCCTATTTTGACAGATACAGTATTTGGAAGATAGTCGTTGGAATATCATAATATTCATTAAGATACAATTAAACGAAGATAATTACCTTTTTCTTGAATATATAATATACTTATCCTCACGTTATTTTTTTTTATTTAAAAAAAAATACCAATTACTTCAGGAAGGCACTCCCAATATCAGGTATCTATAATTTAACTGTTCATGTTATGTTAACATTCGTTCTGTTTATCAAGATCTTCCTTTTATAGAACATATTTTTGAGTCGATCTGTATATTCTAAGGAATGTGGGATGAGGCTTGTGGTCGATAAAAGCAAACTTGTAGAATTTCTGCCAAGCTTTCGGCACTTGAGTATGCCTTCTACAGGGCCTGTACGAGTATTGACATTTATACATTATCAGTATGGTTATATAAGCTACAATTACGTAGATATAACAACAACCCCATATCATGAACAAACAAACTGTTTAAATTAAAACACAATATGCTGTCTAAACAGAAAGTATTTGTACCCAAACAAACCTACTTCATCAACGAATAGAATTCTCAAACTATTTAAATTAAAATATGGTTAGTTATTGTGACTCTTTGTTTTAGTTATAATTGTGTTTATGTCGTTGTAGTGTAAATACTTTTAGTGTTATATTCGCTCAAAATATAGGTTTGTTGTTTTGTGACATTTAGTTTTAGTGTTATATCTTTACTTAATTCTAAACTGACTGGTAATGTACATATATATGTCAATACAGGCTCTGATGAAGGCACACTCAGTGTCGAAAGCTTGGCAGAAATTCCACAAGTTTGTTCTATCGACCACAAGCCTCATCTCTCCTTCTTATTACATCGTTAAGCAATCCTTCTCTAATTGATATCTATATTCTAACACCATGGCAAAACTCAACGGAGTGCTTCCCGAAACGCTTGTAATTGATATTTTTTAAAGTTATGCTATGATAAATATATAAATTCCTCACACAGCCCAAAAGTGTTTTATTTATTTTTTTAAAATATATGGACAATATATAATTTTTTTTTCTTTGCCGATTTAGCTATGGATGATATCGGAGGACATCGAGATTTCTATTGAATGAAAAAAAATGTGTCAAGCCATTGTATATTTCAAATGCGTCAACTCCAGAAGGAAAGGAAAGGAAGCTTTAGCGAACAAATTCAATTTTGGCTTTACTAAGGATGGTTCGGTTAAATGAGGTGGTCAAACTGGTCACTCCTTGGGGAGTTCTCTGTAAATCGCAAACAGTTCGTGTGTCTTCGGGAGCACTCGGTCGAAATAGAACAGAGCGTGGTGGTGATGTAGACGAGGTGGTCAAACTGGTCTCTCCTTGGGGAGTTATCTGTAAATCGCAAACCGTTCGTGTGTCTTCGGGAGCACTCGGTCAAAATAGAACAGAGCTTGGTGGTGATGTAGACGAGGTGGTCAAACTGGTCTCTCCTTGGAGAGTTCTCAGTAAATCGCAAAACGTTCGTGTATCTTCGGGACCACTCGGTCGAAATAGAACAGTTTGGCGGTGACGTAGACGAGGTGGTCAAACTGGTCTCTCCTTGGGGAGTTCTCTGTAAATCGCAAACCGTTCGTGTGTCTTCGGGAGCACTCGGTCAAAATAGAACAGAGCTTGGTGGTGATGTAGACGAGGTGGTCAAACTGGTCTCTCCTTGGGGAGTTCTCTGTAAATCGCAAACTGTTCGTGTGTCTTCGGGAGCACTCGGTCGAAATAGAACAGAGCGTGAATCGACAAAAACAGCTAAGGATATTGAAAGAGAAGGAGGATGGCGAGGAAACAGGAAGAGAAGAGGAAAATGAATGGAATCGAAGAAGAGAACTGATGTAGAGGATAAATCAGGTCGAAGAGATGGATAGAGAATATAAAAATGGCTAAAGTATTACGAAGAATGGCACAGGAGAAAAAAGGGCATCGGGAGCGTTGGGTAGTTGAGTCAAAGCCCGCTAAGCACTCCGGGGGGTCAATGCGCGTTACCGAAGGAGAAAAAAAAAAACTACTTCTGAACACATCACCTCCACCCTCAGATCCTAGTTCAATAATGTAGTTAAAAATTTCACAGGTTGTAAAATATTGATAATGAAAATATTTTATTTATTTTGGGTTTTTATAGATAGCATGATGAGGGCAACCTCGAAAGATGGCTAGCACAAAATAATGAAATGTGTGAGAGATCAGACGTCGTTATTTTACAACCTATGGAAGGGTTTTGTTTACCAAGATATATCAGATTCGAAATTGATGGAGTCTTTTCCATAATCTACAGTTTGTTTCTTCAGGATTTTGTATAAGTTGTAATAAGGATGGGATGATGTTTTGCAGGCGAGTGAAGCGGAGTGAGTCTGGTGTCTGCTATCCTGAGGTGGGCTGTTTCCAAGATGGAGGCTACCTGGACATGGTCCCCTCTCGACCCGAGGAGGTGGCCACCCGGTTCCTCGTCTACTCCTCCAGACATTCCCGCAGGTCCGAGACCCCCCTCCTTGATGTGCCTTTCCTCAATATGACCGCTGCTTTTGAGTGGGCTGGGAAGGCCTTCAACATGTCTTCACCCACTAAGGTAAATTATCTCTCATTGTCGCTAAAGAGCAGTGGTTTGCCTCTCGTTCACTCCTCACATCGCCTAACTTCGTATTCGATTTGAGGCCTGTGTCAAGAACTTGCATTTCCTCAATAGTGTATTTGTCGCAATTAATAGTAGCAATATTTATTAACATAGGTTTTTGTACGTCCGTTTATGTGTCACTCCATGTCAAATCAACCTAAAAAAAAGGATTTGACACCCATGATCTCAGATTTTGATGAAACTTGGCATGTTTGTTTCTTTTATGGATGTAAATAAGCATATGAAATGTTTTTGCTCTATCTCAAGCAGTTTAGGTTTTACAACCTGTTAAATGTTTTTGGGAATTCGCGTTTTTTATCTATCGCGCGGAGGAAACGCAATTTTTTTTATAGAAAATAAATATCCCTTGTTTACCAACCAATGTTGATGAAATTTTTTATGATTATACATCAATATGTAAGAAGTCCAGAAAAAAATTAATTAAACCTGCGAGTATCTATACAGGGTCAGAAAAAAGTGCTTAGTGAAATATCTTCAAAAGGAAGAGGATAATCGAAAAAAAAATGTTTAAATTCTTATTCTAAAAGATATACTCTACCACACGAAAAAATAAAATGAATGTTTTTTTTTTACTCCTTTATTATTTCTTGACACTTCAAAGATTAAAATTACAATTTTAGTAAAAATATATTAAAATTTGGAGGGCGCCGGTAGCTCAGTGTTATGCGTGCTTGCCTTCTGAGCTCAAGATCGTGGGTTCGAAACCCGAACGAGGCTCTTAGTTATTTTATCTGGGAGGTAAAATTAACGTTAGCACACCGTCCTTGGGATGGGACGTTAAGCGATGGTCCCGAGCCTGTACGATGTCAGGTACTCGTTAAAGACCCCTACCTACCCTAGGTAAATAAAAATTTAGGGTAGGCAAAATTTAGGATTCTCACAGTAGAGCCGGGCTCATGTCCACCAGAGTGACGAAAGAGCGCTCTGGTAGTAGGGATATGACCTTGTAGTTGAAGCTCGGGCGTGAGTCATAAAACCTATCGTATTCAAATTGGAATATATTTATAATGTTTGTTGGAATGGAAAATGTATTATTACAAAACTTACTATTAATATATTTCAAATTCTAGGTAATTATTCTTTAATTTTCTCCAGTGTTTTCATAAGCTTGATTGACATGTATCATATATTCTTGAGAGAATTGGTAAGTTTTTCCAGTCATTGTTTTTGGGAGTTCCACAAATGCAGTAACAACACATTTATCTTCCCTTTTGGTCCACTTCCTGCGATAGGTAACGTCACCTTTAAAGGAATGTTGTGTTGCGACTCAGGCCCAGGATTTAAGTAAGATACGCTTGGTATCAGATGGACCTTTTGCCGCTCTCGTGGATAAGAGCTCGACTCTAATGTGGAAATACCACCAAAGTTTAGTTAGCGTTGAGTTTTTTAACGATTACCTGACATCGCTTAAAGTTCCATCCGAAGGACAGATTCTAAATACATATTTTTCCCAGTAAGCCGGAATGGGTGTTTTTAGACATTTAGGAAGATATGAAGCTACCATTTTTGTGTCTTCAACTGGAAGTTTATATATTTCTAACCTACCGTATTAGAACCTTTTATGTATTTTTATTCCAATATTCTTCAATATAATGCATATTATAAAGTTCTTAATTTCGTCGTAATAATTCAATTATTCCGTTGTCAACAATAATTCAAAACGAGTTCGTGAAGCATTGAGTGTTTCATAGTCTCTTTTGACGGGAGCCTGAGCACTTTCTTGTTCCTTAAGTGTGTATGATGTATTATGATACTGTGAATGATATACAATGTATTATATTGTGTATGATATACAATGCATATTATTAAGTATTTAATTTTGTCAATCGTAACAGTTTTAATCTGCTCAATATATATCGTAACAATAAAAAAATTAAGAAAAAGGTACGTTTTAAAAAAGCATTGTCTTTTTCACAAAATATATGGGAGTAAATAAATAAAACAAACTTATTTTTTGAAATATTGTCTATTCCACTAAAGATATTTATAAAACTACCGGTTTGGGCCTCACACCATCGTCAGGTCTAGTTATAAACAGTTCATAACTAGACCTGACGATGTGAGGCCGAAACCGGTAGTATTTCAAAAACTAAGTTTGTTTTATTTATTTATTACAAATTCCACAATATGTCCTCGTTTTTGAAAATACTATGAAGCACTGAGTGTGCTTCATAGTCTCTTCTGACGGGAGCCTGAGCACTTTCTCGTTCCTTAAGTGTGTATGATATACTATGCATATTATACAGCTTTTCATTTTCTCGCTCTAATTCTTTTAATCTGCTCAATATATATCGTAACAATAAAAAAATTAAGAAAAACGTACGTTTTAAAAAAGCATTATCTTTTTCACAAAATAGGTATATGGGAGTACTTTCGGTATTGCTACCAACTTCAGTCACGACTTAACAAATACTAAGTTGTATTATCGTATTATATTTTTATATATTTTTATTCCAATATTCTCCAACAAAGTACATATTATAAAGTTCTTAATTTCGTCGTAATAATTCAATTATTCCGTTCTCAACAATAATTCAAAACGAGTTAGTGAAGCACTGAGTGTTTCGTAGTCTCTTTTGACGGGAGCCTGCAGTTGCACCTGACGATGTTTTCTCTTGCAGTTGTCTAGTACCGGTCCCGTTGACATTACAATCAAGTCAAATTAGCTTAGCAGGTCAGATACATTGGGTTTTCACTGAAATTCCAAGTACAGTATTTGTTAAGTCGTGGCTGAAAATTGTAGCAATACCGAAAGTTCTAACATTATTTTTGTGAAAAATACAATATTAAAAAATTATTATTTATCAAGTGTTTCACGACATCTCGTTAAAAAAATGTTAAGTAACATCTTATCTAACAATATTTGGTTTTTCCGTCAAAGGTTTAAATAAATCCAGTGTTTAATATTTAAAAGTACCATTTACGTTTAACGGCTTAAGTGTGTCACAGCTTGACTATTATTATTTCTATTACGCTATTTCTTTATATGATCAGTGTTGGGCAATTTACATGCTTGATTTTATGAGTGTTGAAAATGGATAATCCTGATGTTATCAAATAAATTATTTAAACTTTTTAAAATGAATTATTTAAACATTTTAGAGGAACAATACTGAATGTTCCATGTGTTCTTAATCGTGAAGACTGGAGAACGGATTTGTGTTTACATATTTTGCGCTGGGCTTAAAATCGTGTATATATATATATATACATAGGTTAGGTCTTATGACTCATGCCCGGGCTTTAACTACGAGCTCATATCGCCTACTACCTGAGCGCTGTTTCGTCACTCTGGTGAACATGAGCCCGACTCTACTGTGGGAGACCTAATTTTTGCCTACCCTAAATTTTTATTCACCTAGAGCAGGGGTCTTTAACGAGTACCTGACATCGTACTGGCTCGGGACCATCGCTTAACGTCCCATCCGAAAGACGACGTGCTTAAGTTTATTTTACCTCCCAGATAAAATAAACTAAGGGCCTCGGTCTGGTTTCGAACCCTCATTCTTGAGCTCAGAAGGCAAGCACGCATACCACTAAGCTACCCTACCGGCGCCCTCTACATATAATGTATATATATACATATATTGCTTTTTGAATCGTTTTAAGACTATTTTAATTTTACATATTTAGCTTATACTTACAAATTTTTTTTCATATTCCACCAATTTTTTTATATTTTTTACGTTACACCAGCAGGTTTTTTTCTTATTAAAATAAAATACAGAAACTAATATCAGTTGGATGTAGTGTGATTTTACGCGAACGCAGTTGTTTCGGCAGTTGACAGTATAGGGGTGTTCTTCAGAAATAAGGCGAAGCTGAGGAGAAAACGGGAGTAACATTAAAGAGGTATTGGAAAACAGAACCCGGTTGAATATGCAGTGGGAAACCTGTCAAGAAAAAATTGGAAGTTAATTCAAACCCAACAGAAAGTTACGCTCATCCATCAGCCATAGGGGACTAGGGAACGGAATTTTATATAACTTAAAGTACAAAATACATATGTGTATATATTATGAGCTTTGAAAAAAAAATATATATATATATTTATTATAATCCTTAACATTTTTGAAACTATGTATATTTTATGATTTGTTGATTTGAAATATATTCCCATGAATGTGGAACTTTCGTCACCCGGCCGAAACCCTTAGTTTATTTTATCTGGGAGGTAAAATAAACTTAAGTACGCCGTCCTTTGGATGGGACGTTAAACGATGGTCCCGAACTTGTACTCGTTAAAGACCTCTGCCCTAGTTGAATAAAAATTTAGGACTCCCATTGTAGAGTCGGGCTCATTTCCACCAGAGTGATGAAAGAGCGCTCTGGTAGTAGGCGATATGACCTCGTAGTTATAGCCCGGACATGACGCCTCAAAATACTTAATATTTTTTATGAATACAAAAATAATACAAATTAAAAAAAAAAATATATATATATATAAAAGAATGTACAAGATAAATAAAATAAATTAGTATATAAGTAAATGAAAATAATCATTAAACATAACGTAGATTCGACAGACCTTAAAGGAAGGGAGGATATCTGTGGAAAAACTGTCCGAAAAATTAAAATGAAAGCTACATATCAAATAATCTTTTTGGGTATGAAACATTAGTTTTTATTGTTTGTGGGTGGTTATTTTATTATTTTTGATCAATGAGAACAAAAAAAATCCATTTCCGAGTAAAGGGTTTCCTCTAACATAACTATTTTTAGTTGTTTTAAATTTTTTTATTGTATCTATTGACTTGGGGAGGGCATTAAAAAATAAATGTCTTTAACAACAACACTTTATTTTGACCAGAACTTCTTGGTTCTTCACACAAAAATATAAAATAAATGTCTTTATGGCTTACACTTTTTTCATAAAGAGAGAAGCAATGTTTAGTTATACAGATACAATAGTTACCATGATTTATTGGTGGGAGAGGGGGAGTGATGTGATATTCAAAAACACAATATTGTTTTCTCAATATATTAACAATATTTTAATTTTTGGTATTGTATGTTATAGGTCATTGTTCATGGATTTGGCAGTTCGTGCTCAAATGTTTGGGTCTATGAAATGAGGTCTGCTCTTATGTCTGTTGTAAGTATATTAATTTTTCAATGTGGAAAGCTGTCTATTAATTTTTCCATAAACTGAAACTCCAATAAATACATTTACATAACAAACACTAATATTTACTTAACGCGTGTGTGACATTTTCCAGTTATGAAGCTGCTTACTTTCCTTTTTCCAATTGAATAGTATACAATTTTTTTAACTTTCGTTAAATTTGACCAGTTTTAAAGTTGAAGGATGGGGAAAGCTATTCTCCTAAAAAACCAAATTCAATCCAAATGACTACGAAAGTGCACTTATGTTTAAATTAATTTTTTTTATATAAAAAATGTAACTTATAGGCATATAGTGAGTTTATAGTATATATCTGTACCATTTGGGAAAAACTAGGCAAGTCCAAAATCACAGGTTTTCAGGGCAGCGCTTTGAAGTTTTATGTTTTTAGTGTAAATCGAATTTTTTTGATAAATTATTTTTCCCACCGCCATTCAACAATTTCTCCATATTTTATTATGGAATGCATATATATTTAATTTTGTAATTTTATCATACATTTTTAGGACTTATCTAAATTTGCACCCCACTTATCTAGTTAATCACCCGAAATCAAAAGAATTGTCTATTTTACACCATCACTTACCTAGTTATTCACGTACATCTAGTTTTTGCCAATGAAAGAAGCGTTTCAGAACTGCATAACGGTAATTATCTACTTGTATAAGCAAGATGAAAACGTTTAACCAATTTTAGGGCACGAATGCGGTTTTGATAAAAATAGATAAATGCAATTGTATAAATCCATAAGTAAATTTCCGAGTTGTCTAAAAATGCCCAATGCGTTTTCAAGGATACCATTGACATTACAACTTGCATACTTTGACACGATGTGTAGGACACCAATATGGGTTGCCCAGAGTATTTATCTCATTTTGGACACAAATCGACTTATCTACTTTTTCCCAAATGGTATATATATATATATATATATATATATATATATATATATATATATATATATATAATATTTATCTAATAGGTAGAGCTAGACTAGTAGTATTTTGTAACTGAAGACCGGGGGTTTTGGTTGCTGGCTTTAGAGACCCAAGGACCCCCTAGGGCCAGAACGGCCACCTCCACACGCAGACCTTTCTTCAGGAGTCACGACGATATCTACTGATTTTAAGCTAAATCGACCAAAGGAAAGGGGGGCTTTACTCAAAAACTACAATAACTGTTCATGTAATGAATTTATCGACACAAAATTTAGTATGATGTAAGTCAACTATTGAATATTATCGCAAACGGTCTACTGGTTTTGGAGGGGAAGCAGAAAGTTAACTGATTAATTCGTTCTGGGGAAGTACATTGTCAATGATTCACCGACATTTTTTTTCTTAATTATCATGAAATTTAATGTTATATAGTTCTGATTAGAAATATATACAGTTCCAATAGGAAAACGAAAGTAATTGTAAAATAGAAATTGGAAATTTTATCATTTTACACCGCCCTCACCGGAAAAATGATGGTGTAATCATTCGCAAAATAAAAATTCAACAATGTTGTAGTACAACACTTCCATGCGGCTCCGACTTGACTAGAACCTAGAGACCAGTCGAGTAGTGTGTGATCACGTCACAAATCGCAACTGCCCGGTCGTTTTACTTAAAACACCATCCTTACAATATACTGAAGAAGTTATATTCAACTCATGAGTTGTGAATCTTAGTCTGGAGTTGGAGGATTTTCCTGAAATTGGCCGATACAGTGGGAAACTTGATTAGGAAAAGAAACATTTATTCATTCCCCAAACAAAATGTGTATTTAAGATGAGCGCTTTCGGTTGTTACACCGACTTCAGACCCTTTTAATACATCAACAATGCAACTAATTTACATAACATTATTTTATATTATTTGTTTTATAGAATTGTACTTCTTTAATATACAAAATAATTTTTATTCCTTAATGACTAATAGAGTCGACAGTATCTTTTCAATGTAGAAAGAATTCGAGGCTCTGTCGTATAAATGAAAATTCAATATTTCGCCAACGTTTCGGAAACTATTTATTTCCTTCTTCAGGGCGTACGGGATACAACAAACAAATTAGTCATTTTGGACAATGATATAACTAGATACTTTCGAGAGATAGAGATGGAAACAATTTTTATAAATACATAAAAGAGAATTTAAAAAAATATATATATATTATATATATATATATATATATATATATATATATATATATATATTTTTTTTTATATATTAATATATAAATTGGTTTTATTGTTGATGTATATTGTATGTGCTTTTTAAAGGGTCTGAGGTCGGTGTAACAGCTGATAGCGCTCACCCTAAATATATATCTTGTGAAGAAAGGAGTATATTTTTATTTAATACTTTGTATTTTAATTAGCTGAGTGGTGGCTGTTTCGCAATATCCATTATAGCAGTTATGTTTTTTCAAACCGAAATTTTAAGTTTATTTAAGATAAGAAAGAGACTTGCATAGTGTTCTGACCTTTACCTGGAAAAAATATTCTTTCTGGATATATAATTCTCTCAGAAATGTTAGTCTGTTGATTCAACGACAACTCTTAAACTACTGAACATAGTAAAGTTTAGTATAGCCACACTAATTGTAGTCTACTAGAATATTATTTGAGTGTTCCTTTCAAAACTTGTAAATAATATATGATATACTTTGGTCTTAAGTGACACAAGAATAACTATAAATTTACATGTATTTTAAAGTAAAAAAAGTGTTAATATTTTAAATTAAACAAACTTCTTTTTGGAAATATTATCTATTCCACAAAAAATATGTACATATACTGTGGGATTTGACATTTACCCGTTTTCAGTTTTAGTTATGAACTAAGTTCAAATTCATTCATGTTTAGTTATAAACATGGTGTAATGCCAAAACGAGCAATGTATGTGTATATATTATTTTTGTAAAATAGACAATATTTCAAAAAGATGTTTTCATAATATTTCCGCTTTTCTCAATTCACAATATTTTACTGATCAGCTTAACTATAATATTACTATTATAATTTTTTAGTTTATTGCCGTATATTATATTTTCTATTTCTCAAGAAAATATTCTTTGACAAGGGTAGGCAAATAAATTGTAATATAAATAGTGTGAATGTAAGTATTTAGACATGAAAAATTAAGTTTTGAATATGTCCGAATGGGTGAAACGTTAATCTTATTTGTATATTTGGGAGACCGTATGGCCAATCAAGTGTTCATTTTATTGAGCTGTGTTTACGGAACCTCTTTCTTAGGCGACTCATGTATTTCGTTGTATTCCTACTAATCCTAAACCCCTTTACCGATCACATTGAAATTTGCCAGGATGCTAGTGGACACGGTGACGATGGTTTACTATTTAAAAAAAATCTGAAATCGAACATACCATGGAGGAATAATCACCGAAAAACGAAATCCCCATTGAATTCAATTGAGAGACAAAATTCTCGCGCAAAATAGAATTTTTCGATTTCAAATGTAAAAATCTGGGCGAAGCCCTTTTCGGTTTACCATCGGACACCACTTTTTTTGAGCCGTTTTTTTCAGTGTTCTAATGTACAAACTTCGACTTTTTTTCGATAAAAAATATTCACGGCTGTTGTCTATAAAAAGGTTAGAAAAAATCCATTGAATTCAATTGAAATCTATTTAAAGTATTAATATATTCATAAAGAGAGGGCGCCGGTAGCTCAGTGGTATGCGTGCTTGACTTCTGAGCTCAAGGTTGTGGGTTCGTAGCCCGACCGAGGCCCTTAGTTTATTTTATCTGGGAGGTAAAATAAACTTAAGCACGCCGTCCTTCGGATGGGACGTTAAGCGATGGTCCCGAGCCTGTACGATGTCAGGTACTCGTTAAAGACCCCTACCCTAGATGAATAAAAATTTAGGGTAGGCAAAATTTAGGACTCCCACAGTAGAGTCGGGCTCATGTCCACCAGAGTGACGAAAGAGCGCTCTGGTAGTAGGCGATATGACCTCGTAGTTAAAGCCCGGGCATGAGTCATAAAACCTAAACCTATTCATAAAGAACATACAAGGTGAGAAGTTAGATAATTATTTAAACATTAACTGAGTTTTTTAAACAGATATGCCTGACTCAGCTCAGTTTTTGCAAACAGCACAATGTATTGCACACCTTGTTATTTGTAATTATTAATATAACCATGACAGTAAGCTACAAAAATATAATAACCCCGCATCAGACTGATCAATATGTTTCCCAATAATATTTCTGTTGTAAAGTCGAACCATTAAAAGTATAACATTTTGTACCTATTTTGAATTTATATCGTTTGTTATTGTCTTGATATGGTTGCCTGGGAACACTTTCATATATTTGATGATTTTTGGATGTGGTTTCTTCTTGATAAGATGTGAATTTTTAGTTACAATTTTAGTTTTATATTATGTAGCCCAGTTCTTCAAATTATGAAAAATTAATTAATACTATTGCTTTGTTAGAATACATTTATCGGAGAGATTTTTTGGTTTTGTTATATCTATGACTTTTTATTTTCCGAACGCCGAGAAGGAATTCGAGGTTCTATAGTGTAAATAAAAATTCAAAATTTGGCCAACGTTTCGAAAACTATTTATTTCCTTCTTCAGGGCTTTATAATGACGAGTGGATGTGTGTAGTGAAGGTGTTGTGAGTTTGTGTCCAGTATAGAGCTATGGTGAAACTATGATCACCATAGCTCTATACTGGACACAAACTCACAACACCTTCACTACACACATCCACTCGTCATTATAAAGCCCTGAAGAAGGAAATAAATAGTTTTCGAAACGTTGGCCAAATTTTGAATTTTTATTTACACGATAGAACCTCGAATTCCTTCTGCAGGGAAGTTATATATTTGGTGAACAGTTTGATGCCGAGTTTTCAAAGGAATTTCATGTTTTCCGACCTTTTGATCCCAAAAATTAAAAAAAAAACGTCTTGAACACGATAACTATTAATAAAAAAATATATAAATAAAACAAACTTATTTTTGAAATATTGTCTATTCCACTAAAGATATATACATATATAACTACCGGTTTCGGCCTTACACCATCGTCAGATCTAGTTATGAACTAAGTTAGTTTGCAGAGAGCGACCCTTCAATAAATACATATATAACTACCGGTCGGTTATATATGTATATATCTTTAGTAGAATAGACAATATTTCAAAAATAAGTTTGTTTTATTTATTTATTACAAGTTTCCACAATATGTCCGCGCTCCTCAACTTAGAAAATAAAATATATGTTTCGACACGAAATTTTATGTGTATCCAGAAGCTTCTAAGGACAGATTGATTTTCAGCCAAATGGAAGACAGGCTTAACGCAAAAACTCTAGTAACTGCTGTTGTAATGAATTATTGATATTTAAATTCAAAACCCAATAAGAATTTTCAGTGGAACAGCTGAAGGGGAAGGGGGGTCAGAGAGGAACTCACCTTGAAAATCCCAGTAACTGGTTGTATTGATGCGAAATTTTATATGTAAATTGAAAGCCCTATAAGGATGAAGCGTATTATTTTCCGCGAAATCGTTCAAACGGGGGCTCGACTCAAATAACCAATGAACAGATTCAAAAACCACTTTGTAAGTCATATTTTGAGTTTTAGCTCAAACGATTGGCGTTGGAGGGAGAGCGAAAACGTAATTAATTCGTGATGGGGAAGTACCCAGTGACTCGCCGACTATTTGTTTCGCAGTATTTATACTAGTAGGTATTTAAATGAAAACCCCTGCTGTATTTTTACGGGAACGTTTTATAAACAATTTGCGGATTATATATGGTTAAAAATCAATAGGTGTCATCCTCAGAGGGTTTTGGATACAGATACAATTTCGTGTTGGATACATTAAAATTCTATCGAGAGTGTTCCCACACACATTCTTTTTTTTCGTTTTTGGAATTGAGGGTGTCGGATTTTCGATTAAAACTCCTGCGATTATCTGACCATATACATAATCTCCTCTGATACTTCGTGTTGCTCTACGTAGTAAAAGTATACTAGGTGTGCAATACATTCTGCTGTTTGCAAAAACTGAGCTGAGTCAGGCTATAAAAAACTCAGTTAATGTTTTAATAATTATCAGTAACTTCTCACCTTGTATGTTCTTTATGAATATATTAATACTTTAAATAGATTCCAATTGAATTCAATAGATTTTTTCTAGCCTTTTTGTAGACAACAACAGCTGTGAATATTTGTTATCGAAAAAAAGTCGAAGTTTGTACATTAGAACACTGAAAAAAACGGCTTAAAAAAAGTGGTGTCCGATGGTAAACCGAAAAGGGCTTCGCCCGGATTTTTACATTTGAAATCGAAAAATTCTATTTTGCGCGAGAATTTTGTCTCTCAATTGATTTCAATGGGGATTTCGTTTTTCGGTGATTATTCCTCCATGGTATGTTCGATTTCAGATTTTTTTAGTAGTAAACCATCGTCACCGTGTCCACTACCATCGTGGCAAATTTCAATGTGATCGGTATAGGGGTTTAGGAGGAGTACGAGTACAACGAAATACATGAGTCGCCTAAGAAAGAGCTTCTTAAACTCAGCTCAAAAAATGACTGGTCCAGAAACTGACGTCGGTCGAAATGAGACACCCAAAACTGATTCAACGTATAGGTTAGGTTTTATGACTCATGCCCGGGCTTTAACTACGAGGTCATATCGCCTACTACCAGAGCGCTCTTTCGTCACTCTGGTGGACATGAGCCCGACTCTACTGTGGGAGTCCTAAATTTTGCCTACCCTAAATTTTTATTCATCTAGGGTAGGGGTCTTTAACGAGTACCTGACATCGTACAGGCTCGGGACCATCGCTTAACGTCCCATCCGAAGGACGGCGTGCTTTAGTTTATTTTACCTCCCAGATAAAATAAACTAAGGGCCTCGGTTGGGCTACGAACCCACGACCTTGAGCTCAGAAGTCAAGCACGCATACCACTGAGCTACCGGCGCCCTCAATTCAAACAGACAATAATAAATATTGATAAATAAGATATTAGAATGAACAGCTTAATTATGATGAAATAAACAAAAATAAATGTACCTATATAAATAATAGATAAATAATAAATAAAAGAATGTATATATTAAAGAATTTTATAAATATGTAGAAAATAAAATGAATTAATAAAAATAGATGGATCGTAATACATTAATGGTTGACTATAAAAGATAAGGAAGAATTCCCAGACAAGGTTTGAAATAAAATTAATTTTAGAAAAAAGGAGCTAAACAAAATAATTGAAAAGAGAAAAACATTAAATAAATGAATAATACAAATATATAAAATGAACAACAAGGAGGATGCGCAAGGATTCAACGTATATCTCTTGTGTAAGTAGTATCCGACTATTGAATAATAGCGGTATGTTTGGTGTTAGGAAGAGTGCAACGTGTTATGTGTGGACTGGGAGTCAGGTGCTACGTTCCCTCACTACGTCCGTGCGGCGGCCAACACCCGCCTTGTGGGACGGCAACTATCTCTTCTTCTTGGCTCCATGAGAGACATTCTCGGCCTCGACCTCAAGAAAGTCCATCTCATCGGCTTCTCACTCGGCGCCCATGTGGCTGCCTTTGCCGGCGCACAACTCGGATCTGTTCACCGAATCACTGGTACGTTGTCACTTATTTTATTATCTATCCGAATATCCGCAGATTTTTGGTTTGTTTTAATATGGAAGTATCACTTATTCGGATTAGAAGAAATAGACATACATTTAGACGTAGGGGACGGGGGATTACCCCAACCTAGGGTTAAATGTTTGCAACACAATATCTCTTGATAATTGATCACCATTAATGAAACTAATAAAGTCGGGCTAAAAATCAATATTTGACTTACATAGTGACTTTTGAATCACTATATTAAATTTTGGGCCGATAAATCCATTACAACGGCATTATATTGCGTTTTTTGAATTGGGCACCCTCCCCTGACCCCCCGTCCTTCTGCCGATTTCGTCATCCTATTTCATTTTAAATATATTTCATGTCGATCGGCAGTTATTAGATTTTAGCTCGAGGCTCTTAGGTTTTTTTTTTTGGAAGATACCAAATTTCAGCATGTTAAGTAATGATCCCGAGCCTGTGCAATGTATAACTCGATCCATATTGATTGTAGGGTGTATCCGACTACAATGATTATAGACTATTTGGGGAACAAAGAATCGGTGGCGAATGGCAATTCATCCTATGAGACATGACCACATCAGTCAGCGTGGGGGAGACGTTCCCTCTTTAAGGGAAGAAAACTGTTTTTATGATAAGGGAGCCTCATGGAAAGCTTCACATTGCCCATCGCACACCTTTCGGCTACCCACCCATCTAGTTCCCCCTACGCCATAGTGAAAATAAAATAAAATTTCACTTTCCTATTTCATCTTAATTTATTTAATTTGACCTTGATTAGGATTAGACCCAGCAGGACCTCTCTTCGAGTCTCAGGATCCTAAAGACCGTCTGGACTCGACGGATGCGGAGTTTGTGGACGTGATACACTCGAACGGGGAAACACTGATCTTGGGAGGACTCGGCTCCTGGCAGCCCATGGGTCATGTAGACTTCTACCCTAACGGAGGACGAATGCAGAAGGGATGTACCAACCTCTTTTTGGGTGCCTTCACGGATATCATTTGGTGTGAGTACTTTATGTATTTTATTTAATTGTCTGGATGCTTCATGTTATTTATATATATTTTTACAACGACATAATAATTGTCATTGGTAATTGTGATGTTGAGCAGTGTGAAGTGCGTGGCTATATTGTCCCTGCCCGCTTGAGACGTCGTGGTGGATTTTTAAGGAAAGTGTTTGTGGATAATTGTTGAAAAAGTAGATTTGCGTGATGAGGCGAGTTTATCGTGAACAATTTAATAGCATTATTCTGATAATAGTGGGTATAAATGGGATGTTCAGGTCGTTAAGCAATGTGAGATTGGAAATGTAAATGGGTGCATCAGCAATGTGGCGTAGTATAATGGACAATAGTGACTGAAGGTGTATGTCTGATCCCCATATCTCTATACAATAAGTCTAAATGGATTTAGTATGGTGTATATTTTTATTTATAGGCTTATCGTCGGATTATCGCCACCAATACACGCCACTTTGATAATGTATTTTATAATTTTTGAATGGTAGTGGGCGAAGCGCCTGTACACTTCTATCGTTATACAGCTTTCTCTTTATCATCTTTAATAATAATAATATTTATTTTCTTTAAGCCATAGCATGGTAATATGATACGTCATATGTATACATTAAGATTGCGTATAAATTAGATACGTAAGCTGTTAACTCTTAGTCTTAACACGCAAGTGATAAGTAATAACAGTAATTTAGAAAATAAAATGAAATTAATAAATAAGTACTTGGAAATATATAGTACATTTTTAATTTAATTAAAATTAAGATAACTATTTTTTATAATTAGATATTTTGGGACGTTGTTACGTCCCTTCCTCAGGTGACGAATGTAAAGATGGCAAGATGGCGTCCCTGCTCTGAGGAATATTATATTTAAATGTCTATTTTGTTATTGTTGTGTAGCTGGTGCTGCCATAGAGGCCCGTTCTCTGTGCAACCACCGTCGTGCGTACAAGTTCTTCACAGATAGTGTCTCGCCCCGCTGTCAGTTCCCGGCCGTCCCATGCCACTCCTATGATGCCTTCCTCAATGGGGAATGTTTCCCCTGCAAAGGGAAAACATGTCCCAACATGGGGTAAGAATATTTACAACGAACTGAATTGTATTATGTATTCATTGCTGATGAACCAACCTTATTATTCGAACCTACCATTGTCATAGTTGATAGTATTGAGTATTGAGTTTGATCATATGATTCAAATATCTTCTTTTTTTTTGTTTCGCACCCCCAGTTAAAGACTATCGTAACTCAAAAAAATTCATTTTTGAGTTATATACTTGTTGAGATTCTTCATTGTAAACTCTATACGGTGCTATAGTATTGCAACTCAAAATGTAATATTTCGCTATTATTATTTACAAAAAATAGTATTACATTAATAAATTTCTCTTAAATTGTTTAGTGCATTAGTATCGGATTTTGACTTACGCTAGTCTTGAATTGATGTATCACATGAATGAAGAGCAAGACTATCGGTGACCGAGAAGGTGATGTCACGTAAAGAGAAAAAGGGAGAAGAAATAAAAATCTTAAATCTTGTTTTCCCACAAATTAGCTTTTTTGAGTTACAATAGTCTTGAACTGGGGGTGCGGTTTGTTTTTGGCCTTATGGTCAATGCATGTCAGCCATGACACTAATGAGTTACTAATTTGACAAGTATGATTATAAAATAAGTTAATTTGAGAATTTTACAAGTGAAGATATAGTTAGGATTGAAATTGGAGTAACTATAAAACTATATCATTTGCAGAAATAAAAGTGAAAAGAGCGTCCAGGATCTTAATATTTCTAATACTACTAATTATGAGTCTGATATCGGTTGGTAGGGGGACAGGATGGGATATTAAAGTATGAAATAGCTGGTCTCTTGTGGAGGGCAGTTAGTGGACAGGCTAACAAGACATGATTGGAATCCGCTGGAGTAAGTGTCGCAGCTACAAAAAGGATGATCTAAAATTTTGCTTTTATGAAAGTGGAAAGGTAATCGGTTGTGGTTGAATGTAAGGCGGCAAATGGAAGTGAAGAAGTAGGAGGAGCTCAAGATCGTGGGTTCGAAATCTGGCCGAGACCCATAGTGTATTTTATCTGGGAAGTAAAATAAACATAAGCACGTCGTCCTTCGGATGGTCCCGAGCCTGTACGATGTCATTCACTCGTTAAAGACCCCCTGCCCTAGGTGAATAAAAATTTAGGACTCCCATAGTGAAGTCAGGCTCATGTCCACCAGAGTGACGAAAGAGCGCTCTGGTAGTAGGCGATATGACCTTGTAGTTAAAGCCCGGGCATGAATCATGATAACTAACTTTTCTCTTATTAATTAATAATTATATTGGATCAGGTGATTGTGGATTTTATACGCCATTGTTGCTAACTTGAATAACTGATCCTTGCTCACAGCCAAAATGGCCTGATTGTTAATAAATAAAGCCACTCACTGTACGCATACAATGAGAATTTGAAACCTTTATTATCAATAGCTAACATGTGATTCAAAACTCCACAACCACAGTTCGAACAATTTTTTCTTATATTGCCTGATTCCAACAGTTAATTATTATGGCTCTATGTCCGGGTCTTAACTACGAGGTCATATCGCTTACTACCAGAGCGCTTTTTCGTAGCTCTAGTGGACATCAGCCCGACTCTACAGAGGGAGATCTAAATATTGCCTTCCTATGTTTATTCACCTAGACTAGGGGACCTTAACGAGTACCTGACATCGTGCAGGCTCGGGACCATTGCTCAACGTCCCATCCGATGGACGGAATGCTCTTTTTTTTTTTTTTTTTCACTTTCCATATTGAAAACCAAAGCGCCTCTGAACCCGTGATCTTGAGTTCGGTATGCAAGCATGTTACCTCTGAGCTACCGACGCCCTCCCTAAAGTAATATAAATATCTAACCATAAAAAATAAAAATAGCAAGTTTTTTTTTTGTATGTATAATTTTAATAATATTACAACCGCTGAAAAAGGGACAATACCGAAAGCTTGGTAAAAATTCTTCGTTTTTGTTTTTTTCGCTCACAAACCTGATCTCTCTTATTTTCCACCTGGTGTCAATCAATACATATTGCTGTTACTTTCAGATATTATGCTGAGGAGACAAAGGCACGAGGAACTTTGTATTTAGTTACTCGAGACGAAGAGCCGTTCTGTGGTGAGATATTTTTATTAATTGGAGTTTATGTTTGGAGAGGTTTTCCGTAGTTTCCCGACATTGGCGTCATGGTTAGTGGATGAAAAATAATTTAAAAAAAGGAATGCTATTTAAAAACAGATCAACAAACTGAGGTTAATAAAAGCTGGTTATATTTTTTGTCAGAAATTCATATTTGATTGGTTTATAGTCAAGTGTGTACTTGGTACTTAAAAGTTATTATTAAATGGGAATTCCTTTCGAAAAATGAATTATGTTATATACATTTTGTTTGGCGGTATTTTAATATTTTTAAGGTATGGCATAAAGAAACATATCCATAGGGTTAAGAAGAAAAAACAATCTATATTTAGGTTGTACAGTTGATTATATTGTAGAGTAAGGATCTTTAATGAGTACGAGGCTGATCTTCGCTTAACGTCCCATCCGAAGGACTGCGTACTCAAGGTGTTTTCACCTTCCAAATGGAAAACGTTTCGAACCCGCGATCTTGAGCTCACTAGGCAAGCACGCTACATCTGAGCCACAGACGCCTTTTACATTTTACAAATATTGTGAAAACCCGGATGTGTTATATACATATCCCCTTTGACTACTGTATTTTTCTGGAACCTATCATTGGCATTATCACTTGATTACCATCTGTTTTTTCGATTTTTTTTTTTTTTCGTATATTGACATATTACACCTAGTCGAGAGTATGATTATTTTTTACCAAATTTGATTTTTTTTAAACTTATTGAAGTTTGAAGAGTATAATAAATCATGATCTTTTTAGACGTAGAGCTCAGACAAAAAAGCATAACTACTTGTGATTACACATCCTGGTTCTATAAAACTCGAATTTTTTTTTTTTTTTTGCAGTTTTCATAACCTCATTATTATATAATAAAAATAATATTTATTTCCCTAAACCATAACTTGGTAATAGGATATGTCATAAGAATGTTTACATTAACATGTATTTACATGTTCATGTAACATGTATTCATGCATTTGCATGAAAGAGAAAAAAATTTCTTTTCCGAATAGAAGGTTTCCTCTAACAAAGGTTTTTAGTTGAAATTTGAATTTATTATTGTTTTTACGGTCTTGAAGAAGTGGGGAAAGGCATTAAAAAAAATAATGTTCTTATGAGTTATACTTTTTTCAAAAAGAGAGGAGCAATGTTTAGTTATTCGAAAATCATCTTTTTTCATACCGTAATCATGACTAGAATTGGTTAAGAGGGAAAATATTTTTCCTAATAACCATTAATGTTTCAAATACTTATACATATATAAACGGTGCTGGCAAAGGCAGGTTTTGAATTGTTTTAAATATTTCTCTGCAGCTTGTTCTTTGAGTAATATTATTTATTATTCTTTTGAAGTCTAAAAATATTAATACTCGAGCTACAAACTCCCCAATGTATTAAACCGTAATTGATTACGAAGTAGGAAGCAAACGGTACTGAGTTTCTTACCGATAACAGCCATATGTTCACCCTATGTTACGTTTCGTATCAATATGAATATAGATAGTATTATTTATTTTATATATAATAAATATATTATATGTATTATATTTAATAGACACATAATAATATTGAATAATATAAAGAAAAGCATAGGTTTTCTAAAAATTATTGTCTATTTAACAAAATATATGGGAATATTTTCGGTATTGCTACCATCTTCAGCCACGACTTATTACAATAATTAAAAAAAGTTGTCTTCATATTCTTTATTGTTTCACAATATCTCTGCAAAAAATGATTAGTAATATTATTAGTTGTAAGAAGAAAAGTGTTTATATCAGAATTGAAGGGCATGAACTTCTATAAAACTTTTCGGAGGAAGTGCATCACGAAAATGCACTTTGAAACATTCAATCTTACTAAAATAAGTCATTTTTTTTGCCCAATCGTTTACATTTTCACTGTAGCTCTCTTTCTTTTCACCAGAAATTGAGCGAGACGAATCATTTAATTCAATGGTTTGAATGCGGAGCATTTGTGAAATTTAATAATCGATAATAAAACTACAAAATAAGTCTGAATCATCGGCAATGTATTTCCTCAGGAAGACTTAATTAAGTTGTTCTTCCTCCAGAACCGAATAACCATTTGGGCTAAAATTCAATAGTTAACTTCCATGGGGGCTTCTAAATTCTCATATTAAATTTTGTATCCATAGATACATTACATCGGCAGTTATTGTTTTTTTTTGTCCAGTCCCCCATCCCTTCCTCTGATCGTTTCTCTTCCCTTCGGCCAATTTCGCGGAAAATCAATATGTGCCGATTGGAGATAACAATTTTTATTTTATTTTTGAAATCAGGGGGTCAAAACCCGAAATTGCAGTGAAAACTCAACATTGAATTTCTGAAAGATTACATAAATTCCCCCCTGTAGGGAAATGGCGCCTCCATCGCTCGGACATTGTTCCGCAATCAGTCACTGATCCTCCAGGTTGTTGGAACCTTCACACTGACGGGGGAAGAAGTCCGAAAGCTCTTGAGATTGGAGTCTCAACAGTTATTATGAAAGCTCACAGAGGAGGTGTTGACTCATCAAGTGGGTTGTATAATGGTATTATTAAAATTGTAACAATTATTTTCAGCTCATCAGTATTTGGTGAAAGTGGAGAGCACGCCGAGCGATACTCCAGCTGTCAGCTATGGGAAGATACAGCTCACTATAGTAGCTGATGCACAGATCAATGAAACATTTACCTTGACTCAGTAAGTATAATTCTATAGTCTTTAACAGGTACCGACCATCGCTTAATTTCCCATCCGAAGGACGGCATTCTCGGGTTTCGAACAAGCGATAATAGTAGTGAGTAGAATGTTTAATTTTTATTTATATTTTTAGTATTCAACTATTTAAAAATACTGGTTATTCAATATAAAATATATAGCTGTATTTTTCTTATTTGAAGAAATTTAGGAATTCTAAGAGAAAATCCGGGGGAAAAAATTGGAATGTTGCGTTTTACTGGAAAAGAATTTTAAAGTCATGACCTGGCAAGACTTTTTTCACTTCTTTAGGTTTAATTTCGATTCCTCTCTTGTTTTTTTTTCTTTCATTTATCATTTTACAAAAATAAATGTTTAATTGTAAAAATAAATAGTATTAAATAAATTAGTGGTTATTAAAATAGATTAATAATGTGTAACTAGATAAATGGAAGGTAGGCAAGATATGAATTAATGAATACTTTATTAAAACATGCATTTCTAAGATATTCTGGGATCTACTAAACAAATATACTGACAATGACTGGGCAGTCAGGAGAAAAGGTTTTCATGAGATAGTTTAAACGTGAGAAAGGTAATAACATTGTGTATACAAATAAATATTGATAACAATAGTTAAAAAAATATAAATTCTTAGTAACTGGTACTTTCTTACCTTAGACTTACAATATAATCGAAATTTCAAGATTGTGACTTGTAGATTCCAGTGACCTGGCGAAAATAATCAAAAATAGTATATAATTCACGATATTATCAATTGTTTTGTTGTATGTTTTTAAAAATATTGTCTTATTTCACAAAATATATAGAATATATGAGTACTTATGGCATTGCTACCATCTTCAGCCACGACTGAGTATTTGTTAAGTCGTGGCTGAAGATGGTAGCAGTACCGAAAGTGCTTCCATATTTTATGAAATAGACAATATTAAAAAAAAAAGTTTTATTTATTTTCTTATTGTGTTTCACAATATCTCTGCATAAAATGTTAAGTATCATTAATTCTTTTGTCCAGCCTTCACTTGTCCAATTTTAAAATTTCCTTTTGCTCATACAATTCACATAAAACCAAAGTAATTGTAGAAATTTAAATTGTCATTTGTGATTCACTTTTAGCTTGGAGGCAAAATTGTGGAACTAAGTTGTGTAATTGGGTTTTCGTTTTGTTGTAAGGAAAATATATGTGAGGTTTAATTCCTAATACGTAGTTACAATACAATCGACTGTACAATATAATCGAAATTTCAAGGCTCGAGATCATCCCTTAAGTTGTCATATGATTGGGTATTCACTTTAATGTACATACATTTTTTTTTTCCTTTCGTTTTATATTCTGTATTTTAGTTTTCTCAGTGAGCCCTAATCTTATGTTTGACCTGACCGTCTTTTGTTCAATAGTAACATACCGGGTGATTCATTTAACCTGAAAAACAAGAATAAGTCAAAAAATAAGCTTTATCGAAAAAAAATTGTTCAAACAAAAGTTGTAGGGTTTAAAGAGGGACATATAATGGTAATACGAAATTTAACCTCGAGTGGCGTTTTCAGGGTTAAATCAAGGGCAACTTCTATTTTTTCAATGGAAACCTATAGTTTTAATTGCATACTTGTATTCTACGTGAAAAAATACGTATCTTTTGTAGGAACAGTTTTGTTTGAAAATGTCAATTTTTTATGGTTTTGAGAATATAAGAAACGAGACTATCCTAACCGATGGATTGGTCGAGGTGGTCCCCCTGCAACTTTTGTTTGAACAATTTTTTTCGATAAAGCTTATTTTTCGATTTATTCTTGTTTTTCAGGTTAAATGAATCACCCGGTATATCGTTGATGACACCTTCTTATGTAGTGAAAGCAAAATGTTGAAAAAAAAAAAAAAAAAAAAACCATTTAATTTGAAAAATTAAATTTCCATTTTCTTCTTCAAGAATAAAGTTTTCGTATAATGTTTTCTAAGTCATATAAAGGAAAGCAATTTCTGAATCGATTGACAATCGACATTTCTGCCAGATATTGTATCGTCTTATTATCAATGTTTACATTGAGTATTTTTTTTATTAGAATGATATCTTCAGTGAAGTGATGATCTCTTTCCAAATCCCAAGTTTGCCTATCCAGGTTTAATTACCAAAGGTAGGGGTCAAGTACCTGATATCGCACAGGCTCGGGAACATCGCTTAACGTCCAATCTGAAGGATGGCGTGCTCAAGGTTTATTTACCTTTAATATAAAAATACCTAAGGGCCTTGGCTGGGTTTCGAACTCTCGACCTTGAGATCAGAAGGCAAAAAAAAAAAAACACGCTACCTCTGAACTACGGGCGCCCTTGTTCTTTCTTCAAATTAGATATATATTTAGAGATTTAGTTTTCTCTTTTCAGTTTTCGTGATTTTTCTGTCTTTAAAAGATAGTTTGTTTTCATTCAAAATATCAGTTTTTTAAATTTTAGATATAATTAGCTGCCACACATCGTAAATGATAGATTGTTTAACAATAATATTAAATCCAACCGGTTTACACAATTCTAATAACCACCCATTCTCCACAATATCCACATTTGTAAAGGCTTTAACCTTCCGTTAGTCGCGTGCTTGTTTGTGACGAGGATAGTTGCGTGTCATCTGAGTGGTGTTCTTTAGTTTTTTATCAAAAACATTTTTAAATTCCATTATTAAGTTATAACTATTATTTTTATTGTATAGGTAAAAAGGAACAATAAATAACATATTTCAATAAATCGTTTATTTTCATGTGTTTTTTAAACACAGAATGTTTATCTCTTTTGAACACAGATAAGTTTAGTTTCAGTCTTAGGTAATAATTATTTACAATAACTTTTTATTAAACTATTTGAAAAACAAATAATTAGAATTCAGACAACAAACAAAATAGGTAATTAAAAACATACAAAGTGATATAAAATATATAATAAAGATAAGCTTAGGAACTGAGGTCAGAGTCAGTCTCTCTTGTAAGACTATAATTTTTATCATCATCTTGGCATATATCGGTAATATGACTCAAGCAAAGGTGTTTACCACATTTTGTGCAGGCATATTTTGTATTTTTCTTTTTTTTTGTTGGCTTGGCTCACAGTTTTCGTTTTCTTCTGTTTCGTAAATCAGTTGATGTGGCCACTGCTGGTTTATCTTCCTCGGTCACTTTAACACTAATGTCATAATAATAAGTAGAATAAAAATAGTATCTGGCAAATAAAAATATATATAGCTTAAAATAAATAGAACAAATAATAGATCAATAAACTTATGTAGTTGTTGCCTTGCACTTGTGAGGTGTTTTTACACATATAAGACATACCTGGAGGGATTACCCACCATCCTGTTATCAATACTATAATATTTGGCCGGTTCACTTCAATATACACCTCTCAGGACCACGCCACTAACGGAAGGTTAAACCACGTCAATAATCCAATATATATATATATATATATATATATTTCTTGAATGAATCAGTAGTAGTAAAGTTTTTATTCAATTAATATAATAGAAAATTACATACAAAACATATATAGAATAATGTGACCTTTTATGAAGACAAACTCAATGGCCTAAGCCGTCTTGAGGAGTCTAGATTTACATAAATAATATTATAATCTTATTTCTTATAAACTTATTAACAACAAATTTTTCTTTCTAAAATACAAATAAAAATAAAATAATAAATATATCTTTATTCCTATTTATTTATTTAATTCACAGTTTCTGAAATCGTAAGCCTTTTTGCAATAATTTACCAGTAGTTGCCCATCTTTACCATTTAATAATTCCAACATAAATGAAGTATCTATGTAGTTTTTAAATCATCATATTTGGGGTAGGCAATGAGGAAGTGATATAGATCTTCTTTACAGGGACTGTAACACATTGGGCATACAAAGTCCATATCCTCGGAGGTATATTGATTTATAGGTGTATAGCTTAGATGCAACAGTTCACCTCTAAGTTTAATTATTAATCTAATACTTGACAATGGTAGGTCACTCTGTAAGTAACTATTAACTGAATCGTGGAATTCCAGTTCCCTATCTAGCAAGTACGGTTGAATGAATCATGTTTTGCTTTTTTTTTTGTTTTTATTTAGTTAATGAGTGTTGCAAAACTTATACTTAAGAAAAAAAAAACGAACATGGAAATGGTCCCCAGGAGGATACAAAGAAAGCTTAAAGACAAAAATATAATATATTTGGTTGGGAACCATGAAATTCTGGACAATTTCATAATTTCCCCTATATCTGAGCATGTAAAAATTTACATTGGTGTGTTTTATCATAATAATCTTTCTCAATTGAATTTTCATCTGGTCTCAAACAAGAATATTTTTCTACTTTTTAAGATAATCATCTCGTTTCATTTTATACTAGAATAATTTAGTCGCCAGATCAGCTATTTTAAAGTAAAAAACAAAAACTATTTGACGTATCATTTTTTCACTGGATTGTTGGGTAGATTTGATGTTTGTCTTCTTTTTGACAATATTTCTGGACACTTCCATGTCCCTTCTTCTGGTCACTCATCGTTCATAGTGACCAAAAGAAGGGACGTAGAAGTGTCCAGAAATATTGTCAAAAGAAAAAAAAAAAAAATCAACATTCCAGAAAAACTTAAGAAACAAAAAAAAAATAGCTAAGATCTGTATGTTGTCCTTTTTTGTGACTTCTATTCCCCTCGTCTGAGTATCTATCTGATTGGAAGATGTCTGTTATAGGAAGGATGACGAGGAGCTGCAGGTGGGAAGTTCAGTCTCCAAGATCATCGTGCCTCACCCCGCTCTTCAGGACTTCTCCCATGTGGGTCTCCTCTACACAGCCTACTCAGGGTGGCTTTCCTCTGGTCTCGCCAAGTGGAGTATCGACTCTCTCTCCTTGATGGACAGTTTTGGAAACAAGTAGGATCTTCATTACAGCAAAAAAAAAAAAATCCTGATTCTCCCCTTCTTTTTGACTTCTGTATGATCGTCATTCAACAAATCCTTCTCGTCGTACTACTGTTATCACAACCTGTGGGGTTTTTGCAGAGGTTTTATATTTTTCATGAATTTAAAACCCATGATTACGGAGAGCAAACAACGATAGCTCATTTAAATGTTGGTCAATAATCAATAGCTAGTTTGGACTGACAATTGTTTACTTGATCTATTTTTTACAACTACCTTATTCTTTAGTAGAATATTCATTTTTAAAAGGGCCTTAAAGAAGTTAATTTCTTTCTAAAATAGGAACAGTTTTTAGTTATTCGAAATCCTTCGTTAGGAAAATATGTAGTCGTTTCCCCCACAAAATGTTAGCGTGAGCGCTTTCAGTTGCGATACCATTCTTAGATCAAAATTAACTGGACCCTCTAGTTAACACTAGACAACGCAAAAGTACAAATGCCAAGAAAATTATAAATTATTCGTTCTTCCTGGTATCATAATCATGACTTTTCGACTAGCATTGACATGCCCCATATAGTGGAGAGGAAAAAAAAATATATTTATTAAATCTCTTTGCAGCTTGTTCTTTAATTGATATATGATATTTTTGAACTCTGAAAATATCAGCAATAAAGCTAGGAAGCTCCCCTAATATATCAAGGGTGCAAAAGAGTATAAGTTAAAAATTATGTTATGTCGTATTTATACTATATGGAATTGTAGATTTATTCTGTTTGAAGAAGAAACTTGCAGTAAAGATCATGAAAATAAACATAAATGGGGGAGGGGCTCTTAGTTCTAAATCAATAAGCAACGCATCAGAAAATCTAGATATTAATATATAATATATATCACTCATATAGCGACTGAGTGAGAGAGGGCGCCGGTAGCTCAGTGGTATGCGTGCTTGTCTTCTGAGCTCAAGGTCGTGGGTTCGAAACCCGGCTGATGCCCTTTTTTTATTTTATCTGGGAGGTAAAATAATCTTAAGCACGCCGTCCTTCGGATGGGACGTTAAGCGATGGTCCCGAGCCTGTACGATGTCAGGTACTCGTTAAAGATCCCTACCCTAGATGAATAAAAATTTGGGGTAGGCAACAGTTAGAACTCCCACACTAGAGTCGGGCTCATGTCCACCAGAGTGACGAAAGAGCGCTCTGGTAATAGGCGATATGAACTCGTAATTAAAGCCCGGGCATGAGTCATGATAACTAATTATATACATATATCTGCTTTGGAGCTCTGTATAAATATTGACCTATTAATGACAGCTTGTACCCAAATATATTATATTCTGATAATGTTGATGTATTATATCTGTATATATATATTTTTTTTTCAGACTGTCGATCTGTCAAAAAGGGTTGGTCCTGGAGTCTGGTGTGGAGGTCGTCTTCCCTCTGGTGGCTGGCAACTGTGATGACAACAGTACCGACACTAACATCGGCAACAGTACACTCAATGTAAGTATAATCCCCGGGCGTTAGCCTCAAATCCCACCTCGAAAACAATTATGCCCGGATTGACAAAACAGTTTTTAAGGTCACTTAGCAATGTTTTTTATTTTTCTTGAATATAAAATGCGCTGCATCATTTTTTTCGAGAAGTTTCATTTGAAGGATTTCAAATTTTAAAATGTAGTAAATGAAATATGCATACATATATGAAGGTCAGAATACATTTCTGCTAGGTGGATATAGTGGGAAGCTAATAAAATAAATAAAAACAGCTTTTATATTGTCTAATTTCACAAAAATATATACTTAAAATGTACCGGTTTTGGGTTACGGCTGTCATCACCACACAAAGGATCACTTGAGCTTTGTAGAATTAGAGAGTATATGTTTTCCTGGATTTAGACAATATAAATGTGAAAGATGTTCTTTGTTTTTATTTAGCATCTATGAAGGGCTAGCTGTCACTAGACACTCACTGATCTAGTTGTGAGGCACGTTCGCATGGCGTGTAAATCTGAAAATTTGCAGATGGGTTCCTTTTATTGTGGCTTAAGGGAAAAATATGAAAAAAAAAATAACTTAAATTCTTTATGACCAAATACCTGAGAGTTGAAAACTGCTGTAGTCTCCTTTGCTTACCTCAATCGATTTGTTGAAACGAGCCCAATATCAAGGTTTTATATTGAGATTACTTAATTGTTGACTTGTTATCCTATAATTTATTCGAAACCTAGTTGAGGCCCTTAGGTTTTTTATGTGGGAGCACACCGTCCTGATGAGACGGGGTCAGGTACTTCTTAAAGATCCCTAATATAGGTAAATAAATTAGGGTTGGCAACATTTAGAACTATCACAGTAGAGTTGGGCTTATGTCCACGAGAGCGACAAAAAAGCTCACTTATAGTAGGCGATATGACCTCACGAAAGCCCGGATATGAACAATTACTAACTAAAAACACCTGTCCTAATTGCTTATTTTTAGTTCATTGTTTAATATATAATAAAAGAATATTTTTTTAAAAATTGACTGTAATTGGAAGCAAAACAAGAAAACTACTATCATGAAAACCTTTAGTAAATAAATAAAGTTTTTATTTTCTGTACCATCGAATTAATTATATTAGTCTTCAGTTAAGATGGGGGTCATTTCTTGATAAGAGATTTAACTACTAATCATGTTCAGACTACCGGTTGTCTCTGAATATTGTATAGTTTGAAATATCAGATATTTGTAAGTCTGAGAGTGACTACGTTCTTATAAAAGAGCGGTGTAGCGTCGTCATCCTAAGTTTTAAAATATATGCATTTTCCAATGACACATAATTCAGTTATTGTGAGTCATGCTCTGACTTTTAACTTCGAGGTCATATCGCCTACTACTTGAGTTCTCTTTTGTCGCTCTGGACAAGAGCCCGACTTATTCTGCCTAGCTAGGTTTCGAGTACCTGATATTGTATAGGCTCGGGACTGTGCTCAAGGTCCTAAGGCCTTCTGCTGGGTTTCGAACCCGCTATCTAAGTACGCTTACCTCCGAGCGACTGGCGCTTCCTTATCTATGTGACTGCCTTAGGTCTTTACTATAAGTATTAAATTATTAAAATGTGGTAAGCCGAATTTCTGTATCTTTTCTGCTGATGCTCTATCTCAATTTTTTTCAGAGCGTTCGACGAAATTCGACCTCTTACCGTCCGACTCAGGTAGTGTACATCGGGGACGAGATCCTGGAGTCAAACCTGACTGATCGTGTGTACAAGAGATGGGACCAACTGTCCGGAGAGAACACAGTGATTGAGAGCAACTCTCATGATAGCTATGGGAGAGCTTTGCGGGACAATAGCACAGAGACTCCGCTGCCCTCAACTGGCGGCAGTCTCTCCAACTCGACTGAGATCAAGGAGCCAATCCTGGGTCCTACCACTCCGAAGGTGAGTCTGAACAACCCCTGTTCATTTTGTTCAAATGGATTTTGATCTTGGCATCTTTCGCAAACAGGACTAAAGTAAATCTCTTAGAGCAAACTCGGTGTATCAGAAAACATATACTGAAGTGACTTAAATATAACATAATAACATACAAAAAGTAAAGAAAAATGTATGTTTTTTAAAATTCGTCTATTTCACAAAATATATGGGTGTACTTTCGATGTTGCTACCATCTTTAGCCACGACTTAACAAATACTAAGTGGAAGTTCAACAGGTTCACCTTCCGAACTGTCCCTTTTTCAGTTTCCATGGATTTTACATTAAAAATAAAATGTCTCAAATTGAAAACTTGATAATAAAGGAAAATTCAGAATAGTATCCGTGCTGATTAAAATAAAAATATATGAAATAAATTTTCATTAATCAATTTTTTCAATGTATTTTAATTAGCACCGATAATATTTCAAATTTTCCTTTATTATTAAGGAAATATTTCAATTTGAGCCGAAATTTTATTTTTAAGAAAGGAACAGGGAAAAACCCCGTAGAGGCTGAAAATGGGACAAGTCGGAGTGTAAACTTGTTGAACTTTTACTTGTGTTAATATTTGTTCAGTCGTGGCTAAAGATGGTAGCAATACCGAAAGTACCCTCATATATTATAATTTTTATTAAGTGATTCACAATATTTCTGCAAAAAAATGTTAAATATCAATATAACAACATAACCCTATGTATTTCCCCTGTATGAAATAATTAAGTTTTTGCACTCCCTCCAAAGCCAATCGACCTTTTTGGCTAAAGCTCATATTTGCCTTTGAATCCTCATACTAAATTTTGTGTCGATATATTCATTACATCGTTAGGGTATTTGAATTTAGCCCCCTTCTCTGGCCCCCCCTTTCTTTCAGCTGATACCTATGAAAATTAATATGTGTCATCCTTATGAGGTTTTGAATTTAAATATAAAAATTCATAACGAAATATTTATTACATCAGCAGTTTCTGGGATTTTTGAGTTAAGCCACCCCTGGTCATTTCCCTGTGAATCCAAAAATGACAAAACCAAATGTTCTTGTGTGCGAACTCGGTAACTTCTGATTGAATGTTTTGTAATAATAATGAACATGTACCAATAAAAATATATTTATTCCAAACAATAATAATTTGTAACAATTTACAGAATTTTTTTGCAATGCAATTTTGCCATTCACAGCTTCTCGAACACTCACTTTTTTTTTTCTCTGGTTTTTAACTTCTAACTAGGGAGCCGTGTAGGGGTGTAGAGCTTTAGTCGCATGGTCTCCCATGGTTTGCGGGTTAGAATCCCGTCCGGGAGTGAGTTTTATGTCGTAGATAGAACTCCTTCCCGGGGGCATGGATGTCGTAAATTACACAGTGATATGGCTAATATGTATCGTACATAAGGCCAAAAAAAAAAAACTGCAACTATATTGAATTTTTTATTCCAGATATTATTTATTTTTAAGTGAAAAAACTCAAATGGGAGATTGGTAACGATGTCTGAGATTATGTGTGAAGTAATAACATGTGTTGTGTGACCAAGGTTATGTAGATGTGTTTCTGTCCGCTCCTGCGATGTCGTCTTTGCTCAAATACCAATGATATCGAGAATAAATGTTATAGGTGGATGTCGATGCTATTAAGGATGATAATTATTGGCTTTCAGGGCAAAAGAAAGTGCGGTTTAGAGATTGGAGTGCCGATGAGGTGAAGGAGAGAGATAAATATTTTATTACAAATAATTCAAGCTGAGGAAGTACATTATAGTTGATTCGCCATTTTTGAAACAAATATTTCTGATAGAAGCCAATGCCAATAAAATATATACTTTTCATGTTGTATGTGCTTCTGTTTTCAGGCTAAAGAGATGGAGGTTGTAGATCTGAGTCCTCCGCCGATGGGCGCCACAGAGTCGTGGCTCCACTGGGAGACTCCCTCAGCCAAACGCTCCAAAAATATAGACTTCGAGAAAAGTTCAAACGAGTCCACACTTCGAGCCCTCACTGTCCAGCTTTTCCCTCAGCGACTTATCACTCTTCTAGAACAGGCTGAGAGGTAACTACTCTATTATAGTTATAGACAGTTTACTCAACTTGTGAATTACATAATGGCTTCTGAATCCTCATGTCGATACATTCATTACATCGGTAATTATTAGGGTATTAAGTCGAACCCCCCTTCTCTGGTCACCAACCACCCCTTCGACCGATTTCGGAGAACAATAATATGTATCATCCTTATGGGATTCTGAGTTTAAATATAAGATTTCATGTCGATACATTCATTGCTTTGGCAGTTATTGAGTTGAGCCTCTCTCATCCTGACCTATGATCTCTGAATTTATGGATATCATTCTTATAGGACTTTGAATACACTTATGAAATTTATTGTCAATACTTTCATTAAAACGGTAGTTATTAGTTTTTGTTATGCCTCTCTCCTAATCCGCCCTTTCCCTTCTGCCGATTTGGTGTTGAGCTTAGAGGGTTCTGTATACACATATAAAATTTCGTGTCGATACATTCATTTTATCGGAAGTTATCGTGTTCACAGACATTGTTTTTTTTTAAATTTTTCGATTCAGGAGGTCGGAAAACATGAAATTCCGTTGAAAACTCCGCATCGAATTTTCGACTAATTACATCTTACGTTATATTGAGGGAAGTAAAAGTACGTCTGTAGCTATCAAGTTTAAGATACTTGGAATTAAAGTTAAGTAAATAACTTTGGGGAAAAGGCAGATCGTATTGTTAATTTCTTCAGGTTAGTTTTCTTTAAATTATGCATGTTTCTCCAATTTTATATTATCTTTGGCTTCCACTAATTTCGCATCTTCATCCACGATTTGTATCAGTTTGTGGTCTTGCTTGTTCCCATAAAATAATGAACGCTTAGTTCACAACCAAAAATTACGTAAATTGGAATAAAGTATAAGAATATTTTCTGACGGAAATTTAAAATCTATCAAGTTGTCCTTTTTCATGTTTTTTGACTGCTCTGTAAAATTATTGGAAGCTAGAGGTCTATTTTTATTTCCCCTGCGGTACGAAGTATAGGAGGAGTTATGTAATCGTTCAAAAATTCTAAGTTTTTTACGGATTTTCAACAACAAAGTTCTCCGCCTTGCCGTAAACGCGCCTTGAATGGTAAGGAATTCTCAGTGCTGGGTGTTCCCGACGTTCGAGACTTCATGTTGGAGGTAGCGACAAGACTCACCACTGGGCTGCAGTGTGTTTCTGGAGCCGCTACCTTTGGCATTGGAGAACCTCTGCCACACTGTCGTCTGAAGCCGCGGCTTGTTCAGGACATTATTCCCTGACTCCTTTATTTTTTTTAATTATTATTGTGAATTGCGCTGAACGAATTAAAAGTTTTTCTTCCTCAACGGAATTCATGTTTTTCAAATTCCGAATATGAAAACAAAAGTCTGTCTGTGAACACGATAACTCCCGATGGAATGAATGTATCGCCATGATATTTTATATGATTCCAGAACCCTCATTGATTTTAAGCCAAATAGGAGAGGGGGGAGTACTCTAATGACTGTCGTAATGAAGATATTGACAAAAAATTCCATATATATAAGGACGTGACCTATTTATTTTCAGACAAATCCGCCAAAAGGAAGGGGCTTAACACAAAAACCCCTATAACTGCCCAAGTTTTTCAAATCGTTTAATTGGTTTCAGAGGGAGAGCAAAAACTTAATTTTACTAATTTGCGCTGTGGAAGTACACCGTACATTTATTTTTATTTTATCTATGTTTAGATATGCGAGAGCAGCCTTCATGCCGTCCCCTGACCGAGTTCCCCGTCGGTTGACTTTCCTGTGGCCTTCCTCCACAACGGCCGCTCATCATGAGGAGACATCCCCCACTCCAGTCCCACTTCTTCACCAGGACCTGGGACCTCTCCTCATGGCAGAGGTTCATGCCTCCAAAGAGGGGGACAACCTCCAGGATGATCCCATGGTTAGCGACAGTGATGATACGGCAGTCACAGAGTATGCAGGGGATATGATGGCCACTCCTGGATAGCACTGGATCCTCTCCGGCTTCTCTGTCAACGATCAAACTGAGGAGGGGGTGTTCCAAAAAACATGAAAGTAAAAAATAATGAGATAGCTCTCATTTTCATGTTTCAACAGTATTTAGAGGCCCTCTTAAATTTTTTACTAATTGATATCGAAACTAATAATATCTTGTTATCCAGCGATCGATCGTACGTCCAGTAATCTTGTAGAGCTTTTTAACTATGTGGGGTGGAAAAACAGTACGTATCACAAGTTGAGGAGTATATTAAATAAATAAATAAATAGCGAGCACCTTGCCCTTTTTTCCTATGTTAATAATTATATTATTTATATACTTTTTCCATCAAACCAGTATTTTTAAATAGCTCTTCAAGATTATAAGTACATATGGTACGAGATTAACAGTACCATAGACCACATTAATTCGTCGAAAGAAATTTAGTCATTAAGGAGGGCTCTGAAATATTCGTCAATTGAGATAAAACTGTGTATCATTAATTTAAAGCAGTGAACCATTAAAGAATGTGAGAGCATACATTTTCATACTTCTTGTAGATCCTGATGTGTGGCGTAGACACCAGAAGCTACAAGTTGTTTTTAATAAGGTTATCCTCACAAGAAGCTATTGGGAGATGAATTTAAAACAGGTTTGGTTCGGTAGAATATTAGCGCCTGAGGCTTTCTGAAGAATTAACTCCTGGAACCTCCACGCCTGCTTAACAACTCTTCCGTTTCTAGTTTCAATATTTTAGTTAGAACACTTGCATGAAAAGTATATTCTATATGTAATTACCCGGGTTTTGATTTTAAAAAAAAATTGGGCTGTATCATTTACACGGCCGTATGTATTTTTACGTGACGTCTATGGGTGGTGAGAGAATAGAAAATGATCCTGTGGGTTTATTGAAATAAATTTATTTGTTATTAACACGCAACATGAGTACACCGGCGATGTACAAACGATTAAGTAATGGGCTTTGGTACGAGAAGTAAGATATATAACTTAGGGGCTCAGCGGTGATGTGCCTCACGAATGTTTTTTTGCGTTTGCGTAGATTGTGTCGTATGTTTAGTCTTAGTCCCATCACATGGTGAGGCATGTGATGATGTATTCGCCACGTCCGCATTTCGCTGCTGCATACAATTTTCATCCAGAATTGGATTGAGGTATCTGAATTATCCTTTCAGTATTAGAATTGTCTTTTCGAGAACTATTCGTGTTGTTAATATCATTAGTGTTCTTATCGCCTAACTCGTAATTTTTAACTATTTTGGCTTGTAATCTGCAGAGAAAATGATGGCTTGTAATCTGCAGAGAAAATGATTATTGGTTAGAAAGGCACTATGTGTTTATTATTTATTATTTTTGGTTGTTTTTAATTTCTCTGTTTTTTACGCACAAAATGACACCAGAAATTCTCCGATTGGATGAACATTTTGGTCGTTATAGCGGTTTTAAGCATGCTAAACCGCTCGAAATCAAGAGGTTCGCAGCGCGGTAGGATGACGTGAGAACGATAAGTTTGTATGTGTGGCATGAAGCCTAAAGCCAGACTTATACGATCCTGTTTACATTTAACGTACTGCTCATTCTCAACGAGTAATTGCAACCGGATCCGAGAGCAAAATTTCGTAACGCTCACTTTCTGAACATGAGGGGCTGAGTTGTAAGACGTCAAAAAAAAAAAACAGCTTTCCATAGATGATGGATATACTAAACTATTAGAACAAGTGGCCAGGAATAGTACAGTGTGTTAGTTATCTAAGTCCGAGGTCCTAAGAGAGTTATCTCAAGTTTGTGATATTTAAGGAGATTTCTAAGTTTTTTTCTTTTAGTTGTAGCTTTTATTTTTCCTACCTAAAATTTTTTTAATACGCGGGTTGGAAGCTCATCCTCATTCTGTGTTTGTTCATTTGTTATTCATTCTTTGTGAAGTTTTCTTCATCGTTTGCACATTTTCACCGCTTTCTAACCAGATTTATTTATTGTATATCATACCCGAAATATATATAAAATACATATTTAACTTACTTTTTGGGTTGTTTAAGATTCTTAATTCATATATAATATATTATCACAGCATCACTTCTCTCAATCATTCTTTATCTAATAATAGCAATTATAAACGTTTCGGGAAGCACGCTCTTCAGTATGGTATAATGCATGTATAAAATAAAATGATAGATAAAACACTTTTTTTTTTAACACTTATATTGTCTAATTCTACAAACATATACTTAAATGTGTACCGGTTTCGGCTTACGCCATCGTCAGCACAAGGTTCAACAATAATGCGCTGACGATGGCGTTAGCCGAAACCGGTACACATTTAAGTATATGTTTGTGGAATTAGACAATATAAGTGTTCAAAAAAAAAAAAAAAATTGTTTTATCTATCATTTTATTTTATTCATTAGTATTTCCACTATATCAACACAGAACGCAAAAAATGTATTGAGATTATAATACATGTGTTCTTTAAGTTAAGTATTCCTTCTGTCAATCAGAATCCTATATAAAAAAATATTTTCTATTACATAAAAAAGGTTTTGATTGATAGAAGGAATAGTTAGCCTCAAGAACACATTTATTATAGATGCTGATGATGAGAGTGCTTCCCAAAATGTTTATAATTGCTTTTTTTTTTTTGAGAAGGAACGAGTCTTACCCTAGGTGAATAAAATTCTTTAGGACTCCCATTGTAGAGTCGGACTCATGTTCACCAGAGCGCACTGTTAGTAGGCGATATGACCTCGTAGTAGAAGCCCGGGCATGAGTCTTATTTGCTCTGAATCTACCCTTTCACAATCATCAATAAACATTGGAATATGTTTGGCTATTGTCAATATTGATACTGAATGTGGTCCGATTCTTGAATGCGAAGTTCTGTTTTCATCAACTCTTTGTCCCCTGGTATACTGTTCAAATTTATTATTTCGTTTGATTACGATTAAGTGCTAAATTGAGCCAATTAAGAGCTAAACTTTGCAATGCAAATATCTTCGTTTTTGAAACAAGATCTCGGCCGTGTTCCCATAGTTGCCCGGGACAGTTCAGTTTTATAGTTATTCTGACTCATGCCCGGGCTTTGACTACAAAGTCATACCGCCTACTACCAGAGGTGTACATGAACTATTTTGCCTACCCTAAATGTTTATTAGGGCTCTTTAACGAGTACCTTGCTTCGTACAGGCTCGGGACCATCACTTAACGTTCAATTCGAAGGACGGCTTGCTTAATTTTTTTTTACGCTACCTCTGAGCTACCGGCGCCCTCTAGAATAAAATATAATAAAAACAATAAATTTTGTATAAAATATTTCCACTTATTAAGTGCTATTATTATCGATAATTCAGCAAAATTCTTCATTGGATTCATTAGTTATTAATTGACTGACTTGGCATTATTGTCGACTATTTATAACTGTTATAAGATTCTGCATTAGCTAAACTTAAAGCATTTTCTTTGCTGTTCATCTATTGATTTCAATTCTTAAATTATTTATTTATATTGCAGTACATCTTTTTTTCCTCAATTGGTCTCTTGAGGACTTATGCACGACAGGCACGTGTTTTAATATATTTATTCAGCGTATTACTATCGTATGTTTTTCTGTGCACGATTATGAGTTTTATGTGCAGTGGTGATTAAATGTCTGTATATTTGGTAGAAATGAAAACTATGAATTACTGCCACAATTTATTTATTTTATTATTTCCATTGCAATTTCATTTTATGAATTGCACAGTTTCAGGATATAACCTAAAATCAGTATTGGAAAAGAAAAAAAAATTAATAAGAACAATTAAAATATTATATATATATGATTAATTTAAAAAAAAAAATTAACTTGTGGAGCTGGGAAAAGACCTTCAAATTTCGAATTATCTTTCAAATTAGAATCATATAACTATATTGTTGAAGTTAATTTTTTTGTTTTATTTATATTTTAAACCTTTTTTTTGGTACGATTTGTAATGACTATTATTTAATTTTTGTTTTCGGTGATTTTTAAATGACTGGCCGCTTTAACATAATTTGTTGACAAACTAAATCAAGAAAAATGTATAAAATAATTTAGCTTGTACTTAATATTAATTTATAAGTTTATTTATTGTTATTTTAAAATATAATCAATGAAAATAAACTAATATATTATTTTTGTAAATTGATAATTTTGTTTTTATTTTGTGCTACCTTTTTCTCTTGTATAATATTACGATCAAAATTTTTTAAACAGAATCCTACTCTTTGTATTCATTCTGTCATTCCAGAAAATACAATAAATATGTCATTCTCCTCATCGACAGCATATAGTTCTTACAGAAATAATTAATTTTATTAACAATCCTACTCTTTGTATTCATTCTGTACTTCTTCTGTTCGTTTTGAGTCAACCAAGACGAAAAAGAAAAGGGTGCATGAATTAAATGAAAAAAGAGGAGTTGGGCGAGTTTCACCGGCTGTGCTGTGAATTGAGTTCATTTGAAGACAGGTTGTTCACATATTTTAGAATGGAACAATTAGAAAACTCACATACTCATCCATTACATGAATAATTAATAAAAAGAACAAAATTCATTAATCGTGATGTCAAAATTTTACAAACATTTTTTTTTTAATTATAAAGAAAACGACTGTTTTTTAAAATTTCAGAAGTTATATAAATTATATAGGAGTACTTTCGGTATTGCTACCATCTTCAGCCACGACTTAACAAATACTAAATGGAAGTTCAACTATTTTTACAATCTAACCGGTAGGTAGGTAGGTACCCTTACTCAGCCCCCCATGGGAGTTTCCTATCCCTCTTGTACCGTTATTTCTTCAAATATGGGAAACATCAAAAACGAATCTCCGCCCCAAAGCGAAATCCCAATAACAAAAACTCCGAAGCAGTATGGTATACATCATATGTGAATTTTAATCAACCTACACCATCCCAAAGCCTCCACCATTAAGACCCTACCCCGAGACGAAATCTCATCTCCAACGTTCCACACATTCGAAGAATACATATTATGTATGCATACATGAAATAAATCAAAGACTAAAAATATAAAATATTTTATAATTATATTTTTTCTATAGCAGTTTTTTTTTTTTTGGTTTCCAATCAAATTTATTTAAACGAATTCAATGAAACTTCGGTTCATTAAAAAAGTTTTTTATTTACTCAAGTTCCGAGAACTATTTTCCCCTCATCAACCTAATGTCATGGTTGATCGATCAAAAATCCGTTTTCAACAAACCATTCGATTTCAATAATTGTAATTCGAATAGAAAAAAATATACACCAGAAACAACCGTGAATCCCTTTGAAACCCTAGATCCCAATCTCTCTTCATGCTTCTCCTTTCTTCTCGCTCTTATCGTACAAAGAAACGCATTCCCGCATGGTCGAATCAATGTTTCCTTCCGTTTTTTCAATCATATTTTTTCCTAGCCCGCCACGGACTTTGTTTACATTCACAACTACCCATCTGCCCGTCGCGGGCTAGACTGGTCCGCTGCGGTAGGCCGCCTTCTGTTCAACCGGGACAAAGAAATATCATTGAGTAAGTCCCGCTTTCTGACTGTACCTAGGAATTACAAAGCCACGCCCTACACTCCCAATCAATGTCTCACTTCCCTTTCCCCTGAGATCAGTCGATGTTCCAAGCTCCATGGTTTTGAAACAGTTCGAAACCTTCCTTGTGTAATTGTTTACCTTTTTATTTCTCTTTATTTGTTTTTTTTAACTACATTTTGATATTATCCTTCTATGACAATTTTCACGTTTGTCATAATATTTATAATGAATTTATTATGAACTTCATTAATTACTGATATGAAATTAATTACGCGAATAACAGTTTTTACATTTGTACTGATAATAACATACATTCTTGTAATGCAAAATGGTGATTTTATTAGTTTTAAGAAAATAAGTGACAATACTTCTGTTATATTAACAAGTGCCTTATCACTGTCTGATGTGTATAAAAACAATGACGTAAAAGATGCATCTACAAGGTAATACTCAATGTTTGTATACATACTCTTATTATAATCAAGTTGCATACTTTGGAATGTTAACACTAAGTACTCAGTCACTATTGGAAAGTATCACCACAAACCTCTTTGACTGACACTAGCCGTATAGACGTATTGACAGATTGTATAACTTCTATAGCTGAAGAAGGAAGATTTTCATGCTCATCCTCCTGGTGCAATAGAAGCACCCATTTCTCTTATTTTTTTTTTTATTAATATTTTTTGATGTTATTTCTTCCAGGGAGAATGTAGTTAGGAGCCCAATAAGAGATGTCGTCCTATCCGTTGTAGTGTGTGGAGACAGACTACATGAAACTTTAGTTATGCTCAAGTCTGCTTTGATTTTTTCAAGAAATTGCCATTTGAAAATTATCATCGTTACTAAGAGCGATTTAATTGGTGATTTCGTGGAAAAGGTACTCCTTATACTTTTACTCGTTTACCTTTACTATAAGAAAGTATTGTAATCGTGCGAAAATGCGAGGTTTCAACGGATTTTCACCTTTCAAGGTCCCCTGAATACTTTTTGACCATTTTTACAACGTTGTATATGTGAGTGTGTGATAGTCCATTTCACAAGATACCGCTTATGTTTATGACTTAATCAAAAGTTGTATAGAAAACTAAAATACATATTTGACATGAAATGTAGTTATGAAACATATTTTTAAACGTTTCCTTGATTTACCCGAAAACTGTTAGTTCTATCGAGAAATTGGTTCTTACCAAAAATGTTCCTTATTAAATATTTTCATATTTGAGGTAGGATCAATACAATCAATGTTATAGCGCCTTAGGATCAATACGATCAACGTTATAGCGCCTTAGAATCAATACGATCAACGTTATAGCGCGTCAAAGAACGAAAAATAAATTTCGATAGGAGGTATTTGAAAATGTTTAAATTGTTTCGCGTAGTAACGAATTATAAAATATTTTTTAATTAAAATTTAAGAAAAAAATAAAATATATGTGATGTGGCCATTACAGAACTTTCTTATACCAATCACGTTTACAGCTCACTCTTTAAACCATTTCGTACTGTCATTTTTGTGGACATATATAGAATTACGCTGTACATTGAAACAAAAAAATACTGCTGACGCCAATTCATTATTTTCTTATACATAGTAATGCCAATATAAATTTATTTTGAGAAGGGGAAGAGATCTCTAAGCATGGTTTTTATAAGAAAGTCCTGTAATGGCCACATCAAATATATTTTACTTTAAGAAACGAATTCTTTGTATTTAATGGTCATGTCTTCACTTTTTTTTTGTTTTTATTTCAATAAAATAAAAGTTTGGTAGTACCTAATTTTCATCTATCATTTTTTTCCTCTTCAATTATTATTTTCTTACAACTTGCATAACATTTAAACAAATTTGATCTCAGGTTGGGCACAAACCCCCTCATTCTTTCAAGGTATATTTATAAGCAATGTAAATATAAAAAAAGCAAATTTGACCTCTGGTCTTCTAGTATATTCCATATACCGATGAAAACTATCGTTGATTAGCCGTGACGTGTGAATAAATAAAAGAAGTATAGTTTCAACTGAAACATTTGCGCCATCTATGGGTACTTTTGTTAAATTTAGCTTTATTATTTTTTTTACTATTTGCTTGTCGGTGTGGACGTCTTATATCGAGGTCGAATTATTTTGTTGGACATAAGAATTGAGTGCTTCCCTTGTTATATTGAAATTTATTTCTCTTTATATTTGGTTGAGCTCTGTATTTATTTATTTTATTTTTTAGTTGACTGAATGGAAAAGTTTAAATATAAGTTTTACTTTTGAGACTCATTCTGTTTCGTTTCCTGAAAAAAATGGTGACGAATGGAGGAAATTGTTTAAACCCTGCGCAGCTCAGAGACTTTTCTTACCGGTAAGTAGTAATTTTATGATAAAACTAAAGAAATATGTAGACGATAACACTTATCGTCCATTCACTATAATATACTGTTTTAACCAAGGGCTGTTAGTTCTGGAGATGAGTGTACAGTAGTCCAGTCCCTAAATTCGAATCTAAATCCGGTGTTATTCTGTGTAATTAAACCTGCATTACATCATTCGAAACTCCGAATAATATTTTTTATTACTTTCTGCCAACAATATATTGTCTATGTCACAAAATGTATGTATACAACTACAACGATTTAACAAATACTACGTGGAAGTTCAACAAGTTCACATTGTAAACTGTCCCTTTTCAAGAACTTTTTTTTAAGAACATGGAAAACATTTGAAATCTCAATAATCACAATTGAAATAGTATCAGTGCTGATTAAAATACAAATATATATGCATATATGAATAAAACTTTTATTTTATTCACTGATACTATTTTAATTTTTCTTTTATTTAATTTCAATTTGAGACGTATAATGTTTTCCATGTTTTTAAGACTATTGTACAAGAGGTACAAGGAAAAACCTTGCGGGGGCTGGAGAAGGTACAGTTCGGAATGTCAACTTGTTGAACTTTCACTCGGCACTGACCAAATACAATAAACTTCGAACGGTCACTATTCCGCAGAATTAATTGTGAGGACTGTACTATATTTGTTTCCACTTTCTGTAATAGAAGACAAATGATACATAACATTTTCTGCAGAGGTATTGTGAAACAATAAAACATAAGAAAAAAGTACACACTTTCTTTGTCAAACTTCACTATATTCTCAAATACTCGCCTAGTTTCGCCGTGTTAAGGCATTATCAAGAGTCACTTATAAACTGAGTTATGGTTTTTAGGTAGTGACGGGGAATCCCTTGTTTTTGTTACCCTATACATTCTAATAAACAGATATTTACAAGATGAATGATAAATATAATAAGAAGAAATCTACCAACGTGTTGGTATTTATATAGGTAGAACTCTTGAATTATATAAATGTAAAATAGAATTTAAAGTAAATAAAAACGAATAAATATAATTTAAAATTAAATAAAAAACTAATGAAAATTATAGTATTCTCCAAATGTAAGTTGGTTAAAACATTCCTACAATCATCAGACTGTTAGCTACTTGATATTTAAATTAAGAAGGGGGGAATGGTTCAGTTCTATTTGTTCATTTAGCATTACAATATCATTATTTTTGTTCAGTTTATTTCTACCGCTTCCAGTAAATTAATTAAGAATATAGTGAAGATTGACGAATAAATTGTGTATTTTAATTATCTATTCCTAGAATGGAGCTTCACAAAGTAAATCTGGAAACCATAATTATTATTAATGACGTTTTTTTTTTTGATTTAACAAATGCTAACGTTAGTATTTGTTGAATCGTGGCTGAAGATGGTAACAACACCGAAAAAAACTTCCATATATTTTGTTAAATGCACAATATTTAAAAAAAAAAAGAACTTTTTCCTTTATTTTTTATTAAGTTTTTCACAATATCTCTGCAGAAAATGTGTATCAATTGTCTTCTATTACAGAAAGTGGGAACAGATATAGTAAACTCCTCGCATTTAATTCTGCGGAATAGTGACCGTTCGAAGTTTAATGTATTTGGTTCGTGCCGACAGCTTCCATTTCTTTGTCCCAATACATTTCTGCGATCATTGTCAATGCAGTGGAAAGCTACTCAAATAAATTAAAACAAAGAACTTGGTTTAACTTTGTATTAATAATAATAATACTCGAGGGAGCCGATAGCTCAGTGGTATGCGTGCTTGCTTACTGAGCTCAAGATTGCGGGTTCAAATCCCGACCCCTGGCATGAGTCATTAACTAATTAATAATAATACTTTGAAATAATGTCTTCCCAATATTTCCTCGCTGATTATTACCTTTATCTGTATTATGCTGTGAGAAAACTTTACATTACATATTTGTTTATTATGTGTATCCTTTTTTTCACCCTTAATTATTACCCGATAATACCAATTTTGTACGGGTTTATCTAAATGGCAAACAAAACGTATACACAAAGTTCCATAAAAAATCGTTTTTTGGTTCATAATTTAGGTGAGTGACAAGGATTTAGGGGACAGGCAGACAGAAACAATAAAAGTGTTTGTCTTAATCTGGCAAGCGAAGTTTTGAAGAACATTTTGTAATCCCATCATCAAAATATTTTTGGCTTTCAGAAACGATCATAAAACTTCCTCTATCTTTCGAATAAGCTGTAATTCTGTAGCATTCTGTACTCGAAAGAAAAATTCGATTTGAGATGCCTACTTAGTACAGCTTCAAAATCCTATCTCCTTGGGACTCTCGAAGATCGTCATGATCGCCACACAATACATTTCCCGTCGCATCTCAAAGGATGTGTTGTTTCTAGTCGTTGCTGAGTGAGGTGGACTCGGTACTGTACGTGGACACAGACGTCCTGTTCCTGGCCCCTGTGGAGGAAGTGTGGGCCCACTTTGACCAGATGAACTCCACCCAGTTGGCGGCACTCACTCCGGAACATGAGGACCCCAACATTGGATGGTACAACAGATTTGCTCAACACCCCTATTATGGTCAATTAGGTAATAAAGTATCTCATATCTAAAAGTTGAAATTTGTATTCAAGCTACACATGGAAGCCAGTTTATTGGTCAAAGGTTTCAAATTCAGTTATTTTAGCCATGTCATGTGTAGCTTCACTTTGCCAGTATTCATGGGAGAACCCCAGTATTCGGTACTTGCTTTTATTCGCCAGGAGAGCGTTTTTTTCTGCATGAGAAGAGAGGGCAAATGTTGCCCCAGAAAATCAGGATCGCGACACAGAAGGACGTTTAATGGAAGTTTTCATCTTTCAATATACATTAAATTATATTCAAAGGCTATGCAAGGTTGTATGTATTTATATGCTGGCAAAAAGGTTCCTCAGGTCGCTAGAGCGTTCTGCTTCATATGGACCTCAAAACCTTATATATGTATATGTTACGAACAATGCCCGGAATCGTGCAATGTCGACGTTGCACACCCAGACTGTACAATGTCCGAAATAAAGATATATTTCGGACTTTGCACAGCTTTACTCGTACAATGTCAGCATTGCCCAAGCCAATCTGTGCAAAGTAGTTATAATGGATTTAATTTTTAAACAAAAATCTATTTATTAGTGTAACTGGACGAGTTGTGGCGATAATCATTCATCTGGGTACATAAATTCCTAGAACAAACATAAATCGAAATATTACAAAATGTGGGGGCGTATTTGCCGGCGGGACGATATATCTGCCCCTCCCGTCCCTATATTTGAAGTAGTACAGGTTCTAGCTTTAACATAGAACTGAAATGTAATTCAAAATGCCACAACTCGTCCAGTTGCACTAATAAATAGATTTTTGTTTAAAAATTAAATCCATTATAAGTACATTGCACAGATTGGCTTGGGCAATGCTGACATTGTACGAGTAAAGCTGTGCAAAGTCCGAAATATATCTTTATTTCGGACATTGTACAGTCTCGGTGTGCAACGTCGACATTGCACAGGTGAATCTGTACAATGTCGGACATTGCACGATTTCGGGCATTGCTCGTATCATATATAAAGAAATTTTTCTAAAAATATTGTCTTTTTCACAAGATTATGGGAGTACTTTGGGTATTGCTACCATCTTCAGCCACGACTTATCAAACACTCGTCAGTATTTGTTAAGTCGTGGCTGAAGAAGGTTTCACAATATCTCTTTGAAAATGTTAAGTTATATATATATTGCTCTATTTCGTTTTCTGAATTTTTTCTCTATATTTATGTTTTTATTTATATTTCCAGGTGTAAATTCTGGTGTTATGTTGATGAACTTAACACGAATGAGGCAGTTCGGTTGGGAGAAGTACCTCACTCCGATTTTGCGCCAATATAAACTGAAAATGACGTGGGGTGATCAGGATATTATTAATATTATATTTCATTTCCATCCAGGTTAGTTGCTTATTTTACCTTATATTTATATTTGTACTTTGCTCTAAATAATGTTTTTTTTTTAAGTGCATTAATAAAGATATATATAAAAATATGTATCGACTCGACATTTTACAGCGCCTAAAAGAATTGAGTTATTGCACTTTGTTCGCAAAACCTTTAAACAAAGAAAAGTGTGTATGATCATTAAAATATATTATTGCATAAAAGTTCGAACAAAATATGTATTGAAACATACTGTAGAAGTACCATTTATTATGAAACTTCTTTGTTTAAAGGTTTTGCGAACAGTTTCAATACATATTTTGTTCGAACTTTTATGCAATAATATATTTTAATGATCATACATTTTTTTTTTTTTTTTTTTCCGAGGCCCTTAGTTTATTTTATCTGGGAGATAAAATAAACTTAAGCACGCCGTCCTTCGGATGGGACGTTAAGCGATGGTCCCGAGCCTGTACGATGTCAGGTACTCGTTAAAGACCCCTACCCTAGATGAATAAAAATTTAGGTTAGGCAAAATTTAGGACTCCCACAGTAGAGTCGGGCTCATGTCCACCAGAGTGACGAAACAGCGCTCTGGTAGTAGGCGATATGACCTCGTTGTTAAAGCCCGGGCATGAGTCATAAAACCTAACCTATATTTTTTTTTTTTCAATTTAGTAGTTTCAATTATATGAACGTGTTAATTGGCCTCATAGCGACTTCCTCTTCTGTTCGGTCTAAGTGTGAAAAGTCGATGGAGCATCCAAATGGCAATGTGGCAGCGTATATGACGATTGGGGATGCAATCGTTATAAGTGGGATTTCTGTCCGGAACTTATTTCAAAGGCTGCCACATCTCAGTGAAAGATTGGCGATCGAAAGTTCCAGATGGAAGTGGAGCCAATATTCATTTTGAAAGTTGCGAAGAGAACTTTCACAACACATTCTCCCCGAATCTCCTATTATTTTTGGTTACAGGACGGGATATCTGTGATTTACCCGAAGGATACTTCTGTCAAACTGTAAACCATTCTGATATTGAAACACATACTAATACGACCCATAGTTCATGTATGCAATTCAAGGAAATAAACATGGCTGAATATGTTTTTGCGGAATCCCTTTTTATGTCTTAAAACATATTTGGCGAAAATTATTTTTTGGCCCAAATGTATCACATCGCGAAAATTTATGTTTTTAAATTATAATTAAAATATATTTTTGCATAAAAATTTCAAAAGTCGAAAGATTTTTTCACTCAAAAAATGTCGAAATTTAACGGTTGTATTCCAGAGACAAAAACAAGAAAATAACTTCATATGAACAGTTTCGCAAATCTACAGCAGGTAGCACGCTAGCCTACTAAGCTCAGGATCCCTTAGATTTTTGTCTGTCTGGTGAAAGAAGGTCTTTCGTAAAGGACGTTATATATTAACCAATGGTCCCGAGCCTGTACGATGTCAGGTTGTCGTTAAAGACGCCCTATCCTAGGTAAATAAATCAGGATTGGCACAAGCTAGGTCTGCCACAGTAGAGTCCACCAGTGCCATCTTGAGCTCACCGGCAGGCTACCTCTTGTGCTACCGGCGCCCTCTTTACTATTAGTTTAGGACTATTATTATAACTTGTACTATTATTTGTTCATTTATTATAGATTTTAAATGATTTATATATATCTATAGAGAGAGGGCGCCTGTAGCTCAGGGATATGCGTGCTTACTAAGCTCAAGATCGCGGTTTCTTAGTTTAGTTTATCAGCAAGGTAAAATAAACTTAAGCATGCCGTCCTTCGGATGGGACGTTAAGCGATGGTGAATAAAACTTTAGGGTAGGCAAAGACCTTCCATAGTAGAGTCGGGCTTCATGTCCACCAGTGACGAAAGCGCTATGGTAGTTGGCGATTTTAGCTCGTAAGTTCCGGCCATGAGTCACAATAAATTAACTAATTTTCAATCTAGCACATTTTGAGATAGATTATTGATCATTTTGATGATTTAAGGCTTCAAATGTGTCAAAATGAGATCTGTATTTTATTTTTTGCAATGTGCTACTTGACTTGCCACATCAAGTAAGGTTTATTGCTAGGAGATACATTTAATTTTTGATTCCTATTGTTAATATAGTTTCCATTTCTTGTTTGACTTTACACTCTCAAAACTCACCACTTCTGCTTGCGTTTTCTTTGTTTTCAAATAGTCTCTTATAGTTATTGTCAGCAGAAAGCCGAGTACAATCGTGTTTCTTTCCTGACTTTTTCAACTGCAGTGTATGGTCAGCAAGTTCATTAGCAATCGTCATGAAATTTTCATGATTTATTAATGCATTGGCGACGTAGATAGAAAATATATTTCAGAACAATATATAATTATTAATTGTATGTTCCTTTAAGGAACCTCCCCTCACGGAGAGACACCCCGCTTTGTTTGGTTTATGACCAGTGAACCTGGGAAGCGTGTATGTTTTCACCTCTGGTATGTCTTTTGGTTCCAGAGAGACTGTACGTGTACGACTGTAGTCACAACTACCGCTCGGACCACTGCATGTACATGTCTGTCTGCCGGCCGGCCCATAAGTCTGGAGTTCGTGTCCTCCATGGTTCCAGAAGTGTCTTCCATGGAGGTCGGCAGCCTGCTCTTCGTGCCGTTTTTTCCGCTTTTGAAGAGGTAATAATAAAATGTTTTTCATTTATATATTTATTATTATTTCGATCAGAGCCAGACACCGTTTTCAAAACATTTTCCGTATTTGTAAAAGTTTTTTTTTTTCATAAGAACAATTCCAGAGACCGATTTTATTTTCCCAGCTATAAATTAATAAATCCTACAATTGATTTCTTTAAGAAAAGTTAATATTTAAATGTATCTATGTTATACTTTCTTTCGAACAATCCGTTAATGGTACTTAACATTTTCGCAGAGATATTGTGAAACACTTAATAAAAATATATAAAGGAAAACAAATGTTTTTTTAAATTATTGTCTATTTCACAAGATATATCTCGTGTGTCGACAAAAGGGCTTAAGTCAGAAAATCTGAATTTTAGGAGGGGAATTTCTGAAGGTTTGAAAAATTCTTGCAAATCAGGTAAAACATATTTATGTTACTTGATATATTATTTCTATCAAGGTATTAAATATAAACAAAGTAAAATATTCCAACAATCAGTTACGTAATATGTTATATTATATAATATATTATATATATATATATATATATAATATATTATATATATATATATAATATATTATATATATATATAATATATTAGAGGGCGCCGGTAGCTCAGTGGTATGCGTGCTTGACTTCTGACCTCAAGGTCGTGGGTTCGTAACCCGACCGAGGCCCTTAGTTTATTTTATTTGGGAGATAAAATAAACTTGAGCACGCCGTCCTTCGGATGGGACGTTAAGCGATGGTCCCGAGCCTGTACGATGTCAGGTACTCGTTAAAGACCCCTACCCTAGATGAATAAAAAATTTAGGGTAGGCAAAATTTAGGACTCCCACAGTAGAGTCGGGCTCATGTCCACCAGAGTGACGAAAGAGCACTCTGGTAGTAGGCGATATGACCTCGTAGTTAAAGCCCGGGCATGAGTCAAAAACCTAACCTAACCTATAATATATTATATATATATATATTATGGTAAAAATATTTAAATGCACTTGTCCTTTGGATCACAAGACTTATTCTGACTTAAGCTCTTTTGCCCAAACACGAGAGATATAAAATATACTTTCGGTATTGCTACCATCTTCAGCCACGATTTTACAAATTCGTGTAAAATTTAAAATTCTGTTGTATTAAAGCATGTAGTTAAATGTATTCCCTTGCAGTAGCGATACTACTGGGTGGAAACCGAAAAAGAAGTGAGGGCTCTATGAACTCAACTCAAGCAGTGCGCAGCTCAATTTGCGTAATTACGAACAATGTTACCACTTTTGACATACCTTAAAACTTCAAAACTGCATATCTAGGCATTTAGTTGTCGAAATTGTCCTTTTTTTATATTTTGTTTTATTAACATAATGATGCAAATTGGAAATCCTGTAATTCTGTAGATATAACCTCTATCGTTATACAATCACTTGAATATATAAATACTTAGAGGGTGCCAATAGCTGAGTGGTATGCGTGCTTGCTTACTGTGAACAAGATTACGTGTTTGGAACCCTGCCGAGGCCCTTAGTTTATTTTATCTCGGAGATAAAATGAACTTGAGCATGCCATTCTTCAGATGGGACATTGAGCGATGGTCCCGAGCCTGCACGATGTCAGGTACTCGTTAAAGACCTATACCCTAAATGAATAAAAATCTAGGACTCCCATAGTAATCAGGCTCACGACCTTGTAGTTAAAGCCCGGGCATGAGTCAAAATATTTAACTAAAAACTTCATTTTGTTTATTTATTTGCCCTTTTTTTTTTTTTTTTTTTCAGTATCAGTTTGGCAGTGATCTTTTTCAGTATCTTCTTCTTCCAATGGAAGCTTCACTTAAGTCAACAGTAGATACAAATTGTGGCAAAGTTTATGATATTTTCACAAAACAACTCAATGAATACGTAAAAAAGGATGATTACTTCAATCAGTAATATTAAGTATTCACGGTTCTTGTGAAAGTAACTCATGTTAATTGTTTAGTATTTCACAGTAATTTACGCCAACATGCCTCATTTGTAAATATTTACATTACTTATCTAAGATATCTAGATTTAATAGATAAGGAATGTAAAGGATTACATTCGTTACCTAAAATATCTAGATTTAAGAGATGGCATGTAAATATTTACATTGGTTATCTAAGGTACAGTGGCTCACAGTCAAAATGGTGCAAAGGAAAAAATACATAATAAATCTATCTTTAAATATAATCAATATTTGGTCGAAAGTCCTTTGTTATTTAATATCTGTTTCAAACGGTCTGGCATAGACGCCATTAGCTTTTCAGTGTAACTTGACTGAATCTTCCCCCATTCTTCCTTAAGCGCTCTTTTCAGTCCTTCTTTATTTGTAATTTCATGTTTTCTCACCTCCATTTCTAATATAATTCACAGAGTTTCTATAAGATTTATATCAGGAGATTGGGGCGGTGTTTTTATAGTTTTTGGACAATTATACAAACACCATTCTTTGGCCAAATATGAAGAATGCTTGGGATCGTTATCCTGATAAAATGTAAAATTGTTGCTAATTCCCAGTTTGTTAGCACTTTCTTTCAGATTCTTTTTAAGTATATCACAATAAATATATTTGTCCATCGCCCCCTCAATAAAATGGAGATTTCCTACTCCAGAGGCAGTCATACACCCCCAAACGAATAGTTTCAGCACATACTTTTTTGTTTAAATGTTTTTCAACCATTATTGCCAACTTCGGAGCACTCAGTTTAGGATTTATTTTAATTTGGGGTGAAATCCATCGCTCATCAGTACCAATACAACTTTTTTTTGCCCTTACCCTGGGTTTATCTATAAGCCGATGTTCGTTTTTATAACGTTCAATAATGTGCTCGACTGTTGAATAGCTCCTGTTAACGATGGAGGCAATTTCTCTGTCTTCCCTTTTTTAAAATTTGCTATGACGATTTCTCGTTCGCGAATTGTTGTTTGAGCACCCATTTTTAAAACTAGATGGGAACACTCGGAGCGAAGCTCTTTACAAGACTGAGGACTGTTATTTATCTGTACTCCAATAAATAGAATTAGAAACAACAAAAACAAACATTGCATCATTTTCACTGTGAGCTCATTATTTGCAGTTTGTTCCAACATTCAAATTTATGTTTTAACAAAACGATTATTATTTATATTGGAATATTATTTTAATTAATTTAATGTTTAGTTATAAAAGTTACATTGGAAAATTATAGTTTATTATTCAAAATCGCTATTTATAAATTAAAAATCCCTTGCATCTTTTTGACTGAGCCACTGTATATAGATTTAATAGATAAGGAATATGAATGTAAATATCCAATATATATCTAAGATATCACGATGTAATGCTGTATGTAGATGTTTAAATATGTATGTTAATATTACTATTTAAATATTTCATTCATTTATATATTAAATAATAAAAAAATAAAAGTAAATATAGACTTGATAGACAAGAATGTAAATATTTACAAGTGAGACATTGCTGGTATTATTGTGGATTATTGAACAAAAACAACCCAATAATATTATTTATTATCTGTGATAATGCTTATAGCTACCTATTTTTATTGTAAAGTTATATATTTAGTGCAATTCTGTTGTGATTTAAGTAAAACAATTTTCGAATCGTACAGAAGCAAATGGCCTGGTATACAACTTGTAAGGTTCTCAGCTTCATTATCATTTTAAGAGAATCTATTTTTTTTAAATATTAGACAACTTCGGGAAACATTTAAATTTAAAATATAATTTTCTAGGGGGGGAGGAGAGGGGGTATGAATAAAAATATAATCTTCTACTGAGGTTAGAAGCAATTTAATTAACTTTTATTTATTTTGTTCAAAACAGTCATTTTACCAGAATACTCATTGTTTATAATCTATTCTGAGGGTAGCTCAGGGGTCGAATGCTATTCTCAGCTTCAAGATCGCTGGTTCGAAGCCCAGCCGAGGCTCTTAGGTTTTTTTTTATCTTGGAGGTAATAAAGCCTTGATTACGCCTGCCTTCGGATGGGACGTTAAGGTATGGTCTTGAGCCTGTACGATGTCAGGTACTCGTTAAAGATCTTTGTACTAGGTGAATAAACCTAGGTTGGCAAAGTTTAGTACTCACAGAATTGAGTCGGGCTCATGCCAAACAGAGCGACAAAAGAGGGCTCTGGTGGTAGACAATATGATCTCGTAGTTAAAGCTCGGGTATGAAACAATAGCTAATTAACTATCGTGTATTTTTGTGTTTCGTTGAACTTTTCATTCATAAAATTAATTCTGTTACTTCTTTGAATGTGTTCTTTTGTGCTCGAAAAGTAAACGAAACAAAAATTTCAGGTATTTAGGTGTATCAAGTTATTTGTCTTCTTTGCTTCGAAATTGTTGAAATTAAATATTAAAATTTAGGTCTGTATGTTTTTTAAAGGTTTAATAATGTGACCATGGTGTATTATAAAAATGTATTTTTACATTACGGCTTACCGAATATGTTCTTGTGTTTCTTTTAATTTTTCATTCATAAAGAAGAAAGTTACTTCTCTGAATGTATGTTCTTTTGTGCTCGAAAAGTAAACGAAACAAACCAGGCATTTATTTAGGTGTATTAAGTTATTTTATTTCCCTGCTTCGAAATTGTTAACATTAAATATTGATAATTTATATATATATATATATATATTTTTTTTTTTTTTTCATAATATAAGAAAAATATGATGTTATAATAATTACAAAAATGTATTTACCTTTGTGGCTTGCAGAGTATATTTTTGTGTTTCATTTACCTTTCCATTCATAAATTCAATACTGTAATCTCTTAAAAGTTTAATGTAATAATAATGATATTTATTTCATACCATAACATGGTAATAGGATACGTCATAAGAATGTTTACATTAAGATAGCTTGTAAATTAGATACATAAACTGATATTATTAACTCCTAGAGCCTGGCATACATCGATTAGAATTACCAGTACCACTAAAAATAAAATGAAATGAATAAATACTTAGATATATAAATGTATATAATAAATGCAGTAATGTTTTTTTTTATTAATTATTTTATTAAAATTAAGAAGATAATTTTTGATAACAGTTCTGGAAGTGTCTTTCACTACGACATTTCAGTGTATTTAGGTGAACTATGTCATTTTGCTTCTATGCTTCGAAAAAAGATAATAAATACATGATATATTATGAACATTTGTTTTTATATTTGTGGTTTGTTGAGTAAATTATAGATCACAATTATTACTTTTGCAAAATTTTATACTTTATACCAGAATCAACAAAATTACTAAAAAATAGAATGAAATTAATAAATATTTGAAATTCGTAATTGTTCGACGGCAACTATTGATTTCAGTGGTCACTATTTAGGTAATTTCAGGTAACCTGAGAGATTTATAAATAAATGTCACTTTTGAACTTTTCTTTATGTATATATTTTTTGTGGAATTATTATTTATTTATTTATAATATAAAAATTAAACAAGTTCTTTGTTTTTATTTAAAACATAGAATTGTTTATTCCTAGTCTTCAAACCGTTATTTTGCAACGAGCTACAAATGTCTATAAGATGTCAAAATACATTTACGATCATTACATAGAGAAATTTTAAAAATTAAATTTTTGACGTGACAGCGTCTTATTAATTGGTAGGCCGGCACCCCATGTTCGAAAACTGCGTTATGTTACTTTCGGTAACACGTAACACACGTATCGCCCAAGCGCCGAGAGAGAGCGCTTCACACTGTCTTAGTTCCGCTAGTTGCTTTCCTGTCTCGATTCACGTGGTACCGCTTACAAACGTATCGCTGCTGACCGATTTGATGTTTACTTTTTGAAATATAAAATTTTCAAAACAAAACGAAATGAGTACGTATTTCTAAATTGAATAATTTATTATTTTAAACATTAAACAAACATTTTCGTTGGTAAATGTTTATTGATAAATAAAATTTATTTGAAAATGATATTTACAATACAAAATAAATGTTGCAATAAAATTTATTCTTTTAATCACACATGTGAATCGAATTGTTAATTGAACTTCACAATTATATTATTGTCCTACATGATGTATAACTGTGAAAATAGCATTGATTTAAATAAACGCTTCATAAAATTGTTCACCATTCTAAAACTATTTGATCTATGAATTTGAAAATAATATTTTTATCGAATTAACTCTTTATAAAAATTGTAAACCAAATTTTCATTTTTTGAAAACTATTATGCTTATGAATGTTTTCTTTCTATATTGTTTTTAAATTGTTTCAAGGTTCAAAAATTTTATTGAAATGATTTTTTAAATTTGATTCTTGACATTTCGCTATCTCGCAACTCAGACGTTGTCACACTCATTTCGCCATGCATCGGAGCTGCATGCACCCGGTTTTTTTTTGGTTTTTTTGTGCGTTCACACAAAGAATTGTATTGTCATTTTGAGTGTCGTATTATTTATTAATAAACTATTAATTCGATATGGGTTGACGAATGAGGGAAGATTGGGCCCGCATATAGGTTCGCATAGTTCAAATTCGCCCATTAGGTACAGAATGTTCAGTTCCACTTTGTAACAAAAGCACTGTTCACTTTCAAATGATGTTTATAATAGTGTTTAGTGTTAGACTCGAGGCGCTTAATGTGTATAATTTTTGGAAAAATATGACCAACATGGACTACTAAATATCATGATTTCGGCAATATGAAGCCTTTTAAAGAAACGAGACTCCAACGGTATTTTATATATATTTTGTATTTTATTATTTATTTTCGTTTCATTGTTAATTATAATTTGTTATCTAGTCATAAGATTTATGTTTTATACTCTCCATATTCTGATTAAAAAATAATTATCAATCGCATAGGTTATGTGTATATGTTAGTGTTTTCTGTGTATGTTACCGTCAAAAGACGATTTCGGGGAATGGCTAGGAAGATCTCACTAAAAGGACAAGACTACTGCTGGTTTTTTGTGATACGACTGATTTTATATACAGGATCAATGGGAGAGGAGTCAATATGAACATTTTTAATGAGTGTACACATAAAAAGAAGTCATCGGTTGATCACCGGCAATGTACTTCCCCATAACTTATTGACTGTTCGCTCCCGTGCCCTCTCGGTGCGTCAAGCAGCACCGCCAATAAAATTAAGGCGGCTGGGGGTTGACTTACATGGAGACTCCTAAATCATACTTAATTTTCTGTCGCTGTAATTTATCAGGTTATTATATCCTCATTGCGTTTTTCCTGGTCACTTTGCGAACTTTTCTTAATTCGGCTTTCGAGGGTAACATTTATAAATATTCACCTTTTTATAATTTTTGTTAAATACATGCTGCTTTCCGATAAAAAAAATGTTTTTTCTTTTCTTTTTTTGTATCTGTTACTTGCGCACAACCACTCATGGAGTATTGGCCTCTACGAACCTCCGTCAGATACCTGTCAGTTCGATGTAGGGTTGGGACTTCGATGTTGGACATCGACCTTCTCAAGCATCGAAATATACATACACATATTGATGTTTTCTATTTCTTTCTTTTTTCCAAGAATCAGAGGGCTTGCGAATATGTTGATTATTATTTTTCATTTATTTGTATGAACTAATCAATAAAACTATATAATATACTGAAATATACGAGAAAAATTGTTTATATTTTCAGACGTCTAAATAAGCAAAACTATTTATTTTTACTGTATAAGAACAAAATGCTATACAAAAATATAGCAACAATTAATTGCTTATTGAATATAAATTACTTGAAAAATAATTTACGATCTATAATAAACAAGGCGATTGTTTAAATAATTAAAGCAAAATACTAATACCATATTAAAAAAAAAAAAAAAAGTCATATAACTAATAAAAATCACCTTAATTCAAAGATTCAACATTAGATAATACATTATTGAGCTGGAATGTCTAAAATTGATTACTTGATCTAAAACAACTTTTTGAGTGAATTAAGAAAATTAAAATTATTTAGAAAGAAAAAGAAAATTTTTATTTTTTATTTGGGCAAGTACTATACGCAAAAGTGACAATACATGAAAATTAAAATAAAAATACCTGGTATAGTCTCGGCTGCAGCCTGCGAGCTACAGGCTGGCCGAGACTGCAATAGACCGCTCCGGAGCAGGCTGGCAGACCTTCATGGAAGCTTCGGGTGAGTTTTTCGATTTGGGCTGCAAAAGGAGCAACTCCCAGTTCCCGATGGATTTGGGTGTTCCTGACAAACCAGGGTGCGGAGGACTTTGTTTTGAAATGTTTGTAATCTTGTTATATTGGTGTGGCTTGTGCAGAACCATACGAGGGAAACGTAGGTTAAGAGTGGAAGTATTAGTGTTTTGTAAAGTAAGGATGTGTCTGAGTGGTGTATTCCTGTTTATGAGTGGGTAGATGAGCCTGAGTCGTGTGTGTGCTTGTTGGAGTTTTGTGTTGATGTGTAGGCGCCATGTTAGTCTTCTGTCAAGGTGCACTCCAAGATAGCGCACACCCTGGTCTTTAGGATTCCATGGAATTGGGAGTTGATCGATTTGCAGCCTTTTGAGGTGTTCTATCGAGAAGCGACGTAAAGCGAACACCTTCGCCTCCGTCTTTCTACCGTTCAAGTTAAGCTTCCACTTTCGAAACCACTGGCCGATTTCATCCACCTGGATTTGTAGGGAGTCGATGGCCGCTTCCAGAGCTATGTTTTGGCTGAGGATCAATGTGTCGGTCAGCGTAGGTCGCCAGGGTTGCTGAGGCTGGTTCTGGCATATCGTGATAGAACAGATCAAGTTAGAGTGGACTGAGGATTTCACCTTGCGGGACTCCTGCTGCTATCTTCTTTTTGGAGCTCATAGTGTTGTTCACCCTTATTTGAAATGTTCTGTCACGAAGAAAAGAGCTAATGATGTTCTGAATGTACTGCGGAGGCCAGGTTGGTTTCAGTTTGAAGAGTTGAACCCAAACAAAATTATTTAAAAACAAAGAAAACTACTTTTAAACACAAAACGATAGAAACAGGTTATTTATATTAATACTCAATGAAAAATCTATTATGAAAGGGATAAAATAAATAAATTGTAATATTCAGGTAGGCCATTCTTGATTAACATAAATGAGTCAGTTCGTATTCAGTATTTTTGTATACTTTATTATAAACTTAATTGGATTCCAAATGGATATCTTGAGATTTCTTAGCATTCTCCAAAAAAAAAGATTCTCAGCATAAATCTACAGAGAACCAGGGTACTCTTTAATAACTTAATAATAATACGGAGGGCAACCTGTAGATATTTTCCTACTAAAAAAAATTAAATTGAGCAGAATATTGCGCATTTGAAAGTGAGTATTTTTCAGACTTACACCTGTCTTATTTAATATACATATTACATTCTTCTTTCTATCTCGAAGGACGATTTCGAGTCTGATTTCTGTAAAGCTCTGGGCAGAAATGAATAAATTGTAAATAAATACATTTTCTTGTTTTGTAAAATTTATTTTTTTATATTCAATTTCCTTTTTCAAAACTAAGGTAGTTGTGTAACGATTTACTTATTATTTATTTTTATAGGGGCGTAAGTATGAAATCTTGGTGTTAAGTAAGAAAATGAATAAATAACATATTGATCCATAATCATAAATAAAATTTCTTTATAATAAGAATAAATAAAACAAAAAAATACAATTTATTAGTACTAATAAGGATGCAGATACAAAACCCACTGTATAAGAATTGGTTTGAAGGAGCTGCATCGTTTATGAACCAATCGATTCCAAATGGTTTTTTACATACAACGCCATCTGTTGCTCATTTTATGAAAATTTTGGAGCTGCATCCTTCTTGCTGCAATGTCTTCAATTGATCAATGCGCGCTCAAGTACGTTGCTGGTCATTGAGTTTTAATTCGATGATTACAAGAACAAAATTGTATTTCACATTCAAAATGTTTATTATCTTTTTTTTGTCCATGTATTGTGTAACTTCATGGATTTAATTTATTATTTGTAAATTGCTATCTGCAGTTAATTCGAAATAAATGCAATTAGATAAGTAATGGACAACTATTTACACAAATAGCAATTGTGATTAAATCCATTAATTATCAATGAATAATCATAATTATGAATTAAAAGTTAATTGTTAATTGAAATTGAACATTTACCTAAATTGAACTCAGGTAGGAGATCCTCCGACATCTCTGTCTGCTAGGGTGTCTCCCCATTTGAGACATAGTTTCTCATTCATGTAAATAGTTTGATTATGTATGCTGTATATAGATTGCAAATAAACTAGAAAAAAACTTTTATATAGTAATACAATTGATTATCATAATAAATTATAGTCGATCTAAATGCATTATATCCCCGAATCCAGCTATCACATGGCCGTCCCTTCCGCTTATCAATTGTGGTATAATACTATTCAGCTGGCGATAAGACAGTGCAGAAAAAGTAGTTTGGTCGTTTTTCCAATTTTTTTTCTTAAACTGCCTATTGCGAGGCTGCACAAATCGAATTATTGTCAGCAAAATTCAGCACAGAACTAGCGCAATTCATTAGCGTCTTCAAGTTGGCCTCCCGGATAAGATTTTTGCAAAAAACATATCGTGTGCCCATACAAAACGTATTATTGTTAGCGCAGTTCATTAGCGTTCAAATATTGCTAGAAACCTAATTTTGAGAGGGGGGGGGGGGGGGGGGGCGTCAAGTTGGTTTTTGTTTAAATTGTTCAAAAAAAAAAAATCACAAAACGAATAATTATCAGCAAAATACGTAAACAATTCATTCGATTTGAATGAATTAAAAAAAAATAGAAATGAGCGTCGAAGTTGACGCACCTCTTGGACGGGCTTGGCTGGTGGAGAGGCGGGCGGGTCTCTCAGTGAAAGTGGTCGTTACGCAAGCTGCCCCAGCGTCAGTCACTGCTCGCTATCGCCATGAGTCACATACTCTCATCTCTACTACTGGCAGCCTTCCTCCATCTCCTAAACAGCGCTGTCTGCATCTCTTCAGGTGAATTATTCTTTGTTATGTATTACTTATGATACTTGTTTACAATCATCAACATATTATTGTGTCTGCGAACACGGTGGTAACTCCCGATAGAATGAATGTATCGACACGAAACAATATATGAATCCAAAACCCTCTTAGTGACGACGGCTATTTGATGTTCAGACAAATCGACCGAAGGAAATAGGAGGAGGGTTAACACAACTCTTAAAAACTGTCGATAGATTGAATATATCGATACGAAATTTTATATTTGTGACAAGAACTCTATAAGGACAACACCTATATTTTCAGACAAATGGTCCGATGAGAAGGCGGGGATTAGGGGAGATTAACTCAATATACTCTAGTAACAGCAGTTGTGAAGAATATGTCGACAAAATTTCATATGTGAAGTCAAAACCCTATAAGGACGACACTTATTAATTTTCAGTAGCATCAACAGACGGAAAGGGAAGGATCAGAGGGGCCTCAATTCAAAAACCCCAATAACTGCCGATGCAATGAATGTATCGACATGAAATTTCATATTTAAAGTCAAAACTCAATGAGGACATAACCTGTCAAATTTCAGCGATATCGGTAGAAGGTGAGGGGGTTCAGGGGAACGGGCTTCATTCAAAAACGCTAATAACTGCCGATATAATTAATTTGACACAAAATTTAGTATGAGGATTTAGAAGCTCCTAACTATGCAATATTAGCGCAAACGGTCTACTACTTTTGGAGGGGGAGCGTAAAGTTAATTGAACACACACGTACATAAGAACGTACAAACACATATAATTCTTTCCAAAAATATTGTAATGACCTTGCCAACATAAAAATATGATGAAAATTTTGATTTCAATTTTGGACCCATTACAATAACTTCCCTATATGCTGGGAAATTAATAATTGTGTAAACAAGAACTCCCAATAGAATGAATGAATTAACACAGAACCCCATTAGGACGAACCCATAATGTACATGATATTAACACAGAATTTTATGTGTACGAAATCGGCCGAAGAGGGTTCGAGGGACGGGGCCATCCGACACATGAGAATTGAGAAGCCCCTTGAATATTGAAAGTTTAATTGGTTCTGGGGAAGTACATTACCCGTCATTTTCAGTCCAATGAAAAATTAATATTTTACACTGAATATGTTTCGAATGTACGAAATATTTTTTGACAAGCCAATTAGGATACTGGCAAGATGTCCGATGAACATTCAAGTACAGTAAAACTTCGTTATAAAGCTCTTCTAGGAACCGAAGAAAAAGAGTGCTATTACCGGGAAAAATAAAACTGCTAAAATATTTATTTCAAAATGTATGTAGGACGTAAACAGATAGACAAATGAAGAATTAAAAAAAAAATATATATGTATAAACAGGACATAGGTACGTATAAATAATAAAAAACAATTATGTAATTATGTACATACAAATTAAATAATCAAAATTACTTAAATACATTATACATATTACATACTCGTTAGATGGCCCTGGGTTAAAATATTTATCTATTCTTTTTCGTTTAACACAAAGCTTTTTTAAAAAACAGCGTTTTCTGAAAGTTTCGTCTTCTACTTCCGTATTGCAGACAAAATATGTACGAATCGTCTTTAATGCATCCAAAACATCGATTATTTTCAGCTGTGTTATTATGGATGATTCTGTTATGTAGATCGATCAAACTCTTTTATTAATTAATTTCTTTCTTTTATTGAAAATGATTTTCTCGACATTTTATACGATGTTAACAGGACCGAGGAAGATAAGATACTGAAAGGAAAATTAGATTCGTATTGTAAAAGCACAAGTTAATTGAATTCGTGGAAACATTTTGTAGGGGAGAGAGAAAATTCATAGGTATTATAAAAATAACGTTATATCCGGGGGATAGTTATAACGAAGTTTCACTGTATTATACACTCTGAAGTTGCCTCGAAAGAGCGAAATATTGTTTTTGACAAATGAAGATTTAACTATATATTGAAGATGCCTCGTAACACAGTACTTAAACGTTTTTTTTGGACACCGTCTGGCTTTGTTATTTTGTAAGCTACAAAAAAAAAAAAAACCTATCTGTAGTTTTCGTTATCAGAAATTTCATGAATATGTTGGATACTTTTAATATTTTAAAATTTTATGATTCGTCTTATTGATGTATTTAAAAAGTGAGGTTGAATAATAGTGAAAAGTTATGTTTTTTTCATGCTTGTACCACAACCGTCAGATTTTATATATATATCTGGCAACATGAAATGGGTAATGGTTGGAGTACCTTCACATACACCAGTGGTCGGCAAACCGCGGTTCTTTGGCCCCCTTGAGTGTGGCTCTTCCACAAAATACCACGTGCGAGCACGCATGTACAGCGCAATTGAAACTTCGTGATGACTGGTTTTCTTATTTCTATTTTTACATACTTAGTTGGTGTTTATGTGTCTTTATCTTTAGGCGAGTGCTCTGATGCGACTTAATGAGAAAACATACACACTTTAAGTATAGTTTATTAAGTTAAGTTTAGGGAGCGTTGTAGAGTGAAAGAAGATGAAGTGTCGAGGATTGAGAAAGGTCTGTTGAAATGGTTTGAACATGGAGTGAAAGAAGATGAAGTGTCGAGGATTGAGAAAGGTCAGTTGAAATGGTTTGAACATGGAGTGAAAGAATGTATCTACCTATATAGTTTTAAGTTAAAAAAATTTGCCTCAAAAGAAATTTCAACCGTTGTACTGTTGATATTTGGCTCTGTTGACTGAAATGAATTTGCCGACAACTGGCATAGCTCAAAGGGGTGGGAATAGCTAGGTTCACTCTCTACATACAAAAACATTCATTCAAATATACACAATAACTAGTACAATAGTATAAAATTCACCATACCTTTAGCCAAAGGAATTTTTGTCAAAATAAATATAAAAAAATGAAAAAAACATCGTGACTATCACATATCGAGGGAGGGGGTTAGAAGCAAAGGGATGTAAGTGACAAATCGGCTGAAATTGAGATATGTGTGTTAACATCTTCCTTGACACCTACCCTGACTACTTGCTAATGATCAGAACGATTGTTAGTACCAGTAATGCTATCTAGTGGAAAATACCTGGGTAATACCTGAATTTACGATGTTACTATAACTTTGAAGGTAATTATCTCGAAATGACATTTTTGTCACTTACATCCCTTTGCTTCTAACCCCCTCATATGGACTTACTACCTGTTTAAAGGTACTCCTCAGAATGGAGAACGTGATGAAGATGAGAGTAGCCTCGAAACGTTCCCATAAATAGTCAGTTAATTAAAATATGAAAAACACAATTTTTAGATTCAATTATTTTAAATGTCTTGTGTTTGAACCAAGGAAATTATCGATATTATTATAGCGAGGATGAACGAAAGGAGATAGACGATAAGTTTACAAGACGAGTGTGGATGACAAGAGTTGGAAGGGGTCGACCTCAGCGAACATACGTTTAGGAATTCCCTAATTAAGTTAATAACAATGTACCTACCTATGTAGTTTAAGTTTAACAATTTGACTCTCAAAAGAAATTTGTATCATTGTACTGTTGATAGTGGCTCCGTTGACTAATGAGTGCCGATCACTGACATACACCCACCTACCTACTTAAGAGACATGTACTTATACAATGTCATCTATCGTAACTATTGTTTCTTCTAGTTGATCTTATGTTTCATCTACTGTTGTTATCTCCTGTTTCATATTCCCCATCTCCTGTTTCATCTAGTCTCATTGGGTTATTATCTTAGCTTTATGATTTCCAGTCTTGCCAACTTCCTGCTTGGTCAACCTTTCTCTCTCCTTGTTAGCTATTTAATTAATTTTTCGCAATCACTGTTCCACTTTTAACTTTGCTCTAATGTAATTTTTTTCCTAACCTGGTCGATTGGTAATTATTTTTTTGATTTATAAAAGTTGAGTTTGATTTATAAACGTTTTATAAAAGTTGATTGAAATAAAAATTGTTGAGACTGTGGCGCTCCCCACATGTTTTATTTGTTTTATTATTTTGAATTTTGTTTTAAGTCCCAATAATACGGTAATCACGCGCAGTGCTAATTCCGCACTATAACGTAATGGTGCGATTATGTCATTTCCGATCTCTGGAAAACTTACATCTCGTTAACGATCCACGTCCTTCAGGTGTTGTAGCTGTGAGATGGCCATTTACCAAGTAAATTCTTATTTGGCTTACAGCCAGCTGGGTTAACTGGTAATGGTTCCCAATTCAGTTTATTATCACGATCCGTTATCACGCGACGTGACGTTACAAGTGAGGGGACATACCATTCATAAAGATTATGCGTCTGAGCAGTAACAGGCCCAAAAGATCCAGGTGGAATACCTTCCTCACTGGACCATGGGATAGCTTATCTCTGGAAAATTAGTATTAACGTTATCTCCATCAGCAGTAGTAAAGTTAGTCATAGCTTCTTAATATATCTTGGGGAATTTGACTTTCCATTATCACGATCATGGTCTAATTCCATTATATTTGTCAACACAGTAAAATAATGAATAAGCGGCATCGAACGTTGAAGGCGAGGGTCAAGACCCTGCAATGTTCGGTAAGTTCGCTCGAGCAAGTGCCATTCTACCTACTTGATTGTTTTTTGATTATCTACAATAAGTGTTTTTGATCTTTAATTAATGTGTTAATATTCTGGCCAAGTGTTATACTTAATGCGATTATTTTCGAAAGAAAATGTTATTTCCATAAAATAAAAGTTCGATTTGAAAGAACAATAACTTATTCGATTGATATTTTTATTCCCCTTTCATCCTTCATAACATAGAATAATTTAAATTAGGTAGATGTACATGAAAAAATAATCATATTATAATATAATATTGGAACTGGAAAGTATTTTGAATGAAAAGCGGCAACTTACAGAATTATCGATACTATCGATAGTTTTCCATCGATAATATATTATATATAGTGGCCAACTATCGACTATCGCCTATCCCTACCTTCTATACTCAAGTTCAGCACTCTGTAACAGTGGGAATCAACTAAATTCATATATAGCTGTTTTTTCTCTCTAGTTCTGATTATATTCAGAATAATGATTATAATAATTATGTGCTAGTTATTCGTATGAGATTCTACATTGTGATGATGTAGGAGGATTTTAGAATATTAATATATATGAAGGGTACAGGGGAAAAACCCCGCCAGTCAGTTTTTTCAAGAAAATGGAACAATGATGCCATCTAGTGGTTGATGTAGTGTACTTTTCGAATAGTCGATCATCATTTCGTAAAAACCCCGTATGTCAGCTGAAATATTCATTTGAAAATACGCGGTACTGGGGAAAAATCCCGAAGAACCCCGGGAGTCAATAACAAGGCGCTCCAAACGGTCATCTTTGCCATCATGTTATCACTGAGAATGTTGAAAATTTCAGCAACTGGGAAAGATCTTGTGTTTTATAAACCATCTTTTTTTGGGAAATATACTTCTTCATCCCTAAAGAAAAAAACACCTCGGCGTAATAACCCCAAGAAGAAAACTCAAGACACATCCACTCCTGTTGAACCTCTGCGAAATTTGTATAGTGGAAAACTTCCAGTAAAATCTGCGAAACATCGCGATCTTCTCCATTTACCACAGTTTTTGTAAAAACCAGAGGCGAGGATTTTTTACCAAAACTTAAGTTCAGACAGTGTTTTCAATGAAAGTGACGAGGAGTACGATGACGACCCCTGGATTGACGAGGAATTACCTGGAGAGATGTGATACAAGGACATTTATTCAAGAATTTAATTCAGTATTTCTTTTTTTACATGTACTTATATTTTTTTAACATTTTAATTTTAAAAATATAAGTTACTAATTTAATTAGATGTTTTTGGGTTTATTTTTGTTCATTTTTTGAGCCCCATGATATGAAAAAACATTCAAATGCGTTTTTCTAAAAATCAGCTTTTTTTGACTGATGGGGTTTTTCCCCTGTGCCCTTCATATGCTAAAGAATCTGGAAGACTAGGTCCTTCAGGGAGGTACTTGGTATCTGTAGATCGTACGACGGAGAGATAGGTTCCAGGGAGGGGATAAGAGCATTGGATGCTTAGGTCCCTAGGTGCACTCCCCAGTATACATATACATACTGTTTAGAATGTAAATTATAAATTGTTTCAGTTGCTGCGGACGAACCCATTAAGAATGTCGGTAAACGTGTTACAGCTATGCTGCGTCACAGACTTGGACGAAGGAAAAAAGAAATCTGCTATGGTATGTTCTTATTTTATAAATATTTATTATTTCATTACACAAATAAATGAACTCCGTTAAAAAATAGTATATATATTTTTAACAAAAAGATGAAGCATCTTTCGCTATCTCATATTCGACTCCCACATAGTCACATACTTCTGTCGTGTTTTTTGACTATTTCGTATCTGCCGGTTAATTTTTTTTATTATTTTTTTAAAATAAATTTTTCTTGTTTGTTTATTCTAAACCACATCAAAAAAAAAATAATATGAAAAAATTACATAAAAGGCTTGAAAGTGTAAAAACAGCCAATGGTGAAGCTTGTTAGTATTACTTTGTACTAACGAATCGCAAGCCTGGATGGAAGTTACCGTCCCTCTTGAACGGCAGGCTACTGGATCTGGCGATCCTAGAATGTAACTAGTAAGTAATCAATAGTGACACGGAGGGGAGGATCTTCCACGACAGCCAAACAGCCCTCCAAGTACCTGCTGGCGTTGGAATCAGATGAATGCTAGAAAGAGAGTGCGTAAATCAGTTACCCAACACCCTAGGATACTGCAAAGAAGTTGGACTCTAGTGGGTTTCTGGACCCTGAGGGAGGCGAGGAAGCAGTCCAAATGGGTACGAAAGGTTTCATGTGTGATCAGTCTTGAGAATATCCAGGGAGGCATACCGAATCCACATAGAAGAGTGGAGTAGTCAAAGACTGAAATAACTACATGTGGACAGTCGAAGATGTTCCTGGCTGAGGATTTGAAGGTGTTGGAGGTTGGGATCCTGAACCTAGGTAGATAATCGAAATATGCATATCTCGTTTCGAATTTTGAGATGCCACATAGTCTATATCCTAAGTGTATTATATCCTGTATCCTGACTAGCAACTGCACAACAGAACAAATTACTTCTAAGTACACAGAGCCTGCGCGATGTTTTGTAACTATGTGACTAACAGTTGATAATCTTGCAGTTTTGTGACTAACAGTTGATAATCTTGCAGTTCTCTTATGTGTCGTCCCTCTTTCAAAGTTTGAAGATCCCACTCGGCCCTATTTCAACTTCTTTTTTTCCGGGTGTACCAGACCCCTGTGGGGCCACACCACCCGTACGCCGCGTAGAGGGGATATATTTGTATTTATTTAATAACTATTTATGATGCTACGGTCGGTTGTAGAACCCCGCCGCTCGCCGGAGCAATCGGTTGGGTCCTCCAACCGACCTTATTTAACGAGAGAGGAAACAGGGCATCTATGTTTTATGGTCGTAGGTGGGCCGTGTTGGAGCACCTAGCGGTCATCACCGGAGCTAGGTTATACTGCCTCCTTTACCCCCTCCACCAGGAGGTGACGAATCGACTGAACTCTGGATAATCAGCTTCCGAGGGTTCAGCTGAGCGGTTCGGACTGTCCTTGAAAAAGAAGAGCTTGAAGTTGAACACCCCGTGACTTGATAGTATCTGGGACGTCCAATGGTCCGGCTTCACCCAAACAGACTCAAGTCTTGACCGAACGTTTGGAAAGTAAGCGCTGATCGTTCGGCCGTCTGTGCAATATGACCATCGCTGCTCCCATTTCTCTACTATCCAGTCTTGAACTATGTCCTTGCAACGCTCTGGTGTAGACTGTCCTCCAGGGCTTGTCGGTATCTGCTGTAAGTGGTAGATTGCGTCTGCAGTAGTATGGGGCGACGGCGCCGTCCAAGGCTCAAGTAAATGTTCGGTGCTCCCGCAAGTATCTGCAGCGCTGCCATAGAGACATAGGCAAATAGGCCTTTGTGACCCTTAATATGGCTGTTCTCTGAGCCTGGAGATGGATAACTCGCTGCCGTTTCGTGGGCCGATGCCACCATACTGAACTGGGCGTACAAGGATGCTATATGTGAAATTTCATGAAAATCCGATCAACTCAGTACACAATACTTAACTATAAGATTAGGTTAGGTTTTATGACTCATGCCCGGGCTTTAACTACGAGGTCATATCGCCTACTACCAGAGCGCTCTTTCGTCACTCTGGTGGACATGAGCCCGACTCTACTGTGGGAGTCCTAAATTTTGCCTACCCTAAATTTTTATTCATCTAGGGTAGGGGTCTTTAACGAGTACCTGACATCGTACAGGCTCGGGACCATCGCTTAACGTCCCATCCGAAGGACGGCGTGCTTAAGTTTATTTTACCTCCCAGATAAAATAAACTAAGGGCCTCGGTCGGGTTACGAACCCACGACCTTGAGCTCAGAAGTCAAGCACGCATACCACTGAGCTACGGGCGCCCTCAACTATAAGATGAAACGGATTATTTACAAAATACATTATTTGTTAAAAGTTCAAAATTATATCCTAGATTATAATTTTAATATATCAAAAAAAAAAACAATGAAACAAGAAACGCAACAAAAATAATAAAAAAAGAAACCTTGAATAAATCTATATTGTTTTTGAATATGATCTGTACGTTAGGAAGCCAGTGCACTGTGCACAAAATTTTGAAAATAAAAAATGCTTTCAACGTTTTTTTCTGGGTTATGCAAATGAAAATGTTTATTCACCCTCCTGTTGTAATTCCTCCAAGAGATCACTCTTCCGTTATCACAATTTTGTCAAACATTATTTCCTTTTTAAATTTTATTTTTTACGAAGCAACATCTCATGTTACATAATAATTTTATTTATTATATTCTAAAAAACTGCTAGAAATAAAATATAATAACAGAGGTGAGTATTGTAAAAAACAATTGCTATATTAGTTCGGTTTTTCGGCTTAAGTAAATCGAAAACCATACACGACATTCTTTTGAATTTATATATTTGTCATCTACGTACAGTATACATAATAAGGAACATTAGTGTATAGCGAGAAAGAGAGCGACCTCGTGTTCAGACGTTATGAAGGACGAGATTGGTTTAGCTTCAAATAAATAATCTAAAATACATTATTTTTCTGAAATTGTTTATATTTTGATTTGGCAGAGGTACTTGGATGTTTCCCTGTGGAAGGAGCTCTGAAGAAAGGCCCTCAAGATCCCAGAGAAGTTGACACCAGGTAATATATATATGACTATTCCATAAGAAATTGATTGTTATGAAGTAGGAAGTTTGCTGAGTCCGAATTATACATAGGTACACCATGTACGTAATGAAGGGGACAACTTGTTTATAACTATGGTGTAATGCCGAAACCATAGTATATATATATCTGTTCAAAAAATAAGCGAACTGATGTCATAAAACAAAATATACTTTATTTAGAAGTTACATGTCTGGGTCCCCTTCAAAGTACTCTCCTCCCCCAAGTAGCAACGCGATGCATCTTCAATTTTCCGGTAAATATTTCGTGACAAGATCCAACTGATATCCCACACTCTTCAGGTCGAAAATCGCACTTCACTTAAAACCGCATAGCTAACCCACAAATGAAGATATCTGCAAGCAGGAAACAGCGTTATCATCAGCTGATCTGTACAAACCTAGCGACACCAAGCGGATTCCCCTGGCACCCACTCAAACCGTCCGCATATTTTTTGAACAGACCAATAATATATACCTATATAAATATATATATTTTTTAAATTAAGTTCACCTGCCATTTTGAATCTTACTGAGATACACGAACATCAGTCATTACTAAATCTATAAAGGGTCGTAAGTTTTATAGGAATAAGGGGGGCGGTAGTTCAGTAATGTGCTTGCTTGCCAACTGAGCTCAAGATAGCGGGTTCGGAACCCGGCCAAGGTCTTTATTTTCTTTTATCTGGGAGGTAAAAAAAAAACGACTTCGTCCTTCGGAACGTTAAGCGATTGTCCCGAGTCTTTGCGATGTCACGTACTCGTTAAACATCCCCTATCTTAGGAAACTAACCTGGGTAGGCGACATTTAGGACTCTCACAATTGAACTAACTTAGGTCCATAGGTAAGTATACACACCTGCCCTACCAAAAAAAAAAAAAAATTATAATAAAATAAATATACATATATTTTATATACTTGATTGTTTTTATTATTATTGTTTATTCCACAAGAAATTTATTGTTATAAACTAAGACAAGTTTGGTGAGTGCGAATGAGATCAGGTTCATTCATTTCATTCACAATGGCGCGACAACCCACTAATGAGTCAAGGCCTCCTCCAACAGTGTCCGCCAGTTATCCCTATTTTGTGCAGCTGCTCTCCAGTGTCGGACTCCAAGCAGGCTCCTCGCATCATTCGCCACACCATCCTGCCACCTCAGCTTCGGCCTCCCGACGTCTTGTTCCGTAAAGCCGGTCCGACATCGTCTTCCTCGGGATCTCATGTTCGCCCATCCTGGCCACATGTCCGGCCCACCTGAGTCTTCCCAGCCTGATGACCTTCACAATGTCTGGTTCCTGGGTGAGTTAATAGATTTCTTGGTTCGTGCGTCGTCTCCAGTCTTCTCCATCGCGTATTGGGCCATATATTCGGCGGAGGATCTTTCTTTCGAAGATCAGAAGATGTTGTTCATCTGACTTGGAGATAGTCCAAGCCTCGGACCCGTATGTTAGGATGGGGCGGATCAACGTTTTATAAAGCCTGAACTTTGTTTTTCTTGAAAGGAGGCGACTTCTTATATGATGCCTCAGGCCGAAGAAACTCCTGTTCGCTGCCACTGTTCTTCGCTTTACCTCGGCTGACATGTCGTTGTTCACGTTTACCTGAGAGCCGAGGTATATAAACTCCTGCACTTTCTCGAAGACGTAAGGGCCAATGGTGACTTGCTCCGGTGGCTCAACCTCCTGCTCTGAAACCAAGTATTTGGTCTTGGCTTCGTTGATGACAAGCCCCAACCTCCTCGCCGGTGCCTCCAAGGCCAGAAATTCCTCTTTGACGTCTCGAAATGACCTTCCTACGATGTCAATGTCATCGGCATATGCTAGCAGCTGTACAGTCCTGTTGAATGAGATCAGGTAGGTGAGGAAAAAGGTACATTCACCAAACTTGTCTATAACTAAACCTGATGATGGTTTAATGCCGAAACGGGTAGTTTGTGTACTTTTCTTGTAAAATAGACAATATACAAAACAAAAACTAACTTTGTTTCATTAATTTACTATAAGTTTCTACAATATGTCCGTGTTTCTTATCTTTGAATTTCTACAAGGTAATATGCGCTAACATCGTTCCACTGTTGGTCTTCCCTCCATACTTGCCAATAATATATATTCCTCATGAATAATAATATCTCACTAAGCCACCATTATATTTTTTAGTTATTATGGACTCATGCTCGGGCTTCAACTACAAGGTCAGAGCGCTCTTTCGTCACTCTGGTGGATATGAGCTTTTTTTAGTTCCCAGATAAAATAAAATAAGGCCCTCGGCCGGTTTTCCCACCCGCGATCTCAGTAAGCAAGCACGCATACCACTGAGCTACCGGAGCCAATAACAATGATTATAGAAGAGAGATGGTGAGGAATCATTTTACTGTTTTTCGATAATATCCAGACGTGAGCCCGATTGATTGATGTCTTGAATCATGAAAAAAAAAGCGAGTTGTGGTTATGAGCGACAGGCTCTCGCTGGGCCACCCAATTGTTTCTTAAATCGGCAACATTATATCACACATATTTCTTGGTTCAGCAGATTACATTCATGCATACAAATGTTTGTAAATTTTCAGATGATGCTAGATGACTTGAACACATGTGTTACATATGCTACTTGACTTTGAACAGAAGTGTTACGTATGCTAGATGACTTGAACACATGTGTTACATATGCTACTTGACTTTGAACAGAAGTGTTACGTATGCTAGATGACTTGAACACATGTGTTACATATGCTAGATGTCTTGGGAACACATGTGTTATATATGCTAGATGTCTTGGGAACACATGTGTTATATATGCTACTTGACTTGAACAGATATGTTACATACGCTAGATGATTTGGAACATGTGTGGTACATATATTTTCAATTTCCACAACTTCCTTCTTGCAGTGTCTAACAGTAAGTTGAACCGTATTTCAGATTCTATCTGTACAGTCGAGAGAAGGAGTCGGAAGCTATCAGCTACGAGGATGGACGTAGCTCTCTGGTGACGTCCAGCTTCCGTGCAGACCGACCGACACGGTTCCTGGTCCATGGCTTCAAGGGCAGTGCCAGAGACAAGGGAGCCAAGGCTATTGTACACAACCTGTTGGCTTTGGTAACTAACCAGTCTGATCCAGATGCCCCTTTTAAATCGATGGCGGCAACCCAAATGTACTCCCCAGTGCAAGTTAATCAATTTTCTCTCCCATTGAACCCAACCCATTGCTAATTTGATTAAAACTCTTCGGGGACTCCTGATTTCTCAGAGTATCCTACATTTTGTTAAATTGGTTAGGTACGTCGACAGTTATTAGTTTATTTATCAGTACCTTTGCTTATTGTATTTTATTTTTATATGCCCCCCTTGAAAATTTAAATTACGACACAGATTGTGTAGAAAGGTTACCAACTCCTTTTTTTAAATAACGGAGACAAACCTGTCAGGTTGCGCCCCACTAGAAACGTGATATTGTGATTAAACTGATGTGTCCCAGGAATAATAGAAAACTACTTGAGAGACATATCCCGAGTCTGTACAATGTCAGATTCTCGTTAAAGAACTTTATTTACGAGTAAAACTTTTGATACTACTCAAGTAGGTATCGAATAAAAATATCGATACCTACTCGTATAGATTGAATCGAGTACTTCGTTATAACTAATAATAGTATAATATTTATATACCTATATAATAATAATAAAAAACAATAAAAGAGGAATATTGTAGTGGGCAAAAGAAACAAAAAATCATATCGAATAAAATAAAATTATATTATTAAAAACATACTGAAAATCATACAAAGCCTTATAAAATAAACATACAATTTATTCTTACTAAGGATATAAAATTACTGAAGGGGACTACTCGTATTCCTTTAATATTTCATTTTTTCAGAATGGACGAGGCATTATAATTTGTAATTGACAAAATGAAATGTAAAAATAAAATAAAATGCTGAAATCGTTATTACGTTCAAGGTTCTGTTCAAAATCAAACAAACGATAAACCATTTAATGTAAATAAGGACGCATCACGCGGACTGCGTGATCACAACACACATGAGGTTATCGCCATCGATATATTATTTGTCCGTGGACCGCAATTTGAGTTCAGTATTCTATTGCAACAAATAAAAGAAAATGAACGGTGACCGATTTTGATGAATTGACTAATTGAAAACTATATAGTTTTTTTTAGTTGTTGAAATTTGAATCGATACAAGTAATATCTATTAGATACCTACTTGGTATCGAAAGAAACGTATCGATACGTTGCTCGTATTTACTTATATCGATAGATCTCCTTTAGGCATGAGTCACAATAACTTAACTAACGCTTATTTCGATGAAATTCTCTATCCATCATTAATTGTGATACATTTCACTACTTTATATATTGAGAATGTTAGTTATTGTATTTTTTCGTTTTTAAAATTAGCAACAACCTATACATTCATTTTTTTTTTTTTTTATATATTTCATTTTTTTTTTGTTGTGTAATTGTGAGGACTCAATACTGACAGGAAGTAGGAAGCCTTTCATCTCATTTTATTATCATCTATGTATATTCATATATGAGCCCAGCCACTGTGCATGTTTCCTTGTATAAATAGGCCTACCATAATTTCCATAATCAAATTTTAAAAATGAAAAGAATTTTATACATCATCACTAGCTATAGATCAGATAATAATTAGTTTTTATTTCGAAATAAGAATGTTACCGATATATAATGTAGTTAGTTATTATGGACTCATGCCCGGGCTTTAACTACGAGGTGATATCGCCTACTACCAGAGCGCTCTTTCGTCACTCTGGTGGACATGAGCCCGACTCTACTCTGGGAGTAGATATATAATAAAAGTAAATTTTTATTCATCTGGGGTAGGGGTCATTAACGAGTACCTGACATCGTACAGGCTCGGGACCATCGGTTAACGTCCCATCCGAAGGACGGCGTGCTTAAGTTTATTTTACCTCCCAGATAAAATAAACAAAGGGCCTCGGTCGGGTTTCGAACCGACGATCTTGAGCTCAGAAGGCAAGCACGCATACCACTGAGCTACCGGCGCCCTCACTACATTATGTTAGGTTATTAAATACATGTACAATTACTGAGGTAAATGAGTTTGTTTCTTCGCATTATATATAGTATAAGAATCTTTCAGAAACTTTATAAATTACCTGGCTGTTTTTTATTTGAATTTGTTAAATTATTATATATGATGGTTTCAGGAAGATTGCAACGTGATCCTACTGGACTGGGAGAAGGGGGCTTCTGGTCCTTCGTACAGACTATCTGCGGCTAACACCCAGCTGGTAGGCAGACAGTTGGAGCTTCTTCTAATGGATATCATCTCGATGGGTGAGTCGAGTGTGGGGGGTCAGTTTATTAATCGATATGGACCAGTCATCTAAAGATCGACATTCCCTTGTTGCCCAACATACGGGGGTGAGGTCCTCTTTAGTCGTCCTATCGAAGGTATGGATCAGGAATCATGATGTCTGGACTGGGGCACAATTCAAGGCCATAGGAGAAATGTTTTATGTATTTGATTATTGTTCATCGTTAGTAAGATTTGTCACCTCTCATAATTTTGTGGAATAGACAGTACTTCAAATAAAAGTTTGTTTATTCGTTTTATTTGTATTTATTTTATTCGTGTAATAAGTTTTAAAACAGATATGACAATACTCAATAGAATCCAACATTTCTCTGATATCTTCATGCTCTACTTTGAATTATGTAATGGTTCGTAAGCTGATTTCTCGTATAGCCTAATCTTTATGTTTTATTTTCATTTATCCAACTATTACAACCTTATTTAATAATTCCGCATTGATTTCGAGAACTTAGTCTTTTTGGATCACGTATCCGGATCACTTTAAGAACAAGCATATATTATAATATATGTATCAAATTTTCCCTATTTTGAAATATATAATCGATGTCATATTGTGAGAGAATTGTGGGTGATAAAAAAAAACTGATACCAAATACGGTTTCAGCGCCCAAAAATACATAAGATTTAGGTGAATTGGTTTAAAAAGTTTTTACAAACATTTTTTTCGTTGGCCTGTGTTATCTTCCAAAGAATGTCATGTTGTTTCATTTTATATATATAAATATATTGATCCTACCTGAAATCTGAGGAATTAGCTTATTAATAGTTACATTGAAAAACTTTTTGAAAAAAAACTAGGTACAATTTATAGATGAGTGGAAAATAATATAGTATTTATTATCTATGTTTGTTGTTTGCAGGGGCTGCGCCGAGTACTATACACCTGATCGGGTTCAGTTTAGGAGCTCACATAGCTGGGTACGCAGGCCGATCTTTAGTCCAGCGAGGCATCAAATTGGCACGAATTACAGGTAACTAAATTTTTTGGTAGAGTGATTTGTAAGCGAGGTTGGTATAAGAAAATCCTGTAAAAGCCACGTCATATATATATTTTTTTCTTAATTTTCATGAGTATATTAGTATATAGACAGTGATTCACAAACGACTTATTTGTTTTTGAACCTGTGATATATTATTAATATAGTACTTAATACATTACTCAAATATCAAATTATTAAATGTTATCTCAGATGAATATGATAAGAGCAATGTGAACAGTAAAAACATATGAATAAGTAGATCATAAATATGTTTTAAGCAGGCCCGTGCGCAGAAATCAATTAAGGGGGGGGGTTTGAAATAAAAGTTTTTTTTCAATAATATGTAAAAACACACAAACTGTTATTTTATTTTTTAAAGTCGTTTGCATGTAAAAACTTCATATTTATTTCTCATTACTTAACAGATTAATTCTTCGAGGTAACGAAAAAAATTCTTCCAGAATTTTTTGCACGTTTATCTCCATTTCACGGTGTATATTGAGGGAGGCTAAGCCGTTGAGCCGATCTTCAGACATTGTCGATCTAATGTACGTTTTCAGACGACGCAATGTTGAAAAGGAGCGTTCATTTTTCGCTGTCGTCACGGGTAAAATGGCCATAATGCGAAGCATTTGGTGTACGTTCGGGAACGCGTCTGCATTGCAAATTTCAAGGGCTTCGAGAGAATTTTTGATGTCCTTTTCAATAATGCGTCGTCTCCAGAGTATGACTTCATTCACCCATGCGTCACGCGAATCATCGTGCAAAATTGAAGAGTAGGGTTCGAATAATTTTTCACATGACTCTTCATCAAATTTTTTCATTTTGTTCGGAAAAAGGCAAGCGAAATTCGATAAAATATTGCGATGATTCAGAAACCGGTCCTGTAAATGTGTCACAAACGAATCAAGGTATGGTATATAAATCGTAATTAAAAAATGAAATTTTCGTGGAAAAAAACTTTAATGATGATAGTCATAAAGTACAAGAGAGTCCTAATGGGGGGGGGTTCGAACCCCCAAAACCCCCCCCTTGCGCACGGGCCTGGTTTTAAGGGATGGTTGAACCAAGTAAAAAAAAAAACAATTTTGCTCCAAGGTTTTAAACAAAAAATGTTTTCAAGATCCTTTTTTAGGAATCGTAATACAATAGACAAATAAAGTACGATGTCCACCAGTGACGAAAGAGCGCTCTAGTAGTAAGACAGGTAGATATTTTCACAAAAACTAATAATAAACAAATATTTTATGATTCATTGCTACACGATAAAATGTAAACATTGTTTTGAAATATTTCCTACGATATAGTATTATTTTGTAATATTTGGGTGTTCTCTTAAACGTTTACTTGGAACAGATTTTTGATTAGGTCATAAACACAAGCGGTATATTGTAAAATGTATTTAAGCCCCAAAAATACAAGTGATTTCATTTCTGACCGATTTCGGCCAAAATCTAATCAGATTGTAAGTTAGCACATCTGACTTCTTTATTCCAAATTTCAAGTGAATAGCTACAATAATTTTTGCGGTAATGTTCACAACTTTTCAATCACACATACACGAAACCTCGAACTCGGGTTTTTCCGCACAATTACAATATTTCCCCCTTCCTTGTACTAGTTCTATAAGAAAGTTAAAATGTTTTATAACGAAGTAAACTATCAGCGTATTTTGGTCTTTTATGAATAAACACATTTCATAATTATGTATGTTCTTATAAATTTAGAACTTGTCAACATTTTTATGTTAGGGCCTGGAGTGTTACTACAATTATTTCATTGTTCTAGTTGATGAATTATAAAAATATTCTGTTTCATTTGATCCGCCATTTCGCTGATAGTTTTGGCACAGGATACTGTACGTATTATTTTCTTTGTGCTATTTACCTTCATTCCTTATCTTCAAGAGATGTTTAAAAACAAAGTTGGAAGTTTCTACGTTGTATTTGTTGAGCTAATTAATAACCCTTAGATGTTTTGTAAATGGACATTGAAAAAATACTATCAATTTTCCAGAGAAATATCTTAAATTAATAGTCCATATTTTTAGGTTCAGCTTTTGAGTCACTGAATGAAGCTAAAATGTCTGGACTAAATATCGACATGAATTGAACTATATTTCATCTCAATTTCATTTGAAGGCTTTTCCAACCGACAAAACAGTAATAAGGACAAAACTTTTCAAAAATGTATGCTTTAATAAGCATAAAGTTAGTTATTGTCTCACATCCGGGCTTTAACTATGAGGTCATACCGCACATTTTACACATTTATATATTTTTATCATGCATATATTTATTTTTCATTTTATCTTATTTTATTTTGACTGTATTTTTCTTCATTCTCCTAACACTGTCACCGTGTCTGGGCATCCTCCCTTCTCATTCATAGTATTATGCTCTTAATCTATTTTATTTTTTTCTTATTTATATAATTTCTTTTTTTACAAATCTCTTTTATTTATTTATTTTTTCTTTGTAATTATGTTTTCTTCATATATATATATTAGGGCGTATCGAAAAATATTAATAATTGATGGCTCTATGAAAAATCGAAAGTTGAAATGAAAACATTAACTTTGGTCGAATCAGAATATTTTTCTATCGAGCCTAATTTAGGCGCACGAATTTTGAAAATGTAGTTTTTTGGCATTTTTCGGAAATTTTAACGTTTTTTACATTTTACTCAAATTCTTTTCTATTAATACTCAAATCTTACATCATATTTTTGAGATGGTGTATTTTGTGAAAGGAAAATGTCCATATATTGATTAAATTAACTATATTTTCAATTTTATAATCATTTTTACATTTGAATAATTGAGAAAATTGAACATTCAAAATCGGTGTTTAGTACATACCAATAGAAGAACTGGTCAGTTTAGTTATCGATAAGCACGACACCCTAAAAGCGAATTTTTCCTTTCCTTTCCCAACCAAGCTGTCGAAAGAATATCAAATTGGTCAGCGTTTATCTATATTTATTATTGTCTAGTTTTTCTCCAATGTAGCACTAATTTATTCATCTTTGTATTTATTTCTTTGTACGTCATACTTTATTTCATTGTTTCCTGTTTACTCTGTATGTATTTATTCTTAGGGGACGTCGGTCCCAGAATAATAATAATAAAATTTATTTTCATTTCATTTCATACCGCCTATTACCAGAGCTCTTTCGTCGCTCTGGTGGACATGAGCCTGACTGCTGTGGGAAGATTTTGCCTACCCAGAATCAGTTACCTAGAGTGGAGGTGTATCTGACAACGTACAGGCTCGGGACCATCGCTTAAAAGTCCCAATCGACGGACGGAGTGCTCAAGTTTTTTTTTTACCTCGAACCCGCTGTCTTTAGTGTTTGTTGGGATAATTCTAGTTAAATACAACAACGATGTTTTCTCATTTGTTCTATTAAATGGATGGCAGTTGGGCAAAAGATTACCTACTGTATGATCTAGAGTTTAGCCTTCATCATATCTGTAACGTTAGACTTTATTACAGGGCTGGACCCAGCCTCTCCGCTGTTCCGAGAACACTTCTCTACGACCCTGTTTCCAGCACTCAGTAAGGATGACGCTGCTTTGGTAGATGTCATACACACGGATGGATCCATTCTCTGGACTGAAGGTAAGGATTACTTTATACAAGGCGTATGAGATTCGAAATTCCTACCTTTTTTGCCATATCTCTCTATTCATGTCTATTCAACACAATGAGCTGAGGTCCGGCAGTTAGACAAATTCACAAATTACGTTGAAAGTTGAGACTATTTGCATCGGCTATCTGGCAAAAAATACTATTTGCCTGCAACATATATATATAGAAGGTAATTAACATTTTCTGCAGAGGTATTGTGAAACACTTGATAAAAAATAAAGAAAAACGTTTTTTTAAAATAATATTGTCTATTTCTCAAAATATATATAAAATATGGGAATACTTTTGGTTTTTAACAAATACTAAATGGAACTATAAGTTTACAATCCTAATTGTCCCTTTTTACTAAGGACTAATAGGGGAGGGTCATTGTTCGGACGCGTTACTGATTTCAATAGTAATCCGATGACATCTTGTTTCTAACATGAGATTTTAATAAAAATGTCTAAATAGGATTACCTATAATTCGTTAGTTATTATGACTCATGCCCGGGCTTTAACTACGAGGTCATACCTACTACCAGAGCGCTCTTTCGTCACTGGTGGACATGGGGGACTCCTAAATGTGGCCTACCTAGGTTTATTTCACCTAGGATAGGAGTCTTTAACGAGTACCTGTCATCGCACAGGCTCGGGACCTTCGCTTAAAGTCCCATAGCCTATTGAGCTGAAGATCGCAAGTCCCCGATTTTAAGCGATGGTCTGACGTCCGCTTCTCAATAAAGCCTCTCCCTCCCCCCACCCTAGGTAACTATAAACCTCGGACTGTCCACCAGTGACGAATGAGCGCTCCGGTAGTTGGCGATATGAATGACCTGAGTAGTTGAAGACGGGGTATGAGTCAGAATGACTAACTACAAGGTTCCTTGACTAGGTCAATGGGCGTTGATTTTGGGACCGACTAATATCGACTCTTTTTATAAGGAACTGAACTGAACTACACATAATAAAGAACCTGAGTCCTATTTTTTTTTTTATTCAGTAAAGCCTTTACATGTTTCCATTTCGCCTAGTGTTTTCTTTAGCGTTTGTCTGCTTCTGGCATTTTTCTACAGTTTTTAGCCTTAATGTTTTTTCGATAATTATATTAATTTATTTTTTGCAATAAGTATACTATTTATGCTTTACTAAACAAAATTGATTTTAAATTATAAATATTTTTTCAAAGCCTATTCGGCGTTAAGAAATAGTGTGATGAAATCTTACAATATTAAATATTTACATAATTCGTTTACCTGGAATTTTAATTATATTGCTATTAGTAGCTGGAATTATACATAGTTATATCGATATTTCTTCGATGTACTTAGCAAAGTGCGTTACTCCCAATTCTGTGAATTTGAGGTTACATCTTGTACGTACATCGCTGGGAATTGTTTATACCTACATGTATTAATAACTAACAGGATTATGCCGTCTCTAAAACTGACTGATCTCACTACTTTCGTAATTTCTCTCCCAATGAAATTTCAATTTTTGTTTAAAATGAAAATGGAACTTGATCATAAGTAGTTACATGTAGTTCTTTTGGTCAACGTGTCGTCATCAATATATATTTTTTTAAATTTCCAAAATGACAAACATTCGATCTAAGTTGAAGCAAACTCGCAAGATTGAAATAACTATATTACACAAACGAGAACTATAACATTCATTTCCAAGGCTTAGTATAGCGCTCAAACTATCATAATCGACACCCTAGAATAACTTACTGATTGTATTTTAGAGGTTTTGACAAGGAAGTTAGATCAGATGTTTAAATCGATGCAGAATCTGGAACTTATATCTGATATGTCTTCATTAGAGATCAAAGTTTGAGTTGCGTTATTTCTAAATTCAAAATTAGAAAGGGAGACAATTTTCAAACTATCAATTATTATAGAATATGATATTCCATATAAAGGTCTACTTCGAACATTTTATTAATTCTTACACCTATATTCTAAGGAAATATTGTAATCGTGCGATAAACCAAGGGCGAGGTTTCACTGGATTTTCACGTTTTAAGGTCTGAATACCATTTTTTGCGATGGTTCTTTTCATTGATTTTTAAAGGCTCAAATCTTCCAAATATATTTTAATTGTAGTTGATTATTTGTACATTTTTCCTGTTTTCTTCCAGGTTTCGGACTTCGAAAGGCCCTCGGTCACGTGGACTTCTTTCCCAACGGTGGACAGGATCAACCTGGGTGTAATTATGTATTTGCATCTGTACTTGTAAGCCATTTTGGTAAGTTTCATTCAAATTACTTTAATATATTAAATAGAATATATTATATTGTGTTTGTAATATAATGTTCTGTATATATAATATGATATTGTATATTGACGATCTACTATAAACTGAATGTTGTATATAACACTTCACACCAAAGAAACCTTACAAATCTATATCTCATTTTACATTCATTATAGATTAGGGCATGGAGTCAGTTGCAAAGCAAATAATTGGATGTTCTTCAGAATACAAATGGATTATTTCCATTTTTATTTTGAGAAACAGATTAAAATTGAAGGTTATATGAAATTGAATTGTTATGTATCAATTTGAAATTTCATTGTAGGATGCTGGTATTAATAAAAAAAAAGAAGGTCTTGGGTGAATCATCGGCATTGTACTTCGACAGTATTAAATTCATCAACTAATTTTTCGCTTTCCCTCCAAAACCAATATTAAATTTTGTCCTAACCCCCTTTTTCCCTTTGGTCGATTTGGCTGAAAATCAATAGGTGTCGTCCTTATGGGCGGTGGATATTAGCCATGACTGTATAAGGGTAATTTACAATATGCAAACTATTGATAGTGGAATCTCGATAATTCGTATCCCAAGGGACCAAGTGAAAAATACGAATTGTCGAGAGTACGGATTATGAAGGGTCGAATAGAAAAAAAAAAGAATTATCGGGGGTCTCTTTATTAAGTACTACATACATTCATAATTCAGTGAAAAAAATCAGTTTTTTTTTTGAATGAGGCTGTCATCTCTTGTCTTGTCGACGGCCACTTCCAACGTAAATAAAGCGCCGAAAACCTCCTCACCAACTTCGGTAGATGCCACAAAATTTCGCAAGCGTTCTACGCTTGCTTTTGCCTCCTTGAAACTGATCAACTTTCGCTTTTTCCTTCATCATTGGCCCTCCAATAGGTACATTTTGTTGCCGACATTGAATGAACCATTCCAAAACACATTGATCAAGTTTAGGAAACTCACATGACTTCTGCCTTTTCCACGTGCTGGTAGACGGAGATGATGTCAAAATATCCTTCTTCTTCAAGATCGACGTCAGCGAGGAGGGAGCGATCCCCAAACGTTCAGCCACGGTCTTCTGTTTTTCCCCATTGGCAACAGCTTCAATGATTTCCTTTTTCTGGTCGACAGACAGACACTTGTACTTCTTAGAACTCATGTTGCAAACTGATTTCAGAAGAGAATAGCCGACAAAAGAGATCAAAGTGAAGGGATCAATCATAAATAAGTGAATGTCAATACGAGAAAAAATACGAATTATAGAGATGCGCGGCACAAGAAATACGAATTACAGAGCGTTGACAACTGGCTCGACGAGAAAAAATCTACGAATTATCAAGGGGACCGAAATGCATGGGTCTTATACGAATTATCGCGATTTTTTCAACGGACCGGGCATTTTATACGAATTATCGAGATTCCACTGTATCAACAAACATTGATCTACCAGCAAACTATTGATGTACGAGAAAACGATATGCCAGCAAATTATTGATATATCAGGAAATTAATATTTTGCACGTGCATATGCATACAAAAAAAAAAAAAAAAGAAAATAGCATAAATTGTTTAGTGTTACTCAATATTAATTTGATTTTATTAAAATTTGATATAGAAATATATTTTTTGTCATATAATCTTTTTGTTTCTTAATCTAGAAGGAACAGTAAATTCCTCAACTGTTTGCAATCATATAAGAGGTTTTCATTTGTTCTTGGAGAGTATCTCGTTGGATGGCTGCCAGTTTCGTGCGTACTCTTGTGTATCTAGAGAACACTTCCGAAGTGGTGCCTGCTTTCCTGGCCAGTGTCGAGCAAACAACACAGGTAAGAAATTATTAACTATCTCCTTATTCCTAAATAGTCCATGGATATTGAGAAACGTTAGCAATCATTAACCTTGCCTCCTCGATTGAAAAAAAAAAAAATTAATTTTGATGTGGCATAATAGGACTTTTTTACAATAACCATTGTAAAGGTTGGTTGAAATGTGTTCAGCCATTTTACCCTTTTGGAAGGATTAAAATACACACTTGTATATCGCTCATTTGCTGCAACAGTGACATAACTCAAAAACTGTGATTTTCCAGGAGAAGCAATTCAAACTTCTGACTTTTAATAACTTGATGCATCCATTCGAAAATAACTTAGCATGTTTTATTGAAAGAATACAACATAATAGAAAATAAAATGTACAGTAACAGCTATAGGCCTTACTGAGATTTTTCCCTTAACCTCATAACTACCCTCACTTTGAATTATGACATTCTTCCGACATTAATTGAGTGGTTGACGCGAAAAAGGTTCTAAACGCCAAAATAACACTTCCTTCCTCTGCCATGTTGAGAACTACTGGTGGCTGTTAGAACCTTCTTCCATGAGCTCAACGCTGACGTGGGCTCAATACTACCAACTGCTGCTGTAACGGCAAAAAAAAAAAACTTCCCTACACAGTCCCTAGAGGCCTATAGAACCTGATTCCACAGAAATCTCATTTTCGACTAAAGTGGCGCTTAGAACCTTTTTCGCGTCAACCACTCAATTGTTTTTCTCGCGAGCGGTTGAAGCTCAGATGTGTCGTTCCACCCGCTAAAAGTATATGTGAGAATGGTTCTTCCTATACCCATAACTCAAAAACACCCTTTTTTGAGTTATGTCGTTGCAGCAAATGAGTGATATCATCATTGTTGGTTCTGGAATGAATAAAAAAAAAAAATTATTTTCGAAAAAAAATACACAGAAAGCTGACCCCGTATACAATTTTATCTATAGAGATTGTTTTTCATGTTTGTCCATTATGCTCAGATAATTGTGTATGTACATCTCCCTTCCTCTGTTTCCTCCTGTCACAGTTTCACACTTTTCTGAATCCCCTCCCTCCCCCCCCCCACCCCCCCACCCCCTTAGTAACTTGAAGAAAAAATAAATAATAAAACTTATAATGTAATATGACCTTTAGAATGCAATACAAAGTTGGTAGAGAACACAATTCAAAATAAAAAGTATTCAAGAGAATATATATTATAATTATTATTATTTTTATTATCCAGATGGATCCTGTGGTGTGATGGGCTACAACGCTGACAAGGTACTAGGTCGTGGCCCCATGTACATGGTCACTCGAGACCATCCTCCATACTGTGGTAAACGTTTTCTTATAGTTAAATTAAATTTAGTAATAAGACTCATGGCCGGGCTTTAACTAAGAGGTCATATCGCCTACTACCAGAACTCTCTTTCGTCAATCTCGTGGACATGAGTTGCCTACCCTAAATTTTTATTCACCTAGGATAGGGGTCTTTAACGAGTACCTAACATCGTATAGGCTTGGGACTATCGCTTAACATCCCATCCGAAGGAAGGCGTGCTTAAGTTTATTTTACTTCCTAGATAAAATAAACTAAGGGCCTCGGTCGGGTTTCGAATCCACGACCTTGAGCTCGGAAGGCAAGCACGCATACCACTGAGCTACCGACGCCCTCGCCTTATATATATATATTAGTTAATTAGGGTTTCACTTTTCCCAGCTATACGAAAATAGAAATAGAAGTATGGGGGAAGTTATGTCATCGGTCAGAAATTCGAATGAATTTATCGACACGGAATTTTATATTTCACTCCTAAACCCCACTTGGGATACCTAAACCCTTATACTAAATGTTGTGTCGATAAATTCATTAAATCTTCAGTTATTAGGGCTTTTGAATTGAGCCCCTTCCCCTGAAACCCCCTTTCCCTTCGGCGAAATTGCTGAAATACGACAGGCTACGTCCTCATTGGGGTTTGATTTCAAATATGAAATTTCATGTCGATATGTTCGTTACATGGGCAGTTATTGAGGTGTCCCCACTAATCCCTCTCGACCCTTCTGTCGATTCCGCTGAATATTAATAATTGTTATTAATATATATTAAATATAATATAATTTGGTTTTTATTCGCATATGACATTTTGTCTCGATACATTCATTTTATCGGTAGTTATTAGTTTTTGTGTTAAGCTTTCCCCTAATTGGCTAAAGATTAATATAATATATTATATTATCAAAAATAAATATATATTATATATTATTAAAAATCAATATAATATATTATATTATTAATCATAATGCGCAACTCCGCTTCAGAAGTGACATAACTCAAAATTCGTCAATTTTTTTGTTTATGTCGCAAATAAGGTGAGAAAAATGATCTCTTTATTCAGGAAAAACGACACTTCTCGGGCTCCAATAGATTAGAAACTAGAAAGAAAAACGTACGAGCCCTCATTACTTCAAAATAGTTATTTTAAATTACAGTAATTTTTCCGTGTCGTTTTACAAGCATTCATGATTTTTGATTTGTGTCACTTCGAAGCGGGGGTGACATATTATGTCGTTAGCGGGTTCTGGATTCACAAATAAAGATCCGTATCGATACATTCGTTCTATCGGGAGTTATCGTCTTATCGTCATCGAATTTTTGACCGATTAATACTTGATATAACTGAAGAAGTAATATCTATAATATTTATTCTACTCTTATCTTATTTAAATGTCTGATATGATTTTGTTTTTTAAATGAAATCTTCGCTTTCAGGTGATCAGTTGCAAAGTACTGTTGTGCTTGCGAAGCGAGGTATCTTTGGTCGAGGCTTATTGTGGCTGACACTTCGCCATAATAATGAAACGACCACATTTAGTTTGCACCAGGAGTAAGTTTATTTCATTTTATTCTTAAACTTTAAAAAAAATATATATATTGTGTTGATTTTTTCCTCAAATAATAGATTGAAGCTTTACCCGGCATCCTACACCATAAATTGAGGTGATCTTTGCTTGGGGCTTTAAACTTTTATTAATTACTATGAAAATGATTTTACTTTTGGGGTTAACATGCGTACTCAGAAGGTGAACTAGGCTGTAGAGAATTTAGAGAACAATTTATAAGACAACATACATTTATTAACACAATTATTGACATATATTAGTGAGGCGTCCCTCCATAATCGCACATCTGGAATAAAATATCTATAAAACATGAAATAAATTATATAGACTTAAATGTTCTGGTAACTCCCGCAACATGAAGGTGCCATTCGTCTCGATGTCGGAGAAAAATGTAAAATAAAAGATTCCGTTACCTTGTAAGTCTTCTTTATTCATAACCACACTCAAGCCTGTGGTTTCTCCTCCAGGATCCACAAAGATTGAGGAACTTCTAGTCCCTTCGAAGTAGGCAGCAGGGATGATCTCCCTCCAGCAGCAAAATGAGAGTCTTCGGTCTCCTACGTCCGCTCAAACAGGAGTCTCCTTCCTCCTACAGCTCAGCCAGGAATGTCCTCTCCCTCAACAGCTCAACTCTGAATAACTGTTCAGCTCAACAGCTGAACTCGTAAAGACTACCTCCCCTAGTAGCTGAATGAGGACTGTCTACCTCAACAGCTCAACGAGCAATCTCTGTCTGCCCCGACAGCTCAACTAGGACCAACTACCTCCTCTGATAGCTCAACTAGGACTCCTACCTCCTCTGATAGCTCAACTAGGACTCCTACCTCCTCTGATAGCTCAACTAGGACTCCCTACCTCATACCGCACTTCAGCGAGGAACCCTTGAATTTCCATCCCCTCCACTTTATGTATCTTCCTACTAGTGCGCTTCTCGTGGTCGCTCTCATAACTATAATTAACAATCAGTCTGTGATATTTGCAATATATCACAATTGCCTCCCTTTGATTAAAAAAATTGCGGAGATACATTAGTTAAGGTAGCGACGTAATTTTTTAATTTTTTCACTTGGCTCTAACTTCACTCACTTCTGAACACTTCTTATATTACACTGTACAATCTTATACTATATTACAATTTTTTACAATATATAACGATGGCTTTAAAAATGGCTTGAATGTCTGTTTCGTACTTTATCAACTTCGTCCTGTCTGTTTGTCTCATATTTTATCAGCTTTGTACTGTCCGTCTGTCTCATATTCTATCAGCTTTGTACTGTCGGCTTCTTTAATTAAATTATTACTTTAAATTATTTATTCTTCATATTCTCCTTAAATTTTTTATTATTTATTCTTCAAATTCTTTATTATTCATCGAAACATGTGCCTTGGTAATAAAATTCCTTTTTTTTCTTTAACTATCAATCTTCATTTTCCTGCTATCATATCTCATTCCAAATACCCCACTTAGGTATCAATTATTAACGACGACCGACGAAGAATGCTTCCACAGCATTAAAATACTAATAACGACGAAATATGCTCTCAACGCATCTATATCCACAACTACCACAAATATCGACGAAGAATGTCTTTACACGACATCGTAGATTAGCCCTCTTTCGGCTCACAAAATTCTTCATAAACTTTCATATCATTATTTATCGTCAATATCCTTCTCTGTATAATAATTACCAATACCATTCTTTCTTTACTTCGCACCATATTCAATCATCAAGGCATCCAAAAATAACAATGTTAATAAAGTTTTCCTTATTTATCTATCAAAATTTAATCAGCCGACAGTCAAAAGAATCAAAATACTCTGTTGAGTTATCTTCCAAGGTGAAAACCCGCCATCCTAACAATGTCCTAACTTAATTTGATTTTTATACTATCTCGAAATGTCCTGTCCTGTATCGTCATGTTGAAACCTGCAAGCCGCTATCATAATACTTTTTTTTTTAAATTAATTTGATTTCTTCACTATCTTGAACTATCCTGTCTAGTATTGTTGTGTTTAGATCTGAAGCCGCTATATTAACAATGCGTCGAAGTTAATTTAATTCTTACTTATCTACAAATGTTGAACAATCCTGTCCTGTCAGGTTTAGACCTGAAGCCCGCCAAAATGAATAACTAACAAAAAAAAATTAACACAAAACGAAACGAAAAATATATGAACGCTAAACTATATAATACTTATTTACAATTTTTATTTACAAACATGCCCAGTATGGATATTTTCCTGAATTCCGAAAAATACCCAATTGCACTCAACTAGCCGGGGGTTCGTGGGACCCCAAGAATCCTGGTCAATTCCGTCTGCGGCGTTGAGTTAGTTCCGGGCTCTTCCCTGTCTCTTCTCCATTGTCTTCCTCATGTCTGTTTATGCAGTTAGTTTGGTTTTCTTTTTTATAATATCTACTGTCCCGTGCTGGGTTCTGTTGCCCAGTTTGGTCGTGTTGTATTGTCCTAAATTGGTTGTCCGGTCTTCGGTAATTATTATTAAGTCCATTGTTAAAATTGTCTCTTGTCCTGTCTATGTATTTCCTATGGTAATCATTTTGATCATTCGTATTTTGTAAATTATGTCTTGGATGAAATTGTTGTTCCGGATCATTATTGTTGTTTCTCCAAAAGTCGGGTCTGTATTGGTCTCTCTGTCTAAAGTTTGTATTATATTGTCTGTCTCCGAGAATTTCTCTCTTGATTACCTTTTCTCCAACGTTCTCTAAGATGTCTGCGAATGCATCTACTGTTTTTGTCCCTTGTACTATTACGCTTGTCTCAACCGTTTTCCCAAAATGTCGGGCCATTCTTTGACAGATGTAGGTCTCACTACTTTTTGTACTCCTCTCACGGATTCTAGCGACTAACTTTACAAAATATTCTACTGGCGACTGGTCCATGTGTTCTTTGAACGTCTCCGTGTCCAATTCCAGGGACACTATATTATCGTATGTCTCCCCATGAAATTTGTCTTTGAATGTTTGTATAAAGATGTCTATGTCTGTTATCTCATCTTTCTTTCTTAGAAACCACCACTGTGCTTCTGCTTCTAAATGTTCCAAAATAAACCTACTGAAATTGCTAGGTCTGCGTGACTGATACTCTGAAACTAAGTCTTCCAAAAATTGTAGCGGTAAGTCCTTTTTACTGTTTTTGAATGTAAATTTTGCAGGTTGGTTTTCTGATCGATATATTATGGTTTCTGTCTGTCCTGTTGTTCCTCTGTAATCGTCGGTAACTTGTTTTGACTTCTTCAAGTTTACTATTTCTATTTCTAAGTCCGTCACTTTATTTTCGATTGTCTATGTTTTGTTTCATGCTGTCTTTTGTCTCCTCATTCCTTTGTACGCACTCGTCTGTCAGTTCTGTTTTCGTGTCTAATATATCTTTTTCTATCTTGACCCCTTGTTGCACAATTTTCGTAGTTAATTCCTGTCCCTGAATGTCCATGTCAGTCTGTAATTGTTTATAATGACCGGTCAGGTCCTCAATTTTTATGTTCAGTTCTTGGAAACCATTTTTTATATATGTCCTTAATGATTGTAAGTTCTCTGTCATCTCTGTCCTAATTGATGTCATATTTGAGTCCATTCTTTCATTACTTTCTGTCATCTTTGTCATTAACAATTTATTATTTTCTTTCATCGTTTTATTATCCGTCCTAATTGATGTCATATTTGATTCCATTCTTTCTATTCTTTCATTATTTTCTGTCATCTTTGTCATTAACAATTTATTATTTTCTTTCATCTCTGTCATAAACCGTTTATTATTCTCTGTTATAATTTTCATTAATGTTTCTATGTCTACGCTACTGTTTTTGTCTGTCTCTAATACTAATTCCCCATTCGTCTCTTCGTCATCCCTTTGGTCACCCTCTGTCATTGACTTTGACCTTGTCCCTTCAGCCATTTTTAAAATACAAAATAATATAATAGATATAAATCAATATAAATTATAAATTGTTCTCTTATCTCACCGGATTTCTTTCGTACCCGGCACAATCCACCATAAATTGTGTTGATTTTTTCCTCAAATAATAGATTGAAGCTTTACCCGGCATCCTACACCATAAATTGAGGTGATCTTTGCTTGGGGCTTTAAACTTTTATTAATTACTATGAAAATGATTTTACTTTTGGGGTTAACATGCGTACTCAGAAGGTGAACTAGGCTGTAGAGAATTTAGAGAACAATTTATAAGACAACATACATTTATTAACACAATTATTGACATATATTAGTGAGGCGTCCCTCCATAATCGCACATCTGGAATAAAATATCTATAAAACATGAAATAAATTATATAGACTTAAATGTTCTGGTAACTCCCGCAACATGAAGGTGCCATTCGTCTCGATGTCGGAGAAAAATGTAAAATAAAAGATTCCGTTACCTTGTAAGTCTTCTTTATTCATAACCACACTCAAGCCTGTGGTTTCTCCTCCAGGATCCACAAAGATTGAGGAACTTCTAGTCCCTTCGAAGTAGGCAGCAGGGATGATCTCCCTCCAGCAGCAAAATGAGAGTCTTCGGTCTCCTACGTCCGCTCAAACAGGAGTCTCCTTCCTCCTACAGCTCAGCCAGGAATGTCCTCTCCCTCAACAGCTCAACTCTGAATAACTGTTCAGCTCAACAGCTGAACTCGTAAAGACTACCTCCCCTAGTAGCTGAATGAGGACTGTCTACCTCAACAGCTCAACGAGCAATCTCTGTCTGCCCCGACAGCTCAACTAGGACCAACTACCTCCTCTGATAGCTCAACTAGGACTCCTACCTCCTCTGATAGCTCAACTAGGACTCCTACCTCCTCTGATAGCTCAACTAGGACTCCCTACCTCATACCGCACTTCAGCGAGGAACCCTTGAATTTCCATCCCCTCCACTTTATGTATCTTCCTACTAGTGCGCTTCTCGTGGTCGCTCTCATAACTATAATTAACAATCAGTCTGTGATATTTGCAATATATCACAATATATATTATATTGTGTGAAGTTTTATTTTATATTTATATGTTTAAAATATATATATATATTGTATGAAGTTTCATTTTATATTTAAATGTTAAAAAAAAAATTGTATAAGCAGTTGAGAAGTCAAGAAGTACCACATTACAAGTATTTTTTTTGGAGGATCCTCCATTTTTCTAGAGAAATGTCGGTGAATCACTGGGAATGCACTTCACCAGAACAAATGTATCAATTAACTTTTTTTTCCCCCTCCAAAACCAGTCGACCGTTTGCGCTAATATTCAATAGTTATCTATGTGGGCTCCGAAATCCACATACTATATAATATATAGTTCTGTTCGTACATGTTAATTTTTCTTACCCCCTTCTTGCTTCGAGTACGCTTTTTTTTCCCCAGAATATTTCCTGTTGTACCATTCTCAATACTATTAGTAACACCATCTGTTGTTCCGTCATTTCGTTCGCTTTCATTCGAAGCATCATCTGCATCAGTACTGACATCTAAATTAAAAAATATATAAATTACGATTTATATAACATTAGTTACATTTTAAATAAGTATATATGAGAAATAAATTAAGAAAGAGACCTACATTTTCCATTGTTGCTGTTAACATAACCTCAATTTGGGAACATAATTTTTTTAGAAAGAAATCTGTATAATACTAATAAAATAATTATGTTATTATCTTTACCTTCAGTAATTTCAAAATCTGGATCATCAATTTCATCAGAGTCACTTGATATCACTTTAAAATCTGTCATCCTTGCCAAGAATCAAACCACAACAAAACGCATGGAGTTGTACCACTATTAAAATAATTTCCTGCTTGGCTTCTCTAACTTTTCTGCATTGTGGTGCCCTCTGTTGGCAGCAGAAGTAAGCTGGAGTTGCACCACATTTAAAATGAAATACAAATGACTTGTATGAACATGAAAGTGTGGATAACTCCAATTTTTTTAAAAAAACTTGAAATAAGGCCTTCATATTGTGTTGACACATTTCATTACATCTTTACTCTTTAGTTTCCTCCGGCAGATATCGCTGAAATTTAATGGATTATGTCCTCATTGGGTTTTGACTTCAAATATGAAATTTTATGTCGAAAAATTAATTACATTGTTTATTAGAGTTCTTGTGTTAAGCTTCTCCCCTAATTTCCCCTTCGTTTTGGTCGAAAACCTGTAGGTGTTATCTTTATGAAATTCTGGACACGTACAATTTCGTAGTAATTATTATTACAGATAATTTAGTTTTTAATTTTTGTAATCCGACAAGCCCCTCCCTCAAACTAAAACTGTACGATTCCTAGGGTACGTCTCACACGAAACACGCTGACCCGTCGACTCAAAATACTCTACGGACTACTGACACAAAAACGGAACTGTTACACTTACTTATTTACATACGGATCACAGATATACGGTTCAGCAAAAACATCCAACTACGAACGAATTCAGGCGTTGTTTCAGTCAAAAACCCTCAGACTGAACACAGTGCCCGACACAATACAAACTACTTTCATATGGTTTTTTTTAGAAAACTTTACACACATACAAACCCAGAAATACGTACTTTATCTTCACAACACTTACTACAAAACCCACCACGAAGGTTGAAGAAAAGATGGAACCGCGACTTATTGCCACCTTTTTTTTTTTACATAATTTTTCTTTATTTTTATCATCTCTCTTACCCATCCATCAAAATTGTCTCAATTCCTTTTTATTTATTTTTTTTTTTTTTTTTTCTGTTCTTGGCTTAATAATTAAGATAAATTTTCGTCCCGAGGACCTACCACTGGGTGGCCTTCCTCTCACATGCCCTTCACGCCAACATCAATAAGTACCATCATAGATGCTGGTTGTTGCACCCCAGCAACAGTTGTTTCTATAAATAAATTACAAAAAAAAAAAAAAAAATTTTTGTAATTTTTTGTCGGATTTATTTTTTAAAAATTATAAGTTTGGCCTGTTTTATAAAGTGTTCCAATTTTTTGGCCTAAATAAAAGGATGGCAGATGACTTTTGCCTATTTTATGTATGTAGGTTAATAACAGATATGATTGTTCAGACCTGTTATTGATCGTGTTAATGACGTAAAATAAAACGAACATTAAGACATCCAATCATAGCCCATTCTCATCTAGTTGAAGGATTTATAGTTTTGTAGCATCTTATGTTCGTTTACTATCTCATTACTGAATAATAACCTTTCTCAAGTTTATCTAGAGATTTACCTCAATTTTACTATGGCCATGCTCTATTTATTTGATCTAGTCAGGACATAAACACTATTTTTAATTCTAAATATAATTCCCACTACCGATTGATGAGCTCTCAGGAAAAATATCTTTCACTAAGCTGCCGTATTGCAAAACTTTTCTACCCCAAACACTTCTCCATAATAGCAATAGAAATTTTAGGATAATACTTGGTGGATTAAGATATATGAGTATCCCTGAAAGTTTCTGCACCTTAGGACGACCTCATACACTTTTTGTTCTATTGTCCCTCTTTGTGTATCCCCATTTCTCCAAAAATATACTAATAAACCAAAATTCGACTCATAATCAATTTTAGACTCCTTTGATAATTGAGGTGTAAAAAAAATCAAAAAATGTATTTTTATTTGACAAATAAAAGTGAGTAGAATAGTAGTGATACTAGAGGCTTAGAAATTAATTAAATTATTAATTTCTAAGCCTGTAGTGACAAATAAAAATAAATTGTTGAATTTATTGACACCTAAATTATCGAAAAAGTCTACAATTGATTCTAGTCGAATTTTGGTTTAATAGTATATTTATGGAGAAATGTTTAAATATAATTTTTTATTAGAAAACATTAGCGATTAGAAAAGAAAAACAATTCAAACATATAAAATAAAATATGACATTTTAAGTAAATAAAAAGAAATATATATATATATATTTTTTTTTTTTTATTTTTATTTACTTGAAAGGTCATATTCTATTTCTTTCTATTTCTATTAAAGTGCATGTTCATATTTATTATTGTAATATTATTTCTATATTTTTATTCATTTACTATATATGTGTGTATATATATATTTTTTTATATTCTTTTCTATAATAATTATAAAAATATGTATTTAAAAAAAAAAAAAATAATAAAATTCATTGACATATAGGTTGTTTTTTTAGTGCAAGAAAAATATTATCTATATAATGATGACTAAAAATGGAATTTATATGGAAGTAATACATACTTGGTTAATGTTCAAGTATATCGTTGCGATTTATATGGAAGTAATACATACTTGGTTAATGTTCAAGTATATCGTTGCGATTTATATGGAAGTAATACATACTTGGTTAATGTTCAAGTATATCGTTGCGATTTATATGGAAGTAATACATACTTGGTTAATGTTCAAGTATATCGTTGCGATTTATATGGAAGTAATACATACTTGGTTAATGTTCAAGTATATCGTTGCGATTTATATGGAAGTAATACATACTTGGTTAATGTTCAAGTATATCGTTGCGATTTGTCGATGTATGAAAAGCTAATAGAAGTTGTTTACGTAATTACGGATTTTATAACTTCTATACTTCGTAAAGCTGAGAAAGTAAAAATTAGTGTTTGTTCATGTTTACAATGAACTATAGTGTCCTCTTATTTCGTCGGTATATTCATTTTATCTGTAGTTCATCATCCAACCTTAAAATAACAAATATGTATATTTTTTAGTCTGTCCGCCGTTGTTCGACTTATGATAAGACAGCATTTTAACAGTTGTATCTGTTATTTGAAAGCAGCAATAATAGGTCAGGTGGTAATAGCGTTTTTGCCCATCACTACTGCCTCTACAGATAGGTTGAAGTGCTGCAATCTATTGATGTCGGTGTGTATTTCAGGCCTGAGTTGAGCCTGGGCAGCTTGTATCGTGGTTTGGCTGCTGCTAAGTACGGCTCCATGACAGGCAATACTTCCAGTGTTATGGCCACTGTCAACTACCGACCTTCTTCTTCTTCGAGGAGGATTGAGGACCCCTCTGCTTTGGCTTTCCTCCGAGTCGCCAATCTTGATGGACAACAGTATGTATCTTTCTAGTATTGATTTTCTAAAGTTGCGTTGTTAAACTTCAAAACTTATAGCTTTTCTTAAAGCCTTTATATTTGAAAAAGACATTTTTATTATTCTATGTATATGACAACAAATGAAAAGAACTTTTTTAACTTCGTCAGCACAAAGTTCAAAAGTGACATTTAATTTTGCTAGGATGTCATATTTATACATTTCTCAGATTACCTGGCACTACTTAAGATTGTGCCATCTTGACCTGATGGTAAGACCGGGTACCATAACATTTACAAATATTTTTAGTTATCAAGTATCTAATGAAATAAAGAATATATAATAGTAATTTTATATAAAAAAAAAAAAAAGGTTTGTGATGGCGGAAATCGAAACCGGTAGACTTTATGTATATATTTTTCTATGTGTATTTGTATTTTGTAAAACTTCATGTATATATTTTTGTGGACAATATATAAGTTAAACAATTTGTTTTTATTTATTTTATTAGCTTTCCAATATATCGACATAGATCACTGAAATGTATTCTGAGATATATTTACGATTACATCAGAAGTGTGATCAGAAAACTGATTTAATCTTCCACAAAACAGGAATACACAGTGCAGCCGAAACATGTTGTAGGACTTATAAAAAATTTTATGCGGTCCGCATCTAGAGAGCTGTTTTAACCTGAGTACCTAGGGTATAATGCGCCCTTAAGTGCAGAAAGATTGCAGTTCCTGTTATAATACACTACTCCCGATTAACCGAAGTTATGATGCGGGCAGGTACCATGGATAAAACAAAATCACGGTTAACCCAAAGGCTAGAGTAAACATGAGTTTCATTAGAAATATAGTTCTAGAATCCTGGTCTGAGAAATATTCATTCCTAAATAGAATCTTGCTCCACTTTTTTCTCCTCACGCATCCTTCTCTTCCTGCGTTATGGAAAGAATGATCTCACTAATCTCCATCGGATAATTGCACCATTCATTCTTTTAATTTCTTGTGATGGTGATTTTAAGTCAGCAAATCAACATAAAACCATATAAGAAAAACTCAAATTTGGATTACGTAGTATTTACGTTCTATCTTAACTAAAACCTTATCAGAAATACTTCTAAAACTCCAATTTTGATTCTGTAGAATTTACCTTCTGACTCAACTAAAACCTTAACAGAAATAGGTACTTCTAAAACTCCAATTTGGATTACGTAGTATTTACGGCCTAACTTAACTAAAATCTTATCAGAAAACGTTGTTACATTCTTATACCCAGTAATATCAGTATGAAATGATTTTGAGAAGAGGAGGGGGAGAAAGTGATCTGCAAGCTTTGTTGATATAAGAAAGTCCTACATTGGTCGAATCACTTTTTTTTTTTTTATACGTTAAAAGATATGTAACCAACTACTCATCTTGCATCTTTCAATGAAAGACAGACATTATTAATTATAGTTTTATTTTTATATTGTCCCCTGACTCAGATTTTGAATTATATAACAAAACTTCTTATATCTATCTTACTTCTAAAATATTTTCTAGTATACAGGGTGTCCTTTTTAGATGGCCCGGCTCAATTTCTATTCAACAAATAACGTTATCGAAAAAATAAAAAATACGTATTTATTATTTTTTAGTATAGTTTTAAATTATGAGATGTTAAGAAGCAATTATGGAAAATAATAAACGAAACGAAATTAGATATTTTTTTCCAAAATATGTACCATAACTTTGTTATTTCTTGACCAATTTAAAATTTATTTCAGCGCGAAAAGGCCTTTAAAATGGCATGTCAGAAAGTATAGGTAGGTAATTGAATACTTATTTTTTATTCTTTTGATAACGTTATCTGTTCAAGAGAAATTCAGCTAAAATGTAAAAAGGACACCCCGTATACCAAAACCATGAATCTTGCTTCAATTTTTTTTTTTTTTTTTTTTTCAATTTTGCAGGTGGAGTTATTGCGGAAAAGAAGTGGTTTTCAATCAAAAAGAGGATTTTGAAACGGCGACAGTTGAACTACGTCACAAGGATTGTTAATAATACGCTGATCTTTATTTTTGTAAATAAAATTTAAAAATGCAATTATATAAATATAGTCATGTTGCTGATATTAAAGTTGACTATGAAATGTATTCTATGTATTTTTTTTATGTGTTATTTATTCTGAATTTGATTAAATATATATTTTTCCAATTTATTTCGTTCATTGTAACTCAGAATATCCTACTCCATATGTTTATGGCTTGCTTAATAGTGGAAGATGATTTTTTAATTATTCAGAAAGACAAATCTTGGTTTAATGTATGGTAGATGATTTATTGGAGGAAGGCGTCGAAATTTCACAAGAAATTAAAATTTTCAAAATGTTGACAGCAAAATACAGTTGAATATAGATCATTCTTGTTAGTTTCTTAGTTATGTTAGTTATTATGACTCATGCCCGGGTTTTAACTACGAAGTCATATCGCCTACTACCAAAGCGCTCTTACTCTGATGGACATGAACCTTGCTCTACTATGGGAGTCCTAAATTTTGTTTTGCACTAAATTTTTATTCACGTAGGGTAGGGGTCTTTAATGAGTACCTGACATCGCACAGGCTCGGGACCATCGCTTAACGTCCCATCCGAAGTACGGCGCGCTTTAGATAAGATTTTTTTTTTATCTCAGATAAAATAAACTGAGACATCGGCCGGGTTTTGAACCCGCAATCTTCAGCTCAGTAAGTAATCAAGCATACCACAATAACAACTAACAATTATAAAAAAAATATTTTATAATTCGTTGCTACGCGATACAATTTAAACATTAATTTGAAATATTCCTAGAGGACGCCGGTAGCTCAGTGGTATGCGTGCTTGACTTCTGAGCTCAAGATCGTGGGTTCGAAACCCGACCGAGGCCCTTAGTTTATTTTATCTGGGAGGTAAAATAATCTTAAGCACGCCGTCCTTCGGATGGGACGTTAAGCGGTGGTCCCGAGCCTGTACGATGTCAGGTACTCGTTAAAGACCCCTGCCCTAGGTGAACATAAATTTAGGACTCCCATAATAGAGTCGGGCTCATGTCCACCAGAGTGAAGAAAGAGAGCTCTGGTAGTAGGCGCTATGACCTCGTAGTTAAAGCCCGGGCATGAGTCATAAAACCTAACCTGAAATATTCCAATCGCTAAAATATCTCATCTGAGGATACTTTAGCTATTGGAAGTGTAATGAACCGTTTTGGTAGGTACGACTAACCAATCGCGGTACCTTCTAAAAAGTTAATTAAGTTTTGTTTACGACTGTTAATTGAAAATATAAGCGTTATGTTGTAAAATGTACTTAGGCCCCGAAGAACAGTGGTCACAATTTTAATCTGTTTTCGGGCAAAATCGAATCAGATGTAAGTTAGCAGCATTTCATCACTCCGAATTTCAAGTTCATAGGAAACGAAGGAACGAATGAAATTTCAGTAGCAAATTATAGTTACATAAAAAAAAAATTAACATATAACAATAATATAAAACAAATCTTATTTGTTCAATTCATTTTTTGGTAAAATTGATGCAATCGGCTTATGATAGGTACTTTATGTACACCCTGTATATGCACATATCTATAATCTAACGTATAATTTTGTGTTCCATTAAACATGAATAGGATTTATAATTTATTTTTTGAAAATACTTATGTTAGTCGTGTAGTTATGATATAATCACAATTAGATTATTAGAAAATACGGAATAATTTTGGAAATATTGAATTGTTTTGTCTCACTTATTAGTTAAAAATTCAATCAGATGGGTTGTCATGACTGTCGTTAGACCAGCTTATAACTTTGTGTGGGACCAGTAACTGTTGCAATTAATTAAAATATGTGACGTCACTCTCATGATGACCCTTGTAGTATTAGCCATATGTCTAATATTACTTATATATATATTTTCATTGTGTTGGAATGTTCGTGTTTGTCTTCGTAAAAAAGAATTGTGTAATTTATACGTTTAATATATTTTATTAATGTATAAAGTTCTTTATTTATAAAATACCCATACTTCAACTATAGTAACGTATATCCGTTCAAAAAAAAATATAAAGAAAAGCTAATGTTTTTAATAAATATTGTCTATTTCACAAGATGTATAAATTATATGGGAGTACTTTTGGTATTGCTTCCATCTTCAGCCATGACCGGCTTCTTCTAAAATCCTCCTCTGATTACCAAGGAGGTTATTAAATAAATAGACAAATATTACATAAAGAGGTTATATAATGAATAAACAAACATAACATAAGGAGCTTATTAAATGAATAAACAAATAAAACACAACATAAGGAGGTCATTAATTAAACATAAGGAGGTTATTAAATAAATAGACAAATATTACATAAAGAGGTTATATAAGGAATAAACAAATAAAACATAACATAAGGAGCTTATTAAATGAATAAACAAATAAAACATAAAATAAGGAGGTCATTAACTAAACATAAAGAGGTTATTAAATAAATAGACAAATATTACATAAAGAGGTTATATAAGGAATAAACAAATAAAACATATCATAAGGAGCTTATTAAATGAATAAACAAATAAAACATAAAATAAGGAGGTCATTAACTAAACATAAAGAGGTTATTAAATAAATAGGACAAATATTACATAAAGAGGTTATATAATGAATAAACAAACATAACATAAGGAGCTTATTAAATGAATAAACAAATAAAACATAAAATAAGGAGGTCATTAACTAAACATAAAGAGGTTATTAAATAAATAGACAAATATTACATAAAGAGGTTATATAAGGAATAAACAAATAAAACATAACATAAGGAGCTTATTAAATGAATAAACAAATAAAACATAAAATAAGGAGGTCATTAACTAAACATAAAGAGGTTATTAAATAAATAGACAAATATTACATAAAGAGGTTATATAATGAATAAACAAACATAACATAAGGAGCTTATTAAATGAATAAACAAATAAAACACAACATAAGGAGGTCACTAATTAAACATAAGGAGGTTATTAAATAAATAGACAAATATTACATAAAGAGGTTATATAAGGAATAAACAAATAAAACATAACATAAGGAGCTTATTAAATGAATAAACAAATAAAACATAAAATAAGGAGGTCATTAACTAAACATAAAGAGGTTATTAAATAAATAAGCTAAACATAACATAAGTAGGTTATATAATAAATAAACAAATAAAACATAAGGAGCTTATTAAATAAATGAACAAATAAAACAACATAATCGTCAGACCACTAGTTGGAGTGTCGTTTGTCATGCATGACATACAATTTCGGTTTGTTTAATATAATGCATCCCAGAGGGCGCCGGTAGCTCAGTGGTATGCGTGCTTGCCTTCTGAGCTCAAGAACGTGGGTTGGAAACCCGACCGAGGCCCTTAGTTTATTTTATCTGGGAGGTAAAATAAATTTAAGCATGCCGTCCTTCGGATGGGACGTTAAGCGTAGGTCCCGAGCCTGTACGATGTCAGGTACTCGTTAAAGACCCCTGCCCTAACTGAATAAAAATTGAGGGTAGGCAAAATTTAGGACTCCCACAGTAGAGTCGGGCTCATGTCCACCAGAGTGACGAAAGAGCGCTCTGGTAGTAGTCGATATGACCTCGTAATTAAAGGCCGGGCATGAGTCATAAAACCTAACCTAACCTAATGCATCCCATCAGCAATAACAGAATATTAATCAGCTGATCAATTACTTTAACGTATGACTTAAATTTTATACGACCGTCAGAACAATCGTCGGTTATGCACTTCCCCAGCAATTATTAATATTGATATTCCGTGGAAAATTCAGCATCGAATTTTTGACAGATTACACAACGTCCCCTATACTTCGTATAGTTGGAGAAGTAAAAAATTGATAATTTGTAAACGGAGAGCGAATTTTCTTATTTTCCCAATTAATTTTTTTTTTTTCAGTGTTTTGAATGTTGCACTTTTTATACTAAAAACGTTTGTACTTTTTATGAAGTCCACCCAATTCATTTAGTACATAGTCTTCATGTATATTCGGTAATATATGTATTTGCTTTGAAACAAAGATAGTATTATGTGTAAAACGACCCCTGAGGAATCAGAAATCCGGAAAAATGAATGCTAGCCTACTGAGTCCGAGATTGCGGGTTTGAAACCTGGCCGAGGCCCTGAGTTAATTTTATCTTGAAAAAAAAAAAAACTTCCAGCACGCCAACCTTCGGATGGGACGTTAAGTGATGGTCCCGAGCCAGTACGATGTCAGATACAAATACACCTAACTCAGGTCAACAAACCTAGGTAGGCAAAATTTAGTACGCCCATAGTAATCGGGTTCATGTTCACCGGAGTGACGAAAGAGCGCTCTGATAGGCGATATGACTTCTTAGTGAAAACACGGGCATGATTGACAGTAACTAACTGAATTCAGTTAGGCGTAGTGATAATACATTTCAATTCTCCATTTTTACCTAATACAAACAAAACCTACGTTACTACCTACTGGACTAAATAATAAATTACAGTAAAAACTTTTTACTTAAGTGTGACACAAAACTAAAACGTTTTGGTAAAGAAAATAGGGAAAACTCAGGGAGGGAATCACAAAAATATCCGTTCACGATTTTAAATTATAATCTCTGTTTTTGAATGTTTATTAATTTTTTTTTCTATTCATTTGTTACTTTGTATTTTTTAAAAGAGTTTTTTAAAATATACTCTAAAGCAGTAGCATTGTTTTTATTTTAACTGATTATTTTTGATTTGTATTTAGTGCATAAGGGTAATGGTTAAGGAACCTTATTGTATAATTGTACCTCTGTAAATGCGGCTGTTATAATAAACTCTTCTTGTTCTTCTTCATATGTTACTGTAAAATAAATTGATAATATCTATTTTGATTCCAAAACTCGATTTTGTGGGCACAATAGTCGGTATCAAAATGTAATTATTTAAACAAAGTAAATCATATGTGTTATTCTTTTCAATGGTTATATCACCGAAGAAAAATGTGGCAAATAGAAAGAAAAAAATGTATTTTTATTCTGTTATTGTGGTATGTAAATTTTAAATGTATTTTTCTTGTATGACATAAAGGCATCAGCTCTTAAGATTAAATTTTTGAAAAATTCCTTATTTTTTAGAGCACGCGCAAAACAGTATAAATATTGTATTAGTTACTTATTGTCTCATGACCGGGCTTTAATTACGAGGTCATATCGTCTACTACCAGATTGCCTAACGTCCCATTCGGAGGACGTGCGCTTTTTTTTTATATCCAAAGGGCTTCGGTCGGTTTTCGAACTTGCGATCTTGAGCTCAGTAATAGCCATGCTACCAGTCTTATGTATTGTCAATATAATAAATTGTCAGCTGTTCTTTTCAAGTGTTCCAAAATAATAAAAACATAATTGTTAAAATTTTTGGAATTGAAAATATAGTTCTTTGTTGGTTTTCTTTGAAAACAGGATGGATAGGATCCCATGGTGGGTGAAAACAAGCAGATTCTTTCCATGAGATGTGAATTGAGAAAGGAACATCCTCTAAGAAAAATTAACAAAAGATATTGAATTTGAATTATATAAAATAAAAGTATTTAAAATAGTTATTGTGACTCATGGCCGGGCTTTAACTATGAGGTCATATCGCCTACTACCAGAGCGCTCTTTCGTCGCCCGACTCTGTTGTGACAGTCCTAAATTTTGTTTTCCCAGATTTATTCACCTAGGGCAGTGATCGGCAAACTGCGGCTCGCGAGTCACATGCGGCTTTTTGGCCTCGTTGAGTTTTTTTTTTTTACCACAAAATACCACGTGCAGGAGCATGAAAAGATAACCTGGAATCGTGCCTTAAATTAAAAACAACATACGAACCTGACTTACCCAAATCTTTCAAAGAGATGCAAGGCCATTGTTCACATTAGTGTTTGTCAGTCATTGTCATGATTTAATTTTATGGATACCTTACAATTTAATTGTATCAATAAATAATATCGTTGATAAGTTTGATTTCAAGTTTTATTCAACGTACCTATAGTTAAACTAAGACTTAAAACTTTAAGTAAAGTTTATTAAGTTAATTTTAGGGAGCGTTGTGGAGGGAAAGAAGAAGTAGTGTCGAGGATTGAGAAAGGTATGTTGAGATGGTTTGGACGTATAGAGAGGATGAACGAAATAAGTATACGAGTGTGGATGGCAGAGTTGGAAGGGGTCGAACTCAGTGAACCTACCTCAATCAGATTGAGGACGTTTTTAGCAAAGGCCAGCTTAGGAGTACCCTAATTAAGTTAATAACGATGTACCTACCTATATAGTTTAAGTTAAAAAAATTTGGCTCTCAAAAGAAATATCAATCGTACTGTTTGGCTCTGTTGACTAATGAGTTTGCCGACCACTAACCTAGGGTATACGGGTCTTTGATGTGTACCTGAGATTGAACGGGCTCGGAACCATTGCCTAATATCCCATCCGAAGGATTGCGTGCTCATGTTTTTATCACCTCCAAAGAGCTTTGGTTGGTTTTTGAACACGCGATCTTGAGCTCAGTAATAGGCATATTACTGGCGCTCTTGTATTTAAAATATTAAATTTAAAATTAACTAACAAATGAAAAATTTATATATTAAAAAATTCCTATTTCTTGTTTTCCGTCCGTCACAGTCAAATAAATATCTGAATAGTTTATTTTTCTGAAAAAACAAGATTAACCTTCACACATGACACACACTTACAATATAAAGTGCAAAATTAATTTTTCTTACCTCTTATGTCACAGTATAAAGTGTAAAATTTTTTTTTTTACCTCATATTAGAATATAAATTTTACTTTTTCTTACCTCATAAGTGAATCTTCATCTCAGCAGGTTTTCCTTTCCGAATCGGAATCAACAGAATCAGTCTGTTGTATATATTCTGTCATTTCAAATTTTCCCAAACACATTTTTCTAAAAATGAGTCCCCCCAATTCACACCATTGCTTGTACATACCCCCAAATTTCTAAGTAATATGTTTTCATTTAAAATTATACTCCTGAGTTCATTCTGTTTTAAATTCATTTTTCAAAATTTACATCGGTTACATTTTGAACAAGGAAAAATCCATAAGCCATTTACATCTTATGAACTAAAACCTTACTTTTACGCATTCTATCTTTTTAAAAAATACTATACCAACCATTGTAAAATTCTTTAAGATCGAAATTTGTATTTGAATCTGAAAATTTAAATTTAATCACGATGCTTACAAAAATAAGTTACAGCCTTCATCATTCGGTTATATTTTTGTATTGGATTTTAATTTTATTCTTATAAATGACTTTATTTACTATATTTTAAACATATTATATTAATCTACTTCATCCTGATTTTTTAAATATATAATGATACATTTATTAAAATGCGTGTATGCGGTTTCCATTGAGTTGCTTTTATTACGAAATTTGTTTATTTTATAAATATAGTTAAAAAAATATGTAATTTGGCCATTATAGGACTTTCTTATACCAACCAAGCTTACAGATCACTCACCCCCTCTCCCTCCTTCTCAAAATACTGGCATTACAGGTTATATGAAAGTAATGAGTTTTGGCGTAGGAGGGCGAGAGAGGGTGATCTGTTTACGTGATTGGTGTGATGTGATGGCCACAATGGTCAAAACGTATTCAGGAGACCTTGAAACGTGAATATTCGTTGAAAACTCGATCTCGAATTTTCGCATGATTACAATACTTCCTTCTACTACAGCTATAAAGAAATTACCGTACCTTCTTCAGGGCCTGTATTGACATAAATGTTAGATATTAGTAAAAGGCATGACATAATTGTGACTAAACCAATAATTAACATTTAAATTATTTACACCAAAATAAAGTGAAATATTTTATCTAAACAAAAACATAAACTAAATATATTATTAATATAGTTGTAGTATTTACGAAAGAACATTTGTCACTAGTAATTGTGATGTTGAGCAGTGGCAAGTGTGTGGCTGTACTGCTGAGGTACCTGACCAAAGAGAAGTCCAGGCTAGTCCTGAAGCAGGTCCCTCTGCCATATCCGCTTGAGACGTCGGAGTGGCTTTGTGGGGAGAGTGTTCGTGTATAATTACAGAATAAGTGGATTGGCGTGATGATGGAGTTTGTCGTGAAAAGTTTGATATCGTGCCCTGATAACAGAAGGTACAAATGGGATGTTGAGGTCATTATGTAATGTGAGGTTGGAAACGTAAAATGGCGCATTGGCAATGTGGCGTAGTATAATGGATTGTATTGACTGAAGACGTTTGATTTTTTGGCTGATCCCCGTATCTCGATGTCTAAGTCCAGATGGGTGTATGTTATTTAATGTTAATTATTTAAACTAATAATAATATAACATATATAATAATAACATAATAAGTCACAATTATGTCATGTCCTTTATTCATTTCTACATACATTAACGCAATATATTTTATATATGTTAATACACTCCCTGAAGAAGGCACAAATTGGCAGACATTTCACAACTTTGTTTTTATTGACCACAAGCCTCATCTCACCTTATTATATCGTTGATCAATCCTTCCCTAAATGATTTCTTCTGTACATCGTATATCTGGAATTGATAACTCTTTATTTTGAATATTTACAATCGGAATAAACCATAAGTAAATATGATGAATGATACATTTAAAAAATATATATACATCAAAAGCATATGGTTATGTACAAAATAATATGTAAAAAAAAGATTTATCTGGGAAGTAAAATTTCTGTCTCTGTTAACACGATAACTGCCGATAGAATGAATGTATTGACTCGATATTTTGCATGTGTATCCATAACACCACATGGACGTTATCTGTTGACTTTCAGCCGAATCGGTGCCACACAAGATTAATTTTAATACGTATAACATGTTTTAATTAATTTTATAATTAGGGTGAGTGCTTTTAAAATCACATACAATATACATCAACAGTGCAATAATGGGAGCCATGGTGGCCATGCGGGCTAGAGCGTAGTGCTTTGGTCGCATGGTCTCACCATGGTTTGCGGGTTCGAATCCCGTCCGGGAGTGAGTTTTATTTAGTAGATAGAACTCCCTCCCGTGACCATGGATGTCGTAAATAACTAGATACACAGTGACGTGGCTAATATACACCGTACATAAGGCAAAAAAAAAAAAAAAAAAAATGCAATATTTATATATTTATATTATGTATTTTATAAAATTTGAATTTTTTAAGAAAATTTCTCAAAAATATATATTTAAGTTTGTCAAAAAAAAATATATATAAATAAATGCCTTAAACTTTATTTTCTTGTATGAATATTGTGTTATGATGCTTTAGGTTAGGAAGGTTAAAGTTTGTTTTGAGGTTTCAACTTCTGTACAAATTCAAGGGGCGGGTTGAGGGGGTGAACTCATAAATTCAGAACTGCCAATGTAATGAATGTATCATCGACACGAAATTTCATATGACGAACCCTGCCCCTGACGTAAGACCAGATAAATTGTATTTAGAAGATTCATTTATTCGCGCTGGGGAAGTAGATTGCCGGTGATTTAGCGATGACTTTTTTATTTATGTTTTCCATTTATCAAACCGTCTAAATATACTTTTTATTTCTTCAGGACTGGTGTCTTTCTTGAGATGAGCCTCGCAACTGAAGACACTACCTGTGCGCCAGTCAAGAAGCTGCCATGTGGCTGTTCTCATCATAATCCTGGTGTTCCCACTTATGGCAAAGCTCTCAACCATCTACAGTTCGAAAGTGCACGACGATTTAAGGAAGAGCTCTGATCTCCATGCATTTTTATACTACCTTCTGCTGTTTGGCCATTATTTTTAAATTATATTCTTTTTTTCTTGGCCCCATGGTGGGAAAAAGGTAAAATAAAGAAAACGAATGAGAGAAAAAAGTTTTAATTTTAATCGCGTAAAACTAACGTTTATATTTATATGGGATTTAGGATTTGAGAGAGCTCATCCTCCACCCTTTATCTCGAATTTTCGAACGATTTCATACTTATAGTATAAGAAAGTTAGTTATTATGAATCATGCCTGGGCATTAACTACAAGGTCATATTGCCTACTACCAGACCGCGGGGGGGGGGGGGGGGGGGGGCACGTGCCAGAGCAAAAAAAAACAAGAAAAATTAAATAAACTAAAAACATTCTAGATTAAAAATTCCGTCTCAATGGTCTCTGCATGCTAAGCGTGCACAGAAAGTTGCTGGAAAACGATCGAGAACACTTCAAAGAGGAAGTTCTTTCACGATTTTCGGAGGATAAACGAAAATTGTGCTTTACCTAAATGTACATGTACAAAACAAGTGATATTATATTTATTTAAATATACATGAATTCGTCATTTCATTTCCTTGCTCATAATCTTCATTTATGTTATACTTTATACTCTTAAAGCTGATTTTACATGCGCAGTAAAAATGCAAAGCGCAGCAGCAGCAAATGCACGCTATTGGCTGTGTCACTTAATTCTAAAAGCACAGAAACCATAGCGTTTGCTGTTGTTGCGCTTTGAATTTTTGCTGCTCGTGTAAAGTCAGCTCAAGTATTACAGTTACTTTTACCCAATGTTCATTATTTATTTTTAAAAAAAACTTAAACTTTTTTTTAACTATTAACTTATGTTAATTCATAGGGCCAAAAAAAAACCGTTAATTCTGCAATAAGAATACTGAAATAGGTACCTATATTAAAAAAGGCATTGATAATAATAAAGTAATTTAACGACAACCCCTACTATAGGGCTGAACTGTAATCTAGTATCACGCTTCTAGCGTTCAGTTTCATCCACAGAATAACTTAATATTAAACATAATAGTGATTTTTCAGAAAATATACTAGAATTAAATATGATATGTGATTTGGCCATTACTTTTTTCTCGTTTCATTGTATACCGTAATTCTGAATGTGACTTTCTTATACCGAGTAATTCCAGTATGAAATGAATTTAAAAGGGGAGAATCTGTAAGCTTGGTAGTGGTATAAGAAGGTTATGTAATGGCCACATCACTACCAATAATAAAAGAGGTTGGGTTAGGTTTTATGACTCATGCCCGGGCTTTAACTACGAGGTCATATCGCCTACTACCAGAGCGCTCTTTCGTCACTCTGGTGGACATGAGCCCGACTCTACTATGGGAGTTCTAAATGTTGCATACCCTAAATTTTTATTCATCTAGGGTAGGGGTCTTTAACGAGTACCTGACATCTTACAGGCCTCGGGACCATCGCTTAACGTCCCATCCGAAGGACGGCGTGCTTAAGTTTATTTTACCTCCCAGATAAAATAAACTAAGGACCTCGGTCGTGCTACGAACCCACAACCTTGAGCTCAGAAGTCAAGCACGCATACCACTGAGCTACTTGCGCCCACAATAATAAAAGAATATTTTTAAATTCGTTGCTACGCGATACAATTAAACATTATTTTGGCAAGCCCAACAGAGGGCTCCGGTAGCTCAGTGGTATGCGTGCCTGACTTCTGAGCTCAAGGTTGTGGGTTCGTAGCCCGACCGAGGCCCTTAGTTTATTTTATCTGGGAGGTAAAATAAACTTAAGCACGCCGTCCTTCGGATGGGACGTTAAGCGATGGTCCCGAGCCTGTACGATGTCAGGTACTCGTTAAAGACCCCTACCCTAGATGAATGAAAATTTAGGGTAGGCAAAATTTAGGACTTCCACAGTAGAGTCGGGCTCATGTCCACCAGAGTGACGAAAGAGCGCTCTGGTAGTAGGCGATATGACCTCGTAGTTAAAGCCCGGGCATGAGTCATAAAACCTAACCTAACCTTGGCAAGCCCAACAGAAAAACTAAAAATTGCCATAGAATGAGAATCGTCAATAAAATTTTCTTGTCGGACCTGAACCTCATATTACATCTATCGATCTTCAGTAAAGTCGGCCAGATGGCAGGGGGGAGGGTTAACGCAAACAGTCTCGTAACTGGCGATGTAATGAATGTATCGACATGAAATTTCATATTTCAAGTCACTACACAATGAGAACATAACTTGTCAAATTTCTTTCTCTAAACTACGTATAACTGGAGAAGTAACATCAGTAATCATAAGACTTGATGTGATCTATCGCTTATCGTTCGTTGCATTTAACATTAGATAAGAATTACAGGAAGTTTTTTTTTGTAATCTTTTTTTTTATACAATCTCAAAAACACGTTTTTTTTTTTTATTGAAAATTTATTCTATGAGGAGTTATATGTTCACAGACGCACACACATATTTTGTTTTTTTAAATTTGTAATCTAACGGAGTGCTGGTGATGACCGGATTCTCCACTCACGCTCTCAGTTCTTTCGACGCCCTGCCTCCTGGTCTTCCTCCATTGCCGGACAGTGGGTTGTTGGGCAGTGTGGTGGGAGGGTCAGCGCGGGTCTCCCGCCGCCTCCTCTCCTCTCCACTAGTTGGAGAGTGGTATATGGCAGTGTGCGGGGATCCTACTGGTGCTGTCCTCGTCCAGTTTATATTTTTTTGTATATTTTTATTATTTTAATTTATTTATTTGTTTATCTCTTATTTTATGGTTTCTGCTTATTAATATACCGCCATTGATTTAGTACAGATTCCATTTATTTATTTTTGTATATATTTGCTACTATTTTGTTTTATTCATTTCTTTTTCCTTTCTTATTATGTTTTAAATATTTTGTATTACTTATTATTTTATTATGTATTCTTAGTCATCATTTCTGAATATTTTTTTTTTTTTTTTTTAACAGATCGTAGAATAAATAAATAAATTTAAAAAAAAATAAATAAAAATATATAAGTAACTCGACGAGGACAGCACCAGTAGAACCCCCGCACACAAATATTTGGAATCAGGTCAGAAAACATGAAATTCCATTTAAAACCCCGCATCGAATTTTTGATCGATTACATCACTTCCCTCCGGGGTTCTCAACCTTTCAGGCTCTGAGCCCCCCTTCATACTTTGGGTGAGGTCACGCCTCCCTTTACGGATTAAGTTAAAAAAGAGTAAATTTATCATATATAAGTCTAAATTTTACACTTATATATGATAAATTTACTTACATTATGTTTGAGTAAAATGACTTTGAACTTAGGCTAGACATACTCTGGTAAGGAATATAAAATCATATTTGTTCAAATACAAATTTTAATTACACATCATCGAAAAAATCAGTTAATATCAGAGTTAATAGCTATAAAGAAATTTCAATGATTGTGTGTTTGTGTCCAGCATCAAATTCAATTTTTTGTTGTAAATATACATGAAAAAACAACTGTTTCAAAAACTACAAACTTATTTAATTTTTTTTAAATTTGTTGACGCCTCCCCTGGAATTCTTCCACGCCCCCCAGGTTGAGAACCACTGACTTCATTTATACTTCGTAAAATGAAATTGTTAAAAAAAATCATTACCTACTTTTCATGTGGATTCATTTTGTGTTTGAACTCTAGCGATTAATACGGATATGAGAGAGAATGGTGGGGGTAGCACTATATGTAGCTGGATATTTAGTGGGGTTCAGTCCGGCTCGGGATGTCCGTCAGTCAGAGCTGTGTGTGTTGCCTCGTGCTCCTGTCTGTCTACGTTAGTGCTCGCGGTACAGCTCCAGGACTATGGAAGGGTACCGTACAAGTCAGCAATTCAGGTCGCGAGTTCTGGGCATTCACCGGCATCCGATACGCACTCCCTCCAATGGGCAGTCTTCGATTTAGGGTAAATCTTTTTCACTTCCTATCTGTATATGTTTATATACTTTGAAAAAAATACCATGAACACTTAAGAACATTAATGGAATATTTATATCCAGTTATGTGATTTAGTAATTGTAGCCAGACGAGACTAAATTTTACAATTTAATTACAATTGTCACGATCACCATCGATTTTACCTAATTCACGATTTTTATTTCTATTTGTTGCTATTATGTTTTTATATTTTCGAAGACCGACTGTGTTTTGTCGTCACTCTGGTGGACATGAGCCCGACTCTACTGTGGGAGTCCTAAATTTTGCCTACCCTTTATTTTTATTCACCTAGTTTAAGGGGTTTTTAACGAGTACCTGACATCGCACAGGCTCAGGACCATCGCCTAACGTCCCATCCGAAGGACAGCGTGCTCAAGTTTATTTTATCTCCCGTATAGAATAAACTAAGGGTCTCAGCCGGGTTTCGAACCCACGATCTTGAGAACTGACATTATTGCAGAGATATTGTTTAATGATTCAAATGAACTTGAAAGAAATAAAACTTATTTATTTATGATATTGTCTAATTTCACCAACTATATTTACATGGAAGTACTTTCGGTATTTCTGCCATCCTCAGCCGAAAGCATAAGAGATAAGACTCTTATGCTTTTGGCTGAGCATGGTAGAAATACCGAAAGTACTCCCATGTAAATATAGTTGGTGAAATTAGACAATATCATAAATAAACAAGTTTTATTTCTTTCAAGTCCACGCCACGATCTTGAGCTCAGAAGGCAAGCACACATACCACTGAGCTACCAGCCCCCTCTACGAAGTGTAGGTTATGTGATCGGTTAGAAATACGATCTTGAGTTTTCACCGAAATTTTCATATTTTTCGACCCTCTCATGTAACTTCCGATAGAATGAATGTATCGACTTTATAAGTGCAAAAAGAAAGTGGGATTGTCTGCTTTGTTCTATTTTAATTTAGACCTTATTATTTAGAAATTGTATTTAGGATTATGTTTCGAACCCTTTGCTGTAAGATAATTCTTTATGAGCAATAAAGTTATTCATTCATAAAAAGTTTCAAATCCATACTTAACAGGCAGCTATAAACTTACCTCTGCACATTCCTTGAGTCGATTTGAATAATTATTTTTGGTTAATCATTAAGGATTTGTTCTCCTTCCAAAGCCAGTCTACCGTTTGGGCTAAAACTCGATATTTGACTTACAAAATGGCTTCTGAATCCTCATATAAATTTTGTGTTGATACATTCATTACTTCGGCAGTTATTGACAGTTTTGAGATGAGCTCCTCCAATCCCGCCTTTTCCCTCGGCTGATTCTAACTTACGTAAGTTGCCGGAGTAGTCAGGTTCCAACCTCACCGAGAGTTAATCCTAATTATTTCACTGAAGAGAACTGAGACAATGGTTAGTTTTTCATTGAATATTGAGTAGCGGAGAAATATCACGACGGAGGGCGAAACTTGCAAGTTGATATTTTGTCTTGTTGCAACTTAATTTTTCCATGATTTACTCCAGAAGTTAGATTTTGGTGAGGTGTTTCTGTAGTATGAGTGACGCGGAGTTGGGTTTTGCGTCAGAGGCTAGAATGGCGTCATTAGCGTGCATGGGGAGATCGAAAAAAAAAAGAAAAAAAAATGGCGTATAATATGGGGCTAATATTGAGCCTTGAGGCACGCCGCATTCTGTGCTGGAGATTGCTAGATCATGATGGACGGCGAAATACCGATCTGATAAATATGGCTGAAGAATGAGATAATAAGTATGGGATAGAAGGGGTTCCAGTCCTTGTTTAATGATTTGTCTATGGATATGTCGGATATTAATGTGTGAGACATTACTTTTGTAAAAAGAAATTAGGAAGGCAACTAAACATAACAAGACTCAACTATACACAAATAGATACTACTATTTTAGTCTACTACAACTATACACTACTATATTTATTTATTATGACTCATGCCCGGCCTTCAACTGCGAGGTGATATCGCCAACTACCAGAGCGCTATTTCGTCGCTCTGTTCGACTGGAGTCAGACTCTTCTGTGGGAGGCCTAAATTTTGTCTACCCAGGTTGTAACCTTCCGAGTTCAATAAGTACCACTGAGCTACCGGCGACAGTGTTAAATATAACTACACCCAACTATACACTAGTATACTCGTATATAACTATATACAACCATACACTACTGTATATACCTAACTACACAACTAAGAAAATACTAACAGGAGTTGGATTCATTGATAACAGAAATGCTTCATTCGAGTGTGCCACTTAACCAAACTGAGGGCATAACTAGTTCAGAGATAGCGTGCTTTCTTACTCAGCTCGACACCCAGTCAAGGCCTTTAGGTTTTTTTTTTATCTGGGAGGTAAACTAGCTCGCCGTGCATCGGATGAGACGTTAAGCGATGGTCCCGAACCTTTACGATGTTTGATACTTCTTTTGAAAACTAATCTTAAGTAGGTTAAATTTAGGACTTCAACAGTTGAGTTGGGCTTGTATCCCATAATAAACAACTATCAACCTAACCTAATTTTAATTTTGTTTCAGGAGAATTAATTTATAATAATAGTAATAAATATATATAATATAAAATTATTTAATTATAAACCAATGAGGTAATTGGCTAGAGATCCGTACAAAGACTAAATATTATACACTGAAGTTGCCTTGAATGAGCGAAGTTAGAATAACTCAGGCCTTATGAATGTAATGTTCAAGTCTCTGGGCTAGTCTAGACACAGATGACGGAAAAATTTCAAGGCTGTGATAAAATATAATTGAAGGAATTATTCCGTGCCTAATTATTTTATTATTTTCAATATTCTGAAGGCCATTTGCAATATATATTTTAAAAAAATGGACATTTCACTTAATAAAATTATTGTAATTTCTTAGCTCTTGGATCTCAATGTGATTAGCAGGATATATGATGTTTATTGAATATATGTTTTCAGTGTGTGTAGTTTATGTTTACTGATTTTACCCCACTATTTTTTAAGTTTTTAAAATTTTTCCTAACTAGGTTTAGTTATTTAGACTAGGTATCTTTAACGTACCATCCGTAAGACGGCGGGCTCAAGATTTATCTGAATTTTTTTACCGTAGTACTACTAAAAATGACGAGAGGGTCAAAATTGTATTTTTTCCGTCACAAATTCATTGAAAGTTATTGATTTTTTTTGTTTAGTTATGCATTTACAACGTTTACTTTGGTTGTGTTATGAATAAATCATATCAATATAGTGTGTATAAAATATTTTAAAAAAAGTTGAGAAATTCGAATATATTGAGGACATTTATAATCAATAAATAAAACAAATTTTTTTTTGATATACTGTTTCGGAATAATAAATAACATTTAAAAATACTTTTTAAGATACTGATTAAGGAAACTTATAATAAAAAAATAACGCTTAACAAATAATGAAACAAAACACTTATTTTGAAATAGTGTATGCCACAAAAATCTTTAAATATACTACCAGTTTCGGTATAATGAATAAATTAAAAAATAACATTTTTGAATCAGTCTTTTTCACAAAAATGTTTTACATATACTACCGGTTTCGGTAGTCTTAGATTATAACTAAACCTCGCAATAAAAACCGATAGTATGTGTATACAAAATTTTGTGGGATAGACAATATTTCAAGTTTTTTCTTTATTTGGAAAAATAAATGTGGAAACGTTTCTATAATTATTTAAATGTTGACATTTGACCAAGGTGTTTTATATTAGTTGAAAAGAGCAAATTTTCACTCATTGTTCTTTTTATTGACTTTAAATGTAGTGAATTCGTTGCCTATCTAGGTTTAGATCACTTTAGTAGGATTCTTTAGCGAACGTCGTACGACCATCGTTAGGATCCTTTAGCGAACGTCGTACTACCATCGCTAGGATCCTTTAGCGATCGTCGTACGACCATCGCTAGGATCCTTTAGCGAACGTCGTACGACCATCGCTAGGATCCTTTAGCGAACGTCATACGATCATCCCTTAGCGCCCCTTCGGAGGGGCTCAACGTTTTTTCACCTCCGATATAAAAAGTCGGTGAATTATCGGCAATTTACTTCCCCAGCACGATTAATTACCATTTTTACTCTCCCTCCAATGCCAATCGTTTGGGCTAAAACTATTATATATATTATAGGTTTACATAGGCTAATTCCATTGAAAATTAATATGTGTCGTCCTCGAAACAGTTTTGGGTACATGAAATTTCATGTCGATACATTCATTCTATCGGGAGTTATCGTGTTCATTTACCTCTTCAACAGGGAAGATAGCTGTAGTGTCTGCAACGAAGACCGACCGGACGACATCCACCACTTCTTCATGGAGTGTCCAGCGTTCAGCCAATTAAGAAAAAAGTACCTGGTAGAAGCACTAAAGAGCCCGCAACCTCACAAGACCCTTTTCAACATTGCAAACAACCAAAACCTCAATAATATTATACTATACATCGTAAGGGCGCTAAACATTAGAGGACATTGAAGTATTCAAATAAAATACCATTTTTATTTTTGTTTTAATTTGTTTATTAACAGTTAGGTTCTATATTACTTTGTATTTTATTATTATTATTATTTTCTATTTTCATTTATTTGTACTTTTTTTAAACTGAATAATGTATATATCATAAACAGGCCGAACCCTGAGCCTAAAAGATGTATTTCTTAAAGGCTAATAAAGAATTGAATTGAATTAACACACACATAAACACGACACAGAACAAATTCCTTTGAAAACTCAACATCGAATTTCTGACCGATTACATAACTTCCCGTATACTTCGTGTAGTTGGGGAAGTAAAAATGACGTGTTTCGAACCTGAGATCTTCAGGTCAGTAAGCTGCTTCTTGAGTTACCGGCTCCTTCGTAAACACAGTAGATAAATAAAAAAAAAAAATTAAAAATCTATATGGTTTCACATTTTCTTTGAAATATTCACAATCTGAGAAAAAGTTATTTCTTGAACATGATTTTTTTTTTTTTAATATGATAGTTGAAGATATCGATAGTCGATTTTTCGTGGAACTGATAATTTTAGCTTTTAGTGACAAGGAAATGAAAAATTGTTAATGAAACAAGTGAGACACAACCGAGAAATACCATTGTTATCTACGACGAAGTGAAAATACTCATCAAATGATTATAATAATGTAAATTAGTAAAAAATGAGTTTCACCTTTGAATTTTCCGTCTTTTATCTTAGTATATGGAAATGTAATCGTTCGAAAATTCGAGATGGTGTTTTCAAGGGAATTTCACATTTCAATGTCCCCTGAGCAAGATCGTACCATTTTCGCGATATCTGCCCGTCTGTATGTGATTGACATTTTGTAAGGACTCCAATCGGAAGAAAAGAGAAAGAGGGGCTTGACACAGAAACTCTAATAACTGCCGATGTAATGAACGTATCGACATGAAATTTTATATTTAAATTCAAAATTCTCAGAGGTACTGTGCCTGGTAATATATAGAGAAATAGGGCGAAGGACGGCTCGACTCAATAAATTCGGCTGATGGGAAGGGGGGAGCTCAGAAGAGGGGCTCGAATCAAAAAATGCCGATGTAATGAATGTATCGACATAAAATTAAGTATGACCATTTAGAAGCCTCAAGTCAGCTATTGATGATTAGCTCAAGCGGTTGACTTTCTAGATTGAATTAGAAAATTTTCCTTTTGACAAAAATATTCAGTATATCTTTAAGAAATACAGTATTTTTTGAAAGTATGTTTCCTCAAAAGACGAATTTCTTGAAGTGTTTTAGGAAATTTTAAAAAGCATATTACAAACTTGTCTCAAATGGCTAAGCTCTTTTAAGACACCTTAACATCTTAATGTCACAAAAGGCTAAGTGCCTTTTTAATATGTTGTAGTAACCAGGTGGTTTGAATGGACTTCGTGTCTTCAAGATCTTATATCTCTTGGAGACTCAGTGTCTTAAAGGACTTATATGCCTTAAAAATCCTTTCAATGTCTTTAATAACCAGGAGACTTACATGGACTTAAATGTCTTAAATGATTCATTTCACTGACAACTTATTTGCTAATTGTGTTTATTTTTTACAGTTCATTGAATTTCTATAAGAAAATCAGCAGATGCATTCACTCAGTTTGTAACTGCCGCCAATTTCTTGTGTATCTATGTATACCTCTAGTAGCGTGCTAATGTACTGAGCTCAAGATCATGGGTTCGATACCCGGCCGAGGCCCTTAGGTTTTTGGTGATAAAACCTTGTGCATGCCTTGGGATGTCGGAAGCGTCGGTCCCAAGCCTGTATAATGTCAGATACTCATTAATGATCCTAAGTGCATAAACCTAGGGAGGCAATAACTCCCACAGTGGAGTTGGGCTCATGCCCACCAGTGACGAAAGAACGTCTCTGGTAGTAGGCGATATGACCTCGTAATTAAAAGCCCGGGCATGAGTCATCAATAACTAATTAACTATATATATATATCAATTTATTGTTATAAATTTTATATTTATATAAATATAATTTATATTTATTATTGTTTTTGAATTTATTTCATAAATATGTTTGTCCTTGAGTTGGATGACCTTTGTGGAAGAAGCTGCTATGTAGGATCATTATTTCAGTTAAACAGACAATTATATCAAATTGAAGCAAAATGATTTGATTTAAAAAAATCGTTCAACTAAATCTCACCTATTAAGGAGCGTTCACTTACAAATCATTTAAATAAATTTTGTGGAAAATTATATATTTGCCCACTGAATTGAATATATTCACCCACTTCTTCTAATTATTACAAAATAAGGCTCAAAATTAAAATGAATAAATGAAAATTATAAATTAAATAAAGCTTAGGCTTTTGTCAGATCTCTTACCGAAGGAAATTGGGTAGTTTTCCTGGGTTTTACTGACTTACGTAGCATTATTCTCTAAAAGATTTATCCAAAAGAATAGATGAGAAACTAAAGAATGGAGTGTATAGTAGAATACATAATATATATATATAAGATAAAGAGGGCTATATGACATAATATCGTAGTACAAGAAGGAAAATAAAAATACATACTATTTATTATGAAAATACACAATTTATTATATTAACTTAGTGGCGTTAACAGAAAACCTTTGGATTCTCTTTAAAAAAATAATATACCAACCAGTGTAAAACTCTTTAATATCAAAAATTGTATTTGAATCTGAAAATTTAAATTTAATCACGATACTTCCAGAAGTAAGTTTAAGTTATAGCCTTCATCATTCGGTTATATTTTCTAATTAGATTTTAATTGTATTCTTCTGAATTAATGTATTTTAAACATTATATTATGATTATTCTACTTGATCCTCATTGTATAAATATATAATGATAAAATTATTAAGACATTTGTTTATTTTATATAGTTTAAAAAAAATATATGATGTGGCCATTATAGGACTTTCTTATACCAACCACCCTTAGACCACTCTCCCTCTCACCCTTCTCAAAATCATTTCATACTGGCATACTAAGTGTATATTATGTAATGAGGACGTCAGCGCTATTTCTTTAGCGTAGTTCTGATTTATGGGGAGGGGGCTGAGTTATCTGTAATAGCAGTTGTATGAGAATGTCCTGCAACCGCCAAATCACATATATTTTGTTTTATTCATTTTTATACTATTTCATAAAAAACTAACAATAATAAAACGATATTTTATAATTCGTTGCTATGAGTTACGATTTTAAAATTATTCAGATATTTTCCTTACAGACATTAGTTTAGTCTTAGGGGCAAATAACTTTTGTCATATTGATCCTATATCAAATCTGAAGACTTACTAGTGTTTGTAAGAATGAGTCGCCTTCTCATATGAACGAAGAGTAAAAGTATGGCGAATCTGGAGAGGGTTCCAGAGGGAGAGCCTATCTGCATCTATCGTAGCTCAGCTGCACCAACTGCACTCTTCGTCTTTCTGGCAAGTCGACTATAGTTTTGTAACCTCTATTGCCTAAATGATATTTAGTCACAGTTACTGCTACAACGGAACACTGTGATAGTAACTGTGATTAATAAGAAAGGAACTTGTCGCCCTTGCACTTTCTTTTTTTCTTTTATTTTTTTTTTATCGTGGTGAGGAAGGAATTTCTCTCGGAAGCAGACCGCGTGACTGTTCGTAGGAGGAATGGTATTGTTCCGATTTTTGTATTTTTTTTAAATTGCAGAATATTAACTCTAGGGCGTTGGTAGCTGAGAGATAGCGTCCTAGCTTACTAAGCTGAAGATTACGGGTTCGAAACCCGGCTGAGGCCCTTAGGTTGAGCAAGCCGTCTTTCGGATGTGACGTTAAGCGATGACCTGTTGGGTAGTCAATTAAGATCCCCCTACCTTAGATATCTAAACCTGGGTAGGCAACATTTAGGTCATTATGACGAAAGAGAACTCTGGTAGTAGGCGATATGTCCTTGTTAAAGCCCGGGCATGAGTCACAATAACCAACTTTACTCTATTGAAATCCTGTTACTTCCCCAGCTATACAAACTATAGGGGATGTTATTTTCATCGGTCAAAAATTCAATCGGAATTTTATTCTTTCGGACACTGTTTCCCAAAATAAAAAATAAAATGTCGTGTCAGTGAACGCGATAACTTCCGATTGAATGAATGTATCGACTTGAAATTGTGTATGTGTATCCAGAACCCTATAAGGACGGTACATATTAATTTTTAGCGGAATCGCACGAAAGGAAGGAGCCTTTAACTAAAAAACCCCAATAACTATATATATATGTATATATATATATATATACAGGGCGTAACAAGTCGAGAGGGCGATACTTAGGGATCTTATAGTATACTTAATTCTGAACAAAAAAGTTCCTATATAATATAGGTCCGCAAATGCTTTGTTTAAAAGTTATAATAAAAAAACGCTAATACAACACTAATCACTTGAAAGTACAGAATAACTACAATAATTGTTCAAAATGTCTTCCCTGTTGTCGTACACATAATTAACACCTCCGGGCAACTGAATTTATGGCTGTTGCAGGCCATCTCACTGGTCCAAAGCGTCCGACTCATCTCCTTGGATAATTTCTGTCCATCCAATCACGAATGACTCTGCCATTATGTGCTGGGCATCCATCCATTTGAAACCAACTATGTACTCGCAGGTTCAATAGGATATCCTCGAGGATGTCCACTAGATCATTTTCCAATAGATTTAGCAGGAAGAAATATTGGCGAAAGGAGATAGCGGTGAACATTCGCTGCATTTTATGCAAAACTGATTCACAATAAATGAGATTAGTTGCATTGAAATAGAACCCAACATTCATAAACATGAATGGTATTGAACTTTGAACCCTATTCAGACCCTAAACCCTTATACCAATTGCATGTATTTCTTTCTTTGCCCTGCAGTTTTTTTTATTATAACTTTTAAACAAAGCATTTGCGGACCTATGTTTATAGGAACTTTTTTGTTCAGAATTAAGTTTACTATAAGATCCCTCAGTATCGCCCTCTCGACTTGTTACACCCTGTATAGATGTTTCGACATAAAATTACATATTTAAACTCAAAACTACATGAGGACAATATCTGTTAATTATCAGCGAAATCTGTGATGAATGAAATGATCAGCACCTATGAAAGTCAACTGTTGTATATTAGCACAAATGGTCGACTGGTTTTGGAGGGGGAAGCTCGAAAGTTAATTGATCAATTCCTTCTGGGGAAGTACATTGCCGGTGATTCACCGACGCCTTTTTTGACTCTTGTGGTATTTTATTTAAGCTCTCCTATGTTCTTACTTTTGAACCTAAGGTCACTTGAAGAATATACCAGTAATATAAACTTTAAAATGACCTCCACGCGATATTACCCTGACTTTAATTGACTATTGATAGATGGCTTTGCCTCTTAATTGGTTCTCAAGACTCATTTGTACCTTAAGCTCGGTCAACCTTTACAAGTATTTTTGAGTTTTTTTTTTTCTTGGTACTCTTGTCTTCTATTTATATTATAATTTTTTGCATTTATGTTATTTCATTATATGTATTATTTTCCTATATTCTAGTGTATTCTCCTTGACTCTTTAAAAGCTTTTATTTCAGCGCCTCTTATTAGAATCTTATTGTCATTTTTTTTTCAGAGCCAATTTTCCTAGACTAAACTGCAATATTATTCGTCCTCATTTTCTTTGACTAATTGATTTCCATTTGAGCTGTGCTACCTAGATTAGTGGAATTATATTTGAGCTAATTTTTTTTGACTCGAGTCTAATGAACGTCTAGTTGAGCTGATCTACCCAGTACAGACTAGTGTACATATATTCGAGCTGATTTTCCTTGTCTAAGGAACGTCTACTCGAGCTGATCTACCCAGACTGGTGGACTTTATTTGAGTTGAATTTCCTTGACTCTAATGAACGTTTACTTGAGCTGATCTACCCAACTAGTGGACTTATATTCGATGTGATTCTTCTTTCTAACGTACTTTTATTTGAGCTGATCTATCTTACCTAGTGAACTTCTTTTAGAACTGATTTTCTCTTGTCGAAAGGATCTTAGTCAAATTTCTCCTTAAAGTAAAATTATAGATCAGACCTATATCCCCAGTCGAAAAGTTTTGGGATTCCTTTCTTGATCATTTTTAGTTAGTTGTGACTCATGCCCGGGCTTTAACTAAGAGGTCATATCGCCTACTACCACAACGCTCTTTCGTCGCTCTGGTGAAAAGAGCCCGGGACTCTACTGTGGGAGTATTAAATTTTGCCTACTTAGGTTTATTCACGTGGGGTAGGATTCTTTAACGAGTACCTACCTGACATCGCACAGGCTCGGGACCATCAGAAGGACGGCGTGCTCAAGGTTTTTTCTTTTCCCAGATTTTCATTTCTATATTTAAATATATAAAACAATATGTGCATATTTCAATATATTTTCGCTGACTAAGGATGCATTTCTATAAGTTATGCAGCAAACGGATAGATGTCACTTTTGAATAATCCTCATGACCCAAATCCGAATTAGCCATAACATGTTGTATTTTTGAAGGTACAACTCGTAAGCTATATGTACGCCAAGTCGTTCCACTACGAATCCGGTCAATAAATCGTAAATTACAATTAAATGGTTTTTCCTGTTCGTAAATTTTCTCAAATTATACGGCAAAACACATCTTAAGATTGGGGGGAATCCCGTCACCTTCTGGATACGTTGTTCATTGTACGAGCCCCAGTGCATAAAAAATTAAATTATTCTTATTTTTTTTGGTATTTCCAATATTACGTATTTAAATTTCGGGGGAATTCAGTGACGTAATACTCAAAATCTGTGGAGATCGTGTCCTTTTGCTTCTCCAGCTGTACGAAGTATGGTGGAAGGTATGTAATGTAATCGGTGCAGTTTCCAACGGAATTCCATGTTTTTCGACCTCCTGATTCCAAAAAGAAGGAAAAGAAAAAAATGTTTGTGAACACGATAACTCTTGATAGAATGAACATATCGACATGAGATTTTATATTTGTATTCAGAAACCTCTAAGGACAACAACTAATAATTTTCAGCCGCTAAGGAAAGGGGGCAGATTTAAAAACTGTAATTGTCATTTCGTATGTAAATTCAAACCCATTTAACCCTCCGTCGGGCGCAACTGATCTGTTAGGCACAACTGCGACATTTTAGTTTGCTACAACGTCCATGGATGGCCTAGCCGGTGGAGCTCCTCAGTAGCTGTCTGTTTTTCACAGATCTTTTAACGTGTACCACTCAGTTAGAGTTGAACCTTCGTAATTGTTCATAGTTGACAAAGTGGCCTGAGAAGCTCATTTTTTTGCAGTTCTGATTATTCTGTCCATCTAACACATAATTATAGTGTAATACAACTTCTGTGATTAAGTAATACATGTTTTAACACCAAAATCATCCAAAAAAATTAAAGGTTGAAGGTTACAACACCTGTTCGGATTTGTCATTGTGACCATCTTATTTTACAAGTTTTACTTTGAAAACCCTTGTAAAAACATTCATATAATGTACTATGACCGTTTTGAAAAATAAAAGATTTTTGCCGTGTGCCTGTTGGGCACATTGCGCCCGAACTCGTGAACCCAAATTTTGCGCCCGACGGAGGGTTAAGGAGCAGAATCATCCAAAGGGGAATGGATCAGAAACCGAAATGTGAGTCAAATATTGAGTTTTAGCCCAAACGGTCGATTGAGTTTGGAGGGAGAGCGAAAACTTAATGGATTAATTCGTGCTGGGGAAGTACATAAGCGATGATTCACTGATTTTTTTTTTCATTTTTGAAATTGGGTGGTCGGAAAACATCTAAGTTCAGACCGATTACATAACTTTCTTTATATTCGATATCGCAGGAAGTAGAAATAGTAATACAGAAAATATACAATATACAATACATTGAATATATTATCAGGTAAAATTAATTATATGCTGCCGTATCAATACATACAGTAAGTCTAATTGGAATAAATAATACTAACCTATTTAGATAATTCACTGTCATAATTAATTACTTATATACCTAATGAATATATCGGCAAGAAATTATAATATTTTTTGCGTTAAATCATTACATGGTAATTAAGTAGATACCTTAAACAATTTTGCACAAAAAAATAGCTTATAACGCCAATGTTGTAAAAATGTTCTGAATAATTGTAATTCATGTGAGGTCGCCTACTACCAGAGCGCTCTTTTGTCACAGGTGGACATGAGTCTCTCTTATTGAGGGACTACGTATATCGGGTTACAAACCCAATCCACATACAAATTTTTGTGTCGATAAATGAGGAGCATCCATGAAAAAACTGACAAATGCACCTAATCAGGTTTCTCAGAAAATGGGAAAAACCTCTTGAACCTGAAAAATAAGTTTCCTCCCATAAGTAATGTTTCATATGGGTTAGGTAGCCTCTCCTGACCAATTCAAAACACGGCGTAAATCAAAATTTGGTTAAAATTGCGTAATTTATTAATTTAATTCATTACATCGGCAGTTATAAGGATTTTTGAATTAAGCCCCACTCCTGCCTCCTCTCCCCTTCCCTTCTACCGATATCACTGAAATTGACTGACTTTACAAATGAAATTTCCTGTTTATACATTCATTATATCGGCAGTTATTTAAGTTGATGAGTTGAATAGAATAGAATTTAGAGAACAAATAATTGGGTTTATTTTCTTAAACTACATGTTAAAATTAATAAGTAAGAGATAAAAAAAAAGAAATCTTACAAGCTTATTTTTACATTTATGTTTTAGTCTCTTTTCTTTCTAAATACTGGCCATTCTTCAATTTTAAGTTATTTTAGGGCATATATAACATATAATTAAATTAAAAGTACCTTCTTTGTGCATCTATTTCATTTAAAACTCCAATTAATCACAATCAAGCCTTAAGCCTAAACTCTCACTCCATCTCAACTTAGACCTCCCAACCTTCGACTCCTCTACATTAATTAAAAACAGCTGATGGTCGTGTTTTGTTTTTTATTCATGGTTTTTTTTTTAAAACAAAATGCATTCATATTATTATTCACTAATTTAGTTGCTTCTTGCATTTTATTTTATAATCACACGATATTAAATCTTAGAAGAAAAACAAATATTTGAGATAAATTATAATAATTGTAAAATTAAATGAAAAAAAAATTGGAAAAAAAAACAATTTAAAATGCCTTCTCAAATTAATTTGACATGCCTTTTTTAAAAAAAAAAAAAAAAAAAAGTGTATTAGTTGATTGTGACTCATGCTCGGGCATTAACTGCAACGTCATATGGCCCACTATCAGAGCCGGACACCATATTGTGGGGCCTGAGTCGGGTTTCGAACCCACGTTCTTCAGCTCAGTAGTCAAGCACACTTCCTGCCTTCTCAAAAACTAGCTACATTTCTTTTAAATATTTTATATTAATTTTTTTTTTTTTTGGTTTCACAATATTTATCTTTATCTAAGACAGCGAGGTGACTCCGGATTTGAACCTGGGAACTTTAGGTGCGGCACTTGTGCACTTAACGTCATCATAGTTCACTTATTTACTAACACGCTGTAAACTAAAAACGGCCTACTTTTGTGGGTCGTTGCCTCTCTCTCTATATACGTCACCCATTTGATGGCTCCCCCTGTCCATTGTCACATAAGAAACAGACCGACAATAGTTCGGTATTTGTCCACCAGTACTCCTTTATAGACTCCTCCAAGGTGGAAGACTGAGTGGCTATTGTACCTGATCCTGCAGTTTCACCCCATTTGACTGATATAACCGTATCGTTTCTGTTTGGTCACAGTTTCGGACCGAACGTGCCGCTCTACTGACTGAGTCTGGGTCCGGTTGTACAACCAGGTCTCCATTGTCCCAGGTTGGTAGTCACTGATCTGCCTCATCTACTTACTGACTTGACCCATTAGTCAGCTTCACTGACTGGTTAGTGCCGGAACTCAACTAAGGAATCGTTCAGAAATTACCTAATTCAATTTATGGTCGCCTTGAGTAACAACATCAGAAATTGCTGGTATGAAAATAAAAAATAAAATGGGGGAAGTTATGTAATCTTTGTTTTCACCAAAAATTCTTGTTTGGGAGGGCTTAACACAAAATCTCTAATAACTGCCGCTGTAATGAATCTATTGACACGAAATTTCATACTTAAATTCAAAACTCCATAAGGACGACACCTATTAATTTTCAGCGGAATCAGCCAATGGAAAGGGAGGATTAGAGTAGGCTCAATTTGAAAACCTTAATAACTGCAGATGAAATGAATAGATCTTTACGAAATTGTATATATAAATTCAAAACCTCATAAGGATACCTTTTAGGAATGGAAAGATCGGAGGTGGGGGCTCAACTCATATACCCTATGTTAGAAGGAAGGGGAGCACGGTAACAAGGAAAAAAAATAAATGTTATTCGCTACTACAAATATCGCTCCTGAACCATAGGGCGGTTCTAGTTGGAGGACCGGCTTTATCCTAATCGGATAAAAGAAAAGAAAGAAAGAAACTTGGATCAGCTACGCTTACAAAAAACTATATTTCATGTAATATATAAGTATATATAGAAAAAACATACAAAGAGAAATATAAATTTGAAAGAGGGCGCCGGTAGCTCAGTGGTATGCGTGCTTGTATTCTGAGCTCAAGAATGTGGGTTCGTAACCCGACTGAGGCCCTTAGTTTATTTTATCTGGGAGGTAAAATAAACTTAAGCACGCCGTTCTTCGGATGGGACGTTAAGCGATGGTCCCGAGCCTGTACGATGGCAGGTACTCGTTAAAGACCCCTACCCTAGGTGAATAAAAAATTTAGGACTCCCACAGTAAGTCGGGCTCATGTCCACCAGAGTGACGAAAGAGCGCTCTGGTAGTAGGCGATATGACCTCGTAGTTAAAGCCCGGGCATGAGTCATAAACCCTAACCCTAAACCTATAAATTTGAAAAGAACATAAACATAAGAAACTAAAACTCCTGTGAGTTGAAATCAAATGCTTAATGAAAATTATATGATATCAATAAAACAAAATATAAATTATATGTTGAATAAAAATAAATGTTTCACAATTTTGGAACCGGAAGGCGGCGGTGAGGGCAGTGATGAGGAGATCAGAGTAGGTGGCGATGAGGATCGAAGGTTGATTAGCTGAGCAGAGAGAAGGGGATCAAACAGATGCCCGTAGCAGGTCGGGCTGAGATGAGCTTGATGATTGAGCGTTCAAAAGTTCGCAGAGATGTACATGCTGGTTTGGATCCAAGGGGACAACAACGCGGGACATAATCCCATTGCCAGCCGTAATCCTCTACCGCCTCATTTGTTATTATTGTTCTCAAAGAACTACGTCACCCCCCCCTCCCCCCCCCCCCCCACACACACACCCCCACATGAAAATTTACAAAGAATTCATATATTAATAATATAATGTACATATATATATCAATATATATATTATATCAGCAGTTATTAGGGTGTAATAACTGCCGATATAACTAAACTAAATGTGTCAATATATTTATTATATCGGCAGTTATTAAACCCTAATAACTGCCGATATAATAAATATATTGACACATTTAGTGTGAGGATTCAGAAGCCTCTATATAAGTTCAGATTTTTATCCAAAACGTGTTCCATTGGTTTTAGAGAGAACAAAAACTTAATATATTAATTCGTGATGTGGAAGTACTATGTCTGTGATTCACCAACGATTTTTTTTATCCTGATTTTAAATCAATCATTGAAGCTCCCAGCCTTTTCTTTTTCAGTTAAGCTTGCTGAAACCAGGTAGGTACCCAGTGTTCCAGTTTGTGTGTGACGGGCAGGGGTTAACCATCCATCATCAAGTTGCTGGCCAAGTCGAGGTTCACACCACATATGTGACAATTTGGTTACTATTCATTAGTTTCTGATATATCAGGGGGTCACGGACGTACAAAATGACCTAATAATCCTAAAAAAAAAAAAAACAAGCAGGTTCTCGGATGTGTTTCGCCTCTTTGCATCCTAAATCAGAGGAAATTACTGGGCCGTGTATTATGACTACAAAGGTGGCATTTCTAACTAAGTGCGGCCTTTGAGGTCCACACGGCAAACTTCCCAGCATGATATCAATATCATTAAGAAAAGTTGGCATTTTATTCAGTACAGAATTATTTATTCATTAAATTGAATTTATTCTATACATAGATTTTTAATTGATATGCAAATGCACATAGGTACGTACATACGCACACATACTTCTTTCCAAAAATACTGTAATGACTTTGTACCATAAAAATATGATGAACATTTTTATTTCTATTTTCGGACCTATTACAATAACTTCCCTATATGCTGGAAAGTTAATAAAAAAAAAAAAAAAAAAAACGCAAATAGCCAAATCATAATATCGCCATGCTTATCTATATAATCTTCCCTACGGGAACGTAAAATTTTATATTTATAATATAATACTTTTGAATAATCTAATATAGTCAGAAGTAGTAGTATATAGTAGTTACGACTTTCAGAATACGTTAGAAAAAAAAAAAAAAAATGAAAATAAATACATACAATCGACAATTAATTATGAGTACTTTTTTTAAGTTGAGAAAGCACTTGGTGAAATACTGATAGATTCATTACTTCAAGTAATATCACTTTTTATTTACCTATGGAATACTGATGCTTCATTACTTCAACTAACATTACTTTTTATTTACCTGTGAAATACTGATAGCTTCATTACTTTTTATTTACCTGTGAAATACTGATAGCTTCATTACTTCAACTAACATTACTTTTTATTTACCTGTGAAATACTGATAGTTTCATTACTTCAACTAACATTACTTTTTATTTACCTGTGAAATACTGATGCTTCATTACTTCAAGTAACATTACTTTTTATTTATCTGTGCAATACTGATAGCTTCATTACTTCAACTAACATTACTTTTTATTTACCTGTGAAATACTGATAGTTTCATTACTTCAACTAACATTAATTTTTATTTACCTGTGATATACTGATAGCTTCATTACTTCAACTAACATTACTTTTTATTTACCTGTGAAATACTGATAGTTTCATTACTTCAACTAACATTACTTTTTATTTACCTGTGAAATACTGATAGCTTCATTACTTTTTATTTACCTCCATTTCTGGATCTTTCCTTTTATTTTTTTTCTTATAAAATTTGTCGTATTCATGTATTTTTTACTGTGTATTATAAATATTATATTACTAGCAGTATTACCCGGTGTTGCCCGGAGAACATCGACTTTTTCTAATAATACCTCATGCAAATCCTATGTAATTCTTCGACAGTACATTCCTGACGTTGCAATTTTGAATCACTCACATGGAGATGAGGTATATAACCTTCAGATCCTGCTAAAAGGGAATGTTGTATGTTGTTTTGGTATGAATAAAACTAGGCCAAGCAGCGGTGGTCATCGTAGCTAGTAATTGCGAAGCGGTGAACACCCTTGTTAATATTTACCATGTAGTGGACGCACCAGCTAATAGGGGATGATGAACGCTGGGCACCACTTCTAGTACGTGCCTTTCTATGCCGGCCTTCTATGTTGATAGCTGCATAGGAACGCAGGTGATCACCTTGCACCGGCGGACACCCAATTTAGTATGTACATTGCAGCGCTGGTGGCCACAGCTAATATTTAGCTTAGGACCATTGGACACCACAGCTAGTACGTACTTAGGAACGCTGGTCACCACAACTAGTATTTGCCTTGCAAGGCGCACACCCCAGCTAGTAATTACTTGGAACCGCTGGGCACCACAGCTAGTACGTACTTGGGAACGCGGGGCACCACGAGGCGCCATATAGTCCATTTGTAAGAAAGCTACATGTGAAATTCCTTCAGAATTAATGGGGAGGGGGGAGCGTCTTGAAATTTGAAACGTCACAGTCTATTGTTCAACTTGGCTTCTATAAATAATACACGTTAAATTCCATGACAATCCGATCATCCGTTAATGACCTAGCACTATCTTTATACTTTATGTTTACGACCTAATCAAAACTCTTCAAATAATAGTTGTAGAGAAGACTGAAATACATTTTTACTGTAGGTCGCCGGTTTTCGAGCAACATGCCGAAAACCGTCCTGAAATGTATTTTCGAAACACATCTCCAATCGCCATTAAATCCTCAGATTTGAGATAGGATTAATACAGTTATAGTGCCTCAATGAAAAAAAAAATTATATTTCAAAATAATGTGGAAATTGTATCGCATAGCAACGAATAATAAAATATTTTTTATTAATAATTTTTACCGAGGCCCTTAGTTTATTTTATCTGGGAGGTAAAATAAACTTAAGCACGCCGTCCTTCGGATGGGACGTTAAGCGATGGTCCCGAGCCTGTACGATGTCAGGTACTCGTTAAAGACCCCTACCTTAGATGAATAAAAATTTAGGGTAGGCAAAATTTAGGACTCCCACAGTAGAGTCGGGCTCATGTCCACCAGAGTGACGAAAGAGAGCTCTGGTAGTAGGCGATATGACCTCGTAGTTAAAGCCCGGGCATGAGTCATAAAACCTAACCTAACCTATTAATAATTTTTATGAAATATGTGATGTGGCCATTTCTGGAGACAGTGGTCTGTAAAAGCATGGTTGGTATAAGAAACTCCTGTAATGGCCACATCACAATTTTTTTTATACTGTACCGAAGAAAGTAAACAACGATTTGCCCCGTACGGTATAGCTTATTGATCAACAGAAATTAAGTAATATTTTGAATTTTTGTGATTAGATCATCAAAAAAAAAAAAATACTATTAAACACTGATTAGCAAAATTGTTTTTATGAATTATCATTATGTAATGGCTACGGTTGTTATTTGATACCTCCTATTAGATAAACACCGTGACAGAATTGTGTTTTTTTGATATTATTCCTTTCTCGTATTTGGCATGCTCAAGTTTTTGTATGCAGTTGTTGAAACAATAACTGCATATGTAATATGTATATATATATATTATAGGTTAGGTTTTATGACTCATACTCGGGCTTTAACTACCGAGGTCATATCGCCTACTACCAGAGCGCTCTTTCGTCACTGGTGGACATGAACCCGACTCTACTGTGGAAGTCCTAAATTTTGCCTATTCTAAATTTGTATTCACCTGGGGCAGGGGTCTTTAATGAGACCTGACATCGTACAGGCTCGGGACCATCGCTTTACGTCCCATCTGAAGGACGGCGTGCTTTAGTTTATTTTACCTCCCAGATAAAATAAACTAAGGGAGTCGGTCAGATTTCGAACCCACGATCTTGAGCTCAGAAGACAAGCACGCATACCACTGAGCTACCGGCGCCCTCTATATATATTATATAACAAAAAATGTATTTTTAAAATTCTTCAAATTATTTGAAAATTATATTGGGAAAGTTATGTAATCGCTCAGAAAATCGATGCGGAGTTTTCAACGGAATTTCATGTCTTCCGAACTCGTGATTTCAGAATTTAAAAAAAAAGTGAATCATCGATAATGTCCTTCCCCAGAACGAATTAATCAATTAACTTTTCCGTCCCCTTTTGAAACTAGTCTACCGTTCGCACTTATATTCAATAGTTTACTTACATAAGGGCTCTTTAATCATACTAAATTTTCTGTCGATGGATTGAGTTGATTAGATTTTTTTTATTGTGCCCCTTCTCTGAACTGACACATTCCTTCGGCCGAAATCGCTGAAATTTCATAGGCATTGTCCTCATTCGATTTTGTCTTCAAATATGAAATTTCATGTCCATGTATTCATTACATAAGCTGTTAATCGGGTATCCTCGTGTTTTCAACTTCACATAAATTTGTGTGTCGATACGTTCATTACAACGCATTTATTAAAGTTTTTGCCTTCTACCTATTTCCACCCTCACCTTTGTCCGATTTGGCTGACAATTAATATGTCGTCGTTAGAGGGTTCTGGATTCACGTACAGTAGAACCTCTTTAAGTCGAAAACCTCCAAAACTCGAAAAAAGTTTTGTTCCTTTCCCCTCAAGCCCCAAAACCTCCATTACTCGAAATCTCAATCCTCTATTAGTCCAAATAATCAGTGAGTCCCTACAAGCCATTTTGGTACATATTTTCCCTCTATAACTCAAAAAATAAATTGGACCTCTGTATCTCGAACATAGCAATGTTTTATTTTACAACCTTTACAACTCGATTATTTGAAACTTATTACCTCTATAGCTCGAAGAAAAATTTGCCGACAAAGTACACCATTGTTTCTTAGAAAACAATTTAGGAGTATACAATAAATAGGATTACCAATTATCTAAAGCAAAAAAAATTACTGACTTTTTAATACCTACATATACTACGTATTTTTTATTTTAAGGATGTTTTGAAATAATGTTGATTTATAATAAATATAAATATGTTTGTTACTTCTGTAACTTGAATTTTTATTTATTTCATCTCTCTAACTCAAAATTAGTTAGAATGAATCTTAACCTCTACAAGTCGAAAACTCTATAACTCGATTTTTTTTGGGGTCTCCCTTAATGTTCGACTTATAGAGATTCTACTGTATAATGAATGATACATTCATTCTATCGGCAGTTATCGTGTTCATATAAACATTTTTTTTGTTGTCCTATCACATACCTTCTCTATACTACGTACTGCTGGGGAGGCAGAAACGTAGCATAGTAACGAGATATAACCTGTCGTCCTTGGCTATATTAATCCTGAATATAATTATTTTATTTTGTTGTTTTTCCTCCAGTTTTTGAAGGAGCCTCAAGGCCGCGGCACTTACACTTCCCTAGTCCCCATCGCTTGTCTTACCTTGACCACTGAGCCTTCCTTCCTTCCTCTATGCATCTCATTAGACCGGTAGCTTGAGAGTAGATCACTGTCACGGATAATAGGAACAGATAAACCTGCCTTATAAATATTCAACCTATAGCATCCATAATAACAATTCAATTCAGGATAGAATAATTGATTTAATATTGAGTTGGAATTTTGAGGTCATTATGTCCTTAAGGATGTAATCTTAAGGCCAAATCACACTACAAAAATGAAATATATAATACCGAAATATTTAATAGTAGGTTGTGATAATAAAAAAAATATATATAAAAAATAAAATTAATAATTAAAATAATAAAGAAATAATATAATATTATCACACTTTTTTTTTTTTTTTTTTTTGTATTAAAGGCTTTAGCTTGACGCCATTAGCCATCGTTCTATAATAGTAGTATTAGTCTTTATTCAATATTACTCAAACACTAATTCCAATACAGCTAATATAGGTTCCAACAGCTTCAAATGTGACCGAGGGATTTGTCAGGATATCTAAAGAAGTGGGAGAGGGCTTCCCCAGAAGAGAGCTTATAGTTCTCATACAGTGCCATCTTTCAGCTGCGTACTTCATACAGGACATGATGATGTGTTGCGGATCATCTCTCTGATCACTCAACTCACACACATCATCAAACCGTCTACCGATCTTATGTAGGTAATCCCCTGACACCGCATGGTTCGTCCTCAGTCTGCACATAACTCGTATCCAATTTCTGGGGGCAGAAACGTTTCTATACCAGGGAACATGGCTAACTCCAGGATTGTGACATCTATAAAACAGGCCAACCTTACTACTACTTTCATAATTTTTCTGCCAATCAAATCGCCATTTTTGCTTAAAATGACAGTGTACATCGTTGTAAGGAACGAAATGACCCTTGGCAAGAAGGTCAACAATTTCGTTGTTTTTTATTCCAGAGTGACCTCTGATCCAGGCAAATTTAATGACTTTACCTATCGATCTAAGTCGAACCAGACTCCAAGATTGAGATAACTATATTGTTCAAACGGGAACTGAGACTTACATTTCCAAGCATCTGAATGGCGCTCAAGCTATCAGTAAGAATCAAAACCCTAGAATAACTTACTGATTGTAAGTATTGAAGAGCATCCGCCAAGGCAGTTAGCTCAGCTGTGTAGACTGAAGCAGAATCTGCAAGCCTGATTGATATATCTACATTGGAGAAAGGATCAAAGACAGCCGCCCCAACTCCGCTGTCCATCTTTGATCCGTCTGTAAATATGGTAAAGAAAAGAGGAAACTTGGTTCGCAGAAACTCATCAAAGTAAGAGTTGCGTTGATTCTCATGGATCAAATCTAAATTAGGAAGAGAGACAATTGATGGTTTCAAAATGACAGATTCGAAACTGGACTGAAATACAGACAGGATCGTGCTAGAATAAACACTGCCTTAGAACATAGCACTTCTTGTGAACCCTTCAACCAGTAAGGGGGTAGGTTTAGTCTTCCAATAGGGGTGTGTGAGCACCTCCATTGAGAGATGAGCCATCTTTCGATAAAGATCATTTTCCATGGACATCATCTTTACAGCGAACTTGGAGGCTAACATTTCTCGTCTTAGCTGCAACGGGGGCTCTCCAGCCTCAACCAATATATTGTTAACTGGGGTGCTATTAAGTAGGCCAAGACATAGCCTCAGAGACTTGTTCTGTATGACATCCAGACAGTGAAGTCTGCTCTTACAGGCGTTACCGTAAAATAAAGATCCAAAATCGATAACAGCTCTAATAGTGGCTCTGTAGAAATTAAGGCAGACATTAGGATCGGCTCCCCATCTGGTGAAGCAGACTGCTCTTAAGATGTTTAGGTACTTTTCACACTTCACAGACACCGTAGAGAGATGGATATTCCAATTTAACTTCGAATCCAAAAACACACCTAAGAATCGAACAGTTCTACGCATAGCAAAATTATTGTTTCCAAAAGATATTTCCTCACAATTAGGAATGAATGTTTGTCGTGAAAAGGGTCCCTTTTTTATCCCTTGATACCGTTAGACCCTTATTGTCAGCCCATTCGAGAATATTGTTTACAACAGGAGTTAACAGATCTGAACAAGCTTCAATGGTTCTACCGGAAGAGTAGAGACAGACATCATCAGCATACTGGACCAGATGGCAACAATTGAGTGTTTATATCGGAGACATAGACAGCATAAAGGAGACAACTAAGAATCCCGCCCTGTGGGAGACCCACGCGGCTGATCCGTGACCCAACGTACTCTCCATTGATCCTCAAGTACAAACGCCTTTCTCTAAATAAAGGTAAAATTCTAGATACAAAGGCTATAGGAAGACCCATGGTTTCCATCATGACTCCTAAATGGGACAGTACAACAGAATCATAGGCTTGTGATATGTCCATGAACACCCCCAAAACGGACTCCTTTTTGGTGAAAGCTGAGTAGACGTCCATAAGAAATTGGGATTGACACATATGGACAGATTTACCTTTCCTAAAACCGTATTGGTTAGCAGGTAACAGGCTGTTGTGCTCCAGAAACCACTCAAATCTGAGTTTTACCAATCTTTCAAATGTCTTAGAAATACATGAGGACAAGGATAGCGGCCTAGACGATGAAGCATATTTACCATCTTTACCAGGCTTTAAAATAGGCACAACGACGTAATCCTTCCAGGCCAGCGGGAAAGAACCTTTTACCCACATATCATTGAAAATATCAAGAAGCAATTTTTTGGACAAAAGCGGCAGATTAGAGAGAATGGGATAGTGAATCTGATCTTTGCCTGGAGTGTTGTTAGCGGACTTGAGCACCATATCTAGCTCGCTCATTGAAAAGGAGCCCAGCAACATATGGTCACATCGAGAAATATTTGGGGCTACCTCTGGTTCGACAGATGGAGGACACAAACCATCAAAAAATTCCTCAGCCCAATCTCCTCCTGTAATAGGTGGACGATTGCTAATTTTTAATTTTTTTAGGGAAGTCCAAATAAGTGAAGGGTTGGTATCTTTAGAGATCGAATTACAGAAGTCCATCCAGGATTTTCTCTTAGATTCTTTAATTATTCTTTTAACCTTAGCAACTGACTTCTTGTAATTCAAATAAGTTTCAAAATTAGGCGTAGAAATATAATCAGAGTATGCTTTTTTCCTTTCATTAATAATAATTTGACACTCGGTATTCCACCAAGGATTTCCAATTTTATTGTTCGGAGCTAAGTGTGATCGAGGGATACTTTCCATAGCAGCCCTGTTCAAGTTACTAACGAAAAGGTCATAATCCAAGGGGTTATGTGAATTTAGCGACGATATTTGTGCCAGTCGGCATCCCGCAGCCTCCACCGCCACTGGGAGGTGGGACCCGGAGTACAGCCAGAGGGGGGAGAGACCAAAGGTGAGAGAAGAATAGTTCGTGACGTGAGCTATTTATAAAGTAAGTTGATATTACTGGTGGGGATTCGAACCCGCAACCCTCGTGTTCGTGACGTGAGCTATTTGTAAAGTAAGTTGGTAATACTGGTGGGGATTCGAACCCGCAATCCTTGGGTTAGTAACGTGAGCTTTCTGAAAAATAAGTTGATATTACTGGTGGGGATTCGAACCCACAACTCTCGGGTTGGTAACGTGAGCTATTTGTATTGGTTATCTGATTATCTTTTGAATAATGAGTGATCACTCATAAGATAACAAGATACTTTCAAAATAGGTTCTTGAATAACAATCTTTCAGATAACGAGATAATGTATCCGATGAGTGACAAGATAACCAAGTATCTTGAATAAAGTATCTTTTCATGAACCAAATACTATCTTGCAAGATAACGTTATCTTGTGAGATACGTATCTTGCAAGATACTATCTTTTCATTATTTAAAAGATAATGTATCTGACTAATGCCCAGGTCTGGAGCGAACCCACAAACAAACACAAACCTCGGTTGAGCTTTATTGATGACATCACCCAACACTCCTCTCACAGTTTGTACATCTCATCTTATTAATATAGATGTAGTAGATTGAGGTGGCTGGAAGAGAACACACACTTCCACTTATCACACTTCCACTTATCACACTTCCACTTATCACACTTCCACTTATCACACTTCCACTTATCACACTTCCACTTATCACACTTCCTTTACAAGTTGTTGCTGGTCTTCAAATAAATTTTGATTTCTATAGTAGTTTCCGAAAAGGGCCCTAATAGAAATATATAGAAAGTTGATAAAAAAAAACTCAATTAATAATTATTTAACGAACTCGGCCTCCTTCATGAGTGTATTGAGCAGTATCTGTTCTCTGGTATCGTGACCGATATGATTTCCCGAAAAACTGTGTGAGAGCAACCGAGCCTACGGCCAACATCACACTGAGAATGGCCTAACTCTAAAAGAGCCAAAGCTCTCCCCTAGTTCTTCAACAGTAAGACTTCGCAACAGTCTAGTGAGCTGGCTAAATGAGTACTGATGGTGAAAGACGAATGTTGATTTCTATAGAGGATTAAATCCGATAAAGCGGCTCCCAATTGTGTAAACAAAATGAATTTGTTTTTGTTTATTTTTATTTTTCATTAATCCCCAAAGAGATTGCTTGAAAAGAATGTGGAGAAGTTGTAAGAATAGTTTATTTTTAACTGGAAAAAAATTCAAAACATCCAAGTAAAAGAAAATGAGTGATATCTGAATTTTCGGGAGTGGTCCACTTCAATTTGTGAGCAGTTTGTATTATTACATATATAATTCAGAGATGCCATCAACTTTTTCTAAATTTGCTAAAAAATTTCAATCTAAACCAAAGGTATTTTCTTTAGAGGAACAAATATTGGGTTTATTTAAACTTAACTTATACTATAAATTAAGGAATAAATTCGGAAAACAAAAAATTAAATTATATACAAAAATTCTTAATAATTCCTAGAACTGCATTAGTCTTTTTTCTGTGACCACTCTTTTTTTTTTATACTGGGCATATATATACCTATATTAATAATTATAAAGTCCCTTCTTTTGTAGCTCACTGGTTTATTTGTCCTTGGCTCATCTCCGTACTTCAACTGCGTTAAGCCAACATCCTCTCGTCTGTGCTTGTCTATATAAAACAGCTGATCGCCAGAATTTGTTTCGATCTTTGGTTGTACCCCATTCATTTTTAACAAAAGCAATACAGTTTTCGTATATTTATATTCACTAATTAATTTATTAATGACCTAACAGCTGTTTTTATGAAACCTTTTACATTTTAGCTGTTTTTATAAGAAACATCACTTTTTCTTAGAAAAATAATTAATTTCTAGAATATTTAATCTAGAATATTTTAATAATTATGTGTGTATTTGTTACATCACAAGGAACTGGACATGAAGGGACTAAAGCCATTTCAGGTCATTGTTTCTTGTACCATTTCATAAAGCGCGTCTTACTATTTATATCACTTTTTGTGTTGTCCAAGGAGATTCTTACTTTATGTATAATATATTATTACAGCATCAATTCCCCCATCTATTTTTTCCCTTCTTAAAAAATAGAGAATACAAACTTTTCCTGAAGCACTCCCATCATTAGTGTCAGTTTGGAAAACAAAAAATTAAATTATATACAAAAATTCTTACTAATTCCTATAAATGTGTTCTTTATGTTAACTATTCTCTTCTGTCAACCAGAATATTCCTTTATAGATTTTATTCAATGAGTCGACCTCTATATATTCAAACACCAAGTTAAAATATAGAGTTCTACTGTTGTATCTTCTGTACTCACAGTTATACCAAACAATCTATTGTGATGTATAAAAATACACGCATTCAAATTATTAATATTATAAAAATTAATTCTATTTATTTCTATAAAAAAAAAACAAAGAAGCAACTAAATTGGTGAATAATAATATCAATGCACTTTTTTTTAAACAACCCATGAATAAAAAACAAAACACGATGATCAGCTGTTTTCAATTAGTGTAGATGAGTTTTGTTGTGGAGAGGTCTGAGTTGAGATGGAGTGAGAGTTTAGGCTTAAGGTGTGGAGAACTAAGTTGTAGTGAATTGGTAGTGATTAATTGGAGTTTTAATTGAAATAGATGCACAAAGGAGGTACATTAATTTATTTATATGTTATATATGCCCTAAAATAACTTAAATTTGAAGAATCGTATTTAGAAAGAAAAGAGACTAAACCATAAATGTAAAAATTTCGTAAGATTTCTTTTTGTAGTTAATTTGATTTTTTTTTTTATCACTTATTTGTTAATTTTATTACGTAGTTTAAAGTAAATAAACCCAATTATTTGTTCTCGTAATTTCAAAACAAGTTGGCATCTTATTAGAAATCCAAATAAAAAGTTGGTTGACATTTTTTAAAAACTTACGTGCACTTTCTTCAAAATTGCACGTCTTGAACTTTTGATATTTTTTTAAGAAATGAATTAAATTAAAAACCTCAATAACTCCCCATGTAATGAATTTATTGACATGAAATATAAATAAATGCATAACTCCTTTAAGGACAGCACTTATAAAGGTTCAGGGGAGGGGGCTCAATTCAAAAAGCCTAATAACTGCCAATATGTCGACACAGTGTTTAGTATGATGATTCGAAAGCTCCAATGTATCTCTGTAACTGAGTGAAAAATTAATACATTAGTACTGGGGTTGTAGATTGCCAGTGATTCACCAACTTTTTTTTTTTGTTTGATCAAATATCCGTTTTGTTACTTAAAGGCTTTAAAAGCCCTTCAGTTCAAGTTCTGTTTATATGTTTCCAGAATTATGGGAAGACGATGGAACTAAGAATAGTCTGGCTTGAATTTCGCCATCTAACTCGACGAGCGGAAAGAAAAAAATAATTATAAAAATACTGATGCTTTCAGTGAATAATAATGTGTTCAATTAGATGTTAGGATACCAGTTCAAATTACCTGGAGTTAGTAATTTAGATCCACTTATGATATGATAGTAGTAATTACCTAGCCTTGGACATTGTCGTCTTTTTGGTTTCTACTGGTAACTACGTTAATGTTAGTTGTGCATGTGGACATTTTTACTTTCTTGTACCTTTCGTATAACGAAGAACCTATTATTCTTTCGAAAAACTGAGATCGAGTTTTCAACAGATGTTTACGCTTCAAGAGGTCTTTGAATACGTTTTAACCATTTTCGCGATGATGTCTTGTCAGTGTGTTTGGAATTTTGTGAGCACTCATATACGTAGTACAGAAACTATTGTAATTCTGAACTTGAAATTGGCGGTCATGTGCCTAGAGCGTAGGGCTTTGGTATTGGTCTCACCATGTTTTGCAGGTTCGAATCCTGTCCGGGAGTGAGTAGATAGAACTCTCTTCCGGGTCATGGATGTTGTAAATAGCTGGATAACACCGTTATAAGAGAACTTTTTGGAGGTTGTTGTGAGTGTGCTGTATTTAATAAAAGACAGAGCTGTTGTCCACTCAGGAGTTTATTTTGCAAAGCCAGCTTTCAGTCTAATGAGATCATCTTCATTGCTAACTTAACAAAGGTTAAGTAAGTAGCTTACTTAACAAAGCTGTACCAGTAGTATTCAGAAACTGGTATAGCTCATTACCTTTGTTAAGTAAGTAAGCACTGAAGATGGTCTCATTAGACTGAAAGCTGGCTTTGCTAAATAAACTCGAGAGTGAACAACAGCTCTGTGTCTTTTATTACCGTTATAAGAGATATGGCTATACGCATCGCACATAAGGGCAATAAAAAAAAATTCGTTACGTTAGATTGTTAACTTAGATCTGCTAAGTTTATGTTAGAGATTGGACGAAAATTGAGACCACTTTACTCCGGGGTCTAAGTACATTTCACAAGATAAACCTTTTATTTATAACCCAATAAAATTTTTTTTTCAAATAAAAGTTGTAGAGAAAATTAAAAGGTACATTTTATATTCAATACATTTTTTCGAAGGTTGCTCGATTTGCTAGACACATGCCGAAAACCGTTCTAAAATGTCCTTTTTAATCTTATTTTTTTCGATGTTTGCTTGATTTACGCGAAACTGGGCAGCCCCATCGCAAAATCGGATCTTACCATAAATGTTCCTTTTTAAATTCCCAATCACTATTGTGTTCTCAGATTTGAGATAGAAACCTTTAAGAACAATGGTATACCGCCTCAAAAAACGAACAATGAATTTTCGTAATATTTCTAAGTTAGGTATGTTTCAATTGTTACGCATTGCAACGAGTGTTAATAAAAACTATTGTTTTTTATATAAAAAGATGAGAAAATAAATAAGTTAATAAAATACATATTACTAATAAAATACATAAGTTGAATTATTTTTATTTATTTCATATTTCATTCTTTTTATCTGGTTGATCCATTCGTGTTAATTATGTGTAATATGTTCCGTCTGGCTCGTGTGTTTGCTTTTCCGTCTGGCTCGTGGGCTTGCTTTTCAAACTAAAACGAACCTGGCCTCTGCAGTATATTCAGAACATCATTGGCTCTTTTCTTCGTGACAGAACATTTCATATAAGGTGAACAACACACTGAGCATTACAAAACACTAATACTTCCACCCTTAACCTACGCTTGCCCCGTACGGTTCTGCACTAGCCACACCAACATAACAAGATTACAGACATTTCAAAACAAAAATCTCCGGATAGCGATGAACGCACCCTGGTTTATCAGGAATACCCAAATCCATCGGGAACTAGGAGTTGCTCCTTTTGCAGCCCAAATCGAAAAACTCACCCGAAGTTTCCATGAAGGTCTGCCAGCCTGCTCTGGAGCGGTTCACTACAGTCTCGGCCAGCCTGTAGCTAGCAGGCTGCAACCAAGACTGTACCAAGACTTATTATTTTAATTGATTCTTTTCATTTTTATTTGCGTAAAGTACATGTTTAGTACTGGTCCAAATAAAAATGTTTTTTTTTCTTGTTTTGCGTAACATGTTGATTTAGAGAAATATATTTTAAAAAAATATAGATATGTGGTCACACTGTTTTTATACCAACCACTTTTGTACTCATCACTCCTGTCCCTCATCTGAAATTCATATAATATTGACATAACAGTGTGTATGAGTCACTCTCAGAATTACTTACAGAGCGCTCTTTCGTCATTCTGGTGGAAATGAGCCCGACTCTACTGTGGGATTCCTAAATTTTTATTCACCTAGGGCAGGGGTCTTTAACGAATACTTGACATCGTACAGACTCGGGTCATCGTAAGACCCTGAAGGACGGCTTGCTTAAAGTTTATTTTACCTCCCAAATAAAATAAACTTAAGGGGCCGGGTTTCGAACTCAAGACCTTGAGCTCCGAAGACAAGCACGCATACCACTGAGTTACCGGCGCCCTTTCTTTATATATTATTTTTAAATATTAAAAAAATTGATGGATCTCTGAAGGTCACATGAGTCAGAAATTGTTCTGTGTTTTTTTTAAATTCAATCCATTAAACATGTGTTCCAGTTGGATGTTGATCTTGCGGAGTCTTCTTTCGTGCGGCTCTCTCGGCTCAAATCTTAGTGTTTCATTACTACTCGTTCAATAGTAATGAAACATTCTTCAGTTGTCTTCCAGTCGGTCAATCACAGGCAATGTACTTCCCCATAACGAATTAATCAATTATCTTTTCGCTCCCCTTCCAAAACCAGTCGACAGTTTGCCCTAATATTCAATAGTTAACATATATAGGGACACCTAAATCCTCAAACTAAATATTGTGTTGATAAATCCATTACATGTGCAGTTATTGGGGTTTTTGAGTCCTCTGATCTTCTCCCCCCGTCCCTTCTGTCAATTTCACTAAAAATTATGTCCTTATGGGATTTCGAATTTACATGAAATTTTGTGTCGATACATTCATTAAAACGTATTGTAATTCTGTTGTTGCTTGTAGTCATTTTAATTCTTAAACTATATGAAGAACCCTCTAACTACGACACCTTTTTCTTTTTTTTCTCAGCCAAATCGACCAAAGGGAAATGGCGATTAGGGGAGCGGCTTAACTCTGACTATAATAACTTCTGTTGTAATGACTATATCGACACAAAATTTCATGTGATTTCAAAACCCCAGAAAGACTTGTGATACCAACTCTCTTCCCGTGACATGCACGTGCCGAGAACCAGTATAAAAACTTCCCCAATTTAAGATGATTGGCCCGTGATGGTAGTTCACCTTTAAGCTACTAGGTGGAACTACCATCACGCCACTGTCCCCAATCCTTTTAGGCCCCTGGCAAGCGCGGGTGCTGTCCGGGGCTGTTGAGCGGTTGTGAATCCGTGCTAGAGGGCCCCTAGGGTCAGCTGACGCCTGACCCTACCCCTGATCGGCTCCCGCTCCCTCAGCAGCTCTGGATTAAGGGGCCGCTAGTTGGAACTTTTGATACCATTGGTCCAACTAGTGTGCCCTGCCCAGCTCGCTCGGGGTTCGACAGAAGCAGAGTGCAGAGGACAACGCCAGTTGAAGTAAACCAGTCTCCAGTCTATCCTATCCAGCTGTGAAGCCAAGGGAGTCATCTCCACATCCCCTCACGCCTTCCGGGGTATTTTTGGGCGGCCGGCTCTGCTGGCCAGTACATCACCCCTTCTACATCACTATGTATCAATTTTCACCAGGAAAGAAGGGGGCCTCAATTCATAAATCCCGATATCTGTCGATGTAATCAATGTATCGACATGAAATTCAAGTCAAAACCAAATGAGGACGTAACCTGTCAAATATCAGGGGAGGGGGCTCAATTCAAAAATCCTAATAACGATTTAATGAATTTATCGACACAAAATTTCGTACGAGGATTTAGGAGCCCCTATGGAATATGAGGGGAGCGAAAAATTAATTGATTAATTCGTTCTGGGGAAGTACATTGTCGGTGATTCACAGACGACTTTTCTCTACTTTTTCTTAATGTTAATTTGAACACTAGATTGCTCTAAATTTTCGTTGAGTGTAAGTTTCCTGTTAGACGGCTATTTCCTTTATTATACATATGTAATTTGATATTTCCTTGTACAATACGAGTATCACATATAATAGAAGTGTGTTGGCTCCGACCTCGTTTCTGATATCAATTTGACATCATACTTATTGCCCGGATGGCGTTTATTATAATTCGACGTTTTCAAGGATATTTTCTATTGTTTAGTTTTAGGTCATTTTATAATGAATTAGATGGGAATTATTTTTTTTTTCAAGAGTTTGATATCTGGTTGAATGACATTACAGATTTTTAAAATTTTTTTCTTGTAATTTTTTTTTTTAATTCAATTTCGTATTTACAACTATATATATGTACAATATATAACAAGCAAATGTAATACATAATAAATAAATGTCTTGGAGGTTGAAAGAGAAATCATTCAATAATGACACTCCATTATCTTGTTATTACGGATGAGAAAGAGAAATTAAAAATATATAAAAAAAAAAAAAATGAAAAAGAAACATAAAAGGTTTGTAGATGATTACTCTGCAATCCACTAGTAGGTCTCGAGGCCATTGCCTCAGTCTCCGAACATGAACATTAGGAAGGGTTCTTGTGGCAAGTCTGCAGACTAAAGGATTAGGATGAAAGGAAAGGGTAGAATGGAATTCTGTAGCGAGATTTAATAACATCCCTTACAAAGGGAATCTGCAGGTCATTGTGAAGCATAGCATTAGAGACGTAGAATGGAGCGTTTGTGATTTTACGAAGGATACGGGATTGTAGGGTTTGGATTCTACAAGAATTCGAAGTTTTAGTTGAGCCCCAGAGTTGAAATCTAGTGAATAATTTAATACGTTGTCCCTGGTTTGTCAAATATTTAATTGTATTTTTTTTTTTTTTTTACTTCTTCAGTTATAGAAGTATTGGGGAAGTTATGTAATCTGTCAAAAATTCGATGTTCTCACCGGAATTTAATGCTTTTCAAACCATTGATTCCGAAAATGAAAGAAAAATAAATAAATAAATGGCGCATGGAACACTCCAAAAGTGAAACTTCTTTCGCGATTTTTTATTATTTTATTTTTTTTTTTTTTTATCCATAAATATTATTTTTATGTTGTACGGGATTTCTCAATTAACTCGACATTTTAAGTGTAGTTTTTTTATTAGCTTATTATATGTTTGTAAGTCAACATTATTTTTTGTTATGAACATCAGAAATCACATTTGATTCTAAAGTAGAGACAATTGGTCTATGATAAGAGAAATAAGAAATATAGGTTTTTCAATGAGAGAGAATAGAGAAAGAAAAATAGACGCTGTTTATGACGTCAGTAACGCTAATCAGGCATACACTCACCTTAGTGATTCATTATCAGTAGATTGGGTATTAATATGAAAATGTTTCTCTGAACTTGATGAACACTTTTTGGACGACGGTCCTGGACCATTATTCTCATATTCAGAGTCTGTATCACTGCCTGTCATGGTTTTAGGGTTCACCAACGAGGTGAGTGATGCGGGCAAGTGACAACCATCCCCAACTGCCTCTCAGAATTCAAAAAATTAAATGCTTTCACTCAACCCTGGGCGCAAACCACTTGTTCGATTTCGTCTTAATTTAGAATGTAGGTTCTTTAATCAGTGCCCTCACCTATTATACACTTTTTTTTTTTTCACAAAAGGACACTAAACCACTTTTTTGGTGGACGAACTAAAACACTGGTGCGGAGCGGATCAGGGTGGTGTTCAGCGCGTTAATTTCGTAACTCATTTACCAGCTTCGTCCCCAAGTTGCCCAGTGCGCGTAAAGAAGTGTCACTTGTTTCTGAATCTTGTCTGTTTCTGTCAACACGATAACTCCCGATAGAATATAATCGTAATGTATCGACATGAAATTTTATATGTATAACCAGAAACAAATGACACCACCAAATTTATCAAAGGGAAGAAGGGAATAGGTGCGAGGAGGATAACACCGGAGCCCTAATAATTGCGAATATAAAGATTTTATCTACATGAGGATTCAATACTTTCTGAGTCAACTATTGATTGAATTCTGATTTTCTTTCCTTTCGTAATTGTAGTTCTCTTTCGTCGGTGGATATGACCATCGCTTAACGTCCCATCCGAAGGACGGCGTGCTCACGGTTTTTTTACATAGCAGTTAAAGAATCTAAGGCTCTCGGCGGAGTTTCGAACCTTCTTGAGCTCAGTAAGCAAGCAGGTTTATTAGTGATCTACTGGCACCCTTAAAGAGGTCGTCGAATTGTTGGTTACTCAAAATGTTCCCCTGTTGCCTTGACACAAGCTTTTAGTCTCCGTGTCTAGTCATCAATGGCAGTACGCAGCAGTTCTTGAGGAAAACGCTCAACTGCACAGTTCAGTGATTGTTTGAGGCTTTCCAAGTTATGGTGTCTTCAGCTACTGCTGAGTTGACCTGGCCTTATGAGCAGGAGCGGAATCCTGCTGAAAAACCCCAGTGACTTCCAGCTAACAGAGAATCATTCAGAGGCTTCACAACAGGTTCCAAAATATCGTCCTGATAATTTTTAGCAGATGTTTTAATTCCTTTTTCACAAAAATGGTGCTTCGTGGTGCCATAATAGCTCACTCCCCACCAATCCATGACTGAAGATGGGTAATGACTTCTCTCCACTCTTCCAATCATTTCCTGAGCCTCTTTAGAACACACGATAATTTTGGCGAATAAATTTCTCTTCGATCGTAAAAATTTTCTCATCGCTGAACAAACTTTTCCGATGGAGACCATTGCCGTAACGACAAAGGAACACTTTTGATCTCTCCACCATAATTTTTTTTAAGGAAGCGGTCAGCCTTTGTCCTGTCATCCTTCGGAATGCACCCATCCTAAGGTCACTTTTTATTATGCGAGACATGGATCTGACAGAGATTCCCTTTTCGCGAGACATGATTTTTTTTTTCCGGATAGGATTTCTCCTGATTCGATCAGCCACGGCTCTCACTGCATTATCCGTTCTCACAGTGCGGGGACGGCCTAATCGAGGTCTGTCACATACAGATAGGATCTCATTCTAACTATTTATAGTGCGGCACACGAACATATGGCTGATACCCAAAGGTTCCAAAGTGCTGAAAATTTGAGTTAGATTTTCCAACTTTGTATAAAGCGAGCGTGGCAATCCGGTTTTTTTTTATTTTTTTTTTTTTTGCCTCTGCCTCAAGCCATTTATTTACAATGTAAAGTTATACAACAATATGGTTGACAGATATATCCGGTTTTCTTTATCACCCCACTCCATGTTAACTGAGCGAAAGAAAAATACAAACTAATTGGGATTATTAGCCTGATGTGCAAAGTAAACAATCTGATATAGGTGAGGCCTATGTAAACAATACCCAAGGATTTAAACATCGCACAAAATCGTAATTTTTAATCTCCCTAGAGTTCATAACTAGATCTGACGATGGTGTGAGGCCGAAACCGGTAGTTTTATTTTTATAAATATCTTTAGTGGAATAGACAATATTTCAAAAAATTAAGTTTGTTTTATTTATTCATTACAAATTCCACAATATGTCCGCGTTCCTCAACTTGAAAGATCTTACAATTTGTCTTGAATATGTCATTTTTCGTTGTATACAAATACTATAAAGAAGTTTTACATTAATTTTAACAGTTAATATATTTATTATTAAAATGTTAGTATTTTAATTTTATTGAATCATTGAATTCAACATACATTTTGCTTCTGTTTCTATCACATTTTTCAAAACATTACAATTTCTTTAACATCGTTGTCTTTGTATTACCACTTGGAAGTTTATTTTAAATCAGTGTACACCTCACAGAGGTACATAAGTAGGCTGAAATGTCCGCCAGTCATTTCTGATCGTTACTTTAATATTCACTCCTTGTTTTTTTTTTATTATGTTACTCGTTACTCGAGCCTGATCCAAATGAAACCTAATTCTGAAAGATATTTTGGACGATATTTATCCACGAATAAACTCATATTTCTTATTGCTATCGTTGATTAAAACACGACTCAGCTCCCTTGAAGGGAGTTTATAAATTGATAGCTTATGGCGGGAAATGTTTGGTGACGCTGTTTATTTGATGGATTTGCTACACATTGAATATAAATCCATAATGACGAAAAGTTCTAAATTTCAATTTTTAATATTAATGGCAAGTAGTAGCAAGTTCATCGTACTTAGTAACTCAACTTACTTCCTACATTTGTTCCAGATGCCCGGACTCGGTTTATCCCCATCCCCAAAACGTACCCTTAATGCCCGAAAATATCGATATAACCTATATTGGTTGGTTGGTTTATTTATTTTGGGCGAACAACTGCTTCGGTTATTATCGCCCTATCTAGTTACGTTCCTTACCCTAACTATACCAGCGAACTCTTAATGCAGTTGACGAGAACAGCCATGAAGGGATCCCACAGGGGGCCCAGAGGAAGGCCAAGCACAGGACCCAGGGCGACCAACGAACAGGCAGGCCGGGCGGGAGGACAAAGACAACGGCACCGCCGGGCCACTCACTCAAGTATATGAAGCATTTAGCTTAATCGTGAAGGTAATGGGACTTGGAGACGAGGGTGTGCATGTGAGGAAAGCCGTCCACACCCTCCAAGTCCGGGACCGTTCCAGTCCAAAGGCCCCGGCGGCGCCGCCCCAGGCCCCGCCATCCAGCCAGCCGTGCACGCCAGCCACCCGAGGGCCCCACGCAGGACCCCCCAGACCCCCAGGGGGACCCCCCCATGGGCTGCTTAGGCTCCACTCAACTGGCGGAGCGTCCTAAAAAAAGGCAAATGATAGCAGACAATAGGGCTCACATTTTTTGGTATAGCCCAGTTTCTTTTAAGAAATTAATGACTCCGTCCAGGATGGAGGGGTTATCCCCCAGCGCCTCCTCCAAGCTCCTCGGAACATTATTTTTTCTGAGAAAGTCTTCATAAAAGGAGCACTCCGAGAATATGTGGTATACACTCAGGGAGAGGTGGCAATGATGTCACCTGGGGGGCTGTTCTTTTGCGATCAGGTAGCTGTGGGTGAGCCGCGTGTGCCCGATTCTCAGCCGGGATAACCTATATTTAATTTTTTCTTATACTTTATAACAACTATCTTTTTTTTTAAAATATTTGAAATAGTTTTTTTCTCTTCTTTTATTATTATTATTAATTTATTTTCAGTTTATCAATGAAGCAAGTTTTCATTCTCCTAAGGTACTTTAACACAATGTCCTTATCTGTTGCGATAAAGAAACTTATGTAAAATAAATAAATAAAATTATTAATAATTAAACAAATAATAGTTAAATAAACAAATAAAATTAGCACATTTCCAGTACAAGTTATAGCTCTTCTACTAACTTTTGATTCCTACAGTAATTTCCGAAAAGGACCCTAAAAAAATTACCGAAAGTTTATGACATGCAATTTTGAAGAAAGTGCACGTTCTTAAAAAATTTCAATTAACAAACTTCATATGGATTTCTTCTAAATTTACTAGATGCCATATTGTTTTTCTAAATTATTATAAAAAAAGGTATAAATTATCTTTCTGGGTTAACAGGGAAAATGAATTGCATAGAATAAGAGAACAAATATTTGGAGTTTTTGGGAAGATTTTTTCGTTATAGTGTTTTGGGTCCACGTCAACAAAAAATATAAGCAGAGGTACTTATAACAGGTTCTAAATTTGCAGCACTGGGTTCCTGAATCCATGTTTTTTTTAATACATTCATGACAGCCAGAGATGAATATCCCTTCTCTAGAAGAGCTGCTTTCCGATCTGCATGGTCTGTGGTTGGATGGAGACCGCGGATCACTACCCTTTTTCATCTGCTATTTTCTGAGTATTGGATGATGGACTGCATTGCTTCATCTTGCGACAATGGTGTGTGGTGATTGGTAAGGGATACCTGCTGAATGTTGTTCAGCCGCGCAGCATTTCTGGGGTCTCTGGTATCTGTAGCTATCCTCTTCCGGTCCCTGACAAACACTTCCTGTCAAACAGAGGTGGAGGGAGTAGCCTCAGTAGCCGTGGCTTCCGCTTTCTTAGCTTCGTCACTCATGACTGATCGTAAGTTACAACTTACTCATCAGAAAAGTAAAAAAAAAAAAAACACGAAACAATAACAACAAATTAAAACATAAAAGGAATAAACTGAATTTGAAATATTTTTTTATAAGGTTATTTTTTAAGACTCCTAGCCTGTCCACCTTCACATCTCATTTCTCACCTCCTCAACTCAACTTTTGTTTTCCATTCATTGGTTCGTTTTTAAACAAAATGCGACTTCATAATATGAAGTCGCATTTTGTTTAAAAACGAACCAATGAATATATTATATTTATTTACTAATTCAGTTATTTCACTGTTTTTATACAAATAAATATAATTAATTTTATAATATTTTAATAATTACAATGTGTGTAATTTTATACATCATATTGTTTTCATATTTATATGTAATTCATTGCGTTTATTTATCACTTTATGTTGTCTGTAGGCCCATGATACCAGCTTCAAAATCCCTGTGTTTTTCCTGTCTTCAAGACTGACACTGTGGCTACATAACACGCTAGACAAGAACACTAGCGCTTCCTATCGAACGTTCCTACAACTGATTAACAGGTGACGGCACTTAGCCCGTTTGCTAAGCAATTGAATTTCTAAGCAAAATAAACTCTTTCACTTAGCTTTTGAAAGTCGTTCTCAATGCATGTATTTGCCAATAGTAATTGATGTTGCAGGTTTTCGTCCGATAAGTTCGAGCGTGAATCATGTTTGGTAAATTTCATTTTCGAAAAAAACCTTTCGCACAGAAGTGTATTAAAATAATTATCCTGCAGTCACAACACACAAAACGAAACCGGAAAACAAATTGTCAATTGACACTGAGAGAGCGCTCTGTTGTCAACAATGAAGTCAAAGAGAGCGTGACGCTGCGGGGGGTCGCTGCAATTCAATACTGCCCACTTCTGAGTATGTATGAAAACAGAAGCAATATAATAAAACAAGAACAGTTTGGGGATTTATTTGTTACAAAACTACACTAAAAATAAAAATATTGCAATTTTGAAAAATTGTGATGAATCTCGCGGGCCGTAAAGTCATTCAAGGCGGGCCGCGGGTTGGCCACTCCTTGGTATATATATATAAATATAGAAGGAGCCGGTAGCTCAATGGTATGCGTGCTTGTATTCTGAGCTGAAGGTCGTGGGTTCCTAACCCGACCGAGGCCCTTAGTTTATTTTATCTGGGAGGTAAAATAGACTTGAGCACGCCATCCTTCAGATGGGACGTTAAGCGATGGTCTCGAGCCTGTACGGTGTCAGGTACTCGTTAAAGACCCCTACCCTAGGTGAATAAAATATTAGAGTCGGGCTCATGTCCACCAGAGTGACGAAAGAGCGCTCTGGTAGTAGGCGATATGACCTCGTAGTAAAAGCCCGGGCATGAGTCATAAAACCAAAACAACCTTTCTAAGCAAAATATACAATTTTTTTTCAATTTTAGCACTTGGAACACGTTTGAAACTTTCCCTCCTCAATTATGGATATTGGAAAGGTTAGTTTGTCTTGGGTTATTATATGTGACGCTTCCATCACTAATTCTGATAATTTAACTTCCACATTGCTTCGTAATGGAAGCCCTTCTTCATTTCAAGGCTGCCATTTTATTTTAATGATTATCACTAGTAGATGCATAGATTAGTGACCTAGCGAATATACAAAAAATATACGGATATACAAAAGTGTACTTCCCCGGCAAGAATTTATCAATCTCACTCCAAAGCCGACCGACCGTTCAAGCTAAAACTCATTTACATATGAAATTGTCAATAAATTCATTGCAACGTCAGGTATTACAGTTTCGGTATTCGGCCTTCCCCCCATCCCTTCGACTGAAAATCAATGTTTCGTCCTATGTAGTTTCTAGATACTCATACAGAATTTATTGTCGATACATTAATTGTTTTTTTCTTCTGTTATTCACAAATAGATATTTACAACTGTATTAGGGATGGGTATCGGCCAACACAACATCGATTATGATTTTCTACTAATTAATCGATGCGCTTATTATTATTATAAATAATCGATTAATCGGACGCACAAACAAAGGTTAATACAATCAGTCAATAACAACTCACAAACGACAAAACACAAATGGTTAGAAATTAGAAGTAGAAGGTTACTTTTTACTTATCACCAGTTCACCACAGAGCCACTGTGTTGTATCGATAGTCGGATACGATAGTCTCCTCCCACTTTTTTAGGCGAGTTGCACTTCGGATGAATTATAATTAATTCATTTTTGTTTTTTTTCTCCTGTTTTTCGGATAAGTTGTAATTTTAATTAAAAATTTAATAATCGTTAAATAATCATCGATTATCCGATTGATCAAACCCAGATGACATCGATTAAAAAACCACAGATTATTTTACAAAAACATCGATTATTTCGGTTAATCGATACCCATCCCTAAACTGTATACAGAGTTTTGGATTGGAAGCCTTAGCAGAACATTAGTTCCAAGTCCATAAGTCCACCTAGGTTTGAGTACTGCATTCTTAATATTCATTCTATCAGGAGTTATCGTGTCATAGAGCAAAACAATTTTTTTTTACATGAAATTTCTGACCGATTACATAACTTTCCCTATACCTCGTAAAAAGAGGAGAAATAAAGAAAGTAATTGGGTATTATAGGACTTTCTTATACCAACTACTTTTGTTCAGATCACTTTTCCTCCTGCCTCATTTCATATTGGCATTACTGGATCTATGAAAGTGACGTTTTGGCGTCAGCTGTTTTCTTCGTTTCATTGTATAGCGTAGTTCTGAGACTGATCTTCATATGCCCAATATTGCCAATATGAAATGAATTTGAGAGAGAGTGAATGATTGTACGAAAGTGGTTGGTATAAGAAAGTCTAGTTATGGCCACATCACATTTATTTATTTTTAATTCCTTTTAATAAAAACCTACAATAATAAGGATATATTGCTAAGCGTTACAATCTAAAAAATTGAAATATTTCCTATTAGAATTTATTTTACATTCTATTTTTAACATTGGTCGTATTACCCCCTTAGTGAAAATGAAATTCTGTTGAAAACTCGAATCTCGGATGGTTACAATAATTCCTTATATTAGATTAAACATTGAAGTTTACACCTAGGGACCTAAGCATCCAATGCTCTTATCCCTTCCCTGTTATTTCTACTGTGGGAGTCCTAAATTTTGCCGACCCAGTTTATTAATTTCCTAAAGGACTTCTAACGATTATCTGACATTGCACAGGAACTTAACTTCCCACCCGAAGGACGACATGCTCAAGGTTTTTTTCATCTCAAGGGCCGGCCCCCTCTCCTTTGTGATATAAAAACAAATTTACAACACATTAAGATTATTATAAATCAATTATTAGGGAGCCATGGTGGCCGTGCTGGCTAGAGCGTAGGGCTTTGGTCGCGTGGTCTCACCATGGTTTGCGGGTTCGAATCCCTTCCGGGAGTGAGTTTTATTTCGTAGATAAAACTCCCTCCCGGGGCCATGGATGTCGTAAATAACTAGATAAACAACACATTGACATGGCTAATATGCACCGTACATAAGGCCAAAAAAAAAAAAAAAAAAATCAATTATTATTATATGTATAAAAACAGCTGTTAGTAGTGAAGTAATTTAAATAGTGAATAAATGGACTAGTCGCATTTTGTTTCAAAATGTGAAAAAACAATGAATGAAGAACACATGACGACAATCAGCTGTTTCAAACAGTCGCGAGTTGAGATGTGAAGGTGGACAGTCTAGAGATATATGTAGGTAGTTGTTTTTAGGCTTAAGGCATTGCCATGTAGGAGTGAAAAGAACAGTGAAATAGAAGAGAAAAGGTACTGTTTATTTATATGTACATATATTGTGTTGATCTCTGCTTGGGAGCTTTTAAACTTTTATTAATTACTATGAAAATGATTTTACTTTTGGGGTTAACATGCGTACTCAGAAGGTGAACTAGGCTGTAGAGAATTTAGAGAACAATTTATAAGACAACATACATTTATTAACAAAATTATTGACATATATTAGTGAGGTGTCCCTCCATGATCGCACATCTAGAATAAAATATCTATAAAACATGAAATAAATTATATAGACTTAAACGTTCTGGTAACTCCCGCAACATGAAGGTGTCTATTGATGATCATCCAGCCATTCGTCTCGATGTCGGAGAAATGTAAAATAAATGATTCCGTTACCTTGTAAGTCTTCTTTTTCTAACCACACTCAAGCCTGTGGCCTCTCCTCCAGAATTCACGACGATTGAGGAACTTCCAGTCCCTTTGAAGTAGGCAGCAGGGATGATTTCCCTCTAGCAGCAAAATTAGAGTCTTCGGTCTCCTACGTCCGGTCAAACAGGAGTCTCCTTCTTCCCACAGCTCAGCCAGGAATGTCTTCTCCCTCAATAGCTCAACTAGGACTCCTTTCTCGTAGCTGAACGAGGACCGACTAACTCCTCTAGTAGCTGACTGCAGACGACTGACTACCTCCTCTGATAGCTCAAGACCGACTACCTCCTCTGACACTTCAACTACGACGACCGACTACTCCAACAGCTCAACGAGCAATGTCCACCTCCTCTGATAGCTGACTGAAGACTGTCTACCTCCTCTGACACATCAGCCACGACTCTCCTTCATACCGCACTTCAGCGAGGAATCCTCCAATTTCCATCCCCTCCACTTCATGTATCTTCCACTAGTGCGCTTCTCGTGGACGCTCTCATAACTATAATTATCAATCGGTCCGTGATATTTGCAATATATCACAATATATACCCCCAAAAAAAATATATATATAAAATAATTATAAAAAGTGGCCACTAAAATACAGAAAAAAGACTGATATAGTTTTAAGTAATTAGTTCGTAAGATATATTTTTATGAAATATTTTCATTTTTTTAATTACCAATCTCTCAGTTATTCAATTTATAATGTAGGTTTAGAAAAATAAACCCAAATATTTGTTCTCTTATTCTTCTCTTAGTAAGATAATTTATACCTTTGGATTAGATTTAACATTTTTGCAAATTTAGAAAAACAATATAGCATCTCATTATTATATTTTGAAGAAATCCAAAATGAAATATTAATTTTTGTTTTAAATTCGTGCATTTTCTCCAGAATTGCACGTCCTGAACTTTCGATATTTCTTTAGATTCCTTTTCGGAAACTACTGTAGAAATTAGTAAAAGACCAGTTATAATTTCTACAGGAAATGTGGTCATTTTATTATTTAATTATATTTAAATTTTATATTCATTTAACATTTATAAAAATGTTTTAATTATCACACCTTATACTAAAGCTATAAGAAAGTAAAAAAAAAAACAAGCCTTTTTTTCATAATTGAAAGTAATGGATTCATATTGTTGATCAGCAGTTTCAACGTTGTGATTCTAATGTGATCAGATCAGTGAGCAGATCTCTTATAGATTAACTAACATTAATTTTTAACGTAATTGGAAGTAAATCTCAAATTTTATGTTGATTTGCTATTAATCTTATGAGATAAATGTCGTTATTAGAAGCTGATACGACGGAAAATAAGACTATACATTTTGAAAATAATTTAATTTTTGAAACTGAATTTTTCTCTGAGTAGTATGATCTACCAATGGCAATATTTTTAAGTTTTATTTTTTTGTTTCAGGAGCCACACCCTTTGGAGGACCACTCGCAGGAACTGACGGACGCCACCCGGGAGGGGTCTGTATGTCTTCAGTTTGATCCTCTGTCAGACACTCCTGAAGATGTTATAGGAGAAGAGGACTGTCTCTTCTTAAACATATACACTCCTGGGGTAAATTTACAATAGTAATTCTGATTTTTTTTTAAGGTTGTGGTCGTACAGTGAATTTTTCTTTAGTTACTTTCGTCCTATGGGGAGAGATGCCTAGTATCAAAAAAATTATTTTTTTCGAAAAGGCTTTCTAGTCTAGTGATGGTTAGCTATTTTGCAATTTGTTATATTTCTACTCTTATTGTGGTAATTTAAAGAAATGTATTAAAAATAATAAAATAAATATTACCACATTGCTTGTAGAAATTGTTGCTGGTCTACTAAATTTTTATTTCTACACTAGTTTCCGAAAGGGCCCTAATAAAAATATCGAAAGTTTAAGATGTGCACTTTAGAATAAAGTAATTGTTATCTATTTGAGCTAGTTCTTTCCGGAAGCTGCTTTTTAATATTTATTTTATTATTTTAGTAGTATTTTGATTGTGAAAACCGAATGTACATGAGTGTATATCGATGGTCCCTAAGAAGAAAGTCGTTATTCAGAAAGCGCGTCAATAACATACGTTATTCGAATAGTCGATCAATACGGTCGTAATTTAGAGGAAAAATGAATATTAATGTTATTTACAAAAGGTTGGCAACACCTTCAGAGGAAGAAAAATGTTTATTATTATCTGATAGTGATATAATTATTTATAACTAATTCAAAAAATTCAAAGAGATTCCTTCTATATTTTTTATTTTATTATCTTCAATTTTTTTCTATATTTCTGAAATGTTTTTAAATAATCATCAATAAATCTTTTTTCAATTATTTCAAATTATATATATTTTTTTACCATTTATAATTATTTTTAATAATAATAATTAAGTTCTAATTATGTTAACACGTTTGCTGCGGCATGGAATTTTGGTTCTCGTGTGCGGTATGGACCATAATATGGTCCAATGAATCTTTACTTGGTATATGCACAAGCCAAGAACATTTTATAAAACGGTTCAACTTGAATTTTTCTTTCTCTGCCAACCTTTGTAAATAACATTTTTCTTTCTCTGCCAACCTTTGTAAATAACATTTTTCTTTCTCTGCCAACCTTTGTAAATAACATTTTTCTTTCTCTGCCAACCTTTGTAAATAACATTTTTCTTTCTCTGCCAACCTTTGTAAATAACATTTTTCTTTCTCTGCCAACCTTTGTAAATAACATTTTTCTTTCTCTGCCAACCTTTGTAAATAACATTTTTCTTTCTCTGCCAACCTTTGTAAATAACATTTTTCTTTCTCTGCCAACCTTTGTAAATAACATTTTTCTTTCTCTGCCAACCTTTGTAAATAACATTTTTCTTTCTCTGCCAACCTTTGTAAATAACATTTTTGAATAACTACCGTAATGATTTTCCCTCTACATTTTGATCTTATAACGTACGTTATTGACACGATTTGCGAATAACGACTTCATTGACCAACTATTCGAATAGCGTATGTTATTGACGCGCTTTGCGAATAACGACTTCATTGATCAACTATTTGAATAGCGTATGTTATTGACGCGCTTTGCGAATAACGACTTCATTGATCAACTATTTGAATAGCGTATGTTATTGAAGCGGTTTGGGAATAAAGACTTCATTGATCAACTATTCGAATAGCGTATGTTATTGACGCGCTTTGCGAATAACGACATCATTGACCAACTATCCGAATAACGCACCTATGTTATTGACGCTCTTTCTGAATAACGACTTTCTTACGAGACCATAGATATATAGAACGTATGATGGTGTGAATGGGCAAATGCCTAAATTTTTCCTATCCAAATTTAATTAAGGTTGGTTGAGGTCTTTAACGAGTATTTAACTTCACACCAACTCCTTCCGAAGGACAGTTACCTCCAAGATACAAGGGCTAAGGCGGTGTCTTCTTAAATGAATGTAACTCTTCACTGGGGAATATCCCTAAAAAGTAATACATGATTTTTTGTTTGTCGAGAATTATTGCATCCTGGTGATGCATAGAAAAAATAAAAAGTTTCATTTTCCCCTTAGCTCTGTGAGGCAGCCACTGGTCAGCTTTTGTCGGAATTCATTTCAATGTATGTTACATGCCATTTTTATTGACGTGGAAATAAGTTACTTAAAGAAAAACTAAAATTGTTCACATTCATTAATTCTTGAAAAATACTCTTATTAGAAATATAATTTGAAATAATGACAATTCATCTTAAATTGATAATGACTGGTGTTAAAGTGTTAGCTGTATATTCAAAATTTATATATTTTAGAAATTTAACAAGTACTGAATGTACCAACTTGAGGATTTTTGTAGTTGAAAAAACCTGTGTTTTACAAGCAGTTAAAAAACTGCAAAATGTTATCAGTTATTTGTTACTTGTTACATTCTCTTGAGAAAACATGTTTCAATGAAACTATCTGTAAATATTTTTGCAATGAGTTATGCTATTCGAGGTATGTCTATGAAATAACGAGACTGTTAAAATAACTAACTTTATTTATATGTATTACAATTTGATGCTAGTCTCCTTCAATCTACCCTCCATTTGCATCAATACATGTCTGCAGTCTTGTTTTCCACTGGTCAAAGGCATGGAGAAAATCAATTTATGTCAGCAGTTTCCACACAGTCGTTTTCTTCTTTATAGAAACAAAACGTGTCCCTTTAAGCACTGATTTAACTTTTGGGAAAATATAAAAGTCGCACGGTGCTAAATCGTGCGAATATGGCGGATGTTCCAGTGTAGTCATGTTCTTTTCGGTCAAAAACTGCTTCACTTTTTCTCAGTTTTATGAAAACTTGCTTATAATAATAACTTTTGTGCCTTCTGGAACCCATTCTTCTATAATTAGACCCTTGATATCAAAAAACACAATGAGCATGGCTTTGAATTTTGACTTGCTTTAAAGAGCTTTTTTCATTTTTGGTAATAACTGTGTTTTCCAGTGCATTGATTGTGTTTTGGTCTCAGGAAGATGCATGTTTCACCCATTAATTCCTTCTGAAACAAGTTTGGATCGTTGCTCCAGAATGTCAACACAACATTCCTTGCCAAGTTGCTTTTTCCTCTGGTGTGAGAACCGTTGGGACCATCTTTGCACAGACTTTTGAAACAAGTTTGGATCGTTGCTCCAGAATGTCAACACAACATTCCTTGCCAAGTTGCTTTTTGCTCTCGTGTGAGAACCGTTGGGACCATCTTTGCACAGACTTTTGAAACAAGTTTGGATCGTTGCTCCAGAATGTCAACACAACATTCCTTGCCAAGTTGCTTTTTGCTCTCGTGTGAGAACCGTTGGGACCATCTTTGCACAGACTTTTGAAACAAGTTTGGATCGTTGCTCCAGAATGTCAACACAACATTCCTTGCCAAGTTGCTTTTTGCTCTCGTGTGAGAACCGTTGGGACCATCTTTGCACAGACTTTTGAAACAAGTTTGGATCGTTGCTCCAGAATGTCAACACAACATTCCTTGCCAAGTTGCTTTTTCCTCTGGTGTGAGAACCGTTGGGACCATCTTTGCACAGACTTTTGTCATGTTAAGATCCTCGCGCAAAATTTTCCATGCGGTGTCGTTCAGAATCACAATCTCGTTATTTAAAAGACATACTCGTATGTTCTTAAAATATCAATAAATTAAATGTCACAATTTGAAATATTTATAATAAGCTCATTGTGGAGTTTTCTGTTACTTATGTATGGCGGGGATTGTTGGTCGCAACTGTTGCCATGACGTAACAACCTGCTACCAAGAGGACGTGATTGGCGTGAGAGAGGAAGGCTACCCAGCGGCGAAATTAAAAACATATGATTATTATTATGGGGGTATTATGATTTTGTTTCAAGAATTGGGCAGTTGCAATTTGGGACTATAATAAGTCACGGTTCCACCTCCTCTTCAATCTTCTGGGAGTATTGTGTGGCAACTGTGGGGACGAAAGTGCGTTGATGTATGGATTTGGGTGTGGATGCAATTTGCTATAGAATCGTCTGTAAAGGTCCTGAATTGTGTCGTGTACTATGTTAATCATGAGTTCATTGTGGAGTGTTCTGTTACGTGTGGTGGGCATTTTTGTAATGAGGAGTGTTTTTGACTGGAAAACCTGGATATTCAGGTTAGATGTTTTAGCCAAACCGTAAATTTGCGAGCCATATGTCCAGAATGGTTTGAGTAGGAATGTGTAGTAGTTATGCTTTCGTGTTAAGGGTAAGTTTGAATGTCTGCAGAAGAGAATAAAGCATTTTAAGTCGATTGTTTAGTGTATTACGTGTGAGACGTGTATGAGGGTTCCATCTCAGTCCTAAATATTTCCCGGTATTAGTCTGAGGAAGGAGCTTGTGGATAAGAAATTCGTCTTAGTGTAAATCTTATATATTGCAATTTTCCAATTGTGTTGCACTATATAAATAGTTCTCCGCATCCAAATCTCATATTACAAACAGTTCAGATTATCTTTTGAAGTTTTATAAAGTATTCTATAAAACTCAGTTAGAGTCTGCCTAAACGAGTCCTCGAAGGCGCTATGGGACTGCCTCAAATATACTGGGGTCGCAGGCTTTTAATGGGGAGACTGTTTCTAATTCCTTTTTTACCGTTCTTTTTTTTATTACTTTCATTAAGATAATTATTTAGGAAAGCGAGAGATTTACAATTATTTATACATATTGAACGAAAGCAATTTTTTTTACAATGAACAAAATCCCCAAAATCACAACTTGTTTTTCTCCGACTCTATATCGTGTGCTTACAAGCGAAAGGCACTAAGTCATGATATTTTTATCATTATTTTTTTTAAATAAAATCTATTTTGATTGAGTAAAATATTTTTAAAACATACTATTCTCAAGCATATACTTTTTCATCTAAAGTAATTGGTCACACCAAAATAATTTGTAGCAAAATTAAGAAAGGGGTTTGAATATTAAAATTGTTCAAACTCAAAACCATCTTTTGAGACTTAGTGCCTTTCGCTTGTAAGACCACGATATATTATAGGAGTCAATAAATATTTCTTGTTGGTTATTCAGATTTAAAATCTAGACTTTAAAAAAAAATTAATATAAATTTCTAAAGTAAAATTTCTTATAATTATTTCATATTTTTATAACTCCTTGGGAATATGTCTATATGAGGGAATGTATTGTAAACCGATAGAGTTTGTCTTTCAGTTCATTCAATTTTTTACTTTTTACTTCACCAGCTACACGAAGTATAGGGGTAGTTATGTAATCGGTCAAAAATTCGATGCTGAGTTTTCAGCGGAATTTTATTTTTTCCGACCTCTAAATTTCAAATAGGACAAACAATTCTGTGTCTGTGAATACGATAACTATTGATAGAATGAATGTATCAACGCATTGATTTTCAGCCAAATCGACCAAAGGGAAGGGCGGATTAGGGGAAAGGCTTACCTCAAAAACTATAATAACTGTTGTAATGAATTTATCGACACTTTTATGTAAGTCAACTATTGAATATTAGCGTTGACAGTCGACTGGTTTTGGATGGGGGAGTGAAAGGTTAACTAAACTTTTTTCAGTAATATATTCTTCTGATTTTTATGTTCAGACCTCGAACGGGAGCTACCCAGTGATCTTCTGGGTCCATGGTGGAGGGTGGAAGTACGGCTCTGGTTCCGCACAGACCTTTGGACCTCAGGCACTACTCGACCAGGATGTTGTTCTCGTCACCATCAACTACAGACTCGGCGTCATTGGTAATATCAGTTTTTTACTACATTACATGTAGATGTTGATTACCGACTGTAGATTGTAACTGTAGGAATATTGAGGGTCAGTCAAAGATGGAAGAAAACACTATTCAAATGCCAACGTTTCGATATATTTTATATCATCATCAGGGCCTACAAACATGGGGGGGAAATCAAGATTAGAATCAAAAATAAACAAAAATTTTTTTGTTGATAACATTACTGAACGTTAAAAATTGATAAAAGTATCTAATTATTCATAGTAAGTCAGTTTCAATTTTTAACTTGTTATAATGTATTTTTAACGCTCAGTAATGTTTATCAGCAAAAAAAATTTTTGTTTATTTTTGATTCTAATTTTGATTTCCCCCCCATGTTTGTAGGCCCTGATGATGATATAAAATATATCGAAACGTTGGCATTTGAATAGTGTTTTCTTCCATCTTTGACTGACCCTCAATATTCCTACAACTATATAATATGTTTTTTGTTTGAGTAATGGAAACTATAATAAATTAAATTATAATTTTTTACGGATTTATAAAAGGAAGCACATAAAAAAATTTCAGAATTAAATGTAATTTGCTGGTAAAATAATTTTCTTGATGGTGTTTAAAAATTTAAAAAAATTACTTTTTCACTAAATCGTAGGTCGTATGTCTGTTCTCTGCTCACACAAAATCGTAACCTCGGGAGTATATTTGTCAAAGTCAGCTATAAACAGAGCATGGGGAGCGGTTCCACGTGACAAAAATATTTTTTCGTTATTAATTTTCAGTCAAATCGGCCAAAGGGAAAGGGGCCTTAACCCAAAAAATCTAATAACTGCCGTTATAGTGAATATATAGATGTGTTACCCCAAACGGTTGGTTAGTTTTTAAGGGAGAGCAAACACTTAATTTATTAAATGGAGCTGGGGAAGTACATTGTCGGTGATTCACCGGCAACTTTCTTATTATTACTTTCTTACTTTTCTATTTTCCATACTTTGGAATCTGAAATATGAAATATCCCCGTGAATGACACTTCAAAAGAATTATAAAAAAATGTTTATCATAATTTAAAATGTAGCCCTATCTATTGTATTGGTGTTATTTCTTTACAATTTATTTTTTATTATTGTTATAAAAAATATAAAGAAAAATATATGTTTTTTAAAGAAATATTGTCTATTTCACAAAATATATTGGACTACTTCTGGTATTGCTTCCACCTTATCCACGACTTAACAAACACTAATTTGAAGTTCAACAAGTTTGCAATCCAAATTGTCCCTTTTAAGCTCCGACGAGGTTTTTCCCTGTCCCTACAATGAAGACTTAAAAATATGGAGAACATTAAAAACAAAATGTTTCAAATTGAAATCTCAATAAAAGAAAATTTTTGAAATAGTATGTGTTTATTAAAATACAAATGTATATGCATATATGAAGTAAATCAATTATGACAATAGGAAATATATGAATAAAAATACAGTTTTTTGAGGGAGTAGGTATATATAAACAGAATGGAGGATTATATGTTGTACAAATACACAGTTGTTTCAGTGTACCTTTGTCATTAAAATGTTGGTATTGTATGTATGTATTTATGTCAAAATGGTGTTTGTTGATGTGTTGTACATATAAAATTATGATTTTTTTAGTTCTATAGAACACATAACAGAAATAGGGTTACACATTGACAACATACAAGTCACCACAATACATACTCAGTCAAATCAACTTTCGCACAACACATCAACTACAACAAACACCATTTTGACATAAATACAGGCATACAATACCTCCATTTTTGTGAAAAAGGTACATTACTCAACTCACTGGAACAACTGAGAAAAAACGGAGCACTACAAAAAGGAATTGTATGAACGATCTGATCAGATCTCAAATATTCACACCTCTTATCGCTAATAATACAATTCTCCAGTCTCTGTCTAAATTTATTTTTATTTATATATTAATTGTCATATTATATTTATTTCATATAGGTATGCATTTATTTTAACCATTTACTATTTCAAAATTTTTCTTTTAATAATAAGATTTCAGTTTGAGACACTTTACATTTAATGTTTTCTGTTTTTAAGCCTATGTACAGGAGAGACAGAGAAAAACTTCGTGGGGGCTGAAAAGGGACAGGATTATAAACTGGTTGAACTTTTACTTAGTATTTGTGAAGTCGAGGCTGAAGATAGTAGCAATAACGAATGTACTCCCATATATTATGTATATTTTTGTGAAATAGACAATATTTTTTTTAAAACACATTTTTCATTATATTTTTTATTGTTTCTATTATATATTAGGTACTAATGCCATCTTTGCCCGACTCTTTATTAAATAGTTAGATACATTTTATCTAATTCACATAATATTATGATGTATACATTTTTTTGGAAATTAGTAGAAATAACGATAATTGTTTTTATATATTATTTTTAGACATTATGTTACATGAGGGCACCAGTAGCTCAGTGATATGCCTGCTTGTCTTCTGAGCTCAAGATCGTGGGTTCGAAACCCGACTGAGGCCTTCAGTTATCTGGGAGGGAAAAAAAAAACATAAGTACTCTGTCCTTCGGATGGGACGTTAAGCGATGGTCCCGAGCCTTTACGATGTCAGATACTCTAGGTGAATAAAAATTTAGGACTCCCACAATAGAGTCGGGCTTATGACCACCAGAGTGACGAAAGAGCGCTCTGTTAGTAGGCGATATGACCTTGTAGTTAAAGCCCGGGAATGAGTCATAATTAACTGATACATCTGTTTTTATATTATATCATAGAAACATTATCATTTACTTGTTCTTTTTCATCCTCCTTTTTCCCCAAATCTGCTTAGAAGTTGTTCTTAGAATCCCTTGGTACCTCAGCACATTATTGGATCAGATGTTCTGCTGATCTTTCATTTTCTTTGAGGTCTCCTTGGATCAGGCTGAACAGACGGGCAGAACGGGAAGAGACTTCCTGGACAGACACACTCGTGCACAGATGGACGTGAACCGCGCGAGCTAAACCCAGCGCCAAATGAGCTTTTCCCTCTCATGCTGCAGCTTTCATACAAAATTCAAAATATTAAATAATTATTTATTTATTTTTAACATTTTTTTAAAATTACTGTTTTCTAGAAAGCCCTAAGTACAAACCGTTACAATATAATAATCTATATATACTATTACCAGAGGGCGCCGGTAGCTCAGTGGTATGCGTGCTTGACTTCTGAGCTCAAGGTCGTGGGTTCGTAGCCCGACCGAGGCCCTTAGTTTATTTTATCTGGGAGGTAAAATAAACTTAAGCACGCCGTCCTTCGGATGGGACGTTAAGCGATGGTCCCGAGCCTGTACGATGTCAGGTACTCGTTAAAGACCCCTACCCTAGATGAATAAAAATTTAGGGTAGGTAGGCAAAATTTAGGACTCCCACAGTAGAGTCGGGCTCATGTCCACCAGAGTGACGAAAGAGCGCTCTGGTAGCATGCGATATGACCTCGTAGTTAAAGCCCGGGCATGAGTCATAAAACCTAACCTAACCTATACTATTACCATGTTATTGTATAATGAAAATACTTGTTATTATTAATTTAAAGTAGCATTGACATGTGGTAGCAGCTACTCAGAAATATCCCATTACACATTTAGCCCTTACTTGTCTGTTTTTGTCAGGTTTCTCGAGTCTGGAGGACGAGGTATTCCCCGGGAACCTGGGTCTGAAGGACATGGTAGCGGCCCTGGACTGGGTTCACAGGAACATCGCCACCTTCGGAGGGGATCCGGATCGAATCACTGCCGCTGGTCAGTCTGCCGGCGCTGCTGCTGTCTTCTATCTGCTCAACGCTCCTGTCACCAGAGGTAAATATTAGTTTCTACACGGATTCTATGGAAATAGTTTTTTTTACTTACGATTTCTCTCACATGTTACTAACACTCTTGCAGAGGAAATAGATTGATTCTTAAATCAAAATTTTTAGAACATTCGAGCAATTAATTAAGGAGAAATAATGTAGCGCTTTGAGCCTGATACTTTCAGGCAGATGTTGGTTCCTTTTTGCCTAAGCAAAACGAATTTTTCTGAGCAAATAGTTATTACTCTTATTTTTCAAGTTTCAATGTTACTTGACTAGACGAACAGTACTAGTCAAGAAATAGTGTAAAGACAATCAAAATGAACCAATTTAGAAATGTTTATTATAATGTCATCAGGTTCTGTAATCGTGCGAAAATCCGAGATCGAGGTTTCAACGGATTTTCACGATTCAAGATCCCCTGAATACATTTTGACCATTTCGCGATTATGTTTGTGTGTATGTTTGTCATTGGAAAGTTATGAGCGCTCTACCGCGAAAACGATTGTAGTTATGAACTTGAAATTTCGAATGCAGGGGTCACAAGTTCCTAACATAGATGTGATTAGATTTATCCGAAAACGGTCAGACCTATCGTAAAATTAATTCGTCAGATTCGAGATAGGATGAATATTACAAACGTTATAGTGCCTGAAACAATGGAAACATTTCCGTACAAAATATATCAAGTTAGTTATTATGACTAATGCCCGGGCTTTAACTACGAGGCCATATCGCCTACTACCAGAGCGCTCTTTCGTCACTCTGGTGGACATGAGCCCGACTCTACTGTGGGAGTCCTAAATTTTGCCCATCCTAAATTTTTAATATTTTTTTTATTGGAGAGCGGCGGTAGCTCTGTGGTATGCGTGCTTGCTTACTGACCTCAATATCGTGCATTCGAAACACGGCTGAGGCCCTTAGTTTATTATATCTGAGAGGTAATAAACTTCGGATGAGACGTTAAGCGATGGTCCCGAGCCTGTACAATGTTAATGATCCATACCCTAGGTCAATAAAAATTTAGGACTCTCTTAATACAATTGGTCTCGTCCACAGTGAAGAAAGAGCTCTCTGGAAATAGGCGGCCCGGGCATGAGTCATAATAACTATTTTTGGTTGCTTTTATGAAAAATTATAAAGGTGAAGAAAAATATATATCTGAGTCGGCCGTTACAGGACTTTCTTATACAACCCACGCTTACAGATCACTCTTTCCCTCTTCCCCTTCTTAAAAATTATTTCATACTGGGAGTACCTGGTTTTAGAATTTTACGACTTGATTCATATTTATCACAGGATTGTAGTAGAACAATATAATGCCAGTATGAAATAATTTTGAGAAAGGGGAGAGATCTATAAGCGTGGTTTGTATAAGAAAGTCCTCTAATAACATCAGATATTTTTTAAATAATAATTTATTACAACACATCTATTATTAAAAAAATAAAAAACCTCACTGAAAGTAAGATGGTCTCAAGAGCACATTCGTCAACCAGTTATTAATTTCAATTTCTTTTGGTCTAACGAACCGAGATGATTATAATGACAATAAAAGTTGAATAATAAATACAATAGCCCCTTTACAATTGAAATTGTTCAATTATTATGATATATGTACTTAGTTTGTTGTATCAATTTCTGTAATTATGTGTAAAGATTGTATAAAAATACTCATACTGTGACTTTTTTGTAGAATCGTTAATTTTTATTTTCAGGAATTAACAATTTATTCTTAGATATTTTTAATAAATTTTAAATTTTATTCATTCATTTTATAGCCCTTAATACAATGGTAATTTTACTGTTTCAGTTTTATTACTTCCTTAGCTACAAAAAGTATAGGGGAAGTTCTATAGTCGGTCAGGAATTCGATGCACAGTTTTATACGCATTTTTATGTTTTCCAACCTCCTGATTCCAAAAGTGAAAAGAAAGCGCAATCTGCGAACACGAACACATTAATTTTCAGTGGAATTAGCCGAAGAGGGGACCTCTACTCAAAAATATCAATACTGCCGATTTAATGAATGTATAGACATGAAATTTTATATTTAAATTCAAAATTCCATGAAGATGGCACCTATTAATTTTCGCCAGAATCGGTAGATGTGTAGTAGTTAATAATTTTTTTTCACTTTTGGAATCAGAAAGTCGGAAAACATGAAGTTCCATTGAAAACTCCGCATTGAATTTCTCCCGAGGAGATCAACTAAATAACTTAATAACTGTCGATTTAATTAATGTATGGACACAAAACTTAGTATTTGGATTCAAAAAGCACTATGTAAGTCAAATATTGAGTCGTTAAGCCCAAACGGGCGATTGGCTTTGCAGGGAGAGCGAAAATGTAATTAATTCTTACTGTGGAAATAAAGTGATTCACCGACGACTTTTCATTTTATAACTTTCATTGCCCCCCTCCCCTAGCTATAAAACCGTCCAAAAAATTTAATTTGTGATAATCAAATTGTTTTCCTTCTGATTCTGACTGTAGGTACTTATACAGGACGATGATACATATATTTGGAGCAAGGGCCAGCTTGTCTGTTGTTCGTATAATGGAAGGGAGATGATGCTTGCTATAGACAGACTGCCGACATTTGGATGTAAAATAATAACATATAACTTGCCCTGTAACCTGTTATATTTCTTTCATTTACGACTTGCTCAGTTCTTAAGAAACTGAAATAACTCGTTTTTAAAATTATATTTATCGCAATTTCTTGTATTTTTCAATCATTTCGAACGGGAATGGGTTGGGATCCTTTTTCATGTGTTATCTGCTTTCTTGCGTGCTTTTTTTTTTTTTCCTTTTTTCTTTGTTCATTGTCGAATATAAAAACTTATTTCTGTTTCCTTTTTTTACTTGAAGTTAATAATAATTTTCCAATACACTAAGTACGTTATTCATTTTCATTAATACATTAGCTGTTGTTATAAAAGTAAATAAATTAGCTGTTGTCATAAGAAAACAAAATAACAATAACAATTATAAAATATAATAGTGCAACTCAGTGCGTCAGCAGTGTCACCACTGGGCCATTTTGACATTGCCATTTTTTTTTTCTACCATAGTACATTTGCTTGTTGTATATATCTTTATACAGTTGTAAATAAAAAAAATTTAAAAAATGTAGATTTGACAGACGTTAAAGGAGAATATCTATGGAAGAACTAAAAAAAATAAAAATGAAAGCTGTGTCAAAAAATTCTTCTTCCGAAATAAGAAATAATAATATATAACTTGCCAAGTGACCTGTTTTCTTTAATTTTCTACAACTTGCTCAGTTCTTAAGAAACTGAAATGATAGCTCGTTTTTAAAATATTATCGCAATTTTTTGTATAAAAATACACTGGATGGAAAACAATCCTTTCTAACAGAAATGGATGGGGATCCTTTTTTATGTGTTAACTGCTTTCTTGTTTCAAGCTGTTGTCCTTTTTTTTGTTCATTATCGAATATATACAAACTTATTTTCGTTGTCTTTTTTACTTGGAAGTTAATAATTTTTCAATACAATAGTATGTTATTCATTTTCATTAATACATTAGCTGTTGTAATTTAAATGATTGTATTTAAAATAATTCAATTTAAAACATATAGCATGATTTTGTTATGTAGTCTGAATCCTGGTTAACTGAACTAACAATAAGTCTAGGCTTCGTTCAGATTTGGTTATGTAGTCTGAACCCTGGTTAACTGAACTAACAATAAGTCTAGGCTTCGTTCAGATTTGGTTAACCTCTCCCTTCGTCGTGATGTGGTCATTACAGGACTTTTTTATACCAACCACCCTTACAGATCTCTTTCCCACTTCCCTTCTCAAAATCATTTTATTCTGGCATTACAGGGTATATGAAAGTTATTTGTGGGCGTCAGGGATATTTTTTTGTTTCATTGTAGATCGTAATTCTGAGTGAAATGATTTGTAAGGATAGTTGATGTAAGAAAGTCCTGTAAAAACTACCAATAATAAAAAATATTTTATAATTCGCTGCTACTCGATATTATTTAAACCTAATTTTGAAATATTTCCTAGAGGGCGCCGGTAGCTCAATGGTATGCCTGCTTGATTTCTGAGCTCAAGAACGTGGGTTCGTAACCTGACCGAGGGCCTTAGTTTATTTTATCTGGGAGGTAAAATAAACTTAAACACGCCGTCCTTCGGATGGGACGTTAAGCGATGGTCCCGAGCCTGTACGATGTCAGGTACTCGTTAAAGACCCCTACCCTAGATGAATAAAAATTTAGGACTCCCACAGTAGAGTCGGGCTCATGTCCACCAGAGTGACGAAAGAGCGCTCTGGTAGTAGGCGATATGACCTCGTAGTTAAAGCCCGGGCGTGAGTCATAAAACCTAACCTAACCTTTGAAATATTTCCTATGTCAATTTATTGTTCATTGTTTTGAGGCGCTATAACGTTGATTGTATTGATCCTATCTCTTTAAGGACTTGTTAGAGATTGTAAATTTAATAAGGAACATTTCTGGTAGGAAACGTCTAAAAATATGTTTCGAAACAACACTTCATGAGGGTTTTTGGCGTGTATCTCGAAATTCGGACGAACCTGGCAAAAATCTTGTTGCATATTTCACTTTTCTCTACAAGTTTTACTGAAAAAAAGTTTCGTAATGTACTTAAACCTCCGAGTAATGTGGTCTTAATTTTCGTCCCATTTCGGTCTTTATCAAATTTAAGTTATCTAAGTTCGTAACGGTCTTCTTACATAAACATTCTTCAAAACATGTGGAGGCCGAAAAAAGAACAAAAGTGATAAAATTGCAAAAGTCTAATCCGAGAAGAACGAAGCTTCTCAAAAAGAAAAAAAATAATTTTAGATATTGAAGTAATTATTTTACAATTTCATAGCTTTTTGAGCAATTAACAAAAAAATATTAGTCCTTTTTTTTTACATTTTATTTTCTTGGATAAAAATTGTTCACATGTATTTCTCTGTTGGTAGGACTGCTGGCTGGAGGTATCGCTCAGAGCGGCTCGTGGCTGTCTCCCTGGGCGCTGGGCCGCTCCGGTAGTGTCCGGGACAAGACTATCAAAATTGCCAAGGCGGCGGGATGTAACGGCGCCTCTAGTCTGGCCGTTATGAACTGTCTCACAGAGATACATCCCAAGCAACTTCTTGAAGCCACCAAGACATTTGGGGTAACTCAACGTTATAAGTTTGTATACTCGAAGCGACGGTTCGTTGTCAAGGCTTCCTAAAAAATGCTTTTGAGTGGTTGAATGTATAATTAATTTTTTTTCCCCTCCGACAGATAGCTCGTCAGTAAAATGTGTGAAAATGGGGTCGTGTTCGAGTTCCTTACCGACCTCTGACTGATCGAAAATGTACAATTTAAAGCATTAACTTAAGACAACTTCTGGCGTAGCGTCAAGTATTAGCACAGCCAAGCACTTCACGCTTTTATATCTTCAAATAAGTCCATTGAGATCATTTACGAAGCTACTTTTTTCTGATAAGAACATTCGTTCACTGTTTGTTGATGATATCATGTGCATTTAGTTATGCAGTTCAGCTCCACTCATCCTTCTTACCTGCATTAGCTATGATCAATCTCTCAATATATAGTACACATATATATTGTATAAATATTGTTAATTTGGGGTACAAGAAAATATAAAATTGAAAATAAGGTGGGGAACTTAAAATACACAATTTCTTTGTCAAACTTCACTATATATTCTCAAATACTCAACTAGTTTCGCCGTGTTAAGGCATTATCAAGAGTCACTTACAAACTTTTGGTTTGTAAGTGACTCTTGATAATGCCTTAACACGGCGAAACTAGTTGAGTATTTGAGAATATATAGTGAAGTTTGAAAAAGAAATTGTGTATTTTAATTATCTATTCCTAGAATGGAGCTTCACAAAGTAAATCTGGAAACCATAAATTATGTGGGGAACTTATTAAAATTGGAAGTGACCACGAACAATTTTTTGAAGTGAAGCTTCTTAACGCGCACTGTGCGACTTGAGGACTTAAGTTGGTAAATGAGTTACGAAATTACGTGACGAGAGAGGGGAGATTTAGAAAGAGAGATGAAGAGCGTGCGCGCGCACTCGCCGTCTCGAAACTTGAAGCAACAGAAACAGAGCCGTATCCCCACCACATCACACTACATCAAACCGAACTGAATAAATCCTTAATGATTTCTTCATTTTTATTCATGTTGTTTTTTTTATAACACTTTTTTAAGTCACAGTGAACAGTTTACTGGACATACAGTTTTTTAAATATTAAAATAATACATGTTTATGAGTTTGTCAAGTATGTAGTTTATGGCAACACTGATGAGGCAGTAATGGTTACAATTGTGTTACCGAAATTAGTTTATTTATTTTTATAGTATTTCGCGGATTATCAGTGCTATTTTTCAATATAAAACCTAAATGTAGTGTAGGTAAGTTTATAATTAAGCATAATGTTAAATTAAATTATACTGCTTTCGTTTTAACCTTTCTTCGTTATTTCTCTTAGCATAGGCCTATTGTCTCTACTTTGTAATTAAATTTAGTGATTTCTGATGTCCCTAACAACAAAAATAATTTTGATTTAACAAAAGAATAAAAATAAAATAAGCCAATAAATAGAGCTGTTTGCACTTAAAATGTTGAGTTAATTGAGATATCCATACAACATAAAAATAATATTTATGGTTCAAAAAACAAAAAAATTGAAGTCACGAAAGAAGTTTCACTTTTGGCTTGTGTTCCAAGCACACACTATTTTTTTTAAATATATTATATTATTATTATTATTATTTTTTAACAATAGGGGAATATAATTAATTTACTTGAAGTGGTTGTGCAGATGGTTTGGAGCGAGCTTGAGGTTGTATCAGGTCGAGGAGCGGGAAATATGTATTTTTTATCTCATAGTTGGGTCTGTGTTAGTTCCTGAGCGTGCATCCTGTTCTTTCTTCGCTTCCTAGGATGCTGCAATATAAATGTCAGGATGGACAGACAGATAAGACAAAATCTGAAAATCCACTGGCAGCCATGGAATACCATTTCTTCTCACTCCGACCCTGACGATGCTTTTTCAATCTTCAAATTTGTTTATATCAATTATTATTTTATATTTTAGGAATACATCCCTGTTTTCCCCAAATACAGGCCGTTACAATATACTAGGTGGGCTGGTGCGTGCACCTAAAGACCTGACCATCCATTGCTCTTATCCCTTCTCTGGAAGCTCTGGGTTTGTTCTTTATCTTGTCTTACCTGCATCAGAAGGAACTATTCTCCCATTATCCTTAGCAACTGCCGAATCGTCTTCCTTCTGCACGTCTGTCAGTGGTGGGACTGTCTACCTCTGTTAAATGGACCATATCTTGTGGGGATGCCATCCCTCAACATCTTCACCAAGGAACATAATGGACTGACTGCATGTGGTTCTTCCTCTACCCCACATCTCCAGGAGGTCAATTTCTCAATATATAGTACACATTATATATACTAGGTTGGCGGGTGTATTATATTATATATGCACCCAGGAGCCTAAGCATCTTGTGCTCTTCTCTTCCCTGGAGGGGTTGGATTTGCTTTTTGTCTTACCTGGATCTGAAGAACTTCATTCTTCATGAAGGACCTAATCTCCCTATTTTTCCAGTTTCGGTACGCCTTCCTAGACATTTCGAATACTGGCTCTGGTCCCATACCATGAGTATAGGGAAAATATTTTCCAATACATATATTTAGACTAGGTTCATATCACTAGTGCTCTGTGTCTAGGTGCTATTACCTCAATTGAATACAGATTACCTTAATCAGAATTTAATAGCACTCAGTATTATTGTGCCCTCTGCAGTTATCGCATTCATTTCCCTTGTCTATTTCGTGCTGCGTTTTTCTATGCTCTGTACAAATGATTTTTTTTATTTCATGTGATAGTTATTGGAGCAGCAACTCATCCCCTGGCGGCCGGTTGTTGAACCACAAGGTGGTATTGTTACTGCGGATCCCTGGAGTCAAGTACCGAGGCCATTGCCGCTTCTCACCGGTTTCACATCTGCCGAGGGAGCGTTTTTTGCAGCATGTAAGTAATCAGTGTGCAATTGTAATATAATTATTTCGGACCGGTTGGTTTCAAATGACCCTTTCGGTCCAAAGTTTGAAGTCACTTGGAGTTTTCCGCCTTATTTATGACGACTTATGGCAAGGACTGAGTATCTTTATGGAGAAAGAAAAGTCGGTGAATCACCGGCAATGTACTTCTCCAAAACGAATTAATCAATTAACTTTTTACTGCCCCTCCAAAATTAGTCGGCCTTTTGCGCTAATATTCAACAGTTGACTTACTTGGTTCCTAAATCCTCATACTAAATTTTGTGCCGATAAATTACATCGGCAATTATTATGGTGTTTCAATTGAACCCATCTTCCCTTCAGCCGATTTCGCTGAAATTTGACAGGCTATATCCTCATTGGATTTTGACTTTAAATATAAAATTTCATGTCGATACATTCATCACATCGACAGTTATTGGGTTTTTCGAGTTGTACCCTCTATCCCCCTTTCCTTTCTGCCATTTCCGATCTTGAGATCAAGAAGCTCTGAGCTACCGACGCCCTCTATTTTTTTTATACATTCATTACATTGTAGTCACACAGTCATGTTTAACCGTGGCCTCTAATAGCTAAATAGATATGTATGTAATATAGTAAATATAAAAATAAAATATTTAAAAATTATACATAAAAAATAATAAGAATTTTCAACCCTTTTGTGAATTGGGCGCACCATGTTTGTACTTCTTCTTAAAGAAAATTGCAGAGTTTAAAGTACAGTAAATACCTTTCATAAAGCGTTTTTCCAAAATTGAATATGAAATAAGATTGTGATCGATTGATGGTTCTTTGGGTTGTTAGTTCCATGGTTTGAGTACAGAATGCGCATGAAGTAAAAGTTGCACTTGACAGTAGGATGAATTTTTTTTCTTATAATAATAGGTAGTAGGCGGTATGACCTCGTTGTTAAAGCCCAAGCATGAGTCACAACTGTCATTGATAGTTTTAATCGAGAAATTATAAGAAATAAGAAAAAAATGAAATATAAACGATGTGGTCATTACAGGTCTTTTTTATACCAACCACGCTAACAGATTACTGTTTCCCCTTCCCCTTCTCAGGAACATTTCATACTGGCTATAAGAAAAAGTCATTCAGAATTACGCTGCACAATGAAACAAAAGAATGAAGCCAACCCATTTCTTTCGTATACACCCGGTAATGCAAGTATGAAATGATTTTGGGAAGGGGGGAGAAAGAGTGGTCTGTAATCCTGGTTGGTATAAGAAAGACCTGTAATGGCCACATCACATATATTTCATAATTGAATAATAAATAAGAACTTCCGTCGATGGTACTATGGGTTGTTAGTTCCATGGTTGTAGTACAGAATGCGCATTAGGTACAAGTTGCACTCAACAATAGGATGAATTTTGTTTTCTTATAATAATGCATATGTCTGTCTACAATAATTTCATACGATTAATTGGACAGTTTTCTGTTCTAGTAATAAATTAGTTATTATGATTCATGCCCGGGCTTTTAGCTACGTTATATCGCCTAGAGGACAAGAGCCCGGACTCTACTGTGGGAGTCCTAAATTTTGCCTACCCTAAATTTTTATCCACCTAGGGCCAGGAGTCTTTAACGAGTACCTGACACAGGCTCGGGACCATCGCTTAATGTCCCATTCTAAGGACGGCGTGCTTATTTTACCTCCCAGATAAAATAAACTAAGGGTCTCGGCCGGGTTACGAACCCAAGATCTTGAGCTCAGAAGGCAAGCACGCATACCACTGAGCTACCGGCGCCCTGAAATGTTAAATCTTTCAAATCTAATACGTTATGCTCCATGATATATTTTAATGTAAACTGTAATCGACAAAAATACTTTGCATTCTACCTGTTTTTTTTTAAATGAATGTATTTTTAAAAAGCCTAGTTATCTTCTGTTTGAATGTTTACATTAGTTTCGCTTTATTTACCGGTATTATTAAGAGGAATGTTTGATATGGCTGTTGTGTTATTCATCGAATAAAACACGTTTTTTTAGTGTCCTGTCAGGCTGGTAGCGAAAATACTAAACGTGAAGAAGTAATTTCCAATTTGTTTCAGAACAGGCTCGTTACAAAACTCATGAGAAAAGCCTGGCTATTTATCAAAATGAAAAAGTTCACAGAGCAGCGGGTTTTTTACATGTCATTGGCTAAATAATGTAAAAATGTATATTTTTTTGGGTTGTGTAGGATTTTATTCATATTCTCGTAGTTATTATGACTCCTGCACTGGCTTTCAACTACAAGGTCATATTGCCTACTACCAGACCCCACTTTCGTCACTGGTGGACCTGAACCGGACTACTACAGGAGCCTTAATTCTTTAACGAGTATCTGACATCGTACAGGCTCGGGAACATCGCTTAACGTCTCATCCGAAGGACGGCTCCCTTATTTTTTATTTTATTTTTTTAAACTCCCAGATAAAGTAAACTGGTTATAATATCTGATTGAATGTAAACTATTGTGATTTGTTTTTCCAGTGATCAGCGAAGGAGGCGGGTTCCTGGTGACAGTATTGGACAACGCGTTCAGCAGATTCGCCCCTGAGATGCTCATGTACGCGGATACAGCCTCTGCACCTGACCTCATCACCACCGCTGTCAGGAGGTTTTATCTTGGCAAAACCAACATTTCTCTTGACAATTTGGGACCTGTCATAGATGTACTTACCTCATTTCTTTTTTACTACAAGTATTTCCACATTATGTTGACTCGTCTTTCTGTGTAACCGGTACTCCAAAAACAGAGAGCACCGGGAGCTCAAGATCGCTGGTTCAAGACGTTGAAAAAATCTTGAGCAAGCCGTCCTTCGGATGGTCCCGAGCATGTGATGTCAGGTACTCTAAATATTTCTATCCTAGGTGGTCAAAGTAGGCAACATTTAGCGACGAAAGAGCACTCTAATAGTAGGCGATACGACTTCGTAGTTAAAGCCCGGGCAAGAGACAGTAACTAATCCAAAAAGTGTCAATGGACTGCAAAAAATGACTTCTTTCCATCATTTGAACAGTCATTTTAAGAACACTTTTGAATTTCAATTCCCATATATATAACAATATTATTAATTTGTTAAATTTACTTTATAATAAAAAAATAATAAATGCATATAGATATATTTACATTATCTCTGTGGAAGAATGATTGAAAATTCATCAAGAAATAAATATAATATGATAAAATTGAACAGAAAATTAAATCTTTATTTTAAACAAACATATATAAATTTATTATAATTAACAATAAATGAATATGTCAAATTTAAGTAGAAGTTTAGTTTATAAATATAAATAATTTAAAATAGATAATAAAAGACAAATAGTAATAATAAATAAAGAGAAACTAAAATAATACTAACAACTATAATTTTTTAAAAATTGGTGAAAAAAGGAAAGAAAAAAATATAATAATGCTGACAGAGAATAAATGAAAGTGATATTTTAAAATGTAGTTAATATTTATGCAATTAATAATTGAAAAATGAATATTGTAAATAATAAAAACAAAGTTACTATGTTAATTTAGACAATGTGGAAAATATAAAGAGATTTATATAGAGAACTATACATGACTAGAAACAATAATATAAACTTATATAGGACGGACGTATATACTCTTAATACATATAAAACTAGAAAAAAAAATTATATGTACATATATAGTAAATTCCCATTTTAAAAGGTCTTATTCCAACTTTGATTTATTAAAAATAATCGAAGTTGGTGGAAAACTTTTTAAAATGGAAATGTTAATATTGAAAAATTCTGTTCAGGGAATCTGCAATCGTATAATGGGTTTTCGCTGTTTGCAAACGTACTTTTTTTTTTTTGCAATTTGCAATCGTATAATGGTTCTTTTTGTAAAAGTTTGTTTTATGGGAGTGAAAAATGTGTCATTAATATATGTCGACTCAGAGAGAGACCACGAAAACAATGAAAATGCTAATAACTAGATACGGATTTAGATGAAATTTTAGTTTTATAGACTCAGCTACCTAAAATGCAATTATACTGTTTACTTTATGCAATGGTTCCTGTATCCACAATATTTTTAGTAAATTTTAAGAATCCTTTTCCAAAATTTTTCTGATCCTTATTTTCTTGAATCGAAAGACGATTATGAAACTAAAAATAATGCGTCTGCTCTACCTAAAAAAATTCTGTTATTAAAATTTATAGTAAATAATGATTGGTAGTGAGGAAAAGTCGAGGTTCTGTCGTTTGAAAAAAAAAACAGTATTTGACAGTTTCAGAAATTATTTATTTCCTTCTAAGTCTAAAATAAATTGTTTCCGAAACGGCCAAATACTAAGTTTATATATATATATTAATGAAGAATTTTCACTATTTTTTTTTTATTTTTCTCTCTTGAGATTACGTTTTTATTTTTATTTTATTGATCGTAATGCATAAATAAACAACTGAATTGTTTGTCATATTCTGTTAATCCCTGAAGAAGGAAATAAATAGTTTGCGAAACGTTGGCCAAGTACTGAGGGTGTTGCTAACAGGACTGAACCTTGACTTCGCATAACATTAAAATAATCAATCATTCTTGGTCGGCCTATTTCTCATCTTCCTAGATCCAGCCACTTTTTTGTGAGGTGGTCTTCTATAGATATAACTCCCTTTTCTGCCACAAAACTTAAAAGATACGTTCATGTTCTTTTATATCAAAATGAGCTTTACACTTGATGATTCAGTGTTGCCACGTTGCATTTTGCATGTTAATCCTTTATCGATATTGCATTGTTCCTCAACGAAACTCATCGTCTTTCTCTTGCACACCTAATCTTCGTTTATTTTTCCTGACCCTATTGCCTCTACCCCAACGAGAAAAAAATTCGATTAATCACTGGAAATGTACTTCCCCAGAACGAATTAAACAAATAACTTATCGCCTCCAAAACCAGTCGACTTTTTTAAATCGCAGTTATTAGATTTTTGATTTGGACCCCCTTCCCTGAATCCATCCTTCCCTTGAGTCGATATCGGTGAAATTTTACAGGTTATGTTCTAATTTGGGTTTGACTTCAAATATGAAATTTCATGTCGATACATTCATTTGTCGCCTATTATTGGGGTTTTTGAATTGAGCTCCCTCTGATCCCCCTCCCCTTCTGTCGATTCCGCTGAAAATTAATGTGTCATGGTTTTTTTTTTGTTAAGTCTCGCCTAGTCCCATCTTTCTTTGGGTCGATTTGGTTGTAAATAATCGTCATGAGAGGTTTTTGGATGCACTTATAAAATTTCGTGTCAATACATTGGTTCGATATCGTGTTCACCGGAAATATACATTTTTTTAATATTTGGAATCTTTAAAAAAAGTAAAACTCATAATGATCCATATCGTGGTTTTATTCTACGACACATCACTTCAAGGGTGCAAGTAGCTTGCTACTGAGCTCAAGATCGCGGGTTTGAAACCCAGCCAAAAAGTCTTTTTTCTGGGAAGTGAGCACGCCCCGCCTTTCGGACGTAATGTTAATTATTGGGGTCGAGGGTGTACGATGTCAGGTACTTGTAAAGACCTCTACTCTAGGTGAATAAAAATTTCAGGAAGTCAAAAATTTAGGAAAGAACGCTATGATCTCCTAGTTAAAACCAGGGAGACTCATAATAACTAACTTTTATTCAAATGGTGATAATATAATATTTTGAATATAAACAGAATATAAAATTAGCGAATTACTTCTGTGTTTAGAATGTTTAGGAGATGTATTCAAATACACAGAGGCCATTATCAGGCTCGTGTGTATATAGAAGAACCATTCTTTAGCAGATGGCTTACAATCTGTTTATTATTTAAAAATTTACTACTGCATTCTATAGAAATTAAAAATAATATTTTTAAATATATTTAATATAAAAATCCGTAGTTTACTACTAAATCACACAAATAATTTTATGGTGGAGCAAGGATTTATTAATGAATGGATGTGTCAATCTCATCATTGATGTCATTATTTATTTATAAATGTCAGGTTCGACATTTAAAAATAATGTCAGCAATGAAAGGTATCATGTAAACATTTCGTTTTTTTGGCTTCACTAAATAGCAATAATATGTGATATGTCCATTAGAAGACTGTTATACCAAACACTTTAACACAGATCACTCTCCCTCTCCCTCCCCTCTCAAGTTATACTGATAACTGTATATGAAATTAATTTGTTATCAGTGATCTTCTTGTACGACATTCCTATTCCCAGTAACGCCAGTATTAAATGAGTTCACATAATATTTTCTGCAGAGAATGAAAAAGTATTATTTATTTTTAAAAATATTATCTATTTCACAATATATATATATATATATGGGAGTACTTTCGGTATTGCATCTACATGACTTAACTGTCGTGACTGAAGTTGGTAGTAATACCAAAAGTACTCCCATAGTGTTTCCACCAACTTTAGGTTTCATATATATCTTCCTTATTGTGTTTTTCATTAGCCTATAATTTACGCCGCATGCAGGGTAAAGTATTTCAAGCTCTGAGCCAGCAAAATCCACTTTTGATAAAAATTGAGCTAGGATTTGTTCAAAATTCTGATCCCTCTGGTATTCGAAATCCTAAAAATTGTGCCATGAATCCAGCATAATTTTGGTTTCATACATTGTGACTTCTGAATCATACTACATTTTGTGTCGATACATTACATTCATTCGACAGTTATTAAGGTATTTGAGTTGAGCGCCTCTTCTATGGTCCCCCCTTTCATGAGACCGATTTTGCGTATAATTAATAAGTGCAATCCTTATGGGGTTTTGAATTTAAATATAAAATTTCATGTCGATACATTCATTACAACTGCAGTTGTTGGGGTTTTGAGTTGAGCCTCCCTCTGATCGTCACCTCCCCTTCATCTGATTTTGCAGAAAGTTGATAGGTATCCTTAAAGGGCTTTGAATTTACATATGACATTTCTTGTATAATATATTCATAACAACTGCAGTTATTACTATTTTTGTTAAGCCTCCCCCTAATCCCTCCTTCCATTTGGGCGATTTGGCTGAAAATGGTGTCGTCTTTAGATAATTCCGGATACCCATGAAATATCTTGTCGATACATGCATTCTATCGGGAGTAATCGTGTTCACAGACGAGGGTTATTCATCTTTGGTAGGGGGTCTTTAAACAAAAACATTTTGACATCGCACAAGCTCGGGACCATCGCTTAACGTCGAAATCGGGTATGTCTTCTTATTACAGCTAGAAACTTGGAGTTTGTGCTCAAATGTTTATAAGGCCAAGCCCCCTCCCCTTCCCTGTTTAAAGATTTCTTTTTTGTAGCGGGGTTTTTTAAGATGTAATTTAATATTTTATTTTGAAACGTTTTTTATTCTGTTTTGGAACATTTAAGTCAGGTGAAACTTCGTCCTTCAGGCACGAAACTACTCTGAAAATATATATTACTATATCTGCAAATGTTCGTATTTGTTTCCTTATATTTGGAACTGATTGCTATCGTCTCCATCTCCAAATCTAAAACTTTTGTGTTTCTTACGTCTTTTCACCTCAAATTGATGTAATTTATTAATAATTTTATTTATTTATTTTCCCAGATGGTTAGTGATGCTTGGATAAATCATCCCGTACACGAGTCAGCCCTGCGGCACACCGGCGCTGTCTACGGCTATTTCTTCGACTACTCCGGCACCACGGATGTGGTTCATGTGATGGGCAGTACACGGAATCTTGGTAATCACTTTGAATAGTCGTGGGATCAGTATGAGGGCGCCGGTAGCTCAGTGAAATGTGCGTTCTGGTAGCAGGTGACATGACTTCGTAGTTATAAGCTTCATAAGTCATAATAAGTAATTATTAACACTTGACTCAAAACGAGGAGTATTATAGGTTTGAAGGTTTTGTCTGTGTGTGTGTGTGTCTGTGACATCGTAGCTCCAAGACGGATGAACCGATTTCAAAGCGGTTTTTTCTTTTCTAAAGCTGGTATTTGCGAGATGGTTTTACCCATGTTGGAGACTTGGAGTTTCAGTTCAAATGTTTATAAGGCCATTTTTTTTTTAATTTTATATTTTTTAACTTAAAATTGTTAACAATAATACAATACATTCAGACAACAATCTAAATATGTAGCTCTGTTGCATTGAAAGAATGAGGGTTGAAAACTGCACTGTCATGCGATGTGTAACTCCATAATGTACATAAAACATACTTAATATCCATAATGTACATAAAACATATTTAATATCCATAATGTACATAAAACATATTTAATATCCATAATGTACATAAAACATACTTAATATCCATAATGTACATAAAACATATTTAATATCCATAATGTACATAAAACATATTTAATATCCATAATGTACATAAAACATATTTAATATCCATAATGTACATAAAACATACTTAATATCCATAATGTACATAAAACATATTTAATATCCATAATGTACATAAAACATACTTAATATCAAACTATGTTCGCTAAGCAATGTACATATAACGTCCAACTGTTTTATTAGCGGTTTCTGAAGATGTTAGTACTTTTTTTTCGAATGGATTCAACATCTATAAATTTTAAGAAGTTGGTATTATGTATACTTATGCAAATAAGCCCCAGTCTAAGCACCTTCATTTTCTTTTCTTTCTGTTGCCTCTCCTTGCTAATACATGAAGAAACTAACGCATACTAGAATCGGGCTCATGACCACCAGAGTGCCGAAATAGCGTTCTGGTAGTGTAGTTAAAACTAACTATAGCATATTAAAAAAATATAATTTAATATTGTCGAAATGTGTGTTTTGAATTCCCATTTACCGTTCTTTAATTTGATTTCCATTGATCTATGTCGATATAGTGGAAAACTAAGAACAGAAATTCTTTAATATTTATATTCACTTATTGCAGTTAGAATATACATTTAAAAAATGCTGGCTCTCAATAGTTTACAGAAGTCGGATTACTTAACTAACTTCATTTTCCTTACCCTCTTGCAAATCAAATTTTTCCTAGAAACGTCTGTCAAGGTCAGAGCTTTCAAGACAATGGATCAACTTCCATTGAAGATTAATGATGTAATTCCAATTGGAATGATGTGATGTCGCAGTTGCGTTGAAAGAGTGCTCTATTCTCGTCGGAAATAAAACAGTGGGACGCCGTGTTTCTTATATGTATCGTCAATAAATCTATATATTGTCATATCACATGAACCCGACTCTACTACGGGACTTCTAATTGTTGCCTAACCTAAATTTTGATTCATCTAGAGTAGGGCTCGGGACCATCGCTTAACTTTCCACTCGATAACCTCCCAGAGACAAAAAAAAACCTAAGGTTTCGAACCCGCGATCTTGAGTTCAGAAGTTTATATATATCGAGGGCGCCAGTACCTCAGAGGTAGTGTGCAGTCTACTGAGCTCAAGATCAGGGGTTCGCAACCCGGCTGAGTCTTAGTTTATTTGGATATAAAAAAAACTTAAGTACGCTGTCCTTCGGATGAGACGTTAAGCGATGGCCCTTAGCTTGCCCGGTCAGATTCTCGATAATGACCTGGTTTAGGCCAAATGACTAAAGAGTCAAACTCATGCTCTGGTAGTAGGCGATATTACCCCGTTGGTAATTCCCGGGCATAATAACTATATTGAACTTAAATTATTATTCTATAACTTGATCCATGGTCTTAAAACATCATAACTTGACAGAATTATCACCACACAATTTTCAATTTGAGGCTTGGTGAATGAAATGGACTTTGGTAAACCGTTCAGCGACAACAAAAACAAGACCATAATATTATTTATGTGAACAATTCAAAAGGTTTTGTAAATATTTGATATGCTAATTTATTTTTTATCTGTTACAGGAGTAAGCCATGGAGATGATGTACCGTATCTTTTTCAAACAGAGAAACTTAACATACAGAAAGTGGGAAGTGAAAATGATAGGGAAAAATCAAAAGAAATGGTGGAAATTTGGGCTAATTTCGCCGCTACTGGGTAATTAAATTTTATTGTACTTGTTTCGTATTAACAATAAATTATAACTTATTATAGCAAATTATCCAAAAGTTTATTTCTTGTTCACTGTAGAAAAACTGTATTTCTAATAGGAATGTTGCTCGGATTTGTAAGTATCAGTCCCAATTTCTTTGCTAGAAATATTCTGGTTATGACAAGGTGGAAAATGTATTTTTTTGGAATACTTAGAAATACAGTAGTCCCGCTAATCCGGACTAGATAGGACCAGGCCTCGTCCGGATTAAACGGAATTTGCTGTAAAATGCATATGATAAATATTTTAAAATATTAACGTAAATATTTAATGCGCCTTGTCGTCTTTGTCGGCACATTTTCATCGTAGCCAACTGAGTACTTACTACTAAAAGTCAAACCCTCTGAAGTATTTTCGAACTTACCGCTAGCTAAATTTTTTTTTTTTAGTTTATTAAATTTTAATAAGTTTTTTTCAAATCCCGTCAGGATGGCGGGACTACTGTATTCGAAGATTTACACATTTACATGTAAAACACCAAAATGGCTATGGTCAGTTTTAAATAAAAATACTGAATAAGTTTGAGAAATGTTTTACAGAAACATACCCGATAATTAAGTTTTCACTTTCATGTTTCCGTAAGAAAATGGCTGTATGAAGTATAGAAGAACCGACCTGATTCCAAAAATGAAAAGAAAAAATCGGTTAATCACGAAATTAACTAAAACTAGTCGACATAGTTGACTTACGTAGGGGCTCCTAATTTCTCATACTAAATTTTGAGACGATAAATTCCTTATATCGGCAGTTATTAGGGTTTTTCAAATTAGCCAGGAACAGAGAAGAGGGAATCGATTCAAATACCCTAACTGTCGATGTAAGGAATGTATCAGCAAAAAATTCCGTCTGAAGATTCAGAAGCCACTATAGTCAAATGTTCAATTATAGCCCAATTGGTCAGTTGTCTTTGGATTGTGAGCGAAAACGTAATTGATTAATGCGTGCTGGGGAAGTACATAACCGTTGATTCACCGACGTATTTTTTTTTGTTTCAATTGAGTCATTGAGTTTGGAAAAAAAACGCAATTTCGCACATTTTTTTTCATACATGTAACAGCGTCTATTGTACGAGTATAAGTGGTCTCTAGCAAATTAGAAATGAAATTATAAAAATTATTTTGGAACAAGATCTTGTATGGTTCTCCAGCCGGGTTTTTGAAAATGAAAGCAGGACTGCAAAACGGTAGTTGATAGAAGTAAGCGGTCTGGTCCCGGATATCCTCGTATTGAATTATGTTTCAGGAGCGATATCGTTCACCGCTTTTCGAACGAGGAGGATGAAAGTGATATCAGATCGTGAAAAAAAAGCTGTATTGGGGACGCGGCCGCAGTGGGGTACGTCTAAACATTTATTATTATATTGGCATCCCTGTGTATTGCTGCCTGAATCTCTCCAAGGAAGCAACCCTCAAATTTCTGCAACAAATACACACTTGTAAGCCTTATAATTCCTGAAGAGCACCGGTTTGAGATCCATGGATTATACGTATTGCCGAGCTACGTGTCTGTAAACGCCGCGCGCGAGGCTAAATTTAACTCGCGATTGCGTGTTGCGACAACGGCGCTATTTGCGCACTCGACACATGCGTGATCGACTAATGGCTTCTCTACACAACGATACCAAAGTAAGGCGCGCGGGGTATTTATTCTACATGCGGTTTTAGGAAGCCAACCCTCTACTGACCGAAATGAAAGACGTTTCACGACAAAAAAAAAATGGATTGAAATATATTATTGTTCTCTTTATATTTTCTAAATATCAACCTGTTAATTATTAAAATCACTGTCAGTCTCGGGAACAGTTGTTTTTATAATAAACAGAAAATAATCTCACTGAAGTGGTCCAACTAATTGGATTAGTTCGAGTGGATGTTTATGTAAACTTTCTCTCATACATAAATTGAGTATTGATCTGTTTATTTTGAAATATCAATCAACCTATACATGCTTGGTATTATTTATATCTATGGGGGAAGTAGGTAGCTACCAGTGCGGCGAAAACGGCAATTATTTTCATTAAAAAAAAATGTAATTATTTTATTTAAAAATAAAACAAATCTAAGAATTAGAGCCATAACATTTCCTATTCCGACGTATCTGTTGCGGGGGTTCTTCAGTACGCTTTTTATCCATTTCGTAGCCATGCCTGTGTACTGGGTAGCACGAATTAATCAATTAACTTTTCGCTCTCAATCCAAAGACAATCGATTAATTGAGCTATAATTGAACATTTGACTATAGTGGCTTCTGAATCTTCAGACTGAATTTTTGTGGATACATTCCTTACATCGACAGTTAGGGTATTTGAATCGATTCCCTCTTCTCTGTTCCTGGCTAATTTGAAAAACCCTAATAACTGCCAATGTAAGGAATTTATCGTCTCAAAATTTAATATGAGAAATTAGGAGCCCCTACGTAAATCAACTATTGATTATTAGAGCAAACGGTCGACTAGTTTTGGTTAATTTGGTGATTAACAGATTTTTTATTTTTGGAATATAATTTATATATATATTTATGTAATATAATATATTCTATATATATATATATTATATAGAATATATATATACTATAAAAAAAAGTAAGACCCAAATCTATCCATATCTTAATTTGATTCTACGTCACATCACTTCATTGGACACTAGATTATTATCAACTTTCAAAGAGGTCGCCTGCCTGTAGCTCAGAGGTAACGTGCGAGTTCAAGATCGCGGATTTGAAAGCCGGCCGAGAAGTACTTAGTTTATTTTATCTGGGGGGTGAAAAAAAATCTTGAGCATGCCGTCCTTCATGGGACGTTAAGCGATATTCCCGAGTCTGTATGTCAGATACTCGTTAAAGACCTCTACCATATGTGAATAAACATTTTGGGTAAACAACATTTAGGACTCTCATAGTAGGGTCGGGCTCATGTCACCAGAGTGACGAAAGAGCACTGGTAGTAGGCGATATGACGAAGGTAGGAATTCCAGAAAGATTTATCGATGTACTCCATTCCCATTGCTTCATTGAACATGTGACCCATATCATTGATGTTTTTAGCGAATATAGACGTATCCCCTTTTTTTTTCCTTATTTCATAAGTTGTGCTCCTGATATTTACTATACTAACGCCATATTTATTTTGTTTCAGGATCCCCTCATTGGGTGACCTCGTCTGGAGCCCTCTTCGTGAGGGAGGCTACATGTCAATTGCAAACGATGGATACTCGCAAGGTGCCGTGCTCGAAACAAGACTCAAATTCTGGGAATCGCTACAATACAGGGACAGGATAAAATCATGAACTCACATCTAATTCAATTAATTTATTTATATAAATATATTTTTTCCCAAATGTTTATTGAACTCATGAATTGTATAAAATGTCATATTGACATTTCCCTGTGCTGAGTAATATATCACACCCTCAGAAGATTTAATTTATTCAACTTGTGGAAATAACTTCTATAAGTTGACGAACATAGACGTGTAATAAATAAATAAAACAAACTTACTTTTTGAAATATTTATTCTACAAAAAATATATTAAAAACTAATTTCTTCGGCTTTACTCCATCTTTAGGTTTAGTTATAATGCCGAAACCGATAGCATATATATTTTTTGTTGACAATATCTCAAAAAAGTTTGTTTAATTTATTTAGAAGAAATTCAAAAATATATATATTTTTTAGTTCCCCAGCTATACGAAGTATAGTGGATGTTATGTAACA